>CM037877.1:271765708-272965708 GCA_021292165.1 Shinisaurus crocodilurus | reverse complement strand
AGAAAACTGAAGCCTGCCCACTGGAAATCCTGAGCAGCCCTTCTACCCATCGATCTTTGGACATTGCCCCAAGTACTGTTCACACACTTCCAAGGGAGTGGCCATTGCTCAGTGGCACAGCACATGCTTTGCATGCAAACGTTTGCAACTTCAATCCCTGGCATCTCCAGTTTAAAAAAGAAAGAAAGAAAGATCAAAAACCTCTGCCTGAGACCCTGGAAAGCTGCAGCAAGTCAGAGTAGCCAATATTGGGCTAAATGGACCAATACAGTAATACCTTGGATTGCAAGTAACTTGGTTTGAGAGCGTTTTGCAAGACAAGCAAATGTTTAAATATTTATTTAATTTTTTTTTAACTTGATATACAAGCGACGTCTTGCAATACAAGTACTGTAGTACGGCTTAAATTAAAAATCTCTGTACAAATTTTTTTTGGGGGGGGATTTCGTTTTGATATAAGAGTGTTTTGTATTTCCGGAACGAATTATGCTCTCAAGCCAAGGCATGACTGTAGTGTAGTCTGACCTGGTAGAAAGCAGCTTCTTAATCCTATCCTAAGGGTAGTCACTTACACATCACCAGAAAAGGACACAGATTTGTATAAAAGTTGCATATGCTGATTTATATATGCAAATTTAGAAATAATTACTAGATTTTAAATAGAAATAGAATGCATCTCACCAGGGTGGGGAGGGCTGAGGCCCGTGTGCCTGCTCAGCCTGTTGTCCAGGTTCTATAAATGGGCTACTTTTTAAGACCCCTGCTGGCTCTCCCTTCTTAGGATTCTCTCCATTTAAACCCGACACGGACTGGACAGCCCATCAAGGAGAGGATGCCTTCATATAGAGGGATGTTCTCTTTGAAGTAGGACACATGGTCACCCTTGCCTATCCTTAAGATCATAAGAGCTAGAAACTTGCCTTTAAAAATGAAAACTGAGATGACTACGATGCAGAATATAAAATCCATTAAATAAACACAGCCCTGAGGAAAGTCCAAGCTTTTCAGAAGGTTTGCATGTTATTCTGAGGGTCCATTTTTATTTCGGTGTTAACCGTAGTGCTTTTCAGCTGTTCCCTTTCATTTGTGGGGCTTACAGGACAGGAGAATATCCTGCTGGATCACGCTCCCATCTTAGTTAATATAGCAGGAGTAGCAGGGTAGGTGAGGTGTTGATTGTTTTTGGCCTCAGGCACCAAAATGTCTCAGGCTGGTCCAGAGATGTGAGGGGGGGGGGGCACTGGAAAAAATTTGGGGAAGAAAGTTTCCTCCCCCCACAAAAATGGGGGGGGAATCCCTGTTTCCCCCCTGAATTTTCCCGGGTTTTTTTTTCCAGCCACAGGTCCTGCAACAGACTCTTTTAAAATGCTGCCCCCCCCCCCCCAAGTCAAAATGAGATTGGCAATATTTGCACTAGGGTGCAAAATCAAACAGATGAATTTGCCCTGGCTTTTCAAAGCCAGAAATGTCACTTCATCCCTGCTTTCTTGTATCCAACTGGTCTTCATGCCTGCTGGGAGGCTTCCCAAGATGGTTTCTGTCATGTGGCACCAGATTTGTAGCTCAGACTATAATATAACCACCTAGAAGACTAAGAGCAACGAACCCGGCCCAGCACTGCCCATTACAGACTGTGCCCAGTGCTAGTAATGAGACACACGCACAACACACGCTCAGTAAAAGGTGCTTAAATGCAGATTTGCACATTAAAACCCCTGCTGTGCAGTGAAGGTATAGAGCAGCTGAAGGAGGCAGATGGGTCAGCACAGCAGAGAGGGATAATACAGGGCGGGCAGCTAGAAGCAAAGGGGAAATGAGACACAGGAGGGAGGCTGGAAAGAAGTGTGGCAGAGGAAGAAAACTGATGCTGGCTGAGAACCAGGCAACACAAGGGGTGGGGGGTGGGGGCAGAGAGAGAGAGAGAGAGAGAGAGAGAGAAAGAAACCCAGGCTATCCCTGCGGCAGCAAGGAATATAACACAGAAAAGTAAAACCTGCAGTGAATCTCAGAAAGGTTTATTCAAAGAGAAAATGCCCTTCACATTTTGAGCCGAGTTTTTGACAGGGGTAACATCTATAAAATGTTATTATACTCACTGTAATTTAAATTGCTCTTTTACCTTCCAAGTTTTAAATTGGAAGGTACTTTTGTGGAGGATTTTAAATTTGCAAGGCTGTGTTGAAGGGAAGAAGGGGGATGTTGAGGAATTACCGTAAATAGGGATGGGGAAAATATATACGTGACAAGATGTTTAAAAGATATGTTATTATGGACTAAAGTTAATCCACTGTAAATGTTCATTAAAAAATCACCATATTAATTACATTAACATTCCCTTGATCAACGCAAAAGTTACAGATACTGTATCAACAAGAAATTATGCTTTTAAAAAGTCACAAGTGATCCTGGTTGTGTTTTTCTTTCCAATTATATTTTACACTTTTGTGATTTTTAAAGACAAATTTCTGGTTGATGTTTGCATGTTTTGGGGGAAGTAATATAATGTGAGGAGTTCTATTACTAGTCATTAACATTCTGTACAGTACTTAGAGCGCTGTCCTACACTGCCACAGGCCAAACAAAAATTGCTTCTCCAAAGTGGCTATTCTAATTTCAAGGGAAGCCTTTTCGGCGCCAAAATGGTTCACTGAGAATGCAAATATCAGCTTCTAAGAGCCCATTTTTGTTGAGGCCATGGCAGGGAGAGAAAGAGTTAAACTTCGCCTCCCCACCCCCCTACCAGGCTGCTGGGGGTTCCCCATGGCTGCTACTGACATTTAAAAAAAGAAGAAGCTGCACATTAATTGCATTCACGTAATTAACATCAGGGCTAGTTTGGCCCTTAGGTGGGCCTTTCTAGAGGGCAGAATCTATACCAGGAAAGACTACTACCGTGTTTTCCTGAAAATAAGACACTGTCTTGTATCTTTTTTGGCTCAGAAAAGCACACTAGGTCTTATTTTCGGGGTAGGACTTATACTTCAAGTTACCCTTTGCTGCTACCACCAGGCCATGGGAATGATCACAACTAGGTCTTGTTTTTGGGGTAGGTCTTATACTTTAGCAATTCCCAAAAATAGTACTAGGTCTTATTTTCGGGGTAGGTCTTATTTTTGGGGAAACACGGTAGTCTGCATCCCTACCAATCCAACACTGTTATATGGGGCAATAGGATGGAAAGTGTGTGCATGAGGAGTCGCTCCTCCAGCTCTCAACAAATGGTAATGTTCATATGGATTGCAACTCCATCAACAAGATGCAAGGTAGCTGATCGAAAAGTATCCTTCCAAGTCAAATTCCAAAAGTTATAATTGACCATTTCCAGTTCTGGAAAACTGCTGCAAAATTTCATTTTAGCTCCAGCCCTGTCAAGAGCCAGTGTCAAGAGCCAGTGTGGCGTAGTGGTGAAAGTGTTGGACTGGGGACTCGGGAGATCCAGGTTCTAGTCCCCGCTCGGCCATGAAATTCACTGGGTGACTTTGGGTCAGTCACTGACTCTCAGCCTCACCTACCTCATTGTTGTGAGGATAAAACGGAAAGGAGAATTATGTAAGCTGCCTTACATAAATATAGTAAATAAAATAAATATATAAATAAATAGCCTCACCCTTTCTTTCCCGCTAGTGCTTCGATTCCCACCCCTCATTGTCCAACCCCCTGACTTCTTCTCATTCCACTGTCTTGTCTTGTCTTGTCTGGATCAAACTTTCCCAACCTGATGTGCCCTCCAGATGTGTTGCCAGCCAGCATGCCCAAGGTTAGGGCTGCTCTACACGAAGCATTTATTGTGCTCTCATGATTCCTCACGCACGGTAGTTTGTGGGTACTTTAGACGACATTGTCATCCTCCAGGGCCTCTCCTGTGTTTTCTGAGCATTTCCACAGCTTTTTTTTTAGAACAAGGATAGTGAGCTATCAAAGGGATAGCACGCTATAAAACACTACAAAATGGTTGTGTATTTTTGCAATTCCACTATACTGCAGCACCACCTTGTGTCTGCTTAATGGAATAAAAGGCAGAGAAAGAAAAACCCAAGGGGAGAAAAATGTGTAAAGGGGCCAATCTGAATCCTGCAAAGAAGCCGGAAGCAGAAACCTCAGTAGAGTGCTGAGTTAAAACAGGATAAAAGCCTAATGTAGAGAAGCCCATGGTCTCAACACATCTGGAAGGCACCAGGATGGGGTAGACTGGTCTAGATTATAAGCCCTCTGTGTGGGGACTGTGACACTTCTGTGGCATGTACAGCACTTGGCACGCTACAGCCACTATATTCCATGTTACATAAGAACAGTGGCAAGAGGAGGCCTTAGAAGTTTCAGAAGGTGGGTATTTCTGAGAGGTAGTTCCACAGGACAGGTAGTATAACAGAGAAGATTCCTAGTCTGTATCTCTACCAATCTAACATTGTTACATGACTTAGTTGGGAGTGCAGCTCCAGGGATCCTCCTTACCTGTGTACTGTTGAGGTCACACTGGTGTGTGTTTGCAAACCATCCCTGTCCACTGGCACACTGGTTTATATCAACGTTCTGGATTTTAACATCCATCCTCACGACCCCTCTGGAACAGATAACACACAAGGGGTTAAGCATTCACTGGGGAGCAGGGAGGGAAATAGTTCTCTAACATCAGCTGTCTTATAGTAACTGCAGATGTTACCACAGCTGGCTGATAAGCGTAAATAACTGCTCCAGAAAAACTAGCATGGGAGCGCAAAGAAGTGGCAACTAGGACCATTATTGGTTGGAGGAGCAAGGATTTAATCCAAGCTATATATGACCTTAATGCACAGACAGTGAAAGCTGCAGGAGCAAATAAGGGAGGTAGCTGGAAAAATGGGGTGTGTGTGTGAACGCACACTACTCCTCGGAGTCATCCCTGGGACACACGGAAAATCACAGCAGCTTTTTGTCTGATTACCTGTTAAATCTCTGCCCATCATGCAGCTGGTACATATGGTGTAGAACAAAAGGTGGCAAGTCTCTATTGGCAGCCTAGCTTACTTCCTTGCCATCTCCCTATCCGCACCCCCCCCCCCCTTATCCTCAAACCCTGGTGTGCCAGCAGTGGATCTGGTTCAGAAGCTTCATTGGTGCCCGGGGAAAAGGTCTCCCACTAGGCAGAGGATATTTACTTAACACTTAAACCCCAATATCTAACATTTTAGAAATGAAGCGCTGCCAAGCCCCCAGGCCTTGAGTCCAGGGTGCAGCATTGAGCCCCTGGCTCTGACTAAATCTGCAATGTGATCTGCTCAGAGGCAGAGACGTGATTTCCATGGGGCTGAAACACACATATCTAACACGCACGAACATACATCAGCCTCCCCCAACTTGGCACCCTCCGGATGTGTTGGGCTACAACTCCCATCAGCACCAGCCAGAATAGCCACACTGGATGGGGATGATAGGAGTTGTAGTCCAACACATCTGGGGGGTGCCGGGTTGGGGAAGGCTGATGATGATATACACGATCACACAAACCAGCTGGAGCATGTGTGTTTCTAGATGGCCTCAGGCTTCTGTGCTTGCCTGAACTCTGGAACAGACCGAGGTGAAGCTGCCCAAGAGGGCATTGCAGGTCACTGGATGGGGAGCTGCCTCTTTGCTGATGATTTACGGGCACAGGCGAGCAGCCATCGGTCAAGGGAGGAGGAGGACGGACTTATCAGATATAGGACACCCACCGTGAAACACACAATCCCAACAGTGTGACTCAGGGGAAAAGCCTGGGAATCCTTAAAGCAGAAGGGCTTACACATTACAGAAAGAACGATCCATTCAGAGGGTGAGATAGAAAGGCAGGAATGTGGTTGAAAGGAACGTTAGATGGATTGAAGAGCCCTCCAGATTTGGCCATTAACAAACGAAGCAGGGAATGCTGGTAGCTGTAGGGCTTTTGTTTGTCGAAACATGCATAGGATTGGCTCTAAGACTGTAAACCAAAATAAGCTTCTTAGCTAGGATTGGTCTTAACTTTTTTCCTGCCCAAGGTGAAAGCCCAAAGAGGGGGATTGCTCCTCCATCCCCACCAATTAGTCTTTGGTGTGTCCACCTCCACACCACACGTGCAATAGAACAAGGTGGGAAAGAGGGAAGTAGAATGGACTGCAGCACTTTGTGGGTTTTGTCTTTCTGAATGCTCTCCTACATTGAGAAAAGAAAATCCCTGCTAGTAAAACCCCTAGCACACCAGGGAGAAAGGTTCTCTAGCCCACCAAGACACCTCCTGTCCTGTCCTTTCTAGTTCCCATTGCTCACCCTCTCACCTTATGAAACAAGTGGGATCATAATGTTGCCCCACAGGTGGGTGAGCAAAAGTGCCGGAGAAGGAACAAGGGAGGAGGCACAGTGGCAGCAAACGCTCCCTCTGCATCAGTACCATTGAAAGAACAGGTAAGCTGTCCATCTCAAGTGTTTGTTTGTTTGTTTATTTATTTATTATATTTATACCCCACCTTTTTTCCTGCAAGGAACCCAAGGCAGCTTACATTCCTCCTCCTCCTCCTCCTCCTCTATTCTCACAACAACCCTGTGAGGTAGGTTAGGCTGAGAGTCCGTGACTGGCCCAAAGTCACCCAGTGAGTTTCATGGCCGCACGGGGACTAGAACCCGGATCTCCCGAGTCCCAGTCCAACACTCTCACCACTACACCACACTTAGCCACAATTAGTCTCCTTCTCCTCCTGCGCTCCCCCCATATCGGGAGCTGCCAGGGCTAGAGCTGGGAGCCCTTGGATCTGTGTACTGATGCACCATGTGGTTAACCACCAGGGCTACAAATTGGAGCATTCCCTGGGCAGCAGTAAAGGGTCCCTCTGTGGTGGTGGAATATCTCTTCTACCTCAAACCACTTGCCTGAGCAGTGAGATGTTTCAGGGGCAGGGCACTTACCTGGGTTTGGCATAATGGTGAGAGTGTCGGACTGGGACTCGGGAGATCCGGGTTCTAGTCCCTGCTTGGCCATGAAACTCACTGGGTGACTTTGGGCCAGTCACGGACTCTCAGCCTAACCTACCTCACAGGGTTGTTGTGAGGATAAGATGGAGAAGAGGAGGATTATTATGTAAGCCGCCTTGGGTTCCTTGCAGGAAAAAAAGGCGGGATATAAATATAAATATAATACAGGGTTTGGTTCCCTTTGGAAGGAGGAAACTGGAAGCTTATTGGTGTTTTATATGGTTTTATATGGTTTGATGGTACCACTGCCCTGCCTCATTCACTGAATTTTATGAGGGCCTAGATGGCAATGAGCTGGTTTGCACAGTCATTGCAGCTCTGTTAAATAAGCTATAGTGGGTTGCGGTGTGGGCAGGCAGCCATTTTGAATATTCAACCCCTGGTGGGGGGTTGCCATGGTTTGCCTTGTCATCCGAACCCAGGCAGTAGGGGTTGTTCGAGTGTTAAACAACCCTCAAATAACCCTACAACAGCTCTTGGGTTATTTGAGGGTTGCTTAACCTTTGAACAACCCCTACTGCCTGGGTTCAAATGATAGGACAAGCTGTGGCCAGGGCCTGAATAGGCAACCTGGAGCTCACAGGTATCATGGCTCATTGTGGGCTGCAGTGATCTTGTGAACAAGGTCAATGTCTTCAACTCATAACTCTCCCGTAATTTCCCACTTCTTCTGTCTTTTCTCTTCCTGCAGATAATCTGCCAAGAAAGAAAAGGTGGAATAGCTACACATCACCTTCTTCTGATTGTTAGCACTAGAACCCCTCCATCTGAAAGCACCCTTTATGTGTGTGAGAGAGTTTGTGTGAAGACTACTTTGCCTTTAAAAAGTTATATTTGTCTGACTCCCAAAGAAGATACAGCACCAACAATGCAGGAAGATATTATACTTTGGTGCTTTCATCACCTGAGGACTTTACAGGATGGATGATGATTTGGAGTATCATTATTATGGGTTGTATCGAATGTTAGTCTAACATAAGTCCCATTCATATAAATGGGTCTACTCTAAGTAGGACTAACATTGGATACAACACTGTACCTGCCGGGGTTGGATCCAGATTTACACTGGATCAGCTGCGCCAATGGAAGTGGACTTCCGGCCTGTTCCTTCCCACAACAGCCCCTTCAGCCCCCTGAAAATGCTACAGGAGACCCTGCTGAATGGGGTGAGCTGTGAGGGAGGGGGATGACCCAAAACCAGGTAGAGGACCCATCTAAGAGTGGAGCCCTTCCTGGATCCAGCCCAGATCCTGGATCCTAACCCATGGATTGGAACAGTATTCTTCCCATCAATATGTCATGTGTAAATATTACAACTTAAATGGATAGTATGTTATCGATTTGTACTTGTACTTACTGCTAATATATATTTATTGGTCTGTGGGTTGTTAGCTTGTGTTGAAAATCTATTTCTTATTAGATTATTCCCAAGTAAAAGATATTGCTATTTACATTTTTCTAAGTTTGTTTCCCATCTAAAGTGAATGCGGAAGGCAGCCTTCCACAATCTGGTGCCTTCCAGATGTGTTGGACTACAACTCCCATCATCAACCAGCATTGACCATTATGGCTGCTGAGGGCACCAGGTCAGGGAAAAGGGATGGCTGTTGTAAGGGATAGAAAAAAATCCTAGAACCCTTTAGACTGAGGGCTTTTTTTACATGGGATCCAAGCTATTTGTTGTTTTCACATCATCAGATGTAAAGCGGAGTTACATATATGTGGTGGTATGGCAATATATGAGCTCTGAAATGTTTCTGGGGAAAGAGCATGTGTGAATGCAGTACATAAAGACCTGCATTATTAAGGGGAGTGGGGAGAAGGGTGCAATGCCTACTTGTATAATAGCATAGAATGCTGGACTAGTCAAGGCAGGGGCAAGAACCTGGGGAGAGCAAGGAAAAAATGGTCAGTTGGTGACAACTGAAGAAGCTAAGTTACTAAAGGTGCATTCCTATGCATGTTTAGATGGGGGGGGGGGGGAGTCCAACAATTCCCAGCATTCCCCAGCCAGCATGGGAATGGGGGAATGCAGGGAGTTGTAGGACTTTTTTCTGTCTAAGCATGCATAGGATTGCGGCCTAAACCTCTACAGGATGCTGACCACAATCTCAAGCCTTCCTCTCCTATGGTGAGGACTAGAGGACTGTGAAGACTAGTTTGTAAAATGAAAGTGGATGTTTTTTTTAGCATGCTCCTTCTGCTGCCTGATTCTGCTCTAGACCATCCAATTCTGCTCTGCACAGTGCATAGAAATGCACACACATTTCTATGGCTGTAAGTAGGGTATGCAGCATTTATTTGTAAAAAAAATTAAAAAAGTAAACAAAATGAATCCCATTGAGGGATCCCATATATATTGTTATGGGTTTCCTATCAGATTTTTGTGAGTAGGGCTACTAGTGTGGGTTGCCCTGACTTGACAAAAGAGTATAAATAGCCTGTGATAGTCCAGTGATGTTATGTGCATCAGTGATGTAGTGAAGCCAGGGCTCACAGGGACTCAGCACCAGCACTTTTTTCTGAGCAGGGATGCTGACATCATCTGCCACCCCACCCCCCTCAGTATTCCTTGTTCCCTCTGAGCTTAGTTGCAATCCACCACACAGTAGCTGATTGGGAAATGAATTCCCCCAGCAACAATCTGTTGTTCCCTGTTGTAATGCAAAGTATTTTTGGGGTGGCTTGGTCATGAATGGGCAATTAAGACCCATTAGCTTTACAAAAGCCCTGCTCCTGGTGAAGATGAAAACTGCTAGAACTGCTCTGAATTGGCACAGCTGCCTGCATTTTTGGACTCTTCTTGGGCGTGTGGCACGGGGCACTGTCATGATGAGTGCCTGCGCTTCAAAATTTACCACTACAGACCACTGATGATGTCTATTAGGTAAGACTAGGTGATGGTCAGAAAAGACGACTCATCTAGATTACCCCATCTTTCACCAGGAGAGGGGGCAAAGTGTTTGTGTGTGCAAGGAACAATATATTGCAGTTTGGAAGTCGAAAATATTTTGAGGGCACCAGGTTGGGGGAAGGCTGTCATATTATCATAGGGATGAAGGGAGTCAAAAACCAGGGGAGGCTGGTGGTGAGTCCTATGTCAGGGGTGCTCCTTATCAATTGCATCTTTTATGTTGCACTTTATAGGAGCTATCCCAGTGTCCTCCAACCTTGGGTCCCCAGATGTTTTTGGCCTACAACTCCCAGCATGCCCCAGCCAGCTACGCTGGCTGGGGCATGCTGGGAGTTGTAGGCCAAAAACATCTGGGGACCCAAGGTTGGAGGACACTGAGCTATCCATGGTGGCGAACCTATTTTGGGGGTGGAGTTCAGCACCACGGAGAGCTCCTATGAAGCTCAACCAAAAAGCTGCAATTGATCAGGTGCCTCTCAGCGACATAGGAGTCGCCGCCGGCCTCCCCTGCAAAAAGCCATCATGAAAGTCTACCCTACAGAATGAAATGTCTAGGGCTGAGCAAAAATGGCCTCTCAAAACTCTGCATCCTCTTTGTGTGTGGCAAAATTGTGTGTGTGAGTGTGTGTGTGTGTGTGTGTGAGAGAGAGAGAGAGATGAATTTTATCAAAGGGGATATAGAATTCTCCAACACTTGAGATGGGGGATGATGAGCAAGAAAATTCTCACAACATTTCCACAAAAAAAATCTACTTTAAGAAATTTCAGCTCGGTTAGTATAGAATGAAACTTTATGTCTAGTTCAAAATCTTTACCCAAGCCTTCCCTGAACAATTGTGCTACCCAATTTAGTTTATTCATTACTAGCTTTTTTTACCCGGCGTTGCACGGGTCGTCATTTTCCTATAGGCACTATTTGTTCAAAATTCCTTAAGGTAGCTGCTGTCTGCTGTTTGGAATCCCTTGGAATCCCAGCTCCCCCGGGACTACCAGTTCCCCCAGGATTACACAATGAAATTCCAGCTCCCCCGGGACTACCAGCTCCCCCGGGACTGCACAATGAAATCCCAGCTCCCCCAGGACTACACAATTAAATCCGTGTGCCCCCCCAGGACTACACAATGAAATCCCTGCTTCCCCCCCTCCTGGGACTGCACAACAATGAATTCCCTGTTCTCCTCCCCCCCCCCGTACTACACAATGAAATCCCTGCTTCCCCCCCACCCGACTGCACAACAATGAATTATTCAACGAATTCCCTGTTTATTCATTATTGTCTTTTTTAGTTTTGATTTTAAATATTTTAAACATTTTAACTGATGCGCTGTTGTATTTATTATGATTTATTTTAACTTCTCGTTTTGTAAACTGCTTAAGAGATTTCTTTAGATATAGCAAGCAGTATATACATTGATTAAATAAATAAATTTAAAATGGTGGATGAAGGAAGCAATGAGCTAAGAGAGGAGGAGCAGGGCCCGTGCCCATTGGCTTCCTTCAGCCATATTAAAATAATATTGAACAAGACATGTCACAAACCTTCAAAATTCAGCAATAACGTTTCAGATTTAATTGTGAGTGTTTCCAGGTTTCACTTTTGAATTTGGCTTAGAACAATACCTAATACATTTTATAATAGCACAACGTAGGCCAAGCTCAGCACTTTCAAAATATTGATTCCTATATACTCCAACCACATCCATAATTGGGAATGTTGAAAACAACTTACAGTAAGCAAGGGTACACAACACATCCCAGATGGGCAAGGGAGAGAGCTGGAAGTATCCTTCCTCCTTCAGTCCCTTTTCCCCTACCACCACAGTGGCCTGGTTCACACATAACGCTAACCCATGGTATGGGGTGTTGAGTTCAGGGTTGTCGTGATCTGTAAATACAGTCGTGCTAACCAACTATGGTTTGTTAACCATGAACAGCCTAAAAAGAGAACCCAAAGTTTGTTGGGTTGTAAACTCTGGGTTCTTTAAACCGTGGGTTGTTACATGTGAACCAAGAACTCTGTGTTGTTTTGCCAGGCAACAGAAGTGGTGGACAAGAATGAGGGGACGAGGACGACCAAGGTGCTCTACATGCCAGTACTACAATTGGGAAACAGGGAGGGAACAGGTAAAGGAGGGGGGGAACAACCCAGGGATTGAGAAAACAAACCATACTTTGATTTTCTGCCACACACACCCTGGGTAGGGCAACAAACCATGACTTAACCATGGGTTAAATAAATTATGGGTTAGCGTTATGTGAAAACCAGTCCTGTGTCTCCCCTTAATACCTTGTGGGAGGGCATCTGTCTGCTCCTTTCCTCCTTGCCCCCTTCTTCTCCTCCTGTCTCTCCAAGAGGCAGAGAGATGTGTGCTGTGGGGCGTGGGAGATTCCAGGATTCTAAATCTCAGGGAGAGCCTCCATGACCAGAGGAAGCTCTCCTCTGCAGACAGTTGCCCTCCACATGTAGAGGGCAATGAGTATGGTGAGAGGGGACAGAGTTAGCATGCTTCTGTCCCCTGCCCTTCCTCATGTAGGAAGCACCTTACATGCAAGAACCTTGCCTAAACAGGGCAGAGATGTGTGGAGTGGAGCTGTTACCATCGACAGGACCCCATTGCTGTGGGTTAATGGGAAACTATCTGTATTTATTTGTTGTAAATATGTATATCCCACCTTTCCATGAACCATGCCCAAGGTGGCTGACAGCAATAATAAATACAAAAAAAATCAATGAAACAATCTGAACAATCAAGAGACAACAGCAAACTATTGATCCTGGGCAGCATGTTCTATGAATCAGCAAAGGGTCCATACGTTTTGCACCCCTGCTGTATGTGAATTGGGCCCTGTGCTCCAACCGCAAAAAAAGGAACACAGGTTTGCATAAAAATTGTGCATGGCAAATAATTTAAATAGAAATATAATGCATCTCACCGTAGTAGGGAAGATGGTGACCAGGTCAGGTGACCTCTTACCCCCATTTGGTCCTCTTTGCTTTGGTAAGTACTGTATAAGGCAGGGATTGAAAACCTTTTTTTTTATTTTTTATTTTTGGTATAATGGGCCCTTGATCCACAGAAACAATCCACCAGGGGCCATACAGAAATAATATGATGTCTGACAGACAGAATGTCAACTGGTGAGCCTTTCCCCATAATTGTATTTCCATGCTAGAAGAGGCTTAATCTGTTTAATTCCTGTCTGACATACAGCTGTTAAAGACACAAGAGCCCTGCTATTTCATTATTATTTTTTTTAAAAAAAGGGTGCCCACAGGCACCACGTGGGGGACCCCTTTGCATGTGCCATTGGAGGTGGCTGCGGATGCAGCATTGGGGACTCCTGGTTTACACAGCAACCAATGTTCAGGTCCCAGATTCAATCCCCACCTTATCCAGATAAAAGGACTTGGTAGCATGTGATGTGAAAGATTCTCTGCCTTACAGCCTGGAGAACTGCTACCAGACAGTCAGACAATACTGGACTAGATCAGCCTGTGCCTACCTGGTGACCTCCAGGTGTTTTAGACTTCAGCTCCCATTATCCCCGACAATTGGGTCTGGCATCCATTGGCCAGAGAACCAAGGGCCACTGGGAGGCTGCACCCCATGCCTCCCAGGATTAACATCATGGCAAAGGGGAGACCAGCCTGGCCCCATACATTGGCCAAAGAAGGAACAGCTGCAGGGAGCTTGTTTTGCCCTTCCCTGCCAGAAAAAAAAAAGTGGGGGGAAAGATCTATAAGAACCTTGTAACTAAGAACTGGTGCCTGAATTTTTCTTTCTTCCTCCTCCCTCCCAATCCCTTTTCCTTTTGTGTCATGTCATTTAGATCGTAAGCCTGAGGGCAGGGACTGTCTAATATTAATCTTTGTAAGCCACTCTGGGAGCCTTTTCTGGCCGAAGACCGGGGTAAAAATGCTGTAAATAAATAAATTGGTCATGATGGCTGGGGCTGATAGGAGTTCTAGTCCCCAGGCTGGGTAAAGACTGGGCTAGATGGACAAATAGTCTAACCTCATATAAAGCAGATTCCTGTGTTCCTCTAGTATGCATAAAGGAACTGGAGCAACTTCCTTACAAGGAAAGGTTACAGCATTCGGAGTTTCCTAGCTTAGAAAAAAGGCGAGTAAGGGGGGAACGTGATAAAGGTGTATGAACTTATGCATGACGTGGAGAAATTTTTCTCCCTCTCTCATAATACTAGAACCCGGGTTCCATCCAATTAAGCTAAATGGTGAGAGATTCAGGACAGTACTTCTTCACACCGTGCATAGTTAAACTATGGAATCTGTTACCACAAGATGCAATAATCGCCAACATGGATGGCTTTGAAGGGGAATTAGATAAATTCATGGAGGACAAGGCTGTCAATGGCTACCAGTCATGATGGCTATATATTACTTCCAGTATCAGAGACACTATGCTGGGGAACAGGGGCAGGAGGGTGCTATTGACCTCATGATGTCCTGTTTGTGGGCTTCCCATGGCCATTTGGTTGGCCACTGTGGGAACAGAATGCTGGACTAGAGAGGCAGGACTCTTCTTATGTTTTTCACTTCGGGGAAAGATAGAGTCTCAACTTGCACTTTGTGCTGTGCCTTGGAGAAGACCAAAAGCACCGTGGGTCTTGCTTGCTGCTGCTTTTGACCTTCCTCAGTGCCTGGTCTGAAGTGACCATCTCTCTCTTCCGGCTTTGGGGAAGGCTGAAAGCACTGGGAGAGGCGAGGTGCTTCAACCTTTCTCCAAACTCTGGCCCAAAATGAGAGATGAAACCACCACTACTCTGCGAGCCCCAACCTGGCACCATCCAGATATGTTAGACTACAACTCCCATCAGCCCCAGCCAACATGGCCAATGGTGGTGCCAGGTGGGGGAAGGCTGAGGTAAGACATAAGGGCAATCCATTCGGTTCCCTAGGCAGTGTGGGAACAAAGCAAGTGTATTACATTGTATGGGGCCCGTGGCATTCTGGGATAAAAGGCAACCCTGTAAAAAACAGCTGTTTGTCTGGTTTTCTGCAGGGATGGGGACTCGGACTCCAGGACTCGACTCGTGAGTTGGACTGAGTCCCCCCTCTGACTCGAGTCCTACTTGAGTCCCAATATTTTTAATGGGACTCAAGACTCGACTCGGGACCAAGGACTCTTCAACATCCCTGGGCTGTGCCAGAAGGAGTGGAGAGAAGTGCGATTGCCGGCGAAGATTTTATTTTTAAAAATCATTTTCCTAAAATGCAACCTTTCAGACATTGGCTGCCTCTGCCTGCCTACTTTGGGGTTCCCTGCCTCCTCTGCCTGCCTGGTCTCTTCTTAACCAGTTCCACAGTTTGAATTGTCCAAGACAAACGGCTCTGCCTGCCTTGCTTTGGGGTTCCCTGCCTCCTCTGCCTGCCTGGTTATTTTGGGTTTGTCTGCCTGGTCTGTTATTGTCAAAATCAGTGGCAGAGTTTTGAGATAAAAAGGCACACTTGTGCCTAGAATTTATTTAAGTCACACATCTGAAGTAGCCTTATTTTGTTGGGAAAACCCCCCATTGATTTTATTAGGGACTCGTGGAGTCAGCTTTGGGAGTGACTCGTGACTTGTGACTCGTGAGTCACCAGTCGGACTTGAGACTCGGGTCCAAAGACTCGTGACTCGACTCGTGACCAAGCAAGGACTCTTCAACATCCCTGGTTTTCTGTGAATTGTCTTCAGGTGAGCAGGAAGGGAGGCTTTTGTACATCAGAAGAGAACTGGTTCTTCTTTTCTCCTTGTTGATGTGCCACACTAAATGAAACAGGTCTCATCTTGTTTAACCTTAAAAGTAGCCATGGGGGGAGGAGGGCTCCAATTTTGAACAGAGCAGTGGCACTGGGGGAGGGGGCGTCTGTTTCCCCAATATAAATCACCTTAAACCTCACAGCGGAAAACATGCATGCACACCCCTCTTAAAAGGAGGCTACCTGCAAAACTGCCCTCAGAATGCCCTCTCCCCCTCCATCCCTGTCAACAATTTATAGCCTATCTTTTACATCTAACAGCTACAGTTCTCAGGAATCTACGCCAGATAGGTAGATTCTGAGATAGTCACCATGTGATTATGGGCATGTAAGATTTCCCCTGGCATCCTCATACAAAGTTAAAAGGAAATATATTCCTACCTCAGGGGCATGGGCGCATAACCCTTTCCTAAGGCTTAATTTCCTCAGGTTTAATTTAAATCTAGGCTCAACTCTAGAAGACGTGCAGAAATCTTTAAAAAGATGGTGCTCTCAGACATGTACAGAGTGCCTTTCCCTTACTCATCCTGCACACACACACGCACACGCACACACATACACACACCCTTGGGATTAGAGGAAATGGCTCCCTGGGGCAGAGGGCATGGTTTTCAAGTGGCTGGAGCATTTTTTGAAGGATCAGAGCAGGCTTATAATAAAGCATAATGAAATAATAACAGAGCCGGCTGCTCTCCTTGTCGCCTGTGGTGAGTAAGAATCCCCTCCAGGCTAGATAGGGAAGCTTTGCAAAGAGAGTCTTACCCCACGTGCAGACACGGAGTAAGCCACAAATTATTAACATAGGCATGGTGAGTATCAGCTTTTGTGGGCTAGTAAGTTTCCTGTCTTTGTATCTTGGGGGTAGTGGAGGTGGTAAGGCTGTAACAGTGCCTCTGAGCCAAGGGTAGGCAACCTGGTGCCCTCCAGATGTTTTGGTTTACAACTCCCACAATCCATGACCATTTGCCATGCTGGCTGAGGCTTATGGGAGCTGTAGTACAACACATCTGGAGTCCAGAACCCCAGGAGCAATGCAGAGTGCATTTCCTGCCCTGCTAACTAGCTACAGTCCACATCACCTAGCTTGGATTAAGAGACTTCCAGAGCAGGCTGGAGCCCCAGCACCTCTGCTTTTTACAAACGAAGCACTCAGGTGGCTATCTAGGACAGGGGTGGGCAGAACATAGATCTCCAGATGTTTGGTATATATAGGCCTGTGGCTTATGCTGGCTCAGCTTGTCTGAGCGTGGAAAGCTAAGCAGGGTCAGGCCTGGTTATTACTTGGATGGGAGACCCCTCCTCTAGTTTCCTGCACTGAGCAGGGGGTTGGACTCGATAGCCTTGTAGGCTCCTTCCAACTCTATGATCTATGAAATCTATGAAACTCCCAGCATTCTGGACCATTGGCCATGCTAGCAGGGGCTTCTGGAAGTTGAAGTCCCAAACATCTGGAGATCTGCCCACCTAGGACACCAGTTTGTAAAGGACAGTACTAATACAGCAGTGCAGGGGGAAATATGAAAGTAGGCTTCTCGCCTTTTCCTTATTTTAAGGAATAGCTCCTTATTTAGCATTAATGTCTAATTTTACTTTAAAAAAAAAGAAACTGTTCCTTGAAATAGGGAACAGGTGGTAAGTCTAGATGGGAGGGATTCTCTCCCCCTCAGGCCCAACTTCTGTTGGGGTGAAACAGCAGAAGGTGAATGAATGGATGGCGCTTAATCTGAGTTTGTTAGGGCTCAATCCTGGAACATGGGACCACAAAATAAATGAGAGAGCAGCTCTGAACATGCATTGAATGCTTTCTAATTGTTCTTGGGAAAAGCCTACCCATCCCTGGAGCAGAGTTCAACTTTATCCCTGGAAGACTTTTTATTTTTAATTATTCATAATTATAAGAAAACAAAACAAAAAAGGGGGGAACAATAAACAACAACAAGAGAATACACACACATACACATATTAGAAATTAACCCTGGCGTGCCCCATATTCTCAGATGTGTAAAGGTGAGCAATGGTTACTTAGTTGTAATGAGAAAGCTCTTTACACATGCTTTGAGGAACACTCTTTATTATTGTTGTTATTCTTACTCTTAATATTAGCTTCTGGGACAGATTTAAATCATTCTTTTATATTTGTAATATTATAGTAAGCTGCTGCAAGAGCTGGGTGAGCTTCTCAATGTATTATTAATTTTAGTAATAAACAGGCAGACAGCCTCCTACACCAGCCTTCCCCCACCTTGTGCCCTTCAAATCTGTTGGACTGCAACCCCCATAATTCCCAGTCAGTCCACTGGAAGTTGCAGTCCAATTGGTGCAGGAGGGCACCAGTTTGGGGAAGACTGTCAGCTGCATAATGGTATAGGGGTCTTGCAATCCAGCCCCCCATAAAGGGCATTGAGAGGGCTGTTCTCCCCACATTCTCCTCCTGAGACTTCCTCCCTACCCAATCCACCTCCCTGCATCACCTGCTTTTTAGGGTTTTTTAAAGTCAGGAGATCAGATCATGGATCTCCTGTGTCACATGTTTGGGCCACAATCAAAACCAGGGGTTCCCAACCTTTTTGGATCAGTGGGCACATTTGGAATGCTGAAAGAATGTTGTGGGTGCTCTCACAAAATGGCTGCCATGGAGGGGGCTTCCCCATTCACAAAATGGCTGCTATAGGAGGTATGGCTGGTCAGAAAATATCCATTTCCCAGAAGGCCAACTGGTGAGACTAAAAGAAAAGTAACTTACCCAAAGACCTAAGTACAGGACAAAGGTGGATTCTGAACTCCAAATAAAGTCTCCCTTTTGAACTCCCAACACTTTTCTGCTCCAGCACTCATTTCACAGAAGGGAAAGTGTTGAGGTCCAGAAACAAGTAACTTGGGCAGAAAAAACTGAGTGCAAGGCAGAGGTGGGGTCTGAGTCTCAAATGCCAAATCACATATTTGCCCCCACAATGCAACACAAACTACCCATTTCACAGAAGCTAAATTAGTGATGCTCACAGAATCACAAATGCACATGCGCATGCGCACACACACACTTAGGCAGAACATCCACCAACACCACCCATGCACGTCAGGCAAAACAAACTACACACATGCACACATATTAAACACACAAAACCCAGGCGAACACACACACACACACACACACACAGAGGCAAGACCCACAACACTCCAAAACAAAATAAATAAACCAGCTAACACACACACACATATACACCCCACTGGCAAAATACCCGCCTCACTCCCCTCTGCTCCCCAGGGTACCCCCTTACCACCCACAGTGTACTTTTCCTGGGCAGCTGGGCATGCTTCAAACTGAAGTGCTGGGCTACAGCCACACACCATTTTCATTTTCTAAGAGTGCCTCTGGGGCCCATGTGGGCAATAAATGATTGGAAATAAAGATGGTGCTGGTGCCTGGCACTTTGCTTTGCAGCATGCCAGTCTCCCAGCTTAATTTTTTTTTTAATTTTTAAAAATCTAAAATAAATAAAAATCAGGAGGGACAGGGAGCCTGGCAGGCACCAAGGGAGGCACCTGTGGGCACATTGGGGCCCACGGGCACTAGGTTGGCAATCCCAGGACAAACCCCTCATCACCACCCTTTCCCACTCACTTGAATTCTGGACTCAGGTCAGGTTTGAGGCCATAGAAGGAAGAGGAGAGTGTGACCATCCAAGTGGGCAAGAATTTCCCATCCTCACATTCCAGGAAAGGCGGTGACCATTTGATATGTCCCGTATCCATCACATAGCTATCTCCCCGGCTCCATTTGGGAGTATCCAGGGTCTTGAGGTCATTGCTGAGGATTCGCTTGTAGAGCAGTGGGGCCCTCTGGAACCGGAAGAAGTTGTACCACTCGTTTTCCCAAGTCAAATTCCTCAGGCTCTCAGCAGAGGCTGAGAGGTCCTGGAGCAAGATCTCGTTGTTCTCCTTGGTGGCCTGGAGCATCATCTGGGGCTTGGAAGACACCGGGTGAGCATCAAAGGTCAGCATGGCTCGGTAAACTTGGGCATCTCCTTCCATAACACTTCTGACCAAGGCGTGGTACCACTCGACGTCCTCTTTCACACTGGACTCCCGGATGTCGTTGGTTTGGAAAACCATGTTGAGGAAATTGGTGGCGTGGGTCAGGGTGTCAGTAGCGCCATGCAGGTACGAGCGCAAGGCTGGCGGAGGGCCAGAGGCCTTCCCCACATCCCTCACCTCAAACCTCCGTGTACAGTTGGCTTGCGAGAGGCTCAACACGTCCCCAGAGTACAGGAAGGCCACTGCTGCCTCCGATCCCTCCAGATCTGCCTTATCCAAGTTAGGGGTAGGCATCCAAGTGAAAGCTGAAGCCAAAGAAGAGGAGGAGGAAGGCATCCATTCCTTCGCTTTGGGAGTCCTGGCCTTGGGCGGAGCTGACCTTTGGTGCTGAAAGATCCCAGCGGCCCAAAGGAGTTCAAGACAGAAGCACCAAAGAAGAAGTCTGAGCAAGCAGATCTCCATGGTTCAGCCAAAGGCTCAGAAAATGCCAGAGTCATCTGGCAGGGATCGCTTCAGCCACGGGGAAGCCCTCTTGGGAAGTCCTGATGCATCTGGTGGGGATCTAGAGATCCTCAGGAGGTGGGGGAAGAAAAGCATGAGAAGCAAAGGAGGAGCTGGACCATCTCCAAGAGGAACGTCCCCAGCGAACATTGGGCACACCTGCCAAAGAGTTCCTTGCCTCCTTTTAGAATTGACAGGACTTTCTCTGTTGTCTCCCACTCTCGATTTCTCGCTCTCTCTTGCTTCTGCCCTCCCTGGCTGGTGATGGAGCAGACGTCACCACAATATGAGCAGCTGCTGGCACTGCCCCCCCTCCTTTCCCCTCCTCGACTACTATTATATGCCTGGGCTTTTAAATCTCTGCAGATCCACACACACATTAATACACACACGCGCGCGCACGCGCGCGCACACACACACACACACACACACACACACACACAGAGCGCTATCAACAGCCTCACTTGCTAATGCATGAAATGGAGAAATCCTGTGTAAGGCCAGAGAGAGCAAGGGAGGGAGGGAGATTGGAAGGGAACAGTGTCTGTCTCTCTCCCTCCCTCTCTCTGTCTCACTTTAGTTCCATTAGGGGATATAGGTCTGACAGTGATGCAAGCAACCAAATCCTACATGGAGTGCCATGGCAACGGGGAAATTTGTCTTCCCACCTCACCCCTCCCTTTCCCTCCCCTCCCCGCCTTTATTCCCCCCCCCCTTCCATTCATCAGCTTGACTAACACCATGATAGTCATTTATAAGGTCACCTACTGCCTACTGATGTGCGTATCACGCTGCTAAATATAATTAACTGTTGAGGCACCGAAGGGAAGGGCAGAGTGGGGGTGAAACAAGGGTGGAGAAATTTCAGACAGGGTGTTCTGTTCTATTGCTTTGCCTACATGTTGAGATGATCCAGGAGATGAAAGAGAGGGAGAGAAAGAGAAGAATGGAAAGAGGGTGATTCCAAGGAGAGAGGCATAGCCGTAATAATGGCCTAATTTGAGCTTGAGTTTACTAAAGCTCAGCCCTAGAGTCCCTTTTCCCCCCAGTTCTGGACCACAAGAAGCTGTATTAAATTAGAGTCCCCCTGAGCATACACAAATTTAATTTTCATTGGCATTTAATCAGAGAGCATATTCCACATTCCTACGGTCACTTGGATGTGTAATTTTATGACATTTCGGTTTGGTTTTTGTCTTATTGTTTCTAAGTCACTTTTTAAATGAGGGAATACATGTTGTTGTTGTTTTAATGTGATATGTTTGCCGCGCTTGCATTTTAACACTGATTGAAAGCGAGCGCTGTTAATTCATCTTTGTTGAATTATTTTGCAGTAGGCCTTTTTTTCTCTACACTGAAATAAACTTGACTTGGGTTAGAACCACTGGAGAGGATGCATTACACTTGCGGGGAGAGAGAGGGAGCTAGAAAAGCGAAGAGAATGAATGGAAGGTGATGGTAGGAATGGGGAGGGAGAAAAAAAGGAGGAGGAGGAGGAGCCAGAAATGACATAGTTGTTTATCCACATTTGTGAATCACATTGAGCTGGAGCCAGACTTAATCATACTTAGACTCCTGAAATCACCGAGACTAAAGTTAGATTTCAGTGTGTCTACTCTAAGTATGACTACGTCTGGATCCATCCCATTGAAATGAAAGGATTCCCCTATGCCACCCCCTTTAATGAATATTTCAGTTTTATCATTCCTCTGGGGACTTTGAAAGCTATTCAGATTCACATCATGCTATTTGAAATTAACATGTCTATGCTGAAAGTTTTGCTTTGTTTTGTTCCTCGTTGTCCACATAATTATTTCTGACTGGATTGATGGGTAACATGACTTTGAACTCTCTTTTATCTGCGTGAGCAGGAAATACATCTGCAAAATCCGCCACATCTGGATTCCTTGCTCTGAAACAACTGATAGCCTACTAACTTGGTTTTAGGCTGCAGCGATCCTATTTTAGGAGTGAATCCCATGGGAATTCAGTGGGCCCATCTACTTCCAAGTAAACATGCACAGGATTGGGTGAAAGTTCATTGAGGGGATGAAGATCTGATGTGAGTCTTGATTAGTGTTTGGACATGTTTATAGTCAGAGGTGGTATTAGGGGGTGGCCCACTAGGGCTAGAACCTCAAATCTTTCATTTGGAGCCACAGAGAATCTCTGGGAGGCCACCTGCCCCACCACCCTGCTGTCCATGGGCACTTGCTGAAATGAAGGTACAGGGGCCCTGATGATCCCTGTTGCATCTGATCCCCCTGGATTAGCTGGCTTTTTGCCCACATGTGCTTCACCTCCTGCTGCCCCTGAATCTTTCTGGCTCAGGTTTTTTTCTGAAATCAAATGCCCTCCTCTCCCCTGTCCATGCATCCCTTTTTACAAATAGGGGTGTCCTTAGGAGACAGGGTCCTTTACAGACTTTAGAGCAGTGTTCTCCAACCTTGGGTCCCCAGATGTGTTTGGCCTACAACTCCCAGCATGCCCCAGCCAGCACCTAGCACCACCCCTGTTTACCGTTGTATCCACAGCCCTCCTGTACAGCGTTTCCTTCACCTTTCCCTTTCTGAACATCTTTTGAAAGTGTGCTATAATAACCCATTCAGGGCACATTCTTACTGTGAACATTCTTTGCAGTGTAGTGTGGCCTTGTTTAGGGTGACTTACAGCAGGAGTGTTGAACCTCAGGCCTGTGGGCCTAATCTGGCCTGCCTCGGGTCCAAATCTGGCCCTCCAGGGTTCCCAAGATTGCTACGCTCCTTTCCTTTGGCCCCATCCTTTTCTCTCAACTGCAGGCCATTTGGTTATTTCCTGGCTATTGCATGTTTTTTCCACATTCTAAAAGGTTGAAATGCCTCTCCTAAGGCATAGTTACTGGCAGTAAAAGCTTTAAGCTAAAATATGCTGGTATTTTTAGCCCCACCCCTTTTGCCTTTGGCCCTGCTCACTCCTGAAATGTGGTCCCTGAGAGCTTCTCGGAAATTGAATTTGGCTCTCAGGGTGAAAGAGATTCGACACCTCTTTGCCACCCCCCCCCCCTATCTATATATGTAAAAGAAGGTGTCCTGATTGACTGACTAACTCATCAACGGCCAGCTCAAACCATTTAATCTAGGAACGTGAAATTTTGAAGGGACGTTGCTTTTATGACGTAGACCCCCACTAACGAAGGATTTTGGGAAATTCCGTCCCTATGGGGGTGAAAAAACGGGGCAAAATCGCCCCACTTTCATATCTCCTATGGGCAAAACAACAGGGGAGCAGTTATGCAAATCGGCCTCACCTCATAATTGCTGCAGGAGCCAATAGGAGCAGTTATGCAAATAGCCCATACGACACTTAGAATGTTCATATGAATTCCTGCAGGGGCCATAGGGGTAGGTATGCAAATCTCCCCTAGGCCATTTAGAATGTTCTCTAAGGGGGTGAAAAGGGAGGGAAATTTTTTACATGACTGACTGACTGTTGTGTGTGGGGCGTCGTCACATAGGCTCCATCACGTTTTGACGGATCTACCCCAAACTTGGCACGGTCACTCTTCATCACCTATAGACTCTCAGGATTAACCTGATTTTTCTTTGAGATCAGATATTTCTGTCAGAAAAGTTTTCTGCTGCCAGCACCCAGCCTAAACATTACACTTTCAGTCAGGGACACCGTATCTTTTCCATTGTACCAAATCCTAAAATCCACATGAGCGCAGCCACAGGCAACAGCTAGTATTTAAATAAATGTCTCTGGTACTAGTAGACAGGGGAAGCCCGTACCAGCAGAGCGTGCAGAGTACGCTCCGAGGATGACTTTCCTGTCTAGAGAGCTTATAGGAGGGGTGGGGAACCTGCTACCTGAGTGCCACATGCAGACCGCAGTCTAGTTTGATGTGGACCTCAGCCCACTTTGCAAACCTCACCCACTTTTTGCTCCAGCTCTGGCCACTTTGTCTCTAGGTCCAGCAGTGCCAGCTCCAGGTTTTGGAGGGCCCTTGGGCAAGACACCCTCAATGGGCCCCCTCCCACAGTGAGTCTACCTTCTCACCGCCATTGTCACCAGCTGCTATTGTTCGTCATCCTCTTTCTCGTCATTGCTCCCACTTGCTCTCTTCTTGACAGCCAGTGAGCAACAGGCAGTGGCACCTCCTCCTCCTCCTCCTCCTCCTCCTCCTCCTCCTCCTCCTCCTCCTCCTCCTCCTCCTCACCACCACCACCACCACCACCACCACCATGGTCTGGTCTGGGCCAGTGAGAAGCAGGTGATCATGAAGGTTGCAATGGTAAGCAGGAGCAGCTCCAGGGAGCTGTTGTCAGTGAGTGGGCCCCTGCTGGGATGTGGGCCCTTGGCAGGTGCCCAACCATGCCTACCCTTGACGCCAGCTCTGGGCTCCAGCCATTTCTGGCTCTGGCTACTGCTGGAATGCAGATCCTGATGACAAATTTCCACCAAGATGAGGAGGACCATGACAGGAAAATGGTTCCCCACCCCTGGCTTACACAGTCTATATCAGACAAGACAGTATCGAAGAAGTAGGGAAACAGCCAAGGATTCCAGGAGAGTCGAGTGATAATGGAGGAACGGACAAAGTGCAATTAATTGAGTGCAGTGACTCTGATGAAGTAGGAAGTTTTGGAGGATGTTTGAGGAGGTAAGGGGGTAGGTAGGCTCCATAAAGCAGGCTTTGAGAAATACTTCCTCTTTTGCTT
The DNA here is from genome assembly GCA_021292165.1 of Shinisaurus crocodilurus. Classification (NCBI taxonomy): domain Eukaryota; kingdom Metazoa; phylum Chordata; class Lepidosauria; order Squamata; family Shinisauridae; genus Shinisaurus; species Shinisaurus crocodilurus. Next base: position 272,940,837 of record CM037877.1, on the reverse strand, counting down.
TCTCCACTTTGCTGCTAGTTAAAAAAAAAAAAAATTTTTTTAACAAGCCATGGTTAACAGATGAGCTTTGCAGTACATTACAAAAACCTACCAAACCTAGAGGCAACAGTGGGATGAGTGTGCGCACACCACAAGCCGTGACCCCTCTTCCAAATTGCCTTTTCCTCTCTGAAAATAACAACTATCTGTCTCTATCTTTCCTTCCCACCCCCTCTCATAATGCTTAATTCTGAATTTACCCAAACATTCTGGTCCCTCACTGCAAATTGTATTTAATGAAGTGAAAGCAAAGTTTGCCTATCCATTCCATTACCCTGAGCCAGCTGCAGAACATTGGTTGGGCCAGGGATCTCTCTTCCTCCCACTCCCAATCACTTATACTTCTATTATACAAAGATTAATAATTATATTATGCAGTATGCTGTTTACCACAGGGTTGTTGGTTAGTATCCTCTTTTTCCAAAACACAAAATCCTCCAGACTGCTTCTGTTTTCAGTCAGGGTGAGAACCTCACAGCTTGCCCCTTTAGATTGCTTCAGATCTAAAGGGAGGAGGGGTCTATTTGAGGGGAAGCTGCATTAATTATTTGAATCCCAGGGTTTCTGGTTAAAAAGAGAGCCACCTTGCATCCAAACCTTTTTTCCCCCAGTTGAAAAGAATAGTTATTTGCTTATTAATATTTTCATTAATGATAGCAACATTAATAACAACTATATATTAATATGTCTAGTTTTTTTTGTGGTGAAGGGAAATACTATCATTATGACAATAATTATACTTATAGTTTATATGGCATATTAGTGTTCACAGCACCTTGCATACGTTGAACATACAGTCATCTTTACAATGACCCTGTAAGGCAGAGTGGGAAACTATTTTTCGGTCAAGTCCCGCATTCCTTTGGGGGCAATCTGTTGGGGGCCAGATGCTGGTGGTGGGTAGGCCAAAGCCAGCAGTGGGTGGAGCCATCCCTTCTCTCTCTCTCTCTCTCTCTCTCTCTGGGCCGGTTCGCACGACCCAGGCTACAAGCGGGGGAGGCACCACGGGGCCGTCTGTGGGGTCCGGCAGGGCGGACACGTGCCCGGCGCACGTGGGCGGATCCCAGTGGAGCCGGCAGTCCCCACACCGCAGTGGGGGCCTCCTGGCGCTAGGGGGCAGCAGCTCAGGCTGCCCAGAGGGGCCGTTTGCCCCTACAGGCTGGAGCGGCTGCAGCTCCGGCCACTCTGGGCTGCCGCCTCTGTGCAGCCCCCGTGGGACGGCCGCCCGCTGTTCGCACGGCAGGGTGGCCACGCGCGGTAGGGGCTTACCCCTCTACCGACCATGGTCACTTTGCGTGCGTCCCGTGCGCGGCCGTCCCACAGGGGCACCCCCGTTCGGCGTTCGCACGACACGGGAACCGCAGGGGACTTCTGCTCCCCCACGGTTCCCGTCGTGCGAACACGCCCTCTCTCTCCTTCTCTTTCTCCATCCCCCTTCTCCCTGCATCTCTCTTCCTTCCTTCCCGGCAGCAGGCTGCTGAGGTAGGGACAGTTTGCTCTTGCCAGAGATCTGAACTGATCGCTTGCAGTCCGGAGGGCTTTTGAAATTAGGCTGAGGCAGGCCGTATGAAATTAGCCAAGGGCTGCATGTTGAACAACCCTGCTGTAAAGTATTATTTATACCATTAACACTCCACACTTCCTGGAGTGGTGAGACATTTCAGGGGCAGCACTTTTGGATTCAGTTTAGATGAGAGAATCAGGGATGGGGACTCGGACTCGAGGACTCGACTCGTGAGTCGGACTGAGTCCCCCCTCTGACTCGACTCGGACTCGAGTCCCAATATTTTTAATGGGACTCGAGACTCGACTCGGGACTCGAGACCAAGGACTCGTCAACATCCCTGGGCTGTTGACGAGTCTTCTGGCTGTGCCAGAAGGAGCGCGATCACCGGTGAAGAGCGCATGGAAGCGAGGCGCGCCGCTGCTCAGCCACTATGGACAGCCACCAGGAGCGCAGCCCCAACAATGTGTTGAGATTTATTTTGATTGATGTGTTGTTGTGGGGGGGTTGGGTTAGGGTCAGACATTTTGGGTTTGGCTGCCTCTGCCTGCCTGTTTGGGGTTCCCAGCCTTCTCTGCCTGCCTGGTCTCTTCTTGACCTGTTCAACAGTTGAATTGTCCAAGACAAAGGCCTCTGCCTGCCTGCTTTGGGGTTCCCCGCCTCCTCTGCCTGCCTGGTTATTTTGGGTTTGTCTGCCTGGTCTGTTCTTGCCAAAATCAGTTGCAGAGTTTTGAAATAAAAAGGCACACTTGTGCCTAGAATTTATTTAAGCCACACATCTGAAGTAGCCTTATTTTGTTGGGGGGAGACCCCATTGATTTTAATAGGGACTCGTGGAGTCAGTTTTGGGAGTGACTTGTGACTCGTGACTCGTGAGTCACCATTTTGGACCAAGGACTCGGACTCGGACTCGGACTCGAGACTTGGGTCTAAAGACTCGTGACTCGACTCGTGACTCGAGACCAAGGACTCTTCAACATCACTGGAGAGAATACTGGAGACTTAAATGTGTTTGCTTTATTTACAAATAGACAAGCAAAGCAGAAGTGGAGATAGCTACGCTGGCTGGGGCATGCTGGGAGTTGTAGGCCAAAAACATCTGGGGACCCAAAGTTGGGGAACACTGCTCCAGAATGCTACAAGGACAGGGGGCACCCCCCCTGCCCTGACACACCTGCCCCCAGGTTGCATTCCCAGTTCCAGCTAAGTCCAGCTAGAAATTAAAACAAACAAACCCCGTTTCATACTGCATACTGCTCTTTCTTAGGACAAAGCTAGACATGACATTAAATACATCATCTGTCCATCTGTCCTTTTTTCCTTTATAAATATCAGCCATGGAGGAGGGGGAACCCAGTCTGGATTGGGACCACAGCTGTTTTCCCACTGAAAAACACAAGTATACCCACAAAGCTAATATTTGCCCCCAAAGGTGCCATTTCAGTAAATGGCTTCCTAGAGGACAAACAGCAGGTGGGGGGTTGTTGGAAAACCACAGGGAGAAAAAGTTAACTTCCCTCTCCCTGTGTGGCAGTCCTAATCTGGATCATTTCTATGTTACGTTTGGCCCTCACTCACTCATCTGCTGGGTCCTGGTTTCTGCCCCATCCCTGCAGGCTGGTATAAGTCTGGGTAGAAACCATTTTCCAAAATGGCCAGCAGACATCCTCCTACAGTCCTCTCACCACACAAACCATGACACCCACATTCATAAAATATGTGTCAAACGATAGGTTTTTGGATGTAAAAAAGCCAGTGGAAGCACCACCACACCAAAGCTGTATACATAATTGAACCTTTTGATATTATATACTGTATGTAACAAAAGAATTGTGAAATAAAGGTTTTCCGACCCTCACTCCCATCAGGCTTCACAAAACTATAGTGACAGACCCATTGAAAATAATCAGGGCAAGGTGAGCTCATAACACTATTATTTATTCCTTTATTGCAAATATAGGAAGGGGGAGAGGAAGGGAATTCAGCAAGTGCTTTGCCTAAGACCAACTACTGAGTTAATAGCAAAGGCAAGATCTGAACACTGGATTTCCTTAGTTATAGCTTCATCACTTAGTCTCTGTGCTAAACTTACTGTCATGATGTAAGGGTGGACTTCTTCTAACATTTGTGTAAATTAATTGATATGTTTTTAACCTACACTACTATTTCCCCCCCTAGCCTTAGGATGCCATGAAAGCTAAATTAAACTTTGTCCATGAAAGTATGTCGAAGCACGCATGTCTTCCTAAAGTGCACAGCACTGCTTTAGGAGGTTACATTTTAAAGTTTAAAAATAAATAAATACATGAATAAATGTAATCCCTCTGGTTAAGGGGGGGGGAAGGAGTTAGCTATAATGGTGAAAACATTGTGCTTGTCATTGGAACATTGTCACCGAGTTTGCCCTTCTGTAGTTGGCTTTTCATTAACAAATAGCTGGTGTGTATGCATGCATGAGCTTTCCTTCCTTTGTGAATAGCAGCTTGGGGGAGATCCCAGTGGGGGGGGACAGTGGGTTAAAGTCCTCCCCCCCATGCCATGGTCCTGATCCCGCTAGGATTAGGCTAATAGACCCTGGGGGTGAGCAGACTACATGGGCACCTAGTTTAAAGGTGGGGGGGGGCTTTCTTATGCATTTGAGAGGAGAAATGCTTACCACATTTTAATCTATGTGGGGTGTGTGTGTGTGTGTGTGTGTGTGTGTGTGGTTCATCATCATCAGGCGATCACTCCTGACCGAGTAAGATTGTCTTCCACGATAAAAGGAGGAAATTCTAAAGAAGATTGTGTAGACCAGTGTTCTCCAACCTTGGGTCCCCAGATGTTTTTGGCCTACAACTCCCAGCATGCCCCAGCCAGCGGGGTGTAGACTCTAGCGATGGGTCCGTAAGTGACTGTGGAGGCCAATTCTAGATCCACACAGCTTCCCACAGTGAGGACACAGGTTACCAGATGGAAGATGGTCCTGTGAAGGATTCGTTTGAGGTGCTTTTCGCTTAGCACGTTTCTCCCTTTCACCTTGCACTCGGGCTTCTTCAAAGTCCATGGAACCTTTGTGAAAGGCCAAGCTCCATTTAGAGCGTTCATGGGCCAGAGCTTCCCAGTTTTCGATGTTTATATTGCATTTTTTTAGATTAGCCTTATGAACATCTTTAAACCTCTTATATTGACCACCGATATTCCGCTTTCCATCCTTGAGTTGGGAATAAAATAACTGCTTTGGGAGACGGCAGTCAGGCATTTGAACAACATGACCGGTCCACTGAAGTTGGCGTTGAAGGATCATTTTTTCAACGCTAGTAGTCTTTGCGTTAGCGGGATTTGCAAGAAAATCTCTTTATCCACCTTAGATTGACGATTTAAAAGGTCATAATAATGCTCTTTCCAACGCAGTGCAATAGACTCTTTGTCTTTTAAGAGTTTAGTGCCGTCTTTTGATTGTAAAGGGTTTGTACCATAGGTTTTTGGTCCATAAATGGCCCTTGTGGCCTTAAAAAAGCCCCGTGCATCATGAGATTCTGCAAGTTGTTGAATTTCTTCAGCTTTCTTTTTCCACCAAGCGTTCTTAAGTTCTCTTGTTCTTCTTTGGACCTCAGCCTTTGCGCTAGCGTAGATTTTTTTCTTGGCAGTGCAGTTAATATCATTTTGCCATATTTGGAAGGCTTTCCTTTTTTGGTCAATTATATATTTAATCTCATTATCATTTTCATCAAACCAATCCTGATGTTTCTTAGTTTCATATCCAATAGTTTGTTCACAAGCTGCAGTAATGGAGGTTTTCAGCTTAGACCAATGGTCCTCAATGTTGTCAGGAGGTTCCGTAGGTAGATGTTCCTTAAGAAGTGATTGAAGATGAGTTTGCTTAATAGGATCTTGAAGGGCGTGGATGTTCATTTTACGCCTTGGTTTCCTTCCTCCTCCTCTCCATGTTATCCTCACAACAACCCTGTGAGGTAGGTTAGGCTGAGAGTCAGTGACTGGCCCTAAAGTCACCCAGTGAGTTTCATGGCCGAGCGGGGACTAGAACCCGGATCTCCTGAGTCCCAGTCCAACACTCTCACCACGACGCCACACTGGCATAAGAAAATGTGTATATGCATATAAAATGTGTTTACGCATAAGAAAATGTGTATATGCTGAATTTGGCCCTAACCCCCCCCCCATAAAATACATTAAAATAATTAAATAAATAATTACAATAAAATAATTAATAGATAATGAATTCAATTTGAAGTTTAAACACAATAACAAAAAATCAGGAGGAGAATAAAATAACCAAAGTGGCAGAGACAACACACATCTTTGAGCTTTTCTACATGAAGCTATTAATTGGCAGTTAACTTTCGGTTTCTGTATCTACTTTCGGTTCCATCACAGAATTGAGATCCAAGCACTATAAGAAGAGTGTTTCCTTCCAGCTTTTCCACTACATAACCTCTAAGTGGCACTGTGGTATAGCAGAATAGCACAAATACACAAGTGAAAAAAGCAGTTTCGTTTGCTTTTACAATTAATACCACATTTTCCCTGCTCTAAAAAACACTTGCCAAAAGTGCTCTTTACATCATGTAAAGAACCCATAAACAACCGCGAGTAGGGAATGATGAGCGCACGATAAATGCCACATGTCGAAAAGCCTTTTAAAACCAAGCTAAAAGCTTGCTAAAATAAAAAGGTCTTAAAAGCTCATCTAAACCTGAAAAGGGAAGGGGCAATGTGGGAAAGGTGCTGCAACCGAGGAGGCCCTGTCTTGTGCCCCAACCAACCATACATCTAAGGATGGTGGGATGAATAGCAGTGTCTCTGAGGGTGGGCAGGATCATAGAACCATACAGCTGAAAGGGACCTCAAAGATCATTTAGTCGAACCCCCGGCCAATGCAGGAAATCCACTACTATAGTATCCTTGACAGATGGCCATTCAGCCTTTTCTTAAAAACTGCTAACGAAGGACAGTCCACCACCTTCTGAGGCAGTCTGTTTCACTACCGAACAACTCATAGCATCAGGAAGTTCTTCCTAATGCTTAGTCTAAATATTTTTTCTTGTAATTTGAACCCATTGGTTTGGGTCCTGGTCTTTGGAACAGTAGAAAACAAATTTGCTCCATCGTCTATGTGATAAGCACTTCAAATATTTGGAGATGGCTATCATATTGACCCGATTTGTATTTCACGGCAGCAATTCCACAAGGTTGTTTAACCCAGGAATTGCAGTGATGAGCAAAGTGCATGAGCTATAAGCTTGTTGTTTCCGCTTTTACTTAACAGCCCAGGAACGCCCCTCTAGGTTGTTTATGGGTTGAACAAACAAGAGTTAACATAACAGCATGCTAGATGTAATCACCGTCCACTCGTTGCCCTATTGTGTTTTCCGCTGCTTCTTCTGTCTTTTTTCCTAATGCAGAAAATCTGTTAAGCAAAAAAAGAAGACGGTATTGCTGCACAAAGCCTTCTAATTCATGGTGTTAGGAGCCCTCCGTCCGGAAGCACTCTTGGTCTTTGGCCCCTTCACCATCTTTGTTGTTCTCTTCTGGACACGTTCCAGTATGTCAGACCCCATGGCAGTGGTTCTTAACCTTTTTGGTGTCACACCTCCCTTGTGAAAAATCTTTGGACCCACGCCTCCCATGTATTATTTTAATGACCCAAATTTAGGCTTAGGCAGGACGAGTTTGCATTTTTTAGTTTATGCTCTGTCTCTGGACTAAAAAAAATGCATATTCAATTAAATGAATGGCATAGCTCCCAAGATTAGTAGAAAGAAATAAGGTTGGGCCAACCGCCAAGCTGCGCTGCTATGTACTTGTAAAATAAACAATTTATAGTTGAGGGGCTACTCACACCTGCCCTGGAGTCAGTCCAAACCTCCCCTGGGGAGGCATACCCCACAGGTTAAGAACCCCTGTCCTATGGGAAGAAGTGGTCCATACCATTTAGGCTTTATGGGGGGAAAATAGCAGTATAAATTGCACCTGAAAATAGTATTCATTTCATATCCGGAAATGAACTGGAAGCCAGTGCAGATGGAACAGTATCAAAGTATTATGCTCTGAAAGACAGGCTCTCAAAGCCACTATGCCCACCACATTTTACACCAACTGTGTTTCTGAACACTTTTTAAAGGCAGCCCTATATAAAGCGTGTTGCAGTCATCTGAACTTGATGTGACCAAGGCATCATTCTTTCCAACAAGCCAGGACAATGTTACAACCCATCAAAGGCCCTTCTAAAACCTTGTGAGGATGAAGCCAACCTGACCTCTCTCAGAAGGGAGTTCCACAGTCGGGGTGCTGCTGCAGAAAAGGCCCTGTCTTGCTCACCCACCATTTACCCCCAATTTTTCCCTTGGAGGGAAAAAAAAAGGCAGGATATAAGTGTGACAATAAATAAATAATAATTACCAATAAATATTGTTTGTTCTGGGCAGGACCTGGTATTCAGAGATATACTGTCTTGGAATATGAATGTTCCATTTAACTCTGATATCTAATAGCCATTTATGTCCCTCACCGGTGTCGCTGAGCACCCCCCGCCTTCTGTCGTACCTCCTCCATCTTCTTCCGGAGGATGAGCCGCTTCTTTTTCTCCACCCCCTGCTTCTTAATCTCCTCTTGAGCGAGGTGCTGGTTCTCTTCGGCCAGGTGTTCAAGCTTCTGCAGTTCCTGCTTGATCAGCTGCAAATGCTTTTGTTGTTGGTTTGTTTGGAAAGAGAAGAACAGACCATCAAGGAGAACTGGTTGGAATCGCTCAGCCGGGTCCCCACAAGACCCCTCTTCCTCTTCCCGTGGGTTTCACAAGGTAGCACACAGCAGGGTACTTTGGAGGGCACAAGGACCACCTAATTTGCCAGTCGCCGCAAAGCAAGTTCAACCTCTTTTCCCCTTGTCTCCCCTTGGGCAAAGGGTCTAGAATGAAACAACAACCTGCCTGCCATGGAAGGGAACATTCTCTGTGATATCAGAGATATACAACGTCTAAATTAAGATGCTGGACAGGAATGAATCCGGCCAACAGACTGGCAGTTCCCCACCCTCGCCTTAAGAGAAAAGGTGCCAGCTTCTGCCCCCAGACCAGCAAAACAATGCTAGGTCCCACCACCCGTCACAACCATCAGCCCCTTTTCCTGCCCACGACACCAGCATCTACCTTTTTGGAGCTCTGCTCCTTTGATCGGAGGGAGAACAGAGGACTTTTCCTTCCCGGCACCTTCCCTACTTCTCTTCACCATGAATCCTTTAAGAAGAAAAATACAATCAGCTTCTAGAATTGCAGGTAGGGGCTTGGAATGGGGCAGGAGGCCTTCCTTCTGGAACCTCTCTTGAATCTTCCATCTTCTTATCCGGCTTGAGTTGTTCCTAAAGGATCCAAGAGGCAGAATCTCAGCACCGTTTCAGAACCACCGCTGCAGTCCTGAGGAATATCTCATTGGGCCGGCTCCAGGGGATGGCGCTCTGGGGGCCCCAAACTAGCAAAGGCCCCCCTACACACAATCTCACAGTTCTGCCCTTCTCATTTGCACTCAAGAAGCTCAGAGGGAATTCTCGGCCTGTGCGCCCCATCCCTTCCGGGCCAGTCTCCGTTGATGAATGATTATAACAAGCTTTTAAGTTAGAATTCTTCAAGAGGTAAAAAAGAAAAATTATGCATTCTCAGCTACACAAAAAGCAAGATTATCCACCAAGGAAAATATTTAAATCCCCTCAGAGAGGCAGAAATCTAATCACAAAACCTTTAGGAGTTCAAAGCTATTCAATATATAATCTTTTAAAAGTAACCATTAACCTATTAAAAGTTCCCAGGCAAGCACTAGCTTAATGCTATCACCATCACAATGGTTAAAATCAGTGGAGAATACCTTGACTGTACCATTCATGCGTAGAGTTCGAACACAGCACCTTTGGTAGTTATTGCCTCACAACTGTGCAACTCCTTTTCACTAGAGGTCTATCAAAGTCTGAAGCTGAGTAGCGTGGTGGCATTTGAATTGTAATAATGGGGGCAGAGCATTGTAAGATGGGGGCAGAGCATCCTACCTCAGAGAAACCATGAGATCTTCTTCTGTAAGGACGTTCACATCGCCGACACTGGGACATCCCTCTTCCAATTTCTGCGAAGGAAAAAGCAGAGCTGAAAAGCACCCAGGTCAGAGGGGCAGGTCCTGGGCCGTCCCAAAGAGGCCAGGATCGCTCCGCTCCTAGAATTCTCTTATCTGACCAAAAAGCTGACCCCAGAGCCCTGTTCCCCCCAAACCTCTTTGGGGTTTGACAATCAACACTCAGGCACAGCCAAGCAACAGCCACGCAAGAGAAGGAGCTCAATATATCCCTGCAGCTATCCAGGTATTTATAGCAAAAGTGATATCCCAACTGCTATATGGCTCACAGGTGTGTAATTATAAAAACATTGCCCCCTTTGAAAATTTTATCGTACTCTGCTGGGGGTCCCATCCTGTGTGCCAAATACAGCAGTTCGTTTGGAGGTCGGACAAATTCCAGTTAACGCCCGGATATGGATTTTAAAGATTCATTACTGGCTACTCCTGGTAGGTCTTGCACCCTTGACTTTAACAGATATATGCCAGACAAAATGGAAACTCTCATTACAAGAGAAATTGAGAAACCTAGGGTTTACAACACAGGCTTTAATAACCCTAGGATATGAGAAAGCCAAATCCACAATCAAGCAACAAATTTGGGATGTCGAGTTGCAAGTTCATGCATGCGGAATGGCCAAGTACACTGAAATTAATGATAATGGGAGGGGGTTTACTCTGGCGAGATATTTATCTAAGCTAGATATCCCCAAATTCAGAAAAGCTTTTTCCCTGGCTAGATTCGATGTCCTACCATCTGCTCTATTGCAGGGTAGATTTGAAGGGAAACCATATTCTGAGCGATTATGCCCATGTGGTCTGAAAGAAGTGGAAACAGTTACTCACGTTTTACTATTCTGCCATTTTTATAGGGATATACACACTATATTTATTAATCCAATTAAGCAGCAAACCTCAAACAAATCTGACGACCATTACTTAAAACATTTATTAGAGGATAGGGAACCAGAGATCTCCTTAAATGTAGCTACGGTAAGTTTTGTGCGGCTGAAATAAAACTAAGGAGTCAAGTCATGAAGAAATCAAATATATAATGTGCTAACATGTATTTTTTAAATTAGCGGTTAAGGTTTACCTTACCTTATATGTTTTCATTGTGTTTATATTTGTATTGATCTTATTGCTCTGTCTTGTATCTCTGGTCCATGACCGAAATAAAATTTATCTTATCTAGCCACGCAAGAGCCACCGAAAGACACTTCTGCCTGCAACGAACTCCAGAAGTTCAAAGAGCGACAGCGGAACTTTCAGCCTGCTTCAGAATGAGGGGCCAGCTTGGAATCTTAGTATCATGGCGACACTGTAAACATGCACAGCACTGGGACCCAACTGCCCCATTTCGAATCAAGACACATTTTGAATCACTTTATCTCTATGCCAAGAAAAGCCCCACCAAAGGAAGGGAGGTGAGTGGCTACTAAGAAGAGGGACTTTTCTGCTGGGGCATCCGGTGGTGGAATGAACTTCCCAGAGAGGATCACCTGGTACCTGGACTGTGCTCTTTCCGGTGCCAGGTGAAAAGACCTTATTTTCTCAGGAACTTTACTCTTTTAGTCTCTGCTGTTTTAAATCCTTTACTGTATTTTACATCTCTGTACTGCTGCTAGGTTTTATTTCGGCTTTTACTCCTATTTTATGCTGTAGATTGAGATTTTTAATTTTTTATACTGTTTTTTATGTTGTATTTTATGGTTTTAATTGTTGTGAACTGCCCAGAGAGCTTCAGCTATTGGGCGGTATAGAAAAGTTATAAATAAATAATAAATTAGGAAAGGAACTGAAAATAAAACTGCTAGCATCATATTTTTTTAATACTCTATTTTATTGTATAATTGTATTTTTATTGTATAATTGTATTTTATTGTGTAATTTTATAATTGTTGTAAACCGCTCAGAGAGCTTCGTCTATTGGGCGGTATAGAAATGAAATGAAATGAAATGAAATAATAATAATAATAATAATAATAATAATAATAACAACTCAGTAATGCCTTGGATTGCAAGTAACTTGGTTTGAGAGCGTTTTGCAAGACAAGCAAATTTTTAATTAATTTTTTTTTTAACTTGATATACAAGCGACGTCTTGCAATACAAGTACTGTAGTACGGCTTAAATTAAAAATCTCTGTACAAATTTTTTTGAGGGGATTTCGTTTTGATATAAGAGTGTTTTGGATTACAAGCATGTTTCCGGAACGAATTATGCTCTCAATCCAAGGCATGACTGTGATAAATTAATAATAATTGTGGAGAGAAAGCCTGACCACACACGGCTGAACCCTGACATATTTTCCCCCTTTTCGCTGCCACCCCTCTTTCCCCATCTGTCTGCATAATCCCCACCCGGGCCACAGGAGAGACAGTTCTGGGCAGACCGGTTGTACATAGCTACATCTGCATACCCTCAATAGGGCGCATTTACATCTACCCTCAAGGAAGTGCATAACATTCTGAAGGTGGGGAGCACAGTCTCAAAGAGCTGCAAAGTACCCCAAAATATCCAGGAGGTGCCAGCACCGAAGAGGTGCCACCACCCCACAGGGCGGAACCAGCCCACCTGGTCATCAAGAGCAGGGAGGGGGCGAGGGAGGGTAGAAAAAGCACGTCCTGAAGAACAAAGGGTTGTTGGGAACACAGTGCAGGCTTGCACGGATCAGGTCCCTGGCTCCGGTCAGGACCAAGCTACTTCCAACCCTGGACGCGATGCCCGGAGACTGGCTACACAGACTGCTACGTTAGTTCAGTAAGTCAAATTCTCTGATGTAAAGTTATTCTCTGTATTATGCAAAGCCTATACCTCGTATGTGTATTGAAGCTTTCCGCATCAGTAATTTTTATGGACTCCATTGTTTATAGTGTGAAATTCCTGGTAGTCTATTAGTTCCGCTCCATTAATGATGTTGTAAAAATAGCCGCTTGCTGTCTCAATACGATTCAGTGTGATTCAGTGTCAATGGTTCATCGCGGTTGGGTTTAAAGTTCACAGAAGCCGTGTAAAGGGCATTCTCTTGGTGCCGGTTAACCCTTTAGGTGCTGAACTCACGCAAAGGACCAGTCCTGGTCCTCCACAATAAATAAATAAATTAATAATAATAATAATAATAATAATAGATAGTGACCAGATCTGATTTATCCAGGAAGGGTGCAGTGGGCCCATTAGCCAAAGCTGAGCAAAAGCACTGCTAGCTACACCTGCCATCTAAGTATCCAGAAGCAAGAGCCGTGTCCAGGAGTGCTCCCAAGCTGCAGAACGGCTCCTTTAAGGGGAGTGCAACCCCATCCAGAGGAGGACATACCTTCACTCACTCCCATTTCAGCTCTCCTCTCCTACTGACCAACAGCAGCACTCTGTCTTGTCTGAAAATGGAGCCCAGCACCCTCTCTTGTTAGATATTAGCTTAAGGGCATGGTCCCGTAGAAAAGATGCTAATACTAACAGGAGCATTCTCCCCCCCTTAACTTGGAGATGCAAATGCATTATTGGACTGTACATCGCTCAGAGTGGCCGGATGTCTGGCCAGCTGGGCGATTCATAAATATAATAAATAAATAAATAAATAAATTGCATTTATTTTCTTTCTTTGCATTTTCTGGTGCTGACCATGGGGGGGGGGGGATGAGCTCTACAAGATTTGGCTCCGGTGGCTGATTGCCTGCCTTGAAAGCCACGGTCTTGCAATCAGACGCCCTCCCCTTCAGTCCCAGAAGTGTGTGAAATGGCTTGTGCTTCCCTCTGGGATCGGCAAGAAATGTGCTTTGCACATGCTCACAGGAACTCTATTATTATTATTATTATTATTATTATTATTATTATTCTCCACACAAAATGCCTTCCATTATGATGGGTGGGGCCGTGGGGTGTGTGTGGAGGGAGAATCTGCGTATTGCAGGGGAGCTCTTGGGTACGGGAGGGGGAGAAAGTCCACAAGCCGGTCAGTGTCCAGAGACATGTTGCCTCCCCCTCCTTGGGATCCCTGTGGAGGCTGGCCCGGTCAATATTAGGTTCATAGGTGGGTTTTGCCCTCACTATAATATTGCCCCCAAGTGCAGAGTTTTAGTTGTCCCCATAATGACTGGGAGAAAGTCGAGAGGTATGCACAGGGATATGTTACGGGGGGGGGGGAGACTTCCAAATATGGCAACTTGCATTTTCACTGATTAACAAGAAAATTAAAAAGATGCCTTTTTGCCAGTTTTATATCTCCTGTGTCAGCACTCCCATCTTTCGAGTCTCATCTCATTGCTGGACTTCGATGTTGCGGGGGTTCAGAAAAGTAGGTGTATTTTCTGCCTATTTTGTAGCCGTGTAGCTATGCAGGGCACAGAGAAAAGCGGTGGAGAGAGAAATAAAAACCTATTTTCTCTCTTTTAGGACCGACCTGGGCACTGGAGTCCAAGTTTGAGAGAGGGACCGTTTTGAAGGAGGGCGTGGCTTTCAACGATTGGGGCGTGGCCTAACGAAGGGGGAGATTTAAGGGGTAGGGGGCGTGGCTTGGTAACATCTGTTTGCCTTCTAGCTTGAAAGGAACAGCTGGGAGAAAGTGTGAGGGGAGGAGTGTGCGGTGCAGAGAGGAGCTGCAGCCGTGAACGGGTTTGGTCACATTGGAGACCGCATCATCGGCCGCATCAGCGGAAAGGGAAGTCGGAGGGCGTGCACACCCACTGCTCGGGCGGGCCCGCAAGCAAGCAAGCAAAGCCCTTAGCTTTGGGCAGCCGATCTGGATCAGGGGCCGGCCTCCCCGTCCAGATTGCTTGGCGAGGCCGGCTCGCCTTTTGCTCCATGCAATGCACCGCCTCCCTTAGCGCGATGCAGCGGGCCGGAGGAGCAGCAGCAGCAGCAGCGGAGCCTGGAGGCGGCGGCGGCGAGGCGGTTGCAGCAGCGGCGGCCTCGTACCGGGTGCTGAGCCGCTTGTTGGGCTACGGCGGGGCTGAGTCAGCCGCGGCCGGGTTGGCGCTTGGAGGAGCCGTCGGGGAAACTGCTGCTGCTGTTGCAGCCGCGGATCGGGGAAGGGCGGGCGGGTTGCGGGGCTCGCAGCTTTTGGTCTTCCGCCCTGGCGAAGCTGGAGAGCCGTCGGGGGTCTCCCCGGCCGCCTGTCTGCCTCCGCCTCCGCCTCCTCAACCGCCATCGGAGCTGCTGTGCGCCAGGCACCGGTGCGCTCTCCTAGACGCACCGAAAGGCGAGCCGGGCGGGGGACGATGTTGGAGCGGAGCGGCTGGCGGTCTCCTTTTCCCGCCGGGGGCCGGCCTGGAATTGCAGCTGGCTGCCTTGGGGCTACATCAGGCGCCCCCGACGGTCCCAGGAGGGCCGGGCAAGCCCCCCGGCGATTGCCCCTGCATGAGGCTTTTGCCTCCGCCGCCTCTAGCCCCGCCGCCCGCGTTGCCCTTGTTACCCCCGGGGGAGGAGACCAGTGACGCCCTGCTGGTGTTAGAAGCTCTTGGCCCCGACGAGGAAGACGAAGAGGAGGAGGTGGCGGCGGCAGGGCAGGCAGAACCCTCCAATTCAGCGGGTATGGGGAGCAGCCGTGTTCACCTCCCCGCGCCAGCAACCCCGGCTGCTGCTTCTGCTCCTCCTCCGGCAGGACCGGTGCCCGCCGTTGCGGCCAGCCGCCCCAGCTCGGCCGCCCCCTCCAGGAAAGGCTCCTTGAAGGTTCGCCTGAGCCGCCTTTTCCGCACCAAAAGCTGCAGTGGACCGTCCTGCAACCCCGCAGCCCCCATTGGTGCACGTCGGGCGGTCGGGGAGAGGGAGCTACTACAAGCCGCTGCCACTCCAGCCACCTCCGGCACGGCAGGCAGCCTTCCGGATGTGTCCCAGCCTGGGTGTCGGGAGCAAGACTCGGGCAGGTAGGAGGAGGAGGAGGGAAGAAAGAAAGAGTAGAAGGGGTTATGAATGGGTGGGGAGAAGGGTCGTCGTGGGTGATCGTGAGGAAGTCCGTGGCAGGAGCTGTATATGAGTGGCACAGGGTTAGCTGGGGATTCTTTGAGGCTGTGCTTGGAAACTGGGTGACTAGTGGATTCTGTGATGTTACTTGGCTATGAATAACCAGGTAGGAAGGTTTATCATTAAAGCGAGTCTGTGAAGGGCAGGGTTTAGGTCAGCCTTTCCCTAATCGGGCACCCTTCGGAGGTGTTGGGAGTACAACTCTCAGCATACCCAGCCAAAAGCATGGCCATGCTAGCTGGGGATGGTGGGGGCTGTGGTACAAATGCATCTGGAGGGCACCTGATTGGGAAAGGCTGACCTAGACTCTACCCAGTTGGAGAAGGCTTGGTACTGGCTTTTCTTGGGCAGGAGCTCAAGGCTCTAAAACAGTGTTCTCCAACCTTGGGTCCCCAAGGTTGGCTGGCTGGGGCATGCTGGGAGTTGTAGGCCAAAAACATCTGGGGACCCAAGGTTGGAGAACACTGCTCTAAAAGGAGAAGAGAAAATGTGCTATTTGTCCTCGACCCTATTGGCTTCCAGTTTGGATTCAAGGTAATCCATTCCCCGTCTTCTACAACTTCAGTGGTAGAGGGCGTGCTTTGAATGCAGGTGGTCCGAGGCTCGGTCCTGCTTGCTGGTGTTTGCAGTTAAAAGGATCGAGTAGCAGGTGGTGGTGAAGAGTTTCTGCCTGAGATCCCCCGGAGAGCCACTACCATTCAAAGTAGACAGTACTGAGCTGGATGGACTGGTGGTCTGACCTGGTATAAGACAGTTTCCAGTATTCCATTGGGCTTCCAAGCCTTGAATCCCAAAAGGAGGATCCACTGCCATCTCTAGCTATTCTTATGGTGGAGGCTGGGATCCTCTGGTGTTGGAAGATGGGGGTTGTGGTGGAGGCCGCTCAGGGAAGTGTACAGTTGAGACGGCTTGTAAACTGGTAATCTGTGTAGGACTGTGCAGGGATGATAGAATCTCTAGGGTCCTAGTAGGAAACTGGAGGAACCTCTTCAGAAATTGAAAACCCTTTACTGCATATGGATTCGCTGGTGTTGGGCACCTAGGGCATGGGTGGCCAGAAGGCAGATCAGGGTCTACTTGGTGTTTTGCTGAAGATTGGCAAGAGTTTCTGATTCTCTTAATTCTCTAACTATAATAACTAAATAGCAACAGCTAAAAGGCTTTCTCTTGCTAAATTAGGTTGTTGAGAAAAGACACTTCACAGTGGATTTTTGTGTGAGAGGTTTTTTGGTGAGCTTGGTTCTGGTACGGATCACAAACGCTTGGGTTGAGCATGTGCTCAGAGGCACCGGTTCCTTAATTCTTGGCATGTATCCACTTGCCTAAGCCACTGTTTTACAACTGGGTCCAGTTGGTGGACCTCAGAGTTTTAGTTACAAAACCAAAGTAGATCCTGCAAGCCTGAAGCCTGTCTTCCTCTGCCACTAGTTGGAAGTCAGGAGCTTAACAATGACTAGTGGATTTACTATTGTTAATTACTACTGAACAATGTGATCAAGGGTGAATTCTCTGATGTTGGAGGCCTAGTGTGGTGGTTTCCAATTGTGAAGGAGTTCTCCAGTGTTCAGGAGTTGGACTAAGGGTGCTTTCTGCATAGAGGGCTCCTAGCACTACCAATCAAAAAGCATTAACCTGGTTCGCATGTAACAACAATCCATAGTACGAGTTGTTGTTGAATCATGGATTCTTATGTGTGAACCCTGTACTACGGGTTGTTAACCATGAACAATACAGAATTTGCAACCCAACAACAAACCATGGGTTCTCTTCCTTGGTTGTTTGTCATTAACAGACCATAGTTAAACCATAGTACAGGGTTCGCACATAATGACAACCCATGATTCAACAGTGGCTTACGCTGGCTCAGCTTGTCTGAGCGTGGAAAGCTAAGCAGGGTCAAGCCTGGTTATTACTTGGATGGGAGACCCCTCCTCTAGTTTCCTGCATTGAGCAGGGGGTTGAACTCGATAGCCTTGTAGGCTCCTTCCAAAAACAAAAAACATCATAATCTATCAAATCTATGAAAACAGCCCATACTCAGCCCATACTCTGGGTTGTTGCATGTGAACCAGGACATTGTGCAGCTATTCTGGCTTTTCCTCCTTAACAGATTTTTTCTTGGTAGGAAAAAACCAGAAGAAATGGTAGGAAAACAGGAGGATTATAAATGGAAGATCCTCCTGTAAAATTCCATCTGTATCCCCTTGTAAAGTTCCATGACCGGGGCAAGGAAGTTGCCCAATAAAAGCCTCATTTGGAAGCACCCTTAGTTGTAAATGGTGGTTGTGTGGTAGATTCTGGTGTGGTGGATTCTCCAGTTCTTGAGGCCTAGCAATTGTGGTTTGATTTGATGAAAAAATTTGAGTTTAGGGAATATTATGTGATAGGGTGAGGTTGCCTGTGTTGTAGTTTTTTTAAGCTATTCCCTCCTCCCCCAAATTCTTGATGCACTGGCTGGGGGATGCTGAGAGAGTTGTAGTCCACCATATTTGGAAGGCTGCCTTAAAACAATCTTGAAATTGGTTAGGCTAATGGACTTTGTCTTGCTATATATGCTCTGTGTCATATGATCCTAGAGTTCCTAAACTGGTTCTCAATTGTAAGAGGTTGATTAGTTACAGCTGAGGCTTAATGCAAGATCTGAGGTCTATTCTGTCCTAGCTCTGTGGTAAAGACCATTGCTTTGCATTCAGAAGGTCCCAGACATCTCCAGAGGATCCTGGGTATCAGGGCTAGGGAAGACCTCTGCATGAGAGCTCCTGCCAATCAAAATAGAATGAACTGGGCTAGATGGACCAGTGGTGTGGCTTGGGCAGATTCATGAGTTTATGAAAGCTCTGCAGGCCGGATGGGGAACCTCTGTGGTCCGGAGGTTCCCCCTCCCTGATAAACATACATCAAGTCAAGAGGACATAGAAAGATGCCTTCCCCAATGTGGTGCCCACTGGATGTTTTGGACTACAGCTTCCATCAGCCCCAACCAGCATGGCCAATGGTCAGGGAGGATGGGAGTTGTAGGCCAAAAAACACCTGCAGTGCACTGTGTTGGGAAAAGCGGCAGAGACAGGCTACCGATGTCACTAGCGTAATGTTTTCTTTGGCAGGACTGACTACTCTTTTCCCATCTTCTGCTATCTGAGAGATGTTAACTGGAGATACCAGGGATTCAGACTTGCACATGTGCTGTACCTCTGCCCCCTGGGCATGGTCTGAGGGCTCATGATGCAGAAATCTGCTCAGGCTAAGCAGGTTTGTGTCTGGTCAGTGCCTGGATGGGACTGAAAGACCCAGGTGTATATCACCTTGTTGAGTTCTAACAGAAGAAGGGCAGGATATATAAATGTATACCAAGCAATGAACCAATCACTTGGATTATGAACCCTGCACAGACAAAAAAGCCTTGGGGTGGGGGAGGGGCTGCCCCAACAGTCCCCTCAGGCCAGTGTTCTCCAACCTTGGGCCCCCCAGATGTTTTTGGCCTACAACTCCCAGCATGCCCCAGCCAGCGTAGCTGGCTGGGGCATGCTGGGAGTTGTAGGCCAAAAACATCTGGGGGCCCAAGGTTGGAGAACACTGCCTCAGGCCACTGATGGCTCCTTCAGGAGCTGATGAGCCCGCCAGCCTGGGCTTTTCCTTTCTATATTCCCTCAGGGAAAAGTTGCCCAGGGAAGGTTAAGTAGCCCAGAGAGGGCCTTCAGTACTATGCACCTTGGGTGTTTGCTGTTTCGCCTCAGGCAGTACAGTAAATGTATTGGACCTGAGGCGGGGGTGGGGTGGGGTGGGGTGTATTTGGTGGTCAGAAGACTTGCTGTTACTTGAGGTGTAAAAGAGAAGTAGCTGGTGCAACATACTGGGAAACATTAGAATTATGTATTTATTTATAAAGCCATTGATATTCCACCTGAAACTGCCCCCCCCCCCGAGAGGTTAGATTGGGGAATCCTGGGCTGGTATCCCCGTTCAGACAGGAGGCCTCATTGGGTGTCCTTCAGCCAGTCACTCTCACAGAGGTGATAAACCTGTGTCTGGGCTGTACCACTTGAGCCTGCATTGGGGATGGACTTGCATGGTGGGAGTGCTTCTCCGTAACTAACCCCCCTCAAAAAAACCCCTCCATCTTCACAATTTGACCTAACTCTCCCTCAGTGTGGTGTGAAGTGGTACTAAGCAGGGTTGCAAAAAATCATGATTTTTGTGTGCGTGCAAAAAATCATTTTTTTTAAATTTAAATCAGTGATTTTTTAAAAATTTAATCAATCCCCCCCCCCAATTTTTTTTAGTAAAATTAATTTCAAAGTTTCAGGCAACCACAAATACAAATAGCCTACACTTAATAGTTAAGAACACCAAATTATACAGAAAACAGTTTCCTCATTTTTTTTAACGTTACCAGTATTATTGGTTACTAGGCTACCTACACGACAGGGTTGCAAAAAATCATGATTTCCCCCCCCACACACACTATTTTTATTGATGATTTAATGAATGATTAAATCATTGATTTAAATCATCACAACCCTGGTACTAAGCTCTAAAAATAGCCGTATGACTGGAGTCAAATTTACTGGCCCACAGACATAGAAGTTCTTGTAAACTTGGAGAATTGTGTTTCTTCCTTTCTTTCCTGGCTGTTGATGAGTCATAGATGGGTTGTATTCGTATGATCTGGGCAAGTGAGCTAGTAAAAACTTTTCATGACCTGTGGCTTATGCTGGCTCAGCTTGTCTGAGTGTGGAAAGCTAAGCAGGGTCAAGCCTGGTTATTACCGGTACTTGGATGGGAGACCCCTCCTCTAGTTTCCTGCATTGAGCAGGGAGTTGGACTCTATAGCCTTGTAGGCTCCTTCCAACTCTATCAGATCTATGAAATTCTTATTTGCAAGATGATATAAGGAAAAATCCCTTATACAGTCATCAGTTTCACTTTGATCCTGAAAGTGAACACAGCCTATAACAGTGATGGCGAACCTATGGCACGCGTGCCACAGGTGGCACGTAGGGACCTCCCTGTGGGCACGTGAGCCATAGTCTGGAACACACAACAGGAGGAGCGGCAAGTAACCACACCGCCACGCTGGGCCGCTGGGTCCCGTCGCGTCATTTTTGCGACCAGGAAGTGTCCAAGGCAGGGTAAGGCAGGGCAGGGCAGGGCAGAGCGGAACACAGCGGCAGCCTCCCTTCATACCACTCCTTCCCTCCCGTGGGAAGTCGTAGCAAGGTAGGGAAGGTCTCTCTCCCTCTCTCTCTGCGCCTTCAGGACTGGCCACGGAGAGGCTTGGGGGGGAGGGGACGCTGGAGCCGAGGTGGAAAAAGGAGGCTGAGGTGGGGAGGACTCCCAAGCACGCGCGCTCAGGGCCGCTTCTTTCCTGGCACAGGGGATTTATGGGGGGGGGGGATCTCCAAAGCAGCAGCAGCCCCCCCCCCCCCCGTGGACAAAGGGAGCGTGCTGGAGCGTCCTGGAAACAGCTGCAGAGAAAAGCTGGGATCCCACAAACAGGTTTGGCAGGGGGTGATCAAAGGGAGGGAAACGTGCTTCTTTAAAAACAACGCATAAAAAACAACAACAACCAACCTTAGTCCTTCTTTACCCTTTCCCTCTTCAGGCTGGAAAGATCATGCCTAGGGAAGAGTAACCCAAGGCACAAAACTTTGCAGATGCTACATATGACTTTGGAGTTGAGCTGCAGAGTCTTGTGCAAACTTAGTTCCTGCTCAGGGATTCTCTGGGTTTGCTGCTGCTGGAGCCATTTCCCTCCCATCTGTCTCTGCAGCGAGACAGAGATAGGCAGAAGTAGGCAGACAAATCTCTGTGTGTGTGTGTGTGTGTGTGTGTGAGGGAGAGAGAGAGAGCCATAGCATTCGTGTCTCCTGCTTCCATAAATTATAATTTATGGAAGCAGGGGAATTATGGGGGGGGGGGGAATTACAAGGAGCTTTGCCTCCACATTAGCTACCAGAAAACCTTTCTAAACTGCTTTCCTTGTTCCTGTTGCATTTTTGTGGGAAGTGCTGGGATGACATGAAGAGGAAAAACCGCAGGTCAGATGGTTGTTCCACTAATTTAGGTTTCATGAGGGTACCTACCCAGCCTCCTGTACTGCATTGTTAAGGTTTGAATTTACTTCTTTGAATGCCTCCCCCCACTTCTGTTTTCTGGTGTATTTTTTATAGTTTTGCCCTGTCCTGGACTTAGGAGCTCCACAGACTGTAGTATATAGGAAATTTTATCTATGGGCTTTATGAACATTATTTATACATGAATTATAAACCACTCATCATTTTTAGCATAAATAAGAACTATAAACTTTCTACAGCCTGAAAAATTGGACAAATGTAAGGAAAGCGTCTACATGGGGGTTTTAATCAATCAAATCATTTTTATCATCAGGATTATCCTCTCTTTTATCATTATTAATATTATATTTATTGTTTATTATATTCATTATTTATTTTATCATATATTTATTCAGGTTTAATTGCAGTGTTGGCACTTTGAAATAAATACGTTGGTTTTGTGTTGCAGTTTGGGCACTCGGGCTCAAAAAGGTTCGCCATCACTGGCCTATAAGAAAAACTGTTGGGGGGGGTACTCTTGAAGAATACCATTCTTTTTCCTTGGATACTAGCAGTTCCTCAAATCCTTTCTAGTGTTGAGTTTTAAAAGCTGCCAGTATGAGGCCTAGAAACTTGGTTGTATTTTAGTTCTTAAATCGAGGGATTGGGAGCCTGATGAAGGCACACACTTCTAATAGCTGCTGTATATCTCCCCCCCCCCCCCGAATTAAAGTCAGAGGCATGCTTCATTCTTGCAGAGAAAATGGTTATGTGTAAGAGTAAGAATTACACTTGCTCAGTCTGCATGGGGAATGAACTGGGTTCTTATTTACTTGAAACATTTACACCCTCCTACAATTTTTGAGGCAGCTTACACGTTAAGTAGTGTAAACAGCCCTACCAAAATAGTGTGGCTCCTAGTACAGCTAACCCTCCCTATATATTTTTAATAGTAAAAGGGTAATAAAAAAAACAGTGTTGATCACAAGATAGTAGTCGATCTGAGGCAGAGACTCAGGTGTGGGTGTGGGAGGAGGAACAGACTTTATTGAGAGGTGAACAGACACCCAGCATTATCTTATTTACAGGCTCATCTGTCCATCTTTTTGTAGAAAACCAAGATTGATGCGAACGCAAAGTGCCTTTTCTCCAGTTGCTTTTGGTCCCCTCTTCACAGGTGAGTGTTAAACCTGATCTCTCTCTCCTTCCTTGAAGGAAGCACTTGTGGTTTCATCAATCTGTGCCTGTGTAATGTGTTGCCATCATGCCATGAGTGTCTTTAAATTCCAATCTCTTTCTCTGTCTCCTCCTCTCTCTTTCTCTCTCTCTCACTCACACACAGATGGGGATAGATCTATCTAGATCTGCAAATACATGGGCATGTGATTATCCCTAAGTTTCTTTAGAACAGCCTTTCTCAACCTGATGCCCTCCAAATGTGTTGGACTACATTCCCCATCATCCCCAGTCAGCACAGCCAAGGCTGCTTTCTTACCCTGGCATGCCGGGGGCACAGGGTCCAGTGCATAAACGAAATTGGTGTTACCCTGGAACCAAATCCACCCGAAAATACAGCACTATCAATAGCTATCCCCAGCTGCTGAGTTAGATCTCTCTCCCCCTTCATCCACAAGAGTTGCCCTGTTCTAACTCAGATATTATTATTTATTTTATCATCATCATCATCATCATCATCATCATCATCTATTATTATTTGTATTTTTGTTCTGCCTTTCCATAAAATCTACCAAGGCAGTGTACAACAGATCAAAACAATAAGAACAACATCACAAAAATCAACAATAAACATTAAAAACAACAACATTTAAACAGCAGTTTAAAAGGCCAAGTCAAAAGTGTTGTCTTTACACCTTTTTTAATGTGTGAGGGCAAAGATCTCTTCTCGTTCATCCCAGTTTGCAGGACACGGAATAATGGGCTCAAGTTACAGGAACCTAGATTCCACCTAAACATCAGGAAAAATTTCCTGACTGTCAGAGCAATAAGACAATGGAATCAACTACCTAGGGAGGTTGTGGGCTCTCCCACTCTGGAGGCATTCAAGGTGCAGCTGGACAGACATCTGTCAGAGATGCTTTGACCTAGATTCCTGCATTGAGCAGGGGGTTGGACTCGATGGCCTTGTAGGCCCCTTCCAACTCTACTTTTCTATGATTCTATGAATGGCAGAGAGATTTGGGTACTAACAATCTTCCAGCATCTAAACACTAATCACCCAACTCCCTATGAGGATTAGTATATACTTTCTGAGTAAATTGGCTGGGAGGACAAAGGCTTTAATGTGAGATAAGATAAGATTACATGGAATCCACCAGATTAGAACATACCAGTTTTAACTGAAAAGTTAGTTGTTTTAAAAACAAATAAGCTGACCATAGAATTGCAGCGAAGGAATACAAAACAGCAAAATGTTGATCCCAACTTCTAGTATTTCCCCTAACTGATATAATAGCAGTTAGGTTGTATCTCCATGTGACTACAGAGACTCTGTAGTGAAAGGCAGTAGTTCTGAGTTGGAAGCCAAAACTGCATCTTTGCCCTCCTGGCAGAAGATGTAGTTTGGAATCCAGGGAACATACGCTAACTCCAGACTGACCCCGCCCCCTGCAAAAGACTGGGAGTGCAATTCTATGTATATCTACTTGGAAGGAAGGCAGGCACTTTATTTCAATGGAGTTTATTCCCAGGTAAGTGGATATAAGATTGCAGCCTGGGCTGTATATTTATTAGGGATCTTTGAATTGACAAAACGTGAACGTGTCAAGGTTCTCCAAATTCCACCTAAAGCTTGTTTTGACTAGTGTCCCTATCAGATATCATGAGCTTTGAGTGGGGTTTTGCATGAACATTTGTGCATGTTTTTGTGTGCATTTTCCAAATGTATGCATCAATTGTGTGCATTTTTGAAATGTACACTTTTCTCCCATTGATTAAAGTGGGTTTGTATGCATTTTTCAAAAGTACTCCTTTTTTTAATGTGCTTTTTTCAAATGTGCACCTTTTTGACATGTGGCTTATGCTGGCTCAGCTTGTCTGAGCGTGGAAAGCTAAGCAGGGTCAAGCCTGGTTGTTACTTGGATGGGAGACTCCTCCTCTAGTTTCCTGCATTGAGCAGGGGGTTGGACTCGATAGCCTTGTAGGCTCCTTCCAACTCTATGATCTATGAAATCTATGAATGATTTTTTTGGTTCTGCGAATCACATTGCAAGCTCTGAAATGTATGGGCTTTTGCATTTGAGTCTGTGTTTGGTTCCAAGAAGTGCAAATTGGGTGAATTCTGGTAAAAAGGAAAAGAAAAGAACTGAAACCGATCTCTCATACATTCCTAATATTTCTAGGGAACTTGATTGTGAAAGTGATGCAATGGCATAACCTGATTCATTTCCTGGCGTCAGTAATAGGTCAGGGCATGCCTGTGCCTGTCTTATCCATTGCATGTGCAGTGATTGGAGTGAAACAGATCAACAGGCAGTGTTTACATACCACTGCCTTTTAGTAATGGAGCCAGGATGGCCCATTCAGATACAGACTAACAGAAGATTACAGTCATGCCTTGGATTGAGAGCATAATTCGTTCCGGAAACGTGCTTGTAATCCAAAACACTCTTATATCAAAACACACATACACCCAAAAAAATTGTACAGAGATTTTTAATTTAAGCTGTACTACAGTACTTGTATTGCAAGACGTCGCTTGTATATCAAGTAAAAAAAATTAAATAAATATTTAAAAATGTGCTTGTCTTGCAAAACGCTCTCAAACCAAGTTACTTGCAATCCAAGGTATTACTGTATATTTAATTTCTACTTAACATGTTGCATTCCTAACTCCGCATGGCGGGGTGCTTCTCTCCAGCTTCTTAGGTGTATGTTGGACGGGGGATGCAATTTCCATTTTTCCTCTATTTGGATGGAGCAGGGGAAGGAGATCCTACAGCAACTAGAAAATTGCTGTAAAAAGATAGTAATAGCTCCAGATTGGGCCCCGCAGTTTAGGGTGCAATCTTTTGCATGTTTAGACAGGAAAAAGTCCTACAGCGCCTAGCATTCCTCATCCCAGGGAATGCTGGGAGTTGTAGGAACTTATTCTGTCTAAACTTGCATTGGATTGCACCCTTAATCTCTTGTTTGTTAAACTCTCAAATTCTGTGTCTACCCAATGATTAACAGTTGTTGGTTTATACTTATCTTATTCAAAGAGTATCAGTGCTTTTGGGGCGGTGTGGACAAATATCTCTTGTTTGGGAAGAAAACTTCTGCTCCAGGAAGACTTGTCTTGGATTGAGTTGGTGCTTATCTTTTTTTCCTTCCTGGGATTTATGCCATCTGCCTGTGGTAGCCAGCCATTAGATATGGTTGCCTTTGAGCCCTGCTCTCCCCCATCTGCCAGGGGACGTATGGGGAGGAGTGGGTGTCAGCCTCTCACTCTTTGCCACAGTTTGAAGGTACTTGGATTCTCACTGCATGTAGGCACTTGGATTTACAGGCACAAAGCCCGAGGCTCATTCTCCCCCCTCACCCGCATTTGACACATGCTATAGCAGGAATGTTGCTGGTTCTAATGTCTTCATTTCTCCTTGCCTCTCCAGGTGAGACAGTGTCGCTGGTGGATGTGGATATCTCTCAGCGTGGTTTGACGTCCCCACACCCCCCGACGCCACCACCTCCTCCGCGGCGAAGCCTCAGCCTTCTGGGTACTGCTTGCCTCCTTGCCTGCCTTTTGCAAAACCTCACGTTTCTTCCAGCATCTTTCCCATGGAATAAGCCCTAACCATTTGTTTCTATCCACCACTTTGTGATAATTAAAAAAAAAAAAAGGCCAGACCTTCTTGGAACCATTTGTGTAACACTTTTTTATCTTCACATTTTTTTATCTGAGAGATAACTTCTTGAGGAAACAACCTTGTGTGTATTCTGTGCTGAATGCTCCAGTTCTCTCTCTCTCCCTCTCCCACCCCTGAATTTTGTGCCGATCCAAACTCGGAACCAAATTCTACAGCCTGTAAAAATAATGCAGATTTGCATGTTTTGTGTAATTCTGCTTCTGCTACCCGTGGGGAAGGATAAGGAGTTATGCAGGAGACTGATACCTCTACCCCTGGAATGCTTTTTCATGCCCTTCCTTTGGCTTCTGAAATTCTACCTAGCATTGCCCATGTCTGTTTTAAAAAGAAAACCTATGTTCACAGTCAGAAGGTCTAGAAACTTTTTAAAAAGTGTGTGTGTGTGTGTGTGTGTGGAGGGGGGTGATAGCTGTGTTTCTTGTAACCTGATCCTATGTATCCATACTTGGAAGCAAGTCCACATATGAGCTTGTGAAGCTGCCTGTCACTGAGCATTTATTTATCTAGTCCAGTGTTGTTGCAAAGTGTATAATATGCAAAGTTGCCTTAAATTCAGGCCCCTCTTTTGGATCCAAAGCAGTTGTTAACCCATTCAAAGAGGCACATCGTACACAGCTGTCTTGGGCATCATATTTTCCCTTGAAGGATTTTTACAACTTAAAATGCATTTGAATTTAGCTATACTTTGGAATTAATAAGCACTCTGCACACCTTTAGTCTTCCTCAAATCTCGCTCTGTCAGCCTGTCTGTATAAGCAACAAGAGAGGGATGATGCCAAGCCACTGTATAACAAAGAAGGTTTTAGAGCTGCCTTCCTCAACCTGGGACCCTCTGGATGTGTTGCACCACAACCAAAGGTCATGCTGGCTGGGGATGATAGGAATTGTAGTTCAACGCACCTGTAGGGCACCTGGTTGCAGAAAGCTGTTCTAGTTTGTAGAGAGAACCTGTTGAATCAGGTTGTAGAGTTTTACAAGAGACATCAAACTCACAGTTCCGTGTGTCTTCCCCTCCCCCCCCCACTTTAACTTCTTGGTCTCAATAATGCATGAAGTGAGGTGATTTCATTGTGCCACCTCTGCTTTATGCCACTGGCTGTTGGGAATTGTGTATTGCACAGCATGATAACATCACACAGATGTTACAAAGAAGAGGGGTGGAGTAGAGGCACAGAATGGTGCCAGCTCTGTGCCTAATGTCCAGTTAAGCCCTCTGTGCATTTCAAGCTCACAAAACCTTTAGGGAACTACTGTGTGTCAGGCCTGCATGACCCATCGACCCAGTTTGCAAGGCACAGCTGGCTCATCGTGGATTATTTAACCCATGATTAGCACCGGTGCGTCCTGCGGCTCTTTTCATTGCGCATTCCCCAATTGGGCCTATTGGGGGTTGTGCAGTGTCGTCCAAATTCAGTCATCGTGGGTTATTCGAAGGTTAAACAACTGTTGCTTAACCCACTGTTTGTAGTAGGGGATAAATGAGGGTTGTTTAACCCTCAAATAAGCCACGATGGCCAGATGCAGACGGTACAGCACAATCGGGTTAGCAGTAAAAATGGCAGCCACACACACCCAGAACACTCCGCATCTCACTGTGGGTTAAATGACCCGTGATGAGTCAGCTGTGTTGTGCAAACTGGCCCATCATCTCCCAAGCTTGATGTAAGCTACCAGCTGTGTGTTCTGGCTTGGCAGGTGCTTGACAAGAGTCCTCTCTTTTTTGCAGTCCCAGGCAAGCAGCAAAATCAGGAGATTTATTGAGCCACTGATGGGCTACCATGCATGTCTGGTGGGTTGTGTTTGGTAGCAGGTTGCATATTGTATGCACCTGCTTTATGTCAAATATTTATTTATTTATTATATTTATGAATCGCCCATCTGGCCAGAACCTTCAATTCTTCATGACTCTCTGAAATGCAAATTGATTTGTGTTGAAATCTATGCTTTCAGGGGATATAATTTATTTTTATTTATTTATTTATTATATTTATACCCCGCCTTTTTTCCTGAAAGGAACCCAAGGTGGCTTACATAATCCTCCTCTCCATTTTATCCTTACAACAACCCTGTGAGGTCGGTTAGGCTGAGAGTCAGTGACTGGCCCAAAGTCACCCAGTGAGTTTCATGGCCGAGCGGGGACTAGAACCCGGATCTCCCGAGTCCCAGTCCAACACTCTAACCACTACGCCACACTGGCTCTGTATAAACTCTTGTAATCCACAAATTAACAAACTGAAATATGAACATGTGCATCGTATTTCAGTGACATCACTGTAAGTGTGTGTGAGAAATATATATGCAAATCTTTGTGCTTATCAGATGTAATTACTCAATTTATTTAAAATGTGAAGAAGAGTCCCAAGAACAAATAGTTTACAGGCATCCAAATTGACCAGTGTCTAAGACCTTCAAAAGTTGAGGTTGTTTTTAAAACACTTTCTAGAAAGGTAGCTTTTATTCTTAACACTCGCAATATCAGCCACTTTATAATCTACACATTCAACAAATAAGTATGAATAACTCTTCAATAGGCGTGTTGTATACACACATTTTTATTGATGTTGAAGACTGCTAAGAAGGGTGTTTGGGGCTCAGAGAAAGAAAACCTACCGTGAGCCTGTCTTCTTGCCCTGTTGACTTTTATACCTCCTGGACCTTTCAATTTTTTTGTTCTTCTTCTAGACGATATCAGTGGGACACTGCCTACATCTGTCTTAGTGGGTCCGATGGGGTCTTCGTCCCTCCAGTCTTTTCCTCTGCCTCCGCCGCCTCCGCCGCACGCCCCTGGTCAGTTTAGCTTTGATCCTCAAGGTTTTCAAAATTTCCATTGTAAAATTTCCCTGAGCTTCTTTAATTTAATGATTTGGATTTTTTTGGACTTAAGGCGGTGTGCAAGAAATGGAACAGAGCTAAAACCAGTCCACAAATGTATCACGATAATGTATGCACACACCAGCTTCTTCTGTGTCTCTTAGTCATGCTTGGCTTCCTGTAGGTAGCACGTATGCACTGGAAGCCCGAGAGTGACATGCACAGAACTTCATTGCCCCCCCCCCCCGGTCCTCCAACCCCCCTGCAAGACTCCTTGCAACTTTTGCCTGTCCTCTGATTCTTGCATACAAGTTGATGGTTCTCATTGACTTCTATGAGATGCTTTTATGAAGGCACAGCTATTGAGCTGGGAACAAAATTTGGGAGATATTTTAAATTACAAATGATTGGAATAATTATACATATAGTAAAGACTTAGACATTTAAATAACAAGAGAGCTATTCTTGTAGGCAACGTGGCTTCTTGGTGCAGTAGGTTTGACTCACTGAGGGTGAACGTGTCCGTACCACCCTTATACTGGGGTCATAATTGTCTGGAGTGGGAGGGGTACAATTCTTGCCACCATCTTTGCTCTGCTTCTGCAGCTTTTTATGTTCTCCCATCAAAGTGAGTGATGACTCCTTTATGGACAGTCTATTGGACAGCCAACATTTTTATTTAATTATATTTATACCCCGCCTTTTTTCCTGCAAGGAACGCAAGGTGGCTTACATAATCCTCCTCCTCTCTATTTTATCCTCACAACAACCCTGTGAGGTAGATAGCTAGCTGTGCTGATGGCTGGCACAAGTGGTATCTCAGTTAAAAAATTGGTAGGGAATTTTATTAGGAATATCAAAATCTACCTTTCCTCTTAGCAGTGGTCTCTAAATGCACAAAGCCTCTCAATGCTTCCAGAATATAGAAAAGCCTGGGATCAAATGGGCTTCTGTGGAGGGTTTTACATATGTTGGAATCCAGAATTGTTCCCAAAGTAGCCTTTGTGTGGCTTTGTTGCCCCATGTGGCCAACTCAGACAGTGCAAAATCAAGAAACTCCCTCTTCTGGAATGTTAACTCTCTTATTCCAGGAATAATTTGGATTGTTCTTTCCAAATTAGCAGGATCTTTTATGTAGTGACCTCCCCTTCCAGGGATCTATACTCACTGACACAAATGGGGAATAGAAGGGATTGAATAAGTATGCTACATGGCCATGAATAGGTGTGTATACCTGTTATTACCCACTTGGAATCCTAGAGGGACAGTGGATTACAATAACTCTCAAGAATTGAGCCTTGTGTGAAGATGGCCTGGGTGGTAGCTCCCCATCTTCAGAGCTTTTTTTCCTTGTGAAGCTTCCCAGTACTTGGGCCTGAACATCTTCCATACATGGTTTTAGGTATTGATCTTTAGGCTAGTGCAGTGTTCTCCAACCTTGGGTCCCCAGATGTTTTTGGCCTACAACTCCCAGCATGCCCCAGCCAGCTACGCTGGCTGGGGCATGCTGGGAGTTGTAGGCCAAAAACATCTGGGGACCCAAGGTTGGAGAACACTGAGCTAGTGGATGGATATGTAATCGGTGCCAGCTCCAGATTTTTTGGGGACCCTTGGGGGGCAAGACACCCTCAGTGGCCCCCTCCCTCAGTGAGTCTAAGGCCACTTCTCACTGCCCTTGTCACCAGCTGCTGTTGCTCCTAATCTTTCTCCTCATTGCTACCACTTGCTTGACAGGTGGAGAGCCAGTGAGCAAATAGGAAGTGGCACCCACTGAATTGTCCTCCTCAGCACCGCTATTGTCTGGGCCAGCGTGAGAGGCAGCTGAGCAGGGGGTTGGACTCGATGGCCTTGTAGGCCCCTTCCAACTCTACTTTTCTATGATTCTATGAACAAGCAGGTTGCAATGGTGAAGAGGAGGAGCAACTCCAGGGGGCTCTTGTCGGCGGGTCTCTGCTGGAGTATGCGCTCGCCATGCCTACCCTTGCCACCAGCCCTGTATGTAATGGCTCATTTTAGCAATTGGGTGTTTTCCTCCCCTCCTTCTCTATAAAAACAAAACAAATGTCCACTGACTTGTTTTGCAAATGCCCCAATTAATGCCCAAAATCAAATTGTGTAAGTTCAGCAGAAATGCTGTGCCTGTGTCAAGAGCCGTTTCATCTGTTGGGCAAATGGAACAGCAGCGGGTCACTGTGGTCTTCCTGCCGCTAGTTGGAATGTCCAAGATCTGGCTGCTGAATCCTTCCTCCTCCCCTTCTCCCCCACCCCACCACCCCACCATGGCATCTGCTTCTCTGCCCACCCTCCCTTCCACATATAGTTCCACTCCCTCCCCATCCCTTTAAGGTCTGTTGATGATGCCTTCCCATCGGGGTATAAGTTTAGGAGGCTTTATTCTGTAGTGGCGGTCCACCTTATGGAATGCTCTGCCCAGGGAAATCTACCTAGAAACACATTTGCCAGCTGGTGGAAAAAAACCCTTGTCATCTTATACAACAGTTCCTGACTATTAGTTGATGTGAACTTCTAAGTATAGATACAGGTATAATATTTATGCTGCTTTTTAGCTGATTTTGATGTTGTTGTATTTAAGGTTTCAGGTTACTACATGGTGGCCTAAAAAGTTACCGTACTTTGTGGGTTTTGTATGTCACTTTCAGCATAGTTTTCTATAGAAAAAGAGATCAATACAGTTCATGATGATAGCAATAGGCATTATAGTCATGAGTTATACAACCTTCTCTCATTTAAAACTAGCTGTTGCCTGTGGCTTCGCTCGTGTGGATTTTAGGATTTGGTACAATTGTTTTTAAAAGAAACATGAGTTTTTTTGTCCAAACTGTATGAAATATAATTTACAGGTTGATGTCTTAATGTAATAAGTAATGTTTATTGCAGACATTAGTCGAGGTGTATTGGCTACAAAACAAAGATAGTTGTTCCATTCATATGCATCTATGAATTTTTTCGTGGTGTTATTAGAAACAGACAATGAGACAGACCAAAAATTTAAAAATTACTTATTTGGCATCTGCAACCTACCAAAAAAACACTATTTCAGTACTTCTTTGTAAACTACATTAGTGGTTCTCCCTTCTAGGGTGCTAGGGTGACCAGAGAGTTAGGTGAGCTCACTCTGGAACAGGCCGCGTAAAACTGCCCATGTGAGAAGCAGTCTTCCCTTAGGTCAATCCCCGCTACCTGCAAAGTCTGCCCCTGCGACTTGTTGATGGTCATGGCGAAACAAACCTTTAGGGGGAACTGAAGTCTTTTGAATTCAAACGGATATTCTGAAGGTATAAGAGGTATTCGTGGTATGAACACCGACTCCCCCTGGCCAGAACCGGAAAAAAAATTAGAATTTAGGAAAATGGAGCCTGAGGCAGAAAAGGAGGAAAGAGAGAGAGAGAGAGAGAGATGAAAATGAGAAAGCTTGAAGCAGAGAGAGAAAGATAGGTAGTTAATAAATTCTATTCGGGGGCAGTGAGAAAGGTACACAATGTCTACCCAGCGTAAACACCACAATAAACAATAATAGTATTTTAAAAGAGTGTATCCCCCACAGACAAATTATCCCAGTCAGTCAGAACTTTTATATATTTATAAATAAATTGTAAACAGACTAATAATAACATATTTTTAATGTTCCGGATGGACACCCCGCACACAGCAGTCAGTCATTAAAAAATTCTCCACCCTTTTTCGCCCCCTTAGGGACAGAATTTCAAAAAATCCTTCCTTAGTGGGTGCCTACGTCATAAAAACAATGTTCCTTCTAAATTTCACATTCCTACATTAAACGGTTTGAGCTGGGCGTTGATGAGTCAGTCAGAATTTCTTCTTTTATATATATAGATTTCCTATATTCAAAGAACTCAGCGGTCTCACTTGCTGTGTCCCTATTTCTCTCCCCTCCCCTTCCTGTAACATTCACTTCTGATGACCTAGAGCAGGAGTAGGCAATTTCAGGTGGTTTGGGGCCAACCCCCCAAGTGCTGCACTCCTGCTGCCACACTGCCTGCAGCAGCAGCAAAAAAACAAACAAAAAAAACCTGGCAGTTTGCCACTGAAATTCAGCAGATCACTAGTGTGGCTCAAAAGAGCCACATTCGGTTTGAAAACAAGCTAAATCTGGTGTCTTTGAGTCTTTGTAGCAGTTTGCTGCAACATTGAATTGGAGCAATGTGCTGGCAGCAGCTGGGGTGGTGGGGCCGTGCACTAGGCCATGGGGCTGCAAGTGGCCTCCAGGTCGTGTGTTGCCCACCCCTCACCTAGGGGAAAGCAAGTGGGGAGGTGAACACATAATGATTACCATAGTAAGAAGTAGTATCGGTAGGGAAAGGGGTGGGGCCAGTATAGACAGTGATGCCTTGTATAGGAGGCTGGAGTGTATTAGCATCTTGAACGGTTTCTGTTCAAGAGCTGCTTGTATTCTAGAGGTGGGCAGAAGGTTGGCATTTTTCCTCCTAAATTAAGCTGCAGAAAAGGAGAAAGCTTCTGGTGGGAGGGAGTGGCATAGACTTGTGTATGAAAGGGTTTGTATCATGCAAGCTTCAGTTCTGATGCTGAAAACAGATTCCTGGGCTGCATATGTGCTCAGAGGCACCCTTGTTCTTCAGTTCTGTGTCCGCCTTTCTGAGCCACTTTTTTTGCACCTGGAGGACCTCGGGGTTCTAGTGGAAAACAAAGTAGATCCTCAAGCCTAAAGTCTGCCCAGCTGTGCTGTAGACTAAATTGCAGGGCCAATGCTTCCAGTAATTTATCTCCACGGGGTGGGATTGGATCTCTTCAGTTACCCTGTAGCAAAATTAAAAAGGAACACGTCCCCTGTGGACAGCTGCTATTCAGCTCCTTGATTTTTATTCCCTGTAGTGTCCATTGGGTGACTGCTTGCATTATCTCTCCTCTCCCCTTGTAGATGCATTTCCTCGGATCATCCCAATCAGAGCGCCAGAAGCAGTACACAGCCAACCTGCACAGCACCTTCAGTGTCCCCTCTACCGGCCTGACTCAAGCAGTTTTGCAGCTAGCTTGCGGGAGCTAGAAAAAGTAAGGTTTTAAAAAAATGTAATGAAGTTCAGTGGTGGTTCCGTTCTGATGATGCTTGATGTACATTGTAAGCACAGCACCAGAAAAGCTGGAGGGGGTGAAAAATGAGTGGATTGCAGGAGCTTGCACAGAACCTATTGTATTGTTGGCACTATATTGTATGGAAGATTAGAGCTGGACATGTGTGGCCCTCTTGTGGTCAAAAGTATCATGTTTTGTAAAATGAAGAAGTCTCTGGTGCCAATTGGAATATTTTATTGCCCAACGCATTTCGGTATGTACCTTCGTCAGGGGCCAAAAGCTTTTCCAAGTACGGTCGGAAATTTTTTTCCCCAGCTATCTCGAGGTAGCTGAAGATTTTTTTCCCGAGCGTACTTGGGAAAAACTTTTGGCCCCTGACAAAGGTACATACCGAAACGCGTTGGGCAATAAAATATTTCAGTTGACCCCAGAGACTTCTTTTTTCCCCGTTCTTCTTACACATTGGTGCCTTCCCCTCTTGTTCTGTTTTTGTAAAACTTGAGAACCGCAATGTCTTTAAGTTTAGAAAAGTGTGTGCGTAGGGGGGACAGGGGTGTGGGAAGCTGTCTCAAGAGTGCTGTCTCTCCCAGCCTTGGCTAATCAGAAAAATGCTGTTCTGAAAACGGAAGGTTGTCTTTTTGAAAGGTAAAAGAAAACTGAATGTGTGTGTATAAGGGGCTCTGGCTACAGCTTTGCCATCTGCAAGAAAAATGACAAAAGATGTGGCAGGGTTTGAGAGATAACTATTGCAGGAGTCTCTTTACTCAGCTTGTGCCCAAAGTTAAGGGATGTTTGCCTATACTGTAACCCCCTTTGAGCATGGAATTGGTTATCAAAAATAGGGACCCTTTTATAGGGTGCTGCCTGCCTGCTTTAGGGAAGTTCCTAGGTTCAATCCCCGGCATCTCCAGGCAGGGTAAGGAAAAAATCCTGCCTGAAGCCCTGGATCCCTGCTGCCAGTCAGTGCTGCCAATGAGCTAGTTGGACCGATGGTCTGACTCCGTGTAAGGCAGCTTCCTAGGTTTCTTGCATTATGCTTGAATGATTTAATTTCTCTTTGCTCAACGTAGTTTGGTGCCAACTCTGCTTTCTCTGTGTGGAGCCGCAGAAGTATGTGTTGGAATCGGAACATAAAACCAAATGCCTAAAAAAGTGCACTGCTGAATCCGACCAGTTAGACCATCTTTCTGTTTGTTCTGTTAGAAAACAATATCCTATGGCAATATGTTCCACTGTGTGAAGGTTTTCAGATGTCTCTTTTGGACATTTTACTTATCAGTTTCTAGTTAAAACCTTTTAATCAAACCTCTCTCTCTCTCTCTCTCTCTCTCTCTCTCTCTTAAAACAGTGTGGTTGGTACTGGGGACCTATGAACTGGGAAGATGCTGAAATGAAGCTGAAAGGGAAACCTGATGGGTCCTTCCTGGTTCGTGACAGTTCTGATCCTCGGTATATCCTGAGCCTCAGCTTTCGATCACAGGGTATTACCCATCACACTAGAATGGAGCACTACAGAGGTGAGCGTAATGGGCCAGCGGCAGGCCAAGGGCACAAAGCTAGGATGGCTCCCTACTCATATTGCAGAGAGTTAAACTGAGGCTGAGCGGGAAGGATTTATCCAAGGTCACCTAGTGAATCCATGATGGAGGTGGATCTTGAACCCAGGTCTCCCAGTGGCAATCTTTTATCCACTGGTCTATGCTGGTTGCCATTTTTTTGTTACATCCATGTGTAGCCAGCCTCTACACTTCCACCCAGTTCCTTCCTCCTTTGTGACACGCATCTCTTTTTCTTGGTTCAGGAACCTTTAGTCTTTGGTGCCACCCCAAGTTTGAGGACCGCTGCCAGTCTGTGGTAGAGTTCATCAAGCGTGCCATCATGCACTCAAAAAATGGGAAGTTCCTTTACTTCTTGCGATCCAGGGTTCCAGGTATGTGTTGTGTAGCATTTAGATATTCTTGTGACATTCATTAAGTTAGCATGCACAATGGCATCTGTTTTCAGTTTCTTTTGGCAAAGAACATCCGCCCTGATAAGGAGTTACATCAGAATTACGCAATGGGCGTTGCCCAGAATGTTCCTGATTGTTCTCATTTCCTCTGGAATCATGAGAGCTAGAGGCTTGTTTTCTTAATTTAAGAGGGAACAACCCTCAAAGTCTGAAAGCCAGTAGCTTTTGTGCTTCCACGTTGTTGCAGGGGGCAATCCAAGCAAGGGAGGGTGGGGATAGGCGTGCATTGTACTCTGCTTCAGGTTCATCTGGGGCAGGGCTCTCCAACCTTGGGTCCCCAGATGTTGCTGGCCTACAGCTCCCAGCATACCCAGCCAGCATGGCTAATGGCAAGGGATTCTGGGAGCCGTAGTCCAGCAACATCTGGGGACCCAAGGTTGGAGAGCCCTGATCTAGGGATTTGGATATGGCATTTTCCACAGGCAGCAATCCTGACCTAGGATTTCCTGGGGCCATTCTGTCACTCACCTGTTTGGACTGAGGAACATCGGAAGCTGCCATATACTGAGTCAGACCCTTGGTCCATCTAGTCCAGTATGGTCGACACTGACTGGCAGTGGCTCACCAGAGTTTCAGGCAGGAAGTTCTTCCAGCCCTACCTTGAGATGCCGCAGATTGAACCTGGGACCTTCTGTATGCAAAGTAGGTGCTCTATCACACTGAGCCACAACCCCTCCCAACTTCTATTGGCAGTTTCAACTGGCTTCCTGGTTGAAGTGCTTCAGGAGAATTGGGCTCCCAGCTCTCTTCCACTTGCTTCACTGTCTCCACTTCAGTGGACAGACAGAAAATACATTAATCTCCCTTGCACTGAGTCAGACTGGTCTATCTTGCGCAATATTGTCAGCTCTGAGTGGTCTTGGGGGGCAGGAGAAATGCGGTCCTTTTAACGGGATGCCAGGGGATTAACCTGGGTCTTTCTGCATGCAAAAGAACTCTACCACTGGACTCTTCCACTGAGTCATCATAACCCCACTCAAAATGTACTGGGCAGGTTTGCACGTCATGCCAACCCACCCTGGCAATAAGCCACAGTGGCTTGGTTGCTGTGAGAACAACCCACGGTGTGCCCAACAGACAATCAGGCTCACTGTGGGTTGTCACCCTCCCCCTTCCCCCTCAGTTCACCAGCCGGCATCCCAGGGGACTTTGTGGCTCAACCCGCTCTCCCCACTGTGATTGGGAGCCATTTTGGCTCACCATAGCTCCCTCCCTTTTTTTCAAAGATCACTTTTCTTAATCTCCATTTTGACAGCCACTGACAGCCCCTCAAAAGTGCCCGAGCAGCACACTGGAGGGGCTGTCAGTGGTTTGCTGCCACCCCCCCTTTTTTTAATTGTGCCCCAAATGTGAGCAAATAGTTTAAAAAATTTTTTTTTAATTCAGCAGGAATAGTGCAGTTATGAAGGTGCAGTTGTGTGTATTTCTGCGAGTGTGAAAATGAGAAGCCTTGCCTGGGTAATGTCCTGGGGGGTACCTGCTATCAAAATGCAGTAGGTACCAACCATGGACATTGACCCAGAGAGCCTCCCATTAGGGTTTTTCTGCATTTTGCTTTGTCTTGACAGCTGTCAAAAGTTGAACTGTCAATTCAAAGCAAAGAGGTGAGTGATTTTTCTCACGAAAAGGGGGTGGAGGGATTCATCCCCTTTGGCACTGGGATCCTCAGGTTTTTCTGTGTTCTCCTAATAGGCACCAGTGCCCGCAACTTTTCCACCCATTCCTGAGACTCTAGGTGCTTGGGAAGATGGAAAAGTGCAGTTCACCCCCTTTACTGGAGCATGGAGGTTTGACAGCTAGCTGTTAAAACTCTAGTTCCTTTTAAAAGGATTTTTTTCTTTACCGTGCTCCCCATGCCCATGGTGAGTTGTCGTGTCATGCGAACCAGGTCACTGTGATTATGAAGCGGTCTCATACTGAGTTATTGTCCCATCTAGCCCAAGGGTGGGAAACATGTGGCCCACGTTGTTGCACTCCAACTTCCATCATCCCTGACTACTGGCTATGCTGGGCTGGGGATGATGGGGAGTTGGAGTCCAATGGGGCCACAGATTCCCCACCCCTGATCTAGCCTGTTGCACACTCTGACTGGCAGTGGTCTTTTTCCCACCTTACTTCCTCAAGCAATTGGAATTGAGGGTTTTTAATCTGTGAACCTTCTGCATGGAAAGCATGTATGCTTCCGCTGAGTTGTGGCTTCTTCTCCAAACTCTTATATAAGGACTTGGCCTCTCCACTAGGCAAGGCTATGCAATTTAAAAAGGCTGCGCTTCCAAAATGGAAGTCGAGACCTTCTGCTAGAAAGGTGCAGCATATTGGGGCAGGGCGGGGTGGGTGGGGGAGCACCCATTGGCGGAGTGCCCAGGGAGCCAGTTTCTCTTTATCAGGTACTTGGATGCATGCATGAATCTAGCCTGTGCTGGATTCAAACCCCAATGCCCTGAACTCTAAAGTGAAGCAGGCATAGAGCTAAAGACCTCTTCACACATTACACTCCTAAGGCAGAGGTGTAGGGGGTCAAGTCTCCACCAGAAGCCTATCCAAGGAGGACAAGGAAGCAGTTGTCTTTGCACAAGTGGCCTGTACAGGCAGTGACTGGGGTGGCTTCCAGTGTTCACTCTGCTCCGTTCTCCTGACAAAGATTTCTCAGTGGCTCCTGCTGTATCTCCCTCTAAGCCAGGGCTCTCCAACCTCGGGTCCCCAGATGTTGCTGGACTACAGCTCCCAGAATCCCTTGCCAGTAGCCATGCTGGCTGGGTATGCTGGGAGCTGTAGGCCAGCAACATCTGGGGACCCGAGGTTCGAGAGCCCTGCTCTATGCTAACCAACCCTCCCCATTCCTTTATTTCCCCCCCCCCCTTTAAACTTGCAGGTCTCCCTCCAACCCCTGTCCAGCTCCTCTATCCAGTCTCTCGGTTCAGCAACGTTAAATCACTACAGCACCTTTGCCGCTTCCGGATAAGGCAGCTGGTCCGCATCGATCACATTCCAGAGCTACCACTCCCCAAGTAGGTCCCGTCTTGTGCTTTTGCTTTCCCTCAGCTCGATTTCAAGGAATGCTCTGGTTAAAGGACTCTCCGCTGTTGCTGAACTGGCCAAAATAACCAAGACTTGGGGAACGTTGAGGGTGTGAGTTGGAGGTAGGGGAGGAAAAGAGAGAAAGAAGGAGAGAATTGGCTTCCTTGAGCCCCTAAACAGGGATTGGAAACTTGTGGCCCACCAGATGTTTTGGCTATGCTGGCTAAGGCTGATGGGAGTTGTAGGTCAAAACATCGGGAAGGTCACAAGTTGCCCACCCCTTCCCTAATGAGCGTATAGCAGCCTTCTGCAACCTGGTGCCCTCCAGATGTGTTGGGCTGCAACTCCTAGTATTCCTAGCCAGATGGCTAGGAATGATGGAACTTGCAGCTGAACACATCTGGAGGGCACCAGGTTGGGGAAGCCTGACTTACAGTATCCTAGAGGCGAGGATGCATGACATGTATTTACTGTATTCTATGAATTGTTGTAAACCATTCAGAGCTTCGGCTATTGGGCAGTATAGAAATAAAATTAAAAATAAAATAAAATGTGATTAAGCTCTCCTCCCCATGCCATACAGGGAAGTTTCAGGAGGGAGGGAAGTGTGGGATGGCGGGGAAGGATACCTTTTTCCCTTTCTGACTTTCCAGCACTATCCAATAGGTGCCTGTGTCACTGTGTGGCAACGTGGCACATTTCTTGCTCGAGGACGACAGGATCATGCCAGGAGATGGCTTTATGAATCAGGCATAGCAAATTGAAAAAGCTGTGCTCTGTCAAGTGTAGTAGCCAGTGTGGCGTAGTGGTGAGAGTGTTGGACTGGGACTCGGCAGATCCCAGGTTCTAGTAGTCCCCCGCTCAGCCATGAAACTCACTGGGTGACTTTGGGCCAGTCACGGACTCTCAGCCTAACCTACCTCACAGGGTTGTTGTGAGGATAAAATGGAGAGGAGGAGGAGGATTATGTAAGCCGCCTTGGGTTCCTTTCAGGAAAAAAGGCGGGGTATAAATATAATAAATAAATAAAAATAAATAGAGTAACTGAGCACGCATGTAGCAACCAGACTTTTGCGCACGATCACATTCCAGCGCCCCACCTCAAATGTCACTGGGGAAAAGGAATCTTTTTCCATGCCCTAATGCGTGTTCACTTTGCGCTTTGGGATAATGGGCTACCGCCTGAAGCAAACTGCTTGTTTGAGGGAAAACATCTGGGGATTCCACAAATGAGTGAGCACTGTGCATTTTTATTGTGCTGTAAACGGACTGGAAAGGCTTTAGGCTAGAGCGCTTTCCAGTGAGCCTCTTCCCTTCCCACACCCCCACTCCAGGATAGCAGATGGTTCGCATACATACAGTTTTGAAGGGGTGTGTTGGGTATGTGGAATATTGACAGTGCTGCTTGCTGTGAGGGAAGGAGAAAGTGATTGGGTTCAGGCAACACAGTAACCCACACTCAAGGGCTGAGTATGGGTTGACTGTGGGATGTTGAAACGTGGGTTGTTGTTGAAATGTGGGTTATTGTGTTGTCTGAACCCAGCCGTGCTAACAAGCCATGGTTTGTTAACCACAAACAACCCACAGTTCACAACCCAACAACAAACCATGGGTTCT
Organism: Shinisaurus crocodilurus; assembly: GCA_021292165.1. Lineage (NCBI taxonomy): Eukaryota > Metazoa > Chordata > Lepidosauria > Squamata > Shinisauridae > Shinisaurus > Shinisaurus crocodilurus. The sequence continues at coordinate 272,899,798 of CM037877.1, read as the reverse complement.
CTTCATGGGGTGTCCGTGGTTAACAAACTATGGTTTGTTATCTCAGCTGGGTTCAGACAACACGATAATCCATGGTTCAACAACCCATGGTTCAACGACAATCCAAACTCAACCCATACTCAACCCTTGAGTGTGGTTTATTGTGTTATCTGAACCCAGTCAATGGGTTTAACTGGAGGGTGGGAGGAGGAATCAATTCCAGCCAAATTCCTGGCAGTAGGAGCTTTAAAGTCTTTTCTGGAAGAGGGAGAGAGGTAGCTGGTTGGTTGAAAGCAAGAGAGCTAAGCAGTCACAGTGGAGGTGTCCTGTTGGAGGGAAGGGGTACAGAGGGCAAAGGAGGGCTGAATTCATGTATGTATTTTGGCACTCTTCAAACTCTTCAGATCATCTAAAAAGTAGAGTCTGCAATGGGGGTCTGTTTTCTAAATCTTTCCATATATGACCGTCTCTTTTTCTGTCACCCACTTCCTTAAAAAATCAAAAAAGTTGATGATGCAACCCACTGTATGGGTTCCAACCTCCACACGGAAGATCAGTTTTGTATTTGCAGTAATAAGCCCAATTTTTGCCTGCAGGTCTGTAGCATTTATTTTTGAGAGAAAGATTAGAATCTGGTTGTTTTGTTTGTTAGAAATGGATTTCAATGCTTCTTTCTCATGCCTCCAAAATCTTGAGGATGTTCCCCTTGGCTTTCTGTTCATCCAGGCCTCTGATCTCATACATCCGCAAGTTCTACTACTACGATCCCCAGGAGGAGGTGTATCTCTCGCTGAAGGAGGCCCAGCTTGTTTCCAAACAGAAGCAAGAGGCAGAGTCTTCAACGTAGTGAGAGCCCCACCCCACCCCTGCCTTGCTGCTGTCATCAACGGTAACATACACATTATTGTACACAAGAGCTAGAGCAGCCTTCCCCAACCTGAACGTGATGGAGTTGTGGTCCAACACATCTGGAGGCACCACGTTGGGGAATGCCAGGCTAGAGTCGCTTGCTTTTTTTTTTTAAAAAAGGTGGACTTTGGGCCTAGGTGGCCAATGGTCAGGAATTATGAAGTTGTAGTCCAATAACATCTGGAGGGCCACTGGTTCCTCACCCCTGATGTAGCAGATGCCTCTTAAACTTTTTGTGGGTGCTGACATGCACCATGGTTCTTCTAGTTCTTGATGCCCTTCCACATGTCTCTAGAAGTGAATTGCCCTGCAAGGCCAGAGCTATCATTAGTCAGAGTGAGGCAGCTGACTCTTGTGTGTCATGAAAGGGCAGCAAATAGAATGCCATTGTTAGGGGGAGTGGGGACTTGTAAACCATTGTTTGAAGTTGGCTTGTTTCCATTAACCATAGTTAAGATTAACCACAGTTTGGTTTGGACGACACCGCAAACTTCAAAAAGGGCAAGAAGGAGGAACCTGGGAACTATAGGCCAAGTCAGTCTGACATCAATCCCTGGGAAAATTTTGGAGCAGATTATAAAGAAATCAGTCTGCAAGCACCTTGAAAGCAATGCAGTGATTACTACAAGCCAGCATGGATTTGTCAAGAACAAATCCTGCCAGACTAATCTGATCTCATTTTTTGACCGGGTAATCTCCCTTGTGGACTGTGGGAATGCTGTGGACATAATATACCTGGACTTCAGCAAAGCTTTCGACAAAGTGCCTCATGATATCCTGATTAGCAAGCTAGCTAAAAGTGGGCTAGATGGAACAACTATCAGGTGGATCCACAATTGGCTACAGAATCGGACTCAAAGAGTGCTTATCAATGGTTCCTTCTCAAACTGGGGAGAGGTAACGAACGGGGTACCACAGGGCTCGGTCCTGGGCCCAGTGCTCGGTCCTGGGCCCAGTCCTCTTCAACATTTTTATTAATGACTTGTTGGATGAGGAGGTGCAGGGAATGCTTATCAAATTTGCAGATGACACAAAGTTGGGTGGAACAGCTAATACTCTGGAAGACAGAAACAAAATTCAAAGCGATCTCGATAGGCTGGAGCGCTGGGCCGAAAACAACAGAATGAAATTTAATAGGGATAAATGCCAAGTGCTGCACCTAGGGAAAGGAAACCAAATGCAGAGTTACAGAATGGGGGACACTTGGCTCAACAATACTACAAGTGAGAAGGATCTTGGAATTGTTGTAGATCACAAACTGAATATGAGCCAGCAATGCGATGTGGCTGCAAAGAAGGCAAATGCTATTTTGGGCTGCATTAATAGAAGTATAGCATCCAAATCATGTGAAGTGATAATTCCCCTTTACTCAGCACTGGTTAGACCTTATCTTGAGTACTGCGTCCAGTTCTGGGCACCACACTTTAAGAAGGATGTAGACAAACTGGAGAGGGTTCAGAGGAGGGCAACAAGGATGATAAAGGGACTGGAAGCAAGGCCCTATGAGGAGAGACTGAAAGAACTGGGCATATTTAGCCTTCATAAGAGGAGACTGAGGGGAGATATGATAGCACTCTTCTAGTACAGTAATACCTTGGATTACGAGCATAATCCGTTCCGGAGCCATGCTCGTAATCCAAAGTACTCGTACATCAAAGCGAGTTTCCCCATTAGAAATAATGGGAACCCAGATGATTCGTTCCACAACCATTTAATCACTGCTTTGCCGGCTCCCTGGCAGGGAGCCCCATGGAGGGAGCCGGCAAAGCAGTGATTAAATGGTTGTGGGGCTAATGGGGAAACTCACTTTGATGTGCTGGCTCCTGGGCTCGCCTCGCCTCCACTCGCTCTGCTAGCACCTCGCACGCTGCCATGCCAGCTCCTGGGCAGGGAAGCGGCATGGCAGAGTGAGGCGCCCGCAGAGCGAGCGGCCGCGGCATGTCTCCACACATCTCCCTGCCAGGGAGCCGGCAAAACTGCTTTGCCGGCTCCCTGGCAGGGAGACGTGTGGTACTGCTCCCACCTCTCCCTCCCTTTGCAAGCGGCGGCCGCAGCTCGTCTCCACGAATCTCCCTGCCAGGGAGCCGGCAAAGCTTTGCCGGCTCCCTGGCAGGGAGACGCGTGGAGCCGCCCCCGCCTCTCCCTACCTTTGCAAGCGGCGGCTGCAGCATTTCCCTCCCTTTGCAAGCGGCGGCGGTCCCGTCGGGTCACATCCGGCCCCGTCAGTGACGTCCGACTCCTGTCCGGGAGATGCATGGAGCCGTGGCCGCCGCTTGCAAAAGGAGGGAGAGGTGGGAGCGGCTCCACGCGTCTCCCTGCCAGGGAGCCGGCAAAGCTTTGCCGGCTCCCTGGCAGGGAGATTTGTGGAGACGAGCCGCGGCCGCCGCTTGCAAAGGAAGGGAGAGGTGGGAGCGGCTCCACGTGTCTCCCTGCCAGGGAGCCGGCAAAGCTTTGCCGGCTCCCTGGCAGGGAGACACGTGGAGACGCGCCGCAGCCGCTCGCTCTGCGCTTGGCCTCCAGGGAAGCTCGGCCAGCCGGTGCAGCAACACGAGGCGGCAGCCGAGCCCCGCCGCGCCGCGCCTCACCTCTAGGGAAGCCCCGTGGAGGTGAGTCACGGTGCAGCCGCTCGCTCAGCCGGCGCCTTGCGTTTCTAGCATAAATTTACATTTGAAAGACATCTCGCAACAGGAGCCACATGCGGCAGCAGCGGCTCGTGTTGCGAGACTTGCTCGTCTTTCAAATGTAAATTTATGCCAAATTTTTCCTCGTCTTACGAGAAACTCGTAAACCGGGTTACTCGTAATCCAAGGTATTACTGTACTTAAAGGGTTGTCACACAGAGGAGGGCCAGGATCTCTTCTCGATCATCCCAGTTTGCAGGACACGGAATAATGGGCTCGAGTTACAGGAACCCAGATTCCACCTAAACATCAGGAAAAAATTCCTGACTGTCAGAGCAATAAGACAATGGAACCAACTACCTAGGGAGGTGGTGGGCTCTCCCACTCTGGAGGCATTCAAGGTGCAGCTGGACGGCCACCTGTCGGGGATGCTTTGACCTGGATTCCTGCATTGAGCAGGGGGTTGGACTCGATGGCCTCGATGGCCCCTTGTTCCAACTCTACTTTTCTATGATTCTATGAAAACAGAAGCAATGAACACTTACCCATGGTTGCCTTAGATGAGAAGGGAGGGGGAGCGCACAAGGCCAGCAGGAGGTTAGGCTTGTTCTTGTAATGCTAAACTATGGTTTAGTGTTGCATGGGTCAAGCCTGGTTGTTACTTGGATGGGAGACCCCCCCTCTAGTTTCCTGCATTGAGCAGGGGGTTGGACTCGATAGCCTTGTAGGCTCCTTCCAACTCTATGATCTATGAAATCTATGTGAAAGCAGCCCAGTTGGTCTTAAGTGTATTTTATGTTTTCATACACTCCACCTGGGACTTCGTTTATTCTGCATTTTTTATTTAAAAATCTGCAGCCTAAGCTATGCAAATGAAGCAGGGTAGTGTACAGTTGCTATCTTCTGTAACTTTTATGCTGCCCGTTTCTTTGCTTCTCCCACTGGCTAGCTGCTAGCTGCAGCAGAGGACTGAAGACCAATTTCCTGATCACACGAGACATTCTTCTCAGAACCCAGAGCTGGTGTCATGCAAGCTTTCCTAGGCACTGTCCCATGTGTTTACAAACTGTTCTTCACAGCTGTAAGGACTAGAAACATGTGTTTTGCATTTTAAAATGTAAAGCTGAGACTTTTCAGATTCCATGCTCAGAACCAAACTTCATATTTGCACATCACAGAAGCGCAGATTACACACAGCAAAAAAAGATCTGAGGCAATTCTGCCCTAAACTTACATTATGTTTTTTTTCTCCCACCACCTAAACTTACTTTGTGTGGTTTTTTTTCTCCCACCACCTATTTTTCTACATCCCTTCCCCACCTAGGAATACGGTCACCAGTATCCTGTAGCTATGGAAGCTGCACTGGAGAGGACTCCTGGCATTTGCTTTCTGTCTGTCTCCAGGCCTCCAGAGAGGGTCCAGGGCTCAATAAGAAGCACAGCTGTGCATGGAAACGGGAGCCTTGACCCCATCTGGTTCCATAAAGAGGTTGGAATCTGCTGAAACTGGACTACAAGCTCCTGGAAGGATGGAGAATGTTATTTTTCTTGTTAAATTTCTATTTTTTTGGTGCTTCCTCGCCCCCTTCCCTTTCTTCCGGCATGGGAAATAGTGAGCCAACTTTACATTTTGTTTACCTGTTGCCGTTTCTGGGGTGGGGGGGCTGGTGGGGTGCGCGTGCATCAGTTTCTGAGACTTACTGAGCAAAACCATGTTTCCCATCTCTTCTGGTTGGACGCTGCTTTCGCAAGCAGAGCCTGAGCTGCATTCAGCTTTATAAGACTGTTGTGCTAGGGAGGGGAAGAGCCAGCGGGGTGGGGGGAGCTCAAGGAATGGTGAGCTGTGGTAGGCTTCTTGCACTCTTAAGGGAAGCATGCTGGAGGTGTGTGCGTGCATACAAGTACTGAAGCCTGGTCAAGCATTGGGAAATCAGGGGGGGGGGGGGGATGCTGTTGCCTTTGTTTGACCGCAAACGCATCGTGGAGCTGTTCCCCTGTAGGTGCCGTCCACAGTCTGGATAATGGATGGGTCTCTCTCGCCTTTCCTCCCACCACTACTAACACTGGAACTCATCCATGCGCTGGCTGTTGTAACAGTGGCAGTCACCCCATCAGGCAGAGGTGTAAATGCACACTGGACATCTGAAGCCAATCCTGATTGCAAATGGGCTTTTCACCCCCTTAACAGCTCCTGACAACTTGCGAACCAAGATGACTCACTGAACAAGTAGAGCGAAGGCTTGGCAGGTGAAAGGCAATGCCTCTTGGACCTTTTAATGTGAGGAAGCAAAAAAATTTTTGAAGCACCTTAGCCCCATCCGGGTGTAAGAGAGGGAAAGAACATACTAAAGTTGAGAGCAGTCCTACTTTTCTCCTCCCCCCCCCCTCAAAATAACCCAAACCATTTCTGTAAGATACATGCTCTATCTTCCAGCCTTAGTGGGAAATCTGCTCAATCCTTCAACAAAGTAATATTGCATACTATTGTTCACTGCAACAGCAAGATAAGGATCTTGTCATAGCAAAAAACCAACCAACCCACAACTATTTAGAAGTGATTGTGACATCCAAGAGGTACGTCCCCCTTTTTGTGTGTGCTAAAGCCTCTTCCATCCCTTGCTGAAGGTACTTGGCATAAGTCTGTTGGTGTGTGTGTTTTTTTCAAACCTGTGATATCTTAACTTATTATTTAATTTATTATTGTCGTTGTTGTTGTTATTATTATTTTTGTAAAGCTTGCTCCATATTCTTTGACCAGTCTTACTCTGCTTCAGCCTCCATCCTGCACACTGGATATAACAAACTGAGGTTTCATAGTCATGGAGACTCTACTTGGGAATTTTCTTAGGAATTAAAGAGGATGGCTAGAAGGTCATCTTCTAAAGTTAAATCTTGAAAAAACATGACTGCATCTGTTGTTGCTTTTTAACTGAACAGGCTCGAAGGAAGCTGGGCCTCTGTTCCTCCCATTATTGCTTCATGTGTTTCAAGGTTGATCCCAACATTTAGTTCTAATAGCAGCTTGTGTAACATTCTCGAATCTCTCTTTCTCTTTTTATCCCCGCTTTGCTCTGAAACATGCTTCTGAATTGACTCTGTATTTACTGCCTCGGCATCTATCCATCCATCCATCCATGCTTCACTCTACCCACAAAGAGGAGTCTCTTCTGTTGCCTATCTTTCTACTTTTATTCCCTCCTGTTTATGAAATAAGTGAATTGAAGATGCACTGATCTGCTGAAACTGAGCCCTTCCCTGAAGGTCCGTCGTCTTATAACAGTTCTCATGGCAGCCAAGATGCTTGTGTTAGACGTGAGCCAATGAAGGTGTTGGGTGCGTTCTATGGTGGTGCTGGAAGTGCAGAAAGCTACATTCTTGGAACTTATTCCGATACACTGGAAAAAGTCACGGCCCTCTGCTGCAGTACACGAGGCTTCGCTGGCACTGAAGCTGTGCATCAACGTAGCAGCAAAGAAAGTATTACTTGAAACTGAAGAAGTTCTCTGTGCTGGATGGAATCTTGAACAAATAAGAACCCTCCTGGGTGTGCATTTTGAAATGCAGCAGTACACTGGAAGGACAATCTGTTTTATCCCAACCAGCATGCCTTGGAGCTTGTGTGTGGTTGCAGGGGAGGATTTAAAAACACTGGAATTTGGTTGTGAGTGACAGCCAAAAGGGGATCCAAGATTTTGCTCTTGTCCGGTCAAGAAATCTGCTGGTGGCTCTTTGGTGAATAGTTCAAAGGCCTTGGATTGCGTATAGGTTTTTCTTAACCCCATCTCATCATATCCACCCTCCTTACCTCACTTAAAATGGCAAGCTTCCGAATCCTTCGTGGACTTGGAGATCTATTTATTTTCCTCTCTTCATGCTTGGTTCAAATAAGAGATGAGACCAAAAGTCCCACAAAGCTAAGGCCTGCACTTGCAGCAGTGGTGGGGAAATATTTTTTAAAATCTGGTTCAAACACGCACAAACCACGCCCCAGTGACAGGCACCGGTTGTCTGCTATTGGCCTGTCATTTTGTCGAACTGAACACCTCTAGAACTCTGTTGCCTGACTACCACGTAGCAAAGGCCGATCACGTGTAAATAACTCGCAGGGAGTCCCTTGGCTTCCTCGGCCGCTGTTGTGTCCACGTTAGGTCTGCTATAATGGCTTTCCTGTTAAAGGAATCTCTTTGTTTTGTTTGTTTCTTAATTTCTCCTTTGTGGAGCTGTTCGATGAGCTCTTTTTGAAATGTGTGAATGGTTGTGGATGAGTGTTATATAGCGAGAATTAAATTCTGCACTGTTTTTTTCTGAGTGAACCATTGCGTTGGCATTTTCTGATGTGGCATCTGTTACTCTCCGTAGTAATAGCCAGGGGTTGCGGGGGGGGGGGGGGGAGGGATGGTTAACCAAGAACAAGCTGGTGATTTTTGAAATCCCTTTAGTATCAATTGCCCCATTTTACTTTTTGTAATTTTTGATTTTATTTTCATTTATTGTATTCAGGTTAGGTTTGGGAGCTTCTCAACATATTGCCTCCCTATAGACCTTGGGGTTTTTACTTCAGCAAAGGATGCATGTCTTTCTCTCAATATCTGGAACAGGAAGTAAGGTGTCAATATTTCCTGTGCTTCTGGCCAGTAATTTCTCTTGATCAGATTAGAATTTGGGGAGGGTGGGAGCCTGGTTAGCCTTAACAGTGCTACTTTGTCTGTGTGTAAGAACAACAACATGTCCATAAATACTTGATGTAAGTCTTCCCTAGTGCTGCGGGTTGAAAAATGGGCAGGAAGGGGTTTGCTGTTAAGCCAGCAGCTATTGAATCCAGGTCCAAAAATACAGAACTTGTCTTATGTGGGCTTACAGAACCATGGTAGCAAGCTTTTTGGTCTTATGGATTCAAATGTCACTTTTTCTTTTTTTAATGAGGTGGGGTGCAGATGCAGCTTGTTACAGCCTTGCTCTTAATTGCTTTAGGATATATATTTTTTATAACTTAGGTGCTAACTTGAGGCTAAATAGAGCAGGCAATGTTTCACAATTCAGTGCATCTTTTAGAAGATGCCCAAAGGGGTTGTTACCCACAAGCCAAATCTGCACAGTGCTGTGAGGCTTCCTTCTATTCTGCCCAGACCCTTGATATCTCTCAAAAATGTTAAGGGACATGTGCACTGATGAAGTATTACTTATTATTTATTTCTATGAACTGCCTAAAATGGCTAGGCACTGTATAAAGTTCCTTGCAAAAGCACCTGATGGGAGGATTTCATGCATTCTTGAAAAGGGAACACCCCCTGTGGAGAGAACGTGTATAATGGATTAAAAAAAATATCCACTAGGAAGTCTCTCCCCCCCCACCTTTTTTTTTTTTTTTTTTTTACCATGTCATAAATATAACTATGATCTATGAAATCTATTGCTGTGGCCCTGAGAAAGTGTCACAGGAAGCTAAGATGCCTTCATTAAAAAAAAAAAAAATCCTTTCTGTTACGTAAGTTTTAGAGTCTCACATATCTGCATCATGCAGAATAAAAATATGCAGATGTCATCACTTCTTGCTCTTACTATACTGGTTCTTAATTGTCTCTCAATTGCCTCCAATTATTACATACGCTAAGCAATGGAGATTCTCCCCCCGCCTTTACTAAGAGGGTGTAAGTTCTGGTCCAGTAGGGGAAGCTAGATTACTGCATGCACAATGGGACTTCAAGCTCTTTCCAATTTTTTTCAAACTTCAAATTGAAGCTGTTTCACTTAGTTCCAGCCCTGGCAACCACCACATCCCTCATGAACACACACATGCACACACACTGCAAGCTAAGGGCAGCCCATCAACCATGTACTGTGGCCTGACAGGTGCTTGACAATCCCCATGTTTGTGCAGACCCAGGAAGGTAACAAAACTTGTAAGTTTGTCAATCCTCTTGGCTTGACCACAAGGCAGGACTGATTAACTGTGTTTAGCTTGTTGCATTCAAGCAGTACTGTACAGTTAATAAGTCTATGGAGCAATGAAACTGACAAGGTCAGAGCAGCTGTAATCTGGTCTAGGCAGTTTCACTTCTTAGAGGGCTACATGATCCCTTTCGGATAACCACCTATCCTTTCATGAACTAACATTTTATTTGATGACAAACATTTTAAAAACAGTTCCAAAACCCTAACCCTGTGATACTCATACAAAAACACACATACATCTTTGTTAGCAGTGCAGATCACCTTTTGGGAACTTGGCTGCAGCTTTTCCAGGACACTGCATAAAGTGGTACAAAACTGCCAATCCCATTTGATCAGAGAAGGTGGGAGAGAAACACAAAATTGAATGTGCATACCTCAGTAATAACACAGAAAAGTTAGTGTAAGTGCACAGCTTCAGAGTTCTGTGTGACTCAAAAGCTTGCATGTTCCTCCAATGAAGTTGATTCAGTAAGCTACTGCGTTAGAAGTTGGGTTTAGGCTATTTTGCTCTCTGTGTGTGTTTGTTTGTGTGTGTGTGTGTGTTTAATTTATTAAAACAGCTGCTGTAATTTATTTTCTAAACAATACAAAATGTAAAAAAACAAAATCCAGACTTGCAGGCCATTCTTATAAATTTTTTCCCCCCAGAGCGCGGGAGGAATGAAAAGATGTTTTATATGAAGATAAATGCACTTTGGGTGTGTTTAGACATTTTGTGGGAGGGGTCAGGCTGTTTTATGGACTGGGTTCTGAATGGCCTTGTCTGTATATATTGTATCAATAGGCACGTTTTTGGTTTCTCATTTGGAAGCATTTGTAACTGCTGCAGGTTCCTGTCTGGAAAATGGATGTACTGAATAATTTTGCCTCAAAGTTGGGGTGGAAGGCGCTTTCCCCCCCCCCTTTCCCTTTTTGGGTAAATTTGTCAGCCATGGGAGAGAACTTTGCCTCTCTCCTGTTTGTATCTCATTTCTATTGTGGGTTGTTTTTTGTTCTTTTGGCCTATGGGTGTTTGACAGGGTTGGTGGGGAAAGGGGTTTGAAATAAAATACTTAAATGGTCCCTTTTTATGTGCTCTGTCTTATTTTGCAGGGGAGGAAAGTTCACTTGGATTAATTTAACATAGCCTCTGAGCACTTCAAGTGTACCAGTCTAAAAAATGATGATACATTCTTTTAACAAGACCAGCCCAGAGCCACTGGAAATGCTTTCGTGGTTTTTCTTTTTTTTGCTGCGACACACTAACATGGCTACCCCCTCTGGAAATTATTGGGGGGGTGTATGTGTGGCCCTTTTAACAGCCTTCTGAAATCAGGCCTGTGGCTCATGCTGGCTCAACTTGTCTGAGCGTGGAAAGCTAAGCAGGGTCAGGCCTGGTTATTATTTGGATGGGAGACCCCTCCTAGTTTCCTGCATTGAGCAGGGGGTTGGACTCGATGGCCTTGTAGGCCCCTTCCAGCTCTATGAATCTATGTTTATTATCCCCATGACTTTGAAAAGCTTGACTTGCTGGCTTCTGCATTTCAGATCTTTGCAAATGGGACATGGAGAGGTCCAGGCTGTTCTTGTTGCTGTTTCTGGCCAGTTTGCAATACTAGGCTGCTTCCAGACAAAGGAGTCCTAACGCTAACCGTCAGAATGCACTGTGCAGCCATTCCATCTTTTTCTTCTTAATGGATTTCCCGTGCTAAGTAAAAAGCCAGAAGTGGTGGTAGGAAAAGAAACGCAGGAGGGTAATGAGCGGAAAGCAATGACCTCTGGGCCCCCTGTAAAATTCTGTGAATGAGGCAGTGCGATGGTGCACTGAAAGCCTGGTCTGGAAGTAGCCATAGTGTCTGCGCAACAGTGGGAGGAAGAGTGGACTCCGCAACATGTTCACAGTAACAGAGGTCACTCTGCAGTGTGCAGATGAATACAGTCGTGCTGGAGCATGTGCAGAGAGTGCTCTCCCACGTACCTCCGAAAAACAACACCCTGCATGTAGTAAGCTAAAGGAAAGCTTCCTCCTTTATCTTCCTACATTCACAGCAGACAATTTTCTCTGTGCTAGGGAAGGCCTCTGCAAAGAGATCCCATGTAGTGGCATTTCTGCTGTGCCTGTATGCCACCTTGTGTCCAACATGTGGCACTACAAAGACTTAGACTGAACTTGCTAATCATATCCTATCTATATATTATACCAGTAGCATAACACCTTTATTATGACCAAATTAGATGCAACATGAGAGAGAGAGCTTTGAAAAATTCAGGAGCTCCTCAATTTTTTTTTAAAAAAACTATGTGAATGCTTTGAAGATCGGGGAAGTGGAACTGGGTGAGATGGTGTGTTTTACCATTTCCTCAATCTAAATCTTAATTAGGTTTAAAAAAATACCTCTGGTTACAATAGCATAATATGCGAATGGTGGTGCATCCTGTGTGACACTGGCTGAGCTGGTGGTGTGATGGCCATGGGATATTCATAAACATTCCAGCCGAGTAGGGAATAAAGCTGTCTATCTACAGTCCAGCTTTTGTGAGAGAAGAGAATGCTGTCAGTTTGACTGGGATTAAAATAGCTTTATGGAGCTGGCAGAGGCCTGGGAAGTAGCCCCAACAAGCAGGGAAGCTAAGAGAGAGGACTGAGGGAAGAGTGAGTCTGCACTGGACTGGCAAATAGGAAGCTCAGGCCAGGTTAAGGCATGGGATGTACATAACGGAAGTTCTGCTAGTTGTGGCTTCTCCTGTTGCTTCAGTGTGATGACACCCCTAGGGGGGCAAGGAACAGTGGTGTAGGGGTAAATTTTGAGGTGCAGGTGCTCATCATGACCGTCCTCATAGCCACGCCCCAAAGAGTCCAAAAATTCAGGGAGCTGCGTTAACCCATATCAACAAACCAGTTCTAGCAGTTTTCATCTCCACCAGCAGCAGATCATTTGTAAAACTAATGGGTCCTAACTGCCCATTCAAGACCAAGCCACCCCAAGACACTTTGCATTACAACAGGGAACAAGATACTGACCCGGTTCGCACTTGGCACTCACCATGGCTTAAATAAGCAATGGCAGCGTGAGGCGCATGGTGGCCACCGTTGTGAATACTCACGCGCTGCGGCAGGGTGGTTGCCTAGGGTTCTGGGTGGCTTGTTACCCGCGGCAACTGCCCACCATGGCCTGAATATTCGCAATGTGGTCGGCATGCACTGCAGCCCACCATGGCTTTTTTAAGCCATGGTGGGCACTGGTGATCCTGTGTTGCTGGGAAAAATCATTTCCCCCAGCTGCTGTGAGGACTGCAGCTAAGCTCAGAGGGAGCAGTGAGGGACCTACAAGTGGGGTGGCAGATGACGTTGGTGTCCCTGCTATTAAAAAAGTGCCAGCTCTGTGTCCCTTCGAGCCCTGGCTCCACTGCGCTGCTGGCAATGAAGCCTTGTTTTTCACACACTGGTATGCACTAACTAGCCAGGTTTTTTTTTTTTTTTGCTGCTGACAAAGTAATATAGAGAAGTGGAGGTTGCTTTTTCTCCCCTAAGCTGGTGACTTGTTACACACACACACACACACACACACACACACACACGGTGCTTAGTCTGTGACCATTTCCTGCCTGCTGTCCTTGTGCGAGCGTAAATTTTCTTTCCTGCCTCTAAATGTTTCTCTGTAGAGAGATAAAGATGGGCTTGGTTCATAAAGTGGGTTGTAAAGATGAGCATTAGTCTGAAAAGCTGTCTTTTGAAGGCAGGATTCAACCGTGGACATGTATAAGAATGCAATTATTACAACAGTTGTGTGCTGTTTTGCATTTTTGGTGGTGTTTTGCCACTGCTGCTCTCCTTTTTGTTTTATTTTAAGAATGTCATAAGAACATAAGAAGAGCCCTGCTGGATCAGATCCAGTTCAGCATTCTGTTCACATAGTGGCCAACTAGCTACTCACAGGAAACCCACAAGCAGGACATGAGTGCAACACCACCCTCCCGCCTGTGCTCCCCAGCAAATTGGTGTACATAGGCATACTGCCTCTGGTACTGGAGGTAGCATAGAGCCATCAGGACTGGTAGCCATTGATAGCCTTCTCCATGAATTTGTTCAATCCCCTTTTAAAGCCCTCCAAATGGGTGGCCATCATCACTACATCTTTTGGAGGTGAATTCCATAGTTTTACTATGCACTGTGTGAAGAAGCACTTCCTTTGATCTGTCCTGAATCTCCCACCAATCAGCTTCATGGGATGACCCCGGGTTCTAGCATGAGAGGGGGGGGGAATGTCTCCCTAGCCACTTTCTCCGCACCATGCATAATTCTGTACACCTCTAGTAGCCATCTGACTGTGGTTGCTCTGCATGTGCTCAGGGCCACTATTGCTACTAGATATTTTCCTGAGCTGAGTCTTGCCCACAGGGTCTCTGAGATTGTACTGGCACTTTCCCCCCTCCCATGTTAGATGGGCTGCTGATTCTGTTTTTCTGTTAGCCTTCCCTCTGTGCATTGTCTCACTTCCTTGAGTCATAGATTTTCATAGATCTTAGAGTTGGAAGGAGCCTACAAGGCCGTTGAGTCCAACCCCCTGCTCAATGCAGGAAACTAGAGGAGGGGTCTCCCATCCAAGTAATAACCAGGCCTGACCCTGCTTAGCTTTCCACACTCAGACAAGCTGAGCCAGCGTAAGCCACAGGCCTAGTCATGCACAGCTATTTCCTCTTGAGCCGCCTCCTACAGTGCACCTGTTCTCTGCTTGTGGTCAGCATTGTACAGCTTGATCTGCAGCAAATGGCCTGTTCAGCAAGTGGCCATGGTAAAAGGGGCCTCGGTGCTTTGCCCAGGATAGAAACACATCTCAGTAACAGCTGAATTCTATATTTCCAAAATGGGGGAGCTGACCTTCCCTTTCTTCCGAGCAGCTCCAGGTCCAACCTTGCAACCTCCATATGACCTGTACAGTTTAATCTGCAGACCCCTCCCCCCCCCCCCCATGTTGGGACTCTGAACATGCAGACACTGTGACTTCACCATCAAGTCAGGTTTTTTTCCCCCTTACCACCTCCCCATACCCCCTGCTGCCAAACCTTCTTTTTGTAACATCTTGCTAGATTAAGAGATCTGGACATTTCAGAAGCTTGCATGTTTTTGGTGATCTTTTGTTTGGTCTAATAAAGGTCAACCGAAAGATCACAAAATCTTTTGTGATCTAATATAGATCACAACATTTTGCGAGAGTAATACAGATTTTGGCTCATATCTGTAACAGTGGGTTGAAGTAGACTCTACTATCATAGCTTACGGCCAGAAGGTTGAAAGTCCTGCTTCTTCAAACTGGATCCTGTAAATATTTCACTGCAGGTAATTTAATTGGCTGCACTTTCATTGGAGGCCCAGGGCAGAGAGGCCTCTTCACACATTACACAGTGGCAAACCTGGAAGTTCCCTTGCCAGCAACCAACAGTCAGTCCTACCTTCCTTATATGTATGTTGTGTGTTCGCGAACCCAAGCTTGTCCCTATTTGGTTGCATTTTAAGAACACTCTGGATGAATACTTAAGTGTAAAGCGTGCATTTGAAAATGTACTGTGTGAATTAGCCCTAAGCGGCTTCTGGATAAAGGGGTTCTGTGTGGGTGATAAGAGCAGAGATTGTACCTCTCCTACATGAATGAGTTTAGCACTCTGACTTGTGTGTCTTCTTACAGCAAACCAAATAGTTTCCTTTAGCAGCAGAATTGTAGTTGGCCTCCTTTTCTCTGAGTGCCGAATTAACATCCTTTGAAACCCCTACATGGATTTGACAGATTAAAGGCCCAAAGAGAGACAGAATGAGGCTAGCTAGTTTGATCTTGGATGACTCTACATATACCTGTGCAAACATCTGTCAGCCACCCAAAAATGCAGTGAACCTCTGCTTTGTGTGGGAGTGAGATTGGGAGATTTTGTGAGATCGGGAGGGAAGATTAAATTATTTAAGACATCGTTTCTATTGCCCACCCTTTTTCTTTGAGTATTTTATCTTCCCCTGGGCCAGGAGACAGTGCTATCTCTGTTCTCTGAATGTTGTTCTATGTCTTTGTAAGGTAGAGAACACTTACCAGGTGATTTTAGGCAAACCTCTCTCTGTCTCAATTCCCCCCCCCCAAAAAAATCTGCAATATGGGGGTGATAATACTGACTTCCCTTACAGGTTTGTTGTAAGGATTACAACTAGTTAGCGCATGTGAAGCACTTTGAACTCTTGAAAGTGCTGTACAATATCTACTACTGCTACTAGAAGTGGGTCCCTGCAACAAAACGTTGCAGTATGAAGAAGTGTGTCTGTTTAGGGTTACAGCCATTCCAGCTTTCTTTCCCCTTCATTTGGGTTTTTTTTTCTGGGGGTTGGTGGGGTGGACACACTTGTGCCTGATCCCAGTTGCATTAAAATGTTTAATTTCTCCATTGATGTCTATGGGCAGCTCTCAGTTCAGTCCCTGCGGCCATATAAAAATTGCTTCTCAGAACCTACTCAGACAGGTGGTTCTGTCTACCCTTTTTATCCCTGTGTCTTTCCCCTCCTTGTTCAGCCATTTCATTCTATTGCCCTACCCACCCAGTTACTGTGTCCCCCCACCCCACAATCAACATTTCCATGCCATTGAGTTGCTGTTGGACTGTTTGAGGGGTCTTTCCCCACTCTTAGGGTTTTTCCTTAAGATTCTTCATATCCCTCCTAACCCCAGGGTTACGCTGAGTCTATTGATACCTCCCTTTTTTGCATTGGTGGTGTGATTTTGGCTAAATTCGAATGAGCAAGGGAAAACTTGAATTAGCATTAGAAGGAATGATGGTACTGACAACCTCTTTTCTGCAGGATTGGGCCAAATCTGTTCAGTAACAAGGGTGGGGAGCCATGATAGAAAGGCAGCATGGGTCATGGGTTCAAGGGTGGCTTCACTATGTTGTCAACACCCATTTTGCATGACTGGGTGATATTTCATCATAGCCAGTGGAAGATGATGCAGCCGTATGATAGGTTAGGGGAGTTGGGGCTTATAAATGATGAGTTTAAGGCATCATTAAGGGTGGCATTGTGGGATGGGCGAGTGCCTATTGGCTTTTCTGGCTCGGGTGCTGCACACATTTTTGCACTGACAAAGACATTTTATTTTTATTCTTATTAACATATTTTTTATTATAGAATTTCAACAGAAAAAAAATAGCTATATAGATTTGAATATATCGGTTTCAATGCATACATATAAAAAGTGTGTGTGTGTATAGGTTTCCAAGAGCTATACATAAACTTCAGCAAAAGCAGGCCAAATACCCAAAATAAGTATCCATTTGTAGGTGGTGTCTATTATTAATAAAAGACAGTATTATTAATTTTAAAAATCTAAATGTCCAGGTTGAGTCCCTTGCATCTTCCATTAAAAGGATCTTGGAGAGCAAGATTGGGGAAGTCCTTCACCTGAGACCTTGGAAAGCCAAGGGCAGGTGGAATTTGGCGGCCACTGGTGCATCGCCAAAAAAGAGGACATCTACTTGCTTAAAATGGACCTCTGTTGATGTGTAGATGCAAACTTAGACATAATAATGACTATAATTTAAATAGAAATGCAGTACATCTCACCATAATGGGGAAGGCTGTGACCAGGTGACCTGCTCAGTCTGCTGTCCAGGTGTTCAGTGCTGATGGGTGCTCCAAGGCCCCCAGCCTGCCTGCCGCTCTCCCGTCTCATGTGGTTCTTTATCTTAAAACCAGATTCACTGAACAACCCTTCAAAAAGTGGACGCTTTGAAGTAGAGGACTGCTCTCTGTATAGTAGGACACATGGCCAACCGGGTGGGGATTAGACAATACCAGTGGTTTGACTTCATATAAAGCAGCTTCCTGTCTATGTATGTTAAGCCTCAGTAGTTTAGCTAGACATACAGGCCTGTGGCTCACGCTGGCTCAGCTTGTCTGAGTGTGGAAAGCTAAGCAGGGTCAGGCCTGGTTATTACTTGGATGGGAGACCCCCCTCCTCTAGTTTCCTGCATTGAGCAGGGGGTTGGACTCGATAGCCTTGTGTAAGCTCCTTCCAACTCTATGATCTATGAAATCTATGAAACCTCCCAGTCAATCTCCCATCTAGCTTCTCCCACAGCTGAGTCCTCCTTAGCTTCAATAGTGTAACAACATCAGCTGTTGCTCTGTAATAGTCTAAAGCTGGGTAAGAGAAACCAAAAAGCAGAAGCAGTGAAAATTTTCTTAAAAGGAGAAAGGTAACAGCAGTTCAGGAGGTCATTTCTCATGACAGGGATCAGGCCCAGTGTCATTTTCATACCCTCCTTCTCTTCTCTGTGTGCCCCTTACTAACTCTGTCTGGTAGCCAACACACAGAGAGAGACTCAACAGGCAGTGAAGGGGTTATCGAAATCGACTTCCAACCCTGCTCTGACTCTGGACTTTCAGACAAACAAAGAAGATCACGAGATGTAATGGCAAAAGCCACTCCAGGCTTGGGAAATGCAGTCTGGTGGGCAGAACTTTCAAAGAAATGCTTTGTTCCCACCACTACCCATAAATGTCCATCTAGGGAAATGGGGAGCACAGCAGCTGTGTTATCCACTGTGTTTCGAGGCAGGGTGTGCATAGTGAAATAATCGGAACATAAGAAAGGCTGTGTTGGATTAGACACCAAGGGTCTGTTAGCTGTGCATCCAGTTTACAACAGTGGTCACTTAGATCAGGGGTGGGCATAAGAGAGATTGGGATCTACTGATAGATAGGTGGGTGATTTGCAGTAGATCAGCAAGGTGTTCCAACTCCCAATTGTTTCGCGAGAGCAAGTGAGCAACAACAACAAAATGACTCTCTGCTGCCCTAAATCATACTGCTGAAATGACGAAAGCTTGGGGTGACCAGGAATTGATTTCTCTGTGGAAGGATTGTGAGCTCTATTCAGTTCTGATAGTCAAATTCCTGGGCTCAGCATAGTTTAATTCTAAATGTATGTCCTTTGCACCAGGCTCTGGTTGGTGGATCTTGAGGTTCTAGAAAAGGGGGGGGAGTAGATCCCTCAAATCTGAAGTCTGCCCACTCATGAGCTAGATGGCTCTGGGAATCAAACAACCAGTAGAAGGTTGTGGGATTCCCCTGGTGATTATTCTCTCCCCTCAGCTGCACCCACACAGCTGCTGTTCAGAGGAATACCGTGTCTGAACATAGACATCCTATTCATATAATGTGAAGGCCACATTTAGTGGCTAACTCCATTCCAAACAAGAGCAGCCCTTTGCTGGACTCCAGCGTTATCTTTCCCACATTGGGACACGAGGATCGTCAGGCTTTATTGCCTGTAACATAGCCAATCTTCTCCCATCACCTGTGCTGCTGAAATCTACTGTCAAGACCTCAGTTATATTTCTCTGCCAATGGTCGTACTGATATCCTATGTGCAATGGAACTCCACAGGAAAATCTGTCAGCGCGAGCAACTTTGGTAAAGCGACCATAATGTGCAAGCTGTTAGCAGAGCTAAACTTCCCCTTTGGTTCTGAGTAGGAATGTTGGAATATGTTTCTGTGTTGTGAATGTTCAGTCATAAAATACATACGGTAGGCAGCAAAAGCAAAATCATCAGTTCACAATCCTAGTGCCCAAAACCTGGTGGTAGCATTGTAGAGGTTACTGAGGCATGTTCTAGGGCAGGGCTCTCCAACCTTGGGTCCCCAGATGTTGCTGGCCTACAGCTCCCAGCATACCCAGCCAGCATGGCTAATGGGAAGGGATTCTGGGAGCTGTAGTCCAGCAACATCTGGGGACCCAAGGTTGGAGAGCCCTGTTCTAGGGCAAGCATGGGCAGAAGGTAGCTCTCCAGAAGTTTGGAACCAGCTCCCATAAGCCCCTGCCAGCATGGCCAATGGTCAGGAATGCTGGGAGTTGAAATCCAAAACACCTGGAGGTCTGCATTCTGCCCACCTCTGCTCTAGGGCACACACTTGGGCCAGCCATGCAGGGTACTGACTATGGGCTGGATCCAGATTTAGGTGTGTGCAACTGGGCTAGCTGAAGCAGACTTCCCTGCCCCTTCCTCCCCAGAGCAGCCCCCTGAAAATGCTGCTCAGGGCAACCTGCTATAAGGGGTGTGCTGTGTTGTGTGTGTGTGTGTGTGGGAGAAGTCACCCCCCAAAATTGGGTGGAGGACGCACCTTCCCTAAGAGAAACATGGAAGGCAGATCCTGGATTTGACATAGATAAAACAATAACCCACACTCAAGGGTTGAGTGTGGGTTATTGTGTTGTTTGAACCCAGCCAAGATAACAAACCATGATGAACAACCCACAGTTCACAACCCAACAACAAACCATGGGTTCTCTTCATGGGTTGTTTGTGGTTAACAAGCCATGGCTCATTAGCACAGCTGAGTTCAGACAACATAATAACCCACATTTCAACAACAACCCATGGTTCAACAATGACCCACACTCAACCCATACTCAACCCTTGAGTGTGGGTTATTGTGTTGTGTGAACCATTGTACTGAAGTTATTATTTACGGTATTTGTATACCGCTCCACATCAAGCAGATTCCAGACTGGTGAACAATAAAAAGACAAAAATGGATAAAAGAAACCAAAACAATACATTTAAAACAAACTAAAATTACTTTGGTGGTTAAAGAGCAGAGAAGGCTTCCCAGAAGAACAAGGAGGTCTTCAGCAGGCGCCGAAAGCAGCACAATGACGGAGCCTGTCTGGCCTCCAGAGGCAGAGAGTTCCACAGAAATGGAGCCGCCACACTGAAGGCTCTTCTCCTGGTGGACTCCAATCGGGCCAAAGGTCCAAACTTCCCCCATCATCCCACATGAATTGAGTGTGCATCCCCTAGAATTCCCAACAACACATCCCTTGGGGCTCTCCAATTATGATCACTGATCTAGCACTGCTCATTGCTTTTGAGAAAGATGCTAGAAGACTAGAATGATCCATGGGAGGGTGGGGGAATTGAAAAAAAATTCTGCACAGCCCCCACTGAAATGAACAAGGAGCACACAATAGTACACTTGAGTTTTTGTATAACTCCCATTCATTTCAGTGCAGCTTGTGCAAGAAAATGTCTTGGTCGATGATGCCCTAAATTTTGACATTGAAAAAGGTGTAGAATCTATACAGGCAGTCCCCAGGTTACGAACAAGTTCCGTTCTTAAGAATGTCTTTAAGTCGGATTTGTATGTAAGTCGGAACAGCATAGCGTCCTACACGTTAAAATCGGCATTTACGCAAATTGTGTAAGTTATGCAAATTGCGTAGTAGACTACGCTATGTACTCTACGTAAATGACATAGCGCCGGGGAACCCAGAAGTCTGTTCTTAAGTATGGGTTGTCTGTAAGTCGGATGTTCTTAACTCAGGGACTGCCTGTATTGATCATATTGAATCTCTGATTAAAAATGTGCCTATGTTAATTAAACTAGAAGCAAAATACAAGTATGTGAAGAGTTTGTTTATGCATTTGTTTTGTCCTTAAAAAAATAATCACAAACTAACATTTAGAGTCTAAATGGAAGCAGGAGAGGTACTAATTGGAAAGAAGATGATAAATCTAGTAGCAGCACAGAAGATAAAATCACTGTCCATCTCAACTGCAGATATGTTAACATTCTTTGCATAATATTTTATGGTGATGTCATAAATACTACTATAGAAAAGGTATGGAAAAATATTGATCACTTTATTTAATTTGAAGAACCAAATGACAGTCATAAAACCAGTGCAAATAAACTGTGGAAGATTAATTCTAATTAGGTACACTTGAACTTTGGTCAGGTGTTATCCTCCATATATATTTCACTGTCAATGGACTAGGGTTTAAACCATGACAAAGGCATGTCAAGCCCACCATTTCTGCTATGGTGTAGGTTTCGGCATGTACACCTAAATGCAAATATGGACTCCTCCCCCTCTGCTGCTTCCCATGCCCACGTCACCCTGTACCCCCTTTTGTTGTTGTTGCAAACACACCCACACCCATATGCTGCTGTGTTTATTTATGTGCTATAACTATTGGATAAAATAGGGAAAAGATTTAGCTCAGTGGTAGAGGACCTGCTTTGTATACAAAAGGTCCCAGGTTCAATCCTCAGCATCTCCAAGTAGGGCTGGGAAAGATTCTTGCCTGAAACCCTGGAGAGCTGCTGCCAGTCATTGACTGGGTTCAGACAACATGGTAACCCACACTCAAGGACTGAGCATGGGTTGAGTGTGGGTTGTCATTGAATTGTGGGTTGTTGTTGAATGTGGGTTATCATGTTGTCTGAGCCCAGCCACACTAACAAACCACAGTGAACAGCCCATAGTTCACAACCCAAAAGCAAACCATGGGTTTTCTTCATGGGTTGTTTGTGGTTAGCAAGCCATGGCTTGTTAGCGCAACTGGGTTCAGACAACACAGTAACCCACATTTCAACAACAACCCATACCCAACCCTTGAGTGTGGGTTATCGTGTTATCTGAACCCAGTCATTGTAGATCATGGGTGGGGAAATCCAGCCCACCTGGGGTCTCAATCTGGGTCTCTGGGGTTCCCCAGATGGTCATGCCCCTTCCCCAGATACACCCCCCACCCCAGCCCCTTTCCCCAACCACCGATAGTTTGCTGGTTTCCCAGCTTTTGTGCAGTTTCCCCCCATTCTAAAAAGTTTGAATGTCTATGCTAAGGTTGTATTTTTGTATTTCTGTCACAGTGGAATGTGGCCCCTGAGAGCTTCTCTCAAATTGAATTCGGCCCTTGGGCTGAAAGAGGTCCCCACCCCTGTTGTAGATCATACTGAACTAGATGGACTATTGGTTTGACCCAGTAAAGCAGCTTCCTATGTGGAGTACAGGGGTTTTTTACTTACATTTTCTTAATCGTCCCAGAACAAAATACAGTAGTGTTTTCATTCCCTCCCATAAAACCCCTATTTTCCAAACCATTATCCTGTGATAGGATCCTCCTGCATCTAGGGCTAGGGCATGGGATACAGAGTTCATATGGCTTTTCCTTTCCTCTCCCTTCCTTCTGCAGGTGTGAACTGTTGTGTTCTTGGCATCTCCTCTTTATTTCAATTAAGTTTGCTCAGGAGAGTTTCCCAGCGATAGAAAAAAAGATATGTATTAGAACTTGTGCCCCATAGGTCGCCTGCTGCCTCTAAACTTTAGAGTCAAAAGGTAATATCTGCAGCCTGGGGCATCTGCTTTATCTTGCATTGTGGAAGGGTTCCTCTGATGAAAGCTGAAATGGTCTGCTCTTCTTCTTGGGCCACACCAGTTCTACATTCCAAAGAGCAGTTCCAGGGTTTGGAAGAGAATGCCAATTTTGGGGGTGTGCCAGTTAGGTAGGGCTACATTTCCCACTCTGTTTCAGATTGCATGAATGGTTTCTTGGAAACTTCTAAATCCCTGGCCAATTTGCTGGTTCTATACAGAGGGCCAATTTGCGCAATCACAGAGAGGGTAATAAGCCATGATCACTTATTTCCTCCGCTGCACGTGCTGGCTAAATTTCCCTAATTACTGTTGCTGGCATAGCTTGCTGTGTCATCCAAACCTGGGCAGTTTGGCTTATTTGGGGCCGCTCCCCTCAAATAACCCAACAACAGCCCATGGCCATGGGTTGAGAGTTGCTGCCACCATGGCTTGTTTACCGCACAGTGATCGTGTGTGAACCGGGTCACAGAGTGACTTGTATTATGAACATTTAAACAAGGGGATGTAGTCAATGCATGTTAAAGCCACACACACACTGCTTTCTGCGGAAATAAAAAAAAAAAACAGCAACCAGGGATGAACAAGTGACTCAAGTTGAATATTTGCTATTTTGTGATTTTGAAAGTACCTGGTCAATGGGTAAAAAGAGGCAGGGCTGCGGTTTGACTATTATGGGGTGGAGCTTGGTATACTTTTTTAGTGCATAGGGGCAGGTGTGCCTGATAGGGTTAGGAGATAGAGCCTAACGGATCAGGGTGTGGGATCATTAGAACAAAATGCGGACTTCCCACACTGCTTAAAATACCTCATTTAATTTGACAAAATACCAGACGCTAAACCTGAGGCAACAAAATAATAAAAGGGAAGATAAGATACCTGGTGGGTGTCAAGTCGAACCTGAAATAGATCCCCCAAACCCTCTAGTCTTGCTAAGTATCTCATTCCCCTCCCCACAAAACTTGAAATGGCATTTCTTTCTGCCTTTGGCTGTTACACCAGAAGCAACAAAAGCAGAGGAGATATTTCCTGGAATGTGCATATAAGCAGCCAAGTAACACCCGTGTGTGACTATATTTTATACGTAATATACATTTGAGTTATGCTCGCCCCACTTCTCTGAATGTTGAGAAATTCTAGGCCACAGTGCATACCCAGGTTCAGTTTCCTTGGGAAGGAAGGTTGCTGGAGGTTTCTTGGCATTTTGCAATATTTCTAGAGTTTGCACAGCCTAGGCTGTCTGTCCCTTTCTCTGTTTTTGACTTGAAAACTGCAGTCTCTCCTGCTTTGTTCCCTTCTTCTCTCACACACATACGCTTATCATTCTTTTGTCAGATCCAAGATTCTGGCCAGGTGTTTCTTTCATGTGCCCCTCAGTGATAGGCCTACTCACAGAAATATGATGGCAAGACCCAGTAAGACAGGGCTAGTTCTGTGATTGAGGGAGGGAGCCCTTGGCTAAGTGCCCTCTGGTGGGGACCCTCCTACATCAGTGGACCCCATGGTGGGTTTACTAGTCGGCAGCAGTGCTCCAGTCAGCAATGGGAGATGAGCCATCTTTAAATTTCCCACAATGCCACTGTAGCAAAACTATGTCAGGGGTATTGTGGGCAATCAAAATGGCAGCTCGATACCCAGTGCTGTTCAGAGAGCCTGTGGCTGGGACCCCACCAGCAGTCTGAGGATGTGGTGTGCTGGTGCCAGGCCTTTATTTATTTATCTACTTAATAAGTAACTATATTTTTTACCAGCCTTGTAAGACCAGGGACCTTCCCAAGGTGGCTTACAATATAAAACAGTAAAATTCAGCACATATATGCCAAACTTGTTCACATCTGCTTGGGGCCATGACGATGAGTGGTGGTGTGCTTTCACCAAATGTATGCCCAGGGGGGTCTCCTGTGGGACTAGACCATTTTTGTGTCTGAGGAAGAAAAACCCCAAAGCCAGCCACTGCTCCCACTAACGTATGTAGGCCACAATCCACCAGGAAGGTCTGCTGCGCAAGCGCCACTGAAATTAATGAGAGGCTGCGTGAGCAGAAAACCAAGAAGTGCAGCTTTCCTCTATCACTGAATCTCTTCTTGTCTTGGGAAAGTGGGGCGGGGAGCAAGGAGCTGATGACTTTCTGCAAGTCATACAGTTGTTGAAAAGTATAGTTTCTCTGTCAAGAAGAAAAAGGTGCCGCTGACCTTATGCGGTGCCCACCTTCATCTGATTCTGAATACTTTGTGCCCTTTTAAGGAATATTTCTTCACTAGCTGGGTCACTGTAGCTTTCTGGCCTGGCCTGAATTCCAGCCCTCCCATATGCCTTTTTTCTTTCTCCCCCCACCCCCCCACAGCACAATACAGGCCCTTTTGTCAACACCCACCCTCGTTCCCCAAAGCACCAAATCCCGCCTCCACCCCCGAAAAACATGGCTGGCTGCCTTCAGATCTCTACTTTTAACTTCTCATTAACATCTAAAAAAGGAGCAAAGTTTCTACTGCCAGCCCTCTTCTCTCTCTCTCTCCCTCCCGCCCCCCGCACCCCCATCCACTCGTTTCCTGGAGAGGTTCAAAGCTCCATAAGCTTGGAGACAAAAAGCTGCATTCTTTTGGGCTCCAATCAAATAAAGAGGCTCCATCTGCTTTATGATCTACACGCCCGCCTCATATAATAGCTTCCCTGTTGCATTGCTGCCGCCAGACACTGATCCTTACAAAGTCCCTGTCAAGTAACAGTTCTGTATTTGGGAGACCTGCAGGGCTAGAGAGGAGGATTAGTTCAAACCACCAGTCTTCTACACCACTTCCTCTCCAGTCCCCCAACCTCCGGAGTCCAAAGCTTCCTTGTCTGTCCATTCCCCCTCCCACACACAGAATCCTCTAGGCCAGTGTTCTCCAACCTTGGGTCCCTAGCTGTTTTTGGCCTACAACTGCCAGCATACCCCAGCCAGCATGCTGGGAGTTGTAGGCCAAAAACATCTGGGGACCCAAGGTTGGAGAACCACTGCTCTAGGCCTTGGGTCCCTTTCCACTTGGCTTTCCTAGGATGGCCATGTGTCCTACTTGACAGAGGACAGTCCTCTATTGAAGCCGTATTTGAAGGGGCTGTCCAGTCCAAGGCTGGTTTAAAGACAATCTTAAGGAGGAAGAGCAAGCAGGGTTTTAAAGTTGCCCATCCACTCTTAGCACTTGGGACAGCGGACTGAGCAAGACACACAGGTCACACCTGGTCACAGCCTTCCCCACTATAGGGAGATGATGTATTTCCATTTAAATTATAGTATGCACATCCTCATCTGTAGCCCTGCAGGTCTCCCAAAATGTGCTTTCTAGATGTGCATCTGCATATATAAATTTAACATTTTTATTTATGCAAATATGTACCATCTTTTGTCCTCTTTTTTGATGATGTGTAGGTGATGACCACCCCATCCCAGACTCAAGACGCCGCCTTGCCCAGAGCATCTATCTCTGTGTCTTTCTCCCAACCCAGCACACACTGGGTATCCATGAGGTATTCCTACCCAAGCTGAGTTTCTGCTTTAGTGCCTTACACAGCTGCACTGTTTGCCAACATTCTACTGCTTACATCTACTGCCACCACAGGGGTTAGGATGCTCATTAATGTCCCATTATATCAAAATAGCTCACAGATGGCAGGCAGGCAACCAAGAAAGGACAATTTTACAGCCTGATCCTATGGCTCTGTAAATCCCACTCTGTTAAATGGGCCCTCTTCATCCCAGGTAAGTATGCTTAGGGCCATAGCTTTAGTCTGTTAATATAAAAACATGCTTGGGCACACACAAAGGTATCAAAATAGCTAATTTCATGATAACATGTTTGGCTTGGTGCAACTGAAACCGATGATCCCAAACCATTTGGAGGTGCCCCGGAGCCTTCGTCATGTGCTCCCAATGCAACAGCCCCAAGGGTGGCAGCTGGTGGAGGGGGGGCGGGGGGGCGAGCGAGCGAGCGAGCAGACGGGCGACAGAGCAGATCCAGGAGTCAAGGAAAGAAAAGAGGCAACCAGTGCATACGTGCCAAGGGAATTAGCAAACCTGGGGGTGCAATGGACATGAACAGGATAAATACAGAATGATAGTAGAGATCAGTTATGGAACCATGTGTGGAGCTGGAATGGGACAATGCTGTGTGCAATTGGCCACTTGAGAAGCAGCAGAAACATCCAGAGCACAGGGGAAGAGACTAAACACCACCAGCCCACCCTTGACCCTGGTGGAACCTTGAGAACTGCACCAGAATGAGAGAGCGATTGGGTGCTGCAGGCTGCAAGAAATCTGTTTGCCGTTTCCTGCACTTGGTACTTTGGGGGTAGCTGTTTGCAGGTTGTATTGTTTGTTCATGCCTCAATGCATTGGAAAGGTTTGGTTGATTTGGCTCTGGCTTATACTTTACTGATAACTAATAACTGATATTGTGTTGTAATAGTTGATATTTCTTATTTCATAATTAATTTTAAATGTTATATGGTTATTATTAGTGAATTATTTGGGTTGTTTATTACAGGCAGTCCGCAAGTTAAGAATGTCCGACTTACAGACAACCCATACTTAAGAACGGACTTCTGGGTTTCCTGGCGCTACGTTGTTTACATAGAGTACATAGACATATAGTACATAATTGTATACTATGCAATTTGCATAATTTACACAATTTGCGTAAATGCCGATTTTAACATATAGAACGCTATGCTGTTCCAACTTACATACAAATTCGACTTAAAAGACATTCTTAAGAACGGAACTCGTTCATAACCTGGGGACTGCCTGTATTGTAATAATGTACTATTGCAATTGATGTATTGGTATACATTCTTGTTTTTGTATCGCTCTTGTGTTGTGAGCCGCTTTGGGCACAATTTGTGGGAAAGTGGCATACAAATGAAATGAAAATGAAATGGAAGTTCCCAGATATCTTTATGACAACGCTGCAAAATAGACCAGTATTTTTATTCCAGTTTTGCAGCTGAGGGTGGGAGCAGAGGCTGAGAGCAGTTAGCTTGCTTAAGGGCACTATGAAGTTCATGTAGAGGCAATAATCAAAGCAGCGAGCCATGTCTGGATTCAAAGCTTAGCTACTACCCCACACAGAGGAATACAAAAGTTCCCTCTTTTAAGGCTGTTATTCCCTTATTCCAGATTGTGACAGATCTTTAGAGCAGCCCTTTGTGTCCGGCCACTATGTCTGCCACTCTATCTGCAAAGAACAAGATCTTGCTGATGCTTTACACCATCTTGTGTGTGTGTGTGTGTGTGTGTGTGTGTGTGTGTGTTTTCCAAATTCCAATCTATCATTAATGCCCTGTTATTTTTTAAAAAAGAAAAAGAGGTCATCTTAATTTCTGTCCAGCTGTAAGTGCTTTGGGTCTAACACAGTCAAATGCTTATTAAAGCATTGCTGGGATGGATTAGAGCAGTGTTCTCCAACCTTGGGTCCCCAGATGTTTTTGGCCTACAACTCCCAGCATGCCCCAGCCAGCATGCTGGGAGTTGTAGGCCAAAAACATCTGGGGACCCAAGGTTGGAGAACACTGGATTAGAGAGTAGAGGCTGTCTGTAAAGTACGGTATGTAACAAACACTGAAAAGAAATTTATTTGGAAAAAACAACAACCCTCAGTGTAGCATAGATCCCACCCCTTCCACGCTCCCCCGGTATGCCAAACATGTTGTGAAAAAAGCCCCCCCCTCGCACTATAAATGCGTGTAACTCTGTTTTATTGTTACTAACAAAACAAAGTTTGCAGCAAGGGACTAACAAAGGAGCTTTTCTTTTTTTTTTACACTTTTCAAAATTGCGAGCAATGCGGAAATGCATGCCTAACTGCATCTCATCTTCCAGAGGGGAAGCTGTGCTAGACTATCTCAGCAACACCAAACAGAAAAGTCTTGAGGCATCTTTAAGGCGGAGAGATTTATTGTGGCTTTTGTGGGCCGCCCAGACCACACCATCGGATGCATGAAGCATGACTCTTCTTGTTGTTTTTTTACATCTCATGTATAACCCTGTACAGGGCTACCTAATTAGTTATAAAGTTGTGCCCAGAGCACCGGATTCCACAGGTTCTGCCTTCTGCTACCCACAGTTCACTGGAGTGGAGGGTGTGTGTGTCTGCGTGTGATCTTTTGTTTACCCTTGATTTGCACCTCCTGAGCAAGGGCAGAGAAATAGCTCCAATACCCGGGTAGCGGTTCCCATGGCAGAGGGACAGGTCTTTTCTAAACATCTCGCTTGCCTGGTTTGCTGCTGCCTGTGGCTGCCTTTTTTTTTTTTTTTAACGACAGGAATGCAGAGCGGGCAGAGTTTTGGGAGCTCGTCCACATTGCTCAACAAAGCATGGTCAGGGAAGATCAGCAGGCCTGGCATTTTGAATGCCTGCTGCTGTTGACACAGCACTGTGTCTGCTCATCAGCTGGCTGAGTGGAAAGGAGCCGAGAGACTGTCACCTAAAAGGCCACAGTGGGGTTATCACCATGGGTTTCTTTCTGTCATACAAAACAGGGGGGGGGGCATCTCTCTCTCGCATGGGGTGGGGAAATGCTCACTGATGGGGATAATGGAAGATGAATAATGGACCCATTGGCTGCAGCAAGGGGAAACCATTTGTCCCAAGCCACATGGAATGTACTTGGAGGTTGTACCCCACCCACCCACCCACAAGGGATGGGGGCTGAAAATATTAGCCTGGTCTAAAAACAGGAGCTCTAAGGCATGTTTAGAAAATAAGTGTGCCGTTTTGCTATGCTTGAGTTGAGAGCCAGATGGATTTTTTTGTGGGTGTGTGGGAAGGCAACATTGCCATTTGCAGGGAAGGTGGCTGTTGCACCCCATCTCTGTTGAACCTCTACATTTGTAAATAAAAAAAATATTATAAAGATGTTGTAAGTCTGCAATACTCTCTTCACCAAAATGTTGAGGCTGCCCTGAATGTCTCACTGCTTGGGAAGGGGGAATTACAAAACAGTATATTGGATCATGGGCACTCGTTCTTAAATCTAAGAGACCCAAATCATAATTTTCTCATGGCTGAGATCTGCATGATACACGGTCCCCCTACCCTCGGCCATTGCGTCTCATCCTTGGCAAGCCTCCTTCCCAAACACTGGTGCCATCATATAGAAGCATAGTGAAAACAGAACCCCTATGGATAAGACCCATTGCCATGAAAAATAGGATATTTTATCTAGATCGCATAGCTTCAGAAAGATAGATCAAGATCTGCAGAAAATGAAAATTAGGGAAAAAACTAGAACATGGAGGCAGGGAAGATATGCAAAAACCAGAAGGGAAGCACCAAAACAGGAGGGGAGAACCACTCATAGTCAGGGCTATGTGTATTTTGCAATTAAAAACAAATGGAATCAAAATTATCTGTCAAGACAAATAAAATTGCACAGCCAGTGCACATTATGTTCACAGTTCATTTGCATGGCTTACACATCATTTAATTCCCCTCAGCAGTGTATTTATGGCAAAGGAGCTGGCTTGATGGACCATTATGGACAGGTCAGGAACCCATAGAAGCGCCATTAGAGGGCAGGCAGACTTCTATTTTTGTGTTGTTTTTATTGGCTGCTCGCTCCAGCGTAGGAAATTGATCTCTTCAAAAATCCAATTAATTGTCCTGAAAAGAAAGGTTTGCTCTCCGTCTTCATTACTCTCTTCCATTCTGCATTCAGGATGCTTTGCAAGCATGCAAAGCTTATTAATGATAATTAATTTGCAATGTAAGTAGCTTGCATCATCCTATTTATCCACATAGCCCTTGAAACTGCTCCCTGAGGGGAAATTGATATTATTATTATTTTTACAAGTGGTCACTGGTCATTCTGTAAAAATATAGGTGCTGATGCATGGACGCCACAGCCGCGGCTTGGGGAAACCCTGCCAGGGGCAGCCTGTGCGTCTTTCGTGGTATGAGAAATGCATTCTGCAGATGTTCAGAGTTGCTGTCATTATATTTTTGTGGGCCCTTGAGCAAGAGGCTACCTAGGGCCCTCCTGGTCCTCTTTTACCAGAGACATGTGAAAAAAAGAAGACAATGCCCTTAATAATGTATAAAGCACTTTACCTTTATACTGCATAACTACAGCTGGCCTCGGCAACATATGTGAGATTAGGAGAAGGTACTCGCTGGTCCAGAGCAAGCCCTGAGGCAGAGCAGCAAATGGTGCCTCTCACCCACCCAGTTCAGGGTGTGTAGTAGTACCCAAAGCCTGCAAAATTATTTTGGCACATGAAGCAGGAAATCCCAAAAGCCCATTTCCCCATCCTTGACAAAAATACAATAATTTTAAACATGGAGGGAGTGATCCTATGGCTCAGAGTTCCATCCCCCCCCCCCCACCATCCGCTTGCAGCTGTTGCAGAAAGAACCGGACTGGCTGCTCTTCAAGATCAGGAAAGCGACCCTGGAGATGAGTAAAAGGGGGCATTTTGGGGGGAGGGGAAGAGACTGGGGAAGCCAGGATATGAGGTATCCTGCAGCCACTCCAGCCTACTACCTTCCCCCTCTGAGATGCTCCAGCTGGACGGGCGAAAAAGCCCATCTTGCGAAAATGCAAAGCTGGAGGACAGGGAGGTGAAGATTGCCTCTGCTGCTCCTCCCACTCTGCATTGGATGCCCATAAGCCTCTGAGTTTGGGGCCTTACGAGCATCCCAATAGGCTTGTGCTCTTAAGCCTAACCTACAGGGTTGTTGTGAGGATAAAATGGAGAGGAGGAGGAGGAGGACTATGTAAGCCGCCTTGGGTTACTTGCAGGAAAAAAGGCGGGGTATAAATATAATAAATAAATATATAAATAAATAAATAACACCTTTCTGCTCTTTCATGACACTCAAAATATGCTGCCTGAAGCAGCTGCCTCACTCTGCTTATTGGTAGGGCCTGCCCCCCTGTGAGCACAGCTGTTCCTCCTAGGCAATGCCTAGGCATTTCTCCCCCTCTCTCCTACTCTCCCTCCGTCTCTCTTGAGTCACATATTCCAGGGATGATCCCTGATGATCCCTGGTCCTGAATATTCCGGTTTGGCTGGGGCCTGGCTCAAGGTTCACAGATGGAGCAACTGAGACAC
This sequence comes from Shinisaurus crocodilurus, assembly GCA_021292165.1. Lineage (NCBI taxonomy): Eukaryota > Metazoa > Chordata > Lepidosauria > Squamata > Shinisauridae > Shinisaurus > Shinisaurus crocodilurus. The sequence continues at coordinate 272,868,073 of CM037877.1, read as the reverse complement.
GCGCGCGCACACACACACACACACACACACTGGCATTTTCAAAGCTATACAACGAGCCCATTACACAGATGGGATAAAGCCAAATTCTGAAGGGGTAGCCCATGTTGGTCTGTTGCAACAGAAACAATTTTGTGGCATTATAAAGACTAACAGGTTTATTGTGGCATAAACTGTCATGGGCTGGAGCCTGCTTCATCGGACGCATGAAGAATCCTAACTTTCTGTTCACCAAATCACACTGGACTGTGCCAGTTTCCAGAGGGGTAGCCCATATTAGTCTGTTGCAGCAAAAACAACATAGTGGCAACTTAAAGACCAACAAATACATTCCAGCATAAACTGTTATGCATCTGATGAAGTGGACACTATCCACAAAAGCATATGCCACCAGGATAAATTGGTTACCTAGTTTTTATGGTGCCACAAGACTCTTTGCTGTTTTTGGAATAAGCCAGTTTCGGTGAAATACTATGCCTATTTGCTGGGAAGAAAGCCCCATTCTGTTCAATGGACCTTACTCTCTAGTAAATGTGTTTGAGGTTTGCTGCCTAAGGCTGCAAGCCTATACACATCTACTATGAGAAGTAAAGATTGCACTATAAGGCTACCCCAGTGGAGCAAACAATGCAGCTAGGTCTGCTGAAGAAATGGAACATTTCTCCCTGCAGTCTTTTGTAATGGCTGTGCTGTTGGAAAATACTTGAAGTAATCCAGGGTGTAATTGCAGATGCAGAGAGAGGCTTTTAATCTTGCATTTGGAACAGGAATATGCCTCTGATCCTGCAGAGACTTTGCCATTTTCCTGTACTGAATGCATGCTGAATCTAATATACATTAGCGCTAGAAAATTGAGTACTGCTTAATCCCTGTTGATGAGCTTCAGCCATAGGAAGCCAGGGCAGGAGAGGATCATTTAATTCCAGTCAGCCGGGACACCAATTCCTGTCTAACAGTCCTCGCCTGCTCCTTCCTTCTGCCTTGTGAAGCTAAGGAAACATTCTCATATTGATACTTCTATGTTGTGTATGCATGTGCATGTTTTCCAAGGTTAGGGGGTGCCCATTGAAAGTGACTCAGTGGAGAAGATGGAGCAATAATATCTATGGCATGTATTTATAGGGTTGTCTCCACCAGTGGGATGGTGGAGCATTGGGGTATTTCCTTTACAGCAGTGGCAGCAACTTGTGGCCCTCCAAATGGTGTTGTACTACAACTCCCATCATCCCTCATCATTGGCTCTGCTGCGTAGGGCTCATGCGGAACTTGCAGTCGAACAACATCTGGAGGGCCACAAGTTGTCTGTCCCTGTTTTACAGGATGTTCCCTCTACATGAGACCTTGCAAACTTTTTGTGATGTTTCTTCTATAGGATCATTGCGGGGGTGTGTGGGGTGTGAGGAGCAATGTGTGAATTGCAAGGGACATCACTCGAAAAACAAACAAAACAACCAATCATTTATTTCAAATAATCCCAGCTCCCATAGAGCACAATGGAAACCTCTTAATCATGATGTCAAAATAAAACCTTCTGGATGTTTGCCTTACAAACTTTCCATCTGAATCTGGTTCATCATGGGAGAGTCTGGGAAGGGCATCATTATTCTAAGAAAGGATGCAATTTTCCCTACCCCCAGATTTGCAAAAATATGGGAAGCACAGTAGTGTTATTAGGTCAAGGCTGGGGAACCTGTGGCCCTCCGGATAGTGTTAGGCTCCAATCCTAGCCAGCATGGCCAAGAGTCCTGGATTCTGAGTGCTGTAGTCCAACAAGATCTATAAGGCTACAGGTTGGTTTCCCACCCCTGTTTTAGGCCCTACTTGTCTTATCTTCCTCTATATCAGCATTCCCCAACCTGGTGGCCTGCAGATGCGTGTTCCGATGAATCCTGTGAGCAATGCCGTCGGGAGCTATGTACTCCCAGTAGGGTCACCCATGGCGGTAAGGTCCGGGGAGAGGAACCAGACAAAGAACGATCCAAAACAAAGTCCTCAACGGCAGAACAGGCGGAAGATAATTAAACCTAAATTACAACGGCTGTGAAGGCGGATGAAGGCTGCAGCAGAGAATGGTTTTCCAATCGTCAGGGTAACCGTGCCATTGGATCTCTGCCGTACTCTGTCAAGTTTGTGTGGTGATTCGTTGTGCACCGATCTCCCCACATAAAACAGTTTCACGCACAGGCGTCTTCCAACCCAACCCATCCAACCCAACCCAACCCAACCCAACCAAACAAACATAAAAAAAGTCCCATGGCGACTGGCGAACGGCGACGGGGGCAGGACTGTGAATCTGGAAGCCCCTAGCCATGGACCAGCACATGGGCGGTGGATGCAGACTCAGTCGCCCTGTTCAAGGAACGAGGTAGTCGAGCAGCTCGGCAGCTGTATCCATGACTGAGCAGCCCTATTTAGGATCCACTCTGCTCACCCCGTATGGGGAGGGGGCTAGAAAAGGTGCCCTAAACATAGTCTACCTCTTTCTCCCCTGACTGGATTACCGCGTCCAGTGGGGTCACCATTTTAGCGGTCGAAAAAGACATTTGAATTTTGGAACATGGAATATACGGACATTGCTGGATAACATAGATAGTGAACGCCCTGAGCGTAGGACTGCTATTATTGCAAGGGAGCTGAGACGGTTTAAAATTGACATAGCAGCACTTCAAGAAACTCGAAGGGCAGGAGAGGGACAGTTGAAAGAAGAAAAAGGAGGTTATACCTTCTTCTGGAAAGGACTACCTGAGCAGGACCGACGAATACATGGAGTAGGCTTTGCCATCAAAAATGAACTAGTGAACTCTTTGTCAGAAGTTCCTACTGGCATTAACGAACGCCTGATAACTCTTCGATTAAAGCTCGCCAATAACCAACAGGTAACTATTTTGAGCGCTTATGCACCAACATTAGATGCTGATGATGACATCAAGGAAAGTTTTTATAGCCAGTTGGACACTCTCCTGTCAGAGATACCTAAGGAGGATAAAATTATCCTCCTGGGCGATTTTAACGCAAGAGTCGGGCGTGACTCTGATTTATGGCCAGAAACTATTGGAAAAGACGGAGTTGGTAATAGCAACCCGAACGGACTCTTACTTTTGTCTATATGTGCAGAGCATAATCTCACTATTACAAACACGCTCTTTCGACAAAAGAATAAGCTTAAAACATCATGGCAGCACCCACGGTCAAAGCACTGGCATCTTCTGGATTATGTAATTGTCCGTGTTAGAGATCGCCGCGATGTACTTCTTACTAGGGCCATGGTGAGTGCCGACGACTGCTGGACAGACCACCGACTAATCCGGTCCACAATGGTTATCAACATTGCTCCCCAACGTAGGCTTCAAGGAAGGAAACCAAGGCGTAAAATGAACATCCAAGTCCTTCAAGATCCTATTAAGCAAACTCGTCTTCAATCACTTCTTAAGGAACATCTACCTACGGAACCTCCTGACAACATTGAGGACCATTGGTCTAAGCTGAAAACCTCCATTACTGCAGCTTGTGAACAAACTATTGGATATGAAACTAAGAAACATCAGGATTGGTTTGATGAAAATGATAATGAGATTAAATATATAATTGACCAAAAAAGGAAAGCCTTCCAAATATGGCAAAATGATATTAACTGCGCTGCCAAGAAAAAAACCTATGCTAGCGCAAAGGCTGAGGTCCAAAGAAGAACAAGAGAACTTAAGAACGCTTGGTGGAAAAAGAAAGCTGAGGAAATTCAACAACTTGCAGAATCTCATGATGCACGGGGCTTTTTTAAGGCCACAAGGGCCATTTATGGACCAAAAACCTATGGTACAAACCCTTTACAATCAAAAGATGGCACCAAACTCTTAAAAGACAAAGAGTCTATTGCACTGCGTTGGAAAGAGCATTATTATGACCTTTTAAATCGTAAATCTAAGGTGGATAATGAGATTTTTTCGCAAATCCCACAAAAACAAATTAAAGAGGAACTTGCAATACTCCCCACTTTGGATGAAGTAAAAAAAGCCATTAATCAAATGAAGAACAACAAAGCTAGTGGACCAGATGGGATTCCTGCTGAAATCTTTAAAGAAGGGGCCCCCGAACTTGTACAACATCTTCATAAACTCATTGAAAAAATCTGGATAAGAGAAGAGATCCCAGAAGACTTCAGGGATGCCATAATTATCACCCTCTTTAAGAAGGGTGATAGAACAGACTGTGGAAACTATCGGGGCATTTCTCTCTTAGCAACCGCAGGTAAAATATTTGCTAGGATTCTCGCAAACCGTCTTCTATCTATTTCAGAAGAGATCCTCCCTGAAACTCAATATGGTTTCCGCCCCTCTAGAGGGACAGTAGACATGATTTTTACTGCACGTCAGCTCCAAGAAAAATGCCGGGAGCAAAATCAACCCCTTTATATGGCATTTATCGATTTGGCTAAGGCCTTTGATACTGTAGACCGTACAGCTCTCTGGACTATCCTTATGAAAATTGGATGCCCCAATAAATTTGTGAATATCTTGCGACTTCTCCATGACAACATGACGGCAACGGTTTTGGACAACGGCTCTCATGGTGCTCCATTTAAAGTGGGATCAGGTGTTAAACAGGGATGAGTTATCGCCCCAACATTATTTGCCATTTTCATCGCCATGGTTTTACATCTTGTCAAGGGGAAACTTCCCACTGGTGTGGGAATTATATATCGAACAGATGGAAAGCTTTTTAATCTCAGCAGGCTGAAAGCAAAAAGTAAGGTAATTACAACCTCCGTTGTGGAACTTCAGTATGCTGATGATAATGTGGTCTCCGCACATTCAGAGGATGATCTCCAAACTATCCTAAATGCTTTTGCAGAAGCATACGAAAAACTTGGTCTCTCACTTAACATCAAAAAGACCAAAGTGCTTCATCAGCAAGTGCAAGCTAACCCTTTGGTGATGCCATCTATCCAGCTTGGCGGGACAATACTGGAAAATGTCGATCATTTTTTCTATCTTGGCAGCTATCTTTCTGTTACAGCTAACATCGACAGTGAAATCCAGCATCGTTTGAGCTCCGCAAGTGCTGCATTTTCTCGAATGAAACATAGAGTGTTCGAGGATCGGGATATTTGTAAGAAGACCAAAACACTGGTTTATGAAGCCATTGTATTACCAACTTTATTGTATGCCTGCGAAACATGGACTATCTATAAACGTCACTTCCACCTCCTTGAAAGGTTTCATCAACGTTGCCTCCGGAAAATCCTGCGAATTACTTGGGAAGATAGACGAACAAATGTCAGTGTACTGGAAGAAGCAAAGACTACTAGCATTGAAAAAATGATCCTTCAACGCCAACTTCAGTGGACCGGTCATGTTGTTCGAATGCCTGACTGCCGTCTCCCAAAGCAGTTACTTTACTCCCAACTCAAGAATGGAAAGCGGAATATCGGTGGTCAATATAAGAGGTTTAAAGATGTTCATAAGGCTAATCTAAAAAAATGCAATATAAACATCGAAAACTGGGAAGCTCTGGCCCATGAACGATCTAAATGGAGGTTGGCCTTTCACAAAGGTTCCATGGACTTTGAAGAAGCCCGAGTGCAAGGTGAAAGGGAGAAACGTGCTAAGCGAAAAGCACGTCAAATGAATCCTTTACAGGACCATCTTCTATCTGGTAACCTGTGTCCTCACTGTGGGAAGCTGTGTGGATCTAGAATTGGCCTCCACAGTCACTTACGGACCCATCGCTAGAGTCTACACAATCTTCTTTAGAATTTCCTCCTTTTATCCCGGAAGACAATCTTACTCGGTCACGAGTGATCGCCTGATGATGATGATGATGACCACGTTAGGGAAAGCTGCCCTTCATCTTCACTTCCTGGTAAAAGAGTGCTGGGTGGGGGAGCGTATCTCTTTTATGTGAGGGGTCATCAGACAGTATGCATTCATAGAATCATAGAAAAGTAGAGTTGGAAGGGGCCTACCAGGCCATCGAGTCCAACCCCCTGCTCAATGCAGGAATCCAGGTCAAAGCATCCCTGACAGATGGCTGTCCAGCCGCACCTTGAATGCCTCCAGGCTGGGAGAGCCCACCACCTCCCTAGGTAGTTGGTTCCATTGTCTCTTATTGCTCTGACAGTCAGGAAATTTTTCCTGATGTTTAGGTGGAATCTGGGTTCCTGTCACTTGAGCCCATGATTCCGTGTCCTGCAAACTGGGATGACCGAGAAGAGATCCTGGCCCTCCTCTGTGTGACAATCCCTTCAAGTACTGGAAGAGTGTGATCATATCTCCCCTCAGTCTCCTCTTCTGAAGGCTAAACATGCCCAGTTCTTTCAGTCTCTCCTCATAGGGCCTTGTTTCCAGTCCCTTTAAACCCCCCCTCCCAAAAAAACCCTGCTAATGGTGTGTGGACTGGTAGTAGGGAGGGTACTGGGATAGGTTGCTGCTTAGGGAAGGGGGGTTCCCCCCCCATTTCCTCCTAGCCGACTGGACAGCATCATAGAAGACCATACTTCTCACCCAGATTTGCAAAAGACAGCGACAACAACAGAGAAGCAGCAGCTACCCCCACAGCTTCCTAATTGGGAGGGGAGGAGGACATGCTTTATGGGTTGCTAAGAGAGGAGTGGGGGGTGGGGGTGGCATTATGGAAGATCGTGTATTTCCCCCCTAGATTTGCAAAACGTGTGTGTTGCATGTTCTTTCTCCCAATGCTTTAAAAAAAAAAAAATTATTGGCGGGGTGGGCAGGATGCCATCCATGTGATGGGTTGCTGAAGAAGGGGACCGCAGGAGAGATTAGAAGGCGGGGTGCGGGGGGGGGGACACGATCACTGCACGAGGCAAGCGGGCAATGCGTTGAGGTGCCGCTTGTTTTTGCATCTCTCCCCACCGGCCTCCCAAGGAAGGGGAGATAACGGCATTGTGGGTTGCTAAGGGAGGGGCCGGCCGGCAACACGGAAGAGAGGCCACGCGTTTTCTCTCTAGATCTGCAAAAAGGTGTGGTGGGGTGGTGGAATGTGTGTGTGTTGGGGACACACACACACACGGGACGATGCTGATGATGATGACGCCGACTGTAGGCACTGCATCAGGCAAGCCGGCTTGGTGTGTGTGTGTGGCGTTTTTCTTCTGAGTGTGGCATCTTCCCGTTTCATACCGAAAGGGAGAAGAGAACAACTCGATAAGGTTGCTAAGGGAGGGGCAACATAGACAGACAGAGCAGGGCATTCCCCCCCCCCTCCGGATTTGCAAAAGGTGCGTGCGTGTGGGCAGAGAAAGCATTGCATCAGGCAAGCAGTGGAGGGGAGGGCTTCTCTCTCTCTCTCTCTCTCTCTCCCCCTCATCCCCCCCCCAGCCCCTCTCTCTCCCCGTTCTCCCGCGTGCAAAAGAGACAGGAGCCTCACATGACCCACTCCCGGCTGTGTCTTTGGATGGCTGCGAGGAGGGAACGAGCAGGGAGGGGCGACGGCGTGGAGGAGACAGCCAGACCGAGCGCGCTGCTGCAGCTGTGCCTGCCAGCCCCGCCGGGGTTACTCCCCTTCTTCCCCATGGGTCGCCCCGGCGCCGCCCCTTAGAGACCGTGAGGGGCGTCCGGCATGGAAGAGGTAAGGGGGTGGGGGTGACGCGGCGGGGGCGCAAGTCGGCATTGCTGCGGGGAGGGGCAGCGCCGTGGGGCGGGGAAGGGGGGGCTGGCGGCAGGGCGTGGTGCTCGCCGGGGTCTTTTTGCTATGGGGCGCATTGGCGAGGGGAGGCGGCGGAGGCGGGCAGGAGGATGACTTTTTCTGGGGGCAGGGCGTGTGTGGAGAGGTGTGAGGATTTGGTGGAAGCGGCGCTGGGGAGAATGTGTGGGGCTGAAGGAGGGGGATGCTTGTCGCAGGGGGGCTGTAGTAGTCCAGCGCAATGGGGGAGGAAGCCGGCTCGGAGACCGAGGTGAGAGGGCTGCTGGTGGGTGCGGATTCAGAGAGGCGCAGCCCCACGATCTGTGCCGTGTAGGGCAGGGGATGCGCGCGTCCGTGTGGCGCTGGCGATGAGGGCGAGGAGCGACGCTTGACTGGGGCGATGGGGAAATGCGTGGGGCCGGGCTGTGTGTGCATCTGTGGGTGGCCAAAGGTCGAGACCAGCGTGTGCTACAGGCGGGCCTCTGGGGCACAAGGTGTGTAGGGCGGGCTGCTTGGGGGGAGGGCAGCGCAAAAATAGGGGGGGGGAGAGATGGAGGGACGCAAAATATTTGTATCTCCGAGGGGTGGAGCTATTCTCAGGGGCAAAGCATCTCTGGCTGTGCTGGGGGCGGGGGGGGAACACAACAAAGAGACCTGTGGCACTTTAAAGATGAGCACACGCATTCTGGCATAAGCTTTCGGTGGGCTCGCATCCACCCATCGGATGAATACGGGGAATGTGTGGAGCGCGGTGGTTATTGGGGCTAAACAGCTGGTTGCCTGGAGGGGGCTTTGCAAATTCTGGGAAATCCCAGAATTGCCCCCCCCCCCGGAAATTGAGTAGTCTATGCCCCTGGCAAGCCGCATCCCCAAACACCCCTAAAAATCCCACCCCTAGTTTACGCCCCTGGGGCTTGCTGCTTTGTGCAGGTGGGGCAGTCAGTGCTTAAAGTAAGAAACAGAGTGTAAAATTGAGTGTGCTTGTGTGTAAAAGAGAGATTACACACATGCACACGCACCTGCTGCTGCTTTGCATGAATAATGTTGACGTTACTTACCTAGTTTCTCTTTGTGGTGCAAGGGGCATTGCTGCTGGAACAGAAAAATGTGGGTCCAAAAGGAGTGCTTCTCTGTTGCTGTGCGGGTCTCCCCTCCCCTGCTCCCCGCTTTGCAGGCATGATCTCAGTGCTAATTTGCCTCAGTTTTCCTTTTCTGTGCAGCGGGTTGCTGCTGTGGATAAATGTGACCCCCTTGGCTCCGCCTACTGCAACCCGTTGACTCCGCCTACCGTTAGTTGCCCTGCCCTCTGCCTCCCCAATCCCACTAGGCACCAGGCGCCACTGGGTGGTGTGTGTGTGGGCCAGTATCTGTGCAGCAGGGGTGGAAGGCAGCGAAGATCTCTGGGGTGGGGTTCAGGGCTGTATCATGAAGGAGCAGCGGGAGGAGTTGGGTACAACAAATCTTGTGTGTATACTTTGGGGCTGCATGAGAACTCCGTGTCTATATAGGTTTGGGGTGATGAGAGTAGGCGGGTTGGTGGGTGAGCAGCTAGGATCTGTGGGGTGTGTGGCAACCAGGAGCATCCATGACAATGTGTGGGGTTAGATTGTGGACAGTGCACAGAGCGACGACTACGAGGGTGCAATGGATATCCATCTAGGGGCAGTTGGTCAGGGATATGTGTCGTTAAGGTGTGGGGCTTGGGTAGAATGTAGGGGGGTACACAAAGTCGTGTGTAGTGTGTATGATCACGGGATTTAGTGAGTGGTGCATGAGGAAAGGCAGTTGAATTATTTGGGGTGGAAAGTGCTGTACATGGGGCTTGGGAGCAATGCAAGGATTGGGCTTTAGGGGGTCATAGGGTCTGGGTCTGGGGAACCAAGCAGTGCTTCGAGGGGTTGGACCAGCCATGTGTGATTGCACAGCAGCGCACCAGTGTCCAGTGAGGGCATATATAGGGTAACATGAAGGATGTTGTTTCTGGGCCCCGTGGCCTTGAGAAAACTCTTGTCGCCTGCCTGTCCCATATCAGTAGCAATGGCATTTTAAGAGCCTCGGGGCACAATCCTATGCATGTTTAGACAGGAAAAAAGTCCTACAACAGGCAGCATGGCTGGCTGGGCAATGCTAAGAGTTGTAGGACTTCTCTCTCTCTCTCTCTCTCTCTCTCTCTCTAAACATGCATAGGATTGTGTTCCCTTAGTTACTTGGATGGGAGACCCCTCCTCTAGTTTCCTGCATTGAGCAGGGGGTTGGACTCGATGGCCTTGTAGGCTCCTTCCAACTCTATAAAATCCTATGATTCCATTTCCATCCCTGAAATTATTATTTTTTGCCCTGCTTGGGGAAATATCTTTGCCTTGTTTGATTTCTGTTTGTTTCTTCCATTTTGTGCAATTGTGTACATGAAGATTCTTTCCACAGATATAAAAGACCACATCTTCATAAGTTAAAAGTGTTATGATACAATCCTATGCATATTTAGATAGAAAAAGGTCCTACAACTCTCAGTATGGCTGGCTGCAAAATGCTGGGAGTTGTACAACTTTTTTCTGTCTAAATGTGCATGGGATTGTGCCCTTGATTTTAAAGATGAAGGGGAAAACTTTATATACCATTTTGTTTTGCTTTTGTCAAATAATAAATAATATTGTGCACACAAGATAACGGGCAACCCTGCTACTATGGATTAATTGAGTCTTGCAGATTAGATGTAAGGATTGGGGAGCACTTTGAGCAGTAAAAGAAAAGCACTATATAACTCTTATTTTTATAAACGCCACTTTATTTTGCTTTGGACATTCAAGGAACAGGTGTGTGATACAGTGGGCAACTTGCGGCCCTCAAGATGTTTTGGCTACAAGTCTCATCAGGCTCGGGCAACACAGCCAGTGGCGAGGGATGAGGGAAACTGTAGGCCAAAATATCTGTAGGACCACAAGTTGCCCACCCCTGGGTGTGTCAGATTAGGATTGGGAAGACCCAGGTTCAAATCACTCAGCCCTGACGCTCACCAGATGACCTGGGTAACTTCCTCTCAGCCTAACCTACCTCACAGGGTTATTGTGAGGGTGGAATGATGGGATGAGAGAAGCATGTATGTTGCCTTAGGGATTCAACATGTTTAGACAGAAAAAAGTCCTACAATTCCCAGCATTCCCCAGCCACCCATTCTGGCTGAAGGATGTTGGGAGTTGTAGAACTTTTTTTACTGTCTAAACATGCAAAGGATTGTGCCCTTAAGCTCTTTGGAGGAAAGCGCTTGGATTTTTCAAATTTTTACTTGATTTTATGATAGTACTACTACACTTGGAGAACCTGTTTTATAAGGTGTCAAATACATCTAAATGAATAATAATGCAGGATATACATTTAATACATACATTTCTTTAGAGCTGAAACTTTCCTGACTTGAATTGGCCTGCAAAACTTTCATTTAAGGTACGTATATATGCCGCATCTTCTGTATGAAATACCCGAAGTGGTGAGTCCTGCAAAATGTGAAGTTTCATTCTCACAATTTGCGTGTCCCCTGCCACGCCTGCTGACCCTCCCACAAATATTTCCAGTTTTGAATGCTGTAGTAGTCCAGAGAAGTGGTTTTCAAACTGTGTTACGTGGAACCCTGCGGTTCTTCAGAAGCCTCTCGAGGGTTTCTTCGATGAGGTCAGCAAAGGCAGACTAGCTTCCTTGAGAGAGAGCTTGTCCATCTCCTACCTCAACCGTACATAGCTGCTGGAGAATGTTGGATGTGTTCCAGGCACACACAGGGGCAACCTTGAGGCCAGAGGCTCGTGTGAACCGACTGCACATCTTAGAGCAGCTCTCTGCAACCTGGTGCCCTCGCTGGACTAGATGGTCCCTTGGTCCGATTCAGCATGGCTCCTCTCAGATGTGTTGCACTGAAACTCCCAGAATCCCCCAGCCAGCATTGCTGGCTGGGGGATTCTGGGAGTTACAGTCCAACACATCTGCAGGGCACCAGGTTTGGGAAAGCTGCCCTAGAATAAGCAGAATGCTCTACTGCACACAGGGCTTCCTGGGCAGATATTTGGCGGTTCCTCAGCAGATAGGTTAATGTGGAAAGGGTTCCTTGAAAATGGAAAGTTTGAATAGCACTGATGTAGGGGTATTGAACGTAGCAAGCTGATAATTCACCTGCAAATTCATCCACAAGACTTAAAAGTATCCTACAAAGTCAAAATCCCATAGCGAAATTGGGTCCACATTTGCTCATCTGTCGGTCCACATTTTCTGGTATCCCTTGGCCCCACCTTGCTCATTTGTATTTACTGGTATGTGGGACCTTTGGTGTTGTTGACATATGAAGAATCCATATGTTTGGCTTCCATTAAATTCTAACGCGTAGGAATTGTTCAATCAGCTTCCAAAATCCCCTTTGCAAAAATAGTTAAAAACAGCAGCAATGACAATGAGATGCCTGCCTGCCTGCCTGCCTGCCTGCCTGCCTGCCTGCCTCGATAGTTTTCCAGGAAACCACTCCTGATTATCCGTAATATGTCCATCGTGAGCTGGTAGTAGTTGCTTAGTAGTAAGGGATTTCTGTATATGTTCAGAGGCAATCTGTTACTACTATTGTATGCTTCTGGGGCTGGGTTGTGGCCCTGACCTGCAGGAAAAAAATAGTGTAAAGTGCTTCTCTTCAGGATGTCAGCTGTGATCTTTTCCAGGCTACTCCATTCCATTTGCCTCCCCCCACCCCTGTTCTCCATTCTCGCTCTTCCCCCAGCCCCCAACACAGTCAGCATTTTTGCCCTGCTGAGCATGGTAGTGTCATTGGGCTATTCTGGGTTCCCTCCCCACCACTTTTAGGGTTTCCCCCCCCTCTATAGTTTTTTGTACTTCTGCAAACCTTGGGTTCCCCCCAAAGTCTGCTGATACCTCCTGCTTGTGCATAGATTGTGCCATTTTGACTACACACGGACGGGCACTCGGAGAATGAGTTCGCTATTGGAATACAGCAGCCTTCCCCAACCTGGTGCCCTCCAGATGTGTTGGACCACAACTCCCCTGGCAGGGCATGCTGGGAGTCGTGGTCCAGCACATCTGGAGGGCACCCGGTTGGGGAAGTCTGGATAGGATTAAGCCTTAGCATTTGTTTATTTGAAGTGGGCCGTAAAGATTCTCTTGGTAAATGTGGCTGGCTCCAATTTTGGTCTTCTAAACTCACAAATTGCCCATTCGCTGAAATCTGTTGAGCCTGCTTCTTTAATTCTTCCCCCAACCCCAACTCTAGAGGTGGATCCTTGAGCAGGCCTATGCCTTGGCAGGGGGTTTCCTGCTGATCACCAGAACACCCTGGTGCTCTCCTCACCACTCGCCTGCCCTCTTCAAGTACGCAGAGGTGGGGGATGGAGCAGCTCCTGCTTGGCCTGTTGTCTGCCTTCTCCCTTTTTGTGGCAGTGGCATCTTGTCTCATGCATCTTCAGGGCATCTTGTCTCATGCCTCCCTGAAAACCCAAGGTTGCCATCAGGACCGGCTCTACCATTAGGCAGAGTGAGGTGACCGCCTCAGGTGGCAGATTCTTGGGGGCAGTGGTGGTAGCCTCCTGGCTTTTCCTCATGAACTCTCTGTCTGTTCCTTTCTGTTGGAGGACAGAGCGGTATATGCCACACAACCTGTCCAACTAGCTTGTTGCCTCAGGTGTGTTGGAGGACCAGTACTGAAGTAAAATTCAGCTGCCCGTCCAGTCAGCTTTTGTATGTGTACTGGCCGAGCGGGCGCTATCTTGTCCTTCACCTCAGGCAGCAAAATGTCTTGGGTTGGCCCTGGTAGGCATTGAGTCTGGTCCAGAGAGAGAGAAGAGGACTAAGATGGTTGTATGTGGTAAAAAAGGAAGTAAAAGTAGGTCCCTTTCTTTGTTAGAGGTTTAGGACAAGGGCAGAGTTCAGTGACGGAGCACATGTTTTGCATGCAGAAAATCCCGGGTTTAGTCTCCACAGCCTTTCTCAACCTTTGGTTCCCAGCTGATGCTGAACTACAGCTCCCTTCACTCCAAGTGAGAAAGCATGTCTAATGCCAGGGATTATGGGGCTTGTAGTCTTAACATCTGGGGACTCAAGGTTGGGGACCGCTGACAGAAATGGATCTCAAGGTAGCAGGGCTTGAGAGAGGGGGGGATCTTGGAGAGCTGTTGCTAGTTTGAATAGGCAATGCTGGGCTGGATGAACTGGGGTTCTGGCTACATCAAGGCAAGGGCGGCTTCATATGGGGCTACGTGTGGGTCCTGGGTCAGAAAAAGGTTGGCAGGTTGGGCAGGCATCTCCTGGGGATACTGTTAGGCAAAACCAGCCTTCCCCAACCTGGTGCCCATCAAATGGAGGGACTCGGGAGATCCGGGTTCTAGTCCCCGCTCGGCCATGAAACTCACTGGGTGACTTTGGGCCAGTCACTGACTCTCAGCCTAACCTACCTCACAGGGTTGTTGTGAGGATAAAATGGAGAGGAGGAGGAGGATTATGTAAGCCCCCTTGGGTTCCTTGCAGGAAAAAAGGCGGGGTATAAATATAAATAAATAAATAAATAAAGGGACCTTCACGCATGCACACACAAGGCAACTCACTGACTTCAAATAACACCTGGCATTTTCCGTATAGGCAAGTGCAAGGGTAGCACTTGCCTATATTGCCACAGCAGTCCTTGCAGGGACCCTGTGATATAAGCTGGCACTTTCACCCTCCCGTCGCAGACGCGGAGCTGCAGCTGAAGGACAGCGGCTCACCCAAGTCCAGCTAATGAGTTTGTAGGCACTGATGAAATTTGAACTAGCTGTCCTCCGATCATAGCTCATTCACCTAGCCGCAATACCGCACCACCAGCTATAATCACAAATAATGTATAATAATTTTTGTGTCCTGACTGATGTGGAGGCTTCAGGCTTGATCGTGCTGCTGGGAACTTTACTTCCCTGCCTTTCCTCCTGCCAGCCTTCGTTTGTTTGCTTGTTAAATGTGTATCGCACCTTTTCCATGAAACCATTCAAGACTGTTAATGTGCTGGTGATGCCTGATGAGGCAGTGATAGAACGTTTTTTTTTTTGTCCAGACATTAAAAATGCATAAAACCCCAGGAAAACTAATTAGGACAGCTCTTAAAATTATACCAACTCATCCTTAAAAGCTTGCCTGAATAAAAACGCCTTGCAGTGGTAAGTAGGGGATGTTTGTGGTTACCCCAGTGGTGGGGGCAGTGCGCTTTGCGCATGCTCAGTGCAAATGCCTTCCTGCTGCCAATTTGGCAGGGGCTGGCGTGTTCTGTATCCCAGCTGCTAATGCATTATATGAGACATAATGTGTAATTATATATTGGAGAACACTTTCCTGCTCATGACTTCGGATCAGCTTCTGAAACGGATGCCAGGGCCCAATGGCACTGAGCTCCCTCTCAAAGGAAACATCTGATATCCAAATGCATACTTCTTTGCAAGAGATCCTTGCACATTTGCGCATGGATCTACAGCAGACCCTTTCTCTGCACTTTTCTGTAAAAAGCAATGCCAGGGCTCTGTTCTCTCTCGAAGCCCTTTCACCTTTGATTTTTTGATAGGTGGGGACTTTCTCTCTCTCTCTTTAGTTACTCAGGGAAATGGACTCTGTATGTACTCAGGGGACCCTTAATCAGTCTATTCTCTTAATGTTCCAGAATTGAGCCCTGGCATTGAATTCAGATGTGTGGGGTCTGTTTGTAGTTACCTGGTAAGGGAAGGAATGGACACTCAGCACTTGTCCAGAGGTGCTCTCATCTTTATGTTTAAATATGTTTTGTCTTTAAAATATTTTTAGCCTTCCTTTCAATACAGAATTTTCAAGGTGACTTACAACAACATTGTGGCAGGTTTGACCTCTGGACAGAAGAGAGTTCCCGGGGGCAAGTCTGAGACCCTCCACTTAAGCCCCGACAGAGAGACAGTTCCAACTAGAGAGCCTAGTGAGTTACAAAAGACAGGAGTATGTGGGGAGAAGACAGGAATTGCCATGTGGCAGTAGGGCAGTGGGGAGGACACATCAGTCAGAAAGAAAGCTAGACAAGTGCTTTATTGTCTCTCTCAAGCAAGGCCAGAGCAGCATCAGGAAAACTCCACCCAGATGTCCGCTACATCCAGTGCTAACTGAGGGTGCTTCCAGGTGAGGCTTTTATTGTGCAAACGCCCTGCCTCAAACACAGAATTTTGCAAGGGGCCTAGACATGGTCAGCTTTCATTTGTTCACCCCCCCCCCCATGTTGTCCTATTACTACTTTCTTCTTTTTTCTCTTACCACCATGATAGATGAAGAGACAGAAGAGCTGCAGAATATCTTTTGACTGGCAGTGCTAGGAACCCTCTGGAATAGGGTAGCAGTGCCGAAAAAGTGAAAATGTGTCTCACACACACACAAAAAAGAGGACACGGATTTGCATGAAATTTGCATATGCTAATGTATGGGGTATAGATGTAAATTTAGGGGGGAAATCCGATAGTTTAAATAGAAATACAATCCATCTCACCACACAGGTGAAAGTGTGTGTTCAGGTGACCTGTGTGCTGACTCAGTCTGCTGCCCAAGTGTTAACTATTTTATTTATGTATGTATGTATGTATTATATTTATATCCCATCATTTTTCCTGCAAAGAACCCAAGGAGGCTTACATAATCATCGTCCTCCATTTTATCCTCACAACAAGCCTGTGCGGTAGGTTAGGCTGAGAGCCAGTGACTGACCGAAAGTTACCCAGTGAGCTTCATGGCTGAGCGGGGACTAGAACCTGGGTCTCCTGAGTCCCAGTCCAACACTCTCACCGCTACGCCACACTGGCTCTCTGTTGATGTCAGTTTCAAGGCTCCTGCTCTCATGGGACAGCAATCTTATGTTTTTTTCTCCTTCAACCAGGACTGGACTGGACAGTCCTCTAAGGCAGCCTTCCCCAACCTGGTGCCCTCCAGATATTTTGGACAACAACTCCCCGCCCTGGGGCATGCTGGGAGTTGTAGTCCAATACATCTGGAGGGCACCAGGTTGGGGAAGGTTGCCTTAGAAGATGGTCCGCTGACGGCCCTTCAAATAGAGGACTGCCCTCTATACAGTAAGGCACCTGGCCACCCTAGTTTGGAAGCATCCCTAGTGATTAATAATGGCACTCCCCACAAAAGGGGATGGTGCAGGAGAGGGAAAGGTGGTTTGGGGTTCGCAGTGGGGTGGTTCTTAAAGAGGGACCTCAAGGAAGAATTGGAACTGATAGGAGCAGCAGAGACCTGGTTAGCACCTAAGGAGAAGCCACCATGGATTAATTTTCCCAGAGGGCTTCTCGTTGTGGTGGTGACTACCACCGTGCCCTGGGTATACGTTGAATACCCAGGGCACGGTGGGAGTGCGCTGTAGCCAGGGCCGGATTAAGAGCATTATGGGCCTGGTGCTGAGGAGGGTGCGCGTCTGAAGAGGGCGCAGAAACGCTGCGCTCCTCTTCGCTGCCGCTGCGCCGCCCCCGCCAGGCCTCTGCCTCCGCTGCGCCGCCCCCGCCAGGCCTCCGCCTCCCCACCCTCCCTCCCTCCCTCCCTCCCTCCCGCCCCGCCCGCCGCCCCCTCCCGTCCCGCTCGCCGCTACGCCTCCCCCCGCCCTCCCGCTCGCTACCGCTGCGCCTCCCGCCGCCATCACCACCACCCCGACCCCCCCGCCACCTACCTTATCCACGTCGTGTCGCTTCCGGAGCCCCGCCCGCGTTGTTTTGGCGGGAGGAACCAGGGCAACAGGGCTTAAACAGCCCTGTTGCCATGGTTTCCCGGGCAAAAAACAGCGCGGGGGTCCCGTCGCATCACTTCCCCCTCCTCCTTGGCGGCGGCAGCAGCAGCAGCAGCAGCCGCCGCCAGGGCGGGGGGAAGGTAGGTTGGTGGTGGCGGCGCAGGGTTTGTTTGTTTTTTGCAGAACAGGGCTGCTTTGGAGAGGCCCCCCCGCTAAATATTATTTCGCCTGGGGCGCCAAACTGCCCTGCACCGGTCCTGATTGTGGGCCTATTTTGGGGTAGGGGCCTGGAGCTGCAGCTCCAATAGCCCCTATCTTAATCCAGCCCTGGCTGTAGCTTTTTGTTATGTGTGAACCCGGCAAGGGTGGTTTGTTGGGGTGGTTGACAAGCCATCCAGAACCCACTGGCTGTTTTTGGGTTGCAGATGACTTGTCAAGCACCCCAACAATCCACCCTCGCCAGGTTCTCACATAATGAGAAGCTACAGTGCGCCCCTGCCATGCCCCGAATATTCAGAATGCCGGTGGCCACTGCAACAAGAAGCCCCATGGAGAAATTCACCCATGGTGGCTTCTCGTTACATGTGAACTGGGCCAGAGAGTCGTAAGCCACCAGAGCACATGAGTGTGTCTTGAGAGAACCAAGAGAAATTACTGCTAGGCTCTGAGCATTCATTCATTCATTCATTCAGGTCAAGCTTGCCTCTGAAGGGAAGTAATCCTGCTGCGCTTTTGCATCTGCACTTGGGAATGATTCGGGCTGCAACCCTGTTCATGCTTACCTGGGAGAAATTCCCACTGAACCTGGAGGAACTTGTTTCTGAGTAAATATGTGCAGGTTTTCACTGCCCATGATCCAATTGTGCCCACTGCCAAAGGAAATTATTGAGCCAATTGTGTGTGTGTGTGTGTGTGTGTGTGGTTTTTTGGTCAGTGGTTGGTTCTTTGCAGCTGCAGTCATAAATGGGCTTACTTGGGGAAGGAAATCCCATAGTTGAAACGGGGTTTGCTTTCAAATCAACAAAGTAAGGAGCAGGCTGCAGGCTTCTGTGCTTCTTGGATCAGGCTTGTCATATGTGGAAAAGGTACACCTTTTACATATTTCTCTTTTGTTACGTTAATGAATTTCTAGCCATGAGTTGCCTTATTTCTTTATTTAAATCTCTTTGGGGGGGCAGGGGTGAATTTTGATGCCAACTTTAATTAAGAAGTCTGGGAAGTTTGGGAAACACAGATTTGGGATGACGATTCTCTTTTCCTAAGTCCCTGTTCTGTCTCCCCACAAGGATTTATTTCACAAATAAAACAGGGATGGGGGACCTCAAACTTATTCACAGACACGTGTGATCAGACGTACCTCAAACCCAGGATCATACCGACTTTTGTTAAGCAAAAAAAGTTGGAATTCTGTTTCAAGAAAAATGTTGAATCCTGGGAGATGAATAAACTGACTGCAAAGTTGCATATATTTGCTTATTTCTCTTTATTCTGTTTATCATGGGGAGGGAGGGAAGGAGCTATTCAGGGTGCTGAAACCTCTATGATCCCTAGAAATCCTCGGCACACACTCACCTGCCACTGTTTCTGAGCTCTCACTAGGCTTTTCTTCTTCTTCTTTTTAAAAAAAACTTTTATTGACTTATGAATAATACAGTTTCAAACATAATAAAAATCAAGCATTCAGACAAATAAAGATGGTGTTCCCATATTTGTCTGTGTTTCATGTTCGTTAAGCTCTGTTCTAATTAGCCTCTATCTTCCATTATTGTATTAGGCATTTCTCAACCACTTTCAATCGTTTGTCGCCATGAAGACTAGACACATTTTGAGTGTTCTTTTCTCCCCGGACCAAATCAAACAATAACTGCTGAGATTCATGGGATAGTGAAGTTTGTGGATCATACCAAATTCTTTATGGTGTGGATCTCAATGGACAGCGCTATTTCAACGCTGTACATTCAAGGTGCTCGTTCTCATGTATTGGTTGTTACTAAGCATTGCATTGGAACTTGTGTATCTTTTGCACAGCATACAGAATAGGGGGGGCATGCAGCATTCTGCACATGTTCACAGGTACAGTAATACCTTGGATTGCAAGTAACTTGGTCTGAGAGGGTTTTGCAAGACATGCAAATATTTAATATAAATTTTGACTTGATAAACAAGCGACGTCTTGCAATACAAGTAGTGTAGGGATGTAACCACTCGCCTTGAGCGGGCGTAGCGGGCCGAAATCGGCCCCACTCACGCCCGCCAGAGACTCGCTTTGATATAAGAGTGTTTTGGATTACAAGCACGGTTCCGGAACGAATTATGCTTGCAATCCAAGGTATCACTGTACTTTATTTCCTCTCTTCTTCTGGAAAGGTAGATCTGTGAGCAGGGTTTGGCAGGGTTTTCCTGTATTGCTCCTGGACCTTTCCTGAAGGATCAATACATACGGTTAGTTCAGTTCTAAGTGTTTTTTTCTGTGCCCATGAGGTTGTTGTGATTTTGGAAGAGGGTTGCTGTGTAGAAAGGAGCTCTTGGTGTGCTTGTGGACCTTCTCAAAGAACAAGTCCTGTCATTTAATTATCCTGAATAAAAAGAACATGTAGATTGATGTAGCGCCTGATTAAGAGAACAGCTCCTAATCAAGCAAGGTTTTAATAACTGAAATTAGGTTTATGCCCCCACATCCACTTCTCTGCTTTGTCTCCTAATCCCAAGTGTTTTAAAGACTGATACACAGACTTCAGAGAAAGGAATTTTGTTCATGCTCAGAGACAATGAGTTGGATCCAGACTTAGTCATGTTCAGAGTAGACCAGGGGTAAGCCACCTTTTTGGGCTGTGGGCACATTTGGCAATTTGAGAAATTGTCCTGGGCACCACCACAAAATGGCTGCCATGGGAGGCATGGCAAAGGACAAGTAACCTGTCCAAAAGACTGAGTACAAGGCAGAGGTGAGGTCTGCTCCAACACACTAAAGAACTCCTTTGAACCCAGTTTTCAACACTAACAGAAACCTATTTCACAGCAATCCCAGCTCCTGGTAAGAAAATGTGTTAATTTAAAAAAAAAAAAGCGGGAGGGGTAGGGCACCTTGGCAGGTGCCAAGAAAAGTGTCCGGGGGCACACTGGCACCTGCAGGTACCATGTTCCCTACCCCTGGAGTAGACCTATTGAAATCTATGGGACCAAAGTTAGTGATGACTAACTTAAATTCCATTTATTTCAGTGGGTCTACTCTATGACTAAATCTGGATCGATCCCACTGTTTTTATTTCACATGCTCCTCTGGCACTGAGCCTGCATTTGGAGACTAAGCTTTAGCGGAGTTGGAGGAGCCAGGGCTCTGTTTCCATCCCCTCCAGCCTGTGATCCCACACAATCCCTTGTGCTGTTCCCTTATTATTGAATTCCTAATTAATCTGATGTCCCTGGAGATGTCATGGGTGTGGTTTGAAGAATTGGCTTGCCTGCTGCTGTCTGTAGCTGTTCCTCCTCCCTTGGCTTGGAGACAAACAATCCCCGTATCTCCATTTTCCTCCCTGTCCTCCCCACCCTGTCAAACTCCTAGGATTGGATATCCCCATTTTCATCTAATCTGAAACAGCTCTCCTCGCTCAGCTGCATGTAGGGCAGCTTCTCTCCCCGCCCCGCCATGCGCAATACACTTTAATCCCTCAGCCCTATGTTTCTTTTTCCTGTCTTTCAACCCTTCATTAATGCGCTGTTTTGAAGTCTTTGCTGTAATTTTAGTGCGCATCGGTTTTGCTTCTTCTCACCTCGTGCGCATCGGTTTTGCTTCTGCCCTCGTGCGCATCCATTTTTCACCCACAAGGCTTCAGAATCTGGAACAGAAACTGTAGAAATGAAGGTGAAAAGGAGGGTCTCGGAAGGAGTTGACCCATTGCCTATTTTCCCAAGCAATCCTTTTGTATTTCCCATGCATTGAGTGCCAGTTTTTTTGGGCGGAAAGGCAGGATATAAATTGAATGAATGAATGAATGAATGAATGTCTGAGAACTATGTGAACTGCTTGGGTCTGTAGGCCTTTGGGCACTGAAGGGGATAGGTGTGTGTATACATGTAATATCAGCCCTTGCAATTGGTGGACTGCTTGGAGCTTCTGGATTGGTAAGGCCTGATGTATCCATACTAGGAGCCTGGCCCCTATTGGCTGCTGAGCAGAGCGATCCCTTCTGGGGGCAGCATTTTACTTCTGCCCGAGCTGCAAGAAATGACCTTGCGGATCCTGGGTTCCAAAACACACACACTTCGGGTCTGGATGTCTCTTTTCCCCGAGAGACTGCAGGCACCTTCTTGGCTTTCTGCTTTCGATAGTTAAGGGTGCAATCCTATGGATGTTTAGGCAGAAGAAAGTCCTACAATCTCCCAGCATTCCCTGGGATGAGGAATGCTGGGTGTTGTAGGACTTTTTTTCCTTGTTATATTGATTATGGATTTTTTTGTATCCTTTTTGTTTGAGTCACTTCGAGACTGCTTTTGCGGAGGGAGGCCATGCAATAAATCGAATGAATGAATGATGGAAAACCAACGAATTACAACATAAGTCAGTTTACGGGCCAAAGGCCTATCAAGGTATTGCCAAACGTGCTTCAGGTATTGGCGGGACAGAAGGAAATATCTAGTGCAGGTTTGTAAGGGTGCTTCCAGAGCAAGGGCTTTTTAGAGTGATGAGGTAGGGTGGTAGTGTGTCTTCCTTTACTGAGGACAGTCCTCTATTTGAACTTACAGTCCTCTATTTGAAGGGCTGCCAGAGGACTGTCCCCTATTTGGAAGGCATCCTCTGTTTGAAGGGCTCTCCCGTCCCAAGACTGTTATAAAGATAAAGAAGGAAGAGCCGGGCCTTGAAGTTGCCCATCAGCAGACGGAGCAAGGCACACAGGTGGTCACCTGATCACAGTCTTCTACACCAGTGTTCTCCAACCTTGGGTCCCCAGATGTTTTTGGCCTACAACTCCCAGCATGCCCCAGCCAGCTACGCTGGCTGGGGCATGCTGGGAGTTGTAGGCCAAAAACATCTGGGGACCCAAGGTTGGAGAACACTGCTCTACACTATGGTGAGATGCACTGTATTTCTATATATAATAATAATAATAATAATAATAATAATAATAATAATAATAATAATATGCGTAAATTTACATGTATACATTAGCATATGTCAGTTTTATTCAGATTGGTGTCCTCTTTCGTCCTCTTCTTTGACAGTGCATTATCCTCTGGCTTGGCGATTCGTAAGTGGTCACCCTTAGCTGAGGGTGCTAGTTCAACATATCTCATAACTGTGAGCAACACAGAGAGCGTCGACTCCCCCTCCCCTTCCCCTCCCCTCCCTCCGCACATCCTGATAGCTCAAAAGGTGAACTTGGGGCAAGCAGATCATGGTGCTTAGTGTAGTCCAGAACAGGTGTGAAACCTCTGCCCTCGCTGATCCTTCTTTTTGATACCTCCCCTGCTTCTACTCCTAGCTCAGCCCTACAGTGCAAAGAAGATGTCTGTGCGGGGATAACGACAATTTAGTTGTGCAGGAACCCCTCTTGGTGCTGCTGGCCCCACTTCTCTTCCTTGAGCTAAATCTTAACACCACTCCTTCCCATCGGTGACCCTGCCAGAGAAACAGATATGATGGAATACTGTGTAATAAATAAGGGTGCCCCTGAGCATATGCAGAGTGGCTTTCCCTTGACGCTGAACTGCTGCCCGAGCCCACACATTTAGAATTCAGCAGCAGAGCTCTGTGGCAGGGCCCCCATGCAGGCCTGAGGCCTGCCAGCCCCTTTTCTGACCTGTGCTGACAACTCTATGCAAGATGGGCTCCAAACGGAGGCCTACAACGTTACCTATGTGCCATTAAAAAAATGTCTGTTGTGTGATCATCCTGACAGAAAAGCACAGTGCATAGGAGGAGGGGGAAATTTGGGGTTGGTTGTTGTTGTTGTTGTTGTTGTTGTTTTCTGTTTTCGAAGAAATAAAATTGCAGGTTTAAAGCCTTGCCCATCTACACTGACAGCGTTCTGAGAACACGAGCCTTATATCTAGGTTACGATGGTACTCTCGTAATCACTGCTAAAACGTATTCCATAACTCCATGCCACCAACTTCTACTGTTGCTGTCTGGACACAAAGTAGGCCCTCTGAGCAGAGACTGTGATTTCTGCAGTCTGTACAGCACCTTGCACACTCGTGGAGCGAACAGCTCCTCTTCACATATGTGCTTGTCAGCATCATCTTGTCTCTCTGGGTCTGGGGTTTGATGTGCCGCACGCCACGGTTCTCGAGCTAATTCTCACTGTTGCAATGCTGGGCTGATGTCCCCCTTCTCTCCCCACAATATTGGAGGTCTTTCCTAGGCCCTGCTAGCGTGAATTGAATTGAGTAGCACTGGCCACTTCCCCTTCTTCCCCACTGCATCTCTACCTCGATCCGATTCCTGCAAAATCTTGCTTGGTGAACTTGCGTTTTCACTCTTGTTAGTGCGGCATGCTGGGTAGAGGGGGTTTTTTTGGTGCCGATGCGACTCCGTGACTACTTGGAAAGGTCCTTGCGTCTGCTCCTGCGTCGTTGTCTTTGTTGTTGTGCTTTGTACCAGGCTGTAAATAAATGCTAAATAGTAAGCTTTAGGCCGCACTAATTTTAGCTAGGTCAGGAAAGCCCTCAAAATATGGGTCAGCATAGGGTATCCATAAGCTTTAATCTGTTCCTGCCGTCTGTCTCCTGTAAGAGAGACCACCCCTACTCCGCACCCCATGCTGCTGTCAGCTGAGTCTGCTTTCTCTTGTTTATCCAAGATTGCAACTGATCTGAGCTCTAGACCTTAGTAACCCTTTCAGAGCCATTCTGATGAAGCCAGGATTAAGCCATGGTCTAACTGGGCTGCAGCCGAGGGCCCACTGTCTCAGGAAGCCCACGCGTGCTCAAGGCCCAACTCCAAAATGTTCTTGCAGCACAGAATTTTCTTTCTGCCCTTTGTTATTATATCCTCTCCCTTCTCCGCATTTACTGCTCATGTCCACAAAATGCATAAAGAGGCTAGTCCATGCTTTCCATTTGCTCAGAGATGGGCCGGGTAGCATTCCAGATCTTTTAAAATAACCAATCCCTTTGAAATAAGAACTCTGTCGTTGGTTTATAAAAAAAATCTGGGGCCACTTGGTCATGCTGGCTGTGGATGATGGAGGTTGTAGTTCAACACATCTGGTCGGCAGCAAGTTGAGGAAGGCCGTCCTATGCAGAAGTCCACAATCAATGTGTAGATGCTAACCGCTAAATATCTCTTAATTGCTTAGATATATTTTTTAAATATGTTAAGCAGCTTATAACTGTATTAAATAATGATATAAAAAAATTCAACAACCCTGTGAGGTAGGCTAGGCTGAGAGTCCGTGACTGGCCCAAAGTCACCCAGTGGGCTTCATGGCTGAGTGGGGACTAGAACCCGGGTCTCCCGAGTCCCAGCCCAACACTCTAAACCCTATGCCACACTGGCTCTCTATACGTATACATTAGCATATGAAAATGTTATGCAAATCACTGTCCTCTTCCTTGGTGATGCATTTCCTTTGGGGGGGGCGTGATTCAAAAGTGGGTACCCTACTACCTGGGCCTATCCTGAAATTAACCCCTGGTGATTCACAGCCACCCTTATGCTTGTCATACATACTGTAAGTTTTCTTTGACGGTGTGTGAGAGCACATGTAACTATCGTGTGTGAGCTCCGGGTTGGAGCAGGGGGCCCACTACAGCCTGCTAGCCCAGGGTCCATGATGGCCTTGGACTGGCCTTGTTTCTGATGCACTGGAATTTGGTGCAGCTAAGCACTGTAACTGTCCCCTCGGGTCTCTTTTCCCTCATGGGAGGAGAAAGTTCATCTTGTTGAACTCCCACCGGAACCGGAGCCGCATTCTCACACACCCCACCAGAGACAAGATGAGAGAGAGTGGGGTGGAGAAGCAAAACGAGCAACAGGAACTCGTTTGCCTTACCCAAGCCCCGCCCCTGTGTAGATGGGGCTTGTGGCGCGTGAACAACAGTCCCAGAGTTGGATGTGGGAGCAACAGAATGACTTGCACTTCTTTTTAAATTTTATTAAGAGTTTATTAAAGAAGTTGTATTCAGGTATACAGAAAAACCCAATTATCCCTCCCCCCGCTTCCTCCCTGCCAACCAGATGGCACAAGCATCAGACTACACAGCAAGTTATATACAGCAAGATAAAGGACAAACGCAAGATCCAGAAGGCAGTGGAGCTATTGGCTTGACTTATGCTATCAATAATACAATGCCTGGCCCCCTTCTTCTCATCCTACTCCCTAAGCTGCTAGTCATCGCAATGAAACTTCTATTCCTTGAGAAAAATAAAATCAAGAGGAGAGGGGGTGAAGTAAAAGAAAGAAGAAACCACACATACATAGAATCTGCTGGCTGATTTGACCTTAGCCACTGTCTAAACTTCTAGAGTGCCTGCCACCAGTTTAGCCGTTGTATCGCAGAGATACCTATGGTATGCTGATCTGAAATAATCTGTGTGTGTGTGTGTCTCCACCCCAGAGATGCACAGCTTGTTCAACACGCCGTTGCATTCCTTCCAACAGTAGCTATTTTCAGCCCCTGCTTTCTCAATGTGTACTGAACTTGTAGCTAATGCTGCTTATGTATTTTTTAATTGGAATTTATCATCTGCTTTTCAGTTCATACACATTCTCAAAATGGACAACAACAAAAAAGTGATACTTAAAAACACAGTAATTTATTATTATTATTTATTTACAACATTTATATATGGCTCCACATCTAAACAGATTCCGGAGTGATGAACAATAAAAAGATATAACAGATAAAACAATAAAACATTCAATAAAACGGTGGCTGGTCAGTCAAGGAAGGCTTCCTGAAATAAAGATGTTTTCAGCAGGCGCCGAAAACAGCACAGTGTCGGAGCCTTCCTGACCTCCAGAGGCAGGGAGTTCCATAGAAGTGGAGGCCCCACACTGAAGGCTCTTCTCCTGGTAGCCTCCAGTTGGGCCATAGGTCCATGCAGAACCACCAGGAGCATGCCATCTGATGACCTCAGTGACTGGGCAGGTTGGTAAGGGAGATGGCGCTCTCTCAGGTATCCTGGTCCCAAGTTGTTCAGGGCTTTACACGCTAGTACCACAACCTTAAACCTGGCCTGGTAGCGAATAGGCAGCCAGTGCAGTTCCCTCAGCAAAGGGGTTGCATGCTGAAACGGGCAGCTCCTGCCCACAGCTGAGCTGCTCCTTTCTGCACTAGCTCCAGTTTCTGGACCAGCTTTAAGGGCAGCCCCACATAGAGTGCATTGTAGTAATCCAGTCTTGAGGTTACTAGCACCTGTATCACTGTGGCCAAGCTGTCCCTGTCCAGGAGAGGCCGTAGCTGGTGAACCAGCTGAAGAAGGTAAAAGGCACTCCAAACCGCCGCGGTCACTTGGGACTCCAGCGACTGTGATGGATCTAGGAGTACCCCCAGACTACGAACCTGATCTTTCTAAGGGAGTGCCAGCCCACCCAGAACAGGCAGTGAGCCTATCTCTCGGACTCAGGAGCCACTCACCCACAGGGCTTCCATCTTGCTGGGATTCAGCTTCAGTTTACTGGCCCTCATCCAGCCCATCACTGACTCTAAGCACTGATCTAGGACTTGCATATCTTCACCTGATTCAGATATCACAGATGCAAACACTTAAAACCCAAAATGTTTACTTCTGAGTAAGCATGCATAAGTTTGTGTTGGTAAAAGTAAACATTTTGGGTTGTAAGAGTTTGCGTCCGATAGGCTGCAGACCTATGCAAGTCTACATGGAAGCAAGGTGCACTGAGTTCAGTAGGGCTTACTCCCAGGTAAGTGTACTCAGGATTGCAGCCTAAGTCAGTTGCACTTCGGTCCCATTAATTTCAATGTAAAATGTGAGTCATGACTTAGTTCCCATTGAAATTAATGGGACTTAAGTGTGAAAAACTTAATCTGGATCTAACCCTAGGCTATTGCTATGGTTCTGGTGTATTTCCTGCAACAAATCTGATGAGCAGAGAGTAACCTCTGGCCTGTGGGCCTAATCTTGGTTGCCCAGTCAGGGCATAGAGGCTTGGAATCCTTTGTGGGCCCCACCACAAACCCCACTCCCTGTTGTGGGGAGAGGAACCCTCATGTTATCTCCAGTCTCTGACTGCAGATAAGGGGATTTCACTGCATGAAGGGAAGGATTTCCCACAGCACCTGCTGATGCCTGCCCAGGGCCCCCCTTTTTATTTCAGAGCGGCACTGGGCAGCCGGGTCTATCTGTCATTTTAATTGCCCACAATGGCCTTGACTTGGTATTGCTCTGAGGCGGCACTGTGGGAGATTAAAATGGTGGCTAGACCCAGCTGCCCATCGCGGCTCAGAGTGCTACTGTTGTGCCTCCAGTAGGTCAGACAGAGACCAGCCGTGCCGGAGTGTGTTTGGGGTGGGGCCAGGCTCCATGCAGCCTGACCCAGCTGGGCAGCCTTACCGATCAGCGCCTGCTCAAAAAGGCAGGTCCCAAACACACTCAGATGCTGGAAGCAATTGTTTGCTAATACAGCCAGACACTCCTGACATTCCTGGCCTCAGACTTCTGTACCTTTGATCCTTGGAATGACCCTGATCACGACTTTGCCTGATCCCGAACTGGTTTACGTTTGCTCCAATTTGGAATGATATATTTTGGCTTCGACCCTCGGACTGTGATAACGACTACGGCTTATCTTGGAACTGGACGGATTTACGACAGCTACTTTGCCAAAGACCCCTCAAACCTGGCCCTGGATTCAAAGTGGTATTTTTGACCTTTAAAATCATAAGTGGAACCCACTGGATACTTGAAGAACGTCCATCTCCGATGTGAGCCTGATGGTAATTTTCAATCTGCTTTGGAGATTCTCCAGATGCCTCTACCATCAGAAATAAAAGTGGGCAGCGACCAGGGAAAGGGCCTTTTCAGTGCTGGCACCCTGTTTGCAGAATCTTCCCCAGGCACGTCCAGCAGGCAACAACTGTTCAGACACCTTGTTCAGATCTTTTTATTCTACAAGGCTTTAATCTATTTAGGGCACAATCCTATGCATGTTTAGATGGGGGGGGGGAAGGCCTACAACTCCCAGCATGCCCAAGCCAGCCATGCTATCTGGGGGATGCTGGGAGTTGTAGGCTTTTTTCTTCTTCTAAACATGCATAGGATTGCACCCCAAGGAATTTTATTCCACCTTTCTATTTAATTTTTGAAATGCATAAGGCACTGATTGTTGGCTGCTGCTTCTCTGGCTCTTGTTTCTCTGCCTTTAGAATCTCTCCTTTATTGGTGGTTTTGTGTAAATTGTTTAAAACAAAAACAGTGTTATATGACTTTTTTTATGTTGGGAAGAGGTTTGTATATTTTAATAGAGAAGTGGTACATATAAATATAGTATAATAGAATCATAGAATCATAGAAAAGTAGAGTTGGAAGGGGCCTACCAGGCCATCGAGTCCAACCCCCTGCTCAATGCAGGAATCCAAGGTCTAAGCATCCCTTGACAGGTGGCTGTCCAGCCGCACCTTGAATGCCTCCAGAGTGGGAGAGCCCACCACCTCCCTAGGTAGTTGGTTCCATTGTCTTATTACTCTAACAGTCAGGAAATTTTTCCTGATGTTTAGGTGGAATCTGGCTTCCTGTAACTTGAGCCCATTATTCCGTGTCCTGCAAACTGGGATGATCGAGAAGAGATCCTGGCCCTCCTCTGTGTGACATCCCTTCAGATACTGGAAGAGTGCGATCATATCTCCCCTCAGTCTCCTCTTCTGAAGGCTAAACATGCCCAGTTCTTTCAGTCTCTCCTCATAGGGCCTTGTTTCCAGTCCCTTTATCATCCTGTTGCCCTCCTCTGAACCCTCTCCAGTTTGTCTATGTCCTTCTTAAGGTGAGGTGCCCAGAACTGGACGCAGTACTCAAGATGAGGCCTAACCTCATAAACGGAATGCTTCGACTGGCAGCGGCTCTCCATGGTCTGTGGCAGAAGTCTGTCCCAGCCCGGCTAATTACTTGAGATTCTTTACGTTGGAGATGTAAAGAGCTGGACCTGGGATCTAACACAGGTGAAATCCTTTAGTTCCTCTCCACAATGAGAAATGTCCTGGGACTTGGGAGTGATTGAGATGAAAGGTATGCTTCCCCCTACCCTCCATGAGGGATATCCTGTGAAGGTTACTAGAATAGGGGGGAAAAATGGTATCCAAATGCAAAATTCGTGTGGCGTTTGCAGGTAATGTTTGCAAGAATCTGACTTTTTGCACATGGATCTTTCTGATCAAATCAGCCCCCAACTCAATGTTTTCTGTGTGCATTCCGTAAGAACATAAGAAGCTGTTTTATCCAAAGTCAGTCCATTGATCTGTCTAGCCCAGTATTGTCAACACTGGCTGGTAGCAGCTTTCCAGGGTTTCAGGTAGGATTCTTTCCTTACCCTACCTGGACATGCCAAGTGTTGAACCTTCTGCATGCAAAGTAGGCGCTCTACCACTGAGCTATGCCCCCTCCTGTTTCTTCCCTTCTATGTTCCTTGAGTCAGAGTTCAATAGAACCACATTTCTTCACTCTCTCAAAACGCTTGAAGTTTGGGATCATAAAAAACTGATTATCCGCAGGTTCAAGGCAGATTAAAAGAAACATTACCGGTACTTCCTGTGAAATGTCATAGAATGGATTGATTTTAAATAAGTGATTTAAGTAAGTATTAAATTGCCGGGGGGGGGGGGAAAGAAGGCACATGATGCAACAAGCTTGCTGAAGTTATGCAGATCTGGATCTGGTCAGTCCCTGGATGGGAGACTACCCTGGAAGCCTATATAGTGATGCTGCCGAATCTCGTAATTGGTTGGCTCGTTGGTCGAAATTTGTGCGTCATCTTTGTGGCAAGCCTGATGAATTCGCTATTAATTTCAGAATAGATTGTGCGCTTCGGAGCATGTGCAGTGTGCATCTAAACTATGGTATTTCTCTGTATGTGCTGAGTTGGTTGGTTTAACCCTTTTCTTTCAGGAGGAAATGTGATGATGTCAGTCAGCAGCGTTATCGTCTCTCTTCCATATACTGATCAGCAACAGCGAGTAAACGTTACGTTGGAAGGCCACATGGAAACAACCAATCAGGAAGGAGTACATAGTGTAGTGACACATGTTATAACGCATTATCATTAATTATTATTTATTTATTTCATTTCTATACCACCCAATAGACGAAGCTCTCTGGGCGGTTCACAACAATTCATAAAATTACAAACCACAAATAGAGATAATAAAATATAACATAAAATTGCAATACACAAAATTTAAAACCATTTAAACAGCTAAAAACAATTTCAATAAATGCCCCATCGTATGCCATTAAATACCATGAAGTGGTATTACCCCATTACAAACTACAGCTCCCAAAATGGAGTTTGATATTGCGCATATGCAAAAACTCATATGCATAGAACAAGATCTCGAATTAAAGGAGAATTCTTATTCAGGATTACACAGATGAATCTGTTATCACAAATGAAAAAATCAATTCATTTGTGCTAAGTTATCCGATCACTAACCCTATATATGTTGCCTTGAGTTCCATGGAAGAAAGCGAGGGTGTAAATATAACAAACAAAACCACGGATTTAAACTAGTTTCTCATTTTCTAATTTGTAAATTTCCTGGACCAGCAGCCATACTAAGTGGTTAGTAAATCAAAACATAACGGTTTGCAACTAAATAGAGACTTTATATGACCCTGGAGCATAATCCAAAACTTTTGATCATGCAGCTTACCTAACTTCTAAGAATACAATTATAGCTTCTGAGAGATAAGTAAAGACATACTTTAGAGCATATGTAAATTAGCATATGCAAATTTGTGCATTTTTTTTTGTCCTGTGGGCCTGAGCCCCAGATCTTTTTGGTACCTGGCTGGCACCGCCTCTGCTGAGTGTGGATCCTTATGTAGCCAAAACATCACCACATCCTTTAGTGCTTGTCTCATGTATACACTCTCTTGAATAAGGTACCTGGGAGTTGTAGGCCTTTATTTCTGTCTAAACTTGCATAGAATTGCAACCTACATGTAATACCATAAATACTTTGAAAAGATGGTGGTATGTGGAAGATCATGTTGGGCAGAGGGTTGGGTTTGTTTACTAGTTAAGGTGATCACTTTTTCTTGAATAGAATAGGGCTTTCCTTGCCTTCCTTGCTTTTTACCATATGGATCTACAGTGATATGAAGGAGGAACTAATTGTTCCAAGAGGACTTGGTAAGCATCAAACTGAAGAGTATATATTAATTAGTCTCTCAAGTTTGGGTTATATTCCTCACTGGTATTTTTGAACTGCTTGTGAGCTTTACTTGGACTTCATTTTTAGGGTCTGGGCTGACATCGGTAAAAGTCGTACATCCTCTTGGACTGTGAAAAAAGACAGAATATATATATATACTCAGCAGATCTGGAGTCTTAGACCCTGCTGGTCTATGACCGTAATAAACTGACTTGACTTGATCTGGAGTCTTGTGATTCAGTGTTATGATGAAAATAAGCTGTACAGATGTATAGCATTTTTTTAAAAAATGGTTCTTCAACAATTGTCCTTCACTTTAAGAAGGACATAGACAAACTGGAGAGGGTTCAGAGGAGGGCAACAAGGATGATAAAGGGACTGGAAACAAGGCCCTATGAGGAGAGACTGAAAGAACTGGGCATGTTTAGCCTTCAGAAGAGGAGACTGAGGGGAGATATGATCGCACTCTTCCAGTATCTGAAGGGATGTCACACAGAGGAGGGCCAGGATCTCTTCTCGATCATCCCAGTTTGCAGGACATGGAATAATGGGCTCAGGTTACAGGAACCTAGATTCCACCTAAACATCAGGAAAAATTTCCTGACTGTCAGAGCAATAAGACAATGGAATCAACTACCTAGGGAGGTGGTGGGCTCTCCCACTCTGGAGGCATTCAAGGTGCAGCTGGACAGACATCTGTCAGAGATGCTTTGACCTGGATTCCTGCATTGAGCAGGGGGTTGGACTCGATGGCCTTGTAGGCCCCTTCCAACTCTACTTTTCTATGATTCTATGAATTGGTATTTCATAACAATGCTTTTATATTGTTACGTAATTCAGATTGTGTGGCAACTGTGCCTTATTTCCACAGACTTTATTTATTTATTTATTTAGTGTGTATCCTGCCTCCCTGCCAAAAAAATGGCGCTCATGGTGGCTAATAATAAAAAACAGATTAAAAGCAAAACATTAATTAAAACATAACATAAAAACAAATAAATTGAAGCACAACAATAAAAGAAACGAACAGCATGAACCAGTGAAATCCCCTTCAGCAACAGACCAGCTTATATGCCAAAGGCCTGCCTGAATAAAAGGCACATAGTTTATCAGCAGAAACACCGGGGAGTGTCTCAGATATCCTTCCTCTTGGGAACTGCAGTGATAAGTTAGATGAAAGTGCAAATGTGGATTCTGTTCATTGCTTTTGGTGGGGTGTGCATTCCGCTGTGGATGTCTTCCTTTATTTTTTAATATGATTCACAGAACGTGATGCAGAGCCCCTGGTGAGCTAGCTCCAGGGCCACTGTCAGTATCTGGCATCCCTTGGGCAGTTGGTGGGATGCCAGCACCCAGGCAGGGCCCACTGCTGACCCCTTCCCTGCCCCCTTTAATTTTATTCCTGGCCTGGTGCTCTGAGTAGCACCTGCTGGCTGATTCTAGGTCACACTTTTAACTTCCCACAATGCCCCTGTCATAGCATCACTCTGGGTAATTTAAATGGCAGCCCTCAGCTTCCTGATGCTGCTCAGTGTTCTGTTGCCGGCTAAATCCACGAGTACTCACCTGGTGAAAGGCAGCCGCCAGCGTGATCACATCACTCCAGTGCTCAAGGAGTTGCACTGGCTACTAGTTGCTTGCCAAGCCGAATTCAAGGTGTTGGCTTTTACCTTTAAAACCCTACACAGCTTCGGTCCAGCTTATCTCAAGGAGCGCCTCCAGCAACATCAAGCAGGCTGCTCAACAAGGTCTGCCATGGATGGCCTTCTCCTTGTCCCCATCAGCCAGAGCAGCCAGGCTGGTGGGGACTAGGAAGAGGGCCTTCTCTGTGGCGGCCCCCAAGTTATGGAACTCCCTCCCTAGTGACCTTCACCATGCCCCCTCTGTGATGAGCTTCCGCCGCGCATTAAAAACGTGGTATTTCAGGCGGGAATATGGGGTGGGTTAGGATTTTTTTTTTTAAAAAAAATTATACTGTTTTAATTGTGTAAATCTGTTTTATTGTTGGAATGTACATCACCCAGGGTGGCCAGGTGGCCGGCCAGATGGGCGATTAAAAATGTAATAAATAAAATAAATAATAAATAAATAAATAAACAGAAGGGGGCCCACCAGAGTGCACTTTGCCCAGGGCCCTCTCAGACCTGGAGCTGACCCTGGCTAGCTTAAACCCTGGCAAGAGTTGTGCATCCAGCCTCTGATAGTTTTGAAAGTGAATCAGATAAAAGGCAGGTTTCAGACAATTCTTCCCCCCAGCAGAACTACAATATCTGCTTTGGAAATCAGACCTGCCAAATTGCCACGGCATCCACCTACATATATGGTCCGATGTTTGTTTGTTTGCCTACTGTAACGGGGACCACCCTCTTTCCTTCGTATGCAACTGTGGAAGGCACAAGAGGAGCCCCACCCAAAAGAAACAGGGTGTGTTTGATACTTCAGACTTTTGAACAGCTGAACAAGGGGAGCAGGCAGGGAAGAGGTAGGAAGGCACAGCCTTTAATCCAGTGATGGCGAACCTATGGCACGTGTGCCACAGCTGGCACGCAGGGACCTCTCTGTGGGCACTCGAGCCATTGGTCACCAGATCGCGAAAATTCAGCGTCGGGTTTCCATAGTAACTCCTCTTCCACTCATTCCTCGCTGGCCTCCATGGGCAGGCACACTCCAACATCTCCACCCCCAGAAGCGGACTGCGCAGGCACCCAGCCCTCCTTCTAACTCAGTGTTCTCCAACCTTGGGTTGCTGCATGCTGGGAGTTGTAGGCCAAAAACATCTGGGGACCCAAGGTTGGAGAACACTGTTCTAACTGAACAGACAGCTCAGAAGCACAGCGCGCGCGCACGCCCGAATCTTTGCGCGCCCGGTGAAGAGCCAATGCCCTGAGACAGAGCGGGGTACGATTAGCTAGTGCCCCCCTCCTCCTTCCTGCCAAATCTAAGGCACTTTGAAATAAATAAGTTGGTTTTGTGTTGCAGTTTGGGCACTCTGGTTCAAAAAGGGTTCGCCATCACTGCTTTAATCACTCAAAAAACAAAGCAGCTCAACTTTCCATGGTGCTGCACTCCAGAACCACTAGAGGGCATTGATTATCTTCTTTTTGTTTTTGTTGTTGTTTTGTTATTATTTTTGTTATTATTTTTATTAGTATTAGTATCCTTCTTGATAAAGGTTGCTACAATCAAATAGTAGTAGTAGGCGATCACTCGTGACCGAGTAAGATTGTCTTCCAGGATAAAATTACAAAGAGAAAGTTTATAAAAAGAGGAAATGGTAAAAAAAAATTGTGTAGACTCTAGTGATGGGTCCGTAAGTGGCTGTGGAGGCCAATTCTAGATCCACACAGCTTCCCACAGTGAGGAGACAGGTTACCAGATGGAAGATGGTGCTGTAAAGGATTCGTTTGATGTGCTTTTCGCTTAGCACGTTTCTCCCTTTCGCCTTGCACTCGGGCTTCTTCAAAGTCCATAGAACCTTTGTGAAAGGCCAACCTCCAGTTAGAGCGTTCATGGGCCAGAGCTTCCCAGTTCTCTATGTTTATATTGCATTTTTTTAGATTAGCCTTAAGAACATCTTTCATCAGTCAAATAATACAAAATTAAATACAGTGTTACAGCTGTGGAGTTGGAACTAAGTGATGGGCTTAAACTTTGTGAGGCTAATTCCAGATGCTTGCACACTACGTTGATGTGTTAAATGATCAACGATTAACTTTTGTTGCTTAAGCTGTGAGAAGATTGGAAGTCCTTTTTAATTGTGTATATTGTTTGTTATATATGTGTTTTTGTGTTTGTATGAAATGAAATTAAAAAATGCACAAACGGAGGGGGAAAAAAATAATTAACTTTTGTTCCACTCTGTATCAGGGGTGGGGAATGCACTGGCCACCTGGATGTTGCTGCACTGCAACTCCCATCATCCCTCACTATTAGCTGTGCTGGTTAGGGCTGATGGAAGTTGCAGTCCAACAACATCTGGAGGGCCATGCGTTCCTCTCCCCTGCTGTACATTCTCAGCAGAGGCTTAATTTTCAGCCGGTGGGACCTGTTTTGAAAATGCTACAGCTCGTTGGCTCTGGGATGTGTGAATTTATTTGTACCTCTGAGTACCTCTGAGCATGTGCAGGGTATCTTTTGCTCACCACTGAGTAATAAAGACTCTAAAAACTGGAGTTAGAGGAGAGGAATCCCTGGTGAAAGGAAAGGGCTATTGGAAAGGCTTGACCCTCAAAAGTTGGGTTTTGTTTTTGTTTTAGAAAGGAAATAATGGTTGTTGCTCTCTCTGTTATGGCTGTTTTTTCTTTGCTCTAGAAGGGTTGCAAGATGCTCCCTGCCCATTTCAACTTCCTTCATAACTACTCCTCTCTTGGTCAGATAACAATAACGTTTAGTATTTATGTAGCTCTTCAGAAAGTTCAAAGAACTTCTGTAGGTACCCTCCTGGTGGTACCCAAGATTTTGGAGGTCTGGTCCATCACAGCTTGGAATAGGGCCATTCTTCGTAGCGCCCATACTCTGCTAATCAAAAGCAGTGCTTTGAACCTGAGAGCCTTGGCACCACTTTGCCACTGCCCATTTACTTCCCCTCTCCCTCTGGGCCCAATCTGTACAACTGCCCAGAGGAAGAAGGCAAGGCAAGGATGCTGCTCTGTCTCCTCCTCACTCTTGCCATTGCTTGCATGCTCACCAGGGATGGGGACTCGGACTCCAGGACTCGACTCGTGAGTCGGACTGAGTCCCCCCTCTGACTTGAGTCCCACTCGAGTCCCAATATTTTTAATGGGACTCGAGACTCGAGACCAAGGACTCTTCAACATCCCTGGACTGTGCCTGAAGGAGTGGAGAGAAGTGCGATAGCTGGCGAAGATTTTATTTTTTAAAATCATTTTCCTAAAATGCAACCTTTCAGACATTTTGGGTTTGGCTGCCTCTGCCTGCCTGTTTGGGGTTCTCAGCCTCCTCTGCCTGCCTGGTCTCTTCTTAACCAGTTCCACCATTTGAATTGTCCAAGACAAAGGCCTCTGCCTGCCTGCTTTGGGGTTTCCTGCCTCCTCTGCCTGCCTGGTTATTTTGGGTTTGTCTGCCTGGTCTGTGCTTGTCAAAATCAGTTGCAGAGTTTTGAAATAAAAAGGCACACTTGTGCCTAGAATTTATCTAAGCCACACATCTGAAGTAGCCTTATTTTGTTGGGGAAAACCCCCATTGATTTTAATAGGGATTCGTGGAGTCTGCTTTGGGAGTGACTCGGGACTCAGGACTCGTGAGTCACCATTTTGGACCAAGGACTCGGACTCGAGACTCGGGTCCAAAGACTCGTGACTCGACTCGTGACTCGACTCGTGACTCGACTTGTGACTCGAGACCAAGGACTCTTCAACATCCCTGGGCTCACAGGAGGCAGGTGAATAGGCCATGATAGCAAGCAGGAGAAGCAGCAGCAGGGCCAGGATGCTCCAGACATGGACAGTGGGCCCCCCTGCTTGGGTGTGGGCCTCCGCAAGTATCCAGTGATGCCTACCCCTGTACGTGGAGGCCAGGCTGCTCCTGTTAAAAGCTGAGAAGATGCAAGGAGGGAAGGCGGTAATGACAACATGCGTTCCTATATATCTGTGCATAATTCTCTTTTGCAGGAGTTAATTGGTTAACTTGCCAGGATATGATCTCACATCCCCTCTTAAGGAAGGACAGGAAAATGACTTGGGGCAGTGACATTCCTTGAACCATTGGTAAATTTGTCTTGCTGCAGAAAAGGGCACACCTTCTGGGTCATTCCTGCCTCCTCCTCCTCCTCCATCCAATCTTGGGTGGGATGGGAACCGTTCTGTCATTGTTGGGAGTGAAGGACAGTTGCTAGGGACAGCTGGGGTTGCTTGGCTGTTGGGAAGGACCTTTTCCTGGCCAGCTGTGCGAAATAGGGTGGACGAGGGAGGCATGAGGGCATTGTAAGGGAGGTTATTTTATCAATGCTACCCCCAAATTCTCTCCCATCCTAAAGGCTAGAAGAGCTGCAGAAGGTAAGAACATATTAAAACCACAATGTGATAAAGACAACAAAATAAAGCATATATGAAAACAGATTCAAGTTTGCCTCATGCTTGCTTCATCTTGACTGAGGGCTTAACGTGGCCCAGGGCTCAGTCCTGAAATTGGGGTGCCTCTGGACAGCGGGCTCCTAGTGCTAGCAATCAAAAGGCATTGTGCGCCTATTCCATCTTTGCTTTCTTAATGTTTTTTTTTCCTGGTAAGAAAAAAGATGGAAGAAGCAGTGGGAAAACATGGGAGGGTTACAACAGGGAGATGACATCATCTGGACTTCCTGTAAAATTCCGTGTTTGAGGCAGGGTGACTGCAGGATGAAAGCCCTGTCTGGAAGTAATTTCGGTTTGTGCCAAGGCTTAACTCTAGATAATATGAAATATCTCTGAGCATGTCCAGAGTGTTTCTCTTACAACAGAACATCCACACTCAAGCTCCACATGTCCTTAAGAACATAAGAAGAGCCCTGCTGGATCAGACCAAGGGTCCATCTAGTCCAGCATTCTGTTCACACAGTGGCCAACCAGCTGCCCACAGGAAACCCATAAGCAGGACATGAGTGCAACAGCACCCTCCCGCCCATGTTCCCCAACAACTGGTGCACATAGTCATACTGCCTTTGATCCTGGAGGTAGCATATAAATGGAGAGGAGGAGGATTATTATGTAAGCTGCCTTGGGTTCCTTGCAGGAAAAAAGGTGGGGTAAAAATATAATAAATAAATAAATAATAAATAATATAACCATCAGGACTAGTAGCCCTTGATAGCCTTCTCCTCCATTAATTTGTCCAGT
The DNA here is from genome assembly GCA_021292165.1 of Shinisaurus crocodilurus. Taxonomy (NCBI): domain Eukaryota; kingdom Metazoa; phylum Chordata; class Lepidosauria; order Squamata; family Shinisauridae; genus Shinisaurus; species Shinisaurus crocodilurus. The sequence goes on along the minus strand of CM037877.1, from coordinate 272,829,541 downwards.
CCCCTTTAAAGCCCTCCAAATTGGTGGCCATCACTACATCTTGTGGAAGTGAATTCCATAGTTTAACTCTGCCCTGTGTGAAGACGTACTTCCTTTTATCTGTCTTGAATCTTCCACCAATCCTTGCTTATGGGCCAGGACAAAGGAAATGTTTTTCCGACTGCCTTGCATGGGAATGACTGGGTTTGCATTTTAACACATCTGGAGGGCACCGGATTAGGGAAGGCTAAGCTAGATGGATAAATAGTTTGGGGCTTCCTATAATCCTAGGAATGCCCATGCTTATGAATGAAGATGGCAAATGTGTACACAATCTGGCATCCTTGTATTAGTCTCAGCTTCCCAATAAATCTACAAGTAACAAAATGGGCACAGGCATCTTCTCCACATGTGATGCTGGTGGTTGTTCATTCACCAGTGTACATCCAACTAGAGAAAATGCCACATGCGCAGTGGCCGCTGGTAGGTAGTCTTGTTTTCATGTGGCCTCTGCTTGTGGCACTTTGAATAGGTTGATTAGTATCAGACTGATGTTTGAGTGGCTCTTCTATGTGACAGGGGGAAGAGGGTTAGGGTGCAATCCTATGCATGTTTAATCAGGAAAAAAGTCCTTCAACTCCCAGCATTTCCCAGTCAGCATGGCTGGCTGGGGAATGCTGGGAGTTCTGATAGGATTGCACCTTTAGACTACCTGACTTTTGGGGGATCCTGGCATAGGATCTTGTTTCTGGCACATTCAGTGTGCTGGTATGACCTCTAAAGCCCTATACTGCTTGGGACCAGGCTGTCTGAAAGACCAGCTTCTCCCATATGAGCCTGCCTGGGTTTAAGATCTTCCAGGGAGGCCCTTCTCTTGGTCTGCTGCTATCGAAGGCATGTTTGGTGGGGACATGAGAGAGGGCCTTCTTGGTAGCTGCCCCGAGGCTCTGGAACTTCCTGCTGAGGAAAGCTAGGTTGGCTACCTCTCTGCTTTCCATCAGCCAGCAGGCAAATACATTTTTATTCACACAGGCCTCTGGTATCTAAGCTAGCCTGCCACGGAAGGGGTTTGTAATGGGTTGTGCGCTGTTCGTTTATTTTATTGTTGTGCTTTTAATTGTGTTTTCATGTTATGTTTTAATTAAGTTTTTGTTTCAATCTCGATTTTATTATTGGCCACCTTGAGTGCCATTTTTGGTGGGAAAGTGGGCTATAAATTGAATAATAAATAAATAAATAGTTGTAGTGACTAAGCATTAGGGCTTAAAAAGATTCTTGCTTCAGTTTTGTAAAACAAATGTAACACCTATCTTTATTTATTTATTATATTTATACCCTGCCTTTTTTCCTGCAAGGAGCCCAAGGCGGCATACATGATCCTCCTCCTCTCCATTTTATCCTCACAACAACCCTGTGAGGTAGGTTAGGCTGAGAGTCAGTGACTAGCCCAGTCACCCAGTGAGTTTCATGGCTGAGTGGGGACTAGAACCCGGATCTCCCGATTCCTAGTCCAACACCCTAACCACTACGCCATACTGGCTCTCAAATATCTTGTATTTGGTGTTAATATAGTGCCAGGGACGCTCACAGGCGATATAAGACTTATGTTTGAAAATACTCCTCAGAGGGTGAGCTGCTGGCTCGTGAAGTCCCCAAACTTTCCTCAGACACAAATGGACTTGATGGTGTCAGGCACGCTCCTATTCCAGTCTTCTCCAACCTGGTAGCCTCCAGCTGTGTTCGACTACAACTCCTATCATCCCAGCCAGCAGCCCAACTCATTTGGCACTTAGGGAAGGGTTAGAGCAGTGTTCTCCAACCTTGGGTCCCCAGATGTTTTTGGCCTACAACTCCCAGCATGCCCCTGGGAGTTGTAGGCCAAAAACATCTGGGGACCCAAGGTTGGAGAACACTGGGTTAGAGTTATCAGGTTGGGGTCCCGATCCGGCTGTACCCCCTTCCCCATGTCAGCAGGTGGTTCCCCTCCCTCTCCCCTGACTATCTAGTGTTTGGGGCTTTCCCAGCTTTTGGGTGATTTCTTCCCCATTCTAAAATGTCGAAATGCCTCTCCCAAGGCTTGGTTTCTGGCAGCAAGAGCTAGCTGATATGCTGGTATTTTGGCCCCGCCCCTTTTGATCCACCACCCCTGGAATGCTGGCCCCCAATTCAAGTTCCAAAATTCAATTTGGCCCTTGGGCTGAAAGAGGTTCAACACCCCTGGAATACAAGGAAGGCTTGGGGTTGTAATCACCTGATGACATTTCTTGCATTCATTAATCGGTTCAGAATGCAGAGGCGACTCCTCTCAGGGCTTGTTTACGGGAGCAGGTGTGATGGTGTAGTGAAGAATGTGAGCTGTGAGCCAGGAAATCTGTGGTTCAAATGTCTCCACTACACATTTTGCTTGATTGTCTTAAGTGAGTCACTGTTCCCTCAGCCTCAGCTCTCCTCTGCCCAGCAAATCTGGAACGTCGGGATTAAAAAATACAGGCCTGCCGTGCAGGGCTGTCGAACGAATCATGGAGACAGTGTGTGTATGTAAAGTGCTTCACTTGAAACGTGCTATAGAAACACTCAGTATTATGGCTGTCTCTGTGCCTTTGTTTGAAGACTGCTGTTTCCATGAAAAACAAACGAACTCATGGGTCCAAGGATAATTCCCCCTCTGCACCCCTCGTGTTTGCCGCCGCATGCTGTTCCTTTTACTCACACCCCCACCCCATTTCCTGGGGATGTGCCAGTCTCTGATGCAACACTGCGCACAGCCCCCGTGACCTTCCCTTGTGATCCGATACGAGCTCATGTTTGGCTCATCCCTCGGTCAGTACCAGGCTGCAATGTGCTTGTTTCTGGGTTCTCTCTGACGCCAGGCCTCACAGAGCCGTTTCTTTCAGTGCCTGGCTGTGACAGCCTCCTGTGTGTCTCCCGCACCTCACCCCGCAAGCTGCTCATGTTTTTGCTCTTCTGTGGCCTGCCCGGTCTTTCTCTGTGTGTGTCTTCTGCTTTTTGAGCCACTTGTGGTTTAATCCTTGTGTCTCGGGCATATGCATGGTTTAATATTCAGAGAAGCCCCCCCCCCCCCCTTAACAACATGCTCCGCTCCTGCACTGCTGTTCTCCTTGAGAGGGAGCTTGGGCTTATTCTCCCAAGTGTTCAGCAACTGATGTAGCCAAACCCCTTATGCAGGGGTGTGGTCTCTGATTCCAGGTGGAGGTGTTGCTCCCCCCCCTTTTCCTTTTTTAAGTGGCTTCAGATGGATGGAAATTGTACAAACTCCCCATTTCAGCAGCCTTTCCCAGATGTTTGGGCTACAACTCCCATCAGCACGGCCAATGGTCAGCAAAACTGAGAGTTGAGAAAGTGAGGAGACGGAAGGTGCTTCTGACAGAAGGCCCCTAGCACGAACAGTCAAAAGGCCTTGTGCACTCATTCCTCTTTTCTTCTTAACTGTCCCCCTCCCCATTTGGTAAGAACAAAGACTGAGGGAGGGGGCAAACATGAGAGGGCTACAAATGGGAGACAATGATGATGTCTGCCCCCCCCCCCCGTAAAATTCCATGGAGGAGGAAGTGCAATGGCATAATAAAAGCCTCGTCTGGAAGCACCCAAATGTCTTGCTCACCTTCGACTATTCTCATGTTTTCTCTCTCCCCCCCCCCCGTCTTTCTGCCCCTCTTCTGTCCGTCCTGCTGTATAGCCCTAGGCCAGAGGTGCTCTCCAGATGTTGTTGGACTACAACTCCCACCCTCCCTGACCATCATTGGTCGTGCCGGCTGGATCTGATGGGAGTTGGGAATCAAACCTGGGGGGGGGGGTACAGGTGCCCACCTCTGACCTAGTCTCAGCGGTGGCCCTTTTCCTTTAACTTCTAGCCGCCTGCTCTGGAGGTCTCCGGGCTACAAGCCTGCCGGTCGCTTCCTTCCTTTCTTGAGGAGCGGATTCTTCCTTGGGGTCGTCTGTCTCCTTCCCCTCTTCTCCCCTTCCTCTTTTTCTTGGCCACTATTTTTCCCGCCGCTCCCACCCCTCCCTCTCCCCTTGCCCGCCCCCCCTCCCCTCCCCTCTCCCCTTGCCCCCCCTCCCCTCTCCCCTTGCCCCCCTCCCTCTCCCCTTGCCCCTCGGCCTGCCACAAGCTCCTGCATGGCTGGCGGGTGCCTCCGCGCTCTTCCGACGGCCGGTCCGGTCCGGTCCGGCCCCCCCCCGGCGTGGCCTGTCCAGTGTCCACCGCTGTGTCCGCCTGTAGCTCAGCTCCTCCTCCTGTTCGGCTTAGCGGGCGGCCAGACGGGCCTTCCCTTTTCCTTCCCTTTCCCTCCCTCCTGCCGTGGAAGAGGCGGAGCCGCCCGGGCAGCCTGGCCCAGCCGAGCTAAGCTTTTCCCCAGCCTGGCTGCTGCCGCCGCCGCCGCCGCCCCGTCCCTCCTGCTCGCGCTTCCCGGGCAGCTTGGCCGCTTGTCCGCCCCGTCGGGGCCAGCGCCGCGCCCGATGAATGGAGTCGCCTTTTGCTTGGTTGGGATCCCGCCCTCAAGGAGCCCCGAGGTGAGTTCGGGACCGGGACAGCAAAACGGGTTCTGGGAGTGCGGCGACAGCTTATACTGGGCAAACGCTGGAAGGTCATACTGGATGAACTGGGGCGTGCATTGGGAACGAAGAGGGAGTTGTCCGGGTGGGCGTCCATACTGGTGGGGGATACTGCTAGGCAAGCTGGAGAAACTGGCGACGGGCTGGACTAGAGAGGGGGAGGGAGGAACAAACTGGGCAGGTTGTAGGATGGCACTGGGGAAGTGGGTGGAGTGGTCATACTGGGTAAACTGGCAAGTCATACTGGATGAGCTGGGCAGACCGAAGAATGAGATGGGAAGTGGGGTGGGTTGATCTGGGCAGTCAGGGCTATATTTTCTTTTAACTGGGTCACCTGAGGGGTTGCTGGGTGTGGGGGAAAGGGCAGCCCTGCTAGGGGTGTGTGGGAGGTCCTGAGCCTCTGCTGCCAGAGAGGACGCTGATACCCAGAATCACTTTAAGCCTGGAGTGGCTTGTATAAGTGGGTTGCAGGGAAGAGTGTACATCGCCCAGGGATCTTGTGTACATCGCCCAGGGTGGCCCGTTTGCCGGCCAGATGGGCGATAAATAAATGCAAATAATAAATAAATAAATAAATAAATAATTGTAGAGGGCTTCTAGGGGCGGGGCGATATTGTAACTGTGAAAACTAGAACTGTGATGGTGTGTTAAGTTTTTTGTTGGTTTTATGTGTTTCTGTGATGGAATAAGATGTAAACAAAGGTAGCTTAATGCGCGCGAGTTAGCCTTGAATACTTACACACTGTCATGCTTACACGCATAGAAGGTGATTCGACTATGGTTTTATTTATGTGTAACGCTATTTATGTGTACCGCTAGGATTCTGATCTGGGGTAGCGGCCTTGAGTGTGGACCCTTGGGTGATAGTTATATACTCTGGATTTAAAACATGTAAATTTTACATGGGTGATGTAAGCATGGTACTGGCATAGAGAATGGGAGGTGGGGCAGGATTGCTTGCTTTTGGTATGCTCCTTGGCACCCCACCTTTGTACTGTTGGTGGTATTAATAGTTGGGGGAGACTTACAGCCTTGGAGTTGGTACTGAACAGTAATCTGAAGTTCAGTTGGTGTGCTGGCATCGGAGAAACCTTTCTTGCCTCCAGGATGGAGGAAAACAGTTATTTCAGAGGTGAAATTGGCTACTGGTTGAGCAGAGTGGAAGCAAAGAGGCAGGGGGCACTATGCCAACTGAGGACTGGTCTGTGCACTTTGGAGAAAGAAGTGATGGAATCCTGGTGCGTAGCATGGCCTGTACCACTTTAGGTTGCAGGTGGAGGATTTACATTTTTAATGCTCTTCCAAACACATATGATCACCCTGCAAGTAGAAGACTAGCACACCAGGGAGAGAAGCTCTAGCCCAGTGTGCTCCCTGCAGTGCTAGTTTTCTGCATGCATAGAGGTTTTTTGTTTTTTTTAATGAAGCAGAACATTAAAAATATATGATCCCTCACTTGCTGTATGAAGTGGTAGTGTTCATGCTTCAACCTTATTCCCACCTTTTCTACTCATTCTTCTGCACATATAAACCAGGCCTAAGACAACATGGTTTGAGGACCCATCCTAGAAATAATTGCATGTTTTGATCCAGCAGCTCTACTGCCTATCTTGGAGATGAGAGGGGCTGGTCGCAATTACATCATGGCAAGGAAAATATTCTTCTGCACATGCCCAAGGAAACTTTGTTCTTGACTACTGCTGCACATGATGTAGGGCTGAGTCCTGGCTTTGAAAAGATTCAACCTAGGTGGGAATGTGGCTGAACCAAATTTAAATCCCTTTGTTTGTTAGCTTGCCTCACAGTCAGAATTGTATATATGTTATGTTTTAGAAAAATAAAAATTCTGCAGCAAAAAAAGCTGAGTTCTTCGAAATGTATAAATTATATCAATAGCTCTATTTATTCAGAATAATTTTGGCCTTTTACTTCTCACAGAGGAGGGCAAATAGTTATGCAAGGCACTTTGATTCCTGGAAATCCTACTCTGCATCCACCTCTGAGCTTTCAATGGGCATTGCCTGCCTTTGTAATCTTAAGAACTAGAAACTTGATGGTTTAAATTCTGCGCAAGATGCCAAATGCTGCACTTTTATGCTGAGATGGCAGTAGTTTGTAAGCTGCCTTGGGTCCTGTATGTCAGAAAGGCGGCCTAGAAATTCTATACGTCAGGGGAAGGCAAGCTGATTTCTAGATTTCAAGACTGCAACTCCCACCAGCCCCAAATAGCATGACCAATGGTCAGGGATTGTGGGAGTTGTAGTCCCAAACATCTGGATGGCACTAGGTTACCTACCCCTGCTGTATGTGAATAAAATTCAGTGGAATATACTCAACATTGTTGTGAGACTCAAGTGAGCTGAGGTTTATTGTGTAATCTGAGGATAAGGCAGGTAAGAAATCTGAGAAAAGGTTTTGTTTGCCTGTTTGATCTCAGTTTGCGTGTATATAGTATGTGTGTATGTTTTTTCTTCTCTCTTTACTTGGCGATATACCGGGTGTTGACCTTTAAGCCCTAAACTGCTTGGGTCCAGAGTATCTAAAGCAGGGATGGGGAATGCATGGCCCTTCAGATGATGTTGGACTGCAACTCCCATCATCCCTGATTATTGGCTGTGCTGAGGCTGATGGGAGTTAGAGTCCAACAACATCCCTGATCTAAAAGAACATCTCCCATATATACCTGCTCAGACACTTAGGTCATCTTTGGAGGCCCTCCTCAGGGTCCCCCTGCCAAAAGGGAGTTAGGTGGGTGGCTACAAAGGAGACGGCCTTCTCAGTTGTGGCACCCCATTTATGGAATACCCTTTCCCAAGGAGGCTCACTTGGCGCCTATATTGTTATCTTCTCCACACCGGGCAGCCTTCCTTTTCTCCCTGGCATTTTAGAATTTAGGTTTTTTAGATTTTATGGCTGCTTTTATATATTTTATTCTTCTGCTGTTTGTTGTATTGTATTTTATTCATTTAGCTTTTGTAATTTCAACTTAAATGACCACTTCATGCATTTGACCTGTCGTGATGGTGGCACATCTGTTCTGTTGAAATGTGTGTCTGCCTCACTCATGTATAAGATTGAGAAAGAAGAGATTAGTGTAGCTTGAAAGATTGCTACTTTTCTCCAATCCTATTAGCCCTGTTGGCGTAAGCTGTGTTTGGAATCTTCTTGGCTTGGGCAGCAGTGTTAAGGCATGCTTGCTTAACGGTTACCCTCACTAATGGAGAAGTTTAGTGGATGCTCTTGTAAAAGGCAGGTCGTCCCCCCCCCGAACACCCCTTTGCTTTTAAAACTGCCCGTGCTGTTGGTCCCACAGTAATTCCTGTCAATTGTGGGCAGAGGAAGGGGGAAATGTGCTTGAAATTCCTTCTTCTCCTCATCCTTCCTGCTCCACTGTGAGTGTACTGCTGCTTCGCTAATGTTCAACACCCCCAGCTCCATACAATTGCTACTTAAACGAACAGTCTTGAATTTGCCCTATCCTTAAGGGGAATTTATATTGGCTGGGTTCAGACCCACACACGATAACCCACACTCAAGGGTTGAGTATATGTTGAGTGTGGGTTGTTGCTGAAACATGGGTTATCGTGTTATCTGAGCCCAGCCGAGATGACAAACCACAGTGAACAGCCCATAGTTTGCAACCCAACAACAAACTACGGGTTCTCTTCATGGGTTGTTCATGGTTAACAAACCATGGCTTGTTAGCACAGCTGGTTCAGTGGACACGATAACCCATGGTTAAACAACAACTGACAGTTCAACAACAACCCACACTCAACCCTAGAGTGTGGGGTTATTGTGTAGTCTGAACCCAGTAATTGTAATGTAGGGGTTCAGAACCTCAGCGCCATGGGCTAAATCCGGCCTTCGGGGGATCAGAGTCCAGCTCTCCAGGGTTCCTCCGATGGCCACACCCCCTTTCCCTGACCACGCCCCTTTCCCCCACCTCTGATCGTTTGGTGGTTTCCCGGCTTTTGTGCCCCTTTTCCCGTTCTTAAAGGTTGAAATGCCTCTCCTAAGGCATAATTGCAGGCAGTAAGAGCCTTTAAGCTACAATATGCTGGTATTTCTGGCCCCCGCTCCTTTTGCCTTCGGCCCCACCCATCGCTGCAGTGTGGCCCCCTTGCACTGAAAGAAGTTAAATGCCCTTATTGTAAGGTTTAATTTGGGCTTGGTTTGGACCCTGAATCTTCTGTGGTTCTTAAGCCCCTAGGACCTCCTTCCCCAACCCGGTGCCTTCCAGATGTATTGGACTGAAAGTCTCAGCATCCCTCAACTAGCAGAGGCACTACTCTACATGTCCTAAGCCAAGGGTGGCCAGAAAGTAGATCTCCAGGTGTTTTGGACTTCAACTCCCAGCATTCCTGACCATTAGCCAAGCTGGCAGGGGCTTTGGGGAGTTAACGTCCAAAACATCTGGAGATCTACCTTCTTCCCGCCCCTTTTCTAGGGTACTAGGTTGGGGAAGGCTGCCCTAGGACATGTAGAGTCGTGTCTCTGTGCATATGTAGAGTGCATTTCTGTCTTGCCATCGATGAACTGTGGCCTTCCTCCCCCACCACATCCGGGGTCAGAAGGCCAGGACCTCCTCTCCAGAGTGTGTGACCTCCAGGCAGGCCTGTTTCTTTTGAGAAATTAATTGCTGGATTTAGTTATCTGCGTTGGAAGCATTCTTACCCAGAATGTGCCTTCTCCGGCCTTGGCTTCCGAACTCGAAAACCGCCCACGCTTTTTTCTTTTCCTTTTCTTCTGTTTGAAACTCCTTGTCAACTTGGCCTCCCCCACAGGCTCCAGGCTTCCCTACTTATCAACTTCCCAGCATGCAGAAGTTCCTGCCTGCCTGTCCCAAGCTATCCGGTTCTGCTGGCGTTTTTTTTAACCGGATGGAATGTCTTAAAAAACAGAAAAGAAAAAGTGGTGACACCTTTCCTCTGGGTTTTGCTTCGTAATGCATTTACGAAGCACTCCCCCCCCCATCGGTTCTTGCCTCCCCCCCCTACTCTGAATCAGCCGTTCCCAACCTGGTGCTCTCCAGATGTTTTGGATTATAACCCCAGCATCCCTGAACATTGGCCATGCTGGGGTTGGTGGGAGTTGAAGTCCAAATCAAGGGCATCAAGTTAGGGAAGACTGCTCTGAATTCTAACATTTTGCCATTGAAGCAAAATTCCTTTCTCTGACTGAGCTACTGTGGCTGGATCGGTGCAAGAGTAACTGGACATCACTCTTTACAGTGCAATTTTATATATGTCTACCCCTTTGAGTTCACAGGGACTTACTGCCAGGTAAGGATTGCAGCCCACGTTTGGTTACCTGTTTTGAGGATCATAGTTATTATCCCGTGTTTAATTTCTAGAAGGAGAGGTGCTGAAGCTGAAACCTACTACCTATACTCACTAAAAGGAGAGGCACTGGTCTTTAACCTTTAACATTCGATGTGGCTTAGAACCCAAATATATGTTGGACTGCCTTCTCCTGCATCAGTCTGCTCATCCACCGAGATCCCTCATCAGATGCCTTTCTCTGGGTGCCCCCACTGTCTGAAGTGCAGAAGGTAGTGCCTGGAGAAAGAGACTTTTCAGTGGTGGCTCCTTGCCTTTGGAATTCCCTCAGCAAGGAGGCTGCCCTCTCTCTTTCATAACTGTCATTTGTTTCAATAGACTTGTTGTTAGTTTTTTCTGCTAGTGTAGATGCCTTATTTTATTACCGTATATACTCAAGTATAAGTCGAGTTTTTCAGCACATTTTTTGTGCTGAAAAATGCCCCCTCGACTTATACTTGGGTCAGCGCACTTATACTGGAGGCAATAAGTTTTCCCAGTTTTTTTTGGGGTGAAATTAGGGGCCTCGACTTATATTAGGGTCCACTTATACTTGAGTATATACTATCTTATACTTCGTTAGCTGCACTGGGAACATAAAATTTATATTGAAGGTGTGGGATATAAATTGTGTAAATAAAGAAAGAAATTTGGAACTCTATCCTAAACTTGCAGGTGTGTTTGGCCCTAACAGTTAGGGCCTGACTCTGGCTACTCACTGATGAGAAAAGTGCACATTTCACATGATCAGAGATTATCTCATCTTTTATTATTACTTTAGTTGATCCAAAGACCGGAGTGCTGGCATTGAAAATTTGATTCTGGGGCTATGCCCGGTGAGCCTTAGCTTACATTTATTTATTTATTTTATTTATACCATGCCTTTTTTCCTGCAAGGAACCCAAGGCGACTTACATAATCCTCCTCTCCATTTTATCCTCACAACAACCCTGTAAGGTAGGTTAGGCTGAGAGTCAGTGACTGGCCCAAAGTCACCCAGTGAGTTTCATGGCTGAGCAGGGACTAGAACCCGGATCTCCCGAGTCCCAGTCCCAACACTCTCACCACTACGCCACACTGGCTTAATGTGGTCTCAGTCTCATCCCTGAAACTCAGTGTCCATGGCAAGGCCCAGTCCTGCAATGTGTGAATAATAAGGATGCCTCTGAGCATGTGCAGTATGCCGTCCCTTCAGCACAAAAACCCAGCCATCCCTGAGAGACTTGGGATTAAGGGGAAAGGCTTTTAGACCAGGCTCTTGTAAAGTAGGAATATGAACCATTTTGCCTTGGTGTTACTTGGTAAAATACGACAACCTTTCAGCCCCTTGCTTGACATCTTTTCCCAGACACTGCTGATTTTGTTCTACATGGATTTTTTGAGTACATATTTTAACATAGAGGTTCTTCAGCATTTATGGCCAAGTTACCTTTTTCATACCTGCCCTTTCAAACTACAGTAGTTGATTCCCACATGAACTAAATGGACTTCACTTTCACATGGCTGCTTCAGTCGAAATTAAGCTGCTGCCATTCCTCCTTGGATTGTCCCATGACTGAGAAGAAAAAGGAACTGCTATCCCACAATCCCTTGCATTGAGTAAAGGGGGATGGAGGGATGCCGCCTTCAGAAAAGGGCTCCCTGTTCAACTCTTTTCTTCTGCCCAGGTGGACTGAAGGCTTTCCTCAGCAGAACCACCTGCGCTGTCTGTTTACTGCTCTCTGCCCCAAAGGCTCGAAACTACTGCTAAAATCTTCCAGCAGTAATTTAACATCATATGACTGATCAGGTGTGAACTCTACTGTGGCTGGAACCTGCCTAGTTCTAGCGCAGTGTTCTCCAACCTTGGGTCCCCAGATGTTTTTGGCCTACAACTCCCAGCATGCCCCAGCCAGCTATGCTGGCTGGGGCATGCTGGGAGTTGTAGGCCAAAAACATCTGGGGATCCAAGGTTGGAGAACACTGTTCTAGCGTAAGCCTTGGTAAATTGTTAAGTGTGAACCCCCCAGAAAGGGGGGTGGGGAGAAGCGCTGCTTTTGCTCCCCGAGGAGATTTCAGAAGCTAGCACCGCTGGGCCTCTCTCATATCAAGAATGAGCTACACTAGAATGATTTCTCTCTGAATATGCAGATGGGCCATAGGAAAGAGCAACTCTGCACATATGTAGAGTGTCCGTCTCTCCTTGCTGAGTTGCCAGAGACCCCCAATTCCTGTAAACCTGGAGCTGGAGACGATGCCTTCCGCAAAAGCAAGAGTTCTGTGGCCTTTCCCCATTCCTAATTCGGCCCTGTCTAGCTGTGATTTCCACCTTGTTCTGATGCCAATAAAGTGTCTCCACCATGCCACAAAAAAGGTGCATTTACCTGTATGCACATTGTTCAAATTGCTAAGGCGTGGGCCGTGGGTGTGGAGGTTTTACAAAGAGAACACAGTGAGTTGAATGGGGAAAGAGACAGAGAGAGATTGTACAGCAGTGCATTTTGGGTGGGGAGGGAATGGGGAGAAACTCCTTATTGCATTTATCTGGTTGGGTGCAGGTCTGGAAAAATCTGGCCAGAAATTTGGTCCCTAAGAATTTGGAATTTAAAGCGCAAAAAATAGGTGGTTTAGGTCTTCCTAATATAAAGTGGTATTATTTAGCCAACCAAGTAAGACATATTTTGGACATTATAGCAGGGAAAGACAAAATGTGGTTGGAATGAGAATCACGAAAATTAGGAAACATGATGGTGAATATATTGTTTAAGAAAAATATAAATAATATTATAAAGGGATAGAAAATCCCTTTTTGAGGAATATGTTAGAGAGTTGGAATAGCACTAGAAAACTTTTTACACCAGAGGTATCCCCGTTAACTCCGGTAGTGGTCATGGAGGACTTTCCAGAAAATGTAAGACATATAGAAGCTATACTAAGGAGAAAAAAGGTGATTAAATTAATGGATTGGGTGGAAAAATTGAAGACTAGAGAACATATAATAGAATTCGTAGGAAGAGAGAGAATTTCATGGTTAAATTCAATGCAACTGGAACTGTGGTTGAAGAAGTGGAGGACAAGAATGGACAGCGAAAGAGAATTAACCAATTTTGAAAAGACAGTTTTGACTAGAGAAGCTATAGAAGGTAATGTTTCAACAAGAGGTACAACAAAGGTTTTATATACGATGTTACAAAAAGAAGAAGAGCATAAAGATTATCTTAAATTGTTATGGGATAATGAATTTGATGAGGAAATATCGAAACAAAGTTGGAAAAATATTTGGGATAGACGTATTGTAAGAGTTATGTCAACTAGGATAAAAGAGAACTTTTATAAAGTGGTATGGAGATGGTATTTAACTCCAGTAAGATTAAATCGGATAGATAAAAATTGTTCCGCATTGTGTTGGAGAGGATGTAATGTAAAAGGTACATATGCCCACATGTGGTGGAGCTGTAAAAATGTTCTGGAATTTTGGCAGAAAGTATTTGCAGAAATATCAGAAATAATTGGATGGAACTAGAAGTCTGCCCAAAATTAGCATTGTTAACAATTACAGAAAAGTTAGTTTGTTTAAAAAATACAAAAGAATTGATTGTGAACTTGTTAACAGCAGCAAAATTAATGATAGCTAGGAATTGGAAGGTTCAACATGTCTTTTCAATTACTGAATGGTATAAAGAGGTATGGGATATCGCGCTAAATGATAAATTAACTTGTAATATTAAGTGTCAAAAAGGACAATTGGAGAAAGACACCTTTGTGAACATTTGGGGTAAATTTTTGGATTATGTGTTGCTGAAGGGGAAGGGGAACAAACCTTGTCAAGATTTGTTATATTTTTGGAATATAGAATAATATCTTGTATATATATATATAAATTTTGGGGGGGGGGGAGAAATATAACTTGGTCCCAAGAGGTGGGGGGGTGCACAATGTTTATGTTGTATTTTTTGTTGTTGTATCCATTAGTAGCTGTAAGATGTGAAAAAAATTAATAAAATATTTTTTAAAAAAAGAAAAAAGAATTTGCAATTTTTCTCCTCTTCCCCTCATCCCTTTCTGGCGCAAGGGTTGGTTCTTAAATGATTTATGCCAGCATTTGGAAATGTGAAATATTTCCCAAAAGTGTGTTGCTTAAGGACACACAAGGATTCTCAACACTCTGTGTGTGTGCGTGTGTGTGTGTGTGTAGAGCCAGGTTTCAATATTCCTGAAATTGCATTTCTGAGGACCGAAAGCAAACAGGCCCCGGGCCTAAAGCGGACGCCATGGTGTCTTGCTAATTTGTGCATCGCTCCGCTCCTCCTTGCTTCAGGGTTCATATTAGTCTCTATTGCGTTGCTTGCTGCATATTTTCAGAAGAGCTTTTGTATCTGCAAAAAAAAAGGAAAAGGTATGGATATTTGCCATCCTCTTGGGACTTGTTAAAGTGTATGAAACGCCTAGGAGATGGATAACAAGAGTATGCTGAGAACCGCCAAGTGTTCTTTGTGATTTTAATTTCCATCTCTGTTGGAAGCTTTGTCTTTACGGGTGGAGACAGTGGCTGAGAGGGTACACCTCTAAATCCACGTGGTTTCTTGAGAAATTCTAGCCCATTATGCTGGGTATGTGTGGTTCTTTAATTTTTTTACAGTGCTATTTGTGGTTTAAAAGGACACTCCATCCTCGCAGAAGTGGGCAGCCCACCAAGCAAATTCAAGCGGAGAGGAAAGTGGAAGCTCTTTGGTTCTGTGCTTCGGTCACCACCTACTACTGCACTGGGTCCTTGGAATTATGCAATGAGTTAGGCCATCCTCACATAATTTCCGCCAGGAGATCAAGTAAGCGTCACAGGTAGTTTAACATTCCTGCTGTTGATGACGCTGTGCAGCACGGAAATGCATTCAAAGATATGTAGAGATGTGAAAGCCTGGAAAAAAACATGGGGGGAAAATCTGGAAAAAAAACTGTGGTGTTTTTTTTTTTTTTACATCTCTATTCAAAGATTCCCTCCACCCTGGTGTTCATACTGTTTAACTACTTAGCTGATTTAGAATTATACATAGTTTGTAAATAGGTCTACAGCAATTAGCAGTCAGCTTGCCTGTAAAAATATACATTGGTCATTTGTGATCTGAATGGGAAAAAAAGAGCCAGCTTCTGCAAAGCTTTCCTGTCTGGTCGCCTGGAAGTCTTGCACACCATGGATGGCCAGATGTGTGACTGGTCTTAAGCCTGTGCTATTGTGACATCACTAGGCTTGATCATTCATCCCACTCCCGGCAAGTGGGTGGTCCTCGTAGGAGAAAGCTAGCCATTTATCCCTGAAACCTGCGATTTGCACACGAGTGCAAATAGTTGCATGCACATCTCGCAGATAAATATAAATCTATTTACTGTTTAGTGGCTTGCATTTTTGCCACCTAAGACCTGCAGCTGTATGTGTGTGTGTGTGTGTGTGAACTAGCCTTAAAATTTAATCTAATAAATGGGCTAGAGAGGGGATTTGTGGTAGGGGAGAATGACACACGCTAATATAGGACCTGAGGATATTCCCAGATCACTTTGAATCTTAGCTTTCGTTTCTTTTTTTAAAGTAAAAGGAACAAGTTTCTAGACATCAGTGTCATAGCAAAAGCTTGAGCGTGTGCAAAGAACAACAGATAAAAGGTTCAGGAAATTATACCACTGGATGAGAATTCAAGAGGAAGGGTGTTTAATGGGCTTCTAAACTCTGTACATCTCCTTGTCCTCCAACCACATTCCCCACATTTATATTGCACCCTGTTGTAGCTGGTGGCTCGTTTATAGCTGCTGCTTGACAGATGCTTGAGCTGGGTTTCTCTCCCCCGCCCCCCCCAGCAACTGTGAACTTGAAATACCAGAAAAGTATGTAGTCACGCATACACATAGTGAATTTGGGAACTGGCAAGAGAGCTCTGTGCTGAGCTGGCAGCACTCAGTTTGAACCTATAGTGCCAGCACTGAATTGTGTGTCCCGAATGCTTTTTGTGACTTTTTCAAAACATCGTATGTGGAAGATTCAGTTTGTCTCAGGGCTCAATCCTGGCACCTATTTTCAGTGCAGGTTTAATGCCAGAGCTCAGTCTTAGATATATTTTTTTTGGAAGTAGTACTAAACAAAATTACCTCTGAACACGTGATGAGTGTGATTTCCTCACCACTAAGTTAATACAACATGTCATGGACACTGAGGTCCTGGAGCCCAAACCTGTCCTTAATCCTGTTAGAAATGAATCGTAGAAATGAAGCAAAAATCAAGTTTGTATAAGGGGGTACTAGGGAGACAGAGGGCAAGCAGGAAGTGCTCTACTAAGACATAAAATATATATTGTGGCAGGAGGTGAACTTAGCAGAAGAAAAGTGGCTGTGTGGGAAAGGCATAAACCTCTCCTACCTGCGTGCTGTGGTCCTGATCCGGGTCAGCACCCTGCATTCTTACACTGAGATTTTAAAAAGTGAGGATCAGTTGTGCACTGAGTACTTAACTTAGCATATAGTTTAGCCCCGTGTTCTCCAATCTTGGGTCCCCAGATGTTTTTGGCCTACAACTCCCAGCATGCCCCAGCCAGCTATGCTGACTGGGGCATGCTGGGAGTTGTAGTCCAAAAACATCTGGGGACCCAAGGTTGGAGAACGCTGGTTAGCCCGTAGACACACAATTCAGTGTACTGGGATGGGGAGCTATGAACCTCCCCTCCCTGCCTGCTGAGATCTAAGGATCGCTGGGGAATGGGTAGAGGTGAAATCCTCTCCTAACCCCCAGTTTCTTCACTGCTACTAGAGGCAGGAAAACAGTGATCTCGGAAGCTGGACTGCTGTGGGATGGGATTGGTGGAAGCACACTCAAACGAATCCTTTACAGGACCATCTTCCATCGGGTAACCTGTGTCCTCACTGTGGGAAGCTGTGTGGATCTAGAATGGGCCTCCACAGTCACTTACGGACCCATCGCTAGAGTCTACACAATTTTATACAATTTCCTTTTTATATAATCTTCTTTTTTATAATTTTATCCTGGAAGACAATCTTACCCGGTCAGGAGTAATAGAAGAGGCTGCCTTTTGTTCAGAGAAGGGCACTCTGGACATCCTCAGAGAGTCAGTACATTCCAGTCAGAACTTGTCTAAGGTTCTCGGGGCGTGTGGCTTCCAGGCAGGCTTGAAACCCGGACACGCCCCTTCTCAGAAACATACGTCCTGGTCGGCATCTGACACAACGGGCCTCTCCCAATCCAAGCCTGTTCTTCGACGTGATTGATAATGCCCTGGTCTAGCGTGGCAAAGAGAGCCGTTCACAGTGGCGCCCTTCATGGGGCCTGCTTATGCCGGAGAGGATTCGCAGTTCGTGGGGGATGGGAACAGTAGCCTTGCTAGGACTGTAGCCCCATTGTGGTGGGGTCTGGTCAGGGTGCATTTCTGCCTCACATTCTTGGCTCTTTGTAATGATTTACCACAGATCCCTGTCCTCCCTGCAAACTCTGGACCAGAACTGTAGCTGGAGTTAGTAGGTTGCCTTCAGTGGATCAATAGTTTATTTCATTCACAATTTTAGGACTTAAGTCCACGTAACTATACCATTTAAAACATCTATCGGAGCAAGGAACTGTACTGCTTATGCAACACAGAGCAGGGTAAATCTATTTTATGAAGGATATTTTATGGTTTTGAAAACAGCTGCAGAGATTGTCTCTAGCTGGCTAGAGTTCCTTTTGGTTAGGCACAGTATAAACGTAAGAGAACAACAGTGGGATGTTATAAAGTTTGGGGTTTGGCAACTTAGTGCTCTCCAGATGTTTTGGACCACAACTCTTATAAGCCCCAACTGTCACGGCCAATGGTCAGAGGTTATGGAAACTGTAGTCCAAAACACCTGGAGAGTGCCAGGTTGCCTTCCCCTGTTTTATATGATAAACCCTGGCTTCCCAGCTGCGGCCAATTTTACTCAGTAAGGAAATGAATGACTGAGACCAGGAGGTTTGGGGGTGGCGGGATTGCAGGGCTGAGGAATGACCTTGTGAGAGAAGCAGCAGGAAACGATGCGTGCCTTTGGCAGCTGGGGAGAGGACAAGCAAGGGAGTTCTGCATGCTGAAGAGCTGGAAGTCAGGGTGGCCAAAGAGACAATGAGAATAGAGATTCTGCCCCCCCCCCCTTCTCTCAAGTAAGGCTCCTGAGCAGCGGACACTTAGTTGAGCGATTCAGCAAGTTGTGTTTTTTTTCTAGTTCAGAGATATGGTGATGGGCAAAAGCTTCACCTGCTGAATTTCTGCCTGACATCCAGCAATTGCAGGCCTGTGGCTCACGCTGGCTCAGCTTGCCTGAGCGTGGAAAGCTAAGCAGGGTCAGGCCTGGTTATTACTTGGATGGGAGACCCCCTCCTCTGGTTTCCTGCATTGAGCAGGGGGTTGGACTCGATAGCCTTGTAGGCCCCTTCCAACTCTATGATCTATGAAATCTATTTAATACTCAGGAATAAAAAGATGGCAACTCTGTTAGGAAGGTGAGGATGAGTTGTTTGTTTCATACATAGATTTAAAAGAGCCAAACAGATCTTTGACTGCACGAGAACACTTGTAGGGACACATGCAACTGTGGTGGACACCTGTGAGCAGCAGTGTAACAAGAGTAAGTTGATAGTGGTACTGGGGTGCAGAGTGGCTATGTAATTTATTGACGGTTATTAAAGTGATGTTAATGTTTTCAGTTTGGGCTAATTGAACTTGTTTTCAGGGAGGCAGATGAAAGATAATCTGCTCACCCACAGGCCAGTGGTAGAGCACGTGCAAAAACGTCCCAAGTTCAATCCCTGGCAACTCCAGATAGGGCTTGGAAGGACCCCTGCCTGAGACCCTAGAAAGCTGCTTTCCAGTCAATGTGGGTCGGGGGTAGGCAAACCTTTTGGGCTTGGGGGCACATTTGGCAATTTGAGAAAGTGTTCTGGGTGCCACCACGACATGGCTGCCATGGGAGGCATGGCAAAGGTCAAGTAACCTGCCCGAAAGCCAAAATAGAAGGCAGAGGTGTGGTCTCTGAGCCCCGGCACCCGAAACAACTCTTTTGAACCCACAGTTTTAAGCACCAACAGAAACCTGTTTCACAGTGATCCCAGTGAGAAGGCATTCCAGGGGCAGACTGGCACCCTTGCAGCTTCTTATTGGCGCTGCTCCTGCAGCCGAACACAGTAAAACAGTGTTCTCCAAGGCCAAAAACATCTGGGGACCCAAGGTTGGAGAATACTGCAGTAAAACATAGGGATCCACACATTTTTGACTGGCCTTGGTAGGCAGTCAAAATTTATGCTCACCACGAACCCTGCTGAGAGAGTGTGGAGTCATCTTTCGGACATTGTGCTGAGTTTTGGAGGCATAACAGGTGAGGGCCCACTCTTCCTCCCTAGTACTGGGCTGGGAGGGGTAAGGTGCCTTTTCCCTGTTGCATTAGCTTCAGAGATGCTTGGAAAGCCATAAGATACCTTGCTGCTTTCTAAGTGCCCCCATGGTGCCATGCGATGCCAGAGTGAGCTTTCATACTTCTCTGGAGTCTGGAGAAGGGTAGGGTCTCCCCCTGACCTTGTACTAGCTTTGGAGATATTAGGGAAAACCCACAAGACGTGTTGCTGTTTTCCAAGCATCTCTCGGGCTAGGCACAAGGTTAGGGAGAGACCCGGCTTGTCTCCAGGGTGTGTGCACTTTCATTTGATTAAAAGATGCGCTCACCAGTGGTGAGCTGTTGAGTACAAATGTGGACCTTTGGGAAAGCACATACATTTGGTAGACAAGGAGAAAACTGAAAAGGTGCGAGCCTGGCTAGCTGTTGTTAATTGGGCAGCGGCCAATCTGCTGGTGGTTTTAAACACGTACAGAGACACAACGTCTTCTGAGCGGATGCATTGTAGAACTGCGGAAGCAGTCTATCTGAGCACTGATGACTTGGAATCTAAACAGCAGTGCCTTCGGCATCCATAACTATCCTTAGCTTCCACCACATTTTATCTGTCACTCTCCACAGAAGTCAGTCTGGGAATAACTCCTGTTTTTATTTTTATTTTACCTGTTGGCATGTAATTTCCCGGGTGAACAATTTGTGCCGTCCTGGGTCCTGAAGGATTGGTGGCATAAAATTGGCAGTAGCTGTCCCAGCTGTAGTAGGGGACTAGTTACAACACTGATGGAGATACTTCATCAGCACAGTTGTATTACTGAATAAATGAATGAATGAATGAATTTCTGTACCTCCTTTCTGACGCCAACCAAGGCGGTTTACATAGATTTCAGACAATAAAACCCGTAATTAAATCAAAACCTAGTAAAACATTAAAATCAACCTTAAAAAGCCATAACAATTAAAAAAAAAAAAACCACCCACAAGTTAAAACGATATGCCTTGACCCCTTTCCTGAATGCAGAAAGAGCAGGGACCAGTCGCAACTCCAAAGTGCGTGTGCTCCAGAGTTTGGGAGCAACACAGGAGAAAGCCCTTTCTCGGCCTGTGGCTTACGCTGGCTCAGCTTGTCTGAGCGTGGAAAGCTAAGCAGGGTCAGGCCTGGTTATTACTTGGATGGGAGACCCCTCCTCTAGTTTCCTGCATTGAGCAGGGGGTTGGACTCGATGGCCTTGTAGGTTCCTTCCAACTCTGTGATCTATGAAATCTATTGATTGGGTCTTAACCAGGATTGGAATTCAACTCCTCCCCGCCCTTGTCATCTTTGGAAGGGAAAGACAGCAACTGGAAGAGAAATGGTCCATCTTACCAAATCCTTGCCCTCATTGCTACTCAACTCCTCTCCTGCAAAGGGTAGTGCCCATGTCCCTTTCTGGATCTTCTTCTCTGGTTCTCAGTTGCGGACGCCAAAGTGCTCTGTGTGGGTGGTGCGTGGTGTGCGCAAGCAACAGCTGGAAAATTGTAGGTGTGAGGGGCCATGGTGGAGCTCACTCACCCTTCCCGTGTATACCACCTGTTTAACCTTCCCCAAACAGAGACCTCTGTGGTATTTGAAGTTGAATGTTTAAACGTTTGGCCCCTTTTAAAGATAATTTATGGGGATTTTTGTGAAGGACAATGTGTTGAAAAGAGGGAGGGGGGAGTCTTTCTCCACTGACCTTGTTAGTTAGGATATCTCGCCCTCAGGCCACAGTAATAAGACAAACCGGAAGGTGAGTTACGAGGTATCCCTTCCAGGCTGCTGCAGGAAATAGCTCATTGTTTTGCTTTATATCTTAATTTTTTTTGGTTTTTGTTTAAAAAAGGAAAATAATCATGAAGCCAGAATCTATTTGCAGGGTCCCGTGTTTTAAAAAACAGGAAGTCAAAAGACTTGCTCTTCTGGGGGAAATGCCTCTGATTTCAATGGCGTTTGTTTAGGGTTTTTCTGAAAGGGCTGAGGAAGAAGAAAAGGATGTAAGCAAGTGGTGGGGCCATTTCCTCTGTTTCTAGAAGGCTTGGTTATGTTTCTCTGCAGTTCCCACCACCATTCCAGGAGGGGTTAATTTGAGCCTTGGCTCAGCCCTGGAACCTATTCTAAGTGCCAGGGCTCAGCCTTGGAACATGTGAAATAATGACACAGAAAATCTCTGAACATGTGTAGAGAGCCTTCCTGTTCTGGTATGCTGAATCAGATTCAGTGTTAGAGCAAGTTTTGGATCAATCCAAAACAAAAGGCAAGGCAAATTTCCCCTCCATTTACTTTCCAGCCCTTAAATTTATGCAGAATTCCCCTCCGTGAAATTTGCGTCTATTTCCCAGTCCAACAAATTGCGCAAATGTTACTGTCAGTTTATTTAAAAAAAAAAAATGCTTATAGAAGTGACAGACTGGGATGGAGCAAATGGGGCCCCAGTACCAGTGGTATTTACACCCCACCTGGGGGGCCCATTCCCTCTGTCCCATTCAGCCGTCTTCTTGGGTTTGTTTTTTTTTTAACTGTCAAGAGACCTGCGGTAACCACAGCAGTAAGTGCTCTGAAAAGGAGCTACAAAAAGGGGGTGGGGAGCCAATATCTCCCCTTTCTGGAGTAGCTGGAAAGTCCGGGAAGTGTTGAAAAGTTGGAGGGCACTGAGAAGTGTCAGTTCAACACTTAAAAGTGACAGGATCATATTGCCAAGGGGGAAATATTGTCCCTCGACTCCCTCCCACCTTTTGATGCACCTGCTTTTGCTGCCCCCCCCCCCTTTCGTTGTTTTTCAGCTGACAACTCAGCAATCTTTCCCTGGCAACTGTAGGCAAATTAGCCTATATGCAGTCTCGCCTTGTCAATTTCCTTGTATGTTACCTACTCTATTCCCTTTGACAGCTGAAACATACAAGAAAATTGACCAGGCAAGACTACACATATTGGACAGCCATAAGAGAGCACTTGTGAAAGGAGGAGGAGGATGATGATGATGATGATGATGATGATGATGATGATGATGATATGAACACATTTGTGCAGTTTTCTGGGACCTAATTTTTTTTTTTTAATGGTGATGAATCAGTGACAGTCGGTCCAAAGTGCCGCTTGGGCATCAGTGAGGGGTCGTCACTGGTGGTAGCAAGGTGGAAATCGTGAATTGTGGCAGGAGGGTTTGCCGTTCTCGCCAAGTGGCTTGCTAGCTGATCCCCACAATGCACAATGAAATTGCTCTCCCAGGTTTAATCCACATCGTGGATCAAACAACCTCTAGAACAGGGCTCTCCAACCTTGGGTCCCCAGATGTTGCTGGACTACAGCTCCCAGAATCCCTTGCCATTAGCCATGCTGGCTGGGTATGCTGGGAGCTGTAGGCCAGCAACATCTGGGGACCCAAGGTTGGAGAACCCTGCTAGAAGAAGCCATGGGTTGTCAAGGTGGCTTGTTCCGAAAAATAAGCCACCCTGTGGGATGTGGTCTGGGTTTGGACAACACGACAACCCACTGTCACTAGTTACCCATGGTGGGTTGTCGTGTCGTGCCAACCAGGTTGTCTGTCTGTCTCTGTCTCTGTCTCTCTCTGGGTGCTTCCAGATGAGGCTTTCCTCATGCAATTGCCCAGCCTCATTCATGGAATTTTATTGGCTGGTGTGTGTGTGGGTCATGTGTTTCTTCTGTCCTTTTTTTCTTTCCACAAATAGTATATTAAGGAGGAAAATAAAGAATAGCTGCAGTGTCTGCTGATTGGTACTGCTAGGAGCTGTTCGTCTGGAAGCACCCTCTCTCTTTTAGATATTAAACAATGCCTTTCCTCTATTCCCACTGGAAGATACACCCTTCCCTATAATTCTTGTCTTTTCCTTTATTTCTGTGTTTCCTAAGTATCCCTGGTGGAGGTGGTGGTAGGAAGTAGGAGGGAGAGAGGAAGTGTTTTGTGAATGACAGAGAGAGAATATCTTGTGCCGTTGGCTTTCAAAACAAGATAGCAACTTTTTTGGGTTTTATTTTGTTTTCAGGGAGGTGGTGAGAGTTGTTGTTTAACATGGAAGCAGAATTCTTTCTTTCTTTCACCAACTGACCTCCGTTAGTAAGATCAAAAAGGTTTCAGTGTAAGTAAAGAAAAGATTCTTAAATTTTGCTGATTTGGCTGATCAGCTGATTTAATTGTCATGGCTACCCAGCATTGGAATCCTGGGAATTGTAGGCCTAGTCTGTACATGCAGCAGATTTTCATTTATTAGATTTCTATACCGCCCAATAGCTGAAGCTCTGAGGACAGTTTACAAAGGTTAAAACTTTTAAATTACATTATTTTAAAAAAGTGGTAGAGTGGACTGTATCATTTCAGGTGAGGAATGCCAGTTTGGAATGTCTCACCACATTTTAAAAAAATGCCTCCCTGCAAGTAGATAACTAGCACAGCAAGGAATGTGCTGGGCAAGAACCCTTTTCTGTGCTGTGTTGTTTTCTTTTATATGTTGTTAATCTTGCAGGGAAGCATTTCTTGTTTTTTACATCCAGAGAGGCATTCCAAAATGGCATTCCCTACCTACAGCCTGGAGTGGTCCAGTCTACTCTAGCTCCTGAGAATGCTCCCCTTCATGTTGCTGCATATGTAAACAGTTCTCCATGACTAGGGAGCACTGAGTGTATGTTTTCACATGGCAATGCCAGTGTTTCCTGACGAAGAGCCAGTGTGGCGTAGTGGTGAGTGTTGGACTGGTACTAGGGAGATCTGGGTTCTACTCCCCGCTCGGCCATGAAACTCACTGGGTGACTTTGGGCCAGTCACAGACTCTCAGCCTAACCTACCTCACAGGGCTGTTGTGAGGATAAAATGGAGAGGAGGAGGAGGATTATGTAAGCCGTCTTGGGCTCCTTGCAGGAGAAAAGGCGGGGTATAAATATAATAAATAAATAAATATTTTCCCCTTGGGGAAAATCCCATGCCAATTTGGCTTGGTCTTGCCTGTAATAGCAAGTGGCTGTAAAAGTATCTGCATACAAGGAATACACTTCTGGAAATTAGCCTGTCCAGTTCTTGTAATGCCCAGCTCCACATTGTGTTTAATCACCACATTCTCTCTATGGCTGTTCTCTTATAACAAGCACAGGATGGTACCCCTAGGTGGACTGCAGAGTTCAGATGCTTGTAGAACAGGATTAGGCAACCTGTACTCCTAGGGCCACATGCAGCCCTCAGCCTAATTTCAAAAGCCCTCTGCAGGTGATCAGTTCAGACTTCTGGCAAGAGTGATCTGACCCTTCACTGGCAGCCCAGCTGGGCAGGAAGAAAGGGGGTGGGGAGAGAAAAGGGGGTGGCAGAGAAAGCGAAAAGGGTTGACAAACCCACTTTTGGCTCTGGCCTTCTGCTTTTGCCCTGCTCACCATTGACATGTGACCCCCAACACATTACTTTAACAGAAAAAGGATGCCCACCCCATATGCAAAAGCACATCCATTCATCTCCACCAAATAGGCAACAAGATAAAATAATTCTTGTAGCCTATCTTGAACAATCTCCAGAGTTTTTAAAGTGAAGCTATAGTAGTTAAATCTGGTACAGTTGTGTGGTTTCAAATCAAATGTAAAGGCAACCCTTGTTCTATAGCTTACCTAGCATGATGATTAATTCATTATTCAACTCTGTGGTGTGCTCGGAAGCCGCACTATTGTGTTCCTGTGTGAGTCGTCTTCCACCACTGAGGGTCATGTCAGAAGTCATACGGTCCTGCATTCTGGATGACGACTGCTGCCATGTGAGGTTTTGGTACTTCTAGGCTTATTGAGGCCCTCTCTCTCATCCCTGAGCTGCTTTTTGCCCTTTTGCTTATAGGGGAGCCTGGCGGGGGAATAGCAGGCGAGTAGTGCTGTAAATTACATGTTGCATTCACGGGTCAAGAGAGCTGGGCACTGGAGAGCTGATGAATGACACGTGCAAGTCCATTACTAGCTCTAAACGATGGGCCAGCAGCTCCACGCTTCATTAATTAGGAGGAAAAGTGGAGGCTTTTAATGTAGCGAGTGCTGTTTCCCCCCTCCACCCCCATGCTCTAGAGCAGTGTTCTCCAACCTTGGGTCCCCAGATGTTTTTGGCCTACAACTCCCAGCATGCCCCAGTGGGGGGGGCGGGGGGGAGTTGAATTAAGGAAACGGGAACCCGAAAGGCTGCCAAATTCTGCATGAGATAACCCTGATTTATTTTATTAATTTATTCATTTTATTTATTTAAAAGATTTATAAGCCTTCTTTTAGGGCTTCTGCTTTTCCCAAAGCAGCATACAACAAAACTTAAAACCACAAAGCATAATAAAGCGATGATCAAAACAATGATAAAATCAGAATTATCAATTAAAACCAGATAGCATCACAACATCTCCAACAGAGTCCTAACTCAATTGTAGGCCAAGGTAAATAAGTGAGTCTTTAAGTCCCGTTTGAAGGCCTGTAATGATGAGGCCTCACAGACATCAGTTGGAATAGAGGTCTACAAGTGGGAGGCTGCTACCTAGAAGGCCCTATCCCTCATGCTCACCAGCATAATTGCTGTTACAAGCAAGCATGCAAGTAGGGCCTCCGATGCTGATCTCAAGGTGCGGGCAGATTGGTATGGGCAAAGGCGGTCAAGTCGTCTGGACCCAAACCGTTTAGGGCTCTAAAGGCCAATGCCAGCACTTTAATTCAGGTCTGGAAATGCACTGGCAACCAGTGTTGCTGATAAAGGGTAGGTGTCGCATGACCTGACTACTTAGCGCTTACCAGTGCTTGAGTGGCCGCATTTTGTACCAGCTGAAGTTCCAAGCCATCTTTAAAGGTGGCCCCATGCAGAGCACATTACAGTAATGCAACCTGGATGACATTAGTACACGGATAACTGAAGCAAGGCCTGTCCTCTCCAGATAAGGTTGCAGTTGGCATACGAGCCTAAACTTATTTCCAGAGCTTGTGTAATGACAGTCAAAGGAAGAGTGTCTCTGAGTTGCTGTGGAATGCAGACCCATCACCATTGAGTCTGGTTTTGTGCACATTTAGAATGGAAGAACTGCATGTTTGGACTAGAAAATGTGATTTCCAGGTGGGCTTGAGACCCCACCCCTTTAAAAAGAAGAAGAAGAAGGAATTAAGCCCTCAAGATATCTAATTATACACACGTGAAAGAATCCAGTAGGAATACACACAGCCTGGCTCTTGGTTTTCTTTTGGAGAAGCTTGCTTTCTTCTCCTTGAATCCTAGTACTTGAGCTGGTTCTGTAATAGATGTCAGATCCAGGCTTGTGAAGGTTGCCTTGGAGTCGTAAAATGCACCCACATTTGGAAGGCCGCTGCCCGCCCCCACTACAAAGATTGGGCTGAGAGCCCAACAAAGCGCCTTCCTTGCTTTCAAACTTGAAAGGGACAAAAACAAACCTGTGCCTAGATTGGCAATCAGAGTGTGGAAGGCTGCCAAGGAAGACAGAACTTTGGTAAGGATGCAAACGAGTAGGGAGAGAGGAGCCAAACGGGAATCCGGCATGGACTGACAGAGGAAGGCACCATGAACCGGAGTGCTGATGAGATTTTTTTTTAAAATGATGACTTAGAATGACAAAAGTTGGTTTCCTTCCTATGTTAACACCCTGAAAGGCATGTCAGCTATCCAGATTGTTTTCTCTGTATTTGGCTGCCTTGCAGCTGGTTCAGTCCATTTTACCTTCATTTTCTTGGTCATGTTCTCAAAAGGTTTCTCTGCAACTCCAAGGGATCAAGGGATGTTCGTGCAATTAGATGCTGCCCCACGTCCTTATCCTATAAATTAAGGATCCAAGGAATATTTGTGGCTTTTGATTCCTGCAGTGGAAACCTGTATATTTGCAGCTCCTGCTAAGTGTCTTGAACAAAGCAACCGGTTCTAGAACAGATGCTACCGATCTGTGGAGAGAAGGAAGGGAGGGCGAAGAAGAAGAAGCGAGGAAGAAGCAGTAACGTGTTGCGTAATGAAACCAATTGCCCAGAATGGAGAAGGATGCACAATCTTTTTGGGAAACTGCCCAGTATCATGCACAAAAACAAAGCTGGTCCACACTCAGTGTGGAAAGTGGTAAGTGGCCGCCTGGCACTATGCATAATTAGCACTTCCAAGTTGTTGTACACTTACCTTAAGCATGCATTTAAAAAGCTTAGCACTGGCTTTTTACAAAAACAGCAGCCTATCTGAATCCGGACAACAGCACAGGGGAGGTGTTTTTGTTTTGTTTTTTAACTCTTTCCTCCCTGCCATTTTCTTGCAGAAAATTATATCTCCCCAGCAGCTATTTCCGAAGGTGGTGTTTAGTATGAACAGCCTAGGGAGAAAAGGCTAACACCCCCCCTTCTGTCTGTGGCCATGGTCCCAACCTGGATGGCTGGAATTTCTGAAAAAAGGAAGTGGCCAGTGCTAAGCATGCTTATATACAAACAGATGCTTAGTACAACATGTAGTTTCTCTCACTCTCATGCTAGTAGGATGTATGAACCAACTAAGTAACCATTTGGGAAAACCGTAACCTTGCAAAGATTACATGTCCTCTTTTGTGGATAAATGTTTAGAACATGTCACTTGCTGGTAAGGCAGAAATATCGATGAAAATAATAGGCAAGGTTTTGCTTTTAAATCTTAAACTATAAGTCAAGGGTGGGCAACTTATGACACAGCATAGCTAGTGGTGAGGGCTGATGGGAGTTGTAGGCCAAAAGATCTAGGAGGGCCACAATTTGCCCACCCCTGCTATAAAGCCTTAAACAGCTTGGGTCCCTATAGGGTTCAGAACTGGAATTGGGTGGGGGCTAAGTTGGGTGGGGGCCCCTCTGTGGGCTAGATCAGTGTTCTCCAACCTTGGGTCCCCAGATGTTTTTGGCCTACAACTCCCAGCATGCCCCAGCCAGCTGGCTGGGGCATGCTGGGAGTTGTAGGCCAAAAACATCTGGGGACCCAAGGTTGGAGAACAGTGGGCTAGATGATGAAATTGATTTAATATCAAGCTGAAAGAGAGAGAGTATGTGTACATACAAGATCCTGCTGGGAACTTTGGCACCAGCATGCTATTCTTCCCTTTATCCTAACCTCCTGGAAGGGGACAGGGGGGCCAAGCTTTGGTCCTGCTGGAGGACCTGATTGGATAGGGCTTTTTCTCCCATGGGGCAAAGGCAGTGTGGTTCTTAGGTTTGCATCTTGGGTCTTTATCCCCATCTGTTGCAGCAGCGCTTCCATCTATCTTATAAGGCCACGACCAGGATGTTGCTCTGTTTGCTTTTGGAAGTCACCAAATCAATATTTGACTGCAGTTTTAATGGGGTGTTTATGTCAAGCCTAGCAGAGTCCCCGTGTCATTTTCTTTATTGACATGGCAAACAAGCGAGTGCAAGCAGGTAATGTTGGGAGTCCTGTTGTTTCTCCAGGCAGCTGGAGCCGGCAACCTCTCAGACAGAGAGTCTGCTCATAATTATTATTCTTATTTTTAAAACATTTATATGGTACTTATATGAAACAATTCCTCTAATTGGGTAAACATATAAAATGCTCAAGGTGCATTTATGCACGTAGAGTGTGCTGCCATCTTCATAAAAGGAACATACAGGGTCTTTATGATGAGACTGTTTCTATCCAAAGAATATACTTGCTTTTGTTTAATTGGTGGTTTCTATTTCAGCATTATTTCCCCCACTACTTCTCAGGTAGCCAGATCTAAGATATATGTGCACAGGTAGCATAGGGTGCAGCGGTCTCTCTCTCTCTCTCTCTCTCTCTCTCTCTCTCTCTCTCTCTCTCTCTCTCTCTCATATATTGGGTATATTTGCAGTTCTGCTTCCACAAAATGAAGGCATTTATATTTTTGAAGCTGTAATAATCTGCATGCTTAACTGGGAATAAGCTCCAATAAATAGACCTTTGAGTATAGATGCATGGAATTGCTCTGCAAATTTCATAACTATGTCACACGGTTCCATTTTATATACGCTAACTAAGTTAGAAATTATGCATTTTATATTGTCAAAGCAGTAAAATTAGGTTTGATGAGAAAGTAATATTGCATATGTTTCAGTTTCCCCCAAAATGCTATCTCCCCCCCCCCTGAAATTAAACAGTTTCTTCCCATGGCTTCAGAATTTCTGGAAATATTACATCTCTAATATGGAGTGACTACTCTAAATAAGCAGTCCAATGAGCCTGTGTACCAGCTATGCGTGCCAAAGGCACAAATCCTCTTCAAAAGAAAAGAAAAGTGACTATCTTATATTGCAGCCTTCCTGAACCTGGTGCCCTCCAGATGTTTTGGACTACAATTCTCAGCATTCCTAACCATTGCCCATCCTGGCTGGGACTGATGGGAGGTCCAAACATCTAGAGGGAACCAGATTGGCGAAGGCGACTGTATTGCTAATCACTGCTCCAATTCTTATGAGGTATAAAAAGTAACCCCTGTAAATGCTTTAATATACCCTGCTTCTTCTTTTGGCAATTGAATTATAGAAGGACCATAGCCCAGGTAGAGGGCATGCTTTGCATGCAGTAAGTGCCAGGTTAAGTCCTTGCTTTCTCCAGTTAAAAGGATGTTGTGAAAGACCTCTGCCAGAGACTCTGTTATCAGACAATACTGGGTCTGATGGATAAATAGAACAGGCAGCTTCCTTTGAATCATGGATATCTCCAGGAGCAGGCCTCTGTATCTTATCTCCACATTGCAAATACTTCTCTCTCCCCCTCTCCCCAAAATTTGAAATTGCCAACATGCACAGACTGGGGCTGGGTGAACAGATCATATGAGCAGTGCCTGCTCTTGTAGGTATTTGTGCTCTTTGGCTCAGATTCACACTGACGGTTCTACGGGGCAGAGGCCAGGAGCTCAAGGCTTGCTACCACACCCTGCAATATGTAAAACCAACATACCGGGACTTTGTGCGAACTAGATCCCAGTGACAGTGCTTCTTTGAGGAAAAATTAAATCAGAATTATGATTTGCTCTTCAGGGATTACTACTGTTATGGCATTAATAAGGCGGGCAGTGCTGTGAGTCTCTTTGGCTCATGAATTCAGGTAGTGATTCATTATGAGAGATGGAAACTACTAGTGGTTCTATTGTCCCACAGCCTGTATTCTTCAGAAATGTTTTTTAAACGTGCCAGCTTGTAAGCATCAATACAGTCAAGAGGTTTTGCATCATTTTTCCACAATACTGGCAGTGCCTCCATGTAGCACGGACGTGGCTGAGACACATAGAGCTTCCTTTGTCTGAGCTCCATATTCCATTTGGAACACAAAAAGGCAAAGCTAGCAACTTTCTTGATAAATCTGGCAGGCTTAAGCCCCACCACTAGCTATTGGCTGTGCTGCTATGATGTCATTGAAATACTTGTGAACATTCTAACTTTTCAAGTTGAAAAGGTTGTGTGCGATAGAAAGTTCCAGCATCTGCAAGGGAAACATTTAGTTCAGTTTGGCTTGGAGAAAAGAAAAGGCCTAGGCTTGATGCATGCTGCTGACACAAAGGCAAAGGGGGCAGGCAAAGAGGCTGGGGGCTAAGAGCTGAGTTGGATCATGGTCCAAGAGGTAGGGAAAAGTGGGGAAAGGGTGGCTGAAGGGAAGTGGCACAGAATAAGCTATAGAATGAGAAACAAAGGCATTAGGGAAAGTGAAGTGGGAGCGAGTTGAGGAAAGGCGGAGGGGAAAGGAACTGGGAAAAACCTCACACAGAACCTAAGAGTCAGTAAGGAAGCACTGGAGGACATTTCCGGTCAAGGAGAGACAGTGAAGGCAAGGAGGGCTTACTGGTGCTACTTTTCACATATTGGTTTAAGCTCCAAGGTAGAGACAGTAGTGTTTTGTTTTGTTTTTTAACAACCCAAACCGCAAGACCTTTGAAGCTAGTTTTAGTATCATCCTGTGGGCTCTGGTCAGTAACTGAGCGACTTTAATTCTGCTTCTCCAGACTGGAAGGCGTGGGTGGGTGGGTGGGTGACTGAGTGGTGGGGTAACTGGATTGCCTGATCCAGACTGCAGCTCCCTCCCTCTAGTTCTGTTGCACAGCAAGACCTTGTGCCATCTATACATAGTCCAGGTGTATTTGACGTGCTGGACTTGCATGGATGAGATGCCTTCCCTGTTCCTTCCCTGTGGCATTCCAGGCTCTCGTTTTTCAGGCAGCTGATCTGGGAGGCAGGGGGGGGGGTGGAGTTGCCGATTCCAACTCTGCTCATTCGCTTGCTTGCCCCACCTTCTCTGTTCCTCCTCCTCCTCCTCCTCCTCCTCCTCCTCCTCCTCCTCCTCCTCCTCCTCATTCTCATTAAAACCATGGGCTCCCGTTTAACTGATGTTGTGCTGCATGTGACAAAAATGAAAAGAAAGGAATCAGTCGTCACCCTGGGGTGCTTTCAGACGGAGTGCTCCAAGCACTAGCAACCAGAAGGCACTGTGTGCAGCAATTCTGTCTCTTTTTCCTTAACGGATTTTCTGTGGTGGGGAAAAAAAGATGGAAGAAGTGATAGAAGAACATGGGAGGGCTATGAGCAGAAGTCATTGTCATCTGGACCCCCTATAAAATTATGTGAATGAGGCAGGGTGATGGTGAGATAAAAGCCTCATCTGGAGGCAGCCTCTGTGTGCAGTAGAAGTTAATAGTGCCATGGATGGAGCGTTAAGAGCACAGAAAGCTACACTCCTCCCCCATTGAATTGGGGCAGCGGCACTGGGGCAACATCGGGACTGGGATGTCATGTGTTTTGTATGTTTTGTGACTTGATGTTTAGTCTGTGGATGAGCTCATGTGCTTGAGTTACTGGCTTTTAGTGTATTTCTAGTTCATGTTTAGCAGTTGTGGCATATTGTACTAGTTTGGGATTGATTGATTGATTGATTAATTATATTTATACCCCACTTTTTTTCCTGCAAGGAACCCAAGGCGGCTTACATAATCCTCCCCCTCCTCTCCATTTTATCGTCACAACAACCCTGTGAGGTAGGTTAGGCTGAGAGTCAGTGACTGGCCCAGAGTCACCCAGTGAGCTTCATGGCCGAGCGGGGACTAGAACCCGGATCTCCCGAGTCCCAGTCCAACGCTCTTAACCACTACACCACACTGGCTCTCGTGTATTTCTAGTTCATGTTTAGCAGTTGTGGCATATTATACTAGTTTGGGTTATGGTAGATTGATAGTGGTTGCCTCATATCATCTTTGGGAACCTACCCTCCAGGGCTGGTGCTAGCTGCTGAAAAGATGGGGGGGCCCCCTCAGGTCCACAGGACAAAAAAAAGCACAAATTTGCATATGCTAATTTACATAAGCTCTAAAGTGTGTGTGTGTCTTTAAAGGACCCTGTCTCCTAAGAAACACCCCTATTTGTAAAAAGGGATGTATGGACAGGGGAGAGGAGGGCATTTGATTTCAGAAAAAAAACCTCAGGCAGAAAGATTCAGGGTGGGAGGGGGCAGCAGGAGGTGAAGCACATGTGGGCAAAAAGCCAGCTCATCCAGGGGGATCCGATGCAACAGAGATAATCAGGGCCCCTGTACCTTTATTTCAGCAAGTGCCCCTGGACAGCAGGGTGGTGGGGCAGGTGGCCTCCCAGAGATTCAGGGCTCCAAATGAAAGATTGGGGGCTCCAGCCCTAGTGGACTTCCCCCCTAACACTGCCTCTGCTACCCTCTTCTTTAGAATTTTCCTCTGTGCAGCATTAGGGGAGGCATTGAAACAGTGAGTTGCTCAGAGATTTGAATATCCTCATACAACATCCCATTCTTTTTTCTTTTTTTTTCATTGCGGTGGGGGGGGGATACCTTCTGTGCTCATTTTCTTTGCTCCCTAACTGTGGCTTTCTCCACCCCCGCCAATGCACCTTGTTCGTGGACATTGGGAATCTTAAGAATTGGTGTTGGGAGTTGGTGCTGCAATACAAAAAATATATTGGGAACACCGTGTGCATTGGATTTAAAGAAATACCTCAAAGTGGTTGAGCCCCAATCCCTGCTGATCCTCTGAGCTCTTTAACTTTTTTTTTTTTTTTTGCTAAAGAGATTTAAAATGCGTTTGCGCACTAGGCTATGCTAATCAGGGCTTAAATTTGAGCTTGGGGCTCAGCCCTGAAACCTGTTTCTAAGGCCAAGATTCAGTCCCATAAATAATGTCTGTTGATGAAGGAAGTGCTTCTAAGCATGCACAGAGTGCCTTTCCTTCGTCACCAGATGCAACCAGTCCCCACAAATCTGAGATTGTTAAAATGCTCACTTGGCCCCTCCCAACACCGAAAATCCAGCCAAGAAGGAGGGGAAACAGATTTGTGCAACACACATGGGGAGAAAGTGGGGCTCAGTTGGAACTCCTGCCTGCCCTCAGCCCAAAAATGTGGTGCAATGCAGAGTGAGGATCCATGGCCTACCTGTCACAAATGTCCAGCCCACTAGAGAAGTCCCACTTTGCTCTTTTCACACTTAACAGAAGTGGCTTTGCAGTCTGTCAAAAGAGATTATCCTGTTTGCGGGGTCAGTCCATGGATGTAAAGTGGCTAGTATCTAGGGTGGCAGTTGACATAGGAGTGTCGATCCAGCTAGTAGTGCTTAAGTCTCACTGAAATCAGAGTGAGGCAAGTTAGTTGTGACTAACACAGGCTGATTTCATATGTGCTATTCCCCATCTAGATCTAAAACCCGATCATATTCGCAGAGCCTCAGCAGGGTAAAGCCTTTATTAGAACCAATCAAAATGTCATAGTGTCGTGGGCAGCTCCAGGCAGCATAACCAATGGTCAGAGGTGATGGGAGTTGCAGCTCAAAACATCTGGAGGTCAATGCGTTGAAGAAGGCTGACTTCGGGCTTTTCTTCGTCTCCCTATGTTTTGGTATAGGTGAGACAGGTTGAATTAAAAAGCAACTCTTGACCATGCCTGGTGCTGGGAACTACAAGTCCCAGGGGGCAATCTTCTTTTGCACCCAGGTTGATTTAACCACATCATGCAGCTTCCTACATTATCTCTTGGTTTTGCCTCCACTGTATTTATCAGAACAAAGTCCACTTTAGTTGAAAAGCACCTGCAGCAAGAAGGGTAGGAACTAACCAAAAAGGTGGATAGATTTGTGGCTTGTGTGGAAAAAGAGAGGGAGAGAAAGAGAGAGAGAGAGAGAAAAGAAAGGGAGATTGCTAAACCTTATCCTTCCCAGAATGCTATGTGAGATTAAGGTCAGAAAAATGAGATTTTAATAGGATTTGCTGGCAAGATAAAGCTTGGGTTGTAACATTCACTGCATTTCGGGCCTTATATGGGGAAAATGTGTCCTGCTCCCACCTGAGGTAGGAATTTCTGAATGTGAGGCAGTCTTGGATAAGGAAGGGAAGAAGGTGAGAGGAGAACTCACTTTTGGAGCATCCAGAGGCCGTGTTGAAAGTGACATTGTCCAGATATTAGAGAATTCCCACAAGCAGTCTTTCCCCCCATGCTGGGATATATGCGGGAAGGTATTCTGTGATGTGTTTGGCACTTAAGTCCTTGAAGAACTTCTGCATTTCACGTCATTAATGCAAACAGGCAGCTTATGGGACTCAGTTATTGCAGCTTCCACAGGCAGCGTGGTCCAGTGGGAAGGGATCTGCAAGGTGGGCCTGATCATGCCACGCCTGATCATGCAGTATCCTGAAAACCACACCTAAACTGGCAAATTTTGGGCACAATATAGGGACAGTGAATTGTAGGCACAAATTTGTCTAGTGCATGCTGCAGCTGGACCTTGGTCCTTGAAACAGCAGAGTAGGAGAAGTGATTCAAGATGTTGCCAGTTACATGCAGGTTTCCCAGAGTGTTATCAGCATTGGACCGTACGTAGCTGAGTACTCAGGAACTGTAATGTAAATCCCAATAGGATAGTGACTGGTGTTGCTGGGGTAGAGACAGAGGCCATGCCAATTGAAAGCTAAGGTCTGGAACTGGTTAAAAGCGTCCAGTCAAGGTGGTGACTGAGATTGCAACCAGTACCAAGGAGAGCCAGATTCAGCAGGCAGTCTGTCCAAGGAAGAGGCTAATAGGAATTTGGAAACAGGGAACGCAGGCTAGGAAATGCAGAGCTCCAGGTGCCTAAATGTCAGGAGGTTCTGGATCTGTGTGCAGCTTCCCTGTGTGATGAACCACCGAACTGAAGGTGGTAGCCTTCTCGGTGAAGAACCTTCTCGACTGACCCAGGTTGGCCATTGACTCCTTCTGAGCAGGAAGTATAAAGGGCTTCCTGTTCCAGCTGAGTCTGGTTTTAGCAACGTCTTCCCAAACTCTGCCATGTTCCTATATCCTTGGTTATTCTTCGGTCCTTCCTCCTGGCTTGTCCTTCAGCCCTGACTTGCTCCTTGCTCCTGATTTCTGGTTTGCACTTCGGACTTGATTACTGGCTTGTCCCATGGCCTCGAGGTTCCTGGTTCATCTCAGAGTGCTGCCCATGACCTAGACCTGACGCTGAGCTCAAGACCAGGGGGACTGTTTCTCAGGCAAAGACTCAGGCCTGACCTGGAAGTATTCATAACTAGGCCTCGTTGGGCAGAACACATGAGCTGTTTGTGGAGTAAAGCCATTCTGTGAGCCCAAAAGAGCAATGCTGCTGCTTTTTCTTCCCCTCTGCAGCCTTGAGTGGCTCCTCACAGGGGTAATGATAGACAGATTGAGAGGCACCCGGTTCAAATCCTTGTTGCTGTAGGTTGGTGCTGTCTTTTCTGCTCTAGGAAGACTGCACACAGTGAGCATCTCTGCCATGATATTGCAAGTGCTTCTTCCTAGCCACTGTCCTGTTGATGGAGGAGCAACTAGAAAGGTGGCGGTGGAGGAAGAGGTTGCCCATGTGGATGATGCGATCTTTTCTCTCATCTGCTGAAAAGGCTACGGCCAGTCCCTGGAGCATTGAGTTTGGGAGATTTGGGTTCAGAACTTAACCTCTTCATGGACCCATGAAGCTTTAGGCATGATATGCTCTCTTTCAGCTTCCGTTGCTTTTCCTGTAAAATGGACTCACGCTGTTCTTACTGTGATGCACACACTATGCAGGGGGGGGTCAAATGCTTTTAATTGGCAAAGTACTGCTATGTACATGATGACAGGGACATGAGACACTGCTGCACCTGAGAAGAGTTCAGCAAGGCAGAGGCACACTGCTGCAGAGCACAAAATGTGTATAACATGCATAGACATGCACATAGAGAGAAAGACATCATCAAAGGTGCAACCATAAATCCATGCAGGGATCATCCTAGTTTCACCAGTGTTCCCTTTCTCTGGCTTGCTTACTGTGGTGTCCAACAGAATGATCAGAACTGGTGTTTGACCAGGTCCAGCAAAGGGGTTATAGTTTTATTTATTTTATTTATTTATTTATTTATAAGATTTATATACCGCTCCATATTCCAGTATGGAAATTTCAGAGCGGTGAACAATAAAATATAAAACACTCTTTATATAGCTCTCTCAGCCAATCAAAACTTTGTCTTGCAAAATGACAGCACAAAATTGGGCCAGTTTCAGGATTTTCCGGGCCAACTGGCTAAGGTCTCCAACAGCCCCTATTTTTTATGCCATGGGGGTGAGGATTCATTTCTGGATCACCGTTCCCTCTGTGTCACAGCCTTTTATTTTCTCATCTCTTCCCGGCCTCCTCCCTGCCTTCTGAGTATGACATAACCCCCCTTTGCTTCTGTGCCAGGAGGTCAGTGTATGTCATTCTGTTGCCTAATGGGCCAGCTGCAGATGTGAGAACAGGATGTGTGCATGGAAGGGCTTGCTGTGAGGGTTTCATAGGTCTGTCCCTGAAACTGCTGGGGCAGGCGGCTAGGCAGCAACAGTAAGCAGCATAATGCCACAACAACTGGTCCTTTGGGATGGGATGTGTCTTTTGTTAGCTCTAGGGAAAAAAGCTAGCAATCTTGGCTCCATCCCTGTAAGATATAGTCTTGGCTCTGTTCACTAAAGATAACTTAAAAAAAATATGTTTGAGCCTTTCTGAGAATACACAAAAATCTTCTTCAAGATTAATATTTACTGAAGCTGAAGTAATCCCCGTTTGCTGTTCTAGAGCGCAATCCTATTCAAGTTTGGACAGGAAAAAGTCCTACAGCTCTGAGGCTGGGGAATGCTGGGAGTTGTAGGACTGAGATCCAGGTTCTAGTCCCCGCTCGGCCATGAAACTCACTGGGTGACTTTGGGCCAGTCACTGCCTCTCAGCCTAACCTACCTCACAGGGTTGTTGTGAGGATAAAATGGAGAGGAGGATGAGGAGGATTATGTAAGCTGCCTTGGGTTCCTTGCAGGAAAAAAGGCGGGGTATAAATATAATAAATAAAATAAATAATAAATTGCACCCTTAGTTTATTCATTTAAAATATATACCACCCTTCATTTCATATTTCCAGGGCGGTTCTAAATATCTTGAAACACAGCAATAAAACATCCTGCAATAAATTAGCCAAGTAAAATAGTAATTCTCCATTTAGAATTTGAGTTTAAAATTTGAGCTTAAAATACCTGGGTAAATGAAAAGATTTTTAGTTAGCGCCTGAAGGATGATGGCGTTGGCACCAGGCAAGCCTCACTGGGGAGGGCACACTCGGGCACAACAAACAAAGAGGCCCTTGTTGACTTCTGCCTCATCTCTGATGGAGGAGGCACACAGAGGATGGCCTCGTCAGATATGATTTTAAAGCCAGTGTAGGCAGGTTTGGTGTGAGATCAGGCGTTCTTTGGGTTGTGAAAGTAGGTGGAAATCCATTGAACAGCAGTGTTGTAAAATGTGGAGTTAGGAGCTGATGGCTTCTCTCCCACTCAAAAATCTTGGTGTTGAGGGATTTCCCCCATCAATACATGCAGATCAGGGGTGCAGAATCTCAGGCCCAGGGGCCAAATCCAGCCCTCTGGGGCTCCCAATCTAGCTGCTTCCCCTTTCAAAGGTTGAAATGCTTCTCCTAAGGCTTCTGGCAGTAAGAGCTTTAAGCTAGAATATGCTGGTATTTTTGCCCCTGCCCCTTTTGTCTTCAGCTCCCAGCACTGGAATGCGGCCCCCGAGAGCTTCTCTGAAATGGAATTTGGCCCTCAGGCTTGAAAAGGTTCAACACCCCTGATGTAGATGAAACAAAAAGCAACAATTTGGCTCTACTGGGTTTGTTTGGAAATGGCTAGAATGTATAGATATCCCCCTCTGTAAGTGAGAAGTAGCTGTTAACATGTAGACCACCAAAAGGCCTTTCCAGTTTGATGGGGGGGGGGGGATGGAAAGGCAGTAGCCAGCAGTGGTGTAAGTAAGGGCAGGGCTAGCTTGCTTTTTAAAACTTGGCCCAACCTCCTGTTACCCAACTGCATGTAGCCTCTAGGCCAGGGCTCTCCAACCTTGGGTCCCCAGATGTTGCCGGCCTACAGCTCCCAGCATACCCAGCCAGCATGGCTAATGGCAAGGGATTCTGGGAGCTGTAGTCCAGCAACATCTGGGGACCCAAGGTTGGAGAGCCCTGCTGCTCTAGGTCCTGTGAAGGAGATGAGCACTTGCCTGCCTTTCCTCCAACTCAGAAGCTGTGCCTGCATAAGTGGAGTTCTGTTTTTGGGTGTGTGTGTGTCAGAAATATACTATCCCCTACTGTGCAACCTTGGAGATGACTTCAGAAAAAGAAACAAAGACATCACTCCCCCACCCCACCCCACCCCAGTGCTGTTGTCAGTGGTGGTCGGGCCATCCAGCATCAGGGGGTGCTGAGCAAGGTTTGCCCCCACTGTAACATTGTCCCCCAAGTGCATCATTTCTCGCTCCTCCCTCCATATTGAATGTCATCCGATCACTTTATGTAGGAAAAAGTAAAGGGGTACACACAGCGATAATTTTGGGGTGTGTGTGTGGCTTGAGAATAAAGAATACTCCTATCTTTGTAGCCTTAGCCCTTCATCTAAATCAGTGTTCTCCAACCTTGGGGTCCCCAGATGTTTTTGGCCTACAACTCCCAGCATGCCGCATGCTGGGAGTTGTAGGCCAAAAACATCTGGGGACCCCAAGGTTGGAGAACACTGATCTAAATAGTCCCGCTAACCCCAGAGCAATGCTGGCGTTTCTGAATAGAGAGATACAATATTTAAAGTGTTGGCGTTTGGAGGACGCTCTGCAGTGTGGCCTGTGGAGAGAGTCTCCTCCGAGCTTCCCAGAGCTTTGGCCACAACATCAGCTTATTTTTAATGCCTCTGTTGTGAACAGTTAGAACCAGGGAGGGTTTCCTCTCTTATGGTAAATTATGATCATGGCTTTCCTCTCCTCTCTCTCTCCCCTCTCCATCCCCTTTCACCTGGAGGTGTTAGAAATTGCCACAGATATAAACAGGAAGTGTGGAATTGCACCTCTGTACCAAATTTCCCTTTGGAATGACTCAGTGGAAGGACTGGAAGGGTTTTCCTCACTAGTCTTCACAATATGAGTGTGAGGATTAATTCTCTTCCATGTTAAGCAGGCTGGTTGGGGATCAGGAAAGAGGGGGTGATATCGTCTGTGGAATGTGCCTTGACACACTCACTCGAGTCATCTGGAGCTAGGTGCTCTGCAGGCAACTTTCTGTATAGTACAGCTGGTGTCTGTTTACCAGATTAAGGGATGTAGGCAGCTATACCTGACTCAAGATGGAGGAGGAGGTTTTTTTCCAGTTTAGGATCCCTTCTCTATTGCTGAAATTGAAGTGGAGTCAGAAGTGCAGTAGGTACTTCTCCACTCACGAAGCAAGGGCAGAAGGCCAGGATTCTAATATTTATATCAGGGCTGGCCAATCCAGAGGCTTCATACTACCTGCCAATCACAGAGGCTGACGTTACACAGCCATCTTCCCTTCAGTGCCTGAAAAGGGCTCTGAGGCCTGAAAACAAATACCGGTAGTTCTGAGTAGCTCACTAATCTTGGCCCCAGCCTATGAGTTCCCAGTTTGAGTCCTTAAGGGCACAATCCTATGCATGTTTAGACGGAAATCCTACAACTCCAAGCATTCCGCAGCCAGTGTGACTGGCTGGGGAATGCTGGGAGTTGTAGGACTTTTTCTGTCTAAATACGGTATGTATAGGATTGCGCCCTAAGAGTTCCATCTTTGTAGGTCGGATGTTGGCATCCACAACACGCATTTTATCGCTCATATTTTATTGCTCATCATTAGGATATTACCCAATAGGTTATGATGATGATACAGCCATGTTACAGGCAGCATTGCATATTGCAGCTGCCCTGCAAAACTGGAAAATAAGCACAGTAAAACTACAGTTTTGTAGGAAAATATACTAATTCATGCTCATAGAAAAAGTACTGTTGTTGTTGTTGTTGTTGTTGTTGAAGGGAGACATCTACATCCCTTGTGACAAATGAGGAACGAACATGCATTTGCTTCACCATAAACAGGTAATCTGAATCAGTGTACATAGCTATCCTGTTTCAAGAGTTTGCCGCTTTGAATCGGCAGAGGGCTCTGCAGTCCATGAGGACGCTCCTCAGGGAACTGTGTGTGTGTATATATGAGAGAGAGAAGCCTGATGATGGAGTTGCATTCTGGGAAATTTCTGCTTTCTCTCAGCATGACTGTCTATTTAGGGCGCTCCTGTGCAAAACTCCCAAGTATGTTGGAAGGAGTCCAGCTGCTCCAGAATTTGCCCTGATGAACACTGCCTGACCTTTTTCCTGTTTCAAGTTGTTAAGAACTATATTGTAGGTGGGAGAGAACCCGAAGCCTTTGGTGTCTAACTTTTTCTGCTCTTTTACTTAGGGGAGGAGTACAGGAACACTCCAAATCAAGAGAGGGAGTGTTTTAAAGAACAAACCGTTTTTAACTGTATCTTTTTGGTGTCCACCTCCAAGGACACATCTCAGTGAAATCAAAGGGCACCACCATCTCTGTACCATTACTTTCAGTGCTCTGCTCCCCCCCCCATTCTCCTGAAATTGAAGGATGACAATATTATTAGCCTGACTTTCTCCCTATCACGTGTTTTCTACTTCAGGAGGTGACATTTCTAAAATGAAATAGGGGAATAAAGACATTGGCTAGGGAATGAATTCACTTCCTGATTTCTGAAATGCAAGGTACAGTAATACCTTGGATTGCAAGCATAATTCGTTCCGGAACCGTGCTTGTAATCCAAAACACTCTTATATCAAAGCGAGTCTCTGGTGGGCGTGAGCGGGGCTGATTTCGGCCCGCTACGCCCGCTCGAGGTGAGCGGTTACATCCCTACACTTGTCTTGCAAGACCTTGCTTGTTTATCAAGTCAATTTAAAAAAATTTTTTTTGCTTGTCTTGCAAAACGCTCTCAGACCAAGTTACTTGCAATCCAAGGTATTACTGTATTGGGCCCTGGTTTTACATGAATGTTACCCCCTCTGTCATGGAAGCCCCTCCTTCTTTTACTTGATGTGAGGAGCTAGGTATAGTTAATCAATGATGAGGGGAAGATACTCTTTGACAGCATTTCCCCCCCCTGAATTCCTGCTTCCCATGTTTTGGGGCTCAGCCCTCTAGCACTGAAAGCAAATTTTCTGGCTCAGCCATAACGAGTCCTGATTCAAAATTAAGTCCAGTCGCCACACCTTAAAACCTGCCTCACGCCCTCCGGTCTCCTGTAGTTTCTCTGTCTCAACACAAAATCAGATGTGGACTCACTAAACAATGTGCAGTGTGGCGAAGGATTTTGCGCACTTAGTATTCCTCTTCCCAATGAGCACTGGCACTGCTACATTGTGGTTCAGAGCTGGTGAGGGAGAATGCTACTCTCTCTCGTCAATTTCTTCCTTTATGTACAGCAAGACAAATCTCGATTTCAATGCAATAGAAGGGAATGGGGTTAATTTTGCTGTTTGGGGAATAACTGGATTTTTGTTTAAAATTTTCAGTATGGCCTCTAGTGCTGGAGAAGATGATGAGCACATGCAGCCTGTGTGTGTGAGAGAGAGAGATCAGAGCATAGGAGTTCTTTATAAAATGGGACTCCTTTATAAAAAAATGGCAGGGTAGCTAAAGTGGCACTGCTGAATGGAGAAGAACTTATGACGTGACAACTCGGACACGGCAGTGTAAATTTTCATGCATGTTGACTACCATGTTTCCCTGAAAATAAGACACTGTCTTATATCTTTTTTGGCTCAGAAAAAAACACTATGTCTTATTTTCGGGGTAGGTCTTATACTTTAGCAATTCCCAAAAATAGTACTAGGTCTTATTTTCGGGGTAGGTCTTATTTTCGGGGTAGGTCTTATACTTTAGCAATTCCCAAAAATAGTACTAGGTCTTATTTTCGGGGTAGGTCTTATTTTCGGGGAAACACGGTATGTGCACAAAACTCCTTTATTTATTTGTACTCATTCATTCTGCATTCCTTTATTTGTTTTGAATGCTTGTGTCTGTATACGTTTAGTTGCAGCTTTTACTGTATTCCCCCCGCCCCACCAATACATAATAATTAGTATCATTCATTCATATATTATAATAATAATAATAATAATAATAATAATAATAATAATAATAATAATAGGTAGTAGTAGTATAATCTCAGTTCCTTTTGGTTTATTGCTCATTGAGGAAACTTTTATATGATAGTTTTACCTTTCTCCCTTACAGTAAATAACTTTTGTGAACAAAGCCAGGTCCTGCTTCACCAGAAAATACTAATGTTCAGAGGCGAATACTGAACATTGGGCCCGAGCTACAAATATATGGGTGGAAAAGAGGCTTCTTGCATTTCAAGTGTGGCTGGGTGAGACTGCTGTTGCTTTTTTCTTTAAATAGTCTTCTTGGACAGTTGGGGAAACAAAGGCTTTTCTCCCTCATCCCCTCCCAGCTCAGCCCTCTTGTGTCGGCGCCGACAGCTGTGCAGAGGCGAAGAGCCCTGCCTTGTTCCTCAGGCTCCGTAACTTGGGCTCGTTGAGACATGTGAGGGAAAAGAGAATGGGCGTGAATTGGAACAGGGCACGAGGCTGTGGTTTTGCATATGCCATCCTGAATCAGGCAGGGAAGGGCCCCTCACATGTATGCAGAAGTGGTGCTTTTGGAGGATTTTATGGCTTTGATGGTAGCAGTGAAGTGGAAGGTGGTGGGGGGAGCGGGGGAGAAATGCCCGTGAGGTAAGTTCATGACAGGAGGGCGGCCATGTTTGGTTTTTTGTGAGGGAAGCCACTTTGACAGCCCTCTGCTTGGTTCTGTGAAGACACCATTGCCACGTTACTTGACGATGCGAGAGAGAACTAGTACTTGCTGAGGTCTCACTGGAGTGGCAAAAACCCATATTTGAGCTGTGCCACTTCAGACTGCAGGAGGGGGCTCAAATGACAGAATGTACCAAAATACAGTAATACTTTGGATTGAGAGCATAATTCGTTCCGGAACCGTGCTTGTAATCCAAAACACTCTTATATCAAAGCGAGTCTCT
Organism: Shinisaurus crocodilurus; assembly: GCA_021292165.1. Lineage (NCBI taxonomy): Eukaryota > Metazoa > Chordata > Lepidosauria > Squamata > Shinisauridae > Shinisaurus > Shinisaurus crocodilurus. Next base: position 272,785,903 of record CM037877.1, on the reverse strand, counting down.
GGCGGGCGTGAGCGGGGCCGATTTCGGCCCACCGCTACGCCCGCTCAAGGTGAGCGGTTAGATCCCTACGGACTACTTCTATTGCAAGACATCGCTTGTTTATCAAGTAAAAATTTATAAGAAAATTTTGCTTGTCTTGCAAAACGCTCTCAGACCAAGTTACTTGCAATCCAAGGTATTACTGTATATATCTATGTCTGTCTGTCTAGATAGATAGATCTGTGTTCTTCAACCTTGGGTCCCCAGATGTTTTTGGCCTACAACTCCCAGCATGCCCCAGCCAGCATAGCATAGCTGGCTGGGGCATGCTGGGAGTTGTAGGCCAAAAACATCGGGGGACCCAAGGTTGGAGAACACTGAGATCGATCGATAGACAGATAGATAGATAGATATCCCTGCACAACATTAAACGATATGCCAGGGACGAGGGTTCCAGGCTAGATTTCTACTCGATGTGTTGTTTTTTTCTATGTGGAGGGATTTTTATGTTATTTGTTTTGTATGAAGGAATGTTCTGTCATTTGCGCCTCCCACAAGTAGTTGAAAGTGGTATGGCTGAGGTACCAGTTTATCAGCTCAGTAAGAGCCAAAGCAGACATTACAGAGCAGACATGCAGAACAGTAAAAAAAAAAAAGAAAGAAAGAAAAGGGAGGCTGTGATTGGGAGTGGAGGAAAGGCAGGAGTAAAGGGACCACTTACCTCAGGGGTAGTCTTCTGGTGCCCTCCAGATGTTTTGGACGACCACTCCGATAATCCCTGACTATTGGCCATGCTGGCTGGGGCTTCTGGGAGTTGTAGTCCAAAACATCTGGAGGGTACTAGGTTCCCCACCTGTGTCTTAGCTCTTTATCTTCCGCTATTTTCCTACACAGAATGGCCCCCAGCTGCTTTTTTTTAACCTACCGTGGGTATGTGTGGAAGGTATGGATTGTTTCCCTTGCAGGTGGGAAAAACAGCTCAGCAGGGCAAGTTTTGGAAAACAGCCAGAGGGGAGAAAGGGTAGCAGCTTCCAAAGAAGACAGGTAGGGAAATCTGGAGTATATAATAAAGCTACTACTGTCTTTCTCCCTTTTATCTGTGGTTAACTGATCTCTCCTTAGCAGCTCATTGTTCCTGTTCCTCCCTCTCCAGATCTCTTAGGGAAAATTACCTGTAACTCCAAACAGGCACTCTCCTCTAAAGGTGATATAAGGTTAGCACTACATAGATAAACAATGGGAAGAGAAAGATCATTGGCAGTCAGAGTCTACCTTTGCAGCAGAATGGCATGTAGGAGTTGTCAGCTTTGAATCCTTTTCTATGTAAAAACTCTCCACATGTACAAAATTAGCAGGGGGGGGAGGGTTTCTAGCCCAGCTTTCTCCCTGCTGTGCTAGTTTTCTACTTACAGGGAGTTAGTTTTTAAAAACAAACAAACATAGGGATACTTTTAAAAATGTGATCTTCCACCTGCAGCCTGAAGGCCATTCTTCCACTTTGGGGCCCTTCCTCCACCTCCACCTCCGCCCATTGTCTATGCATTGGGGGAAAGTCTGAAGAAAGGAGCTCTACACACATAGGCTCCCCCTCCATGATTAAGAAGCCTGATTGCTCAGGCCCCATTTTCCTGCTGCGGCACACTGTTAATTGCATGGAGCAGGATGCCCGCATAGGGCTGATGTCTGGCTTTATATGTGGTTTCTTTTCATGTGATAAATGTAACACATAGGTGGCATTTCAAGTGTACAAAGTGTTTTAAACACTTGAAAGGTGGCATGTACATGTTAAGTAAATGTAAATAATAATAATAATAATAATAATAATAATAATAATAATAAGTATTATTATTAAAAAGCACGCTGCTATTAATCCTTCATTTGGCTGCAGTTTCTACAATGAGGAGTGCTGCCTGGAAGCTCAGCTCACTAACTCCAGATATGTGGGGATTGGTTGTAGCTTCTCAGTTGTGAGAGTGTGGCACTCTGTGCATGCGCAAGGATTGAATGCTGGAAACAGGTTCTGAGGGTAACCTTATTGAACTCTGGCTCCACTTAAGCTCCATTGTTATGTGCCGTAGTCCCATAATGTGACTGTATTCCGCTTTAAATTTCAGAGCCTGGCTACAGAATCGTACATATCAACGGGACAGTTTCCTAGTTGCTTTTGGCTACCACAAATCATACACTGACACAACCAGGAGACTGCTGCCTTAGAGATGTCTTAGCATAGTATCTGGCTCAAGTGTTTTGTTTTGACACAATTTATTTCATGTCTGCTGCCACATTTATTTATTTATTATATTTCTGTATCGCCCATCTGGCCGGTGACCCGGCCACTCTGGGTGATGTACAATATATATAAAAAATACAATAAAACAAAATACAAAATAATGGTCAATACAGTAATACCTTGGATTGCAAGTAACTTGGTTTGAGAGCATTTTGCAAGACAAGCAAATTTTTCAATATTTATTTAAATTTTTTTGACTTGATATACAAGCGACGTCTTGCAATACAAGTACTGTAGTACGGCTTAAATTAAAAATCTCTGTACAAATTTTTTTTGGGGGATTTCATTTTGATATAAGAGTATTTTGGATTACAAGCACATTTCCGGAACGAATTATGCTCTCAATCCAAGGCATGACTGTATACTTGCCAATAATTGTCCATATACGGTACTTATTCATTTATAAGGAACTAGGGTTGTGCATCCCAGAATAAGCTTCGTGGTATCACCGGGAAATTGTCCCCAGTATGAAGCCATGTCCAGCCCAACGCGTTGTTTTTCCGCAACATCGTTAAGTGTGCTGCCTTCATGCCAATCTTTGCCAATAAGTGGCAAGAGCCAAGGAGAGGAGCAGCCGCCGCCACTTGCCTTGGCCTTTTGTTTTGGGCAATAGTGCAGACGGGCCCGGAGGGAGAGGGTAGTGGTGAGGAAGAGGGGTCCCACTTAGGAAGGAGGGCCCACTACAGGCATTTTGCCCACGGGCCCTGCAAAATCTGGAGCTGGCACTGAGTTGAACTCCCTCCTCATCTTAACCCCTTTCAGGACCTTTTCACACATTAAACTTTTAGGTGTATGCCTGAGATATCTGAAGCATGGGAATTCATGGGTTTTGTTAAATCCATTCAGCCCGTGTTTCAGATTGCAGGAATCTTCTGTTCCATCATCTGCTCATTGACGGATTCAGATTTATTTTTTTTAACCAGAATTTCGTTCTACTAACATTAATTCGCATTAGTGCTAACGCACATTTGCAGTAATGGACATTCGTTTATTCGAATTAGCACTAATGTGCATTCGCGTAAATCCCCCCCAAAAGTGAAAAAGAGGTCTGCGGAATCGGCATGACTTGGAAAAAGCCGGTCCACTGTGCAATCCGCAGGTCGGATTCATAGAAATTCAAACTCATTTGAATCCATCGCGGATTTCTCCAAGGTCCTTTCTTAAGTGTTCACTATAAAATGTAGATTGTGAATGCATCGCACAGGTACACTTTTTATGGAACCTAAATTAGCTGGCAAGATGGCAGGCCAGACAGAGTTTACTTTTGCTTACCGTGCCACCCTAGGCATGTCCACTCAGAAATTAGTCCCATTGGTTTCAGTAGGACTTACTCCTAGGTAAGTGTGTATAGGATTGCAGCCTTTGCATATGAAATTGTCCTCAGTGTGAACAGTACAGTATTTAAATGTTAAACTAATTTAGCTTAGTTAATATTTATCTAAATATGGACTGTGTTAAAAATAAATAAAATCCTTACACATTCTTTGGAGCTGGGGATGGCGATCCTGTTTCATAGCTAGTAATTTTTGCAAGGAAGACTTCCAGTATTTTTGAAATGTATTCGGGTGTGTGGAGGAAAACTGGAGAAATGTAAGACAAAAAAGACACAGCAAGGAAGGGGGAGAGAATGTGTGGTGCGTGATAAAGTCCTCTATCACTCGGTTCTCCGAGGACAGGGGTTGTTGCTATCCCAACAATTCTTGGTATTTCTCCTCACACATTCATATATTCTTTTTTTGCATGCTTCTCCCGGGTCCTTAGAATGGCTGGAATGCTTCTTTGTACCTCCCTCTAACAGCACCCTGTGGTTGGAGGAAATGGGCCAGCAGCTGGGTTCCAACATAAATATTAAGCCAACCTGGCTGTTTGATTATCTCTCCCCACCCCCCTTGCAGAACCAACAGTGGAGGATACAATTTTGCCAAATGCCTCCTCAGAGTGCTACCTATTTGTCTACCCCCTGGCTCTTAGTCTGTAGATTTCTTTTTCAGTTGTTGTTGTTCGGAAACTCCCCCCCCCCGAAGCACTCATGGGGGCTAGAAACATAAATGCAATGAACGTGAAATTAAAGTTTCCAATTCCCAGCAAGACAGATTCTGCTGTGGATCTCAGTTCTCCCGCATGTGTCACGGACATGACATATGGAGAGAGAGCCAGTGTGGCCTAGTGGTTAGAGTGTTGGACTCAGGAATTCCAGGTTCTCGTCCCCACTCAGCCATGAAACTCACTGGGTGACTTTGGGCCAGTCACTGACTCAGCCTAACCTACCTCACAGGGTTGTTGTGAGGATAAAATGGAGAGTAGGAAGACCATGTACATCACCTTGTGCACCTTGCAGGAAAAGTGGAATATAAATGTAACAAACAAATAAACAAAAAGAAAGAAAGAAAGAAAGAAAGAAAGAGCAATCTTCAGGAAGATGCACAGTGTAGCTGCTGGCCCATCTGTATCCCTTTCCATTTGCTTTTTATCCCAGTTTTTCTAACACACGCGGTTTAAAATGTGGCACCCATTGTTTAATTTTGAGAGTTGGTATGGCCTAGGGGCTAAGAGTGTGAGGTATGAACCAGGAAGTTCCCAGTTCAGATCTCACCACTGCCACAAATTCTGTCTTTCTGCCTCAGCCTCCTGGCTGCAACATGTGGGTAACACTGACCTATCCTTACAGGGCCATCGTAAGGATTACAGAGAAAATGTATGTGAAGCATTTTGAACAATGATTACTGTTAACAAATTGAGACATGCTAGGTCTCCGGCATGCTGGAAGGTTATAACACATTAGGTCCTGGAAGCCAATACTCCTAATCATAGATACGTGGGGCTAGCTCCAATTACTCAGGGTGAAGCCAGATGTAATATAAAAAGACAGTTTATGGTGGATTCCTCAGCTGTGGGGGAGCCTGGCTTTGAAACTGAAATGACAGACGTGCATACCAATGATAGGAGAGAATCAAACACTAGTTCAGCTGTCAGCTTTGCTTCTTCCAATGCTTCAGCAGATTGGGAAAGCACTGCATGAACATTTATACTGATTGCCTACTTTTCTATTACTCTATCATCATCATCATCATCATCATCATCATCATCATCATCATCATCATCAAAAGAATACTTTTTAAAAAGGCTAAACGGCTTTGAAGATTGGCAGGGAGGTAGTGAGATCACAGAGCACTAGCCAATCAGGCCTGTGCACAGCTGGCTTTTGTTTCAAACTTGCAGAACTTTTTTTGGGGGGGGGATAAAGCCTAGCTTGAAGAGGAAAGGTGTATTTGGATTGAGAGGGCACTCCCTGATTGGGCTCACTGCTTTAAAAGCGTTAAGTGGAAGACCGACAACCTGGTCTTCTGTGCGGGTTCAATGCTAAGGGGGTAGCGGGTGCTGGGGCGGGCCTTCTCCGAGGTCCCCAGCGCCTCGCCTTAGCCCAGAACAAAGGGATAACTTATAGCCACAAAAGTATCTTTTAGAAAACAAGTTTATTTACAAAATTACCTTCACAAACTCAGACCCACGCCAGCAATACAGCTTATCAGTACAGTACAAAGTAGCAAGCAGAAACCTCAAGGACAACGTGATTTCAGGGCTCTCAGCTAGTTAGTTTAGCTCGGGTCCCGGCAGAGGCCCGGTCAACCGCACGCTGCTAGCTGGGTTCCCGGCGGAGGCCCGGTCTACCCAAGCGGCTAGCTGGGTTCCCGGCAGAGCCCCGGTCTACCCAAGCAGCTAGCTGGGTTCCCGGCGGAGGCCCGGTCTACCCAAGCGGCTAGCTGGGTTCCCGGCGGGGCCCGGTCTACCCAAGCGGCTAGCTGGGTTCCCGGCAGAGGCCCGGTCTACCCAAGCGGCTAGCTGGGTTCCCGGCGGAGGCCCGGTCTACCCAAGCGGCTAGCTGGGTTCCCGGCGGGGCCCGGTCTACCCAAGCGACTAGCTGGGTTCCCGGCGGGGCCCGGTCTACCCAAGCGGCTTGTGAGTGATTTCAGCTTGGTTTCCCGGGGGTCCGGTCAACCCAAGCGGCCAGTGATTTCAGCTTGGTTTCCCGGGGGTCCGGTCAACCCAAGCGGCCAGTGATTTCAGCTTGGTTTCCCGGGGGTCCGGTCAACCCAAGCGGCCAGTGATTTCAGCTTGGTTTCCCGGGGGTCCGGTCAACCCAAGCGGCCAGTGATTTCAGCTTGGTTTCCCGGGGTTGCTGATCCTTCGTTCCCTTACCCCAGGCATGGGCAAGATTGCTGATCAGGTCCAGAGAAAAGTTCCCTTGTGCAGGGTGTTTTATACCTTGGTGTTTCAGGTAGCCCCTCCCTCCGTGATCAGGTGGGTTGACACCCTCCCTGAGGGGCGGCCTTTTGGGTCAGGTGGGGTGACGCCCTCCCCCCGTGGGATGGGGTCCCTTTGAAGCCACTTACTTAATGGTCCCATCCTATGGTGTTGAGTGGCCATTTCTTAGGGGTGCCGAAGCGTCTGCCCTGGAGAGGTATTCAAGTCTTATGTAGATGGGGCTGATATGCAAGAGCATTGACAAACCTGGTGATGCTTCCTGCCTTCCCCCCCTAGGGTGATTCTATGTAGATGTTGTTTGCCCCCTTTGGCATCTGTGGAGACTGGTTGTCTCCCCCCCCTGGGTCTCCTTCCCCCCTCCTTGGTGAGTGTGTGTGTGTCAGGCAGGGGGCTTAGGTTGGCTTTCTCCACACGTTACATCTGTTTTCAGTGTTTACTGAACATTGTTCTGCATGTGTTCAGAGGGCGATCTGCTTCCCTGTTGGTAGTTCACATTTGTTTTATGACTGAGCGCTTGCAGAAGAAAAGGTTAACACTGCTGAGCCAAAATTAAGCCTTATTATTAACATTTATATACTGCCTTATCTGCAAAAAAGCCATCAAGGCAGTGATGAGCAGCTTTCCTTATGCTTACCTCATGCTGTGTCTTTCCAGCTTTCCTTATGCTGTGTCTTTCCAGCTCATAAGCCAACCCTCTCCTGGATTTAGGGGAACCGCACAAGCTGGGTTGGTGTCGGACATGGAGCACATCCCATTCATTTGCCTCGCTCTCCTCCCACTCCACCCCAAACACACAGCCGGCTAGTTCCAGCTCATTAAACAAGATTGCCTCCATAGAATTGTACCCCCCTGCAGTGCTACGATTTCTTTGTTAGTCTCAGAGTAGCATCCCCAAGGGTGCTGATACAGAGGAGGGCAGTGGCGGATGCGGTGAATGAATTAACTTATTCCTGTGTCCCCCAGAAGTGAGGATATTCCCAATAACCATTTATATGTGTCTTGCCCACTCAATAGGGTGGGATAAAGATTACAGAGGTAGGACAAAACTGAGAAAGACAGTTGTGCTTTTGTATGCCTAAAGCTTTATCAAAAAGTGAAATGCTTCCTCCTACCCTCCACCCATCTGAAGGGGCTTTTTGCACCTGGTATTGCCATATGTGTCTTGGGAGGGGCACAAGGGGACACAGGAAATCCCTTCTTCTGCTGATCCTCTTAAAATGCTGAATGAGGCGATCGAAACGCTCTCCTCACTCGCCTTCCCATCTTGCTTTCCTTATCGAGCCATCATAACGTATTTATTTAATTGTATGTCCTGCACCATCCTGAAGCTTTGCTTGAGAATTTTCTTGAGCTGAAAATTCTGAAGCTTTGCGGGTAGATAACAATTTTTAAAATCATTTTTGTGCAAAAAATATTTTTTATTAAACCATTTTATATGTTTCAAAAAGGTTTATGAATTGTACAAATATTTTTTTAATGTTCTGATTTTTCAGTTTGCTCCATTGCCTGGGGATATTGGTAATGACAGATTGAAAACATAAGACTACAAAGCTGACTAGGGTTCAGATAGCTGCCTGACTCAAAAATCACTTGGAAATTATTACTAGCATTTAAATATCCCATGAAAATTCTCAAGCAAACGGCTCTAAGGGTTAGCATCCCTGGCTCTCTCCAGACTTAATGACAGCCAAAATAGACAGGCCTGTATGATGATTCTTCTGAAAGTGCTGGGGCTTAAGATATGGAAGGGGTAATAGTTCCACACTTGCAGTGGGGGTGCTGGTATAAATGTTACAGCTTTCCGGTTGCTGCAAAAGCAAAACAAAAGCTATTGTAGTGCAGTTGATCCATAATGCTTGCATGTCTCTTTTGCATATGTGCGAGTGAGTCATGCTTTGCACAATCCATCCACTCTTTCTTACCCTGAGCAATAGAGCCTAGTCACTTTATGCACCATATGCCCAGATTCTAATTATAATATTGACTGTTGTTTATGTGGTGTGGAAGAGTGCATTAACCCAAGGCTTGCTCCCATGCCTGACACTAAGTATAACCTACATACACAAGTATGGACCACTCTTATCTCCAGCAATCACTCTCTCTCCTTCTGCAGGAAGCTGACCCCATAGAAGGGTGTTAATTACTTTTTGTGGTGGATCAGATTAAACAAGAGTAGTTCTGGGGGATTCCAAGCCGCAGATCTGCTAAGATCCTCCGTACTGAAGACCTCCCTTCATCTAGATCAGGGATGGGAAGTGCAGAAGTAAATGTTGTCCAGGCTTCAGTTTAAACAGAAAGGCCTGGAAGGGAAAGTCAGACCTTTCCTTCTACCTTCCAGAAACATGCCCTGACATGTCAGACCCTTGCCTTTAGCTTCCAAAGAACAGAAGGTAGCTCTCCAGATGATTTGGACTTCAGCTCCCAGCATTCTTGACCATTGGCCATGCTGGCAATGAGAGTCTTCTCAGAGTTGAAGTCCAAAACATCTGGAGATCTACCTTCTGCCAACCCCTGAAATAGAGTTCCCTGTGATTCGAATAGCTGCTCTTTGTTTTCTTCTTTCTCCCAAAATATGTGTGCTCCCAGGTGGGGAGTGTCAGTTGAGAAGGACAGTTAAGAGGGAGAGTAGAGAAAGTGAGTTAGAGGAGTCAGTGGAGAAGGACCAGAGAATAAAAGTCTGGTGATCAAGATAGCTAGTGGAAAGTCAGATAAGTTGGATCATTTCATTAGGTAGAAACATAATTTCCTGGGTGGTTTTTTTTTTTTTTTTTAATGACTGCACATTCTAGTTCGATTCCCTAAGTAAATACAAAAGCTGGTTCAAATACTTGATGTGTTCTGGTCTGGGTGGATTCTAGATTAAAATATATCTCATGTTTGGGCCTTTATCTGCAAATGTTAAGCATCTTTCCAGCGGGACTTGCCAGTAGCCCTTGGTGAGGTCTAGGGTGGTAATGTACTTGGCCCTCCCTAGCTTTTCCAGCAAGACATCCATGTTGGGGATGGGGTAGGGGTCAGGGACGGTCACCTTATTGATTTTCCGATAGTCCACACAGAACTGCACCCCCCCCATCCTTTTTGGCCACCAGGACAATCGGGGAGGACCATGGGCTAGAACTAGGAACGGTCACCCCTAGGTCTAACATGGCTTTGACTTCCTCCGCAATGACCTGAGCGTGGGGTCCCACCGCCCGGTATGGCAGAGATTGCAGAGGGGGGCTGTCACCCGTTTGAATGTTGTGCTGGATGAGTGGGGTCCACCCGGGGCGGTCTGAGAACATGGTCCCAAATTCATCCAGCACCCGCTTCATTTGCTCCCGCTGAGCCTCGGACAGGGCGGGTGACAGTGAAATTTCTTCCATCCCCCCGCCATCCCCCCATTCTCCCAACAGATCCCCATCAGCGAAATCCTTATCATTATGTTCCTTCACACAGCCCACTCCCGCACCCCGGTCCACATATAATTTCAACATATTCACATGAAACACTTTACATTTTTCAGGAGTCCCGGCAAAGAGTACTTTGTAGTTGACTGGTCCAAGTTTCTCAACTACAGTCCCTGGACCCTCCCACTTAAGACACAGCTTGTCCGTTTTGAGGGTACGCAGAGCCAACACTTTATCACCCACCTCAAAAGTCCGGGCTACTGCGGTTTTATCATACAGCTCCTTTTGCCGCTGCTGGGCTGCCTTCAGATGCTGTTGGGCGGCTTCTCGAACGCTGTGGAGGGTGTCCCGTAGCCGCCGCAGAAAAGCGTCTGCCCTGGAGAGGTATTCAAGTCTTATGTAGATGGGGCTGATATGCAAGAGCATTGACAAACCTGGTGATGCTTCCTGCCTTCCCCCCTGGGGTGATTCTATGTAGATGTTGTTTGCCCCCTTTGGCATCTGTGGAGACTGGTTGTCTCCCCCCCCCCCCCGGGTCTCCTTCCCCCCTCCTTGGTGAGTGTGTGTGTGTGTCAGGTAGGGGGCTTAGGTTGGCTTTCTCCACAAATTCAGTAGGTGGGTGGCAGGGGTTTACCTTGAATAGGTAGGTAGGCAGCAGCTTCCCCAAGTTCAATCCCTGGCATGTCCAGGTAGGACTAGGAGAGAATCCTGCCTGAAACCCTGGAGAGCCACTGCCGGTCAGTGTTGACAATACTGGGCTAGATGGACCATGGGTCTGACTCTGTATAAGGCAGCTTCCTATGGACTCAGTGGGCAAGCTGGGCTACTAGACACCTAGTTACTTTGGTGTACCCAGCGACCTCGACAGGCCAGGACTTGTGTGGGACCCCAGGGATGTCACAGCGATGTGTGCTGATGGCACTGTATAAACAAACATAAACACTCCAGTCTTATTATTATTATGGCTTTTAAATATTCTAGCTCATGTGCTTAAAACTCTGTTTCTTTCCCTCTTCCCCCCATTAGCAAAGGTTCTTCTGTGGTGTCAAGTGTAGGCTAATGCCTTGATGTCTAGCATGCCAAATCTGGCCTGTGGTTGCCTATTGAATAATGAAGCTACCCTGAGCTTCCTCAATGCTTATGGTGCAGGGAGTAGAAGAAAGGGGAAATCCCCCCCCCCCCTCTTTCTTTCTCTCTGGGAAGCGGATGAGCCCTCCAGCTCTGTCAAGTAAGTTCAGGAAGGAAGGAAGGAAGGGAAATTGTGTGTTCATGCTGTGATTTAGGAGAAATACCAGGGATTTAGTATAGCATAATGCCAGCAAAATGCAGCTACCTCTTTCCTCTCCCCCCCAGCACAGCCTATGGTAGACACTGAGCTGGTGTCAGCTGGAATGGGCTGGGTCACAGAGGGGTGGGGTGGGGCAGAGATGACCTGATAGCTCAGAGCAGCTGCAGGGCTGTCTGTGCGGAGTGAACGAGTGAAGCTCTATTTCTTTCTGTCTGCCTAGCTGTCAAGTCACAACCCAGTCTCTCTGATTTGCATCCATCTCATTCCCATCGGGCAGAATTTGCTGCTGCTGCTGCCGCTGCCTCCTCCTCCTCCACTTCTACCCATGTAATTAGTTTTCTCTGTGCAGTCTCGGGGCTTTTCCCTTTCTGTTTCCTCCTGCCCTAGGAAGAGGAACGTGGTATTCCAAGGCCAGTTGCTGTTTTCTCTAGAGTGTATGTACTCACAGATATCTGGCGTGCCTGGACTTGGAAATCAACATTTTGCCCAGTGATACATGAGACGAAAGACTTGAGAGAGAACAACTTTTTGAATAGTGGGGAAGAACAAAATACAAGCAAGCAGGCTTCCTGCTGAAGTTCAGGGAACAGTCAAGGAGGAAGCTGTGTTTTACTGTTCGAAGAGTCTGGATGGAACCGAACCAACCTGGCACCAAGAGTTGAGATCCCACTTCAAATCCTTTTTATTGATACTTCCACATTTGTTCTGATCTGGCAGTTCTTCACTTTCAGCTTCACCAGGAATTTTCTCACTTGAGAGTGGAATGGTAGAAGAAGGTACAAGCCGGGGAGATCGGGCTCCCCGTGGTGGCGGGCCACGGGGATCCCCACACCCTCCAGCCCCGCCACATCGTGGCATATCGGTGGTGGGCAAAGCGGTGTGGAGCGTGGCGCGAGCAGGGAAAGGCTGGCGTTTTGAGCGAGCTGTTGGGGTGGACTGCAGCTTGCCTGAACCCCGTTGCATCTGGTTGACAAGTGTGCGGAATGACAATGCTGAGTGGTGGGAGAGGCGGTGGCGGCGTGCCGGGGCAGTGATGGCCCGGCAGAAGTGCCGGGCACGACCCAAGATGGACAGGATTCTCATGGTGAGAGTGGCAGCATTCTGCGTGTGTGTGCGTGTGTGTGCGTGCGTGCGTGCGTGTGCATTACCAACACACTCTGGAGAGAGGCTTTGGGTAAGTCATTCCTTCTCAGCCTCAGTTCCCCAATCTGTAAAATAGGAGTAGTTGTGATCTGCTTTATGGTGTCGTGGTTGAGAGAGTGATTGAAAGGAAGAATTTAAATGCTTTACCGTGTAGATATTACTGACAGTTGTGGTGTGTTTGTTTCCCTTGCCTTCCAGGGTATAATTTGAACCAGGGCTTAACTCAGTCTCTGTACCAGGGTTGTTGTTGTTGTTGTTGTTGTTATTATTATTATTATTTACATTTATTTATCGCCGATCTGGCCGGCAAACCGGCCACCCTGGGCGATGTACATAAGATAAAAACAGGATAAAATACATTTAAAACAGTATAAACAGGGTTCACATTTAGGACATGAGAAGTAAAACTGTGTGGCTTGTGCATGAGTCTTGAGCATGTATTTTCCTCACCAACATGTAATCACAGCCAGTCCCCATACATCTGAAATTTGGGATGGGGTTGGAGATCATCCTTTTAGGTCAAAATACGCAACTTCCAGGCAGAAAATAATAATAAAATAAAATAACAACAACAACAACAATTTAGGAACCTAAATAAATGGGCTCCTATTTAATAAATAAATATTTATTCATACACACACACACACACACACACACACCACTGACTATATTTAATAATATCTGGCAGCACCTCATTTTAAAAATTAAGGACTCGATCTCCATGAGCAGCCATCCTGAATTTCCCTGGGGCACATATATGGAACCTAAAAGAGCAGTCATGGTTGTGCTGTTTGTTTCTTTGTGAACCATTGGCTACTACGTAGCAAATAGCCTATGTGTGAACACCCATCAACACAAGTATGGATCCCTGAGTGGTGGAATCATCAGGACACCATTGTGTGAAGTGGGTGCCCTCCTGACTTGCCTGGGTTTCAGGAGGGCAAATACTGTGCAAGGAATTAATCATAGGCTCACTGGCTTGCCCTTGGGGTAACTTGCTCACAGCCTCACTTTCCATGATATGTCACATGGGAATATTTAACATAGCAACATGCTAATGACAGCCTACCTTCCCAGGCACTTCCTTGATTAGATACGGATTGTGCCGCTGCTCGTCAATTACGAGATCTTGAATTTTTGCTTTGTAAGCCTGGTAGGGTTAGAAAGTTGGACTTGAACCTGGGAAATTTGGGTTCGGATCCTTCCTCAGCCATTGAGTTGTAGCCTGCCCTAAATCTAAGAGAGATTTATTTTACTTTTATTCTTATAAAAGTTTTTCCCTGGGTCCAGAGCTAAATGCACCCTGTATTTTTAAAATCATCAGAGTTCTGTGCCCAGGCAATTGGGCTTATGCTCCAAGAAAAGCTGAATTCTGCAACCTGTATACATTATGTTAATTGAGAAAATGTGCATAACTTCTCCTGTTTTGCATATGTTATTCAGGCAGGGTGTTTAAAATACCATGCATAATTTTATTTCACTTTTGCTAGCCTTGGAAAGGGGCAGGATTCCATGCAGTGCACAGATGCCCCACTCACAACCACCAACAATCTTTATTCAGCCACTGCTATGGCTTCTGGGATTTCAGCAGGCATTTGCCCAGCCACAAGAGCTGCTCTATTGAAAGAAAGAAAGAAAGAAGAAAGAAAGAAAGAAAGCTGAGATACTCAGGAAGCTGAATTCTGTGTTTGCTCTGCATGTAATTGTGGCATGCATGCAGTGCTTCCCATATCTTCCCTCTCCAGGTGCAAAGCTCTAGCCACTATACTTTAGAAAATATATGATTTTCTCCCTCCCAGTGAAGAGCTAGGATTGACAGTGTGTCATTAAGTTGAGTCGTTTAACTTAAAATATTGTTTTTGTAATACTGGGTGTATGTATGTATTTATTTACTTATTTACTTACCGTAATCCCTTTATACCACTTTCTACTGAAGCACACAAGGCGGGAGTCGGCATCATTGGGCATCTGCCAAGACCCACCCCTCAGTAGGGGACCCGTTACCAATCCCGAGAGTGCCATCATCCTGCTACTTCTCCTTGCTATTGCTACCTGCTCACCTTGCCTTCTCTGAGAGCAAGGAGCTGGAGCTGGAGCTGGAGTTGGAGCAGGAGCCTCCACTCATCTTGCCCTCATGGCTCTTAGGGCCAGGGCTCGGAAACCTGTTGTCCCCCAGAGGTTGTTGGGCTACAACTCCCATCACCCCAGCCATTGGCCATGCAGGCTGGAGCTGATGGGAGTAGGAATCCAGCAGCATTTGGAGGGCCAGAGGTTTCCCACCGCTGCTCTAGGCAGTGGTGTGGATTGAGCCAAGAGGTTATGACAGCAGCAATGAGCTGGGGCTACTCAGGGAAGGGAGGGGAGCTGATGGCTCCCCCCTCAAGCCTGGAACTGACACTGAGCCCAGGTATATTTCCTCTCTCCTCCTTCTCTCCTTAGGAGATGCAAATAGATAAAGTGCATTTCTAAAATTGCTATTTTAAGACCTAATAAAACAGGCTAAATAAAACATCTTTACTAATTAAGAGCCTTTTATCCTTGGCTAGCAAATGCCAGTCCATAGGGAGAGGGCTTGTGAAAAGCTCCCAGTCTCAGGCTTTTGCAGGTCCCCAGTGAAAGTCATTTTGTATTGATAGGGTCCTGGGCAGGAGCAGGCCAGGGGTGAGCAGAATCCAGAAGATAGGCAGAGGTCAAAGCACGTATCAAATGAGGTGGGGGCCAGAGGCAGGAGGCAAGTCCAGTAAGCAAACAGGGTTCAGGCAAGGGCCAGAGGCAGAAGGCAATCCAGTAAGCAGAGTTCAGGCACATACCAGGCAGAGAAGGGCCAGAGGCTAGAATTATTGGTCAAGAGCGGACACAAGTCAAACACCAGGCAAGGTGAGGCTCAAGGTTGGTTGTTGGAGACAGGAACTGGCTGCAGACAACACGTAGGCTTGTGTTGCTGTGGCAAGGGCTTGAGAGAAGAGGAAGCTCTTACATAGGGCCCCCCCACTGCTCCCAGCTGGTGTGTGTTAATGCACTTGGGAATGCCTACTGGTCAAGGATTGAACCCTGCGAGAAAGTACTGCAGACTGGCCTGTTGTTCCCAAGGCGGCCACCAGATAGAGCTGCAGAGCTCCATCTGAGCAGATCCTGACACTCATAAGAGTCCTGTATGGTGGGCACAGTTTAGTTTGACCCATGGCTCGATGTGTGGATAACAGGGCTCATCTCTGTTTCATGTGAAGTAGTCATAAAGACCAGAGTGTTTCTGATCATGAATCATCACAGCCCCACCCCAATATCATCTGAAGAGAGGAGGAGGAGATTCCAAGTTGCTCTTAGGCAACTTCTACATCACTCAATCTACAAATCAATTGTTCTTCCCATTTTGTAGAGAGGCCCAAGGTGTCCTCTTGCTGTTGTTTGTAAGCTACCTAAAATTGCTAGCTGCTGTACGGATATTTTTTTAATGCTGGCCCTGCCTGAAGTCTTCCAGTCAGAACATGGTGCAAGTTCACCCCATGAATTCATGGCAAAGCAGAACTCTGCCCAAGAAGGTAGGCAGAACTAGCCCAAGGGTTGGGAACCTCTTTTCTGTTGAGGGATGCCTTCCCACGGGAGTAATTGGTCAGGGGCCAGAGCCAGTGATGTGTGTGGCCAGGGCCAAAGTGGGCTGGGCCACTCGCTTCTCTCTTTCTTTCCACCACCTGCTTCTCTCTCTCTCTCTCTCTCTCTCTCTCTGCTTAGTGGGGTAATTGGCTTTTTACCATGTGGTACATTTCAGATCATGCTTGTACATTAATAGTGCTGGGCAGGGACACCTGCCCCATTGTTGCAGGCTTTTAGGAAGGCCCTGAAAACTTATTACCTTACTCTGACCTTCCCCTGATTATGTTTTATCAGACTGGATTGTAGCTGCAGTTGTGTGTTGTAGGTTTTGTTTTATGCTGGTGTTCGTTATTTTATTTTTTAGAATGTTTGCTGCTGTTGCTGTTTTTACTGCCTTTATTACCGCATCGGTTTTTTATGATGTGAGTGTTCTTGTTGTACACCACCTTGGGAGGGCTCCTGCCCTGAAAGATGGCCGAGAAATATTTTAAATAAAATAAAAAATAAATGTTTTATCGTGAAAATAAAACCTTCGTGATAACTAGCGCAGGAACATAGGAAACTGTCATATACTGTGTCAGACCACGGGTCCATCTAGCCCAGCAATGTCGACACTGACTAGCAGCAGCGGTTCTCTAGGCCGCAGTGTTCTCCAACCTTGGGTCCCCAGATGTTTTCGGCCTACAACTCCCAGCATGCCCCAGCCAGCTATGCTGGCTGGGGCATGCTGGGAGTTGTAGGCCAAAAACATCTGGGGACCCATGGTTGGAGAACACTGGGCTAGGGTTTCAGGTACGAGTTTTTCCAGCCCTAGCTGGAGACACCGGGGATTGAACCTGGGACATTCTGCATGCAAAACATGCGCTCTACCCCAAAGCTGTGTTCATCGAAACTCTTGGCATACATATATGTTTTCCCTCTAATACTGTGTGTACAGGCAGGCAGGCAGGGTAGTAGAAATGTTTGTGCGCTTGCAACTTTCATTCACTTATTTGGGCTGGGACGCATAACCGTGGGGGAGCTGTGACAAATCCGTCATGCTTCATATCTTAGGTTTTTAGGTTTTTAGTATGTATCTGAATCATGTGCTGCAAATGTAATGTTTGGTGCAGCCTAAAGTTTCTATCCTGCAAAAACACTTTTACTAGCTTGCCGGGACTGGCAGAGGAGAGATGGAAAACTGTATCTCCTCCTCCAGTAGACCATGTTTCATCTGTGCAGGCTGTGGAGGAGGGGGAATCCTTTCTCTAGCGGCCAGCCACTTGATTTCTGTGCTGTGTGCTGTTCTCCTCTAACAGCCCACTCACTTGCTTACCTGCATAAAATTCCTTGTGGCCTATGGCTACCGGGTCAGTGCTTAAATATATGCAGGGGAGGTGCTAGGTACTGAAAATATCTGGGGCCCAAGCCCACAGGACAAAAAAATGTACAAATTTGCATATGCTGATTTACATATGTTCTAAAGTCTGTGTGTGTGTCTTTAAAGCATCCTGTCTCTTAAGGGTGCCCCTATTTGTTTTTTGTTTTTGTTTTTTTAATTTGTTTATTTGAATTTTAACATATACAAGACAACCGAACAACCAACAAAACATCTAATCCATTACAGAAATTGTATTAGATCAGCACAAAGTAAATCCCCCCCCCCCCGAACCAACATTCAAAGGAACAAATCTGGCTGGGCACCTTTTCCGGAGTCTTTTTCGGCCATAAAGTAGTCAGTTTTGTGATAGGTGGATATTTGTAAGTTTATTGCATCCAAATGTACTGGAAGGCTTGAGGTATTTTTGTTGTAGATGTTCTGTATGAAAATTGGATAAAAGGCCACCATTCTGCTTCAAAAGAGTTTGTTTTCTTTTCCCCCCCTGCAATTCTCAATTTTTGAGTTAGTTTTTCAATTAATGCAATTTCCCATACCACATTATACCAGTGATTGATGGTTAGCCCTTTGGCATCTTTCCATCCTCTTGCTATTAGTAATTTAGCAGCTTGTAATAGAAATCTTATTAGGTTCTTGTATAATAAATTTTTATTATCTCTTTGAAAAATGTTTAATATTGCCAATTCTGGAGTTTTAGTTATCTCTGTCCCTACAATTTTAGATATTTCTTTGAAAACTATTGTCCAGAGGGTGCCCCTATTTGTAAAAAGGGATGCATGGACAGGGGAGAGGAGGGCATTTGATTTCAGAAAAAAAACCTCAGGCAGAAAGATTCAGGGTGGGAGGGGGCAGCAGGAGGTGATTCAGGGGGATCAGATGCAACAGAGATCCTCTGGGCCCTTGTACCTTTATTTCAGCAAGTGCCCATGGACAGCAGGGTGGTGGGGCAGAGAGATTCAGGGCTCCAAATGAATGATTCGGGGCTCCAGCCCTAGTGGGCTGCTCCCTAACACCACCTCTGAATATAAGAGTAGTTTGGTGCACTAGAAGTATGTCATTTGGTATGTATGTCAGGAAACTGCTTTTGCTTCCCTTTCCTTTGTTGTCTCTCCATTGTCAAATTTTAGGCTGGATCAGAGATCTATCTTTTTTGCTTACGTTATTCCTGGAGAGTGCAGTATGCACAGTTGCAGTCAAATTCGTCGATACTACTAATTATTATTGCCATTAGCATCTACGATATGGATGTGCAGTAAAAATCTAAATATGAAGTGGGTGCTTAGTTTTAGGGGTGATGTGAAAGGAGGGGAGCATATATGGACACAGAAATCCTCTGCACTCTGCACCGCATCTCTACTTCCTCTGCAAATCTTTTGTTTCCTGTTGTCCAGAGATTCTGCCATTCAATATGAATGAATGAATGAATGAACAAGAGGCCGTGCATGCAAAAAAGTTTTAATCTGCGTGCTTGGCTTGCAATGCATCCGCTGTCCCTTTCCGAGGGCTGCCTGGTTGGTTGACAATAGGAAGCAAACTGCAGAGCAGACAAAATGCACATGGAGAATGACCTCGGGGCCAGGAACAGAAAAGGGACATTGGGAGGCAGGCGCAGGGAGGGTTAGATTTATTTTTTTAATTGTCTGCGTTCTTTGAGCCCGGGGATCTGCTGGTCCAGGAGCAAGAGGGTGAGTCAGTGCAGGCTGTGTTCCCAGAGAACCAGGTCAGGACATCTCATTTGCCAATTGGGTGTCATTCGGGGAAGGTGAGAGTGTATTAAACTGTACATACAGGTCAGGCCACTTGGATCCCATTCACTTGAGATTTTGAGCCAAGTGACCTGGCCCAGTGCAGTCATTTGCAATTTAGAGTGATGGATTTTTGAATTAGTAATATTAGTCATTTATGTGCCTCTTAGGGTCTTTGTTTTGTTCATCTTCCTTCGAGACAGCCCCGCGAGATGCGCTGCCTTCCTTCCCCATCCCACTGCTTTCTCTCTCTCTCTCTCTCTCTCTCTCTCTCTCTCTCTCTCGGTATTCCTCTTTTCACTCCATCACTTGGCACAAATTCGGGGCTTGGAAAAATGTCCAATTCTTAAGTGCTGCCACCTGCCATGGATGAGGACAGAGAAGTAGGGTGCTTCCAGGAAGGCGTTTATCCTGTTTCCGCCCTGCCTCAAACAGAATTTTATAGGTTATATATTATCACTAGGCGTTCTCTGTCTGGAAGCACCTGAAGTCTGAATTCTGAGTGTCAGTCTTGCAATTTTCAGGCACTTGGAATTTTGCATCTGCTTTCAGTCTCCTTTGTCATCCTGTCCTACTCCTGTCTTCATGCCTTCCTGTTCCTGGAACAGCTGCCCTATCCCTGTTCTTCAACCCCATTCCTTCTCCTCCTCATCATCAGCAAAACCTTCCTTGAACCCTCTGAGCCCCGCCTTACCTGCATTTTCACTGCTGTATGACTCGCCCCTGTATCTCCATCACTTGGTCTCAGTCCCTAGCCCAGTGTTCTCCAACCTTGGGTCCCCAGATGTTTTTGGCCTACAACTCCCAGGGGCATGCTGGGAGTTGTAGGCCAAAAACATCTGGGGACCCAAGGTTGGAGAACACTGCCCTAGCCCATCCTTACCTGAATATGGGTCCCTCCAGATGTTTTGGACTACAACTCCCACAATCCTTGACCATTGGCTGTGTTGGCCAGGGCTGATGGGAGTTGTAGGCCAAAACATCTGGAGGGACTCTTCTTTTCACCACTGTGGCTAGTCCCTCTGTGTCTGTACGTCCCTCTGAAGACAGTGTCAGTAGAATGCCAGTGTCAGCAAAGGGCTGTAGTCAGCTGCAGAAATGCAGTCTCTGGCAGGATTTGGTTTGCAGCTGTCTGGTGCCCTGGAGCGGGTCTCCAAGCGGGGCAGTCCGAGGCCCCAGGGGTCAGGTGCAAGCCAGGATCTGAGCCAAAGGGAAGCTGGCACCAAGGTGCAGGAAGGGAACAGACAGAAGGGCAGATGGACACTGGCATGGCAGACCAGGAAGGTCTGCCAGTTGGATAGTGAAGTAGAGGAGGACATAGAACAAGGCTGCCGAGCTACACAAGAAAGGTCAGGGGCTGGCTGTTTCCCAGTCAGAGACCCAGGCCTTTATTTATAGGCTAGGATGAGCCAGTGTGTTGCCTGCAAAGGTGATGGGGCCCCAGAAGAACAGTGGTGTCCCTTCCGTCTAAGCTTTGAGTGCTGAGTGGCTCACCATCAGGAAGCTTCTGGTTAGAATGCCATCTGATCCGTGCAGTTTGGATCAGGGTATCAGCCCTAGTTCTCCTGTTTTGACAGTGAGAATAATTTCTTTAAAAACAACAGCAAATTGGAGAACTACGTCTGATAACCTGATCTAGAACTGCACGATCCTGGCAGTAAATTCCTGTGTCATTTGTTAAAACTTTGCTCTGCCCATGCCCAGGCCTCCCCCCAGTGTGTTCTTTCTGCAGCCTATGTTTCTTGCAAATGTGGGTGCTCCCTTTTGTTGTTTTTCTTCTGTTGTTTTTGACCAGCTGTTATTTCTTTTTCCTTTGCACCTGAGCTGCAGCCATCAGGGAACTCTAGAAGCTGATGTCAGAGTCATTTACCGCCCCTGAGAACAAAGATTCATCAGGAAGGGCTTGTATAGATCTCTTCCTGCACCCAACCAGGAGCCAGTGGGGACTCCGGTTTTCTTGAAACCACGTAGAAAAGTGTGGACATTCCCAGACTCATCAGGCCCCCTAGGGCAGTTGGATGGTTGTGGCTAATATCTCTTGACTTGATGGACCCCAGTTCCAACCCTGTAAGGGTTGCCAGAAACCTGGGTCCAGGTCCTTCTTTTGTCCACTTCTTATTCTGATAGACTTGGTGGATGTTGAAAATGTGACTTGTGAGGAGGTGCATTTCCCATATAAGATGCATGTTTCCTCCTAAAGTACCAAAGCCGTGTTAGTGGCACACATGTGCCTGCTACCCATTCCCATGGGGCATTACTTTTATGCATCTTTAAGACACAAGTGTGAGTATCCGGGGCAGAATAAGACATTCTGTTGTCCTTAGTAGTTGCAGTGTGTTGAAGTGACCAGGATGCACTGCAGTGCTGCAGGTCATTCCAGGGTGCAACTCCTGGTTTGTGTACAGTAGCTATCAGTGAAGTTACATGAAAGGCAAAAGCAGTGCTCCAGCATGCTCAGTGCAGGGAATCCTGGGGGGCACCTCTTAGATTTCATTTATTTCATTTATTTCATTTATATACCGCCCCACAGCCGAAGCTCTCTGGGCGGTTCACAATACTTTATGCATAAAAACAACAATAAAAACATACAAAATAGTTTAAAGAATTAAAAACCAAATTTAAAAACACAGTTTAAAATAACAGTACAAAAGCCAATAAAACAGCCTACAGGTGACAATCCCCCCCGTGCTATTCCAAGCTCCTAACTAAATGCCTTGGCATAGAGGGAAGTCTTAACCTAGCGCCGAAAAGATAGTAAAGTTGGCGCCAGGCAGGTCTCAGTGGGGAGCTGATTCCATAATTGGGGGGCTACCACCGAGAAGGCCCTCCTCCTCGTTACCACCAACCGAGCCTCTCTTGGAGGCGGCAGTCGGAGGAGGGCCCCAGATGTTGAGCGTAGTGTCCGGGTAGATTGCGGTTGGGAGAGACGTTCCGTCTTCACTGACAGGTCGTACATGGGAGTTAAGCCTCCCAGTCTCATCTTAGATGTCAAATGGGATCATGTGCCTCTTGGATTGCACACTGTGCCCTTTTCCCTTGGGTCTCGTTCTCACTTGAAATGGTAAACCAGCCTTCCTCTGGACTGTACAATTAATTAATTAATTAATTAATTTTATTACATTTATACCCCACCTTTAAGGCTTCAGGTGCTGGGCTCACATGATCAAATGCTCTGCTACACACACACATATGCACACAAAATGCCCTGCACATAGAAAAGTAGCATGTCAGGGAGTAGGCTAGATTAGGACTCTTTTCTACCCTGACATGGTGATTTTCTGAGTGCGGGGATTTTCATTTAATTTTGTTTGCATGCAGAAGCATTCTACCATTTGACCTCCAATTGCTGTCTGAAGTGGTTCAGTCCAGACAGAGGACTGAGGACTAGACCTCCGTCACCTTGCACAAGGTGATGAGTATTGCCCCAAGGGACCATTTGAAATCTGGAGATGGTGAAGCTATCTCTGCTCCTAACAGTGTTGGATTATAGTGCTGTGGGAAGCTACCATCACCAGTGAACATCTTGTGTAGCTTTGGGATCAGTCACTCTGTCTAAGCCTCAGTTCCCTACACCTGTAAAATGGGAGCAATAATTCATGCTTTGTTTTATTTATTAAAACATCTATATGCCCTTCAGTTTGACATGCTCTCAGAGTGGCTCACAAGAATCCCGTATCAGAATAAAATTCAAATGTCACCTCAGAGGGCCATTGTCTTATCACTGAGATAAGGGCTGTAAAGCATCTTCTAGAAGTAATTGATAATGAAAGTAAAGAAATTAGGATAAGGTTTCTTGGATTGTGTTTGCTGCTTTAAGGGTATAAAGGCATGTGAGGCAGATGAGTACTGGGATTCATGTGGCCTGTGGGTCATCGGTTGCCCACTGACCATGGGTTATCCACCTGTTTTAGTAGATCACCTTGTGCAAGAATTCACAATTACTTAGAGTGGTGCAAGAGATCACAATGAGCTTTTGAGTTTTACAGAACTCTTCCTTTTGCCTGACAAAGAGTTCTGTGAAAGTTAAACGCTTGCATACCCTACACTGCCCTAAATTCATTCAGTAATAGATATCAGTTTGCTTATTTTGTGTCCTAGAACAAAGCTTGTGGCAGTTTTTGATATTAACCAGTGTATTACTTTTAGTAGGCATTTTTAGGTGTCAGGCCATTTTCTTAGATGCATAAAGGGGATGTATACACGGAACCCAAGGTAGTTCTTAGAATATCTTATAGTGTCCCTCAGCACATAAATCACCCAAAGAGGATGAGGACTTGAAACAGGGAGGTGGGCTTTGACCTCCTGTTGCAGTTATGTTAGCAGCAGCTCCACACCCCAGATGTACAAAGGATTAGTAGTCAGTATATTTATTTTTATTTTATATTGGGGGTGCCTAATCCAGTTCAAGGAACTACATTTCTAAAACAGACAGTAGTCACACTGAATAAAACCCAGAAGAGTGCCACAAAGATAGTGAGAGGTTTCAAACACAAAGATGGATGAGGAAAAGATGAAAGAACAATTTGTATATATGTTGAGCCAGGGGAAAAGAGAACTTTGGGGAGAACTTAAGAGCAGCTTTCAAATATTTAAAAGCCATAAAGGAGACAGAGGACAATTACTTTCTAATACCCCTGAGGGTGTTGGTAGAAAAGAACAGGAACCTACAATATAGGAAGGTATAAATTTAGGTTAAATGGAACATAGTCCTTTTAGGCTAGATGCACTGGTGTGTTTGCTTTTTGTTCGGTGTCAGAAGTGCACAGTAATTGCTTTCCCCCTTGCTATCTTTGCCAAATATTGTGTGTATAGTATACTGTAAGCTTGATGTTACTAGTTGCCTACAAATCACAACACACACACACCAAGCTATTGGTTGACCCTGCTGTGGTGTCATGGAATACTCCTGAACATTCTAAATTCTGAGGAGATAAGTTAGTCATAGAGCATTGATCGTTGAAGTAGTTGTAAGGTAAAGGAAACCAGAAGGTTGGCTGGCAGGGACAAATATAACCTCATTCTGAATCTAAGAACAGGAGGGTTTTTTGTTGTTGAAGTAAAAGTCCTATCGGTAGGAGCATACAAATGTGTTGAGTTCTTAATACTCACTTCATGGTTTGAAAAATCTAGTGTAGATTTGGGAAAACGCAGACCTGACTTGGTGGTGGTTCAGTTTTGCAGAGGGAAGTTGTTTAAAATTAAAAGTGCAATTTTGAGTTAAAACCAAAATCCCCTCTTTTATACTCTATATCAGTGTTCTCCAACCTTGGGTCCCCAGATGTTTTTGGCCTACAACTCCCAGCATGCCCCAGCCAGCGTAGCTGTAGGCCAAAAACATCTGGGGACCCAAGGTTGGAGAACACTGCTCTATATTATGTGTATAATTAACCTGAATTCTGTGTTTGGTGGAAGCTGAAATCTGTGACTTGACTAAAGTAAACAAGTTAAGCAGATCTTTTACTAGTCCACCTGCCCACACGTACCTACGTTTGCCTCTGTTCATGGGAATGAGATCCAACATTGCTCACCCAGTGGTGGAGTGGCACTGGGTTCCCTTCCTTTCACCAGATGTCACTGGTGAAATGGTCACTCTGCAATAACAATCGGTCTCAGAAAGCTGCTACATTTCCAGTCATCTCCTGTATTCTCCCTGCTGATGGAAAAATACTGGGCAGCGGGTGCGGGAGAGATTTTGGGAAGAAAAATGGAAAGGAGGGAGCGTGTTAAGCAGCCTTCTCCCCACATCCCAGTCCTCCGCTCTCAATTTCAGCCTCCCATGGCTGCTTTTCATTTTAACTCCCTCCCCCACAACCCTAAAAAAAAAGAAGAAGCAGTGTTGAGAGGAAGAATCACAAAACTTTCCATCATGTGCAGCAGTGTGGCCCTAAACATGCAGCAGACCAGAGGCTACGGTGGGGATATAGCTGGGGTGATCCTGGCCCTTTTGCATGGGAATGAAAGAAGCACTTAACCGGGATCAGTTTCCTGCCCATCTCCTTTCTTCGGCATGGCCTTCCACTGGGCGTCCCCGCTGGTTTTAGAAGGAAGCAGAATATTTCACAGCAGTTTGGAAATCAGTGGTTCTGTTGCATAGGGGGAACAGAGATTGGAAATTGCCTGAGGAATATTGGTTGCCTGGATTAGAATAGGAACTGTTCTATAGGGATACGGTAGAGGGGGGGGGAATTGGTGGTTTGGGGGGATTTCTTCCTGGACCATGATTATATTGCCTGTGCCAAGTTTAAGAAGAGATTGCAGTGCCTGCTTTCGGTTTTGAAAGCCTAGCATTTGACTTGCTCTTCCCTTAGCCTGATTTTGACTTGCGTCCTTGGGTGAGTTGCTTTTATTTTATTCAGATTCATCTTCCACCATATCTACCATACTTGGAGCGGTTTAAAGAGAGAGAGGGCCCAAACAGGTGACACAGCGCATACCTGTGTCTTAGGATGTGGGTCACCAGCAAACAGCTCTAAAGAGATGGGGTGGGCGATTTCAAGCAGAGAACTGGTAGGCAGAAGGAGGAGGGCTGCTGAATCCTTCCCTTCCTGTTCACTCTCCTGCACAACCTGCCTGACCCCTCCTTTTAATCCTAGCCAGGCTCTGAACCAGAAATAACCTAGGCTGGGAGAAAGTGGCTGGGGGGGGGGAAGTGGCATGCTGGGCAAGGGGCTAACCCCACTTCTCCTCTTGCTTCTCCTTTCAAAATCTCCCCATTTATTGCTGTTCAGCTGCAACCCCCAAGTTCTGCAACATAGGTCAGCTGCTGAATGTGTGGTTTGGCCCTGAGGAAGGTGATTTTTGTTGTTGTCAGTGAGCTCACCAATGTAACTGAGGACATTCGGTAAGGGATAATATGTGCTGCAGCTCGGAAACCTTGTGGCACTGAGAAATAAATTCTGCAATTGTTGCACAGTTCAGGGTCTCAACTGCCCGTTGCTCTCTTCATCTATCACTAAAACCCTTAGGTTATCCTTCATCTTATCATTATTGCCATCTTTGCTCCACTCACCTTTCTTTGTCATTATTCTTCCCTATATTAATAAGTCCCATTAATTTTATGCATTAGGCTAAAAAATATCATTTTGCAAGCTTCTCCAAGCCATCGTTTGAGCTTCTCTCATGCCATGGAATGTTCTCAACATTCTAACTGCTCTGGGAAAAACTGTCAGCAATAGAATGTTACGTAATTATAATGGAAACGGCACAAAGGCCCTGAGTACAAAGATAAAGGAATTATTTATTATATAATTATTTCAAAGGAAATGATAAGACTTTCAATTTTGGAAAAGAGAACAGCAATTTGTATGACTTATTATAAACATAAGTACCACATAACAAAGTAAAAGGTATCCAAAATGCATAGTCCAAAGTAAACCAAAGTGTCCAAGGTCACTGAATGTTGTAACCAAAGTAAGGAAGTAAAGAAGATAAGGAGACGATGTTTCTAGATATGCAGCGTCGTTTCGTAAATAATCTTCAGTGAGCAGTAATTCATAGAGAATAATCTTCTTCAGTGAGCAGTCAGTTTTTCTAGCTCAGTGAGCTGAAACAATATATACAGATTGTAATGGATACAAAAACATATAATATTTAGAAAGGAACTATAATAGGTACAGAGCAAGAAATACAGAGCAAGAAATACTAAACTAAATGCTTACCAGCCAGTTTTACTACGATTCATATAATCGTAGCCAATGCCTTTCAAAAGGACTGAGCTGAAGTTAACCCAGCAAATTTATACAAAATGCTAATACCAAACAGGTGTAAGCTGAAAGAATGAGTTTACAATTAAAGGGGAAAGAGCACAGAGTTGCCACGTATACAATTCCACATTGAAACAATGAAAAACAGAGCAAGTAACCCATTGATATGTTTCATAAAGCCAAGCATACATCTAATGCTCTAATACATATAAAAAGATTACAGTGTATATTTTATATAAAACTAGACCAATCATATTCGCAATTTAAACCACTAGGTGTAATTGTATTAAGAAGAAAAGTAAAGCGCGCCTCCTGCTGGCTGATTAGACGATCTACGTCTAGAATATTGTAAGAATGAGAGTGGAGCTTCCAGATCACAAAAAACTGTAAATCTTTATCCTCATGTTTTTTATCTAAAAAATGTTGTACCATCGGGGCGGTTAGCACCGGATTACGGATCCTGTATGTTCTTGTATTCGATATTTGATCTGGCGAGTGGTTTTACCCACATACAGTAAGTTACAGGGGCATCGAACTATATATACGACTGCTTTTGAATTGCAGTTAGAAAAATGTCTAATGGTAAATTTAAACCCTGAATTAGTATCATAAAAAGACTTGATCTGTAAAGCATGTGGACAAACTGAACATCTGCCACATTTGAAATGACCTGTAGTAGAAGGTGGAAGAGGGGGACCTAAATCATCAGAGTGAATAATAGAGTCACCTAGATTCCTAGTCCTTCTAAGTCCAATAGTGGGAAAAGATTGACAACCTGGGATATTGGATAGGAGGTGCCAATGTTTTCGAAGAATGTTTTTAATTTTACCAGATAAGGGAGAGTATTGGATTGAGGTGTATATAGAGTCTTTATTTATGTGTTTATCTTTTGTTAGTGGATGTCTGAAAAAGAAAAGACCGGTGTCTACTATGTGCTCTGTTTATAGCTTTATTAATAACCTGTTTAGGATAGCCCCTAGATTCAAGATTTAAACTACGTTGTTGTGCTGCCAAATGGTGGTCTACGGAATAAGAAGAATTCCGTTTAAGACGCAAAAATTGACTAAAAGGGAGGTTATCCCTAAGAGATTTTGTATGAAAAGAATTGTAATGTAGTAAGGCATTCCTATCAGTAGGTTTTTTAAAAGGAGATAGGAAAATAGTACATGAAGAAGGATCTAGACTAACTTAGGTGTCTAAAAAAGAAACAAAACAAGGATTACAAGAACCTGTAAATTGAATATCAGAAGATACTGAATTAATCCAAGATTTAAATTTATCAAACCAAAGTTCTGATTCAAAAATGAAAAATAAATCATCAGTATACCTTTTAATAAAAAAGAATGTGACTATAGAGTTCTGAATTAAAAATAAATGAATTTTCAAAATGAGACATAAATAAATTAGCCACAGAGGGTGCCACAGACGAACCCATGGCCACGCCTTTAACCTGTAAATAAAGTTGGTGTTTATACCTAAAAAAATTATGTTCAAAAATAATATCTAACAGGTCTAGCAAAAAATGAGTTGGAGGATGTTTAGAGAGTCTAAGATCCAAAAAATTTGAAATAATAAGACGTGCATCATTTAAAGGAATGTTGCTATAGAGAGCATTAACATCAAGAATGGCCAGTACACCACCAGTGGGCACAACAAAACCCTCTTAATTGTTTAACAAAATCACCAGTATCTTTTATATAAGAAGGTGTTTTAATAACAAAGGGCTGAAGAAAACTGTCAAGATATTTAGCAATAGGTTCTAAAAGAGAATTACTAGCTGAAAGAATTGGACGTCCTGGTGGGGGAATAATACCCTTATGTATTTTAGGAAGTGTATAAAAGACTGGACATCTAGGAGTTTCGTTAATCAAAAATTTGGAAGTATTGGAGTCAATATAGTTAAGTACCTCAGCTTCTTGAACTAATACTTTTATAATGTTCATCGAAGATGTAGGGTCCAATGGAATAGAAATATAAAAGTTTCTATTGTTAAGTTGATCGGTTATCTCTTTTTCATAATCTACTCTATTTAGGAGAACAATGGCACCTCCTTTGTCTGCAGGTTTAATAACCAAATTTGGATTAGAAATAAGACTAGTAAGAGCTTCTCTATCTGATTTAAAAAAGTTACCTTTAAAGGGTTTTAATTTAGATTCTACTGCTTTAATTTCCCTCAAAACTACATTATTAAAAGTAGTAATGTGAGGATTATCTGAAGGAGGAATAAAAAAAGATTTTGGTCTGAAAGGTGGTTTGATATAAGTAGAGTCCCCAAAGTAATCTCTAAGTTTGATTAGTCTAGTAAGTTTGTAAATATCAATGCGAGACCTCTGGCAACAAGGAAAATATTTGCATATTGGTTTGAATCAAAATTTTGGCTGGGGGTTTCTTGTTAAGACTGTTTCTGTATGCACTTCTCTGGTGTTGTGAACTTGACTCCCTTCTCCTTAGAACAAAGCTAGCTGTTTCAGTGGCAGGCACATGTTTTAGAACACGGATTGTCCCAAAACAGCAGTAAAGAGTTGGGATGGAGATTTCAAAAGGAGAAGCATTCATTCTGGGACACCACCACCCCACTTATCGCTTAATCCATGACCTCCTCCCCGGAGCTGTTTTTCTCATAGCAAGGCTCAGTTGTGGTCTTGTAGAAAAGCAGTGAGGGCAGAAAAGCAGCTGGAAGGGAGAGGGTTGTAGGGAAAGGAGAGGGACAGACAAAGTCTTTGTCACCCATCCAGTTGAAATCCCTTCCCATCCCATCTCTTTACAGTTGTTTGTCAACTCTGACACATGGCTTTGCAGCCCATCGTGTAATTTGGTCCTTAGACATGGGGGCAAAGGTGCCTTTTTAGGAGGATGTAAAATATGCTGTCTTCGGTATATCACCCAGCATTTCTGCAGGCCGGACACCTTTCTTGATGCCCGCTCCATGTTCACATCCCATATCACCTCATCTTCTTTCCCCCTTAATTCACCTATCCAAAATGCCGTAGAATTTCTCCCCCCCTCCCCCTCCCCGGGCAACAAGAGTACAGCACCTGAATTTCAACACCCTCTGGACCTGGACAGCTTTGAATTTTCTCAGGACTGTGCTTTTCTTTCTCAGATGTCAACTGTACTTGCCTGCCTCTCAGCCTGCACTGATGGGAATGCCAAAAAAAAACGGCGGTCAGTGGGGGTGAGAGAAGAAGTGGCCACCCACCCACCCCACTTACGCCCGGCCTAGTTTTATGGTACTGCTCTTGGCGTCTCTCAGGCTGAGGCAAACCAGCTGATGTGGCACCACTGGCGACTGCCTCGGGGGCTGCTTACTTACAGACGGAGTTGTCTGTTGTGGTAAAATATAGCTTGTTGTAATTACTCCAGGTCCCCAAACCTGCCATTTTCTCCATTTTTAATTGGGCTCCAGGAATGATAAACAGCAGGCCTTTTATGGTTTCCTTGGCCAGGAGGCATTCACTGTCCCCGTTACTACTCTGTTGACCGGGTAAAAGTTCCAGGTGGCTGGCTTGCACTTCCCACTCTGAGAGGCAGCTTTCACAAGTGACACTTAAATATATATAATATGTATATGTACAATTTCCATGCCTTGAATTCAAATGAAAAACCTGCAGTGACTAGAATTTTCACTTGATCTAAAGATGACTTTCTCTTCCCCTTTCTAACAATATCCATAAGTGACATAGCCTAAATTAACTGCGGACTTGCATTTATCGCGTGACACTGAAAACGGAGTCCCTTGGTCAGTCTCTCCTGCATATGATAGGTGGGAAATTTGTTGGGTTCGCATTTTAATACAAAGCAAATTCACACTTCCGAAACCTGCACACGAACTGGAACAAAGTTAGATGGTGAAAGCCACACTTTTCAGAATGTTGTGATGCAGTTTGCAAATCGTAAAATGTGCACAAAACATGCATATGGTAATAGAAAAAATGCACACATCATGTGTATATTGGGGAAAGAGCACACAAAAATGCATTATATTAGGGGAAATTGCTTGGGAGAAATACGTATACTTGGAAGAGGGCATACAAAAATGTATATATTTGGAAAAGGGCATATACAAATATGCATACAAATTTTCATGCGGACTTTGGGGAAAATGCACAGACTGATGTGGAAATGGAACAGAACGGACCCTAATGTTGGAATAATGAGAAACTGAGCAGAATCAAACTTGACAGATTTGTGTACACCTAGTAGGATCACCTATGCTGTCTTTTGAAATCATCAGGTGGTGCACCTCTCTGCCCCCATACCACATCATTGGCTGCTGCTAGGGGGGGGGGGAGAAACTCACAACCTGATGACATCACAACGCAAATGGCTATTGCACATTGTTCTGCTATAAAATGCATCTTACGAGGATGCCCTGTTTTCTCCACATCCAAGCCCAGTACTCTAGCCACTACAGTGCACTGTCTTTTTGTTTTAGGATAATGGTCTCAGCGGCCCTGGGGACAAGAAGGGCTGTGTTTGGCAGGGAAAGTGGTTTGCAGAATCAGGGAGCCTGGATAGGCAAGCTGGAAGCTGGGTCACAAATAGGCCGGAGAGGTAGGGGAGCTGTGGACGAGGCCCCCCAAGTGGAGTTAAGGGAAAGCAGAGCAATGGGCTGAGAAGTTGGGGCTGAGGGAAAGATGGATGGAGGAGAGAGAAGACTATCCGGATGAGGGCCAGAGGAGGCAGCGAACTGAGGAAAGGAGGGGAGAGGGCAGAGGAGAAAGAAGGACAAGGGAAAATATTGGACAGAGCCTAGGTAAAGGAGCGGCTGAGTGCTATAGGCCAGCAAAGGAGCTTGAGAGACTTTAGTGGGGCGGGGGACAGAAAGGGAACATGAAAGGGAGGCAATGCCGCCAAGGTGGGGGTGCAGTTGGATTTTTTACACAAAAGATTTGAAAAGACTCTGCTTCTTAGAGTAATTATGCAAATAGACAAGGGATAAATTATTAAGCAGTGGGTAGGTGTGTGTACCCTGCGCCCCCTTGGGGGTGTGACAGTGCCCATGAGCATGGAGGCACCATCTGTAGTCTTGCTGATGGAGCAGCTCACATTTTCGCCCAAGTTATTACCACCAGAGCAGCTGTTTATGTTTGGGTGGGAGGCTTCCCCTGGGGTGGAGTGAAGAGGGGGCAGAATTATAGAAAGCTGTGAGTGTGTGTGTTTGGGGAGTGGGGGGGTTCCTGACTTGTCTCACATGGTATTCTTTTGTCTGGGGTTTTGTGTGTGTGCGTGTGTGTCTGTGTGTCTGGCAGATTTGCCTTGATTTTCATCTATTGGTGAAGAGCATTTCCCATTCCCTCTATGCAGACTGAGGGTGGTGCTGGGGCTTTGCTGACAGATGAGGCCTGATCATAAATTCTGTCCCCCACCAAATATTTCCATAGTTCATTAGAGTAGGAGCATAGGAAAAGTGCCCCAAGAGGGTCCCCGTATCTGGTGTTTGCATGGAGAAGGTAATTTTTTTTTAATTATCTACCTCCTTTAACTTTAAAGGGTTGTTTGATGATGAGTTGATTGCCTCCCCCCCACCCCTTTGTGTGGATAAATGAACAATCGCCAGCCTCCCCCTCCTAATCCCTTTCCCTTGTTCGTTTCTCCTCTTCTTTCTCCCACTCCCCCACCCACCCACCCTGCTCCCTCTCTCATTCTCTCATTGATCAGTTATTCACTGCACAGCTTCTTTGGCCTGCGGCAGAGCAGCGAAGCTGCCCCCACCCTGGCTTGCCATATCCCAGCTGACCTCCCATAACCCCTTGGTGCGTGCAGCTCCCAGCCTTTTGGCTGTTGTGGCAAGGAAGAACTTTGCTGGGCGAAATTGCCTGTATGGCTGTATGTTTGCCCTCTTTCCTTGAAAGGTTATGATTTTTGAGTGGCATATTTACTCTCTCTGAGGTGGTCACAGTCTTGACTGAACTTGTTCCACCGTTGCCATCTGACTCTTGCTTTCTCTGCCCTTGCTACTCTCACATCACTCTCTGATCTCCCATCCACAGTGCTTGTATGTTCTGCACTGTTCCTGACGCATGGTTGGGGCTAAATAAACTAGTCATGCAGAGATATTCCAGAATGCGGTTATCGCATTTGGCAGCCACCAACAGTGATTTTCTGCATATTGTCAGAACATGGTGCATGGACAGTTTTGTGGGATGTACAGGAAATAGTGGCCTCTTAGGTCCAGGAGTAGCCGAACCCCATTAGTGACTGGCATCCAAATTTCTCCTTGTCAAAATAAGGCAGCATTTCATACACTATGGCCTATTTCTCTCTGAAATGGTAATGCCTGGGTTGTACCACCTCAGATTGCAGAGGGTGGGTCACATGTTTGAATGTCTCCATACCAAAAATAAACCCCTGCATATAGGAAGCTAGCATGTCAAGGGAACAGGTTAGGTTAGAATTGCTCTTCCTGACATGCTAGCTTCTTCTTTGTGGTCTCTGTGCAACACACATATGGGGCTCTGCGCCTGCGCTGAGGCCTGTTCGGGAAACTTCTAAAGCTGAGGCGTTTTAGGCAGGAACCCTTCCCCCACCGTCCCACTGCGCATGCTCCAACGGGTTCCCGCCTATCCCCTCAGTTCCTCTTCGACCGCCATTGTGGCAGGGCATTGTTTGGAACTTCTCTGATAGCGACTCGCTGAGAATTTTTGCGTTTTATTCCAGCTATCCTTTTCTCTCTAGTTCACTTCTATCTTTCTGGTTTTACTCTTATTTGTTCACGTCTTCTATCTCCTCGGGTGCCGTGGAAGCTTCCGAGGCAATGCCTCTTAAGTCAGGATTTCAGAAATGCCCTCCACAGACGGCCACTCCTTGTGTGCGTTTTGCCTGGGAGAGGGTCACAAAGTGGATGCGTGTCCCTAATGCCAGGCATTCACGAAACAAGCTAGGAGGCAGTGGGTGGACCACCTTAAGGCAGAAATGTGGACCAGGGCTCTGAAGGCGGTAGACGCCTCCAACCCTCCCCCAGCTGCTGTGGCCTTTTCAGTCGATCTGCCGATACCTCCACACCCAGAAATGGTACTGGTTGACCCACCCGCACCGGGGCGTAGCCTGGTGCTTACTAAGGCCAAGAAGCTGGCCAAAAAGGCAAAGGCGGACTTGGAGCGCCGAAAGAAGAGGAAGGAACATCAGAAATAGAAAAGCACAACAAAATCGGCGTCGATGCGCCAACCTTCTTCTCCTTCTCCGCCCGCCTTGATACCGAAGCAGCTTCTATTGGTATCGACGGCGCAACCATCAACATCCACCTCGATACCAATGGTCGCTCCATCAACATCGATCTTGTTGTTTGTTGTTGTAGAGATCCGAGATGTCTCCCCGGCTGGGGAACGTCCTGCCGAGAGGGAACCAGCTGGTAGACCTCAACCACCACTGCGGCAGCTCTCTCTGCCCGCCTTCTGTGCATCACGCCCGGGATTGCGGGAGTGCTCTGTTTTGAGGCAGCATCATTCCAGATCCCCCCCTCTCTGACTGGGAGAGAGGGTTGGAATGGTCCTTCCCACCCAGCCGCTATTATTGGGAGGAGTACAGATGTCAGTATGGTGATCAGTACTGAGAACCACCTCGCTCGCCTCAGTACTGCGAAGACTTTCCCCATGGCCAAGGCCCCCAACTTCAGCCACGGGGAGACTACCCTCGATATCAAGGCCGTGAACACAGAGAACCTCCCGCCTCCTTGGGAAGACCTCCGACGCCAGAAAGGCCTGCTGACCTTCTCCAGCTGCCTGCTCCTCTGAAGGCTGTGAGATAGACATCTGCACTGCCGATCTTTCCTTGATGCCGCAGCTCTTCGTCGCTGGAACAATATGAATTGGACTCTGTATCGACCATCTCCAGGGCAGTCTCTGAGCCATCTCCAGACCTGCTGGTCTTCACCCGAAACAGAGACTTTCCCTCTGTAGACTTAGGACATTTTTCGGAGAGGATTCAGCGAATGGCTCAAATGTTGGGCCTTCAAACCCAGCCCCTAGAACAGCAGATTGAGGACCCAGTATTCGATGCTGTCTACACCGAGTCATTGGTACCAACCACAATTCTGTTCCTGCCCATGCTGATACAAACAGCACAGCAGAATTGGAGAATGCCCGCATCACTTCTTCCAACGCCGAAGAGGCTGGAGAGTATGTAGTGGGTGAGGGATGAGGATGCCAAATTCCTCTTTGCTCACCCCTTACCCAACTCTATTATTGCGGAGTTGGCACAGGGAAAGTTGACCAAGCAACATATGTCGCTCCAGTTGACAAGGAGGGCTGTCGACTTGATCTGCTGGGCAGGAAGATCTATTCGTCTTCCTCCCTTGGTCTTCGGGTGGTGAACTATCAAGCCACCATGGGGCGATACCAACTGTTCCTTTGGGAGAAGATGGGATCCCTCATCAACCACCTGCCTGAAGACCAAAGGGAGTTAGCATGGGTCTTCCAAGATGAAACCACAAAGTTATCCCACCAGTAGATCAATACTACAAGACACCAAACAGACTGCAGTAGCAAAGCACTGGTCAGGGCAGTCGAGCTCCACAGTCATGCCTGCCTGAGGTCGACCTCCCTGACACCGGAGACTTGCTCGCGTATAGAGGATCTGCCCTTTGACAGAAACGGCCTTTTCAACGCGAAGACGAACAAGGTGATGGATAACATACAAAATGCTAGGACAATGGCAAGGAAGATGGGGCTCACACCTCAACTGTCGTCTCGTCCCTTCCGTCAAAGGAGGTGGCATTGGCAACAACCCGCCTTCGGTGTCTCCTAGCAGCCTCAACGCCAGCCACGTCAGCAGCAGCCCTTGGTACCGAAGTGCTCATACCAACAGCATTGGTACCTGGGCTACTGTAAAGGTGGCAACCAAAGCAGGCGTCGCCTTTGACTCCCCTCTGAGCACAGACAGCTGTATTCCATCCTTTGGTGCACGACTGGCCTCCTTCGTACCATCGTGGAGGAAGATCACATCTGACAGCTGGGTCCTCAATATCACCCAGCACGGGTACAGGGTTGAGTTCAACACTCTTCCTCCCTCCCTTCCTCGGCATCCGCACCATGCAGCCATCACCACCTCTGCTAGAAGAGATAGACTTCCTACTGCAGAAGGGTGCCATCCAGAGAGTCCCATTGACTTCTCTCCAAGAGGGGCTCTACTCTCGCTACTTCACAGTGCCGAAGAAGGACGGAGGGCTTCGTCCGATCCTGGACCTGTGGGGTGCCAACTACTTCATCACCCCGAAGAAATTTCAGATGACTACTCTCCAGTCGATCTTGCCTCTACTCTGCAAGGGCAACTGGTTTGCATCGATCGACCTCCGGAATGCACATTGCTATCCATCCCGACAACCAACACTTCCTTCTGTTCTGTATCGAACAAGACACATTCAGTTCACGGTGCTTCCATTAGGTCTCTCCACCGCTCCCAGGGTTTTCACGAAGTGTGCAGCAGTAATCTGTGCCCACCTACATTCTCAGGGCATCCAGGTCTACCCGTATCTAGACGACTGGCTTCTCGTGGACTCAACGGAACATGCACTCCATCAAGCAGTGGATTTCACGCTACATCTTCTGAACACCCTTGGATACTAGGTGAACTGGGAGAAGTCTGTCCTGCAGCCACCAAGGTCAATCCAGTTCATCCAGATTGACACCCCCTCTGTGCCTACACGATATATTGCCAAATAGTGATCTATGAAAATAGGGGTGGGGAACCCATGACCCTTGTGATGTTGTTGTACCCCAACTTCCATCAGCCCTAAACAGCATGGCTAATAGTTAGGGATTATGGAAATTGTAGTCCAACAACATCTATAGGGCCACAGCCCCCCCCCCGCCCCATTAAAGCAAATGGATCAGTGTTTGGCAATATAATTTGAAGGTGCGGGGGCCCAGTCCGGATGGGGACTGCAGCAGGGGAAAGGGTTGCCCCCCCCCCCATGCCCACTCTCAATGCTAGGGTCCTGATCCAAATAGGAACTCCTTTGCTCTCTCTAGAGTTAAAAATAAAATTTAAAAAGACATAGCTTCTAGCTGTGTTTTTAAAGTAACTTGTGCTTTGGGTCAAGGTCTCAGGAAACAAGTATTGTTGGAAAAGGCGTGGATGGCCAGGAGACTGTGTGAGCCAAGGACAGCAAAGAAGCAATTCCGTGCGTGTGGAGGGGGGCAGGTGCAGGAGAGGTGCTGAATTTGGCAGTTTGATTTGAACTGGCGGTCATAATCTCTGCCTATAAGAATTTAGTGCCCTTAAGAAAGGCTGCCTAGTAAATGTGTTTGTGGCATAACTGGACGTCTTTAGGTCAGAACTAAATGCTACAAAACAGAAATGGAATTCCTGCTGCTCTGTGTCTTCCTCCCCTCCCCACCTCCATTCCTCATAATGTCTAGATCTAGTGTAACACAATGCGTGCTGTGATGTCACCACGCCCCACGTTTGCCCTCCTTGTATCATTGGTTGTTGGCAGAGGAATGCACAGTTGATGGCTCTATGTCCTTTCCTTGTCATGCCAGGGAGAGGCTATAGCAGCTTCTCCCAACTTGGTGGCCTCCAGATGTGTTGGACGCCAATTTCCAGCATGCTCCAGCCAGTCATGCTAGCTGGGGCATGCTGGGAATTGGAGTCCAACACATGTGGAGGCCACTAATTTGGGGGGGGGGGGCTGAGCTATAGCTCCAGGTCCAGCATCAGTACCTGGCATCCTTGGGCTGCCATCTGGCCTGCCCCCCCGTAATCCCCCCACCCCCGGCCTGGTGGTGTGAACAGCAACTGGTGGCCGTGTCTTGCTGCCCTTTTAATTTCCCACAATTCCCTCTGACGTGGTATCTCTCTGGGAAACTGTGAGATTAAAACTGAAAA
Organism: Shinisaurus crocodilurus; assembly: GCA_021292165.1. Taxonomy (NCBI): domain Eukaryota; kingdom Metazoa; phylum Chordata; class Lepidosauria; order Squamata; family Shinisauridae; genus Shinisaurus; species Shinisaurus crocodilurus. The sequence goes on along the minus strand of CM037877.1, from coordinate 272,748,310 downwards.
ATTAAAATGGCTGCCCTCAGCTACCTGAGGCAGCTCAGATCACCACAGCCACTGCTGTCAAGTATACCTGTCAGGGCCCATCAGCGGAGAGAGGAGGGGGCATCAGAGTGCACTTGATCCATGGCCCTCTCAAACTGGGAACTGGCACTGCATAGTTGAGTGGTAGAACACATGTGTTGCACGCAGAAGGTCCCAGGTTCAATCCTCCGCATCTCCACTTAATAAAAGATAAGACAGAAAGGGTCAGGTAGCAAGTGATGTGAAAGACCTCGGCCCGAGACTTTGGAGAGCCACTGCCAGTGAAAGCAGACAATATTGAGCTAGATGGACATACTTGGTTTTATTTACATGGACATACTTGGTTTTATTTACAAATAGTCTAACATGGCATAAGGGAGCATCCTGTGTTCCTATGTTGGTCTTGTTCGACCCTTACACTGTACTTTAGAGTAAGACTAAGCTCTAGCGTATGCTACCATTATGCTAAAATTACACATGTACAGACATCATCAGTGTCCAGAGAGAAGAGAGGCAAGGGAAGGCGTCAATATTCATCTTTTTGTCACATGGAAGCGTTGATCCCAGCTTACCGAGGGGCCTGGGGCGGCTGGCGCTGGCATGATACCGAGGGAGATTAATCTTCTGAATACAAGGCACCCTCATTAGCATCCTGATCCGAACGCAGGGCAGCTTTGTGACGAAAAGATAAGGATTGTGTGCTGGCGGACCGTGAAGGGCCCTGAAGGAGTTGGGAGCCGATGGGCTTTGTGTCCCTGGATAAAACGGCTTGTATCTTCATTAACTCTGGTGAGTCCCCCGCAGAGGCTGTCGGGAAGCAGGGTGGCCGGAGGGGTATTATCAGTCTGCGTTCCGCACCTGATCTGCCTTTCCAGACCTGTTCAGAATATTCAGCTTGGAGACATGCTAGTCTGACTGCCTCAGGGGGGTTGAAAAAAGCGGCCTGTGTTTGGGAGCTGGTGGGGGAGGGGGAACAGAGGGGCACCACTTCAGAGCCTTAATTTGGTGTTGTGCACCTGCTCAGCAGAAGTGGGCAACACTACCGTTGCATGACAGATTTTCAGTTCGGAACGGCACCCCCTGCCCCATTTGAAAGGAGTTGCAAGGTTCACACCGGCCTTTTCCTTGAGTCTCTTCATGCCAGCTCTTTGTCATCCCACTGCATGACCTGGCAAGCTTCTAGTCCTCAGTTTTAAAACCTTCTCCAGCTCTCTGCCCTGATCGAGTCTCCAGCCTTGTTTCTCCCCTTTTGGTCCCTTTCTTCTGCACGGTTAAGAGTGCTGAGCTGTGTGCAACCTTGAAGGTGTGTGTGTGGGGGGGGGGCACAGTGCAAATGGAGTGCGTGGGAAGTCCCTGGGGCCAGGGTATGAGGGGATAATAATCTCACAGTTTGCAGGAGATAGAGCTGGGAGTTTGGAGACCTCCAGACAGTCAGGTGTGCTTGTTTCCCCGGGCTGGAAAAGTTTGTAGCCCTCTCAGGTGAGGGGAAGCCAATGGGTTGCAAGGGTAGGCAGAGTCTGCAGCTTCTATATAGTCTGTACTAAACAACTACAAAATGAGGTTCCAGCAGAGGAGGGTGGCTTAAAGATCATGCTGGAACAAAACCAATGCCAGTGGCATGATTTCAGAGAGGAGCAGGCCCACTGCATGGATGCAAGGGAGTGCTGAGTCCAGCCATGCTGGCTGGGCTGATGGGAGGAGGGTGCCAGTTTGGGGAAGGCTGGCTTAAGGCTCTTCTTCACAGTAGGTTTTTTAATGCTATCTGGTCAGGGTTAGCCTCACTCCTACCTCGTAGTGATGGAAGGGGTGGCCTTGGCTAGCAGTAGCACCCAACAAAGTTGGGCAGCTGCCCAAAGCCTGTGCATACTTGAGCTGGCAAGCCTTAATCCACTTTTCCTATTGACTTTCCAATTCTTGGGAGACCAGAAGGAAAGCTGGGTCAGAGATAGAGCAGGAAGGAGCAAGCAAGCGGTGTACTTTTTCTAGGTTGGGGCTTGCCGCCTGGACTCGGCACTCCCTTGCATCCAGGTGGTGAGACTATCCCTCTCCGAGATCATGCTGAGGGCTTTGTTTTTGTTCCAGCGTGCTCTCTCAGGCTCAGCCACCCTCTGTCCTTCTCTCCTGCCACTCAGGAGACCAGATAAAGATGGTGTGGGTTGAATGGGCAGACCCTGTGGAGCCTCGGTGGGGGCACATCTCCCCGGCACAGGCAAGCCTTGGATGAAGATTGTCATTCCTTGCCGGTTCGTTGCTGCTGTCACGAGATATTTTAGTTGTTGGGTTATTCTGGTGCTGTTTTCCCTCTCTGCAGCACCTCCACAAAATGTCACACTAATCTTCATTGGTTTTCAAAACCGTAAATATTTTTCAGCATCTTCCTAGAACTATCACACTTGTATTATTCCTAGTGTGGGAGAGGAGAATCCAGATGCTACGTCCCGTTGTAGAGAAGGTGGCAGTCAGCGACTTGAAATGCATGTCTTTAAAACTGGGCTAAAAAGAACGGGAAGATGTACCCTTTACCTTTACCATAGCAGTGGGTTAGAAACAGCAAAATTACTAAAAGTTCTTCTTCATGGTCTCTGTGCATCACACATATGGGCCCTGTGCCTGCGCAGAGCCTCGTTTTGGGAAGCTTCTATGGCTGAGGAGTTTTGGCAGGAACCCTCCCCCTCCATCCTAGTACAGTATTACCTTGGATTGCAAGTAACTTGCTCTGAGAGCTTTTTGCAAGACAAGCAATTTTTTTTCATAAATTTTGACTTGATAAACAAGCGGCGTCTTGCAATACAAGTAGTGTAGGGATGTAACCGCTCGCCTCCAGCGGGTGTAGCGGGCCGAAATCGGCCCCGCTCACGCCCGCCAGAGACTCGCTTTGATATAAGAGTGTTTTGGATTACAAGCACGGTTCCAGAACGAATTACGCTCTCAATCCAAGGCATGACTGTGCATTTCCTCAGCAGGTTCCCGCCTATTCCCTCAGTTCCCCTTCGACTGCCATTGTGGTTTCCTTGTGGGAGCTTTTCTCGTCTGTTGGACTGTGCTTGTTCTCTGAGTGGAGGTTTTTATTCTGCCTGTCTTCTTCTTCTTCCTTTTAGTTTTTCGTTCATTGTTTTAATTTTTGTTCTTTTGAGCGATCGAAAGGTTATTTGGCTCCTTCAGGCCGTGTGGCTCTGAAGGTGCCATTCCGTGAAGGTGTTAGGTGTGGGAGCAAACTCCCCTCCACAGACGGGCCCACTCTCTTTGCTTCTTCTGAAAAGCTACCAGAAGAATTCAACGTAGTTATTATTTATTTATTTGAAACATTTTAATGCCGCTCTTCAGGCAAAAAGGCTCCCAGAGCGGCTTACATATAATCAATAACAAGACAGTCCCTGCCCGCAGGCTTACAATCTAAAAAGACACGACATGCAAGGGAAAAGGGATGGGAGGGAAGAAGGGGGGAGAGTTATTTCTTCCTTTCATTGCATGAACCATACTCACAAGTTCAAGAAACTTTGAGGGAAAGTGTGTTCCTTACGTCAGTTGCGAATGCTTCTAGGGTGGCTCGAGGTCAGTGCTCAAATTACAGGGGTGGGGGGTGGGGAGCTACCTTTCATAAAAGACCCCATAGATACTGTACCGGAAGGCTACAGGAAGGCATAACTTTGCCCCTATGCCTCTATTCAAGGGCCGTCCCCCGTCCCGTCCCCCATCTCTCCACCATGTCTCTCTGTGGCTTTGTGCCTGACTGAGGAGGACATTCTGGTCTTGAGCTCTTTGCCGCTTTGTTTACTCAGGCTGTCTAACCAGATCCACCCATGTTAGGGGCTTGGATTACCATGGGAGGAGAGCAGAGGGGGCCTGGCCTCCTTACCTTTTGTGATTGGCCCCCATAGGTACTATTTTCATACATGGTCGGTGGGGGAGGGGAAGCATGATCTGGTTAAAATTGAGAGGAGTCAGGAGTGGGGCTTGAGGATTTCATTGAGGGGTCCCCCTTACCTTCATTCAAGCATCGGTCCATGTGTACATTGTAGTGTGACGCTGGACAACAGCAACGTTAAATGGTGACTTGCTTGTGCAAAATAGCCATCGCACGTCAATGTTGATGGGGTACACCTCACGCTGGAGGACCTGGGGGCCAAAGGGACTGTCTGCTGTTGAAAGGAGTGAACAGTCAAGGATTGTGGGGGAATTGGAGGTAAAGTGTGTGTATGTGTGTGTAGAGCACATTCTTTTTTGGTGCAGTAGGGGCTGCAGATCTAGAGGGGCATTTAGGTACAAGTCAGGATGTGCATGATGGAGATTCTGCTCTGAGTTCTATACCTACCGCTTGCATTATTTGGAGGATTGGTCCAGCATCTCCAGTTAAAAGCTCCTAGGCACTAGGGCTGGAAAATACCTTTTGGAGACTCGCTGCCTGCCATAGTAGATCAGCCTTCCCCAATCTGGTGCTCTCCAGACGTTGTTGGACTTCAGCTCCCATCATCCCTCACCACTGGCCATACTGACTGGGGCTGATAGGAGTTGGAGTCAAACAAAGGGGTTGGACTCGATAGCCTTGTAGGCTACTTCCAACTCTATGATCTATGAAATCTATGACATCTGGAGGGCACCAGGTTGGGGAAGGCTGCAGTAGATGATACTGGGCTATGATCAGAATAAGGCAGTTTCATTTTGTCTATAGGACACCCTTTAAACCCCCCCCCCCCACAAAACTAACATGAAGATATTTCCTAGGTATACCAGGATTTAAAAGGATCAGGCAGATGGAGAGAGGAACTCTCTTTGTTTGATGATACATTATGTGAGTGAAAGAAAGAACCTGGAGAAGCAGAGATTTCTGGCCTTGTTTTTCTCAACAGAAATGCAGCAAGAAGCCCCTGTGGCTATGTATTTGCTAAGTGGAATTACATAATAAGTTTGCTTGTCGACTGCTCTGCCTCTTGGCAGCTCTTTCAAACATTCCATTAACTCAAGTTTTACCTTCTCCCCACCTTCAAGAAGGTAAATTTATGACTCCCCCCCCCCTTCACCAAGGAAGGGAGAGATTCGAAAGCTAGTTTCATTGATGGGCCAATGGATAAACTGCTTACATGTTATCCTGGGGTTCAAACCCCATCTTGGAGCTGCACCCGATTCATGCTTCTTGTTTTGTGCTTCTATGACTGGGCTTCTGAAAATTTGATTGAGTTAATTTTGTGAATATTCAGACACAGTCCCCCTTCCTGAACCTCCATCACTGCCTCTTGTGGCTTGCTTCTCCTTTTGGCTCCTTGGCCCATGTTTCCTCAGAACACTTGACTGTCCATTCCCTAACTTTCAACAGCACATGGTCCCTCCTGTGCCTGTATCCAGTGTCAAGTTTTCTTCCTTTCCCCTGTTCTGGATCCAAACCGATTTTAACTTCCTCCGCTGAAGCTGTACCATTGGTCAACATTCTGCTGCTGACACTTTCTCAATCCACGGCTAGAACATCTGTTTACAGGGTAATATTATGCCAGTAGAGATATTCATCAGCTAACTGGTCTCTTAATCGCTTACCTCATAATAAAGTGTTTTCACTAATTATAAACAGAGCTATGCATATTGCAGGATCCTGTGACCACAAGAGTAAAAATTGAGGACAGGTTAGTGGAAAGATGAGATATACCAGCCTTCACCAACCTAGTGTGCCCTCCAGATATTTTGACCACAGTTCTTATCTGCCCCAACCAGCATGGTCAATGGTCAGAGAAGATGGTGGGAGTTATAGGCTAGGGAAGGTAGGGATGCACATGTTACTAAAATTCAATTGGTATTGGGTTTACAACTTGGCATTCCAAGAATTCCAACTCTTGATTTGGAGAAAAAGAAGCAAGTTGCTAGTCCTGAGGAATGTAAAAATAGGCTTGAAAGTATGAGGGCAGTGCTAGGTGACATTCTGGAAGCCAAACCATGCACTGAACAAGATTTCCAAGGCTTCAGTGTCCATGCCAAGAGGAAGAAATTATGCTATATAAGTAAATTTATGCAAATATGCTAATGTTATTGATCCCAGACAGGGAGGATTTGCTCTTTGCCCCATTGCCAAGGCCAAGCCAGCCAGAATATGAGTAGATAACTAGACATCAAGTGTAGGATGAGGTCTGTCCCTTTAATCTAGTGTGGAAGCTCTACATGCGGAAGCCCACCCTGGCTGAGACTATAAACAACTTTATAAAAACATGCTTGCAAGTCGCCTTCCCCTATGTAAACGACTTTGAAAACCTTTTGTTGAAAAGCAGTAGGTTGATATTTAAAATAGATTAATGTTGTGCTGATCACAGAATTCAGCTTTGATTTGGATTGCATGATTTGGATTGTTTCAGCACAGCTGATTTGCCCACTGCGAATACATCATATTTTGAGGTCTCATTTGTCCCCACATAGTTTATCGCAAGGCCCAAAGTAATTGAAAACCATCTGGTTACAAGCTGGCGAGACGAAGAGGTGCATAATTCCCTTGTAAAGTATAGAGTGTCATGTTGCAAACCTCGGGTATCCCACAGGGGCTGGCGGGAAGGAGATGGAGAGCCTTTAGATTACATGTCGGACTTGGACATTGCATTCCTCTGGTTTACCAACGGAATGTGGTTATTGGGGGAGCTCCTGTACAGATTTGCTGCGTCAACGTCTTATGTCCTGTTGGGGAGCCTTTTACAATAAGAGTTGGAAGCATGGCTTGCTCAAGGAACTATAGTTTGCAAACAGTATGGCATTCTCCTCCTTTTGCTTCTTGTCCGTATTAACTTGCCTGGATCTGACAGTGACAGAGCTTTTGTTGTTGTTGAAAGTTTTTGGAGGTTGTGGTGAGGTGGAGATACTGGAAAAGAATCTCACACTTGGACTACTACCCCCTGCAGCTCAAATGCATTCCTCTCCTTACCCCCCAAGGCATCATGTCTCTGGGCTCATTCCTCCCATTCCACTGCTTCCTCTCCCCACCATAAGCCAGGGCCTTGTTCCAAGCAAAGTGGGGAAGGAAGCCATCCATGGTTGCCGAGCAGTTTTCATGATCTCCTTTTCTCGCTATTTCCTTCCATCCTTCAGGAACTAGAACTGGGATGAATGCAGGGGTGGGTGTGGGGGAATGAGTAGTAGGCGATCACTCGTGACCGAGTAAGATTGTCTGATGTGAATGCTGCTCTGTTGAATTCATGAACCAATGAACATGAATATGTCTTTATGCTGTTTGTTGTTATGTACTGCATTTGAAAATATTAGCATTGTATTTTATATTTTTAACTTTTTGTGTTGCATTTTAGTCTTTTAATGTTTTGTAATCTGCCCAGAGAACATTTGTTATTGGGTGGATTAATAAATAAATAATAAATAAAAATAATATAAGTAAACTCCCCATTTCTTGCATGCTGTGTTAAACACGTGGAAGGTCACTGGCTGGTGTCACTGGGAGAAAGCCCAGGTGTTCAAATTTAACCTGTTTGAACTCTGCAATTTTGAATTTGAGAGTATTGTCACACATTGTTTTTCTCCCTTTCCATTCCAGCGAGTCTTGTAATGAGCTTCAAGCCACCCTATCCTAGGGCTTGCTTGTATCGGAAGTGTGCAGCAGCTCTTACCTCCAGCTCTTTCAGGGATGGGCTCCTGGTTTTTGGTATTTGCTCTCCCTCTTAGCTTAAACTTAGAAGCCTGTTGTGGAGAAAGCCAACCTAAGCCCCCTGCCTGACACACACACACTCACCAAGGAGGGGGGAAGGAGACCCAGGGGGGGGGGGAGACAGCCAGTCTCCACAGATGACAAAAGGGACAAACAACATCTGCATAGAATCACCCCAGGGGGGAAGGCAGGAAGCATCCTGCTTTCGCATATCAGCCCCATCTACATAAGACTTGATTACCTCTCCAGAGAAGACACTTCGGCACCCTTAAGAAATGGCCACTCAACACCATAGGATGGGATCATTAAGCAAGTGGCTTCAAAGGGACCCCACCCCACGGGGGGGAGGGCGTCACCCCACCTGACCCAAAAGGCCGCCCCTCAGGGAGGGTGTCAACCCACCTGATTACGGAGGGAGGGGCTACCTGAAACACCAAGGTATAAAACACCCTGCGCAAGGGAACTGGGTTGTTGGACCTGATCAGCAATCTTGCCCCATGCCTGGGGTAAGGGAACGAAGGATCGGCAACCCCGGGTAGCCGCATCCGGCATGCTCCAGCTAGCCGCTTGGGTTGACCGGACCCCCAGGAAACCAAGCTGAAATCACTCACAAGCCGCTTGGGTAGACCGGGCCTCCGCCGGGAACCCAGCTAGCCGCTTGGGTTGACCGGACCCCCGGGAAACCAAGCTGAAATCACTCACAAGCCGCTTGGGTAGACCGGGCCTCCGCCGGGAACCCAGCTAGCCGCTTGGGTTGACTGGACCCCCGGGAAACCAAGCTGAAATCACTCACAAGCCGCTTGGGTAGACCGGGCCTCCGCCGGGAACCCAGCTAGCCGCTTGGGTAGACCGGGCCTCCGCCGGGAACCCAGCTAGCCGCTTGGGTAGACCGGGCCTCTGCCGGGAACCCAGCTAGCCGCTTGGGTAGACCGGGCCTCCGCCGGGAACCCAGCTAGCAGCGTGCGGTTGACCGGGCCTCTGCCGGGACCCGAGCTGCTCTAACTTGCTGAGAGCCCTGAAATCACGGTGTCCTTAAGACTTCTTGCTTGCTACTTTGTACCGTACTGATAAGCTGTATTGCTGGCGTGTGTCTGGGTTTGTGAAGGTAATGTTGTAAATAAACTTGTTTTCTAAAAGATACTTCCGTGGCTATAAGTTATCCCTTTGTTCTGGGCTAAGGGTGATAGTCGCTGGGGATCTCGGAGAAGGCCGCCCCAGGACTCGCTACCCCCTTAGCATTGAACCCACGCAGAAGACCAGGTTGTCGGTCTTCCACTCCTGTGATGGAAGAATCATCGCCTAACCCTCACATCTCAGTCTGATCGGGCAATGGTTCCACCATCACTCTAGCAATCCCACTGCTGCTTGTGGTGTATGACAGTGAGCGAGAATAAGCTAAAAGGTTGTTCGGGCCAGGTTATGGGTGACTGTGCCTAGAATGGTTTTGGAAATGGTGTTCTTTCCAGAGTCCTTATAGTTAGGCTGGTGCTGGTGCCAAGGCTAGGCCTAGGGCTGCAGCAGGTACAGAAACCGGAATGAGGATACATCTGTATGCTGCCCTTCTTAGCAGTTCAGAGAGGTGTACTTACGGAATCTCCTGTTTTATCCTCCCAACAACCCTATGAGGTAGAGATTTAACTAGTCTAATATTGTTCTCTGTTGAGCAGGCAAAGGCAGAAAGTTTGGCTCATAGTATTTATACCTGGTCTGGCCAATCCAGAGGCCTCATACCGCCGGCTAATCAAGGGGCTGATTTTGTAACATCTCTGTTCCCTTCAGTGCCTGAAGAGAGATCCGGAGTGTATATACTAGCCAATAGCTCACTGGTTCTTCAGCTAAATAAACTTATGTTTTTAAGAGATTCAAAGCTGGCATGACAGGGCATGCTTGTTTCTTCTATTCCATTACCATCTCTAGTCAAACTTTTTAAAAAAATTGTGGTGGTGGTGGGGAAGTACCACAAAACCAGAAACTTGCCAGATACTGTAATATTTATTATTTATTTCATTTATAACCCCACCTTTATTTATAAATTTATTATAAATTTATTTCATTTATAATCCCACCTTTCTCCACCTTTGTAGTTTCAATGCGGATGATAAATTTAATTGAAAAAGTTCATAAAACTTAAAAGTGGGATTCTTATGAGCATCACAGTTCCAACTTACCACAGCATATTTTACCCTCTGGGAAGAGTTAAAGTCATCTCTCCATCCTGGATTTCCAACTTGAGCCCCAGGCAGGTTCCCTGACAAAGGGATAGGCTTGGCTTCTGTCATGAAAGAGCCACCGAGGCCAGGGGCACCGGGAATCTGGATGCGCTCCAGGAATATCTCAGTGCCAGGATCTTTAAGAATGGTGTCTGTCTCTCCTCCCCCGACACCTTTGGAAGTGTACCTCCAGCCAGGTGTACCCTGTTCTGATCTCAAAAAAGTTGTGTTCATCATATGGAACAGCCTTCCCCACCCTGGTACTGTCCGGATTTGTTGGACTGCAACTCCCAGCATGGCTGGCTGGGGATGCTGGGAGTTGTAGTCTAACACGTCTGGAGGGCACCAGGTTGGGGAAGGCTGATACTGTGTGTGTGTGTGTGTGTGTGTGAGAGAGAGAGAGAGAGAGAGAGAGAGAAGGGCAGGCGGGAGGTGGAGAGGATTTTTCTCCTGCTCCAGATTCCACCTGGAACTTATAATTTGCTTACTCTTCTCTTTTTATTGTTCTTCAATAGCCAAAGCTGGGCCAGAGAGATGGTACGGCCACGAACGCCAATGCCCCCCCTGTGGAGTCCTTCCCCTGGGTGGGGCCGAAGACGGTGGTGCTGCACAAGAACTCACAGGGGGGTTATGGTTTCACCCTCCGGCATTTCATCGTCTACCCCCCAGAGTCAGCGGTTCATTCCAACGTGAAGGTAATAATGGCCCTTCTGGATCTGAGGAGTGTGCAGGCTTCATTCCAGATCTGTGTCTTTCATAATAGCCCAGAGGATGGTTTTGGAGGCACATGGTGCAGCACCCTTACTGAACCTAAGCAGGTCTGGGTCTGGTCAGAACCTGGATTTGTGACCAGTTAGGAACTCTCGTGCATGGCACCGTGAGTTCCATCATGGAATAAAGGCAGGATATATGTAACTAAAATAAATGCATAGGTTTTGGGGTCCCTTCCTAATGTGGTAACATCAGAAGCTCTGGGCCACATGATGAGAAGAGCACACACTATATGTTTTGTGCTCGGGATATGTAGTTATGGGACCGCTAAGCTTGCCAAGTTAAGACTTCATGTTTTCCTTGGCATTTCTTAGTTAGGAATTTAGAAAGCTGCTGTATACTGAGTTGGATTGTTGGTCTGTCTAGCCCAGTATTGCTGACACTGACTGGCAGTGGCTCTCCAGGGTTTCAGGCAGTGGTCTTTCCTAGCTCTACCACAGGGGTGGGCAACTTCTTGGGGTCCAGTGGCCAATTCCCCCCCCCCCCCCGGAACCCACCAGGGGCTGCACCTTTCCCCACCGCCACAGTTTCGCTGAAATGCAACGCTGGCAAAAAAAAAGCTGTGGTTTCTCATTAAAACATGGCACGCCGGGAGCAAAGCATGCACTCGACCGCTGAGCTGCAGCCCTTCCCCAAAATTAGTGGGCATGTTTTAGTTTTTGATGAACTGGCCTGTTGTAGTAGTTTTATCCTTTGTTTTTAGGCTTGTTTGCTTTAACCCACTTTGACCCTCACGAATTTGCTGAGCTCTTTGATTGTACCCTGCGCCTGTGGCTGCAAATTCCACAGGCTTGCCACAAACTGCCCAAAGCAAATCCAGCTGCTAACCAATTTAACAGCTTTTTTATTTATTACCTGTCAGCCTCCAGGGGATCTTTTTTCCTCCCCACATTCTTTTTCAGGGGATAATTTTTATTGACTTCTGTTTCTCTCCAAAGCTGTCCCAACTCATACGGTCATGTGAAAAAGAAAGTACACCCTTCTTGAGTTCCATGGTTCCACGTATCAGGAGAGAAGAAAAATCATCGGGCCTGTAGCAGGTCTCAAAATTAGGTAAAGACAACCTCAGATGAACAACAACACATGACAGAGTACACCATGGCATTATTTATTGTACAGAAATACAGCCAAAATGGAGAAGCCATGTGGGAAAAACTAAGTACACTCTTACTGCTGCCATAGGCATGAAGAGGCTAAGGAGCAGCCAGGTGCTGCTAAGCAAATGGCCTTGATGAATTGATCATCAGCAAGTGTGACCACCTCTATAAAAGCTGAAGTGTCGGGGCTTTGCTGGTCTCCAGCAGTCAGGTGTGTGTTACCACAGTGCCAAGGAGAGAAGACATCAGCAATGATCTTAGGGAAGCAATTGTTGCTGCCCATCAATCCGGGAAGGGTCATAAGGCCATTTCCAAACAATTTAAAGTCCATCATTCTATAGTGAGGAAGATTATTCACAAGTGGAAAACATTCAAGACAGTTGCCAATCTTCCCAGGAGTGGACGTCCCAGCAATTTCACCCCAAGGGCAGACCGTGCAATGCTCAGAGAAATTGCAGAACATCCAAGTGTTACATCTCAGGCGCTACAGCCGCAGTCAGCAGGTGCAACGTTAAAGTTCATGACAGTACAATGAGAAAAAGACTGAACAAGTATGGTTTGTATGGAAAGGTTGCCCGGAGAAAGCCTCTTCTCTCTAAAAAGAACATGGCAGCACGGCTTGGGTTTGCAAAGTTGCATCTGAACAAATCACATGCCTTCTGGAACAATGTCCTTTGGACGGACGAGACCAAAGTGGAGCTGTTTGGCCATAATACACAGTGCCATGTTTGGCGAAAACCAAACACAGCATATCAGCACAAACATCTCTGACCAACTGTCAAGTACGGTGGTGGAGGGGTGATGATTTGGGCTTGTTTTGCAGCCAGAGGACCTGGGCACCTTGCAGTCATTGAGTTGACCATGACCTCCTCTGTATACCAAGGTATTCTAGAGTCGAATGTGAGGCCATCTGTCCGGCAGCTAAAACTTGGCCGACAGGACAATAATCCCAAGCACACCAGCAAATCTACAACAGAATGGCTGACAAAGAAAAGAATCAAGGTGCCGCAATGGCCATTGGCCCAGTCAAAGTCCAGACCTCAACCTGATTGAAATGCTGTGGTGGGACCTTAAGAGAGCTGTGCATAAACAAATGCCTGCAAACCGCAATGAACTGAAGCAATGTTGTAAAGAAGAGTGGGCCAAAATTCCTCCACAACGATGTGAGAGACTGATCACGTCATACCGAAAACGATTACTTCAAGTTATTGCTGCAAGGTGGTTCGACCAGCTATTGAATCATAAGGTGTACTTAGTTTTTCCCACATGGCTTCTCCATTTTGGCTGTATTTCTGTACAATAAATAATGCCATGGTGTACTCTGTCATGTGTTGTTGTTCATCTGAGGTTGTCTTTACCTAATTTTGAGACCTGCTACGGGCCCGATGATTTTTCTTCTGTCCTGATATGTAGAACCATGGAACTCGAGAAGGGTGTACAGTAATACCTTGGATTGCAAGTAACTTGGTTTGAGAGCGTTTTGCAAGATGAGCACATTTTTAAATATTTATTTTAAAAAATTTTGACTTGATATACAAGTGACGTCTTGCAATACAAGTACTGTAGTACGGCTTAAATTAAAAATCTCTGTACAAATTTTTTTGGGGGAATTTCGTTTTGATATAAGAGTGTTTTGGATTACAAGCACGTTTCCGGAACGAATTATGCTCTCAATCCAAGGCATGACTGTACTTTCTTTTTCACATGACTGTAAGTGCATCTAATCTCTGGTTGGCGATCTCTTAGAGGTCTGACATACATAACTGAAGATTTTTTCCTGCTCTCCTCAAATTTAAAAAAGCTGGTTTCCTTGAACGCAGAAACAATTTCCATTGGGTTTGAAATTCTGCGGAATTTGGGTCTATTGCATCTAGCCCAGCACACTGTCCTGAGGCAGGATCAGGGACTCAGCTTAGTGATTTATTGATTGGTCCCTGTTGAGGATAATAAAAGAAATTGGATTTCTTATTGAACCAATTGAATTCCAGTTTGCCAGGCATTCTGGTCCAAGTGCTGGTGAAAGCCAGCCTCTGCTCCCCACCCCACTGGGTAACCGGCAAGTACTGGGAGCAGAGAAGGCAGCAGGCAGAGACAGCAAAAGAGTTTGGTGGTGCAGAGAGGAAGCCTCTTGGCTATACGCAGCAACAAGTTGCCCAGGTTGAGCGACTGCAGCTTATCTTGGAGCTTTATAGCAGTGGCATGGGATTGGCTCTCTGGAATTGCCTGATTCTCAACATATGGGTTTGATTCACTGGAATCTCCTGATTCCCAGGACCCAGGAGCATTCTGGTCTGTGATGTTGTATTTATTTATTTATTTAATTTATACCCCGCCTTTTTTCCTGCAAGGAACCCAAGGTGGCTTACACAATCCTCCTCCTCTCCATTTTATCCTCACAACAACCCTGTGAGGTAGGTTAGGCTGAGAGTCAGCGACTGGCCCAAAGTCACCCAGTGAGTTTCATCATGGCCGAGCGGGGACTAGAACCCGGATCTCCCGAGTCCCAGTCCAACACTCTCACCACTACGCCACTAGCTTGGACTGCCTGCCATTCCCTCTTCCGACCAACACTCAGCTAACTTAAGATGCATCAAGTGCACATCCATAATCATAGATTCAGTGGGTATATTTGCAAACACGTGTATCTTGCAGATAGGCTCACCAGAGAGCTAGGCTTTTGCTCCTGTTGAGTGTAAGCTCTGTGGAAAAGCAGTGTGTACAGTCAAGTTAAAAAAAAAAGTTGGTAGATCCAGTTGTGGGTCTTCTGCATTACATATTGTTTGGCCCTTAATGGCAGGGATAAAGTTTCTAGCTGAGCCTTCAATCTGATCTGACATGCTAGTTTTCTCTGTATTGGACTCCCCTCCCCCCCTATAGAGGAACATTCAGTTGTGAGCGCTACCATCCAGCCTCCCATAGTTGAATTGGTACAGCCCCAGTGTGAACTGATTCAGTGAAGAAGTCATCATAGAGGCGTGGTACTTTTGCATGGGACTCCCTAGGGATAGACGAATCTGTCCATTTCATTTTCACTCAGTCAGTTTTTCTTTTTTCCAACCTTAAGTTTGTTTCATCCCGTCTCCACATCCGCTTGTATTTTAAAAGTCCAAAAATGTGTTTGCATTTTCCCGCACATTTTTCCTAATATATATGTTTTTGCATGCAATTTTGCCTAATACACACATTTTTTGCAAGCAGCTTTCCACAATATAATGCATTTTTGTACATCATTTTTACTAGTATACAACTTTTCTGTGTTCTTTCCCCTAACATGTTTATTTTTATTTATTTATGAAAAATAAATAAAATAATATATGCATGTTTGTATGCAGTTTTGGTTGGAGAACTGCGTTGCAAAATTCAGGAAAATGCGAATATCAAAGTATACCTAACTGTTTTTCAGTTCTCGTATTGGTTCAGGAAGTGCAAATAAGGTACATTTGCATTAAAACGCGAACCACCAAACAGGTTTCTCCCCAGTCCCTAGACCTCCAAGTCCAGCCTGCTGATTGGCTGGGATCCCTGTATCATTTCTCACATTGGCAGCTGGCTGGCAGCCAACTGGACTCTACTTACTTCCCTAATTTATTTATTTATTTATTACATTTATACCCCACCTTTTTCCCTGCAAGGAATTCAAGGTGGCTGACATAATCCTCTTCCTCTTCTCCATTTTCTTCTCACAACAACCCTGTGAGTTAGGTTAGGCTGAGAGTCAGTGACTGGCCCAAAGTCACCCAGTGAGCTTCGTGGCCGAGTGGGGACTAGAACCTGGGTCTCCTGAGTCCCAGTCCAACACTCTCACCACTAGGCCACACTGGCTCCCTAAGTCTCAACTAAGTACCTCTCAACCATCTGAGGTGGGATTCTTCATTGGCCCAATCCTCCCATTGCCCTGCCCTAAACAAAAGAAACATTCAACAAGCTTTGGCCTTTGTTTCTTGATCTAGAAGTCTTGCAGTCTGGCTGTCGGAGGTACCAGTACCTAACGGGTCCATTGCATCTTAGCATTGGGTTACCACTTGATACCCCTTACAGCAGGGATGCAGAACCTCAGGCCTGTGGGTCAAATCCAGCCCACCTAGGGCCCCAATCCAGCCCTCTGGGGTTCCCCCCAGACGTTCACGCCCCCTTCCTCTAACCCCTTGGTAGCTTTCTGGCTTTTGTGGATTCCTCCCCACCTTCAAAAAGTTGAAATGCTTCTCCTAAGGCTTAGTTACTGGAAGTAAGAGCTTTAAGCTAAAATATGATGGTATTTTTGATACGTTGGCTGCACTCTGTTTTGCCTTCGGCCTCAGCCACCGCTGGAATGTAGCCCCCGAGAGCTTCTCTGAAATTGAATTTGGCTCTTGGGCTGAAAGAGGTTCAACACCCTTGCCTTATACCCAGCAGGCTGCAAAGAGTGCCACCATCTTTGGAAGTTGGGCCCCCCATTCCCTCCATATATCCGCCACACACACACCGAGCACAGTTCCAAATTCCTGGGAACTTTTTGCTGATGTCCCATTCCATTCAGATGAAATGTCTGGCATGGAAGCACTGTCTCTGCAAGAGAGCGCCAGCTTTCCGGCCCTCACAGACCAGAGTCCTCACTCCCTCTTTTTTTTCTTTTGTCATTTCAGAAAGGGAAAATGGATTCTTTGCCAGATAAGTTCAAAGGCATTGGAGGTTGGTGGGGAGGAGATGGGATTGGGGTAGGCATTAAACTGCTCCCTGTCTGTCCCTTTTCTGCAGTGTCAGCTTCATCTATACAAAAGAGTGACTGTTGTGGTCCGTGGTTTGGACAAAAGGCTGTCTCCCTTCTCTCCCACCCCCCACCCCCTTCCCTTCCGCCATTTAGACAGAGCAATCCAAAAGTTGGCTGTATTAACTGCCCCCTGCTGGTCCCTTTCTGCACCCCACAACCAACTTCTCACACAGGGCTCCTCTCTGTGACAGGAATACTGAAATCAAATCATCAAGAAATGGTGGTTCAGAGGAGGGCAACAAGGATGATAAAGGGACTGGAAACAAGGCCCTATGAGGAGAGACTGAAAGAACTGGGCATGTTTAGCCTTCATAAGAGGAGACTGAGGGGAGATATGATCGCACTCTTCCAGTACTTGAAGGGATGTCACACAGAGGAGGGCCAGGATCTCTTCTCCATCATCCCAGTTTGCAGGACACGGAATAATGGGCTCAAGTTACAGGAACCCAGATTCCACCTAAACATCAGGAAAGATTTCCTGACTGTTAGAGCAATAAGACAATGGAACCAACTACCTAGGGAGGTGGTGGGCTCTCCCACTCTGGAGGCATTCAAGGTGCAGCTGGACAGACATCTGTCAGGGATGCTTTGACCTGGATTCCTACATTGAGCAGGGGGTTGGACTCGATGGCCTCGTAGGTCCCTTCCAACTCTACTTTTCTATGATTCTATGAAATTATTTTTTTGTTGGTATTGTGAGGGGCCTGGCCAGGACTGGGAAAGGGCAGGGCAGTAGTAAGTATGCTCAGGATCAGCGCCCCAAAGGAAAGCAGTGGGAAAGGTGTGTGTGTGTGTGTTTGTGTGTGCTGGGGGGCAGGGAGACAGGCAGGCAACACACTTCAGGCAGTGGCCAAGTCTGAACAGGAGGTCCTTGAGGACAGAATAGCAAACCAGCAGCAAGGAGCAGAAGAGGGTGTTAAAAATATTTTGGAAGGAGCTGCTCTATCTGGGGAGGGCAAGCAGAGGTTATGCAGGTGATGGAGATGAAGCCAGGTGGTGTAAGGAGGCTGGAGCGTAGGAGCCTGCCTCATACTGAGTCAGACCTTTGGTCATCTCAGTTAGTATTGTCTACACACTGACTGGCAGCAGCTCTCCTGGTCGCTACCAGCCCTACCTAGAGATGCCAGGAACTGAACCCGGGGCCTTCTGCATATAAAACAAGTGCTTTACCACTGAACTATGGCAACTCCAAGAAGGATCCTTGGATGGAACTGACGGAATGGCTAGATCATGGGTAGGCAACTTGTGGCCCTCCAGATGTTTTGGCCTACAACTCGCATCAGCCCTAGCCAGCATAGCCAATGGTGAGGAATCATGGGAATTGCAGGCCAGAACTTCTAGAGGGCCACAACTTGCCCAGTCCTGGGCTAGATAGAAGGTAGGAAGGAATGGACAGCTGGTAAAAGACAAGGCAAATATCCTAGTAACGTCTCTTTGGTTTGCTTTTGCTCCTTGGTCTGTCTGCTGCCGATGACTGAGGCTGCAGAGTACACATGTGACATATGAGTTGTGCCCACAATTTCTAGCTGGCTTTGGTAGTCAGCTGAAATTTGCGGCTAATGTCAGCCTTGTCCCTTCCCTGGTTTGGGGAAGAGATGGGAGTCTTGTGTCTGACATCACGATGAACTTTGAAGGTGTTCAGAAGCAGTGATAAATTTTGCTGATTCCAATGCCCAGCATGACTGGAGTGATGATTGACTCTGAAGATGTGCTGAGCTTTGGAGGTATTTGGAAGCAGCATAATGACTTGTTGATTCCTTCTTGCTGCTTCAAAGTGCCTTCAAGTCTCATACTGAGCTGCTTACCAGACTGAATGATATGGTTGCCACTGGCAATCTGGCAAACCTATTTGCAGAGCCCTGATTGACCTCAGTCTTCACCTGGGATATGTGAGATATTTTCCAGTTTCAATTTTCCAGTAAAAAATAATTAGTTCAGCAGGGTAGAAATATTTCTTGAAAAACACTTTATGTAAATAACCACCATAATCCATAAAAAACCATTTAAAAAATGTGTTTGATGCCATTGTTTCCTCTGGCTATTGTTGCTGCTCTGGCACATTTTTTCCCTCTTGACAATTGCCTTTTTTTCCTTCCTGGATTCATCACGTAGGTGATTCCAGCCAGTCAGGGATCCTGTAGTGAAAAGTGACATCCCAATGCCACGTAGCCAATCGGATTTGGCCGCAGAATTATGTCACTGAGGACAAGTGAAGGCAGTTGAGAATTGGGGGCAAGAAGGGGCAATGTAAATGAATTGGTGGAATTTTTGCACGGGGTGCTGAAAAATGATTGAGAGAGACTCTTTGTTTCACTGCTGAAAGTATTCATGAAAAGCTGTGAGTAGTTTCAGCTCAGCGCTGATTTATTTATTTATTATATTTATACCCCACCTTTTTTCCTGCAAGGAACCCAAGGCGGCTTACATAATCTTCCTCCTCCTCCTCCTCCTCCTCCTCCTTCTCCTCCTCCATCATCATCATTTTATCCTCACAACAACCCTGTGAGGTAGGTTAGGCTGAGAGTCAGTGACTGGCCCCAGGTCACCCAGTGAGTTTCATGGCTGAGCAGGGACCAGAACCCGGATCTGCCAAGTCCCAGTCCAACACTCACACCACTACGCCACACTGGCTCTTTTTTTCTTCTTCACAAACCCAACCCTTCTAACCTTTTGTTGTTTTTATATAGTGCCATCAGTGCACGTAGCATTTAGCAGAATAACAAGCCAAAAAACAAGTCCCTCACCCCATTGAGCTTACAATATAAATGTAGACTGAGGAGAAGACAACAGAAGGATGAATGCAATCAGATGCAGTTCACATGTGCTTTGGCTTTGTTCATTACATCGGAAAATGCATATTTAGCATAAGCTCATTAGCCAGATCACCCAAAAATAAAAGCAAAGGAGCAAAACCAGTAGTGGAATTTCAGCAGCCTATTTGTCACACGTCTCCATCTCCAGGGCAAGAAGCCCTGGCAGGGTGGGGCTCCTGATCCAGAGGCTGGGTTTCGACTGAGGTGATTCACTGGGGCGGGAGCAGGCATTCTTTGGCAATTGTCAGCAGATGACTTCATCGCCTCCTTGTGCCCTGCGCGGGGATAGGCGCTGCAGGTCACCTCACACGCATGGAGGGGAGAATGGGGAAAGAAGCCCACCAGCTGAGGCGAGCAGAGACAACCCACTAAGGGATAGGTGGGTGGAAAAAAGATGTTGACTCAAGGAAACATCCCCCAGCCCTGGGCTCTCCACCCTTTTCGGCCCCACATTTTGTTTACCTATTCTGAAAATACTCCTTAAGGCAGCCACCACGCAAGCTTAAAATACATCTAAAATTCAGTGCAACAAATAAAGCCCATTAAAAAAACACAGGGAAGAGTAGCAGCAACCTCAAGCACTCAAATGCCTTGCTGAATGGGAATGTTTTAAACAGCCTCCCAAACATACTCAGTGAGCTGGCCATAGAAGTCTCTCTAGGGAAGGAGTTCCACAGAGACCCAGGGTGCCAGTGCAGAAAAGGCCCCATCCCTTGCCACTCTGTGCCTTGCCCACAAAGATCCAGAGCAAAACCTCTCCTGAAGATCTTAAACAGCCTTTCCTCAGTGGTGGTGGAGGGATATGGGACACCACAGCAGCAACAGGTATCTGGTATCCTGGCCTCTTAAACCCTAGCTGGCCTCTTAAATACTACTAGGCAATATTGTGGAGTAGTGTGTATGCTGCCTTCCGCAGTAGGTTCTCAGCGTAGGGGTGGCCAGAAGGTAGGCCAAAGTCCATTAGTCAATTTCCAAGAGATCACTTAGCACTTGCTGGTTGCTGAGATCCTTGCTGAATGCTGTGTGACCCAGCGAGGCACTTCTTACATTAACACAGTTTAGTTATGCCTTAAAGAGATCTGGAATTTGTACTCTTGCTTTGTAAATTCAAAACACATTGGTGGATTGTGGGGACTCTGTTCATTATTAATTTTAAGTAGACTTTGTAATGCTGAAGTCTGCCAGCCCCCGAATCTTAGGACTAGTACCCAGAAGATAGTACTAGTACCTTTACGTTTCTCTTTGTGTTGTCTGCCCGAGCAGCAAAACATTACTGTCCTGCGGGGGGGGGGGGTTCTCTATGCAGCTATACACCCACCCACATCACATGCACATTAATCTGTTCAAATTCAGGTAACTGGAATATGGCAATTCTTAGATGCAGGTTTCTGTGTGAGCTTTCCTGGAAACCATGGCTCCATTGTAAAACTGCAGCCTGCATGGTTTCAGTATGATGCAGAAGAATGGCCAACAGGAAGCAGATGAGAGCCAGGGTCAAGAACCAGGAAGACAGTCCAGCTACAGCAACAAACACAAAGGTGAATCAGAGCCAGGGTTAGGTGGAGACCAAATGACAGCTGGGCTGTCTACTCCAGGGGATCTGGGAGCAGGAACTGAGGATCATTCTAGGACAAAGGCTAGAGGGAAGGAAGGCAATGCGAGACGTCCAAGCACAAGGCCAAGTAGACTGTTGTTCAAACAAAAGCCTGACCCTGACCTGGAAGCTTTTATCCCCAGGAAGGCCATTCATGCCCAATCAAGGGAGCTTAAGGGTGAGGTCACCCAGATAAAGGAGAACAAGCCCTCTGCAGGCAAAAGCCTGTAGGTTCCCAGTAGCTTGGGAAGCTGTATCTAGCCACTGGAGCCAAGTGTGATAGTTCAAAAATTCATCCATTACCATTCTTTGGGTTGAAGGGTGAAAGAGGGAGGTCTTTGCCCTGAAATATGTGGGTTCTGATTCTTCAGCAAGGATGCCACTTTGACATGTGTATGTCACCATCAGCAATTTGTGATTTCAAAGATTTCAGAGTAAATGTTGACAATTTCAAAAAAAGAATTACCGTATTTTTCCGTCTATAAGACGCCCCCATGTATAAGACGCCCCCCACTGGGCAGTTTCACAACTGCGCGGTTCTCTCCTTGGCTTACTTCCGTGTATAAGACGACCCTCAATTTTTAGTCTAACAATTTTAGGAAAAAGTATAGCCTTATACATGGAAAAATACTGTAGGTAAAATCAGGACAGACAAAAATGGGAACCTCCCGTATTTAGAGGGAGGGCTAGATATTAGGGACAAGTGCTTCACGCTGTCCACCCTTGAAGACAGAATGCTGGATTAGGTAGACCGATCTAGGAATTGGCGATGGTGCCAAAATGTGTAGGTGGGGAGCTCGTAATGGTGAATTCAAGAGTTTGTCCCAAGCCTACAATGTAAGCTGAGCCCAAAGCTCCAACAAAATTCCTCCTGGTTTGGAATGGACTCTCCCTGGAGCCAGCCAGCCCTCCATTTCACGGCTCCCCTTCTCAGAATGTATTTGAAGCAGGGAGGAGTCCGGCGGGGGGTGGGGTGGTTCTGGCAGTGGCAGAGGCTTCCTGTTTAAGGTCTGGATGCTTGCACAGAGCATCTATTAATGCTAAGAGGAACGTGGGGCATGGAATTTCCAGTGCCTCTCTGCTCAGTCCTTCAAGCCAGAAACACTTGGAGCTTCATTTTCCAGGTTGCTCAGTGTCAGTGAGCAACTCTGCACAAGGTCCAGGCCTCCTTCCTCCTTCCTCAGAGAGAGCAAAGGCCCAATCAGACAGCTATGCAGCAGGATTAAAGCACCACACCCCAAGAGACAGTGGCAGGACCTGGAAACATACCAGTCTAATCCTTTTCCTACCTCCAATCTTTACCTAGAGGAGAAGACTCGTTCGGAAGAAGGGAAACTGGATGAGCAATTGCCTGG
The DNA here is from genome assembly GCA_021292165.1 of Shinisaurus crocodilurus. Lineage (NCBI taxonomy): Eukaryota > Metazoa > Chordata > Lepidosauria > Squamata > Shinisauridae > Shinisaurus > Shinisaurus crocodilurus. Next base: position 272,726,084 of record CM037877.1, on the reverse strand, counting down.
TAGGACTGTGCCAGCTCATTTGCTCCACGCCCCATGTATATAAGTAAAAGTGACAGTGGGGAAATTGTAAGTGGGAGCCCTCCCTTATAGAGTTCACTTAGATTTTTTGCACGTGTTGCTTAACCTTCATACCACAGAGACTCATGTGGCATTCCACTCTGAATTGTACATTCTTTCTTGTACATGGGTGTGAATTTCCATCTCTGGAGCTCTAGCACGAGGACCACCTCTGAGAAAGAAAGGTCCTCTCCCCAGGCCCCGATGTCATGGCTTCCTCTTGCCTGTCACACAGGATTTGGAGTAAAAACACCCTCCTGCAATCCCAGCTCACTGCTCTCCTCCGAGCATTAGATCTTGTCAACACACATCACACCATAGTGAAGGCGAAATCTCAAGGACAGTCCCTCCAGCCGACATGCACTCACACATAAACCCATGCGCACGCAGGCATCGTTTGCCCTGGATAATAATTAAGGTGCTAAATATAGCCATGTTTGGAGTTTCTGACGGCTTCCAGTGAGACAGAGGCTGGCTTAGGGGAGGGGTGGGGAGGCAACTCTGCTAGGCTTTTTAGGAACATGGAGAGAACAGTTTCTATCCCCTCTGATTGGATGCTGTTTGACAACAGAACCTGCCCTAGGTGGAGGTTCTCTGCAGGAGAATTTGCCTTTCCCCTGAAGTATCCAACTTGGCTCCATTCTTCAAGTCATCTAGAGCTGTTTGCTCTGCAAATTCCTTTTTACAGTACACTTGTTTGGGGGCACATGTGGGTGTGATTTGCATGGATTGATTGAGATGGGGTGATGGTGAGGACGCACCCAACTTCCCTCTACAATTCTCGTTTCTTGTCTCCCCTACTTCCTTATCCTGTTCCCTCTGAAACTGCTGCTCCCTCCCTCCAGATAGCAGTCATATTCCATGATCATTTCCTTCAGTTAGCTACTTACCCTAACTGAAACCCAATACACGTTGGCCTGTACCTTATTGCAACATTCCCTAACCTGGCACCCTCCAGATGTGCCGGACAGCAAATCCCATAATCCCCAGTCAGGACAACTGATTGGCGTGTTGGTTGGGAATGGTGGGATTTGTAGTTCAACACATCTGGAGGGTGCCAGATTGGGGAAACCTGCCTAACTGTAACTAAGCCAAAGTCTGTGTAATTGAAATAATTGCCTGTTTCCCCATCTAGTGTAGCTTGAAGGGGATGCCCCCGATTCATTGGCTGCCTTCTCTCTGCCTTTACAGAGGATGAAGGTGGCTGCATTTTTACTCTGGGGATAGCATGTCACTGTTGCAGCATCCAGCAGGTGTCAAACTGAGTCTCAGGTGGGGGTGCTGTTGCCAGGGGTTATAGCTACGGATGTACCAAAACAGGGAAATCCGGCTCATTTGAGCTTGACAGATTTTCTGCCCGCTTCCAATCCGATGGTCGGAAGCAGGCCGAGTTGAGTTTTTTTTCGCGGCCTTCCATCTGTAAGACAGACCACGATTTGCTGCTTCTGCTTCTTTTAGCTGCTAATGGAATTTGCACAAACGGGCACCTGGAAAGCACGTGGTTTTAATGCGACTTGCGCAAATTGTGCTGGAGTCATGTGGTTTTCGGGTGCAGAATTGCGCATGTACACACACACACACTCACAAATTACGGGAAGTCCGTGAGCTGGCTCAACTTGCACTGCAGCAAGTTGGCCCCAGTGTGTGGCCAGCGAACCAGAATCCAGGAGGCCAAATCATGAAAATCCGACAGATTTTCACCCCCCTAATGGATTCCTCACACATCTCTAGTTGTAGCCTTGGCCCACAGCATACTCCCTATTCTTCCCTCCACTCTGCCTGCACACACCCCTGCTTCCACCTGGCCCAGTAGATTCTCCAAAACATCATCCGTAGTTTTTTGTCCATGACTGAAGACAGGCCCAGTGTCAGCAGTTGGCACCATCAGGTAGCTGCTGACGGCCGTTACTGACACCACCACTGACTCATCTCTGCATGGGGTGGCTGCCATTTCTTCTTTGCCTAGTGCCCACCTTTTTAATTCCCTTACAATGCCCCTACATCTCAGTGCACTGTCACTCAGGGGCATTGTGGGAGAATTAAAATGGCGGATGTCCGCCACAGCCTACTAAAGTTGCATTTTGGTGGGTGCTGCATACCAGTCAGCCTCCACCAAGCCAATGGCAGGGGAAAACATGAAGGTGGCTCTGACTGAAGAACTGACAGGTATTACCAAGAGGACCTTTTCTTCTGCTGCTCCCAGATTATGGAATGGCCTGCCGGAGGAGATTCGTCAACTCACCAGTCTCTTGGAATTTAAAAAAGCCATAAAGACTGATCTCTTCCGGCAGGCCTATCCGGCGGAAATTTAGGATGCCTTTAAGATGTTTTAAAGATATTTTAAGATGTTTTAATGATGTTTTAATGATGTTTTTAAGATGTTTTAAGATGTTTTAATAGTATGTATTGTGTTTTGTTTAGTCTATGTATTTTATATTTTTTGCTGTTCCCCGCCTCGATCTAGACGGAGAGGCGGGTAAGAAATTATTATTATTATTATTATTATTATTATTATTATTATTATTATTATTATTATGCTTAGGCCCACCTAGAGACAATAAAACTGATGACAGATACTTGCCTGAGTCCTGAGATAAATGATATCCCTGCTTTCAGTTAAAGCAAGCACAAATAACTAGTCCTTATAGCTAGAGGTAAATGTTTGGAAATTTCTCCCTCCATTCATCCTCACTACTTTGCTGATAAAAGAAAAAGAATTGCAGAAGAAAACTAAACCTGCAATCCTGTGTATACTTACCTACAGATAAGCCTTATTGAACCTGGTGTGACTTCTGGGTAAACATGCATAGGGGATTGCCCTGTAAATTATGCATTCTTGATATTCCCATCCTCAGAGGACCTTCCAGAGCCCACTTCCTTATTTATGTGTTGATTGCTGGGAGATCAACTTGTCCTGTTTTTTATTAATATGATTTACTTCTTATTGCGGTGTATGATTTTTCCTGATTTTATATATATATATATATATATATATATATATATATATGTGACACACGCACCTTGGTTGAAATTCTAAAACACCTGTGCTGTGGTCTTTTTGGCACCAGGCTTTTTAACCTTCAGTTTTAAAAATAACATCAGTGCATTTTTAGATCTTTGCATTATTGCTGGCTTTTATCTTGGTTCCTACTTTGGGTTTTATTCTGTATGAAACTATGGTTTTTATATTAAGTTTTACTATGTTATTGTATCTTATGCTTTTAAGTTTCTTTTGTGAACCACCCAGAGAATGGTATAAAAATGGGTGGTATAGAAATGTAACACAATAAATAAAAACAAGTAAATGTGATGCCAGCTAGGAGCTTTCTTTCTTTCTTTCTTCTTTCTTTCTTTCAGGGATGGGGACTCGGACTCCAGGACTCAACTCGTGAGTCGGACTGAGTCCCCCCTCTGACTCGAGTCCCACTCGAGTCCCAATATTTTTAATGGGACTTGAGACTCAACTCGGGACTTGAGACCAAGGAAGTGCGATCGCCAGTGAAGATTTTTTTTTTTTTAAATCATTTTCCTAAAATGCAACCTTTCAGGCATTTTGGGTTTGGCTGCCTCTGCCTGCCTGTTTGGGGTTCCCTGCCTCCTCTGCCTGCCTGGTCTCTTCTTTATTGTCCAAGACAAAGGGCACTGCCTGCCTGCTTTGGGGTTCCCTGCCTCCTCTGCTTGCCTGGTTATTTTGGGTTTGTCTGCCTGGTCTGTTCTTGTCAAAATCAGTTGTAGAGTTTTGAAATAAAAACACACACTTGTGCCTAGAATTTATCTAAGCCACACATCTGAAATAGCCTTATTTTTTTGTTGGGAAAAAATCCCATTGATTTTAATAGGGACTCGTGGAGTCAGCTTTGGGAGTGACTCAGGACTCAGGACTCGTGAGTCACCATTTTGGACCAAGGACTCGGACTTGAGACTCGGGTCCAAAGACTCGTGTCGTGACTCGACTCGAGACCAAGGACTCTTCAACTTTCTTTCTTTCTTTCTTTCTTTCTTTCTTTCAAATCCCTATCCTGTGGGTGCCCGGGAGGCAGCCTCCCCTCTCCCAAAGAGCAGGGCACTGGGTGGTGCAGCACAGAAAGGACAATGTGAGGGTTGGCAGGTCATTGTCAGGAGGCTTAGCTCACCTGGCCAGTGTCCTTTTGTTCAAAATATCACAGGAATGGGAGGTGGATTGCTGTTTCCTCCTGGAACAGCTGTGACACGTCATCAGGGACAAATCCCAGCCAAAGGGTCAGACTGGGCAGGCCTGCTTTGGCCCCATGCCCCTTTGCGGAGTCCTGTTTGCATGATAGCTGGGATGGAGCAGTTTCCTAGCCCATCTTGGACTCATTTCTGGAGGATATTGCTGTGCAGAATGGAGACCTGTTTTCTTGCAAGCTCAATCCTTATCCAGCACTGTGAATGACCATAACAATCTGAGCCCTGCAGCAAGAAAGGACTGATTCTGCACTCAAATTGATAGATTGCTTGTAGCTGTGCTTTCTTTTTCTTTTTTTCTTTTTTTTAAAGTTGCGCATATATTTGCAAACTGGGTTCATGCTGAAATTTGGTGGTCGGGAGGGGAAGTCAAGTGAGTTGTGGGGAGGCAGATGGGGTTTTTTTTCTGACAGGGTGGTGGTAGCTGAGTTTTCGTGATATGGCATGTATTCGCAGTGGTTAGCTATTTTAGGGCTGCTTTGTATTATATGTAATTTTATGCCTAACTTAACCGATACTATCTTAAAAGCAAAGTTGGCCAAAGTTTGCATCTGGGATAGAAATATTGCAGGAAGTACTTGGAGATGGGATATGTATGGAATGGGACAAAGACGTACCGTATTAATACAGGAATCGTGCCAGGGAAGGGGGTGCTAAACTTAAGGAGCAATCCAGCAAAAGCTGTTCGTCTATATATATAAAAGAAGAAGTCCTGACTGATTGACTCATCAACACCCAGCTCAAACCATTTAATCTAGGAACGTGAAATTTTGAGGGAACATTGTTTTTATGACGTAGACACCCACTAAGGAAGGATTTTTGGAAATTCCATCCCTAAGGGGGTGAAAAGGGGGGGAATTGCCCCACTCTCATATCTCCTATGGGCAAAACAACAGGGGAGCAGTTATGCAAATTGGCCTCACCTCATAATTGCTGCAGGAGCCAGTAGGAGCAGTTATGCAAATAGCCCATACGACACTTAGAATGTTCGTATGAATTCCTGCAGGGGCCAATAGGAGTGGGTATGCAAATCTCCCCTAGGCCATTTAGAATGTTCTCTAAGGGGGTGAAAAGGGCGGGAAACTTTTTAAATGACTGACTGATTGACTGTTGTGTGTGGGGCGTCCCAAATCCTAAAATCCACGCAAATTGCATATTCCTTAACTGAGTGCAGAAGATAAAGTAAACATGAACACTGCAATAAGACAGGAAGAAGTAGCACTGGTTATTAGAGAGCAATCCTATGCTTCTTTACTCAATAGTAAGTTGGATCCCATTGGGTTGGATCCAGACTTAATCATCCTTAGAGCAGACGAAACTGAAATCAGTGGGACAAGTTAGTCATGATGAACTTAAATCCAATTGATTTAATGGTAAGTATAACTAAGAGAGCCAAACTCTAATTATGCATAAGAGACCAATGCTGTGGCCCCTAGCCATTGTCTGAGGGGCCATAGGATATTGGGGATTTCCCCCTCTGATAATATAAACAGAGCTACAACTTGGGTGGGGGGGGGCAATCCCTGCTTGGATCCCCCCCCCGAGGATCCCCACTGCAATCCGCCCCTCCCCACCTCTAAATAGTTCTTATCCCTAGGCCAGTGGAACATATTCCCAGATAATTGGCTGCCCAGTCCTGATCAGATGGATGGTTTCCTGATTATCAGAGGACTGCCACCACCAGGTAACCCAACTGAGGTCATATAGATGCAGACGGAGCTCCACAGAGGGAACCTTCAAGCCTGTGGCTAGCCCTGATTATGATTCCTTTAACACAGTATGTCTCCTTGTTACTAGTACACAGTGTTTGTGTTCCATTAGATCCAAGTTTAAGAGTAGCTATCCCTGCTACTGATTATAATATAATATAATATAATATAATATATAATATAATATATAATGGGTCCTAGCCAGGTAACTTGATACCAGAATATTGTAAGGTAAACCCATTAACTAAAGCTATTGATGAAACAAATTACTAGAAACTTAGACTGAAGGACATATTTGATAAGGAAGCCTAGAAAGGTTGACATTACCTCTTATCATTCTGGCAGAGCAATCCTATGATGGTGGTGGTAGTGAGAGGTGATTCCTGCCACTGACACTCATGGGACAGAAAGTATTCCAGCTCCAGAGCTAATTTATTTATTTATTTATTTATTATATTTATCAATCGCCCATCTGGCCGGCCACCCTGGGCGATGTACAATTAAAATACAACAAACAACACAATAAAATATAATAATTAAAACAATATAAAAAATTCTCATTAAAAACCTAACCCACCCCATATTCCCGCCTGAACAGCCATGTTTTTAATGCACGGCGGAAGCTCATCACGGAGGGGGCATGGCGAAGGTCACTAGGGAGGGAGTTCCATAATGTGGGGGCCGCCACAGAGAAGGCCCTCTTCCTAGTCCCCACCAGCCTGGCTGCTCTGGCTGATGGGATAAGGAGAAGGCCGTCCGTGGCAGACCTTGTTGAGCGGCCTACTTGATGTTGCTGGAGGCGCTCCTTGAGAAAAGCTGGGCCGGAGCCGTGTACTTTTTCAGCCTTTCTGGAAGCATGTTGTAGGAATGAGGGGATCCAAGGTTTCCCTCAACACACCCCTGGGGTGCCCAGTTTTTGCCCCCACCAGCCATAAAGTACTGAGGGCGATACAATTACAGTGAGGCTTCCTACTGCAGCATTGGGTAGGCTTTTTATGGCAGACCTCTCTCTCCATGTGCAGATGGAAGGGGGTCTGCAGCATACAGTGTCCCATCAGCTGCCCTTCCTGGGATCTTAGGATTGCTCCCTAAAACCCTTTTGAAGTTTGATTACAAAATCCTGAAAACAATATTAACAACAAGGCTGAAACAAATCATAGGAAGGTAAATTCATAAGGACCAGGGTGCTTTATTCTAACATGATACTGGACACTTAATATTAAAGTTGAAACATTGTAAAATATTTAAAGAATCTTAAATTCTTTTTCTGCATCTTTTTCTGAGATGCAGAAAAAGCCTTTGACAAGCTTGAATGGAAGTTTCTTGTAGCTTACCTTAAAAGCTTTAACTTCAGGGGTGCACTCTTCAAACTAATTAGTAGTGACAAACCTAAAGCAAAGGTATTAATTAATAAATTCGAGTCAAAACTCTTCAAGATGTGGAGGGGAGCTATATACAAGGATGCCTGACCTGTTATCAGCATTTTTGGCATAGCAATCAAACCATTTTGCAATCTCTGGGAAGCAGAATGAGGAAAAAGAAGGTTTAAGTAGCAGAGGACTGTGTTACAAGTTTGTGGAACTCTGAAGACAAAATTGATTAACTTACAAAGCTATATCTTGAGACTTCTGTTTGTTAAATCAACATATGTGTAATGGAAGCAATTGGGATAAATATCAAAGAATATTACGAGTATCCGTATACTGTTAAGTTGGCTAAAATGGTTTCAATGTCCACTTAAATATCTAGCTGTGTTTTAGTGATGGGAGAAGAATATTGTTCTGTTTTCATTTTAATGAGAACCTACCTAATTCTCACTTCCTATACCAATATTCTCTGAATGTTACAATGTAGTTCTCCAATTTAAAAAATGCACACAAAATGCATATATTAGGAGAAAGTGCACAAAAAAAATGTGTATTAGTGAAAGTAATGTGCAAAAATGCATTATATGAGGGGAAATTGCTTGTAAAGAATATGAATATTAGGCAAAATTGCATGCAAAAACGTGTATTTTAGGAGAAATGCACACAATAAGGCATACAAATTTTCATGCAAACTTTTAAAAAGGAAATTCACAAACTGATGTGGAAGCGGGATGAAATGAACTTTAGCTTGGAAAATGAGAAACTGAGAAAAACTAAAATTCACAGATTTGTCCATCCCTAGAGTGGTAACTTGCTTAAAAACAACTTTTCTGCATTTATTAAGAACATATAGGAAGATATCAGTATGTGAGCAGGTTTGAATATGTCTTTCCTAGGTGGGATTAATGCAGTTTAAAATGAATATTATCCCTAAATTAGTATTTTTATTGTGATTTTTTTTTTTTTTTTACAATACCTGAAAAAGTGTTGAGAGATTGGCAAAAAAATATTGATACATTTCATCTGGTATAATGAGAAATCTGGGATTAAACTTAAAGTAAAGGTATTATAAGATCACTGAGAAAATGAGGTTTATAGAATGCCAAAGGTATACTTATATTATCATGCAGAGAGACAACAGAATTTGATTGTATGACTGAAGGAGGATAAAGATCAGTCCTGTATTTTTCTAGAACATTCATTAGCATGGATAAAAAAGAATCAGAGGCACAGCTATTATGAAAACAGCAATTTTATTGTGAATACTCTCCTGGAAGTTTGGGATAAGTACCGATTGAAGATAATAACAGGCATTTCTCTGTCAGCTTCAGTAACTAAGAATGGTAATTTCAGTTTAGATTGGCTGGACATTTTGACCTGGGAAAAGCATAAGATAGACATATATAAATTTATATGAGGGGTTGTCTTGTAAAATCTTATAGAGAATTAACAGAAAGTATGAGGGAAGCTCTTATGCCTTTTTATTGGTGTCACCAAGAAGGGGCCAAACAAAAGTTTGTGCAGCAGTCCATGGAACTTCCCTAGCTATTTTAAAGCAAAAACCAACCATTGGAGGCTGCACTCAGGAGTGGGGTGGGGTGCTTTAACTTTCAACTAGAAGCAGCTTATCCTCTCAAAATCACATGCTCAGGCTGTCTCTACCCCCCCATGCTTTGTAAAATATATGTCCCCATATCTTTTTCTCCCACAAGAAGAAAAATAGCTTCAGTGAGGGCAATTTTAAGAAGGAAAACCAGCCAGTGTCAAAAGAGTTAAACAGCCTGTCCCTTCCTTTGCTTGTTGTTGGTGTGGTGGTGGTGAGAATGGGGAGACATCGTGGCATGGTCAAAATTTCTCTCTCTTCCTCCCTCTCTTTTGCAGGAGGAAGAAAATGGAAACAGAACAGGTATGTAGCTATGCTTCAGTTATCTGGCATCAGTAGTGGGTTTTCTGTCGTGTGTGTGTGTGTGTGTGTGTGTGTGTGTGTGTGTGTATGAGTGAGCATAATCCTCAAGGCCCGCCAGTGTGTTTTAACTATAGAAAGCAAGAGTATATGCTCAGGATATTTTAACAGTTAAGGCATATCTAACTCAGTGATCTTGAATGCGCATTTTTGTTTAAGAGAATAAGACGTACTTTGCTAGAGTAGACCAAAGTCGGCCTAGCTCAGAGTTTTGCAAGAATCCCACCAATCAGTAAGTACCATGGAAATTGGCCCATGATCCACCTGTGAATTACAGTCCACCATAGCCTTCCCGAACCTGGTGCTGTCCAGAAGTGTTGGACTGAAACTTATGGGAATTCCAGCCCAACACATCTGGAGGGCACCAGGTTGGGGAAGGCTGGTCTACCATGTGCTCGTCCTTGCTGTACGAAAACAATGTGTGTCTGTCTGTGTTCACATGAGCAAAGCAAACAGTTCTTTAGAGATTGTTCAGGAGGATACCATTTACCACCAGAGTTTACAACCCAACAACAAACTTTGGGTTACCTTACTGGGTTGTTCATGGTTAACAACCCATAGTTAAGCCATAATGCAGGGTTCATGCATAATGACAAGCCATGATTGAACAACAACCCATACTCAGGGGTCTTGTTATTTTCAAACCAGGCCATTGTATACGCAGGAGTATATTCCTAACCTGTCTCCAAACCCCCGAGGATTGAGTGCAGTGAAGTCTTGTGTGTGTGTGGGGGGGTGTTCCCCAGAGTTCTCTGATGTGTCTGTTCACACATTTTCCTCCTAATTCCTTGTAATCTGTGGAGCGTTGCTTCCTAGAGAGGACATAGCTTCTCCTCTCTGATGTAGCCACATTGAGAGGGGATGGTAGCTCTGCCTCTTATTGCTAACAAATCTGTGCTACTTTCTGCAAGGTAGAATCTTGCAGTGACACAGTTGTGGTACATTACAATACTGCCTTCCTCCCCACTGCCACTCAGGTCTCCTTGTAAATCCCCCCCCCCAATCAAACCATGAATTTGAAGTGATTCAGAGGAAGGCGTGCATAGTGTGACATCCTGCTTGCATCCTTTTTTATTTTCCTTTCCTCGGGCTGTCCTGCTCTGTCACCAATTGTTAATCTTCGGTGCAATCCCCTGGCTGTTTTAGTTCTTGGTCCACCAATCACTCATGCATTCTGATTAAAATGCTGATTTAAAAAAAAAATAGAATTAGGCCCAACCCAAAGCCTGTCGTACCTGCTTGAGGCAATCCACACATACAACTAAGATGCACCTGTGAACTCCTCCTGTCCATTGGCAAAACTGCTATGATGCCACGGAATGTTACTCTTGACCTGCAAGCAAGAAAATGTTACCTCCAGAAATGGTCTAAAACAGTGTTCTCCAACCTTGGGTCCCCAGATGTTTTTGGCCTACAACTCCCAGCATGCCCCAGCCAGCTATGCTGGCTGGGGCATGCTGGGAGTTGTAAGCCAAAAACATCTGGGGACCCAAGGTTGGAGAACACTGGTCTAAAATGTAGTCTGAGGATCAATTTGTTGGTTACTTTTTGGCAATGTAAATTGCAGGTGCAGCCCACCCACCTGATCTGGATTGGAAACAGCAGGGGTCAAAGGACTAAAGCCCCCTACCCCAACACTGGAGGCCAGATTAGGTCTCCTCTGCTTACCTTTGAGTAAAAGAAGACAAAAAGATGTAGCTGCTAACATAACATGTGAAACGGGTGCAGAACCTCAGTCCCGGGGACCAAATCCAGCCCTCCTGGGGTCCCAATCCAGCCCTCTGGGGTACCCTAGCGGGCCCCTCCCCCTGGCCCCACCGCCTTCCTCCAGCCACCAATCATTTGGTGGTTTCCTGGCTTTTGTGCAATTTCCCCCTCATTCGAAAAACCTGGAATGCCTCTCCTTAGTTACTTGGCAATACGAGCGTTAAGCTAAATATGCTGGTATTTTTGATATTTGGCCGCACCACACCCACCACTGGAATGCAGCCCCCAAGAGCTTCTCCAAAATGGAATTCAGCTCCCAGGCTGAAAGAGGTTCAACACCCCTGATGTAAAATCACTCATAACGTGTAGTTTTGCTCCCAGGCTTGTAGTCTTGTCCCCACAGGTTGTGGGGTCTCTTTATCTAACAACCAAGCTCTGGATCTGTAGTGCCCCTAGAACCAACCTCTTCATATTTTCTAAGGCTCAAATGCCCCTTCATATCTTCCCATTCCACCTTGACACTACTGAAATTGTACCCTGTATTTATAACAAGCATCTAGGTTGGTATGTCCCTTTTCACCACACCCTAATCCATTCTGGCTTGCAACCTTATCTATGCTGGTCGAGAGGTGGGGGGGGGATTGGAGCTCTGGGTACAGAAGTTTGAGGGGCAGTTCCATTATTTCTTCCAAGGTAACTAGAAGGTGGCTTAGACTGAAAACAGCTATGTTGTGGTTAATAGTCCTACGCCCTGCTCCCTTCCCTGGTTGAAGGACAGGTCTGCAACTCCAGTGCCTTGAGGCAGGATTTTGAGCTGAGCAGATCTGATGCCGTCGGAACGCATCACTGCTCTTTATCCTTGATAGAAAACGTTTGGCTTTTCTGGGAGCTGCACTCAGTCACCCTTAAGGGGCAGGCACTGGGCGTTGCAGACTATTCAGCTCTGAGGGATGCTGGTAGTCATGGGTGGCACGACTGTGCACCCTTTGGATTGTGTCACGCCATGGATATTTTTGAGGTAAGGTTGGGCCTCAATGTATGTAACTTGACCAGTTGGTCTCATAGTCAGCCTCCCAAATCACCTGGAACTTGTTGTGACTCCACTCCCGCAATCCTGTGTGGCCAGATCACAGAAGACCATGGTAATAAGTTTTAGAGGCAGTAAGACCTCGAGCGCCATGTCTCATTCTCTCCACTGTTATACAGCGCCCCCACGGAACCGTCTGGAACCCATGGACACCATCTTTGTGAAAAGTGTGAAGGAAGATGGGCCCGCATACCAGGCTGGCCTCCGGACAGGTGAGGAAAGCTCCTCCTCATTGGAGCTCCTATTACAGTTGCCTTCTGGCCATTTCTCTCACGCCTGGGCCATTTGTTGGTCTTGTCATTAGTAAAGCCAGTGTTGAGCACATGTGCTGCCATGCTCCACAGTTCCCCTGGCTGTTCCACCCTTGTGCCCACAGTGGCGGTCCCAGAGATTTGCCCATGAGGCCCCAATTGACCTGTGACCTGATCCTCCTCTACTCTGCCCATCTGTTGTTTCTCTACTGCCTATAATCACTACAGCCATTCTCCAGCAAAAGAAAGATGGTGACTCTAGTTTGTGAAGCCATAAACATATTTGAGAAGGTTTGCAACATACTTTTCTTGGTCCAGCTGTTAGCGATTGTTCTGGGGTTAAGTTCAATCAACAAGGGAAAATAGTACCATTGGTAAAACATGCAGAGTAATATGTTTTTAAAAGGTAAGAACAGTTCAAATATTAAAGTCAAATAAGAATATAGCTGGGGCCATAGCTGTTCCACACTCCACAAGTGCAGAAAACTACTTGGCTCAGAATGTAACATTCTAAGGATGTCAACTTTCACTTTTTTAATGTAAAAAAGCAAGTTTCTAGACCTTAAGGCTGGATCTGAAAGTGTTGGCAGTGTTCAGGGAGAGCCTGGTGGAATTTCAGAAACTGGAGGAATTTGATTGAGCAAGATTTCCTGTTCAGTGAAAGAATGCACTAGAAATAGAGCAAACGTAGGATAGTAACTTAAGACTACGAGCTGTGAACGAAGAAGTCCCCAATTCAGATCTCACCAGTGCCATGAATTCATGAGGGGGGCTTAGGTTAGCCATCCTCTCCAACCTTAGCCCCCCACTCCCATCTGCAATATAGGGATCAAATCTTTATTACGGTCCAAGACCAGCATAAACAGTAAGTCAACAGACAATAGACACACAAAATATAGGGATAATAACACCTACCTTACAAAAAATGCTTTGGAAAAAACACTACGTAAATGCCTGTTTGTTTATTTATTGATGATGATGATGATGATGATGATGATGATGATGATGATGATGAACATGAACTGGGAGGAAAGAGGCATCTCTGTCTTGCATAGTTCTTTACCCTTCCCCAGGATTTGCAGAGTAGGTTAAAGTCTGCAAAAAGCATAAATTATATATTTTTAATTTATACTGGTTTTAAAATTCAGCTGTTCTTGGTGGGGGTCACCTTAGTGCAGAGGTTGTTTTTTTGTTTGTTTTTTTGTTTTTAAAGCGTAGTCTTGTATGTGTAGTCAGTGAAAATACCTCTTATATATTTTAGATGCCCTTCCTTTTGAAAAACACATCTTCTCTCCCCCCACACCACACCTCTTCAATGCTGCGTTGGACCTAAGGAAGCAAAATAAATCCAGAGTGGTTTGCCTCCCATTCATTTTTGTGTAGGGGTGCTTCCAGACGGAGGGCTCCTCGCACTGCTACTCAGAAGGCATTGTGCAGCTCTTCTGTCTTTCACTCCTAGATGGATTTCCTGTGGTAAGGGAAACGGCAGGAGAGTTATGGGTAGAAGATGACACCACCTGGAGCCCCTGTAAACTTCTGTGCATGATGCAGGGCGATGGTATGAAAAGCCTCGTCTGGAAGCGCCCTTGGTCAGGCTTTCTCTGTTCCCTGTCCTCTTTTGCAGGAGACCGTCTTGTCAAAGTGAATGGTGAAAGCATCATTGGGAAAACATACTCACAGGTCATCGGCCTCATTCAGAACTGGTGAGTTGTTGTTCTTTTCTGCCATGTTGCCTCTTATAGTAATTTCAGGATACCAGCTTTATCACGTGGACTTCACAGCATTGGGAGTCTAAAGTGTTTGTATATAACTGATTTCAGTAAGTCAGATGCCTGAAAACTGCACCTTCCACATGAAAAAAGGCTTAAGATTATAGCATTTAAGGCTCGCTCTTTCTTTCTTTTGAGATTTTTTTGTGATTGCAGAAGAGAAAGCTTAAATTAGCCACTTTCCCCCATATTATTTGTTTATTTTACACATTTACACTCTGCTCTTCAATACATATATTTCTAGGGTGGTGGTGTACCCACTGGAAGAGTTCTGTATAACTCCAGAAGGTTGCTGAGATGATTTAATAGCCCTGTAAACAAAAGCACACATCTTTCCTTTGCTCCATTTTAAAATGGACCAGTCTTGTTCTCTGCATTTGTCTTTGCCTTTAGGCTTCTTGCCAAAGTACCCCTCCCAACCTCATGTCTTCAGTGTTCCAACTTGTATTTATTTATTTATTTAGGATTTATTTATTTATATTAATTGTATTATTTTTATTTATTATATATATATATATATATATATTATATAATATAATATAATATAATTTTTTTATTTCATTTTAAATGAATACAACAACAAAAGATACAACATAAACATTGTGCACCCCACCACCTCTTGGGACCAAGTTATATTTCTCCCCCCACAAATTTTTTTTTTAATGTATATATACAAGATATTATTCTATATTCCAAAAATATAACAAATCTTGACAAGGTTTGTTCCCCCTCCCCTTTACCAACACATAATCCAAAAATTTACCCCAAATGTTCACAATAGTGTCTTTCTCCAATTGTCCTTTTTGACACTTAATATTACAAGTTAATTTATCATTTAACGCGATATCCCATACCTCTTTATACCATTCAGTAATTGAAAACACATGTTGAACTTTCCAATTCCTAGCTATCATTAATTTTGCTGCTGTTAACAAATTCACAATCAATTCTTTTGTATTTTTTAAACAAACTAACTTTTCTGTAATTGTTAACAATGCTAATTTTGGGCAGACTTCTAATTCCATTCCAATTATTTCTGATATTTCTGCAAATACTTTCTGCCAAAATTCCAGAACATTTTTACAGCTCCACCACATGTGGGCATACGTACCTTTTACATTACATCCTCTCCAACACAATGCGGAGCAATTTTTATCTATCCGATTTAATCTTACTGGAGTTAAATACCATCTCCATACCACTTTATAAAAGTTCTCTTTTATCCTAGTTGACATAACTCTTACAATACGTCTATCCCAAATATTTTTCCATCTTTGTTTCGATATTTCCTCATCAAATTCATTATCCCATAACACTTTAAGAGAATCTTTATGCTCTTCTTCTTTTTGTAACATCGTATATGAAGCCTTTGTTGTGCCTCTTGTTGAAACATTACCTTCTATAGCTTCTCTAGTCAAAACTATCTTTTCAAAATTGGTTAGTTCTCTTTCACTGTCCATTCTTGTCCTCCACTTCTTTAACCACAGTTCCAATTGCATTGAATTTAACCATGATATTCTCTCTCTTCCTACTACCGGTATTTCTATTATATGTTCTCTAGTCTTCAATTTTTCCACCCAATCCATTAATTTAATCACCTTTTTTCTCCTTAATACAGCTTCTATATGTCTTACATTTTCTGGAAAGTCCTCCATGACCACTACCGGAGTTAACGGGGATACCTCTGGTGTAAAAATTTTCCTCGTGCTATTCCAACTCTCTAACATACTCCTCAAAAAGGGATTTTCTAGTCCAGTGATGGCAAACCTTTTTGAGCCCGAGTGCCCAAACTGCAACACAAAACCAACTTATTTATTTCAAAGTGCCTTAAATTTGGCAGGAAGGAGGAGGGGGCACTAGCCAATCGCTCATGCCCCGCTCTGTCTCAGGGCATGGCACTTCACCGGGCGTGCAAAGATTTGGGCGTGCGTGCGCTGTGCTTCTGAGCTGTCTGTTCAGTTAGAAGGAGGGCTGGGTGCCTGCGCAGTCCGCTTCTGGGGGTGGAGATGTTGGAGTGTGCCTGCCTGTGGAGGCCAGCGAGGAATGAGTGGAGAGGAGTTACTATGGAAACCCGACGCTGAATGCAGAAGGGGACGGTCTTTTCGCGATCTGGCGACCAATGGCTTGAGTGCCCACAGAGAGGTCCCTACGTGCCAGCTTTGGCACGCGTGCCATAGGTTCGCCATCACTGTTCTAGTCCTTTTATAATATTATTTATATTTTTCTTAAATAATATATTCACCATCATGTTTCCTAATTCTCGTGATTCTAATTCCAACCACATTTTGTCTTTCCCTGCTATAATGTCCAAAATATGTCTTACTTGGTTGGCTAAATAATACCACTTTATATTAGGAAGACCTAAACCACCTATTTTTTGCGCTTTATACCAACTATATTTATTAATCCTTGATCTTTTCCTTCCATTACAATATTCATTAATAATTGATTGCCAATCTTTAATTTCTTTTTCTGTAATCTTTACTGGTAACATCCTAAACAAAAAGTTTATTTTAGGCAATATCTTCATTTTTACCAACGCAATTCTACCAAACCAAGAAAGTCCAATTTTTTAATACTCCTCTATTTTATTTTTATTTATTATATTTTTAATCCACCCAATAACCAACATTCTCACTGGGCAGAATACAATTAGCTAAAAGACTAAAATGCTATACGAACAGTTAAAAATACAATACACAATACAAATATTTAAAGGAATGAAATTCAATACAAAGAGTATTGTATTGTAGAGTTGTTTACAATTCATTTCCCATGTTTGCTGCATCTTCTGCTTTCTCCGCCTCCCCTCCACTCACTCTGATTATCATACTGGTGACAACTGTTTTATAGTCACTAGCATGGCAGCTGCTTTGCTCACAGAGTCATTCACACAACACGACAACCCAGAGTATGGGTTATTGTTGAATTGTGGGTTGTTGTTGAATCATGTTGAATTGTGGGTTATTGTGTTAGGTGAACTGAGCTGCGCTAACAAACCATGGTTTGTTAACCATGAACAACCCACAAAGAGAACCTATGGTTTGTTGTTGTTGTTGTTGTATTTATTTGTATCCCGCCTTTCTCCCAACACTGGGACCCAAGGCGACTTACAGCCTTTAAAACTCATACAATTAAAACAGAGCTGGGTGGTGAACTCTGGGTTGTTCGTGGTTAACAAACCATGGTTTGTTAACACAGCTGGGTTCACCCAACACAACAACCCACAATTCAACAACAATCCTTACTCAACCCATACTCTGGGTTGTCGTGTTGTGTGAACCAGGTATTGCCTGCGTGATGATGACCATATGAGCCTGCTCCCATTGAGTCTGCTGGAACAAACTGCTATTTGGTTCCTCCTCTCCCAGAACCATTTCCACCAGCAGCCATTTCTGCCTGTCTGCATCTGAGGGAGAGGACAGACAACAAAGCCCACTGCATTAGGTCACCTGGGATCAGCTGCCATTCTGACTCCTCTTTTCCTACTCTCCTCAGTGGACATTCCAGCTGTTCACTATAAGCTCAGTTATGTACCTTTAAGAATTGGTATCTGAATTTGCTTGCTTGCTTTCCTCCTGTTACAGATGGTTGGTGGTTTTTTTAATCTACTGGCAGATCCCCTTCTTTTCAAGGGTACCCCGAAAATAATTATGATAGGCTATGGCCAGTCAAGTTAAACCTCCTGCCACACCTTAGTCTGCACATCTGCTTGGGGAGTTTCTTTGCCCTTTTGCCAAGGATCCTGCCCGTCAGCCCAGCGATTGTAGGGGAGTGAGGAGAAGAAGGCACTTACTTTCCCACAGCTCAGAAGACTGAGAATTTAACAAAACTTTGTGAAATATCCTAAGAACACAAGAGGTAGCTTAACAACCATGTAGTCTTGTGCTTGGTGAAGATTTTAGTGAGAAATTCCCTTTTAAAACAATGCAGCCAAATGTCAAGTATAAAAAGGAGATTATTTGGGGAAAGTGGGAGAGGGGAAAAAAGTGGGAGGGGGAAAAAAGGGAAGGCAGCAAATCACAGACACACACACAGAATTCCAAACAAAAATCAGTAAGGTCAATCTAACATGTTACACCAGTGTTCTCCAACCTTGGGTCCCCAGCTATGCTGGGTGGGGCATGCTGGGAGTTGTAGGCCAAAAACATCTGGGGACCCAAGGTTGGAGAACACGGTGTTACACATTACCTGCTTGAGTAGGATCTTGGGTTTCAGAGCATATGCAGAGTTCCTCACAGAGAAGATGTTCAGGCAAACTCAGATTGAAAGTGGAGTCTCACATATTTATGGGAATCCCAGACCAATAAAAATGGTCCCTGACAGTGACAGAGTGTTGTTTTGTCCAGTGGTGAGATAGACTCCGGTTCTGATGGCAGTGCTCTAGCCAGCCTATTAAAAATGTATTGAGAGGCTGCTCTCTCTGACCTGCTTAACAACTTTGCTCTTGCATTAATAAAAGCACTAGCTAGTTCTGGCCGGTTGCCTTTTGTGATAAAAAGGATAAATTTCAAAATGTGTATTCAGGGTTCACTGCAGCAGAGTGAAATCCCAGACACTCTAGGTGGCACTGTTGAGCTACATGAGAATATAGGGGTTCTTCTTCCCACCTCGCAGTTCCGTTTTCCTTTTATATATTGTCCCAGTGTCTTGTAATATTGCAAGCCAGTAGGCAGTGCTATCTTGTTTTCTAATGTCTGTACAGTGCTTAGAAAATTTTAGGGACTTTTCAAATGATAAATGATGATGATAATAGGAGGCCTCCACCATGCCCTTCCGCCCTGCATGCTCTTAGAGCAGAACTACACTTTACAGAATCATGGAGCTGCCCCTGAAAAACAGCATCCCTGAGTCAAGTTCTTGCCCCTCCCCATCTCTGTCTCCCCTCCCCTCTCCTCATCTCATAGATCTCATAGATAACCAGGCTTGACCCTGCTTAGCTTTCCACACTCAGACAAGCTGAGCCAGCGTAAGCCACAGGCCTGCATGATATTGAGCCACAGGCCTCAATATCATTGGCTGCTGTTGGTGGCCAGGGAAGCGCACAGTGTAGTGAAGTCAGGATATGGGATAAGGTGTTTTCTTGGTTTGTTTTTATCAAATGTTATGAAGTGGGAGAATACAAAAAACTTGCAACAACCTATGTTTCTCATAATTCATAGTCTCATCCTCATAATCTGTAGATTCTGGTCTCTCAGGTGTGTCAAGTGAGTTGTTTGGTGAGTCTGTTGACGGGTTTAAGTGCCACAGGCTCTTATGAAAATGAATCTGCTCCCCAGACTAGCAGTGGCTCTACATTCAGCACTTAAACGCTTTGTCTGTTCTTGAACCAAAGAGAAAATGGCCTGATAAAAGACACTGCCTTATCCTGTTTTTTTATGTGGTATTGTGCCCCATATCTAATTAGCCTTCAGAATTGCATATGGGACGTAGGGAGGCAAACCTGACCTGAGCAGGGGACCTAAATATAGCGAATGGGGAACGTGCAGAGTGAAATCAATCCAGCTAGGGAACTATATATATAAAATGCCTGGCCCACAAGCATCAAAGGCGTGTGGAAAAAGATAACCTAGGCAGAGGAAAACAGAGAGAGGACAACTTGGCAGACAAGCTGCAAAAAGCAACTGAAAACATTGCTCGTCAGAGGATTTGTGAGGCTTATGAAAAATTTGGTATGGACTGTTTCTGTCCTCTTTCTGGCTTGTGGCCCTCTTCAGAGCTGGCTGGGAACTCACAGGGAAAATTGGAGCTGGAAAAATACCGAACGCCTAGCTACCACAAAATCCAGAGCTGGCGCCTGGAATTGGGAAATATTTCCCCCTCATCTTTGATGGAAAGAAACGGTTGAGTTTTTCCACCTGAGGTAAAAAAAGAAAGAGAGAGTGAAAACGAAACTTAGGATGGGAGAAACTAAGATTGGTATAGCCTGGCCTCAAAAGACGTCTTCTTGCCAATGAGTCTGGTGGATTAAATAGCTATTAACTATTTTGAACTGCTCATTGTAGTGTGGTGGGTAAGTGTGAGCTGTGAGCCAGGAGAATCCCTGGTTACAATCTGAGGGCCTAACTCGACATTATGTAGGACAAGTAGCTGCTACTGACTCATGTCTAGCCCACCCATCTCCCTGGAAACGTCTAGCAAAAGAAACATGGGATGTGATATCATCACATTCGTCAAGACAGAGACTCAGTCCCTGGTATTTCCAGTAAAAAACCTCCGGTAACAAGACTAGGAAAGGCTTCTTGCAGCCTGAAACTTTAATCTGCTCTGTCAGAGTAGGGAGTACTGAGGTAGGTGGGCTGTTAAACTGACTTGATGTAAAGCAGTTCTTCTTGTATGGCTTGGGGCCTGGTACATAAAGGGCCGCCATCTTCCATGGGCACCTGCCTGTGCATTGAGACTGTTGATGGAGGCCCTTATCTGGGTGCCTTCCCTTTCTAAAGTCAGGCAGGTAGTGACCACTGAGAGGGCCTTCTTGGCTGTGGCACCCTATTTATGGAATGTTTTCCCCAGGGAGGCTCGCCTGGTGCTGCGTACTCTTTCAGCACAATCCTGTCCCCACTAATCTGGAAGTAAGTCCCATTGAACTCGATGGGACTTAACTCTGAGTAGATACGTATACGATTGCACTGTTAACGTCCAACTGGTGCCAAGCAAATGTCAGTCAATCAGTGTTTATTTGGTCCATAGACCTTTTCCACACAACAATACTCAAAACAAGCATTAAGACACCATTGTTAAAATTATTATTAAAACAGTGAATAATGCATAACAGTGAATAATACATTAAAATGATTTTTTAAAACAATTATTGTTAAAAAGTTGTTATTAAAACAATAAAATAGGATTGTAAATTATAACAGCAAAACAATATGGGTAGTCGTTAAAATAGTTAATTAAAAAATATACATATACACAACATAAAACCTGTGCCCATACAGTTTATTTTCCATAGTGTTGCTAATAGTCATTAACTATCTGTGATCTTTTCTTAATAACTGCAGCAAAATATTTTGCTGTTTGTTCAATTTCAACCATATTTGTGCTAGCCAGAAGATGTGAAATGTAAAATACTTTTGACCTTTCAGGCAGCAAAGTTAGTAATGGGGTTATAAAATGGGCCCTAATGTCTTTATAAAAACTGCAGTCCAGTAAAATATGTTCCACTGTTTCGACCTGTCCTGACTGACAAGGACACAGTCTTAATTCAAGTGGAAGTTTTAAAAAACGTCCTTCCATAACTGCAGATGGAAGACAATTAAAACGAGCAGCAGTGTACGCTTTCCTGAATTTAACTATGGATAAAACCTGAAGGTATTTCGCTGAAACATAGTCTGGTCTTGGCTCTATACCCCACTTCAGTGGTGAGCATTCACAGTTTGCCTCTGACCGTGCCAGCTGAAAGTCAGTGTCCAAAAGTCTGTTCTTAATTTGTCTTCTCACTTCTATAAAATTATATTGTTTTACCTGGATTAAAGACAATCCAATTTGACTGGCTTTATCATTTAACTTCTTCATCCATAGACAGGTGTAATTGTCAGTCAACATCAATGCCAGATAGCTTGTAGGGATTAGGCACATGTGTACACGGACCCAAAAGTTAAATGTATATATCCAAGCTAAAGTTTCTATAGAAGGGACTCCAGCTTCCAATCTCAGTGCTGCATTCTTTACACAACGGGGGCCAAGCAAATGTTGTTGTTTATTAATTTTCTCCAGCCTTTTAAAACATTAACTGGAAATGGTTTTAATCTGCTGCTTTAGTTTTAATTCTGCTAGGACTCTTGTGTTTTTTTTATAATGTCTCCTCTTTTAATTTAATTGTTTTTTGTTCTGTTGATATTATTGTTTTTGTTTGTTAGACTCTCTGAGAGTATTTATACTTAAGGATGGGACAAGTTCCAAACAAACAAAAATAAAGAAACATATAAAATGTTGCAACTGGCTTTCCAATTTGATCTGGGGGGCTAGAGGTGCCCTTGCACTGAGCTTCCCACCGCCTCCTGCTCTGCTTCATGAAAGGCTAAGAATTGGGGAAAGGACTCTTCAGCTGCCCCCTTATCCAAGCCACTATCACAGTGATGTGAGTGAGGGAAGTGAGGAGAGGGCCTACCGAGTGAACTCTGCACCACAAAACTAACTGTTAAACGCAAAACCATTCAACATAGCTAGACATATCTAGGAAACCCACCGCAGGTGAAGCAGCATCAGGGGTGATTTTTGAGCAGAAAAATATCCTCTGGGGGAAAGGGTTAAGCACTCCCATTCTCTCCCACCCCTGCTACTTTTCCACTAAAAAATGCAGCCTTCTGGGGCTACTGTTTCATTAAACAAAACACTCTGTCAGAGCTCAGTGACATGCATTTGCTTATAACATATAGTTTGACTCTCCTATTGCAGCAATGCAGGGAGTGGCTTGATTGAGGGTTGGGGTGGTGAGAAGAAGGCTTCACAGCAACAACACTGGGTTGCTAGAGAAGGCACTGTGGCCCATTCATACCCTAATCATGTTGAGTGCTCTGTTGTACATGACAGTAGGTCACACATAGCCCTGGTGCCCTTTTACTGGTTTGGAGAAAGGAAATGTGAGTGTGTGCACATTTGAGAGCAGCGGTGCACTGCTTTGAGAGCAGTGGTGCACGAAAATTACTTAATTTTAGACTCTGGACGTAATGGTCTTTTGAGCGGGGAGAGGTCCCCTCTTTAGGTGGTCATGTGTCTTACTTCACTTCAAAATATGGTAAGCCAGCCCTGCTGCATTTGGGGCCCCTCCTGCTTATTCTGCTGAATGGGGCCTGGGATTTCTGCCCCAAAGTCCTACCCTGGTTGCACCACTGTTTTGAGGGGTGGTGGTGATTGTTTGTTTACAGTGTAGTGGGGCAGAGAGTTCCTGTTTACCCTCCCTATTTAAAAAAGAATAAATCCTTCTCTCCTCTGCAGTGAAGATGCTTTGGAACTCTCCATTATGCCCAAAGATGAGGATATTCTCCAGCTGGTGAGTACTTTGCCAATGCTTGGGGATGCTCTCCTGATGGGTTTGCTGAGCCGACTGGAGAGCCGGTCAGGCATACTGACATGTCCGCTTGTTTTGTTATGGAGCCTAGAGTCCTTTGAGGGCCTAACTCAAGGTCGGTCTCTCTCTCTCTCTCTCTCTTTCTCTCTCTCGCGCACACACACACACACACACACACACACACACACACACCTAAACCCAAATGGCTGCTATTTTTTGAAAGGAAAAGCAGTTTTAGAAGGGGGCAATTTAGAGCAAAGAGATGGCATGGGGAGGGAGCTTTATCCACTTCCTTATGTCTGCCATGTCTCTACTCCTAATTAGAGTAGAGGCGCAACACCCCCCCCCCCGTGCTCCCACCAATGCGATTCCAAACACATGCTTACCCTCACAAACACATGTTTGGAACATCATTGGGGGGAGGGGGCTCTAGGGTATGTGTAACTGGAACAGAGAAGCAGTGGGTACAGGAAGGGTTGCACATCCTTCTTTCCTTATCGTCCCCCCTGATAGTGATTCTCTGCTCTGAATTGATCCTTTCTGAAGCTGCTTTTTCTTTAAAAAAAAGAAAAAAGGATGTTGTGGTTTAGTTATGTGTATCTGTATTCTGTATACAGCATTTAGTGGGGTCCTGAGAGTAGCTTATGTAGTCTACATCCCATCTTCTGCTCTGACCTGATTTTTTAGCATGAAAATTAGTGGGTTCAGCAGGTACTGACCTTTGTACAGTGTCCTTCGTGCTTGTTCATGTGAACATCCCCTAATGGCCCTTGTCCTGACACCCCTTCTCAACTATTAAAGCCCATTTTGCTTATTTGGTTCTTTAAATGATGCTAATTATGCAAACATCCATTTATTCATCTATCTTCACCAGTAGATATTTGTGTTTTGGTGTGTGTGTTTTGGTGTGTGTGTGTGTGTGTGTGTACACTTTGTGACTGTTCATCCCTATCAACCTCAAGATACCACGGAGAAGGCCCGGTGTAGTGGGAGAGCGAGAGCACTTACACACACTTTGAAGCCTGTCCTCACAGCATGAAGGGCTAGAAACTTTTTTTTTTTCTTCCTTTCTTTCCAAAATAAGAGCTGAAATTTCTAGGGTGATTCATTCTGCACCCAATGCAGCCCTCTGTAGTTCTGTGGTACACTTACAGGATCATGCACTGCACATATGTCATTTATGTGATTTCTTTAATCTGCAAAGTATCTCACTCTGTACTGAATTTGCCATTGGAACAATCCTTTGCAGTGAGCCACTGTTGTTCCCATTTTACAGGTACAGCAACTGACTCAGAGTGAGAGGTGTCTTGCCCAAGCCTTCCCAATGAGCCCAAAGCTCCAACCTCGGTTCCCCATCTGTAAACTGGGAAGAGTAGAAACCTTCCTTTCCAAGGGTTACTAGGAGGACAAAGATGGCAAATGTGCTTTGCAAATTAAAATGTGCTACATACTTTTGTAGCAGGATTAAATATAAAATGCAGTATAATGACAAAATTATCCTATACCTCCCTAAGCTCCCATCTGCAAGCATCACCTCCGAAATGCAGCCTAAACATAATGAGACCATGGGGTGCTCTTGGGATGTGCTCTGAGTTGTTAGGCATTGTAAGTCTCCAGGATGAGGGAGTTCTACAGGTGTGGGGGCAGCTTCTGAGAATGCCCTTCTATTGGGTCCTCTTCATACAGGCTTGGCACAAAGAGGATCTGACAAATCTTAAGTTTCTGTGATGGGCCTTGAAGTCAGAAATAGTCAGCTTCTGTATTCCAGGGACGGGGCTGGGGGCTCTCTCTTCTCCAGATGGTGTTTCCAGTGTGTGGAAGTGGGCTGTTGTTGGTTTTTTTTGGTGCACAACCCGATTCCTTTGCAGGTGGTCAGGCTTTAAAACAAAGTTTGTGCCGCCGAGCAGCAAGGTTTTTTGTCAGGCAACATGGGGTTGTGGCTGGAGCATGATGGAGGAACCCCCCAAAGTTCATGTAAATCTCTCCCCCCGACAATGTTTGAAAAAACAAACAAACCCAAACCCTTTCTTTACAAGTGAAAATATGAGCAAAGTGTTCACCGTGTGTGTGTGTGTGTGTGTGTGTGTGAGAGAGAGAGAGAGAGAGAGAGAGTTACAGAATATTGATACAACTTGCCAGCCATAAGTTGGACATCCCTAGAAAATGTGCAAGACCCAAGCCATTTAGGGCTTTATAGGCTCAAAATAGCACTTTGAATTGCACTGGGAAGGGAAGACAACAGGGGGACAATCCATGTAGGAGCACAGATGTTATATGCTCTCAGCGAGCTCCAGAGTTGATGCAGGGCAATTTAGGAGTTGCACTGAACATTTCTAAATCAGCAACTAAAGTTCGGCAGAAGGGATCATAGCTACAGACAGAGTAACTCTCGGTCCAGGTGTAAGGAGCTGTTCACCCAAAGTTGCTTTTGCTTTTTCACGTCTGGGATAGCAAAGGAACCTTTGTGTGGGTTTCCCCTACCCCGGTGCCTCACAGGGGTGTGTCAGCATTCCTGTGGTGCGAAAGCCGGCTTGGCCAGCCAATGAGAGAGCCCCGGGTTACAGAGCGACTCTTGACAGGATGCACGGAAAGGAATTCTCAGCTCCCTTTATCCCTCCCACATTGGGACGTCCCAGTTTATTTTATTTTTTTTTAAAGCCTAACTTAAAAGGAAAGATTGAGAAAGAGAGGAAATATTAGCTTGGACGTCAGAGATTCCCGGGGGAAGGGAGAATTGGTCTTTTTGAAGAAGGCAGAGAGAGAAAGAGAGTGCGTGCAACAAAGATACAGGACTGTAAACAGAGCAGCAAAGGAGGCAAAGGTAATACTTTTATATTGTGAGGATTCCATCACCCTTGAAAGATAAACATTGTGGGTATCTGTGATTGGCCTGAACTGGGGTGACTTTTCCTTGGTGGGCAAAATGTCCAATTCATATGGAAACAACAAGAGTGTGCTATGTCACCCCATTATAGCACCTAGAATAGGGTGCAAATATATTTTAGTTTATTAGCCATGGTGCCTGAGGGTTTGGCAAGGCAGGGGATGGGGGTTGAGAATTTAATTAAACATCGCAAGAGCTGCTGTCAGCCAAGAGACACAAACACGTATAGCAGAAGTTAGCCTTCTTTTTCTTCTGTTTCTTTCTTTCTTTCGTGTCATCAGCTGTCTTAACAAGGAAGCTCTTGCTGCCCCTTTAAGCTGAGGCCTTGTTTCCAACATAGCTCCTTTTTTGGATCTTGGCAAGTCCCTGGCTAGAAATGTGGTTTCATCTAACAGGGGCAGGATTCCAGTGTCTGACAGGGAGGGCTGGGAGTGGGCCATGAGCAGTTGAGAACTTTTTGGTCCTTAACTTTGTGTCCAGGCCTTATTACTTCCTGGCAAAGGTCTTGTCATATTTGAGGTGGGTAGGTGAGGAAACAGTCCATGCTCAAACTGGGGCAGGGTGTGGGATAGAAGCTTTATCCTTCCGCCCCATCTCTGCGCAACTCTGCCTGAGTTTCTGTGACTGAGAAGCAGCTTGCTTTTCTTCTGCGTATGCATTGCACCCTGGGATTATATTCCAGCTCGCAATGCATCAGAAGTGGGCATGAGTCAGAATATTTTTCTTCCTGGGGCACAACACAGAGATCTACCAATTTCTCAGACATTTTAAGATCAGAAGACATAGCTATGATTATCCCCATCCCTATGCAGCCTTACCCTTGAGGTAGGGGCTGCAGGGAGTTCTAAAGAAAACAGGCAGCATCCATTTCTGTCAGTATTTTAACTGTCACCAACTCTCTGGCAAACCTCCAATTTTATTTTCCAACTTTCCTTAAACTCCAACCACAAGGAGTCTGGTGATTTAGGAGGACCAACCGGAGTTTGCTTTAATGCCAGAGGCAGGTTTGTGTCATGGCATGGTTGGAAAAGAAGAAAAGAAAAGAAATAGAAGGCTGCAATCTTATGCATACTTACCTGGGAGTAAACCCCATTTAACTCAACGGGACTGATTTCTGAGTAAACATGCCTAGGATTGTGCTGTATGTCTCTCTTACATTTGAATCCTAAATATTCTTACCTAACATCTCTCTGACATCAGTAGAATTAACAAGCGCAGTTTCAGCAGGGCTGGCTCCAGGGCTCTGGACAAGACAGACTTGGTGGCCAGCCTCCCCTCAGTTAGCCCCCACTCCTTGGTACCACTGGCCACTTGCTTGCCCAGAAATTGGCATGCAAGCAGCATGTGCTGGTTCCTCCTGTGGCAGTTACCACTGCCTGCTCCCTTGCCCGCCCGCCCACCCGCCCGCCCAGAGAGCCAGTGCACAGGTGGGGAAGCAGTAGTGGGTGGCAGGGATCAGTAGTGCTGGGTCAGAGGTCAGCCTGTCGTCGTCGTCGTCCCCGCCCCCAGCCAGGCTCCCGCCCCCACTTTTACGTTAACCTCAGCAAAAGTGGGTTTGAGGACATGCTTTTGCCTAGATAATGTGTAGCTCCACCCTTTGAAGGGCCAAGCTTGTCATTTGGAGAGCAAAGAAGAGAGTGCCTGAGATAGGCACCATATATGAAAGCGTCCCATTTATAAATATTGTATGGGCTAAAAACTCTGCAAGCCTCTCTGCTACTAGCCATTGGCTGAACTGCTGTGATTGCACAGCAACTTGTGAATTTGTGAGTGTGCTGTAAGGGAATGTGAAAGGTGTTTTCATAAGCACATAAGATGAGCCATGTTGGATCAGACCAAGGGTCCATCTCATCCAGCATTCTGTTCACACAGGGGCCAACCAGCTGCCCACAGGATCCCACCAGCAGGATATGAGTGCAACAGCACCCTCCCGCCCATGTTCCCTAGCAACTGGTGTACATAGGCATACTGCCTCCGATACTACATGGCATATAGCCAATCAGGACTAGTAGCCATTGATAGCCTCCTCCTCCATGAATTTCTCCAATCCCCTTTTAAAGCCATCCACGTTGGTGGCCATCACTACAGCTGAGTGAAAAATCTCAAACAGGGTTGGGGAATGTGTGGGCCTCCAGGTGTTATTGGAATGTAACTCCCCTCACCATTGGCTATACTGGCTAAGATTGATGGGAGTTGCAGTCCAACAGCATCTGGAGGGCGACATGTTCCCCACCCTTGGTCTAGAAACTGGAGGGGCTTAATGTTAGTATGGAGGCTGCAGATACGGAATAGATTGGGAAGCATGGAATGAGTGCCAGGGAGCTGAAGAGCAGCCATGCTTGCCAAGGAGGAAGTCTGCGGAAGGAGAGAGAAGCACTCAAAGGGCCCAAGTACAGGGGGCCGGCTGTGTACTGTTGGTGGAAAGGGATGCAGAGGGGTGAATATCGCTTGTCAGATAGCTTGCTGCAAGGCTCTAAAGTGTGAGTGTGTGTGTGTGTGTGTGTGTGTGTATGTGTGCGTAGTGTGGCATAGTGGTGAGAGTGTTGGACTGGGACTCAGGAGATCCAGGTTCTAGTCCCCGCTCGGCCATGTGGCGTAGTGGTGAGAGTGCTTGACTGGGACTCGGGAGATCCGGGTTCTAGTCCCTGCTCGGCCATGAAACTCACTGGGTGACTTTGGGCCAGTCACTGACTCTCAGCCTAACCTACCTCACAGGGTTGTTGTGAGGATAAAACAGAGGAGGAAGAGGATTATGTAAACCACCTTGGGTTCCTTGCAGGAAAAAAGGCGGGGTATAAATATAATAAATAAATAAATAAAAATGAAACTCACTGGGTGACTTTGGGCCAGTCACTGACTCTCAGCCTAACCTACCTCACAGGGTTGTTGTGACTGTGAGGATAAAATGGAGAGGAGGAGGAGGATTATGTAAGCCGCCTTGGGTTCCTTGCAGGAAAAAAAGGCAGGGTATAAATATAAAAAATAAATAAATAATAAAATAAATAATTCAGGTCAGCAACTGTTTTTGCTAGAGGGCCTCTTTGGGAAAGGGATGGGAGATGATCAGCCAAGGCCTTACTTCTCAAAGTACTGCTCCCTCCGGACTCCGCTATTGCCACAAGGTTGGCATCTGGAAAGTCAAGCAGCACACTTCTGGGGGCAGAATTGGCCCAGACACCATCAGTTGCTGACCCCTAGTAGATAATGCTAGTATATGCAGCCACATGTGCTCATGACATCTCTTTGTCTTGGAGAGCAAATGTAACAACCATCTCCCTGTCATCGACAGGCAGCCTACTTCTCTTTATGGATAAAGAGTTGCCACTTGATAACTCAGTTTCCATCCCAATCCTTACCCATTTTTCTTTCTTTCTTTCTCCCCTCTTCTCCAGGCATATTCTCAAGATGCCTACTTAAAGGGCAATGAACCATACTCCGGAGGGGCCCAGAGCATCCCTGAGCCACCCCCCATATGCTATCCTCGTAAAACTTACCCGTTCCAGTCCAGGCCCTCCCCGCGGGATGTTTTAGCAGCTGAGACGTACCGGGGACAGCAGGTGGACAACAGACAGTCATACCATTCAGGGTCCTCAGGCCCATCTTCTCCCTTGAACAGCACTGCGGTCCACAGAAACCCCCCGAGTGCCTGGGCTGAGTCCGCACAGAACTTCAGTAGCAACCATTCCAGCCCCGCCCACCGCACAGAAGAGATCCAATATGGAGTGACTCAGAGGGCGCCCGTCCCGAGGCCCCTCCCAGCTTCTGGCTCTTTCTCCCGCTACTCCAATAGCAGTTGTCCAGGTTCTATCGCTTCCCCCTTGCCTGAGAGGTACTGTGTCCCCCCCACTCCCTCTATGCCCAACCACGCCTGCTACGGGCCCCCCAAACATCTGCCTGACCATCGTCCTCATGGCGGGTTGAAAGACACTCCCCGAGAGGGCCGGCCCTCCCGGGACTGCATCGGCCCCAAATCTGTCAGCCGTCTAGAATGCCAACAGGCCTTGTCCAACTGGATCTCGAGCCAAGTGCCACGGCGAAGCTCATCGGAGGAGCGCCGCTGTGCCATGCCGCCTCGCTACCGGAGTGTCTCGCAAGACCACCTGGGGGATGCCCCGGCCCCCCGGGGTTGGCCTCACAGTGCTTCCCAAGACACCTTAATCCAGTCCCCTGCCCATGGAGGCTGGAGTTACCGGGCCAGATCAGATAACTATCTGGTGAAATATGGGCAATCCTTGGAAGCTCTTGAACAGGGTGCCTTGGTTTCTCCTAGATATGAGAGGTGTATGTGGCCGCCTGGACAGGTTTTACCAGCACGGGCAAATTAACCGAGCCCAGCCTAATCAGCCAGGTTCTTATATTCCTTCTGCCTCTTCCAGGGATCCACCCCATGTGCATGTGCAAAAACACCCTTCCCAACCCAACCTCCAGAGCATCGATGACTCTGGGTATATTGGGTACCGGAGCTACAGCCCCTCATTCCAGCGCCGGACTGGCTTGCTCCATGCCCTTTCTTTCCGGGATGCTACTTTTGGTGACCTTCCAACATTTAATCTTTCTCAAAGGCAAGGAAACCACTCAACGCCACCTTACGTCGAGAGGCCTTTGCCCACCGCTGTGCTCCCAAATGCCCCCGCTCCTTGCCCAGACCCTCCCCTGGGCAGTAGCCCGGAGACCCCAATGGACCAAAGACCAGCCAAACAGGAGAATGACACAAGGCCTCTTCAGCAGGCTTCACCATCTCAGGCCACGGAACGGCTGCAACCTGAGGCTGAGGATAAGAGGGACGAGGTGGTTCTCCGACAGAAGCCCCCAACTGGACGCAAAATGCCCCCTCCTGCGAGGCAGATGAATTTTGTCTTCCCGGATGACATGAAGGAAACAGACATTTGCGATCCACCTCCGCCGGTGCTGGCAGCCGGTAAAGAGAACAAGCGGGGAGTAGCGCCGTTGGCTACACCAGAGGATTCACTCGCGTCTATCCCATTTATTGGTAAGTAGAGAAAGCAGGTTGCTGTACTTTGGAAAGAGGTGTTGGACCAGTGTACATTTGCTGCCGAGTTTTGCCTACCGCAAAGTTTTGAGGCAACTTTGGAGAATCGGAGAAGGCCAGTGCAAGTTTCACAGGGAGGATTTCTCGGCTGGGGTGATGGGAGTTGTAGTCCAGTACGACTGGGGGGATCCAGTTGGTGAAGGCTACTTTGACCTTTCCCTCTCCGGACTTGGGCCCATCCCAGCTAGCTTGATGGAGTCAGTGTACTTTGCCCTCACCGTCACGAGGCCATGACTTCAGAAGATCCCTGGATGCTCATGGCAGTAGAAACCCTTTTGCGATGGTCGACAGAAATACCAGGACTTTCCCAGAATGTTGCAGGCAGAAGTGACTTTCCACTCATAGAGACTTGTTTTACCTGGGTGAGCTCCCCTTCCTTCTCCATCTGCTTTTGGTGATGCTAATGTGGAGGTAGACTGCTGCTGTTTGGAAAGGTGGGTGCAAGCACACCCCAAATTCAGTTCACCTCAGCACTTGGCTCCATGGATTATGTGTAGTATAGGCAATGTGAAAAGGGGGAGCAGGATGGAGATTTCAACCCATTGGGCCCCTGGTTGTGGTTGAGCAGGAAGGGGAGACTGGCCGAGTTGTTCTTGGCTGAAGAGTCCTCCGGATTTGTCAGTGCAGGGACTCGGGGAGCAAACGGTGGAGAGGAGGCAAAAGCTGGAACAAACTACAGCCAAAGCCACACTAGAACAGTGTTCTCCAACCTTGGGTCCCCAGATGTTTTTGGCCTACAACTCCCAGCATGCCCCAGCCAGCATAGCTGGCTGGGGCATGCTGGGAGTTGTAGGCCAAAAACATCTGGGGACCCAAGGTTGGAGAACACTGCACTAGAATATAGGCCCACCCACAGTGCAGCAATCACATGGAACCACATGGACAGGGCTTTCTCCAAGGGGTGTGTAACTACACTCTTCATGGTGTCCCTACCCACTTCGCAGTGCAACCTTGCGCAATATGTTTGCGTCACACTACAAGATGGCAGTCTCTTAGAACTCTCTTAGAGCTATCACTGTTAGGGAGGCCTCACCACTGAAGCAGGGTGACATCACACCATGATCATGATGTAGCGGAGCTACCTGCGGCCTGCCGTGGCTATAGCTTTAGCCGCCTGCTTCCGCCCCAACCTCTGGGACATTTTAATAAGGATGGGTGAACATGCAATGTTCGTGCTTGTTGAGGTTCTCCAAATTCCTCAGAGCTCATGTCACCTAGTTTCTGTTCCCAAATGTAAGCATGTGAGTTTTTCTTCTGATCGGGAAAACTGCAGTTTTTTTTAAAGTGCAAATTTTCCCCAATTGAAAAAAATGCACATTTTAAAAAATGCACTTTTTCCCAGTCGAAAATGTGCATTTCCACCCCATAGGCTGAAGCTTGAAAATGTAGATTTTGTGGGTGTTTGCGCATGTATGCATATGTGCAACTGCGAACTTGCGTAAGCGTGCACTTTTGAATGTGAATGCAAGTTCGGGAAATTGAGAACATTTCTGGAGAATTCCATTAATGCTCGTGTTCGCACATGGGGTTGCAAACAGGAAATGTTCGCATGATTTGCAAATAGGAACAAAATTCTCGTACATCCGTACTTTTAAAACGTTATTTGAGCTAGGTGGGAGCTGATTTTTTGTGAATGGCTCCTGAACAGCTGGGGTAATGTTTAAAAGATCCAATCATGTGGGTGGGGGTCAGTTGCATTGGTAGTTGCCAAGGAATTGCACCCCCCCTCCTTACAAGGTGCTGGTTCTGTGGTTTGGACTCTTATGATTAACTGCCCCCCCCACACACACACACACAGTTAGATCATTCATTATTCCTACTCACAGATATGGGTCTCCCATCCGGCTTGGGTCATGTGTGAAAGACACCTGAGAAAAGCCAATACTGTGTCACGAGTGATTTATTATTCTTTGTAGGTGGGTGAGGTTGGGGGAACTGAAGTATTCAAAATTGGGCAAAGACTGCACAGTGTTGGTTCAGAGAGAGCAGGATCTGCTCCCACCACCACCAATCTGATCTCTTTGGATGACCTGCTTAGGTAACCCCCTTCCCACTGCTCACTGCCTCCTCCTTAGCCCACCGCAGCACCGTCCTAAGAGGGAGTTTGTGATGATGCCTGGCATAGCAGAAATCAGCTGAGGGAGGCATGAAGGGAAACAAATGCGACAATTGTTTGATCTTCCTTGATCTTCCATTTAACCTCAAGACTGTAGGGTTGGGGACACCTTGCTACGGGAATGGATTGAAAGGGAGATTGGGGGACTGGCACAGATGTTACTTTGTTTGATGTAACTCAAGATGTTTTGATGTTGCATTGCAGCTGGGAGGGAGGGGAGGGAGGGAGGGAAAGATGGCATTTGGATTTGGGTGTGTGCCTTCCCTGTTTCCAGCTTCTCCTCCATGAGGTCTCATCTCTCTACCATGCCCTTTCTTCTACTCCTTATGCCTCAGCCACCTATTTCTCACCTATTTCTCTCTCCTTGAGTTCCTCTTTGTAACGCCCCCCTACCCCTAGGTTTCTTAGGCTCCTCTCCTGCTTCTACTCAGCTATTCCTTACTCCACTTAAGGTTACTCCTCTGTCAGCCACTGGCCTCTTTCTCTCCTCTATCCCTCATTATCTGTTTAATGCAAACCCTCTGGCATGGACAGTGTCATCTAGAGCCAGCTCCACATTTCTGTGGGCCCCTTGGGCAAGAGCCCCACAGCTCATGGCAAGAGATGCCTCCCTTTCTCCAGTGAGAGTGCTCACTTCTGCAATCCTTAATCTGCTCTCCCTTCTTGAGTACTGGTTGACAAGCAGGAAGGGTAGGTTACGGGCAGATTCTGCCAGCTCTTGAAATAATCATTTGGGAACTCTTTCAAACATTTGGCCCTCCGCTACCCATTCTGTCATTTGATGTTCTGCTCTGCTGTTCCAGATGAGCCAACGAGCCCCAGCATTGATCTGAAGGCAAAGCACATCCCTGCCTCCTCTGTCGTCTCCAGTGCCATGAATTCCGCCCCTGTGCTCTCGGCTAGCCCCTCTTCGCCCACTTTCACTTTTGCCATCAACCGCCATTACTCCCAGGATTGCAGTAAGTATCTGCCTAGCCTTGCCTTCCTCTGGCTCTGAACATCCAGCCTGCTTGGGTTAGAAATGGGCTAGAAATGGCAAACAAAAAGGGAAGCGCTAGCCGGCTGATCTGAAACTCCTGCCTACTGGAGAGAGCCCCACCTATTGGTGGAGCCAAATGTTATGCTAGGCTTAAAAGCAGCCTTGTAAATAAGCCCACAACAATTCCCAGCCTGCAAAAATGGTTACTGGTCTGTTGGGGGCTTGCAGAAGAGGGATAGAGAGCTACCTCCCTCCTCTGCCAGAATTCTTATTTGCCTGTATGCAAATCCATGCCATTGCCTGTATGCAACTCCTCATTGCCTATGGCTAACAGGCTAGTGCTTAAATACAAGGCTGCTTAAAGACCAGAGCCCAAACAAAATTTCATGCAACTTTTAACCTTTGGCAAAATTTCAGAAGTTGAGTTACTCAATTTCAAACCTTCAGAATTTTGCATTTAAAATTACACATTTTTTAAAACCATCTTTCAGAGTGAACTCAGAATGAATTGATGAATTTTAAGGCAAGAATGCAATAATTACCAGCTTGCTCAGTTCTGTACTTTAAATACCTGGGAGGGTTGTTCCTATTCCTCCCCCCGACACCTGAAAACCATTAAATCAAACAGCACTCATAACTGGGAAGGTTGTAACATATTTATTCAAATTAGGAAAGTATAGATTTTGTTGGGGTTTGGAAGAAAATTTAAGCTATTGGAGAACTTGCTTGAGAATTGTTCTCCCCAAATTGGTTAGCCGTGTTAAAAGAAAACAAAAAAGATGGGCGGTATGATTTATAACAAATTCCACTGAAGCTGAATCATAAGATGACGGCGGGGGGGGGGGGGAGACTTTGAAAGCCAACAGTCTTAAACCGTAGACTTCTAAGGCAGTCATTCTCAAATTCTGGGCTGCGAGAGAATTGTTAGTATGATGCTGGGCCCAGGGGTGGTGGAGGAGTGAAATAATTAAAGGCTCCCAAGAGTCCAAATTACTCACCCCGCCCGTGGAGGAGGCTGCCTGCTCTGTGTATCTGTGTGAACCACTGCCCTGGCCCTCCCTCCTTGCAGTGAGGAAAGTGCACTCAGAACAGGAACTCATACAGAGACACAAAAGGTGGGTTCCTCTGAGGGCAGGCCATTTTAACTCTTGCACGCTGGAGAAGTAAACCTTTGGGGCTATAAGCAAGAAATGGGCCTCCAGTTTTAATTTGGGAACTCTGAAACAGTATATTTTCCAGCTACCAGAAGTTTGAGGAAGAACTGCTTCTGAGGCACAGCGGTCTACATGTGTGCTTGTTTTTAAGAAAATGTAAATGTTGATGTTAATATGTTGATATTAAAACCTAATATCATTTAGATGCAAACATTTCTGAATCCATACGGCTCAGAATCCATGCACCTCAGCCCCATCTCATTTCCCATTTATGCCCTCTTCATAGGAGAAGACGGGATGGGCAAGATGGGTGCCAAAATCCAAGGTGGAATCTTGTTTTGTGGCTCTCATGCATTTGCTCAAATATGGATGGGCCTTTAAGAGTAAGAATTGCAGGTGAAAAATGTGTAGGTAGGAGCCAAGGTAGAACGTAACTTGTATTTCTTGTGCATGCCATCTGTTTATCTTTCCTACCACAAAGGCTGTCCCTTTTTATAATTTGAGTTGCCAGAATATATCTCTGCATCTCTGTGCAAGTTCCTCTCTTGGGGGGCAGGTGGTTGGACTAGGTGGCGTTTCTAGGCCCCTTCAATGGCTGCCACTCATCCTCACTTTCCTCTGTCGTCTCTGCCACAGGCAACATCAAAGCCAGTCGCCGGTCTTCCTACCTCTTAGCCATAACCACAGAACGCTCCAAGTCATGTGACGATGGTCTGAACACATTTCGGGATGAAGGGAAGCTTCTGAGGTGGGTGTAGCTCCCTGAACCTTCCCCCTCCCAAATCCGTGTAATTTGCAGGGGGGCAGCAGCAGGAGAGGAGTGTGGATTCTTTCTGAATTATTTTGATTTGTCCCAGTGTTGGGGACCAGTTTCAGAAGAGCAGCTGCATCAGGCTGGAGGCAGACAATAACTTCTAAGTAAGGACTTTGAGAGAGGCTTTGCATCCCATGATATACATATACACACATTTCATCTCTGGGCAAACAGGTTTTTGGAGTAGTACTAAAAAAAACCTTGCAAAACCTGTTTACCAGAGATGAAATTAAGTATACACCATGAGTAGCGATCTTTCCTTCAGGCCGCTTCATCTCTGAAAGAACTAGCATCTGCCTCTGACCTTAGTTTTTGGCAGCAAAACCAACCAAGAGCCCTGTGGCTCCCTAAAGAAATGTGAACATATTGAAGCTGTCTTGATGCTGACTTCGACCTTTTGGTCCATCTGGCAGCAGTTCTCCCAGACTGCCCAACTCTGCTAACTGAGATCCTTTAACTGGGAATGCCAGGGATTAAAGCCGGGACCTTCTGCATCCAAAGCATGTGCTCTGCCACTGAACTATGGCCTTCCCCACATACAAATGTGCTTTGCGCAGTTTTGTGCATATTGTCTATGTGGAATCATTGGTTCTGGGACCCCTTCTCCTGGGTGCACCATTGCCTATTGCAGGGATGCAGAACCTCCTCTTGGGGTCTCAATCAGGTCCTCTGGGGTTCCCCAGATGGCCATACCCCCTTTCCCCCAAACACCAATTATTTAGTGGTTTCCTGGTTTTTATGCAGTTTTCCCCCCATTCTGAACGTCTGAAATGCCTCTCTTAAGGCTTAGTTACTGGCAGTAAGAGCTTTAAGCTAAAATATGCTGGTGTGTTGGGCTCCACCCCTTTTGCCTTTGGCCCCTCCCACCACTGGAATGCAGCCCCCCGAGAGCTTCTCCGGAATGGAATTCAGCCCTTGGGCTGAAAGAGGTTCGACACCCCTGGCCTATTAGTTCTACACACAGACCTCCTAACCACTGGGTCATGGTTTTGGCTGGACACAAATGTATTTGTGGTGTACGTTTTCATGGGCTGCAGCCCAACCTCATCAAATGCAACTGATAAAATTTGTTAGTATGTTTGTCTTTCAATTTGTTGAAGGGGTTGTGTTCTGGAATTTAGGAGGGCAGGTGCACAGCGAAGTGGGCCTGAAGGGCCAGTGTTAGTTCCCTTTTTGGTTTGCATTACTCATGCCACCTGTATTGACGCTTTCTCCCTAGGAGGTTGCCAAGCCGTGTGCCAAGCCTCCGCATGTTACGAAGCTTCTTCACTGATGGGGTCAGTACTTTTGTCGCTGTGAGTCCTCCCTTTTGGGGGGGGGGGGATGCTGGCTGGGGCATGCTGGGAGTTGTAGGCCAAAAACATCTGGGGACCCAAGAGAAGACTGGTTTAGAAAGTCTGGGAGTCAAGTGTTGACATCCTGACCTCCATGGAATTTGTGGAGGGGGTTACGGGAGATATATAGGCCCACCATTAAAGACAGGAGTAAGCAACACGTGGCCCGCTACCTCCTGCAGTGCCCACCTGCTGCCCCCCAAAACATGGCATCTGTAGTGGCTACAGAGCTCTAAAATGGTCAAAATTACCTTGTTAGCTTACAAACAAGCCAGTTTTGTCCCTTTTGGCATTCTATAGTGACTATGGACACCTTTTTCGGGGTGTGCATGCAGCCCAAGGGGGGGCATGGGGAAATAGTCCCCAGACCTCCCGCATTTGTCCATCCCTTGTTAAAGAGGTGCTAATTGCTCACATGTTAGAATACGAGATTAAACAGCCTGAGACTGGCTGGTGGTCCTGCTTCTCAGGCATACATCTGTGAGCGTGAGCTTGCTTTAGGAAAACAGGTTTCAACTGGTGATTAGGTGGCAATTGCCAGAGCTGCTCATGACTACTGTTGCCCATCCAGATCTCCCTTCTTCCATTGCTCCTCCAGCTCTTTTCTTAAGTCACATTTTCTTCATCCATAGTCGGAACAAGTGCACTTTTTCTTCCTCCCTCCCCCATGCTTGAGCAGTGCACTTCCCTCCACTGGTGCTCCAAAAACATTCTCTCTCTCCTCACCCTATGCTTGAGATGCACTTCCTCATCTTTGTCCATTCAAGCAACATGCTACCCCTGCTCAGGCAGCCATTCTGTTCCTCAGCCCAGCCTGAGCAGCCATCCTTCTCCTATACCCAAGCAACCTTCTCTCTCTTCCTCTCTCCTCCCTCTATACTTGGGGCTTCTCTACACGAACCATTTATTGTGTGCTCGTGATTCCTCGCTCACAGTAGTTTGTGGGTGCTTTACATGACGTTGTCATCCTCCAGGGCCTCTCCCATGCTTTCCAAGCATTTCCACAGCTTTTTTTAGAGCGAGGAAAGTCTGGTATTATCTGAAAACGGCGGAATGAAAAGCTTGTGTATTTTTGGAATTCTGCTATACCGCAGCGCCACCTTGTGGTTGTGTAATGAAACGCATAGAGAGGTAGAGAAAGAAAGAACCCCCCCCCCCCCCCCCGGGGGAAAAACACATGTAAAGGAGCTGATCTTAATCCCGCAAAGAATCTGGAAGCAGATGCCTTGGTAAAGTGGTGGGTTAAAAGCCTCACATAGAGAAGCCCTTGAGCAGCAGTCTTCTTCTTATCTCTGATGATACCCATCAAACCATCTTTGTTTTCCCCTTCCCTTACAGTCTTTGGATAGCCTGGGCACCTCTGAAGACACCCGATCAAAGCGGCATTCAACCTCCGACCTGTCGGATGTCACTTTCAGTGATGTGAGGAAAGAAGGCTGGCTCCAGTACAAACAGATCCTCACCAAGAAAGGCAAGGTATGTCTGTAACTTCTTGCAAGGCTGTTCCGAACAGGAAGGGGCAGAGTTTGGGTGCGCATGTCCATGTAGTGTGGGGAGGGGGAAGAATCCCAACTTCACGTGTACATAGATGGGATCTGAAGTGGCCGTGACAGACCAGGAATGGAATTTTGGGATCATGGTGGGGGTGGTCGCTCAAAGAAAAGGTCAACTCCGAAGGTTGAGTCCAGACTAAGTTAGTTGCACTTACATCCCCATTGAAATCAATGGGAGAAATAAATAGTCGGGATTTGACTTAAGCACTGTTGATTTCAATGGGGACCAAGTGGTGGTAGAAAAGGCAAATTCCATGCTAGGGATTATTAAAAGAGGGACTGAAAATAAACAAACTGCCAGTATTGTAATCTTTTTATATGAATCTGTGGCACGGCCACTTTGGGAATGCTGTGTGCAGTTTTGGTCTCCCCGTCTCAAAAAGGATACTGCGGAGCTGGAAAAGATACAGCAAAGGATAGCCAAACTGATCCGATGATGTTAACTATAACTCCCATGACCCCTGACCATTGGCCATGCTGGCTGGGGCTGATGGGAGTTGGAGTCCAACAACACTTGGAGGGTCACAGAAAAAAAAAAGATGTCTAAAAGGAGACATGTTAGAGGTTTCTAAAATTATACATGTTTGGAGAAGGTAGACATACAGAGAATTTTTTCTTCCCTTCTCACAATGCCTAATGAAATTGACTTGCAATAGACTCAGGCCAAACAATGCATGCATGCAGAAGGTCTCAGGTTCAATCCTGGGATTAGTAAAAAGGGGTTAAACAAATTTGTGAAGGATAAGGTGTATCAAAGACTATTAGCCACAATAGCTAATTGGAACCTCTGGTTTAGAGGCAGTATATCTCTAAATATCAGCTGGTGGGGTGAGGTGTGGTGATGGGAGACAATAGTGGAGGAGGAGCTGTTGCCCTCATGCCCCCTACTTATGGGCTTTTCCAAAGCATCTGGCTGGCCACTGTTGGAAACAGAATGCTGGGTAAGGTGGAGCTTTGGTGTCTGATGAGCAGGGCTCATCTTAGGTGTTTTTGAGTAACAGACAGCTGCATCATGTAGCTTCTTAGGTGAACTTGAACAAACTTGCAGAGTCTACACTCCGCAGAGATTTGTTTGGTGGGCCTCCTGCCCAGTGTAGGGTGTTGATCCTCTTGCAATTCATTTTAAAATATTGCCTCGTCCTTAATGCAAACTAGGGGAGCTCCGGACTCTTGAACGCTGGAATTCGTAGCAAACTGTGCCTATATGTTTGTGAAGGGGATATCTCCCCCGTCACAGGGGTTAGAAAGCCGCTTTAAACTTAAAGAAGATGGTTGAGAATTTAACCCACACCTGGAAATGCAAATAATTGGCAGTCTCTAATCACTAGGACGAGTCAACTGCAACGACTGCTACCAATTTATTTTGCAGAGAACTTTTAATTTGCAAAGGGCTTTACCATCTTTATTGCCTTCACTCTTGCCACAACCCTATAAGGTAGGCCACTATTATGAGGACTCTGTGCGTTCTGCTCTTCTTCAGGCTCACAGTGCAAGGGTGGAACTTGGCATCGGGTGCAGAAGGAAGCATCCCAAGATTCTTAGTCTTCTTTTTCCTTTAAAACTTCCCCACCAATTTATTTTTGGGACTGTAACAGAAGTGACTACCATTCTGCAAGCTGCACAGGCACACCGGCACTCTTCTCCTTGTGTCAAAGTTGATGGGAAAACACTCCTAAAGTTTGTCTTTTTCTTCCGCCGTTAGAGCCAAACCAGACATGACAACAGCATAACCCGACATAGGTCCTGCTAAAACCCTCCACAGCAGGGGGACGAACGGTTTTAAAGTATAGCATGAAGGTATGTGGGGTGGGATGCTGAACCCTCCCCATGCATCTCTCCTCCCCACGAATTGCTTCTCCCCAGCTGTTTCCTGGTGGGCTCTAAGACCAGAAGCCATCTCCGCTCATGAGAAAAATGGCTGAGGAGAAGTAATTATAGGGAGAATTAATGGTTGAGCAAAGGACTCCGCAAGCCACCCACCCTGGTCCTACTGCACTTTCAGTTGCCCATCTTTCTTTATGTGGATTTGGTAACAACTCGATTTGGACCGTTAGGCCTGCTGCTGTTGCTTCTGGTTTGGCCCTTAGTCAAATCTAGCAGGAGTTGCTCCCCTTAGTACAGTGTTCTCCAACCTTGGGTCCCCAGATGTTTTTGGCCTACAACTCCCAGCATGCCCCAGCCAGCTATGCTGGGGCATGCTGGGAGTTGTAGGCCAAAAACATCTGGGAACCCAAGGTTGGAGAACACTGCCTTAGTATGAAAACGCAGGCGAGTGGCACTAACCACAGAGACCATTGGAAATCATTGTCACTATACTTTTAAAATAATGGGTCTTCAACAATAATGATGGGATTTGAACTTTTTTTTTTTTAATTGTTTTGGTGCATTACTATAATATGTGGAATGCCCAAAGTTTCCAGATACCTATTCCCAAACTGATGAAAAAAAACATTTAAAAACAGCTTTCTCATCTAATAAAGCATGGTAACTATGTGTTGATGTTCCGTTCCTTTGCAATCCCCGGAAAGGTAGCTATGTTGCGATTTCAGCAATGTTTTACTTAAATGTGGAAGCTGGAAGATTGATGACAGCCTTACAAATAAGCAAGCAGTTAGTTTCATTCCCATCCACCCCACCCCACCCCACCCCAAGTTTCAAAATGTGGTGTCCCTTCACATAGGTCCAGAAGGTTAAATCCAGTAAAGGTGCAAACATAAATCTGTTAAATAGCCCAGCATGTTTTGAGCTCTTAAAAGCTCCCCTTTAGGAAGAAAACCTTTATTCAGAGAAGTAAATATTGTTTACTAATATTGTAGCTAGTGGAAACCTTATTGCAGTTTTAATTTAGACACAGTGGTAGAACACATGCTTCACATGCAGAAGGTCCCAGATTCAATCCCCAGGATCTAGGGCTAGAAAAAGACTCCCGCCTGAAACCCCAAAGAGCCACCGCTGGTCAGTGCAGAGAATACTGAACTAGATGGACCAATAGCCTGACTTGGTAGAAGGCAGCCTCCTATGTCAGCAGATGGGAAACTGAGGGCAAGAGATGGTGTTCAACTGCATAGTTCAGCCTTCCCCAACCTGGTGCCCTCCAGATGTATTGGAATATGGGGGATGGTGGGAGTTGTAGTCCAACACATCTGGCTGGCTGGGAGTTGTAGTCCAACACATCTGGAGGGCACCACATTGGGGAAGGCTAGTTTAATTGGCCTGAGGCAGAATCAGGGCTTGAACCAAATTTTCTAGGGTCAGTACCTAGATAACATCTTTATAGACAAACCCTGCTCACTCTCTCTCTCTCATGCTCTATCTCTCTCTCCTTTTTCTTCACCTCCCCTCCATGTCTTTCTCTCTTCCTCACTGCTCCACATGCTCCCTCTCCCCCTCTGCAGAAAGTTGGCGGAGGCATCCGGCAGTGGAAGCGGGCCTTTGCCGTTCTGCGTGCCCACTCGCTCTACTTGTGCAAGGACCGGCGGGAGGCTGTGGCCTTGGCCCCGCCCCCAGGTGAGGAGGAGCAGCCGCCAATCAGCGTCCGAGCGTGCCTGGTAGACATCTCCTACAGTGACACCAAGAGGAAGCACGTCTTCCGGCTGACGACCGCTGACTTCTGTGAATGTCTCTTTCAGGCCGAGGATCGGGATGACATGCTGGCCTGGATTAAAGCCATCAGGGAGAGTAGCAAAGCCGAGGGCGAGGTGAGAATTGGCAGTGGCTGGTCATGGGCCACTGGTTCTTCACGGCACCTCTGTTGGCAGTGCCCGCTTTGCTTTCTATCAGTTGATTACCCTTTTCCCCAGGGAAGAGGCCGACTGCAAATCCCCCGTGCGCCTGCTCTCAGCACGCATCTCTGTGAGCAGCCAAGGAGCTCCCACAGTGTGCCCGGATCTGTAGATACTTTGTGGTGCTGCAGCTACTGAATGGAAATATGGCTTATGCACATGGATGTGTTCCAAAGAAGCAATATGCGCATTGGTGGTGGTGATGGGCAGGGAGGAAGCCATGTACATAGCCAGAGGTTTATTTGAAATTGCCATGGTAGTAGTAGCTCCTGTTGTTGAAGGGGCGAGCTGCTTTTCTGCCCACAAAGCCGCCTCTGTCTGCATGTGCTTTTCTTCTACACGTGCATATATCTTCTTTGGATAGCAATCCAACAACACAAATGTTGAGCCAGAGGGAGCAGGG
This sequence comes from Shinisaurus crocodilurus, assembly GCA_021292165.1. Classification (NCBI taxonomy): domain Eukaryota; kingdom Metazoa; phylum Chordata; class Lepidosauria; order Squamata; family Shinisauridae; genus Shinisaurus; species Shinisaurus crocodilurus. The sequence goes on along the minus strand of CM037877.1, from coordinate 272,682,886 downwards.
ATGCACACTGTTTTTTCTGTCAGTTTCAGCAGTTCCTGAGAATCCCATGCTAGTGAAAGCTGTTGACTTGGGAGAGCTTAAAAATCAGTTTGGGGGTTCATGTCATAAAAGCTGCTGGAAGGGGGAAAAGCTTCAGCCCACATGCAGAACTGGATTGTAGCCATTTCAGTCTACACCAGTGTTCTCCAACCTTGGGTCCCCAGATGTTTTTGGCCTACAACTCCCAGCATGCTGGGAGTTGTAGGCCAAAAACATCTGGGGACCCAAGGTTGGAGAACACTGGTTTACACAATCCTGGATTGTAGCCATTTCCATTTATTTAGGGGCAAAGCATAATATGCCTGCTTGTGTTGTCTCTCTCCCCCAGCCCCCTCTGGCCTGCTGGTGGGTGTGTGTTCTCAGTTTTCTGATCAAGCAATTGTGCGTCTCCATAATTGGGCTTCTTGGTATTGGGAGGTATGAAAAGTTGCTTTTTCCCAAAAATTGCTTTCTATATCACGAGTTCCCTTCGTTTAGATCAGAGCTCTCCAACCTCGGGTCCCCAGATGTTGCTGGACTACAGCTCCCAGAATCCCTTGCCATTAGCCATGCTGGCTGGGTATGCTGGGAGCTGTAGGCCAGCAACATCTGGGGACCCAAGGTTGGAGAGCCCTGGTTTAGATCCTCGCTGGGCTTTGAAAGAATTCTGCTAGGAATCAGAAGCCCTTGCAGAAGCTCTAGTTGCCTTGTGGCAACCTCTGCTTGTCAACTGATCAAACTAAGTCAGTCTTCCCTGTCCTGGTGCCCTCCAGATGTGCTGGCCTACAACTCCCATCATTCCCAGCCAGCATGGCCATGCTGGCTGGGAATGATGGGAGTTGTAGGCCAACACATCTAGAGGGCATCAGGTTGGGGAAGGCTGAACTAAGTTATAATTAGGGGCAATTTATACATTGAGCAGTATCTAGTGGTAAAAGTTTTCCCAGACTGTACCACTTTAGGGGTTTGAATGTACCCCATTTGCTGCAAAGCAAATTCCCTGACAAAATGGCTCCCTCCCGCTATGTAGAAAAAGAAGAGTTCCAGCCTTATCATCTCCCTTTGCTATATGCAGAACATGCTTCTCCACTTGATTTCTGTTAGGATATATAAACAGAAAGAAGACAAAGTGGGTTGTTGGAACTGTCAGGCATTTCACAACAGTGACTCTTAGGCGCATCTGGGAGACTATCAGTTCAGCGTGTGCTTTGACTGTATTTTAGCCTGCTGCAGTCTTGCTGAAAAGGGACTTTCATCATTGGAGTAGAGAGAGCTTGCCTGAACATGTGTGGCTTTGAGCTGACAGTTAATCTGGTTCTTATATCCCCTCTTCTCCCTCTCTCTCTCTCTCTCTCTCTCTCTCTCTCTCCACTTTCTTTTTTTTGTGTCTAGGACCCTGGGTTTGCAAGCCAAGCGCTGATCAATAAGAAGCTAAATGATTACAGAAAAGTGAGGTAAAATTCTCATCATATTTCCTTTCTTTCCTCTTTGGGGGGTTCTCCCTTTTCTATCCATTTTCAGTTGCATCTAGTTCTCCCTTGGGTGATCAACTTCTGGGCTATGCCACTTCAAACTGCAGATGGAAGCTTATATGATCGGATGCTCTTCAATACAATGGAGCATTTTATTAATTATAATACATAAGTTTACCACCTCAGGACCAGGCTTTAGACTCTGTTCCTATAGGTAGAGCTGTGTATGCCCTCTGCATAAAAACAAACCAATAAAATAAAATACAAAATAAGAACCACCACCACCCCAAACCCAAACCTCAGCTCTACAACTCTAATGAAGCGCAGTTACACCATGTTGCAGAATTTATTCTGCCTCCAATTATTCAGGTTTGGAAATGAATTGAAACAATATGGAATAATTTGAAACACAGATTCAGGACATCAGATGTATTTCCATTTCCAAAGAGAAAGCATTCTTGTCCTGGTCATTACCTGGATGTGGGTCTGTCTGGGAAGGAAACCCAACGCACACTGATGATCTCTTGGTATACAAGCACAAGGCATTTTTTGGGTTGTTTCAGGCAGCAGGGTGGGGTTCCTGCCTGCAAATAGATAGTACTTTTGGAGGAGGGTGTCCCACCAGCCTGCTGGTTCAAGCCTCCCGTTTGTTCCCTCTTTGTGTTTTATCCCTCGTTACTCTTATTCTGAACTTTGTGCATGTGTGCAGCAAATACACTAAGAGCAACAACCAGGGACAAATACACACACACACACACACACACACACAAAGTGAAACTGCACTGGTGGAGACAAAGATATGTAGGGTCAAAGCCGATTCCAGCAGTCTCCTCTGCCCTACTCCTCCAAGCCTGCCTGGTTAGCTGTGGGCACGGGGTGTCAGCATGTAAGTCAAGCGTACTACACCCTTAACTCCCTTTTAAAACTACTGTGCTCCACTGGTTGGGTAGGGGCTCCTCTCATCCTTAGCTTCTTGTCTTTCTCTGTTATAGACTTTCTTTAGCTTTCTTCTCATCCTCGCATCCATGACAACAGGCTGCTACCCTCACATGCAAACCCTCTTTTCATCCCACGGCTGCTGGTACCCAGGAAGGGACCATGCTCAGTTTCACTGCTATGCACCACACTCTTGCCTGGTCCTGGCACCTTCCCTGTTCTGCTCTGCTCTGCCAGTTGACCTCCTGTCACCTGATTCTCCCCAAGTACTGTAGCATCAAAAACAGCACTATGAATCATCCTTGGGATGCATTAGAATGGCAGTTAATGCATGTGTTGGGCCACATCACAGTGCACTTCTAATGACCCCTCCCACTTCTCCAGAGAACTCAGGCTGCCATGCTTCCAAGGGCAGCCCCATGCAGAATGTCAGTACAGTAGTTAAGCATCTGGGTTTGATGTGTCAGTAGGCATCTTTTGAAAGGTGGATTGTGTGTACCAGCATTCCTAGAATGTGTTGCACTTCTTCAAGTTTTGCCATCAAATCAAAGAAAGTTTTGGAAATTGTCTCTGGCTGAGTTGGTGGCAAAAACCTCTCCGTGTGTGCGTGTGTGTGTTTGTATTAAACCTGAGCCTTGAATTGGTACATTGCATGTGTTTCTTCCCTTGCAGCTCCTCTGGGACCAAACCAGACTCTTCCCCAAAAGGTCTTCGTGTGCCAGGGGTGAAGTCAGAATTGCAGAAGCAAATAGGAACAGGCCCACCCCGCTCCCCGCGGCAGGATGCAGTAACACTAAGAGGTATGAAGGGCTTGAGTGAGTTGCTGTGTGAGTGTATCTGAGGCCCGGAGGGTGGGGAGACACTGCGTATCTTGCAAATAAATATCTAGATTGTCCTTCCCCAAACTGGTGCCCTCCAGATGTGTTGGAGACCCAACTCCCATCAGCCACAACAAGCATACCCAATGATCAGAGATATCCGGGTTGTAGTCCAATGCATCTGGAAGGCACCGTCTTGGGCAAGGCTGATCTAGAGGGAGGTTGTATATCTTTGAATAGCCTTTAATGCAGCATTCTCGCTGGCTGGGGCATGCTGGGAGTTGTAGGCCAAAAACATCTGGGGACCCAAGGTTGGAGAACACTGCTTTAATGATTTTTGATTGAGACCTTCCGGGGCTCAAACCTTGCTAAATGCTCTCATTTCTGACCTGGAATTCCTGCTGCCTAATCTCAGAGCATGCAGGGGGGTGGTTATTATTTAGATCGTTTAACTTTTAATATATACCCCACTTTCCTACATTAACATGTCCTCAAAGCAGCTTACAAATTTTGTTTTAAGAAACAGTAAACAACAACAGGGCTTGCTGGTCAGAAGCTGGGAGTGGCTTAGCAGATATAATATGGACTCTCTCGGAGGCTTGAATTCAAATCCCACTTCAGCCAAGGACTCAGTCGATGGCCTCGAGCTATTAGGTTACCCTCTGCCTCAGTTTCTTACCTGCGAGCTTTTTGTGGATTTCTTTTTGCCACTCTTCTCCCTGAGAGTCTAGCTATTAATGTGCACATATTTTTAATGTGAGGCAGCATTCAGATGTTTGTTCTCCCACTTGCAGTCTGAATTATTACCATCCCAGAAAGGGACTCTGTCACTGCGTGCTATTTCTGCCCATTTGAATCCACCCCATGTGGGTTTGTTCACACGCATGTATATTCATCACATAGTGACTTGCGTATGTGTAACAGCCATTCAGAGACCAAACACTACATATAAAGGATTCCACTGATTAGACTGAGGCATTAAGACTGGTGGCTGGGGATGATGGGAATTGTAGTCCAACACATCTGGAGAGCACCAAGTTGGGGAAGGCTGCATTAAAAGTTGTAGTATTGACTGAAGTGCCTGTATGCATGTGAGAACCTGCCATTAAGAGAGATCATATTGGCCAGTACCAGGGGCAGGGCCTTTTCATCGGTGGCCCCTCAGTTGTGAAATTCCTTCCCTCAAGAGCTACAAATGGTCCCCTCTTTTTGGTTTCCTTCAAGCAGACCTTAAAAATACTTTTATTCTGCTCTGCTTTTTAGTGAGGCTTTTACTGGCTTTATATTTCAGCTCCTATTTTTTTTAAAAAAAAATTGGTTTACATGTTAATGTCTTGTTTTGAAATTATTTTTGCTTTGTTGTGAGTCTCCTTGTGAGAATTCTCCCTAAAAAGCAGGATATAAATTCATAAAATAAAATACAATAAATGAAACTGTCCCCCTATTTTTTTCTGGCTTTCCCCTCGTCATCACTCCTTCTGTTTTGCATAAACTCAGGTGCTGGCAATCCCGCTGCTTTTCCTTTCCCTCTTCATTTCCATGCCTTCTGCTATGTTGGGCCCTGTGCTTCGAACAACCTGTCTTTCCACCAAATGGCCTCCTCCTTTCCTTATGCTGATTGGGAACATGACAGGGAAAGCTCACCACCGTGTGTCCTTTTCCTGCCAAATGTATTTGCATAAACTCGCCCTTAGTGGGAGACCCATGAGTGGTCATTTTTCATCTGATTCAACCTGCTGTATTTCTCCTCCTCCTCCTCCTCCTCCTCCTCCTCCTCCTCCTCCTCCTCCTCCTCCTCCTCCTCCACTCTAGTACTTCACTCTAGTGAAGGAGTACTTCACTCCTCCTTCTCCTCCTCCTCCTCCTTCACTCCTCCAGCCAGTGAACTTGTCTTTTTACTGTATTTCTTCTCCTGCCCAGACGACGGTGTCCCTCAGAAAGCTCCTTGGGGTATCAACATAATGAAGAAGAACAAGAAAACTGCTCCAAGGGCCTTTGGTGTGAGGCTAGAAGACTGCCAGCCAGCTCCTGACAACAAAGTAAGCCCTCTTACATTGTCCTGGATGAAATTTTCCGCATGTGGGAAGCTAGTGCATCAGGGATCTTTGTTAAGGGGAAAAACTGTTATCACTCCACTAAATTCTGTGGCAGGCCAACCTGCCCAATAACCTTCCACTCCAAGGACCATCGCCTGTTCTGTGCATTTGCTGCTAGCTTAGTCACAGACACGGTATGTTTCCTTAGGACAGCAAACATGTGCAGACATACCCATGCAGTCACTACATGCAACGGAAAGAGGTGTGTGGTGGGTATGTGTAAATGGGGAGGGGCAGGGGAGGCTTGTTAGCGTGGTGGGAAGAATTGGATCATAGAATCATAGAAAAGTAGAGTTGGAAGGGGCCCACAAGGCCATCGAGTCCAACCCCCCGCTCAATGCAGGAATCCAGGTCAAAGCATCCCCGACAGATGGCCGTCTAGCTGCACCTTGAATGCCTCCAGAGTGGGAGAGCCCACCACCTCCCTAGGCAGTTGGTTCCATTGTCTTATTGCTCTGACAGTCAGGAAATTTTTCCTGATGTTAAGGTGGAATCTGGGTTCCTGTAACTTGAGCCCATTATTCCGTGTCCTGCAAACTGGGCTGATCGAGAAGAGATCCTGGCCCTCCTCTGTGTGACAACCCTTCAAGTACTGGAAGAGTGCGATCATATCTCCCCTCAGTCTCCTCTTCTGAAGGCTAAACATGCCCAGTTCTTTCAGTCTCTCCTCATAGGGCCTTGTTTCCAGTCCCTTTATCATCCTTGTTGCCCTCCTCTGAACCCTCTCCAGCTTGTCTACGTCCTTCTTAAAGTGTGGTGCCCAGAACTGGACGCAGTACTCAAGATGAGGATTGCTCAGATGGGGCCTGTAGAGTTCCTGTTGAGGGGCTTGATGCTAAACTGGCAGAACTCATTCCCGATCAGGAAAGATGGAACACGCTGCTTAAAGGAGCACTTTGGCTTAGTAGCTAATTGAGGCATGATATTGTTTGTGTATTTTTGGAGGGAATCACTCCCGCATCTTACATCCACTTCAAAGAGAGCATCCAGGTTGCTGTCGTACAGACGTCACCAGTGGTCAGATTGAAAGTGATCTCCAGAGTACGTGGATTTGACTGCAGATGAAATTAGTGTGCCAGAAATTCAGATGATGCATTTGCAGGGGGATATGATTTTGTCATGTGTGTTATATATCTTTGGGGCTGGCCAGCTGCTTTAGGCTTCCTAAACGGGGTGGCACCTGGCACCAGTCCACTCGCTTCCACAGCTCTGACTGTCCCCGCAAAGCACCCACTGAAAGGTGCATTGCTCTTTTAAGGTGCCTGAGCCTGTTGCCAGCATCACTGCTGCATTTTGCCTTCTGCAGAAAGTCCCCCTGATTGTGGAAGCCTGTTGCAAGGTGGTGGAAGACAAGGGCTTGGAATACATGGGCATCTATCGGGTCCCTGGGAACAATGCTGTAGTGTCCAGCCTGCAGGAGCACCTCAACAAAGGATCTGCAGAAATCAATCTGCAGGATGAGGTGAGAGTAGTGCCACGATGCCCCTACCTGGCTTTTGTTATTCTTTCAGCTGTCTGTCAATCTTGCCCCTCCCCATCTTCTCCCACACCAGTGTTTGGGGGGGGCGGATCACCTTATGATTATTATTAGGTAGCACTGACACCTAGCTGCCACTCGGCTGTAGTGCAGGCAGTGTGTGTTGATAAAATGGGATATGGCCATTGGTGCCCTCCAGTTGTTTTGGACTACAACTCTAACCCGGCCGCTGGCTGGGGCTTATGGGAGTCAGAGTTGAAAACATCTGGAGAGCATCAGGTTGGGGAAGACCATTGGCATGACGTCTGGGTTTGAGAGGCGTAAAAATGTGAACAAATGTAGCTAATGATTCACAAATGATGTAGACATCATGGAAGAAAGAAAGTTATGTGCTGAATGGGAGAACAAATACAGATTGAATGGAAGAGCAGCTGGAGAGCTCACCCACCCCCTTCCCGCACACTTCCTCCTGCCTGCAGGAACACAAACCAGAATTCAGTTTTGGAGGAGGAAGAACACCAATAGGGACGGCTGTAAAAGCAGTGGCTCTTTGGCTTAAATGGCAGAAAATATGGCATTCTTTAAGGTCTGTGGGGGCCATGGTGTGATGAAATCCTCATTTGGAAGCACCCTTGCTCTTTCTGTATAAAAAACTATTCGCAGAGATTCTCCGATAGCTGAATTCTCTGTCCAGTGCCATATCCTGCAGGTTTTCTGCCCTCCCATGGAATTGCAGCATGCATGCAGCCCTGTAGTCATACTTCTGCTTAGCCTCATGTTTGCCAGTGACAAGGAAAAATTGCCACCAACTGAAAACAAAGGTAGCCTCTTGGTCAATGCATACTAGTGGTTTCAATAGAAAAATACAAACAAACAAAAAAAACCTTCAACGTCATGCCTTGTTAGCATGAGCAGAAATGAAGAGCAGCTTAGGGCAATGGAGAAGGCTCAGGTTAGTGCCCAGGGCACCTACCTGGTCTCTTTTTCCTGTTTTAACATTTTGGAGATACGAAGTTTTGCAGCAGTTCAACCTTTCAATTGACACACACACACCCCTTCACTCTCACTCTCTTTCCTTGTGGCCAGAGGTGGCAAGACCTGAACGTCATCAGCAGCCTCTTGAAGTCCTTCTTCCGGAAGCTTCCAGAACCGCTGTTTACAGATGGTGAGTAATTGTGGCTTTAACACCCTTTTGCTCTCTCAGTAGCAAAGACACCCAACATGATTCCCGCCCCCGAAATTCAAATGAGAAAGACAGAATGGATGGATGGATTCTGGGGTGGGCCACAAGCCTTTCTTTTGTTTCATTGGGCTGGTTTAGGCCCACGCCTCCCCTCTTTCTAGCACCAGCTGACAGATAGCAAATGGAATTGGTCTACACAGGGACATATGGAGAGGGGGGGTCAGGGAACAGAGAGCAACTTCAGTGCAGGGATGAAAGGCGGGGACCTTTGGCTGGGAAACTTGCTGTACGGTAGCAGAACTCTCTAGAGGACTGTTAAAGTTGCCTTCAGTATTATGGGGACCCACTGCCCCCCCACTTATTAACTTATGTGCCTGAACATTGCCCCCATGCTCTTCTCTTTCCTGGCATGAACAAAATGGTTGCCTCTAAATTAAGAGAGTTGGCTCTAGCGTTGGAAGGAAGAGGCACAAAGCCATCAAGTCCAGTACTTTAAAAAAAACCCAACCCTCATACATCAGCCCCCTCCACCCCCTCAAATCAACCCACTACAAGCCTCTCAATTAGACTTTGCTCTAAGTGAAGGGTGCAGCTGGAGATGATTTCCTTTTTGTGTCTTCCTTATTTTCAGCTAACAAAAATCAGAAGGGAAGCACCAAAACAAGATGGGAAGGCGAAAAAAGAATGTGTTCTCAAAGTTGCTGATGGGGGGAAAATTAATTAATGAACCCAGCATGTTTTGAAATGAAGAGTTCCTTTGGCAGGGGAAATCCTACAAACCCACATTCTAGGAACAGGCTAAGCTGGCTTCCAGAGATGTGCTATCTCTCTCACATCCTGTAAGACAGTGTTCTCCAACCTTGGGTCCCCAGATGTTTTTGGCCTACAAAACATCTGGGGACCCAAGGTTGGAGAACACTGCTGTAAGAGGTGTAAGGGAGACAGCCACATCTCTGGAAACAGACTTAGCCTGTTCCTAGAATTCTGCTTTGTAGGGATTGCCCCTGACGAAGGAGCTCTTTGTTCCCAAAAAAAATGTTAGGTTCCTTATTTTTTCATTGGCACCTTTGAGAAAACATACTCCTTTTGCATTCTTTCTGTCTTATTTTCAGTTATCTCCAGACTAGAGTATTGCAATGTACTCTCCATGGAGCTGCCTTTGAAGACAGTCTGGATGCTTCAATTTGTCCAAAATGCGGTGGTCAGACTTTTTTCTGGCGCTCGTAGATCAGAACATATAACCTCCAATCTCATGTCAGCTCTGTAGGCTTCCTATTTACTTCTCAGCTGAATTCAAAGAGCTTCTTCTAGCTTTTAAAGCCCAAAGGATGCAATCCTATGCACGTTTAAACAGAAAAAGTCCTTAAATTCCCAGCATGGCCTGCTAGACGGATGCTGAGAGTTGTAGGCCTTTTTTTTCAGTTTAACGTTCATAGGATTGTGCCTTAAATGGCTTAGGGTCAATTACCTTCAGAAGGGACTGCTTGCTCACATAGATGACTGCCTGGGCATTAGGATCAATGTCAGAGGCCTTGCTGTTGGTGTTATCCCAGTGAGCAAGCATGGGTGATGAGCCTTTTCTGTGGCAGTGTCAAGCTTCTGGAATGCCCTCCCAGTTAAAATTTGTCAGGCTTTGTCTCTGTGTCTCTTTCAGTAGAAATCGAAGACACACTTATTTTGTTGAGCTTTTAATGTATAAAATCTTTTACACTAGCTGCTGTTTAGGCTTTTTTTTTTTTTAATGTAAGTGTTGGTTTTATGACATGTTCTTTGTTATTGCTTTTAAAAATCATTTATTGTACTTGCATTTGTATTGATTGATTATATGATACGGTTTTATTATACTGTATGCTGCTCTGCATACTTTTAATAGAAGATGGGGTATACTACTATTAATTTCCAGAGATGTCCCTGATTCTTTCCCCCCCGCGTTATCTCCCTGTCCCACTTTTCTTTTGAAAAGTTTCCCAGTTCCCACCTGGTATTGCTGAAATCTGCCTGAGCTCCTCTAAATTGGCCTGCAGCAGCTGCTAACAGATCTAGTTAGTGGGAATGCGATGACCACCAAACTAATAGCAAAAAAAGGTCTTTTCTTGCTCATTTCACTACAGGGGAAATACACAGGGGCCAGGATAGGGAGAAATGCCACAAGCAATCTAAAGCAATGGCTGCATTAGTAGCATGGTCCGGGCATTATTTGAGACTCCATACCTGGACCCTGTTAGCTTGTGCAGAAACCAGCCATCCTTCCTCCCAGGGTTGTATTCCTCATTTTAATCTACATTTTGGTTGTTCCTCATCTTGACTGCTTTTTGTCCTGGATGTTGAAACCCAAACGAGTCATTATGAGGGGTGCACTGCTGCAATCTATCCATGTCTTTGACCTACATCTTCCCAATAATGTCTAGCAAAAGATGACATGTGATGTGACATCATCGTATTCAGTGTTTCCTCCCTGCCCTCAGCAAGAGCTGTGAGTCCCCATAGTGTCTCATTTCAGAGTGAATGTGCTAGAGATACACCAGGGCCCACACATCTCAAATGGAAAGTATTCCCCCTTATTTTCCAGGATTGAAATTAGATTCTCAGAGCACATTCTAAGAACCCCACCTCCTCTTTTGCTAATTTCTAGTTTTGCAAAGTATGGTATTTCAGGTATTATCCCATACCCCCGTAGTTTTGGACCTAATTCCCTCCCCCAGTAAAGTTGCCATCTTGTGCCCCTGCATATGCGACTCAATTTCCTGTGGTCAGGCAGCATTACCAATCACAGATGTGTGTTGTTGTTGTTTTTGGTTTTTTTTTTTGTTTTTTTTTAATATATAGATAAATACAATGATTTTATTGAAGCCAACCGGATTGAGGATGCCAGCGAGAGGATGAAGACCTTGCGCAAACTGGTATGTACTTTGGGAGGGGAAGTGTCCCCAGAGTTTAACGCTTTTTCCTTCACACATCTTCTCTCTGCCTTGTGTGACAAGCCTTTGAGAGGAAGGCCCATAGCTCAGTGTGGTAGATCCCCTGCTTTGCATGCAGAAGGTCCCGGGTTTAATCCCCAGCATCTCCAGGTAGGGCTGGGAAAGACAATACTGAGCCAGATAGACCAGTGATTTGACGCAATATAAAGGGGAGCATCCTGTGTTCCTAAGTGTTAATGTGGTGATGGCATGAACCAACTCTCAAGATGAAATTAAAAACTCTTATCTTTGAGTTTTTAACTCCATTTACAGGAATTAAAGCATGTTACGGGTTTTGTTCTACAGAAGTAAGTGATAGGACTTGAAGTGGAGGAAAAGAGAGAGGGAAGGGGGAGGCCCCAGCGCAGGAATGGGGAGAAAGGGAAGCCTTAAGCACGACACTTTAACATCCAACACACTTCAGGCCGCATGACAGTTGAGGTGCGACTATTAAAAACAACAAACAATCTACCTAATGTCTCAGTGTCAAGCCAGCAATGAGAAATCCTCATGTTTTTAATGCATTAAAGTCAACATCAAAGGAATGAAGCTAGTGAAGCCTACAAAATGTGACTGACTAAATAGCACCAAAAACCATAAACAGTATGCAAAAATAATATTTTCTCTTCAAGAACACCAGCTTACGAACTGACATAAAGCAGAACAAAATATGTAACACTTTCCTCCAAACTGAGAGCCAGTGTAGCGTAGTGGTGAGAGTGTTGGACTGGGACTCGGAGATCCGGGTTCTAGTCCCTGCTCGGCCATAAAACTCACTGGGTGACTTTGGGCCAGTCACTGCCTCTCAGCCTAACCTACCTCACAGGGTTGTTGTGAGGATAAAATGGAGAGGAGGAGGAGGATGATTATGTAAGCCGCCTTGGGTTCCTTGCAGGAAAAAAGGCGGGGTATAAATATAATAAATAAATAAAATAAATAAACACACTTTGTCATTTCATTTATACACAGTTGTAAACTATACACACCTCCTTCCTTTATAATCTTAAACATTCTTAACTTATTTTATAAGTTATTTGTATAAAACAAACAGAGTCACCTGGATGTTCAAAGTGATGTTCTAAGCCTGAATCTGGCTTTACCAGGTAGCATGCTGCCTGCTACGGTAACCTGTAAAAAGCGGGTGGGGATTCCTTTTCAACCAGAGGGCCGCATTCCCTTGCAGGTAATCTCCCAAGGGCTCTATGCCAGTAGTGGATAGGCCAAAGCCAAATACACACGTGCACACCTCATCCACACTCATCTGTCCACATATACACACAGCCCATTGACTCGAACACATGCACAACCCCAGAGGTGCACATGTGCAAACACTCACCCACCCCGTGTGCACATGCACAGGCGCCGCAACCTCCGGCACACACCTTCATACATCCATACACAAATCCATATTCACAATGAGAGCAGAGAAAAAAGCCCAAATACAAGAGACACAGAGTGTTAGATAGATGAGGAAATCTAAAACAAAGGCCAGATTTATAGCCCTGAATGTAGAGCCAAAAAGCAATTAATGCCAAATAATGAAGCGAGAGTATGGGAGGGAATGTACCCTGCAAATAAAATAATTAACTTTGAAACAGTGAAAAGGGAAAACTGGGGGAAATGGGGAAATTTTGCAATGGTAGCTGTATATCCTAGTTGCCGTAAAATACAGGACACACCATATAAACAAATCTTGTAACAGGCAGCATTGGGGTTTGTCAACCTTCTCTTTGGCTGCAGAAGCACGTCCTGGTTCTGCTGTTGTTGCATGCACCCCAACGTCTTTGCCAGGAACATCTCCCACCCCTGCCTCGGCCAATCTGGGCCATTTTGACTGGCCTATCAGTAGTTCTGCCTCTGTTTTGGAGGCTCTGCACTCAGTGCTTGGGAACATGAGGCATTCCTCCTTCAATTTAAAACAACCCAGGATGTGCCCTGGTTGCAAAAGTAGACTTGCTCCTATCCATCAGTGCAAGGGTGGGGATGTTACTTCATCTGACTAGTGCTACGCAGTACTAAGAGAGAGAGAAAAGCATCATTCCCCTAGGACAGGGATGCAGAACCTGTGTCCCTTTGGGGGATGGGGCATAGAAGGTCCCCAGCTCCTGCTCTCGGGAAAGGAGATCTGTTACTGATCTGCTTATCGAAGTTGCTGCGAGAATTTTATTTATTTATTTACAATACTTCTATACTGCTTTATATATTAAAATCCCTAAGAGATTTACAATAAAATACAACATAACAATATAAAAACAAGATAAAAATAATAAATAATTAAAACAGTTGCTGTAGGGATTGGGCCCATTGCTGTTGCAAAAGAGCCTTCAAGGGATACGGGAATAGATTCTAATTCAGAGGAGGAGGTGGTGGAACTTGCTGCTGAAATGCCAAGGACAGTTGAATTAGAGATAAGTAGGGAGGTGGAAGAGAGTCAGTTAGCCTCAAATACCATGGGAAGCCAAAGCACACCTGATGAGGAGCAGGTGGGCTGAATGGGCGTGACTGATCCCAGAGTAAGGTGTCAATTGAAAAGAAAGATCAATGAAGGAGTGTAAGATGTTCTAAGCGGTTGACTCTAAAGCAACAGGAACTGCCTTAAAGGAGGGGTTTTGACAACTTGAGTTTGGAAGGGAGAAGGGGCCCTCAGTCTGAGATCAACTTCTTTCCATGAGGCCACATTTCCTTAATGTATTGATTATCTAGCATTCTAACTAAACTTTTTTTATTTCGTTATTGATCTCTGCAATACACTTAATTTGTACAGTAATACCTTGGATTGCAAGTAACTTGGTTTGAGAGCGTTTTGCAAGACAAGCAAACTTTTAAATATTTATTTAATTTTTTTGACTTGATATACAAGCGACGTCTTGCAATACAAGTACTGTAGTACGACTTAAATTAAAAATCTCTGTACAAATTTTTTTGGGGGGGATTTCGTTTTGATATAAGAGTGTTTTGGATTACAAGCATGTTTCCGGAACGAATTGTGCTCTCAATCCAAGGCATGACTGTACTTTAAAACCAGCCTTGCTGGTTTGCATTACCATAATAAAAGCTACCGGTAATAGTTAGAAGGTCAGTGTCTGTGTCTGCCTTATGAAGGAGAGACAGCCTGGACAGTTAAGAACATTTAAGGCTCAGGAGCTAACAGGCAGTTCTTTTAACACAGATGTAATACGTATATGTCTAGGTACACCACTGAGCACCCTAGCAGGGTTGCCACTTTCTGGAAAGTCAGGGAAATGGAAATTGGTCAGGGAAATTGGTTGAAAGTCAGGGAAATTGCGATTAAGATATACTCATGTAATGGATTTTTTGAGATGCCACTGCAAGAGGACAGTCTGCACTTGAGGCAGTTGGAGTACAACTGCAATGTAATGAAGCACACATATTCCATATGATTATATGATTTTGAAAATGTTTATTGGCTCATGATTGTTAACAGTAAAACAGAACAAAAATGAACCTGCATGTGATAGCATTATTTTATGATGGCGAAGCTGACTGGCTTCTTGCAACTGGGTAATTTGTGCGTTAAAACAAACTGGAATCAGTTTCGGTTGATTTGAAGATGTGAAAATGTTGAGAGGGGTCAGTAAATTGTGGACTTAGTAGCCAGCCATTATTTCTTCTAGCTAGCTGCAAAGTCCAGTCCTGCCACAGTTTGTCTCCCAGCAGGTGTACCTGCCAAAACCGAATGTTGTAGCACTTTGCAGGTGCTGGGAAAAAAGGGGGGTGGGGTGTAGGAAGGACCCTTAGCAGCAGAATCTTTGTTCTTTTTGGGGGGGTGCTCACGTGCCAATGGGCTTCCCTCACTTTTCCAAGTGTGGATAACCCAGGGGCACATGAGGTCCCGCCCAAAAACCCAAGGATCATGCAGAAAAGGGTGTTTTGGGGGGGTACCCCCTCAGTCCCCCCCTTTCCAGCAGGATCAGGGGGTTGGTGTGATAGCCTTTCCCAAGTGTCCCTTCGGTTTTGCCATTGACCCTAAATTGCTAGCACCTTAGGGAGTGTCAAAACATGGGGGGATTCTCAGTGCCATGGGTATGTGAGTTGGATGTTACTTTGATACATATCCTGTCCTCCTGCCCTCCCTCCTGTCAGTGGGAATCTTTGAAGGTTTCCCCAATGTTAGCAGTGAGGGGACACTTGCAAAACTGGGTGGCTACTAGGGATACCTGATTTCCCCCAAAGAAACAAGAAGATCACACTGCAAAAAGGGGGGAAGAGCCCCTTTCCTCAAACCATAATCTTCCAGGACTTTGCAAGGAGCTGACAGGTCCGGACCTGTCAACTTCTTGCAAAAGGGGGAAATACTTACTTGCAGCCTGGGGTAGGCACTGTACAGGGTGGGTGCCTGCTGTACTTGGCTTGCAGGCACCCGCCTGGGCCAGTACGTAGCCCAGGGACCCCCTTGTTCTAACCCACCCTGCCCAATTTGAGCAAATCGGGCAGGTCAGGTTAAAAAAAAATTAGTGCAATTATTTGCGTACATTATTGGTACCAAAAAAATTTTTTTTAAGGGGGGCAACCACAGGTAGCCCCTCCAAGGTACCACGGGTGATCCTTGGAGGGGCACCTCACGGATGCCCCCATAGAGATCGCGAAAGCCGACTTGACAGCCGGCTTTCACAATTCCCCCCCCCAAAAAGGTGGGGGGGGGAAGTTAAGCTGTGGTGAGCCTGAAATGGTTCGTGGTGGGAGAGGGGTAAGCCTTTGCCGGCCGCCCTGAAGTGCTGTTTGGGCACTTTTGGGGTGGCTGGCAGTGGCGGGTGCCTACTAACGGCTTGGCAAGAGCGGCAAGGGTTTTTTGCTGCTCTGGACAAGCAGCTCACTTGTAGACGGGGTTAACCCACAATGGGTCGTGTTGTCAGGGTTCAGATGACACAACAACCCATCATGGGTCAAACAGACCCTACTAGAAGCCATGGCTTTTCAGGGTGACTTATACCCCAACATAAGCCACCATGACAAACTTGTCCCAGGTTCGCACGACATGACAACCCACCAAGGCTTATAAGCCAAAGTGGGTTGTCATTGCGTGCAAACCCAGTCTCAGTGTTTATAGAAGCTCATATTGAAGCTCCTATCTGGAAAGAAAAACATTGCCTTTCAGTACTTGTGTAGGTTTAAACCATTTAATAAAATGGTTATTTAATGTAGTGTAACCTATGAATTATTTTAACTTAGGGTTATTTTTGATTGGTGGCCAGGGAAATTGACAAAAGTTGGTCAGGGAAAGTCAGGGAAATGGAAGATGAAATTTTAGTGGCAACCCTGCCTAGCTGCTGCGTTCTGCCCTAGCTGCAGCTTCCGAACCAGGCACAAGGGCATCCACACACAGAGTGCATTACAATAGTCTAGCCCTGAAGTTACCAGTGCATGGATCACAGGGGTAGCGTATCCCTATCCAAGAATGTGTGTAGTTGGCGCACCAGTTGAAGCTGGTAATAGTGCTCTAAGCCACTGGGCCTCCATTGACCAAGATGGATCCAGGAGCACCCCCAGGCTGTGTGCCTGTTCCTTCAGAGGGAGTTCAGCCCCATCCAGAACTGATGAACAAGCTAATTCCTGGACCTGGGAACCACCCACCTATAGAATCTCTGTCTTGTCAGGATTCAACTTCAGTTTCTTAGCCCATATCCAGCCCATAACTGCATCCAGGCACCGGTCTAGAACGTACATGGCCTCCCCAAATTCAGATGTTATAGAAGATAAGTGGTCAATAAGTGGATATTGCCATGTTGACTATGAAGTAGGTATAACTATATCTTTTGGGTGGCAACTTAGATTAATGTTGGAGTTTGCAAGCCTTTGAATTTCTTGTCTCCCTGAGGAAGAGTACACTAGAATTCAGAAGCTTGCATATTCCTGCATACTTTTACCACATCCTTTGTGAAACAGTTTATGTGCCAATTTTTAAAAGCAGAAGTTATTGAGAGATCTTAAGAAAAACTAGAATACAGATGCAGAGAGGGAGTGGAGGAACTTTCCTGCTTGTATGAGAGACGAAAGATCTAATCAGTTGTTGCTGTTTTCCTTCAATCTCCACCTCAGATCCGGGACTTGCCAGGCCATTATTATGAGACACTGAAGTTCCTGGTTGGACATCTCAAGACAATTGCAGATCATTCTGAGAAGAATAAGGTAATGAATGGTGACCCAGAAGGAATACACAATGTGATGTTGCAGCTTCTTCATATAAAAGAAGATCTAGGGAGGTGCAGTGAGTAAAATGTTGAGTTCAAATGTGGAAAACCCACCTTGTGCTAGGGTTGCATCTACTGGCTGGGGGTGATGGGGGTTGTAGTCCAATACAGCTGGAGGACATGAGGTTGGGGAAGACCGCTTTAAACTAGTTTGGAAGCTGGTTTAACTGTCATGGCTTCTCCAAATGAGCCATGGGAACTGCAGCTGTTTTGTTAGAGGCTCTTAGGCTGCGATCCTGTACTCACAGAACTGGGAGTAAGCCCCACTGAACACAATGGGACTTACTTCTGAGTAAACTTGTATAGGATTACACAGTTAGTTCCTTTGTAGGACCATATTTCCCCTACATAGTTCCCGAGGTTTCTTGGTTAGGATCCATGACAAACAGGTTTGATTTAAATGTGTAGTGCAGACATGTCTTGGTTTTCCCTTGCTACCTGGATCTGATGGAGCTCTGCAGAACACCAACAGATCACTTGGTCCAAATCCTTCCTTAAGTCATGACATGTAATGCTCTGGTCCCACCCCAAGGCAAATTCAGCCAATCAGAGCCTGGATGTGAGAGGTGCCTGAACACATGATGCTTCCAGCCATCTAGCTGTTCATCTAATAATCATGCAACAGACTCCCAAAGGAAAAGGAGTGTGGTGGGTTGAAGTGAGAGAAGGTGAACGGCATTTTTAAGGTTACTCCCAGCCCTAATTTTTATTTTAAAAGTTTATATCCTGCCCCTCCAAATATAGTTGAAAATTCAATAAATTACAAACAGTTATGGGCACAATCCATACAGATTTTGCCCCACTGTCTGGGTGGGCACAGCTGAGTTGTGGGTGGAAGTGGGGGCTCAGCATGAGACGACAGTGGCGCTCTCTTCCCTCCCTGCCCTGCCAGTTCTTACACACACCAGGCCTCGCTCAACACGATGCCAGCGCACCCCTCCCATGTGCACATCTGGCTGGTGCTCTCCTCCACAGGGCCCTGGGCTGGAAATGGCTTTTGCTTCAGTAGCAAGGGTGCATTGCTGTGCCCCAAGATGAGACCTCATTCGCGGCACATGTTCTTTCTCTCGCCTTTATCTGCCTGTTGGTTGTCTTTAGTTTCGTCCCCAAAATTGCTACCATAACAATAAAGCTTGCAAGGTAAAATAATTACAAGGATATTTTGTAAAAAAGTAAATAAGGCTTAACACATTTACATAATTTACATAATTTTGCTGTAAATTATGGAAAGAGGCACTTACTGATAAGAATCTGATTTTTCTGAGATTTGTATAGTCCCGGATGGGAATCCCTGATTAGAGGCAACATTCCCCAGATTTCTGACATGGCACAATTCTGTGCCTGATTACTTGGGGGGAAAGTCTTACTGAGTTTTATACTGTATTTTATTGTAAAATTGTATTTTTATTGTATAATTGTATTTTATTATGTAATTTTATAATTGTTGTAAACCGCCCAGAGAGCTTCAGCTATTGGGCAGTATAGAAATGGAAATAATAATAATAATAATAACAACAACAACACAAAGATAAAACAATCATCAATTGACGCAGCATATAATTGGTTCCAGTTGGCTAATAAATGAAACCCTTACATACACTATAAAAAGTATGTATTGAAACTATTCCATCTTGCAGTTTCTTGCAATATGTACTTCTAGCTGAGAAGTACACCCCCCCCCCCACTTTTTCCTGGTTGTTTGCTACTTGGAGTCATATTTCTCTGAATAAAGCACTCACTGACCTTATAATTTGCTGGTTGCACCAAAATCCCCATCTTTCTTTACCCTCATGACAGATTTTTACAAACACTGAGCAGGGGTTTGAATCTGGATGTGTCTTGTGTAAACAGAACACCCCAGCCATTGCACTGCACTAAAACCACATGGTATGCTATGGGTTTAGCTTCACTTTCTTCTTCCTGGGAATTCAGTGCAGTCTGAATGATTCCGTTTCCAGTCCCCAGACGAAACATAGCTTAATTTAGTTTGTTAGCTCTGTGCAGGCTGATACCTGTTTTCTTTTGCTTATAGAACTCCTTATAAAGTGCCATGAGCAGTGACGGTGCTGTGTAAATAATAACTTAAGCCCTATTGAGGCATTCTAAATCCCCCGTGTGGGAGATACAGGACAACTTTGCTAGCTCCGCTCCCCCCCCCCCCCCGTCACTCTCCACACGAGGGAAGTTAATGCCTGAATAGGGCTTTATTCAGGCCCAAAGCTGAGATGTGGGTGGGAGACAGCCCTATAGCTTCCCTTGTAGGCTTGCTGCCAAATGCCAGAATAGTAAAAACAAAAACACAATGGATTGCTTTGCAGATGGAGCCCCGGAATCTTGCTCTGGTGTTTGGTCCCACCCTTGTCAGAACATCGGAGGACAACATGACCGACATGGTGACCCATATGCCTGACCGCTACAAAATCGTGGAAACCCTCATACAGCACGTAAGGGGCAAGGAGGTGCTTGTGGGGGAGTGCAGATCTGGAGGGCAGCTGGTAGAAGGTTGGTCCTGCATGCTGATGGTTAAGAACATGAGGTCATCTTCTAAGGCAGGGCTCTCCAACCTTGGGTCCCCAGATGTTGCTGGTGTTCTAAGGCATCCTTTGAGTCCCCTTTCTGGGTGCCCCCACCAAACGCGTTGAGGCGGGTGGCCACTAGGGACAGGGCCTTTTCAGTGGTGGCACTTTAGTTGTGGAATGCCCTCCCCACTGAGGCTTGCATGGCACCTGCATTGTGATCTGTTCAGCACCAGTTAAAGAACTTCTTATTCTCCCAGCTTTTTAGTCCTTCCATCTTTAAAACATGCCTTTTAGATCCTTGCACTGCTATCATCCTCTGCTCTTGGTTTTACTTTGTTAACTGCCAGGAGTGCTCTGGCTATTGAGCAGTATAGAAATGAAGTTGCTAAATATAAATAACTGGGTTGACAGGTGTGTTTTTTAAGATTCCGGTTATTCTTTTGCAAAGAAATGCATGTAGAAATAAAAAATGATTCCATTCTAAAATAGAAAATACATTTTTAAAAAGTTTTGGGGGTTGTTTTCTTTTCTTTTTTGCAATTGTTCCCATCACTGTTGGAATATAAGTTAGCATTTTGAAATTTAATGAGGTATGTCAGCTTAACCATATAAGAAGAAGAGATTATATGAGATATAAGGAATATCTCATATCTTAACCAAGAAGGCAGCAGTGGATACTGCTGATCTCTTCTTGTTCCAAGTTTTAATTCTCTGCAGTTTTGCAGCTACTAATCAATTTCAAATTAATTCTCTCCTCTCTCTCTGTCTCTCTCTCTCGTCTCCTTACAAAATCTTTCCAATAAGCCCATAATATCCCCAAGGGAGCAAATGGTAATGAGTCCTTAATATAGCTTTGATCATTTCTATAATAGCCTTCCAACACACTTAAAAAGGAATTTACCTCCAAGGAAAGACAGCAAGAGCAAAGAATGTTACCTGCATTAAAGATGGCAACAAAGGAGTTAACACTGGAAGTCAAATATTACTCTGCAAATACACCCATGTTTGGCAGTAATGGTAGAACTAAACGTCAAAGAAAGGATGGCATTTAGTAGACTATTTCAGCCTCATATGAACTCAATTCTCTATATTTAGTGATGTCCAAACTCCCCTCATCTTTAATTACAGTCGGCTCATCAATTACAAGGATAATGGCTACTAGTCTGTACGGCTCTGGTCCAGTATATCTTAAGGAGCACCTCTAGCAACATCAAGTAGGCCGCTCAACAAGATCCACCACGGATGGCCTTCTCCCTGTCCCATCAGCCAGAGAAACCAGGCTGGTGGGGACTAGGAGGAGGGCCTTTTCTGTGGCAGCCCCCAATTTATGGAACTCTCTCCCCAGTAACCTCCGCCATGCCCCTTCCTTGATTAGCTTCCGCCGGGCATTAAAAACGTGGCTTTTCAGGCGGGAATATGGGGTGGGTTAGGATTTTTAATTGTGTTTTATACTGTGTGTGTGTTCCCCCCCCCCCCGTATTTTATTGCATTGTACATCGCTCAGAGTGGCCAGATGTCTGGCCAGATGGGCAATTCATAAATATAATAAATAAATAAATAAATAAAAATAGTCACAATGGCAATATACATTCCCTCCAGAATCAGATGAAACTCCAGTTGCTGGAGAACATGAGCAGCGGCGTGCTATGTCCTGTGCTCATGTCCTGTTTGTGGGCTTCCCATTGCAGCATCTGGTTGCCACTGCGGAAACAGGATGCTGGGCTAGAGAGGCCTTTGGTCTGATTCAGCACAGTTCCTCTTATGTTCTTATGAACTGAGAACCCTCGAAAAAAACCACGTGTAAAGGGACCGCTCTTAATCCCGCAACGAAAATGGAAGCGGAAGCCTTGGTAAAGTGGGGGGGGGTGTTAAAGGGCCTCTTGTAGAGAAGCCCTTAATGGTTCACAGCTCGGTCTCTGAGCCATAATGCTGAATTGGCTCTTGAATAGCAGGTCAGCAATGGAGTACAATGGGACACCAGTCCTGCCACCGATTACTAAGCAGACATGGACATTCCTTTGGGTAAAGGAGACAAATGTAGCATTTGTAGAGCATTGGAGTTAGATTGGAAGTACCCTCATTGGGTTTAACCCACACACATGTTTTCTTCTCCAGGAATAAAGTGCTGGGCGGGGGGGAGTCCTGCAAATTTGCAGCATGAGCTGGCTTGCAGCACCAATTGACTAATGCTCAGGCTGCCACAAATATATCCCATCCCAAATCCTCAAAGCCATTTTGCAATGGTTTTTCAAACCATTGTGGTTTGTGGAGGTTGTTTTTTAAATAAGGGGCGGGTGGTTGTGTGAGTGATAAGATCTATGTACAGCCCTTGGCGGGAAATTGTAATAGGATGACAGCCCTCTTGAAGCGTAGGGGAGAAGGGCAAGTCTGATAGCTGATCCAGTGTTCATCTCTCATGCAAAATGAAAAGCCAGGAAGGATCTAGGTTTGCACACCAACAGCCTGGGTGAAGAACCTACCATAACTTCCCTTTCAGTGTTATGTCTTGTCATCATCCTTGGTGTCTTATATACGGGTTTTTGGTTGAAGGGGTTGGCATTAGCACCTTGACTCTGCTTTTGATTTCTCTCCTCTCCTCTTTTCATTCCACAGTCAGACTGGTTTTTCAGTGATAAGGAGGATAAAGGCGAAAAGGTAAGTCTCTGAGAAGGAGGAAAAGCCCAGTTTCTGGTGGCTGCTGGTCCCTCAGGCTGCAGGGTGATTGCACAGTCTCTCCCAGGCATGATGTGTAGGTGCCTTTTCTGCTGACTGCTGTTGGTTGTCAAGGAGGGCAAACTTGTGATTATGGTCTTGTTACAGCAAGAATCTTTAAGGGATGTGAAACTGCTTTGAGAGAGGTTTTGCCTCCCAAGGTTTCCATACACACACTGACTGGGTTCGCATGACATGACAACCCATTGTGGGTGATAAGCCATGGTGGGTTGTCATGTCATGTGAACCCAGACCATTCCTACTGGGTGGCTTATTTGAGGGCAACAAGCCACCCTGACAACCCCGTAGCTTGTTCTAGGGGTTGTTGTACCCACGATAGGTTGTCGTGTCATCTGACCCCATCGTAGGTACTGGGAAATGGCGAGCGAGCCTCTTGGCAAGAGTGGCAAAACTCTCTTGCCAAGCTTGCCTGGGCCAGTGCCAGCTGCCCCACAAGTGCCCAAGTGGCACTTTGGGGCAACCGGCACTAGCTCTGTGCCCTCCACCGCAATCGTGAACACTTTAGTGCTCACTGCAGCTTTTTGCCCCTTTCACCCATTTCTTTTTCTTTTTCTGGAGACTGTGAAAAGCAATCTCTGACAGCTAGTGATAGCCCCTTCAAAGTGCCCAAGCGGCGCATCGGAGGGGCTGTCACTGGTTTGTCACCCCTTTTTTTCATCCCAAATGTGTGCAAATGTTTTCATTTTTTTTAAAAAAAAAATTAGTCAGACTTTCGCAAGTGTGCACTTGTGTAGGTCCAAAATGGCATGCCTTGCCTGGGCAATGTCCAGGGGGGTGTCTGCTGTCAAAGTGCAGCAGATACCCCTCATGGGCTTCAACCCAGAAAGGCTGCCAAGAGCTTTATTTTTCACTTTGGTTTGTGTTAACAGCTGTCAAAAGGTGAGCTGTCAAGAGAAACCAAAGCCACAGGTGATCTTTGCTCATGAAAATGGGGTGGCCACTAGATTACCCTCTTCGTGGCGAGATTCTCAAGGGGTTTTTTTTGGACCTGGCTCCTCTGAGGGTCCTCTCACTTTTCCACCCTTTCCCGAGATTCTAGGTGCTTTTATGGGATTACGGAGGTTTGACAGCTAGCTGTCAAAATTCTGGTTCCTTTTTAAAGGTTTTTTTTGCCAGGGTTATTGCCAGGGTGAGTTAGCGTGATGTGCAAACATGCCCACTCAGTCACACTCACTTATTTTATTCTACTGTTGCCTCTGGTCAAACAGTTTTTGCATGTTTTTGAAATAATACAAAAACCTGCAAAACCTGTTTACCAGAGGCGAAATTGGAATGGGCATACATAGTATACCACAAAGAGTGATCGTATCCTTCTTTCAGACTGCCTTTGGCTGCAAAAAAAACCCACAACTATATTCTGGCTCCAGCCTAACATTGTTAGCCACTTCAGTAACAGTTATTCAGGAAGGGGCTAGCTTAGTTTTGTGCAGTCCACACAGTCTTGATGCAAAGAGTTAAACCCTCCCACCCCCCACACACTTTTCTCCCTAGTTTGGATATGCAACTGAGATGCCCCCTAATTCAAAATGATTTTTTAGGTCCCACCTCCCACTACATCCTCTGGTACATCAGGATCTGCCACAGCCAGGGACATGATGCCACTTTATTTATTATATTTGTTAATCACTCATCTGGCCGGTCACTTGGTATGGAGATGTGCCCAATTTAATTTTCCCTAAAAAATCCAGGAGCAGGGGAGGCAGCAAATTTGGCTCACACTCAGAAGTCTGACTGGCTGGCATTTTTGGAACCGTGAAGGAATTCCTCTTCTCTCGCACCCACTCCCCATTCAGATTGGCTAGTGATGCTGGGGGCGGGGGGGGGGACTGCCTCACTTAGCAGCATGTAGCTTGGCTCACATGCTTGAGTCAGCTGGAAGAGTTTGCTCCGCAGGCACAACATCTGCGATGCTCCTGCCATCTGCGAATGGCACACTGTGGTCTAGCTGAGGAAGGCTTGAACTAAAGGGCTGGGGTGTGTAGCCAGTCTTGCCTCTTGGGCCCAGTAATAGATGGGACGGCCTCTTGGTTACCTTCATCCTTTTCTCTTTTATAGAACATTATGGTATGGTGCGGGGTGGGGAGGCAAGGAAATCTATAGGGAGCAGTTCTTCTCTTCCCCCACCCCCATATTTCTCCTTAATATTTTTATTATTATTATTATTATTATTATTATTATTATTATTATTATTATTATTATTATTATTATTATTATATTTATACCCCACCTTTTTTCCTGCAAGGAACCCAAGGTGGCTTACATAATCCTCCTCCTCCTCTCCATTTTATCCTCTAGGATAAAATAACATTTATTTTATGTTAAGGGAGGAAGGAAAGAAGGAATAGAGATGAGTGGGGAATTCCTAGGTTTCCTATCCTGGGATATTGAGCCTTCTAGAGTGTACCTGAACCCACTTCAAAGAGAGTGGGCTGAACAGAAAGAGGCACCCAGGAAGCATGGTGCATCTGGCAGCGAGCTTGAGCTTTTTCCTCCTAACTACCTATGTGTCCATTTCACAGACCCCTGTAGATGAGCAGGAGACCCAATCGGTGCCAAATATTGAGTACCTTCTGCCCAACATTGGGAGGACAGCTGCACCGGGAGATACTTCAGGTGAGTGGACAGGGAGGCTTGGATTGGGGGTGGGGAGACACCAGGGGTTAGCGGATGGCCATGGAATTCCCACACTGCAAAGTTCTGATTGGTGTTCCATAGCTTTGTCTCTGTCAGAGTTCTTCCCCTTAGTTCAGTGTTCTCCAACCTTGGGTCCCCAGATGTTTTTTGTAGGCAAAAAATATATGGGGACCCAAGGTTGGAGAACACTGCCTTAGTTAGTCCCTCATTAAAAAATGGCTGCAGGGAGAGAGTCGCTCCTCCTCTCACACTCTTTTTCCTCCTCTCAGATCTAATGCACACAACCCTAGCTCTGACATCTCTTAGCCTTTCCATGGGTATGTGAATTTTCTTTAGCTTCCTGTAGCTGACCTGCCCACCCTCCCATACCTGGTGTTCTTATCATCCACCGCTGTACGCCAAAGACTGCAGCACAGAAGCTCTGCCCGCTTCTGAAACCTATTTAGGTTTGGCCCATTCTCCTGTGGGAGAGAGTCCCACGGTTGTGCAACAGCCACCAAGAATGTCTCCTTCCCACCCCCACATGCCCTGGTGCATTCTGGAGCTTTGCTTGGTTGCATTGTTAGCAAGGAAGGTCCTCTCGTCCCCACCATTCCCCCCCCCCTTTCCAATTTAATAGCACAGTCCTAAAAAAAAAAAAAAAAAAGGAGGCAAATTGAGTGCCCTTTAACTTGCTAGAGGGGAGAAACCCACTTTCTGGCATTTGGAGGGGTACCTCCCCTGTGCTCCACTTGTAGCTGCTAATATTGATGGGGAGGTGTGGTTTGTTTAAGGGTTTGTTTTTTTCTCCCTCTGCCATTTATGGACTTCCTTAACTTTTTTGCTGTCTTTCTTCTTTCTTCCTCCTCTCTCCTCATCTTCCTTCTCCTTCTGTTACTCTCCTCCTCCTCCTCCTTCTTCCTCCAGTGGATCTGCCGGAGCTCTAGAGCTGGTACAGTGTGGTTGTGCTCTGGTGTTCATGCATTAATTCATTGGGTGATTACGAGAGATTGAGGCAGGCAGAGAGGCAGGGGAAGGCAGGACATGGGTTCTGGTTCCTTACTTGTCTGTCCAGGCTGATCAGCAGCAGCTATGGCTTTTGCCATAAGGAGAGCAGGATTTGCCTTCTAGTCGAGCTCCTTTCTCTTAAAATTAGGAGCAGAAATTATGGCTGCTTTACATCTTCATGGGGTATGCGACCTGCTTCTTAAAGTCAATCCCTGGAAAAATTCAATTAAAGGCAGTTGTGGACATTGAACTGTGGTGATTCAGGATCCCCAAATCCACTTAAAACAAAACAAATGGAAAGCTGAGTTAAGACAGAACTTTTCCTTGGGCAGAATGGAAAGGTAGCTGATTCTTATATTTGACAACTTTGACAACAATATGTAACTTTCAAACAGGGTGTCCAATTATCTCATTGTTACAGGATGCTTGGTTGTGTATTCTTTTAAGAATTTGATTTTTATCTCATCAAGGCAGCTTAGAAATACTAAAAAAAAGTTCTAATTTTACCTTTCCTTTTAAAAGAATTTCTATCACTTTTCTATTAAAATACATAGAACAGTATAAATTAATAAAACAATAATTAAAACATTTGCAGGCCAAGTCAAGCTTACTTGGAATTAAGAACTACTGATTTCAGTGGAATTTACTTCTAGGTATGTATGATTACGATTGTAGCCTAATGCTGCAATCCGACACTCACTCACTTGGGAGTAAGTCCCATTGTACTCAGTGGGGCCTACTTCTAAGTAGATAGGTATAGTAGGATTGCACTCTAAGAGACATTGAGCAATGTAAAATAAAAATCACAGTATCAAATGTAAACATTGTCTATGGCTGTTCTGCCAAATTGTTATTAAGTTCCAACGATATGGGCAAATAAAACAAAACACTTGCACTGTGTCTACGTGTGTGACCAGTATAATCTTAGAGCCTGAGAGTTTGTTGTCTTTCTTTTCTGCCTAGTGAAGAGTTCTGTGTGACTTGAAAGCCTGCATAGGTTTTGGTTTGGTTTGGTTTTTTGCACCAAACAAAAATAACTGCTTTAGCTGTTGTGTATGCTGTTTCCCATGGGGGCAAACAAAAGTTTCTATCCCCCAGTGTGATGTTTCTGCCTAGATGCCTGAAGCATTTCTTCCTCCACTGGCCTTTCTGCCTTTCCTCACTCTGGTTCTCACCACCAGCCACTAATTCCATGTGGGCGTGGGAGGGAGGGGCAGACTTTAGACGGAGTGGAGCTTTGGGGGCCATCCATTATATTGTCCGTTGGTTTCATCGTGGCTGACATTGCTGTGGCCAAGTTTGTGTGTGTTTGTGTGTGGGGTGGGGACTACTGTACAAACAGGCTGGCTGGTGCTGTACCCCTTTCCTCTACATGTATGGAAGGACAGTGTTAATGCCTGACCCATTTCCTGTGGTTTCCAGCTGTTGCTGCCACCCCCTTTAGGTTCGCCGTCTCCGCCTCAGGCCTTGCTCTTTTTGCCCGCTGCTTTCTCTTTGCTGGCTATTGTCTGGCCTGGCTTTTGACCTTGTTAAAACTCGAGCAGCATGTGAGCAGGCCTGCATTGCCATGACATGGGTTTTATTACCCACAAAACGTCTGGGCTGCATCTGCTGGTGGTTCTCTTTGGCATGGCTCTCTGAATGTTGCAATAGCCTAACCTGGGCAGAGGAGCCAATCTCTTTTTCTGAGCTCAATGTAAAACTTTCCCCTCCTGCTCTCTTCTTTGCTCATGGCTGTGTGCAGTGATGCAGCTAGGCAATTTTAGGTCCTTGACTTGGGGCATAATCCTATGCAAGTTTAGACAGGAAAAGGGCCATGCTGGCTGGGGCATGCTGGGAATTGTAGGCCTCTTTTCTGTCTAAACTTGCATAGGATTGCGCCAGTTGAATCTCTCTACCTGAGTTTTTTTTTTCTCCTGAAATCAAATGCCCTCCTCTCCCCTGTCCATGCATCCCTTTTTTTTACAAATAGTGGTGTCCTTAGGAGACAGGGTCCTTTAAGACACGCACATGCACATGAAGACTTTAGAGCCTATGTAAATTAGCACATGCGATTTGTGTGTGTGTGTGTGTGTGTGTGTGTGTGTGTTGTCCTGTGGGCCTGAGCCCTGGATCTTTTCAGTACCTAGCACCGCCGCTGTGCCTATAGGAATAAAATGGAGTTTGTTTATGCTGCCCTGATGCCAGATACCTTTTTCGCCCCATAAGACGCACCGGACCATAAGACGCACTTACCGTATGGTACCAAAAAAAATATATTTTTTTTAAATCAGCTGTTCCGCAGGGAATCAGCTGAGAGGCGGGGATTCCCCACCCTGCCCAGGAGTCCTCCGCCCTTCCGGACCAGCAGAGGAAAGTAAAAATAATAATAATATTTTTTTTTTAAAAAAAAATTCAATCAGCTGTTCCGCGGGGAATCAGCGGAGAGGCGGGGGCTTCCCCTGTCCCGCCCAGGAGTCCTCCGCTCTTCCAGACCAGCAGAGGAAAGTAAAATAATAATAATAATAATAATAATTTTTTTTAATCAGCTGTTCCGCGGGGAATCAGCTGAGAGGCGGGGATTCCCCGCCCTGCCCAGGAGTCCTCCACTCTTCCAGACCAGCAGAGGAAAGTAAAAAAAAAATATTAATTTTTTTTTTTTTTACTATATTTGCTCCATAGGACACACAGACATTTCCACCTAGTTTTTTGGGGGGGGGAGTGCGTCTTATGGAGCGAAAAATACGGTACATTGACTTTGGAATAAGCACCTTTTGTTGTAGAAAAGATAATCTATTTTTAAAGTAAAAATGATAAAGTGACCATTCGTAACCATGTACGAGGACCAGCTTCCCCCAACTATAAAATGTTTTTAAAATAAGAAGAAAGGATTCTGCCTCAATCAGTGTCTGGCCTTGTTGAGGACACCGGGCCTTTTTGCCACTGCCCCATCATTTGCTGCTCTCTGGCTGGACATCTGGGGAACCCCCAAGGTCCAGCCCTAACTGTGCCAATGGTGATGGGGGTTGCAAGGTATGGACCCCTCTAGGACAGAATCCTCAAAGCACTGACTCTTATCTCTTTGTTACATTGCTGGCTGCCATTCTGATTTGCTTGTTCTTCGTGGGCCGCCATTTTGTTTTATTCATTGATGTATGTATTTATGAACAGTATTCATATGCCACCCAATAACTTAAGTTCTCTGGGTAGCTTACAGTAACAAGCAAAGTACAGTTATAGACTATCACTGATTCCAGCAGCAGAAAATAAAAAACACAATCTCAAACTCTCAAACAGCACCAACAACATTTTAAATCAATTTAAAGTTTTATCAAAAAAATAAAATATTTTTATATCTCAAGGTCTGGGTAGGTACTTGTGGCAAGAGGCATTTTTTCAGGAAAGCTGGTCCTCAAGCTGTTAAGGTAGCCTTCCCCAAACAGGTGCCCTCCAGATGTGTTGGACTTGCAACTCCCATAATTCCCAGCCAGTATGTTCCTGCTTTTGACATAGTCTTGTTCTTTTGAGGAGACAGGACCTGAAAGCACATTGCTGAACATTAGTGGCCAACAGGCCACCGTTTAACAATTGCTGATGGGGAGAAAGTAGATCTCCAGATGTTTTGGACTTCCAGTCCTAGCATTCCTGACTGTAGGCCAAGCTGGCAGGGGCTTCTGGGAATTGAATTCCAAAGCATCTGAAGATCTACCTTCTGCCCACCCCTGCTCTAAAAGATGGGGAACTTGTTTTTACACTCTACACCCTCTCACAAATGTCTTTGTGTGGAATGTCCTATTGACTCCATAGGAGGCCTGCACAGCTTATGACCCATCAAGCCAGATTGATCACACCAGCCAGATATAGTGGCCTGCTAGGAGCTTGACAATCTCTCTGGTTTTGCATTCCCAGGTGGGCAGCAGACTGCTGAGCCATGTCTGGCTCCTCTGGATGGAACCCTGACATATTCCTTTCTGGAATTAGATGTCCCATTATGGTTCATTTGGGACACTGTGCTTTCCTACTATATTGCCGATGGGTCTGTAGACCATCTTTCAGTAGGTAGGCGTGGTGGTCCCCATAAGTCAGATGTTGAACAGATGTTCCACTGCACTCACCCTTCCTTCTGTTGCAAGTCCTTCACTAAATTCCACTGGCTTTGTTCCACTAACCTTCCTGGCAACATTGTTGTTATCATATGAGTGGATGTCCCAGGGGTCAGAAGGGGTCACCATTGTCAAGGCCCTGCCTTTTAATTCATTCAGGGTACTGTGTGTGTCCTGAGGTGCTTGATGGGTTCTCTGTTCCTGGCTTTCCTTTTCCCCCTTTGTTTGGTCATCCACCAGTGTGTTACTTTTATTGACTTACACAAACATGAAATGCAGTGAATGTCTTGTGGTCCAGGGTGGTGTGTTTATGGATACTTGGAGGGATGTTCCTTTGAACTGTTCAACAAGAAGCCCCCCCCCCAACCTGTTTGTAAACAGTTTGATCTTTACTTCTTTAGAGTAAGGGACAAAAGTATTATTTGCATTTTGCTCAGAGCTGCACTCTACATATATTGCTTGATTTTAAAAGCCCATTTCATTTTAAAGCCATTTCAGTTCTTTTTAAAACCATTCTTGCCAACAACAAATGACACATCTGTACTAATCAGCTGAGAAAAAGGATTACCGTAAATGTCTGTCAAAAGAGCCCCTGAATTTGGAATAACTATTACTAATATTATTTCAGTTTTCAAATGGGGGGGGGGGGCTTCCAGGGGATGCAAGCAACTCTGAATAGCTCGTTGGTGGTAGACTCATAATAGTTAAGGACAGGCTCCAAAGTGCAGGTTGTTTTATGTCAGGGCTGTCCAACTTGGGTCCCTAGCCCAGGCTGCAGGTAAGTATTTGCCCCCTTCCAAGTTTCTGACAGGCTTGCAAAGCCCCATGGAGATTGCGATTTGCAAAAAGGGGCTCATTTCCCCCTTTTTGCAGCACGACCCTCGGCTTCCTTTGGGGGAGATCAGGTGTCTCTTCTGGTCCCTCTGATTTGAAAGGGTCCCCCTGATACCAGCATCGGGAGAACATTCAAAACTAGAGGGGGTTCCCCCTGACAGGAGCAGAGTGCTGACTTTGACACATGTCAAACTCATGTCAAAGTCAGAGCTCCGTTTTTGAAGTGGGCTTTGGAAGGAATTAGCCATTTCTTTTTTGCCAGGACAGTGTGCAGGTATATACTATATATCCTATATACCTATACACTCTCCTGGCAAAATGGAAATATTTAACCCCTTCCAAGTCCCACTTTAAAAACGGAGCTCTGAGCTTAACATGCTCAGGCAAACTGTCAAGCTCAGCTTACTCCTGTCAATGGGAACCCCCCCCCCCCAGTTTTGCAGCTCCCTGAGGTGCTATCATCTTGGGGACCCTTGCAAATGTGAGGGGACCCTTGGAACATGTGCTCACCCCCCAAAACCTGGGGACCCCACTGGAAAGGGGGGAATTGAGAGGGTGGGCCCCCAAACACCCTTTTCCACATGATCCTTGGGTTTTTTAGGGGGGTCCATTTGCCCCTGGGTTATCCACACTATAAAAAGTGAGGGCAGGCCCAGGATTCTGCTGCAAAGGGTCCTTTCTTCCCCCAACCCCCTTTTTTTGACACTCTTGTGGGTTTTGCAAAGTGCTACTGTGTTGATTTTTGGCATGTATACTTGCTGGGGAGACACTGTGTACATGCCAATGTCAAGGTTCCACTTCTGCCGGGACCCCTTGATCCGCTTTTTGAAGATCTCTGCCTCTTCCAAAAGCCCCTCCTGTTCCAGGAGACCAATTCTCTACCTGTTACCCTCCTGTTCCCAGTAACGTGGGAACCAGCCTCAGGTGTGGTGAATAAGGCACTCCAACACTTGTGGTAAACAAGAACAGTTTACTTAGAACTATGGGTAACGTAGATTCAGATTTACTTAGGGTATTTACACAATAGAGCAGTAATGATTAAAAAAAACAGTATAAGGAAAATAAACAGACAAATAACGCAAGGATATCTAACTTAGCTACTGTGTTACTTGTAAGCCTCAGTTCAGAGATCCTTCCTCCAGTCGGCCTAGCTCAATCTAGCTAGCTCTCCTCTCTGTCTCAGACTGCCTGCCTTTCTACTCTGCAGACAGTTTCGCTCTGGCTAGCTGACCACACCCCACCTCTTTATAAACCCTTCCCAGGATTGGAAAATTATACCCATGTGACCTTGAACAGGAGAGATGACACTTAAATTCTATTGGGTGAACTGAAACTCACAAATGCCCCCCTCCCATCCGGAAATGTTTGGGCCTTCAGGCTTCAACTAACTTAGGAGATGGTTGGGCCTACAGGCTTCAAACTAACTTAGGCCTCAATCCTTCACAGCCAAAAAGGGACTTTACTCCAAAAATGGAATTTAGAGACAGCCCAATAATTATCAAAGATGGTGAGAATCAATGAAAGCTTTTTCAATAAAGGCCTAAGCACAGCCTCCTTTAGAGAAGGTGGAGCATGGCCCTCTTTCAAGGAGACATTTATAATTACCACCACCCAGCCGGCCAGCTCCCCTCTGGCAGCTCCTAAGCCAGGATGGGCATGGGTCTAAGAAGCAGGTGGTCAACCACAACCCTCCAAGCAATATGTCCACATTCTCAGGCAAAACAAGCTGAAATTCATCCATGAACAGTAGACAGACAGTTGCACCAAGCATTTGTCCAAGTCGGAGCAAATACAAGCGATTTTTACCAGCCAAGTGTTTTGCAAACTTGTCACCCGAAATAATTCTGCTGGATGGCACTGCACTGATGCAGCGGAGGCGGAGAAGAAAGACCCGTTCACTGTCCTCACTGCCGTGGAATAGGCCTCACACGGGCTCTAGCCCATGCTCAGTTGGATTCCACCCAATTATTATGAGATTGCCAAAAGGGAAGTGTGTAGACTATGAGTCCCTGATGGCCCTCTGTGTTGGGGCAAGTGTCTGTGTATAAGAAGCCAGCTGGGTAGATCTCATGAAGTTTTTATGGCTGTTAAGGGGGCACTGCAGTTCCATATAATTTAGGAAGCAGCCGAGTTAATGAATAGCTTCAGGATAAGATACACAGTTGACTTCAACACACGCACACGCACACCACTCCTCTTATCAATGGAAAGCTCTGGTTTGGATGTTTCCTCTTAGGTTGTCAGGAAGAACAGGAAAAGATGGAGCACATTAAGTTTCTATTGGGAGTATCTCATATCCAGTGAGATGAAATCACGATCCAGACTTTTGGGGAGGGGGCAGTATCAGCCCCCTTTTAGCAGTTCTGATGTCCTCCTAGCACCTGTGGCTACTTTGCATTGCTGGCACAATCAAAAGGGAGAAGGCAGCACAGGGCGTCTGCCGAGTCACCCCTTCTTTTTCTGGGTTGCTCCCTCCACCTTAGCTCTGAAGTGCTCTCACAGGAGTATGGCACACCTTGGCACTTCACACACAAGCCGCCAGGGACTCATGAGGCCAAGTGTCCGTCTGCTGTGGCAGCCATGCAACCCACCATGGCCCGGTCCCTAACTGAGGCTCTCCTCTTTTTTATTTGTTTGTTAACCCCTGCAGATTCGACCAACAGTGGCTCAGCTAAATCGAAGGTAAGGGCCCCTCTGTGTCATTCCCGCCCTTTGGGAGAGGTTGGGCGTGGGGAAGGGGCGGTTGAGCACAGGCGTTCTCAAACTTTGCCAGAGTCAGAGAGAAACCGTTGGTGGTGTTTTGGCATTTGCAGTCCCTCACCATCCCAATGCAGCGGGGAGGGAGGGGGCAAAGGGTTTAAGCTCCCTTACTCTTCCCCCACCCACCCCCGTCACTAGGGTCCAGAGCAGGGCCCCCACACCTGCATCTCGCTTTGCATAAAGGGGTCCCATTTGTTTCAATGGGATATTTTTCTGCAATGCAAATTGGCAGCACAAGGGCCCCCAATCTGAATGGGGACACTAGTGAGGGGGGTAGGGCAGGGGTATTGCTCCCCACTGCATTCCAGTGGCCCTGCACCTGCATTTCGCATTGCAAAAAAGAGGTCCCATTCATTGCAAAGGGATCTCTTTTTTGCAATGCAGATTCCCAGCATGGGGTGGGATGTGGTGGGGACTAGTCTGGATCAGGACTGCAGCAGGGACAAAGGGTTAATGCCCCCTTATACCCGATGCCACGGTCTCAGTCCAAATTGGAGCCTCACATTAAAGTAAAAAGTCTGCACCTGCACACACCCCTCCTTTCTCTTCCCTGCCCCAGCTCTGGCCCCAACCCCACCCCCATCACTCTGCAGCCCCTCAGGATGCTCCCCACCACCCACAGATGACCCTTCCCTTGCTCATTTTTTCTTTCTGGGCTACTGGGCATACTTCAAATCGAAGTGCTAGCCTGTAGCCATCCTCCATTTTTTATTTTCTAAAAATGGCACTGGAGACTGGCACTTCCCCCTTGCAGCGTGCTTAGCCTCTATTTTTTAATTTTTTAAAAAAAACATTCTTAAAAGATTTCAAAATCGGGATGGGTCTATGGGTGTTGTGGTGCCTACAGGAACCACGTTGGAGACCCCAAGGCTAGAACCACTATTGTGCCTGCAAGCTGGCTTTCAGAAGGTGGAGAAAGCCATCCCTTTGCCCTATTTTAAGCCACACACACACACACACACACAAATATATGTTCTTATGGGGTAGCTAATCTGCATGAGTACAGTACTCTCTGTTTTGCAGATCAGTCAGCTAAGGGCTGATTCATCCCTCGGTTAACCAATCATATAAAAGGCCAGAATTACTGAACGCTGCTTCCACCGTGTCTCCTCTCCAGTCAGTTTTCCCCATCCATAACTTTCCCTCTTTGGTGCTTTCCCCCCCTTCTCCAGGCTTCATGGGGCTCACGGAAGGAGCACTACCACAAGGAGATGCTTGCTATCTCCTTCATCTCAGCCGTCAACCGCAAGAGAAAGAAGCGGAGAGAGGCCAAGCGTTTCGGGAGCAGCACAGATGACGACTCTGAGCACGAGTCGGCTGCCAAGAGAGATGAGGAGGCGGAGGAGGAGGAGGAGGAGGAGGAGGAGGAGGAAAGGGAGGCGGAGGGGCCCGGGAGCAGCAGCAGCAGCAGCAGAGATCCAGTGCCTGATGTGCAGAGCGGTCTACCGTGTCCTGTAAAATTGGAAGCTGAGCTGGAAGAAAGGAAGGGGGTGGCACCCCGGAGGAGCCCTGAACTGGCACCAGATGCCCGCTCCATCGTGTCGGGTTACTCCACCCTGTCCACCATTGATCGCAGCCTGTGCTCTGAGGTGCAGTCAGTAGCGGAGAGCCGCGGAGAGGAGGCAGATGACGAACGGAGCGAATTTAGCCATGTGGAGACAGACACCGAGAATGGTTTTGTGCCAGGGCAGGCTGGGGTAGCAGTGGCGGGGGAAGGTGGAGCGGCTGCATCCGACAAAGCCCCCCACAGCCGAGCTTCCTTCAGCTCTCACCGCCTCATGCAATGTGACACCCTGGCACGCCGCAAGCTCTCACGGCCCCGCCGCAACAGCGAGGCCTCCTCCTCCAAGAGCAGCACCGAGGTCCCGAGCTCCAGCTCACCAGGCAGTCAGGAGTCACTGCAGCCCGCGGAGGCCCCCGCCCGGCCTTCCCTCACAGAGCAGCTGCGGCTCCGCTTCCGTGGCTCGGCTGACGACATGCTGGCCGTGCGCCTGCGCAAGCCACACTCGCCCGAGACACGGCGCAAGAAGAACAGCTGGCGGCGCCATACCGTGGTGGTGCCCGGAGGCCTGAAGGACCTCAACTACAACGAGTGGAAGGAGCAGCACATTTTGGGAACTACCGAGGCCTGCCCACTAGACTCCTCGAGCAGAGATCCCCTGAGGGACAACAAGGACTCTGGACTCAGCAGCCTGGAGTCAACCAAAGCTCGGCCTTCCTCATCCACGTCGGGGAACGTGGCTGCTCCTAGCCAGCAGGGCAGTGGTGAGCACCAGCAGCACCGCAAGGGCAGCTCTGAGGGGCGCTCAGCTCCCCGCCGTACAGCCTCCTTACGCTTCCACCAGTGTCTCTAGGTAGCCTGCTGTGGAAGCTCCTGTTAGAATGGCTGAGAAGCAGCCTTGACCCGAGAATGGAGGTGGGCAGCCATAGATGCAGCCCCCCATCCGCACTTGAGCTCCCACTACTGGTCTCGCCTTGCCTTCTTTGATACCTCAATGTTCAATGGAGCAAGAGTCTTCCCCCCCCCCGCCCCGCCCCTCCACTCAGACTTGCTTTCGGATCCCCTCGCCCCTGGTATTAATTTAACAACACCCCTATTTTGTCATTTGTGAATTTATTTATTCCCCTCCCCCCCTCATCCCCCCAGGGTGGCAGTTGGAGAAAAGAAAGCTGGGGTAGGTGCAACATGGAGAGCCCGTAGGAAGGTCTTAGCTTGGTTTTGACACTGGGAGGTTACCTAGGTGATGGGATGACCAGCCCCATTCCCACTTCAGAATGCTGGTCTGCAGGTGAATTTCAGGTCATGTTTTTGAAGAAGGTGGCAAGTATAGAGGAGCAGAAGCCAGAAGTGCTCCAGGATATTCAACAAGAGTCTCTTAATACCCGTCTCGGCCTCATTTCCATCAGTCCACTTTGCCTCTTCTATGAATAACTGAGGGAGGGCCTGGCGTTGGGGGAACCAGGTCAGAGATGTTCACGGATGCAAGCTCATGTTTTCTATTTGGCCGCTGCCAACGCTCTGTTGCTGGTCCACCTTTCTGTGGTGGACTCTCCCCCTTTCCTCTCACTGATATCCAAAATGCAGCCAACGGTGTTGATATTGGGGCTTTGAATGGGTCCCCATAGAACACGCACTGCTCCTTTGTGCCTTTTCCCAGCTACCCTGGCTCAGTCTTCACAAGGTTCCTACAAAGAGGGCGGAATCCTCTTTCAGTTCCAGCACATGTACTTGGGTCCTGTGGGTGTTGTATGGACTCCACCATGCATTTGAAGTTGCCCACGGAGACCATCCCACATGAGAAACCAAAACTACAGAGCTGTAATGGTCCCTCAAGAGGCACATGGCCTTCACCATGCTTAAAAGGCATTGCTGTTCTCCTCTTATCTGAGTGATGTAATATCCTGTTTTTCAAAAACCACAAGGAGTCCTGTGGCATCTTAGACTCTAACCAATTTATTGAGGCATAAACTCTGACCAATGAAAGCTAATGCTACAATAAATCTTCTAGCCTTTAAGGTGCCACAAAACTCCTCGTTTTTGCTGCGATAGGCTCTTGGCCAAAATAAAAAGTACAGCTTGTTTAAAATCTGGGTGCGCCTCTGGGGTTACATCCCTTTTTTCTGGCCTGCCCATCGAAGGGTTTCAAGTTGACTGAAACCTTAATTAGAGTATGCGATCTAACTCCCTAAGCATTTGTGAACCTTTTAAAAAACTTTCTGTTCAGCTGCTCAGAACTTGGGAAATGTTCTAGGTATCAGAATAGCTCTCTGCCTGCTCTTGTCTTGCAGCACTTTGTACTGGCCACGAGTAGCTTCACGAATTGATCAGCAAAGTCCCTCCCTGTGCTCTTGTACGGTTCAGGGATGCAGTGTCTGGAGTACAAAACAGCAAATGGAAATTCAACTGTGTAATAGCTCCCTATAACTTTTGGTGCTAAAGAGGATGTGTGGGGTGAGCCACCCTGCTCTGCCCAAGACGATACATATGTAAGGTTTCACTCCTTTTCATGTAGACTTTGCCACCCACACTCAACCTGTTAACCCCCATCTGCAGTGCAGAGGCATGCGTTGAGTATGGACACTGTGTGATTTGTAGTTGGGGGAAGTGGTGGAATGACAAGATGCAGTGGGCAAGCACTTGTGATTCCTTCTTTCCAATGCCCTGTGCAGATATGCCATAATAGTCTAATAAATTTCTTAACTTTGCTTTGAAGATTCCCACAGTAATATTTGTCAGGATTCCATTTAGGCCTTTGTTCCAGTAATGGCTGAAAAGCCAAATCATACCATCTTATGCTATGCAGTTGCCCTCCAAAACACACTCCCTCAGAAAAGAAAAAATACTTTGATTCTTGCTGGTGCTACATTTGTTTTTATCAGTGTCTTCCCCTTCTTTATTCAGTATATGTTGGATAGAAGTAACATATGAGGGGCCAAGGGGCCACTCATTTCTATGATGCAGATTAGGGTATAGAGCTCTCATACTTGCTACCCAAAATGAGAGACCTCTTTAGATTTGTTTTCATCTTGTGGGCGTAAAATGTTCCCACTACCTCTTG
The DNA here is from genome assembly GCA_021292165.1 of Shinisaurus crocodilurus. NCBI lineage: Eukaryota > Metazoa > Chordata > Lepidosauria > Squamata > Shinisauridae > Shinisaurus > Shinisaurus crocodilurus. The sequence goes on along the minus strand of CM037877.1, from coordinate 272,644,612 downwards.
TCTTTGTAGAATCTCACGTGTTCATAAGGGTGGACAAGAAAAACAGGAGAAACTCTTGCAGCGAATAAATATGGGAGGTACTCTTTAACATGTGAACGCTATATGGAGTGTTATGAGTTGCTTCTCTACCCACTGCGCGTCTTTGCAGAAATGTCATCACTTTGGAAGAAGCTTGATAACCCTGAAGAAAGAAACCTCACTGAGGTGGCTTTTCCCCTGTTGCTCCCACATGGTGAGCCTTCCTACTAAGATAAAACCCATTTGGCCATATCAGTCATTAACCACATTTGAGTAATTTCAGTAATTTTCTAGGAAACCGAAGTCCAAATCCTTGCTTACCGGTAGTTATGAAGTTCAGTGAGTGGCTCTGGGCGAATTGTTCTTCACAGGGCTGTTGGGCAGGCCAAACTGAGCCCCTTGGAGAAAGGGCAGGATACAAATGTAATAGATAAAATGTGGCAAATATTGAATTTCACTGCATGAGAATACATTTAGAAATTCTTCATCACTGGAGAATGAAAGGGAAACACACCTTCATGGAGATATTTCCCTCTCCAAAGCCACTGTTAATGTCATCTCTGCTGGCAGCCACATTTGTACTACTTTTATATGTCAGAAGTAATAGAAGGACCCTGAAACCCTCTATTAAATTTATATCCTGCTGTCCTCTGATGAGCTCAGGGCGTGTGTGATCCACACTTTTTCTCGCCACATTCCTGTGAGGTAGGTTAAGCTGAGACACAGTTATCCAGTTCAGACTATCTTTCCAAGCTAAATGAACCATGGCTTATGAAGCAAGGAACAAGCATCACATGCCGGCTACAGCACTTCATTCCTGGCTTATGTTAAGCAAGACCTCCCTGTGACATCCAAACTGGGGAACTCTGGTTTAATGTCAATTAATAAACCAGGATAATAAGTCAAAGCCAGTCCACAAGGAGAGAGGTGAAGGAGGAAACATTGTCCAAACCAAGCCAGGAACTAGTCCAGGATTACTTAGCAAGCTAGATCAGATGAGTTGGAATTTGAACTCTGGTCTCCCCAGTCTTATGTCGAACAGTAACCACTATACCACCACACTGGCCATAGGCACTGCCCACATTTTCAAGTGTAGGCTAGCTCATTCATGCATGTTCATAGTTTAATAAATGCAGATTCAAGGTGATTACTTGCATATGTGAATGAGCCATTGCAGAATAAATACTACACACAAGTTGCCCAATGTCAATCCAAGCTTGGTGCGTTTCACTGGAGTCAGTTGAGTGGTACAGCTGTGAGTCGTCAGGTGCTCTGATGAGAAATCAAGCGTGTGTGTGATGAACCTGACCTGAAAGGCTTGCCAATGTGCAAATTCTCTACGTGAGTGATGAATGAGAGAATCAAGGCACAGGTGGCTTGGCAAGCAAGGCACCTATAATAATAAAAAACATTTATATTGAGCTGTTGAGGGTTCAAAGTGCTTTACATTATTGTGTACCTTCATAACCAGCCTCATAATTACTTTTGGAAATTTGCAGTGATTATAAAGATATGCTGAACCACCCGGTGGAATCCCACCGTGAATTCTGCTGTATCTTGAACATCTGGCCTGTTAGATCCCAGTTAATAATGTGCTCCTTCCAAACCTGTCTTTAATACTATATAGTTCCCAAATAAATTACACTGTGTATGCAGCAAATATATAGACTACATAGTCCATGATGCAGCATGACTCGGAATAATATATACATTCAGAAGGCCCCCTGGGGATTGTCTTTTATTTTTAACATGTATTGAAGCACAAAAAGAAACCAGCTGGAATCTAGCAGTCACCATACAGATTCCACTACACCCCACCAAATTCAGCAGATTGATCCCTCCAAAGTGATATCCCAAATTTTGCCCCAAGTTCCATTTTACGAAGAATTCGACTGCAAGCCTAATGATATGAGATATGTCAAGAGTGGTAGGCTTCAATTTGGAATTGGAACCCTACTGGAATTAGTACATTAGTTGTTTCCCTCGCTTGTGCTGGGTGGACTGATTGGAAAATCAGAATTCTGTACAAGAGCAGGGAGACTGCTTGTCATGAGGAGGTTCTCATCACTGTGTTGTCCTCATTTGGCAGTGGTTGCAGTGTGGGCCTCAAAGGCTAGTAAACGCAAAGAGTGTAAAAATAATCTATCTTGCAGGTAAAAAGTATATACAAGCTTTCAAACTTCAAAAACTCATGAGGCCCCTTCATGATCACTTCTGCCTGAGGAAAACTTCCGTGAAACTTGAAAGCTGCTACACCAGTGTGGCGTAGTGGTGAGAGTGTTGGACTGGGACCTGGGAGATCCGGGTTCGAGTCCCCGCTTGCCCATGGAGCTCACGGGGTGACTTTGGGCCAGTCACTGACTCTCAGCCTAACCTACCTCACAGGGTTGTTGTGAGGATAAAGTGAAGAGCAGGAGGAGGATTATGTAAGCCGCCTTGGCTTCCTTGCAGGAAAAAAGGCGGGGTATAAATATAATAAATAAATAGTCCTGAGCTTCGTCAGATGGCTGACTCTTTCTTGAAGTTAGCAGTGAGGAATGCATCGCCTGTGTGCCCGCCAGTGTTATGATTGGCCAGAGTTCGAACAAAGAGAGTTTTTATAAGGCAAATCCCAGAAAGGTCAAAGCAGATGTAAACTTTGTTCATGCTATTGGGGACAAACAAATGAATACAAAACACCAAAAATCTAAAATGCCTAAAAGTTGCCTATAATTCGTGCTAGTGAAATTAAGAAGAAATGTGCTGGTGCCCACACTCCATGTCTAGTGCACATCTGACAGCCATTCCACTGAGGCCTTGGAAAGGGGTGTGTGGGTAGGTGGCAGTGTGGAATTTAAAACTGAGCAAAACTAAACTATTTGCTATTCTGTTATGCATTGTTCTTATCTCCTTTTATGCAAATATTTGCTGTAAAGTTTTATTTTTACTTTATTTTGTAAATAGCCTTTAAATGTGTAACATATGATAAAGAGTTTATAAGGATTTTTTAAAGACATTTTTGTTTTGCTCCTTTTAAAAGCTGAAATTATACAACAGTGATGATTTTTTTAAAAAACAAAACAAAAACCTCCTGACTGCATGGTTTGTCCCTCTTCCCACCTTTATTGTATTGTACAATGTCAGACATATATATATGGTCAAACAAAATAACTAAGGAAACCCAAACTCTGCCTTGAAAATAGCCTCAGAACTACAGTTATATATATATTGGAAATAAACTGGCTTATTCAGAGAACATGTTTGCTTGCTTATTTAAAACATAACCTACGTACTTGTGGAAGTGTATTTCTTTCCAGGTTAGCAAGGATTCACTTGGCTTTTCATGAACAGATGCTTTACACAGGGCACAATCTTGGGCAAGATACAGCCCACGGGGCTGCATACATACACGCACCCCTTGGTCTTTTTTGTACCCTCCCAAAACACACACAAAAGTGTGCACTTTGTTTGGAAGCAAAATTGCCATCTTGGAAGCCTCCCAGGAGCTCAGTTTTGCTTCCCAATAAGGCACGTCACGTGCTCCCTCCATGCACGTTTTAAAGCAAAATTGCTGTTTCGCCACTGTGCCATTGAATTTCAGTGGAAGCAGGGGTGCACCCCTTAGTGGGGTCCAAGGAGTTACTGCAGCCCCCAACCCCCAGAAGTGATCTACCCCTGATCTAGGGGGGAATTCTCATACGTTACTGCAATTAATTAAAAGTAAACTCTGGGAACTCAAAACTGATAAATTATGTCAGTAAGACAAAATGTACCGGTATATTGCATGGTTTATTTTGCTCCTGCTACCTGGGTAAAATGTCAAAGAAGTTGGGCACTGAAAGCCACACGTTGCTCCACTGAAAATCCCCTGTGGTTTCAGAGGTTCCATCAGACATCACCCACATACTTTAAAGATGCCTTTTGCAAGCAGACAGTATAGAAATTTGCTTATTTTTTAGAATGTTGAGTGCAGAACTAATTGTTTTGAGGGAAACATGAGGACCCTATCCCAGAATTTCCCTTTTAATACCAAAGGGCACTTACTAGGGATAATGGGTGTGATAGGAAGTGCTTAACCCTTTCCCCACTAACTTGATTCTCCCCTGCAATTGCCCCTCACCCTCTAGTAACTTTTAAACTCCCCTAGCTAGGCTCCAAAACCAGAAGTGAGCTGGCTGGGAGGAAAACAGACTCATGTGGCATTTGCAGGGCAGAATTGATGGGAGATGGGGATAAGCATATTCCTTTCCCTTCATATCAGCATTCCTGTTATCTCCCCCCCCCCCCCAATTTTCTGGCAAACACAGGACTGGGACCACACATTGGCGAATAGAACATCTGATTCTGCCCCAAGTTCTTGCTTGGTTGGCCACTTTATGCATAAAAAGAGGATGCAGATTTGTATAAACTGTGACCACGTGACTTAATGTGCCTGCCTGTCAAGACTGCTGTTTAGGTGCTAACTGTTGGTGGGTGACTTCAATGCCCCTGTGCTCTCCCTGCAGTTGGTTTTCTGTCTTTAAACTGGGGAAATTTTCAAATAGAGAACTGTCTTCTGTAAAAGCAAGTTCCATGGCCACCCTAGTTCTTGCCCCAGGTGCTGAATTCGATGATTGCAGGAAATCCTGGAATATGTACGGTATATCCTGCAACAACCAAGGAACACAATGGATCTCTGCTCATTTCTGCTGGTGTGTGTGTGTGTGTGTGTGTGTGTGTGTTTTAAGGAATAGTGTGAAACAAAGCCTGAAGAAAAGAAGTGTCACAGAGGGGAAAGAGTATTTTATTAAAGTCAGACACTCTGATAGGAAACAAAAAGGGGGGGGATTAAAGGAAAAAAGCAACCTTCATTTGGAATTTTTGACGAACAATGATCACATTTGTCACAGAAGAAAACATGGGCATCCATAGAATTTATACATAGAACTCTACCTACAGATAGCAGCAGAAAGATTTACAAAAGTTACAGATTTTTCAGAACTTGTTTTTATAACCAGTTTTGGTGTGGTGGTGTTTATATAGTTGTTTTGTTTTTGTTTCCCTTTTAAAAAACAGTTCACAATAAAATCCATGCGAAAGAGACACACAACATCATCAGTTCTCCCTACACAGTGCCTAAAGGATTTTTTTTCCTCTCCCCCCTTCTCTCTCTCTCTCTCTAATTTTTTAAAAAACTTTTAAATTTTTTAAAACTTTTCTTAAAACAACATCCAGACAAGTAAAGCGAGGCTCATGGCATGCAGTGGTGATCGCTCCCCCCTCAACACACACACACACCCCAAAAATACATGCATAGCTTGGTGCTTAGTAATTTACATCTTTGAAACTTTTTAAAAAACTTTTTTTAAATAAAAAAGAATAAAATGTGGGATATATATCTCCAAATAAACTCTTTGTTGCCCACATAGCAGTTGGATGATGCCATGACAGTGACACACTCAGACACACACACACACACACACACACCCATGTGCAACAACAAGGACAGATGTGTTTTAGACAAGGAAAGCGGAAGGAACTAAAACAGAATGGTTCATGAGACCACTGTCTCCCCAATGACTTCTTTTCTAAGGCTGCTTTAGCAAATCTTGCTGAGAATACCATTCATCCCTTATAGAAGTTTGTGTTTTTGGTCTTTGAATTTGTGAAAATGATTGCTTTTGCAGGTAAAGCAACATGCATAAAGCAACCTTATAAGGTATGTGCAAGCCCATGCCAACTCAAGATGGTTTTTCACTTGCAAGGTGGAAAACCTACATTTAATCAACGTAGTACACAATCAAGCACAACATTCTCCTGCACGAGGCTTGTTGAAATGAATGGGAGCTGTTCTTGCATAGTTCCACTTCAGTTCAATAGAGCTTGCACAGTAGAATGTCCTGCTGGATTAGGCCCCATCTCTCAGATCTCCCTGTCCGCCCACATGGCTACTCTTAATGTCACCCAAAGATTATCACCTTACCTTGTGTCTTGATAAGGCTGATCTCTGCCCATGCACCATTCTTTAGGAAGTCTCCATGTGGTGGCAGTCCCTATGCATTCCACTTGGCACTGTTTATGCACAGCATGCCTGGCTGTGACCTCTCACTTCACAGTTCTATGATTTGTGGGTGGTCTAAGGAGGGTTTAAACAAGATGTTTGATACTCATACTCTACTCTTACACAGGGCTCCTAGTGGTCGCCCATCCAAGTTTATGATCATGTCCATGCCAATTAAGTTTCAGCAATGCTGCAGCATCAGGTGCTCCGAGACCTGGTTTGTCTGGCAAGGGTGAAAAAACATACTCTTGTAATGCAGGCTTGTCAAATGACCTGAGGTAGATGGAAAAAAGAATTGTGGGGAACAATTTGAATGTGAAAAGGCCTAAGCCACAAAATATTACAGAGAACCAGCATTCTCTCTTCCCTTTTCACATCAACAGAGCTTAGAATAACAAATGCGTTCAGTGGTTATTGCCCTGGCTGCAATCAATGGCTGCCTCTATGTGTGTCACAGGCAAAATACTGCAAAATGACAGGCAAGTTTCTATCTTCTGCTTTCAACCTTGAGGGAACACTTCCCAGATCAACTTGTCTACCATGGAATCCCTACATGTTACAGAGGATTCTGAGAGCATATTTTAGGGTGCACATTGAGCTTGTAGGTGCTGCTGCACTGGCTGCTCTTACTGAGCTTCATGATCATTCTGTGTGAACTGAGTGTGCCCCAGAATGCATCCAGCTATGGCTGTGCATTGCAGGAGGGGAGAGCAGCAGCGTGCAGGGTGAGTTGTCTTTCTGTGAAGCTTGTCCGCTACTGCTGATCTTCTCCTTGAAGCTTCCAAGGAACTACATGGTTCTCCAAAATATTTTGGAAAACACTGCCCTAAAAGCTCTGGATTACAGTAGGACAGGAAAGGGAAGCCAGAGTCTTGAACTAACTACTACGCATTTTGTCTTATAGCACAGATTAATTATTATTCCACATACAAATACAGTAGTGACTATGCACTGCGTCAGTTCAAAGTGCCTCTATTTGGTTTGTATGTCACCTTATCCTGAGTCTGAGCACTGGTCCATCATCTAGCATAGCACGGTCTACTCTGCCAGACAACAGCTCTCCAAAGTCTTCCCCAGATTTGCTACCTGAGACCCTTTAAAGTGGCAATGTCAGATATTGAACTTGGGACCTTCTACATACAAAGCATGTGCTTTACCGCTAAGCTATGGGTCCTGCCTTTCCTGTCAGAGGCAAGACAACATGAGTTGTCTCACCCACAACTTAAGGACATTTGAATTTTTTAAATTATTTTATTTTGGAACCAGCTTTTGTGTGCCACCATGGGGAAAAGAGGTGCCTATCTGAGGTATGTGAAGGTTAAAAGAAAACAATTTTTAGGTTGTAGAGAAACTGGTTTATACTTTCTGCTTCCCTCCTGCCTTACGCTGAGACATATGCATATCTTCTGTGCGCTGTGTTACCTTTGAGAATGTGCATTCTCAAGATCATCACAGAATGAATTAGATACGCCTTAGCATAGCATGTATTTAGCTACCCTTTGGTACTCACTGTCAGGGTGGGTATTTTCCACTATTCGTGCATGAATATGAATTGGATTAGGGATTTTCATGAATTTTTGGACTAGCGTATATACACAGCAGGTGAGGTAATAAAAAACCAGTCTAGGGCTACACCACTTCAGACTGCAGGTATATGTGTCTGATGCCAGGGAGGGAGGGGGGATTGCATGACCAAACACTTCCCATGGGGAAAAAACAATCCATGTACATAAAAATTACAATGGGGAGAGAAGGCTAGGCTTGAACTCTTCTTCCTTTTCTATGTGCAAGGTCTGGTGGGTTTCTTTTTGTTTTTCATTTGAAAAAGCATTCTGTTATGTGAACTTCCATTTGCAGTCCCTGTCCAGGGACAGTTTTACCACTTTATCCACTGTTTGTGTGAACTAGGTTTTAGTGTCTGTCTGTGAAAATAGAAGAAAGTGGTTATTCCACACGTATTTAAAAAGCATGATCTGGTATAAGGAACCCTGTTCCTACCTCTCTAAGGCAGACATCAGCCATTGGTGGTCTCTAAGCCATGCCTGTCCTGCAACCTTCTAATTTTACTTCCTTACTCTGTTTGATGTGTACAGCGCTTCCTGCCTTCCTCTTGAAATGTCTGCTTCTGGAAAAAGGGAGACAGAGAATTGCAGACACTTCAGACACTGCTGGGCAATGACTCCCCATGCAATACTGCTCCCAGGGGTCCCAATCTGTGTGTTCTGCATAGGTTCAACAGCACATTAATGATTCTGTGTGGTGGTCAACTACGTATACTGCTGCAGTATGCACATGTTAAGGCCACTTGCTAGGCAAAAACATTTGCCCAGCTAGGAAAGACCCTATGAAGCATTTGCCACAATCCAGCTATGGAGATTTGCACAGGCTTCCTAATCACTTGCTGGATTGGGAAACACAGGCATTAATTTGATATACATTTGAATGAGGATGCAGCCTATCCCCGATTAAATGCTTTAAATGGGATGCACATTCCAATGTGCATCTCCATCCACATTGTCATGCAACTCATATGTTAACCTCTTTGTATATGCATGGCTAGGGGTGAACCAGGATGTGTGTCTTTAGCTAGGAACAGCTAGGTTTAACTTTGGTACAGTATTTAAATGTTAATGTAAAAAAATAAAACTAATGCTCCAATTTCTATTGCTAAACGAAAGGTACATTTTCCATGAACACTTTATTCACAGAATACTGTACACCTCATAGACACAAGCATCACACAGACACATACTCGACTGCTGGCAGGATTTGGAACTTTGCATGCTAGATAAAAACTAGGATGTGAGTCTCAGGTGCATTTTGGGCCTGCCCTGCATGACACTTCCAGTTTGTGACCTGAACCTGCACCCAACCTGTGTTTGTCTGAGCTCCAAGCAAGATCAGGTGTGGTGTCAGTACAGTGGAAGAATTCGATAGCACTATCATCCCAATCTCTCTCAATCTCTCTCTCTCTCTCTCTCTCTCTCTCACACACACACACACACACCTATTGCAATCACATTTCAATGTACTTCAGAAGGACTGCATGTACAGCAGATGTGAAGTGCAAGCATGTTCTGGTTGATGCCCTGCTAAAGACACCTTGGGAGCTGTAAAGGGCCTTGTGTATTTTATGGAAGCATTCTCAAGATCACTTATGCTTCCTGGGAGGGTGATGCGGACTTCCCTCTCCGCGCGGAAAGGGGGGGGGGTCCACAGGTGGATGCCTCCCCGTGCCACAATGGAAAGCTTCGCCACTGGCACTGTACTGCCCACTATGCTCTACGGATGGTGGGGCTGAAAATGGGGCATTCCAGTGGGATGTTGGGGACAGCCTTTTGGATCCATGGATCCAAAGCCCACATTCCCCCAACATCCCCCCCCAAGGGTACTCATTCTCTCCCCACCCCACAATTATGGTCAATGAGAAAAAAATGTAAAGGCCAAATGGGCTTAGGAAACCAACGCCATCTTAAAATTACTTCGTTAATACATTTAAGTTAGCCATTTAGCTATGTTTTTGTTCTGATCCAAAGAAGTCTGACACCAGCTGAATATTGCACATGATGCCCTGCTGCGTGCATGGAGACAGACTATACAAGTTTGCGTGCAGGATATTTCGTGCACGGATCCCTACAGGTTCTATATGTGTTAGCCCATTGCTGGATATGGATCATGGCTAAGGGTGCCTACAGAATTTTGCCCATCCAAATTTTTCTCTGAATTTTGAAGTTCTGAATTACCTAGCCCTGTTTCTGGAGCAACATCAAGGCACTAGTAACCTTCCATTTATTCCGTTTCTGATTCCTGGATTTGGTTTAGAGGGCTGCACAGTTTTCCATCTTGATTCTGAGCCTGTTTCTCTGCCAGTTACTGCTACACATAAAACATATGCGCATTGATTAAATCACAGCATAAAAGGAATCCAAAAAGGTTTCTTTTGGTGCTGATCTAATCAACGTGTGTATGTGCTGGTGTGCAGCAGAAACCAGTAAGAAAAAAACAACATAAACTTAAAACTGTGGCAACTTTTGCATCAACCAAAATTAATTTTATAAATTCTCCAAATGAAATCTGAGGACAGATGGAGCACTGTGCCGAACAATACACAGAACACTGTGTACAATAATGGAATGGAATGAGGCGGCGGGATCCACTCACCTTTAACCTTCCCAAGCTGATGAGGTTGCTGCGGATCCCAGCAGCTGTTTGAAATATTTGTAAAACTTTTTAAGCAAACCCAAGCACCTTCGCACTCCATGTATTCCTCTAGTTATCAGATCAGTTGTCCTGTGGTGTTTCATCTGCTCTCCCCATCCATCCCATTTTAATTTTTGAAAAAGTTAAACTATCGGGTCTGACTTACCCGTACAGAAATGAACAGGAAAGTGAAACAGCCAAATGCCATGCCTGCGGCCTCCAATACGATGCCCGTGGGCACCAACTGTGCCCTCCGATTCCTCTCTTGGTGCTCACCAGGCCCTCTAGCCTTCCTGATTTTTGTTTTAAAATATTTTTTAAAATTAATATTTTTTGTTAACAGAGGCCAGCATGGTGCAAAGAAAAGTGCCAGCTATCTTTATTTCCAATAAGTAAGAAAAGCTGGGGTGGTGGGGAATCTCCTGGGGGACTAGAAGGGGTGACATGGAGCATCATGGGGTGCCAGAGGCAGTGATGGGGAGTAGGGGAGCATTGTGCCTGTGTGCGTGTGGATATGTACGTGTTACTTGGTTTGTTTGTTCACGGGGGGGATGGGTATGCGTGGGCTGTGCCTGGTGGTTTTCGGTGTGTGTGTGTCATCACCAGTTTGCCCTCTGTGGAATGCATATTTTGCTGTGCTTTGTGAGGGAAATATGTGATTTGGCATTTGAGGTTCAGACCCCCATCTCTACGCTTGTTTGCCTTCTGTGAAATAGGTGTTGCAGGCTGCAGCAGAAACCTGTGGGTGGGTTCAGAAGAGTAGTTTTGTTTTGGAGTTCAGGTCCCACCTCTGCCATGTACCTCAGTTCTTGGACAAGTTAGTTTGTTGTTGTTTTGTCTTACCAGTTTGCCTTCTGGGAAATGGGTGATTTGTGACTGGCCATGCACCCCATGGCCGCTGTTTTGTGAGAGCGCCCATGACACACACGCACACTAAAAATTCCAAATGTGTTCACCAACCCAAAAAGGTCGGGGACCTTTAACCTAAGCTAACTGGGGTCCATTTTATCCCCAGCAATTTCTCAAAATAGGGTAGGGAAAATAACGTAGTGTTTTGTCTGTATCATAAATTCAATGTTTTGAGTTTGTACCACTTTCAAGAGCACTGGAGTAGATTTTTTTTCTGGTTTTGTAATTTTCTTTCTGTACATTCCTTCTATTTATTTATTAATTAATTATATTTTTGAATTGTCTATCTGGCCAGTCATCCGGCCACTCTGGGCGATGTGCAAGAACAAAATATAAGAAAATAAAAGAACATTAGAACATTAGAAAGTACTGTAGGGGTCTCTTGGACTCCAGAAGCCAATTTTACTCTAGGGCCTTCCCCAACCTGGCACCCTCCAGATGTACTGGACTACAATTCCCAGCATCCCCCAGCCAGCTAGGGGTTAATTCTGTTCCAAGTTAGCTTTATCATCACACAGGAGTTAACACTCTAATAGTGCAAACTTGCAATACTGTCATCTTATTTGTAATGCTGTTTGGGGTGGGAGAACTTTATGGGGCTACTGAGGTACATTGGACCCCTTCTATTATTTACTATGAGGCAGTATTTCACCTAGGCATTTTTTTTCTGTTTCTGTTGTTTTCTCTTCTGTTAGGAGCCCAATATTTCATCTATGCACCTCTTCTGGTTTCTCTTCCAGGGCTTCCTGAGAGATCAATTAGGAATTTAAGTTAACATTGTGGGGTCCAATATACCCCAATATTTTTTGTTAGACTACATTTTTGGAATGTGATACCAATTAAATTTATTATGTTAAACTGGAGTCATTTGGAAATCAATCATTAACTTTATTTCCAGCTAGGACTTTAAACGGGTTCATTGGACCCCAATAACAGATGGATACTGTAAAAAAAATAATAATGGTATGCCAGGGTTAATCAGAGCTGCTGAGGTCAGAGACTGGGGAAAACGTGGACTTTCCTTTCCCTTCCAATGCATACTGAGTGAAGGAGGGTTTCTTGTTCACATGAGCAATTGTGAAAAAAGAAGCTAGAGATGGTGACACTTTGGATTAAGTGTTGCTGTAACAGAGTACAACTGAGTTGAATGATCTTGCATATGTCATAATGGCTCTCAACTCATCCTAAAGTAGCGTTGTCCGCTCTCAAATCCTGTGCTTTGCATTTTTCTACTCTGTGGAACTAGCAGTGCCTCTTATGTATCCCTGATTGTGAGGTACAATCAATTGTGAGGTACAATCAATTTTGAACTGAAACTATTCTTCATTTTCCCCTCAAACCCTTGGATACTTGCTCTATGTTCCTGTTCTGTGAATGTAGTTGGTGCTGCTCCCTGTGAAGCTAATAATTAAAAAAAATATATCTTTGGTCACCTCAGGCTTATGGGCTTCTCTACTCAAGGCATTTATTGTGCACTCGTAATCCCTCACGGAAGTTTTTATTTATTTATTATATTTATACCCCGTCTTTTTTCCTTCAAGGAATCCAAGGCGGCTTACATAATCCTCCTCCTGCTGTCCATTTTATCCTCACAACAACCCTGTGAGGTAGGTTTTGGGTCCCTTACATGATGTCGTCATCCTCCAGGGCCTCTCCCGTGTTTTCCAGCCGTTTTCACAGCTTTTTTTAAGTGAGGAAAGTCAGGCATATCCCAGATGCTGCCATGATTCACTATCCAGGCCTCGTGTATCTTGGCTATTCCGCTCTATACCACTGCGCCACCTTGTGTTGTGTAATGAAACACATAGAAACATAAAGAAAGACAGAGGAAAAGCCCCTGGGGGAAAACCTCGTGTAAAAGGACTTTATTCCTCCGCAAAGAAAACGGAAGAAGCCCCAGTAAAGCGCCGGGTTAAATGCCTCATGTAGAGAAGCCCTATCTCATATTGCATGGAGTGCACAATTGTTAGGGAATTGTCTTATTCCAGAATCCTCCCCCCCCCCCCCCGAAGCAGGCATCTGTCCAGGCCTCACAGAACAAACTTCTAAGTGCATATCTACACACTTAAATCTCTTTGTCATGGTTTGCTCCCGCAAATCCTAAAAATTGTAGTTTGCTGAGGTGCTAAGAAATCTCTGTGAGAGATCAATAGTTCACCTCACAGAACTGTGGTCTTCCCCCACCCCCTGGGCAGGGGAATGATTCTTAAGCCAGTTTACAATGGTAAATAGCTATGGGGTGAGTTGTTAATGTTGTTTACAGCAACATTTCACCACATGGTGAGAAATCTGCTCATTTCAGATTTCCTCAGGGGCCTCTTGTATGCCTCTCTGGACTTAAAAGAGTGAATTTATACGAACTGACTGACCTCAGATGAACTGCATGCACTTCTCACTACAGAGTGAGATATCTTTTCCCTATCATACTGAGTCCTTCCAAAGATGAACCCCATCTTACCCCTTGGTCTTTAAATGGAAAGCTTTAATAGAATGGAACTCCAATGTTCCAAAAATTGAGACACTTGGGTTGGATGGGCAGACTTTGCATTTAAATAATAAAGGTTGAATTCGGCCTTAGTCATACTTAGAGTAGACCTGCTAAATCAATGGGGTTTAAGTTAGTCATGACTAACTCTAAGTATGACTAAGTCTGGATCTAACCCAATAATCATAAGAATTAAACTAGCCAGTTTCACACTGCTTTAAGCCCAGTGCTCCAAGTAGAGCAGAGGAGGAAGAGGGATGGTTTCATTTCAAATTAGGCCAGACCCAATTCAGCCTGTGCTCCATTCACCATCTTTACAGCCATGTAAAAAAACTATATGCTAACAAGCTTAAATTTTAATACAGTACCACTAATTTCACACTCTGAAATACTCATAGTCAGTTATCAATCATCATCATGAAAAGAATAATTACTACAAAGCCCATTTCCAAATTCTAACTTTGCTTGAGCCAGAGGCTGTTTATCGAGATACAAGAGGCAGCAGGCACTTGGATAGACAGCTTCCTCTTCCTACAAGGCCCTCTGCTGGGCTTGGTTGGAGGAAGAGGAAGCTGTCTATGTGAGTGCCTGCCTCTGCCAGCTCCACAAACTGCTCCTGCCTGGGTCACATGACACTTTGTGCTCTCCCTGGTGGGTTTTCCATTTGTTGCAAATAAGTTTAATGGTTTTACATTCACCTGAAAAGAAATAGGACAGCATCCTACCCGGTCTTCAGCATTGTGTAAAAGGCAAGGGTTTCCTCTGAGGAACCTTGGAAACTGTCGTTTTTGTGAAAAGGTTGAGAAGTCTGTCTGCAATCTTCTTTGCTCTATCCACTCCCTGCCCGCTAAAACACAGTGATTTATTTATTTAATTTATATCCCACCTTTCCCCCTAAAATGGCGCTCAAGGTTATTTGGGAGGTAAAAGCCATGGCAGAGAAGCTGATTATTAAGCTGACATGCCTTTAAAGCTCTTTATGAGTGGCTCAGAACCTCCTCCCTCCTCTGCCAGTCCTTTGGCCCCTTTCTGTTGCAAAACAAACAAACAAAAAACTTGCAAGAAGACAACGACAACAGATGCAGTGAGATAGTGGGCAGTGCAAGCTCCATTCCTGCCAGTGGCATACATAAAAGGGGCATTTGAAAGTAACAGACAATGGGAAACAAACATGGACAGTCATAGAGACGGAATGTTAGCTTAGGGGAAGGGTTTCTAAACTCTTAAAAGGCACAAGCCAGCAGGAAACCTCCTGTGCAAGCCCCATCAGGAATGGGAGCTGCCTAAGAGCAATGAATTACCTGGTGGATTGTGCCCCCTGGCACTATTTGCATCACCACCACCACCTTGATAGTTTCTAAAGCACAAAGAGCTACGTACATAATTTTATCAGGAAAAAAATCACACCATTCTCTTGTCCCCACCCTAAATATACTAGACACAACAAGAATTTCATTTTCTTTTTTTCTGCAATATTTATATATATATATTTATATTACGTATATTATATATATATAATATGTAAATATATTTCTTAAAACAAATATATAAAATGTTAAGACACTTCACTTAAATGTAAAGAGGTTGCTTTTTTTGTTTTTGTTTTTCATGTTTGTCTGTTTTGCAATCTCAAGAAATTGCATTGTGGACTGTTGTTACATATTTAATTTTTTTGACTTTTTTTTAAACTTTGTTATTCAAAAAAAGCTCTCTTAAAATTTTTATACAAAAATGATTGATTTACAAAAAAAAGAAAAGAAGAAAAACCATAAAAAAACAAACACCCGTATTCCCCCCACCAAAAAATCCCAATAATAAAATTTAAAAGGACAAGCTAGTCAACAAAGCAAAGAGTGATTACATCTTGTATTATGTTGCATACAGACTCTTACGGTAATTTCTTTTCTTCTTTTACAAGAGCACGCCAGTTTGCTATACAAATAGATGCCGCACCCTTGCATGAGCACACATGTCTGTCAGATATTTCTTCATCTGCTCTCTGTGCTTAACATTTTCAGGCTTAATTCCAGGGGAAGTTCACCTGTGCAGACATCACTGAAAGGAACAGGAGCGGTGCAAGATCATGTTCATGCGCCCGTGCAGCGCACATTCATTTAATGGTGCTTGTGCAGGATGACTCCTCCCCTGGGTTGTGCCCTTGGTTTTCTCTTTAAGGAACATTCCCCGCCCACTCTGGCCTCCCCTTCTGAACACACATATGCATACTGAACTTGTATTTGAAGAATCCTTCAGGACTACAAACCATCCTCCATCTTTCTCACTAGGTGTTTTGTCGCTGGGCACTTGTGACTCAGCCATTAACATATATATCACTCTCCCCCACCCACCCATTCCCATGCCTTACGCATCTCCCTCACTGTGCTGTAATTTATTTATTTATTTAATTCCCTGCTGTGCTTTCTGCAGTCCAACTGCCATGCAGAATTTTCCAGGAAACCACTAAAGCTTCCACATCTCATAAGTCAAAGAAATGTGTCCCCACAACAACCCACTGGAACTTCCACTCAAACCTGACTTTTCTATTCGAGTCCAAGATGAAAGTTCCCAGAGGTGTGGAGGTAAATTTAAACTTTTACCTAATCACTCCATAAATAGTAAAGATCTATCCAGTTTGGGCTGAGTCTTCCAGAACCCACTATAAACAGTCTTGTTTGGGGGCACAATCCACTGGGAAATTCTCCTATACAAGGCCTACTTAAATGAAGGACTTTTCCAAGAGTTTTTTGTTTCATACCATTCTCTTCTCCTGGCACTGAGGCCTTCCATAGGTGAAATCTCTGCCAACAACAGACTACACCAACACCATCTCTCCGGCCATCTTGCCTACATAGTGTTTTTGTTTTCCATAAGGGGCTCCACTTTCTACTCATGAAGGAATCTCACCTTGGGATAACTGAGCAAAGGAGAGTCACCTATTCATGATCTGACCCACCTCCACTCCCGTCAACCAAAAACTTATGCTTAGAAAACGGAGGACATTATTTCATCTCTTTCAGTCCTCTGCAAATTCTCCCCAAACTCTACATTTCCCTTATCGCCCAGCTTCTTTGATACCCTGACACCCTCATCTCCCTGACTTCTGCCTCCTATTTAGTATTCCACACATTTTGAGGGCTCCTTCCACTCTCACATATATGGTAATTGAACAGACATTTAAAGTGCTACATTATGTGGATTAATTTCATAGGAAGCATGACTTTCTGATTCCAGACCCTGTTCTCAACATTGTTTAGGTAAACCTTCTGCTACCTACCCCCGCCCCCCTTTTAACAGTTGGTTGCTTCTGCATGGTTGAGAAGATGGGGGGGGGGGGTATTATTACAGGCTTAAAATTCAGTGCTTTTTCAAGTCTTTGTGTTCTTCTTCCAAATTTTATCCAATGACTTGGAAGAAAAAACAGACATATCAATTTGTGATACACACACACTCACGCATACCCCCCACTCCAAAACAGTCTTTGATACAGCAAGTAAACAACAGAAACCCACAAAATGGAAGCACACACATGCCCCAAAGTTGAAACACCATTGATTCATGAATGACTCGGCACACACCTACAAGGATCCACGTTAATCAATTAATTACAACTATTTTTGTTTAAATGTAAGGGAAGGTGAATAGCAGCAAATGTCCAAGGGGTTCTGAGGCATCTTCAGAAACTGGTGTCTCCCCATCCCTTCCATGTGTTCCCCTCCCCCAGCCTCTTAAAGGAGTAGCGAAGACTAGCATTGCCCAACGTCCTTGTTGCTTGGAGTCTGTGGAACTGGCAAAAATTCTTAATGTTCTTTATACATAAACAACATAAGTTGCCAGAGTAAAAAAGTGAGGTTAGGATGGGTGGGGAGTGGGGCGAGGGAAGGGGGAGCTCTGAGGAGAAACAGAAATCACCTGGTCAGACACATTATAGCAAGAAAAAGAATAAATATGTTGGTCAATTTGGAAAAGGATATGAGATAGCAAATTGGCCATTCTGGAGGACACTGTGATACAGAAAGTGACCTTTTTCGGAGCAGGAAGCAAGTCTGTAGGTCAGCCATTTTGGAGGAGGCAGTGAGACCACAGGTTGGCCATTTTGAAGGAACTCTAAGGGGAGGGACTTTTTTTTAGGTGCCTCAGTAGGATCTGGGGAGGAGGAAATCATAAAGAGAGATGCATGCCCTCCCCAGTCCCCCCAGTAGCAGTCGATAGGAAAACAACTGAATGAGAAGTTGGTAAAGGAGCTTTTAGAATGAAATGGAGGAGTTCCGTGACCCAAAGGAAGTCAGGACTGGGATGGAGGTTCTGCCCGAAGTAGGTTTTTCTGAGACTGGGCTTGAAGTCTCATTCATCGTGCTAGGGTCCTTGGTTGATCTAGCGGCCTAAAAAGAAAAGCAAGATTCAGGGAAAAGAAGAAGGAGGAGGGAGGAAAAGGAAAAGGGGGGGAAACCAAACATTTTCTTCTCGAAGGAGTGAGAGAAAGAGAGAGAAGGAAAGTAAGAGAGAAAGGAACAGAGTGGGGGACTGGTTAGGAAAATTTCTATTAGAAGCAGTAGCATTGGCTAGGCCTGAGGCAAAAGGTCCGTTGGACAAAAACAGTACAAGATGAGCTGATCTTTATAGGTTTACTGGACGAAGGGAAGGAGTGATTGTCAGAGGAGGTAAAGGAGACAAAAGAAGGCAAAAATAAATAGACAGAGGGAGAAACGGACAAACATGTAGGCAGGCAACGAAAGGGAGGGGAGGGCAAGGGAATGGGGAGGGACAAGAATTGAAATGTTAGTTTGTGGCCATGGACACCATGTTAGAACGACAACAATACTCATTTAGCTAAGGCGAGCAGGACAGAAATTTGGGGAGTAGCAGGAGGGAGGGACAGAATGCAGGTTACCGCAGAGGTGCTGTTTATCAGAGGTAGCCCCAAATTGACTGTTGTTTGGTTGCTCAGCTATGTTGGAGAGTTCGATGGGTGCCATCTTGTTTTGGGGTGTGTCCTCAACTTGCAAGCCGGAATTTGGATTGGGAACAGAGAGAGGGAAGCAGTGCTCATTTTTAATGACACATTGTGTTACATTGGTAGCTCTCATGGTTGCAAAAGGATGGGGGGGCAGGGGGAAGGGGAAAGATAGGTGTGAAAGGTATGTGAAAATAAAATAGAAAGCAATAATGAGCAAGCAGGCTTTCCTCTTGTGATGATTATTTTAAGAAAACTTTAGATAAATATCTTAGAAGCTGGCCAATTCTTAATCCAAGGGTCCCCGTCTAGAGACTGATATTGACATAAATGTTTTTCCTCCACAGGGGAATACATGTGAATATTATGTTGTTTGCAAAGGAAAATCCTTGTGGATTTTACCTGAAAGATCCACGAGCAAGAACAGACAGGAATCTAGTTCCTTGCCTGTGGCTGTTGCTCTTTGCTAAAGAACCAAAGACCAATGAGCTGGAAGGGACCTAGTGGGTAAAATCCAATGCAACCCCTTGGCAGCAGAAGGAATCCCTACCTCACACTCACCCATCCACCTACATTTCCAGTGATGGCCACCAATATAGGACTGGGAAGTGACCCTAATAACCCCTCCTGTCTCATAGTTATAGGCAACCTAAACTGATCCAAGCATGTGTTTTTCCAATCTGCTCTTAAAAGACCTCCAGGGTGAAGATTCCACCATCCTTCACGTCTGTTTCTCCAGCGATACTCCACAGTGGAGGAAAACTTGTATGTCAGAATTGTCCCCCCATCTGTTGGCTCTAAAATATGTCAGCTGTGCCAGTTATACCTCCACATCCCACTGCTGCCATTTTGATGCAAAAAGAATAAGAAGCACCTGATACTTTAGAGACAGAAACGTGTGTGTCATGGGAAGCACCAAGCTGCCTGAAGGCCTCAGCAGAACACCCCAACTGGTCTGCCATCTCAAAACCCTGCTTCAGCTCTAGCTCAGTCATATGGGCAAGTTCCTATAGGGCAGCTGCATGCAGATGCAACGCAAGTGCACAACTGACCCCATGAAACTAGTATTGGAGAAGGCCTATCTTGAGAAATGTTCCATGGCTACCACTTAGGCAAACAGCACCTGTGCTTTGTGGCAAAGGGTTCAAACTGTGGTTAGTATTCAGATGCATGGACTTAATGTGAAGGGGGCTGTGCAGGAGAAACTGTGGGGGTTGCATGTTTTAGTGACAGTCCCATTTTGCTCACAAGGCATGTCTCAAAATAGACTGAAAAGCCACAGGAGGGAGGCCAACCTCACAGCCATCTATCCACTCCTCCATACTTTTGGGGAGGGTGGAGTGGTCTCCCATGTGTCTATATATACCACAGAATGAGCAAAACAAAGGGTCCTGTAGAGAGACAGATTGGGAACATGGGGAAGGAGGCGTCCATGGTCTTTGCCATTCATCATACACAGATCTGGCATGACAAAAAAGCCAGGAGCAGGAATTCTGGGAAATGAGCTAGCATATCAAATGTGCCAGGAGAGTGGGAGGGGAGAGAAGAAGAACACGGTTTGAAGAGGGGGGAGTCAAGTCTTGAGGAACAAAGGAAGGGAGGAACAGGTAGAGATGGTGTTGTGGTTTAAAGGATGAAAAACCGGCGGTTATTACCTTGCTTTGTGGCCTCAGAAAGTTGGCCAGCCACTGGGCACACTGTTAGCGTCGGCAAGAACACAGAAGCGTGTGAACCCAGCTGAACTCTACTGGCCTAACCATTAAGACCCCAACCAATGCTAATGCACTTGGGCAATCTTGGGGCAGGCAGTGTGGATAGACAGTGAAAAGGGTTTCCATAGGGAATAGGGAACCATCCCTGTCCAATGCACAGCTGCATATACTTATGTAAAATTTAGATATTTAAAATGGCCAGTTACCTAAAGTGGAGGCAGAATAGGGCACAAGTTAATGTGGAGGCACAATCAGCAGAGTTAAATGTGTGTTAAGGGCTTACATTTATTGTGTTGCTTGCAGCCACATCTGAAGGTTTTAAAAATGTAATCCTAGGCACCCTCACCCGCACACTTTCCCATCAAGAACACAGCATGCGGGGAGGGAAGGTTTAACCCTTCCCTCTTGAGCCGCATTCCCAATCCCACCCACCCACCCCTTGTGCTGCAATTAGCAACAGAAATAAAGCTTCCATTGGACCCATGGGAGTTTTTTTCTATCACTAATTGCAGTGCGAGGGACAATATCTGGTGGGACCACAGCTGGGGAGGGAAATGTTAAACCTCCCTTTCCCATGTGCTGTGGTCTCAAAGCAATTAACAATGCTATTGACAAATGTGATTAACATAACATCTGGATAGGCCCTCAGTCTGATCTAAGACCCCGCCCACAAAGAATCTTGTGGCACCTTCTAGTTCACCAAAGCTTATGCCACAATAAATTAGTAATGTTGCAATCCTGTACCCTGCTACCTGGGAGTAAGCCCAACAGAACTCAGTGGGACTCATTTCTGAGTAGACATGTATAGGATTGCACTTTTAGTCTTTAAGGTGCCACAAGACTCTTTGTTTTTTTTGCTGCAAAACAGTAACACAGCTATTCCACTAGAATATGTCTCTGTTAGACAAATGTGAAAAATGCTGTAGAGGACTAATAATAATAATAATAATAATAATAATAATTCTGATAACTAATAATGGCTATTTGCAACATTACAGATGCAAAGCCTTAGATATTAAGCCTTTAATATCTAACCGCTGGGTAGTTCTCCTGCTCAAGCTTCATTGAAATGAACTAAACAGGCTCTTGCACAGATTCCATTCATTTCAATGTGGAGGCACAGAAGAACTGTGGATAAATTGCTGCTCTTGTTATTTTAATCGTAACACACATTTTTACAATTATGATACAATTATCAAACTGTCATTATGATAGGTGGGTGTGTGGAAAAAATATGTGGCAAGGACCCTCAGGGGCATAAAATATCTGCACTGGGGGACACAGTGCACCTTCTGGTTTGATCCCTAGCTGTGGAGGCCAGGCCAATGTCAGGGGAGAGGGGCAGGTTTTGCTCTCACCTCTCCAGTGCGAATGACAGCCATTCACTTATTGCAGTGTTCTCCAACCTTGGGTCCCCAGATGTTTTTGGCCTATAAAAACGTAGCTGGCTGGGGCATGCTGGGAGTTGTAGGCCAAAAGCATCTAGGGACCCAAGGTTGGAGAACACTGACTTATTGAGAGGAACTAAGAGTACGGTAAATGTGTATGTGGAGCGATAATCCTCATTTACATTAATATATATATACACAAAGTACAACAATTATGAATTGAAGCAATAATTTAATGCATCACCCCAGTCCTTCCTGAGAGAAGCAGCAAAGGCTTGCATGCACAGCGCAGCACCTGTGGAAGAACAGCACCTGGCACAAAAGCTTGGGGTGCAGGGCATCCTTACAGGCCTGTTTCCACAAAAGAATTGCCACTGCAGATGTGGGTTCATGGCCAGTGCATCAATTTTTGTAGGTGTACAAAGAAACCCAAATTTTTTATCAATCCTCTTTAAGAAGTGCAGCAGTAATTTATATAAACTATATTTCCATTTAAATAAATAAAGTACATTTGGCTGTATCTGCTGCTGCTGCTGCTGCTGCTGCTGCTGCTATTATTATTATTATTATTATTATTATTATTATTATTATTATTATTATTATTATTCAATATTGGTATTGTTGTAAAAGGTCAAGACAGCACTTTAGAGCCATATTGAAAAATCCATCTTTTACAACTGCTGACACATTGTGCTCCTTTTCATCCTCCAGCCAAGAAATCTATCACAGAATTGCTGAGACCTGACCTTCCTGTAGCCAACCATGCTTATAGCATCCCTCAGACCACCCCCAGGCTGGGTCATTGAAGCTTGCTGGGGATTGCCTTTGGGAGGGGCACCCTCCAAACACTTTTCCAGAAGGTACTGCTGCTAATAATGTAAAGGTGTGTCATGTGTTCTAGTCCCATGAGAATCCATAATTACTAGCCAGAACCTCATATGCACTCCTAATATGCACACAGAGGTCCTGCACATGTAAGGACCATTCACTTCAATGGAGCAGACAGCTCTGCACGTGCAAAGGGAATGTGTGCATGGAGCTGTCCTCCTCCCTCACAAATAAGGCAGTCCATGTGGACAAGAGAGCTCCACATACGCATTAGAATGCTTACAACTCTTTAGCAGGCTTCTTATGATTTTCATGCTTTCCCAAGGGCCATCCATTCAAAAGTGGTCAAGCAAACCAATACGATTTCCTTCCTCTTCCCCCTGCCCACAGTGCGTCCCACTTTTGTTTTTTCTTTGCCAAATATGCAGCTCTTCTCTTTGTATGCCACGAGCAGGGAAGGAGTTGGGGCATACGCACATGGACGTGTGGTGAAATGGGGGGTGAACATGGTTTGATCACATCACATCTAATACCACCCCCTTTCCTGGCAAGGAAGAGGGCCTCTGTTAATGTGTTGGAGATAGCACCTTTAAATGTTTTTAAACATGGCCACCTCAATAGCAAGCACTCGCCTACCCCAAGCAAAACAAAACAGCAAGGTGAGCAACCAAGTGCTTAGGCTTATGTGGTCATAATAATCGGGCAGGGAAAAGCCTTACAGGATGGAGAAGCCTCTCCTGGAAGTTGCATGCACATGGAACTTTAGCAGCTGAGGAATGGGACCTACGTTTGAGGGAGATGTGAGTCCTATTTTGACCTCACAACACACACACGGGAAATTAATTTTTGTCAGTATGGGCTTCCACCTCTGTCGTATGTATGCCTATGGATAGTAGACCCTCATCTCTCTCCTCTACATCCACTGCCACAATACAAATATGTAACCCTCAATACATCTATACCCAGTGGTGGACAGCTGTTGTGGCTGTGATGAGCAGGAAGATGATGTCCTCACAGCCATAATGTCTAAAACCACACTCCAGAGAATGCAAGGGCAATTAAGACTTTGCATTCAAAGCTGATGCAGGTATGCCTCTTCCTGCCCCCCGCCCCCCAGGAGACAGGATCAACTCTCTCTTGCCAACCTCCACTTGCCTCTGCCCAAATACAAAAATGAAGGGATCCTAATTCAGCCTGTCTGCACCCCAGTGCTCCCATAACAGAGTGGTGTGGCCGCCTACAGATAGACTACCTGTTGTTGGCCCTGGATGCGCATATATTCCATGCGTTGCTTTATGTGTTTGCTTTTGTCTGGACTTCCTTGCTGGGTTTGCTTCAGTCGCGACGCTGGATTGACCATCTTCATGGCAGGAATCGAGACACCACTACCACTCTGGAGAAAGAACAGATGAAAGGATGATGTCGGGGAGAGGTTAAAAAACAAGGCTCCTAATAGCCTATGCAAATAATTGGTTAAGGGCTCTGCTGCAGTGGTTTCATGGAATGAACTGGCTGGCCCGTTGACTCCTGCCAAATGCACCTCCCCCCCCCACTGACTGAGCTGCTATGGTATCATGGAATATTCCAAAACATTCCAACTGCTCAGGAAGACTCTGTCTGCAGGAGAATTTTGACACACAATTCAGCTTCTATGGAGGAGCTGAAAAAGCCATTTATCTCTTGCTAGTGCTCTGCCAGAGGAGAGGTAACTCATGCAGTCAAATCTGCTTAAATTTGTATTGTACACATGACCTCAAGCTCTGCAGCAAAGTACAAGAAGTTTTGAAGGCGCATATCATAGCTTTGGGGCCCTCTGACCTGCCAGAAAAAGAACCATTTGCTCCTGATCCCAAAAACTCATACAAATACAGAATAGGAGTCTTATGCTGTCATTCACAAAGCACAATAGTTTTGTTTTTTTTAAAAAAAATCTCCTCTTCTCACCCCCATTTTCTTTGCCAGTCTGGAAATGCACAAGAGGTTCAGGGAGCAGAAAGAGTTGAATGAAGGATCAGAGAAGGGTCAAAACCAGATAGTTGAATAGCAGAAAACAGAAGAATGAAGAGAGGTTTTTAAATTTTATTTTTTGCATGTGGGTTTCCGCACACATTTGCCCTGATCTAGCACATGTAATACATATGCAAAAAGTAAGTTTCCCACAATCAGATCTGCTGTGCATATTAATCATGATATTAATCACACCTCACCCCCACTCCCACACTAGGTGCCTGAAAGATGTGTTAAAACCAGTAAAATCACAATTTAATCAAAAGCAAACTGTATAAATAAATGCCAAATCAATAAGATCATAATATCAGCCAAAACAGATAGGATTGTAATAAGATTATAATTTATCAATCCAAGTCCAGGAGAAAAAGGAATGTCTCCACCATTCTCAAAAAATCCTGAAATGTCCAGGTAGGTTGGATGCTCAGTGCCAGCTCAAGATACTTTACTGCCTGAAACAAAACACAAATGGCACCTCCCCACAATTAGGGCCAACACTAGAAACAGTCTTGCTACACCATTCAGACATAAATTCCTGCTTTCATCAGTAACCCTTTCATCCCCTGGCATTCCAGGGCTGGCCCTGCAGAAGTCCCAAGAAAGGGGGCTGCAACCATGAACTATCCATGCCTACTCAAAAGCAAGCACACTTGAGTTCAATGGTACTTACTCCCAGGTAAGTGTGCATAGGATTGCAGCCTAAGGCTGAAAATGGGCAATACAGCTATTCTTTCCTTTGGTGAGCAAATGTACTTCTTTCTTTTGATCTGCTTTCATATAGGTTTGCAGGTTTTTGAGGCATTGCAAAAACCTGCCTAATCTGTTTACCAGAGACTAGCATGGGATGAGTGTACACACTCACTGAGCAACTAAGCCTCTCTCATACTATATTCACTTCACCAGCTGATTTGAATGCACTCTTGAGCATGGTGCAGTTGACTGCATCCAACAACAGACTAGCACCTGTGTTACCACATGTCTTTCCAGCTATAGTGCTTCCCAATCAGCAGCCTGTACATAATTGTATGCACTAGCTATTTTTTTTAAAAAAATATTTCTATGTGAAACAAACACATAATATCAAACATATAACAATTAACAAAATTGACTTCCGATTTTCTTTTACAGCAAATAGAGGTAACAATAATTTTTCTTACTCGATAATCAGAATGAGAAATCTCTTTCTTCCCGTTGTCCCAAATTCACTTATTCCATGAACCCACAAACAAATCATTATTTTCCAGTCTCTGCAAAAAGTCAATTAGAGGTTTCCACTCAACAATAAATGTGGATGTTGTCCTTTCTCTGATTAATGATGTGAGTTTGGCCATCTCTGCCAGCTCCAGCATCTTGACCAACCATTCTTCTATCGTAGGCACTGCTGGACCTTTCCATTTCTGGATTGTATGCACTAGCTATTGTCTGTGTGTGGGTGAGCAGCCTTTTCCCAGCTTGGAGCACATGCATATCCTTATGTGGGTAAGGCACCACATCCAAGCTTTTGAATCTGCTTGGTTTGGCAGATACATGTTTGGAAAGTTAGTTACTGCACATGGATTGAGATTGCTGGACTGGGGCCTTTGTTCTTGACCCACATTTATTTGTCGGTATGGAAAACCTTCCCCAGAGCTCTGTATGCTCAAAGGGCAGTGTGCAGCTATATCCAAGAGCTTAATACTCAGCTCTGAGCCAAAGGTCACACTTTCTTCTCTGTCTGCAATGAACCCACAAGTAAGAGCTATATGATTATGTGTAGAAAATGAGTAGAAATGTTTCTTTACCAAGGTCTGGAAAGACAGTGGTGTTCAAATGTTGCACAAAACCATAGTTTAACATGATGAGAATATGTTGCAGCTTGCACACTTCCTCCTCCCCTCTCCACCTCTGGTGAGCCACAAGGAGATTGGAGATTTCGCTTCCCATCTCTATTAACTACAGTTTAGTGTTTCAGCTAAACCCTAAACTGTGGTTGAAGTTAACTATGATTTCTTGTTTAAACAAGCTAGCTTAATAACCCATGGTTTGAGTGTTTTGTCTGAACTGAGCCAATACATCTGGGCTGCAATCCTATGGCCGCTAGACATGGCCACAGGAGAGGTCGAAGTCCCAGCTCCAACCTCGGAAACGCGCTCCGAGGTTGGAGCTGGGACTCCGACCTCAGAGCGGGGACTCCAACCTTGCAGCCAGCGTGGAAAGAACCCAAAGTTCTTTTGGCTCTTACAACTTCAGAGCCAGAGGTTTGTGGGTGTTCCGGGAGGGAAGGGGAGGGGAGAGACTCCACCACGATGCGTAGTATCCTGGCAGTGCCTCAGCCTGTCCTCCTTGCACTCCAGGGCAAAAGACTTAGACGACCGAAATCGGCTGTCTAAGAATTTTACAGGACGGAAGGAATGCGGAGGCGACCTTTGCCTCCGTGCTCCTTCTACCCTCAATAGGATGTCCGAGTTTGAAGGGTTATAGGCAGCCACATTGGATTGTGCTGCCTAACTATTATTGATTTTTGCATTGCATTACAAGTCTATTTCATTCTTCCATAGTTTTTTCAAGTTGTAAGTTGGGTGCCACTCCTATGCCTGAAAGCACCATCAAGACTGCTTGTGTCCATTTTGCAGCTCCATACCCTTTGAATTTCAACTAAATAATAACAACAACAACAGAACAACATTGGGTGCAGCATTCAGAATCCTAAGAATCTCAGATTTCATTATTTTTTAAAGCAAGTTTCTAGCCCTTAGAATGTCTGGCAAAACCTTAGCTGTCTAGGCACAGTAGATGGAACAGGATTTCCAGGTGACAAGAGCTTCAATGCATAGCTCCCAGCACTTCTGATGACTAGCAAAAATATGCTTGATTAGCATACTTTATGCAGGTCACAGCTTTCTTTGTGAAGATTATAGGTTCCCTTGATGAAAAAGGGTGTGTGAGTGTGCACAGAAAAAAAAAGAAAAACGGATTACAATCTCAACCTTTTCCAACTAGGGCTAGGGGAGAAATTCGTTCCATTCACATTTTAATGTAAACTTACCTAATTTCATACTTCTAAATCAATATGAGAACTAATAGAGTTCTCCAATCAAAAAATTCAGACAAAAATGCTCATACTAGGGAATATATCATTTTAAAATGCATTATATTAGGAAAATTAATTACAAAAATTGTGTATATTAGCCAAAATGGCATACAAAAATGCATATATTAGGAGAAATACACACAAAAATGTGTACAATTTTTTGTGCAAACTTTTTTGTTTGTTTGTTTTTGTTTTTTTTAGTTCTCAGAAAACTCTGGGACAAACTAAACTTAAAATTGGAAAAATCCCCCAAGTTTGGGATGAACCAAACTTAAGATTGGAACAATGAGAAACTGAGGGAAATTGAATTTGACACAATCGTCCATCCCTAGTTAAAACAGCTTGCAATGTACAAGCCATAAATACATCCCTAAAAATATGCCCGTGAGAGTCAGGCTAAGGCTGTGGGTTGACATACCTGAATTCCAATCAGCCCTAAGCCCTATGCAGGTGTTCGCCTGCTCGTGTTTGTAGGGCTAAGGTGTGGTGGGGGACATGGGCACATACATAAGCCTCACCCCCAGCATCCCTGCATGCCCAGCTTCTAGTTAGACCTTCACATATTGAGCACAAAGTTCTGAAGAGGGCTCTGTAAATGCATTCAGCTGAACGCACTTACAGAGTTCCCACAATGGGAAAGCCTGAGAAGGCAGGGTTTGCAGTCCACTGGAACTCTGCTCAACACACGAAGGTATAACTGGCTACTGGGTATGCGGGGACACTGGGGGTAGACTTACATGCATGGCCATGTCCCCTTACACATTTTACCCCTACACATGAGCAGGCGAATGTCTGCATAGGGCACTGGACTCTCCGATTTGTGACCTGAGCTGGAAGCTGGAGGTCAGCAAGCAGAATGCACCACTCTGTTGACTAGGGAAAGGCAGGCCAGGCTCCTAGCATGTACACAAGGCCCAGACAATCAAGAGACTCCATACTCGCTCCCAATGGCAGGTGTTAATGTTGTACACCCATATTTCTTTTATTTCTTTATACACCTGAAGTAGGATCTGTGGCCTGGCCATGCACAGCCTCAAGTAGTTCACCAGGCTAGGTTCCAGTCCCTAAGGGATGTCATGAGCATTCAACTTACAAATGGAAGCACCCTTGTTTGAATGCTCATGAACAGCATTGAGGCAAACAAGGGCCTTTTTCACCTCAATACTGAAAGAACGGCCACCAGTGCTGTTCACCCAAGGCTCAGCAACTTACCTTGGGGCATGGGAAGGAGGCAGGCAGTGGCAGCAGCAGTGAGCATCCCCAGAGCTCTGGTTGAGCATCTTCTCCTGCCACGTATGGGATTGGGTTCAAATGAGGTGCTCACAAAAGGCTCAAGCTGTTGGCAAGTGCCCAAACTGAACACTTGCAGCAGTTCAATCCTTTCGGGGTCTAACTTTGAGGTGCTTGTGAATCCCTGCCAGAGATCTATGCAACAATAATGACATTATCAGCTGAACTAATCCCCAGCCATTGTAACTACCGTACCCTTGACCCATAAAAACAAGCCTGCCTGAAGAACGAGAGAGTGTACATTTTGGTACCAACAAGAGTGAGTTGCTGGAGTTCTAGCCTCTGGCAGGTTGATTGCCTCACCTGTCCTGTAGCAGAGGAGCCAGGACTGTAGGTCAAACTTGTAACAGATCTGTTACAGCACCTACCCTGCCAATTCAAAGCCCTCAAGTTGGCTAGGCACAGAGGCAGCCTCAGCTGATTATGCTGCAGCAAATGAGATCAGGTTAATCATAGCACATATGTGGGCCAAGTGACCAGGCCTCATATCCTGCCATTTTAAGACTGCTGTGCCTTTAACCAGGGCTTTCCCCTCACTATTAAGTAATCACACAGTGTGCTTCAACGCACTTCAGGGCAGTTCCATTAACTCCAATGCAAGTTGAAGGAAGAAAACAGTTGCAATAATGCACTTACATGCACGGCCATGTCCCCTTACACATTTTACCCCTACACACACCTCTTACTCAGATCCCAGCCCTCCAGGGAAACCCATTAGCAAAGATGGGAAAGCCTCTTATTGATAGATATATTTCTAAGAATGGTGGGAACAGGAGAGGGGTTGGAAAATCTAGACTTGTTAACCCAATCTGTTGTTATTCAAGTTACACTTTACATTTTAGGAAACTCCCAGGTAATCTGGGAACAATTTACGCATTTATATTTTTTATATTTAACTGTGAGTGAAAGTCAGAAAAAAGGTGAACTGATATTTGCCCCCGATGCATTCTAGCATTGTGTTTTAGTAACTATTATGACTGCATTTTAATAATTTCTGTATTGGTTTTAGTGTTTTATTTATTGGACTTGTTTATTATGTTGGGAGTTGGGACTTGGGAGTGGAAGCGGATGCCTTCCTTGAAGAGGAAAAGCAGTTGGAAATCATTGTCACTTGACTGAGAAGACCACAAGTGAAAAAGAAAAGAGAAGAGACATTGGCCCAATTTGCATGTCACTTAATGCAGGAATTCTGGCTTAATAAACTATGTGAGCAGCATGCTGATGCATGCAGCCTGTTTGCTCTCACTTCCCTCCTCATTTCACATGAGCAGATAAACAAGGCAGGAAGCAATAGCTTTGTGTGATGTCTGAACCTGGAATCATGGTTGAGTGTGCACTTAAACAAGCCAGGATTCATAAACCAACAACCTTGGCTTACAATCCCGGTTTGTTTTGGCACACTTAACCATAATTCCAGGTTTGGCTGACATGCAGCGCTATCCTTTCCTGGTTTGTTAACCCACTCATGTGAATGGAAAAGCACAGCCAGAGTGAACAGGCTGCACGCACCAGCCTGCTACTTGTTCACATTGTGTTTTATTACACCAGGACACCTGGCTAAAAGTGTAAACACAGCCATGATTTCAAACAAAAAGAAGATTTCCAAGCAAGAAAGTGAGGAGATAGGAACAGATTTTATTAGCTGTGTCCTGATACATTTCGAGATACAGAAGATGAATGAAAAAGACACAAATATGATTAATTTTACTCCAAAGTAAAGCTCATAAGGAACACAATTTGTGAGAGTGGATCAAATGACTGTGCCTTGTTTACTAGGCTAAGAGGGCTGCACCACCAATAGGAAAGATGCAAGAGAAGGCTGATAAGGTGCAACTATTATTTAATAGATAATTCCCAACACATTTCAGCTGCCTTCACCAGGGGAATTTATTAAACAGTAAGCTAGAGACCAGGGCCGGTGCTACCATTAGGCCAACTAGGCAGCTGCCTAGGGCGCAAGGCTAAAGAGGGCGCCAGAAACGCCATGGGAAAAAATACAGCGCTCTCTCAAGTGGGAAGGGGGGGCGCTAAATATCTGATCTTGCCTAGGGCACCAAACTGCCTTGCACCGGTCCTGCTAGAGACACAAAATTTCATATCCTTCTAATATGTGTGTCTCCAAACATGGGGTTGGATCTAGGATTGGCATTCTGTGAGAAGGGACCTTCCATGAGAGGAAGGGCTCAACTCACAGAAGGTCTCTGCCCCCTCCCACACACACCAAGCTCACCCCATCCAGAAGTGTCTCCTGACTCTCTTGTGTAGCATTTTCAGAGGGCTGGAGGGGCTGCTGTGGGAAGGAGGGGGTGGGGAAGTCCCCTTCCACCAGTGCAGTTGATCCAGTGTAAATCTAGATCCAACCAGGGATGTTGAAGAGTCCTTGGTCTCGAGTCACGAGTCGAGTCACGAGTCTTTGGACCCGAGTCTCGAGTCCGAGTCCGAGTCCTTGGTCCAAAATGGTGACTCACGAGTCCCGAGTCCCGAGTCACTCCCAAAACTGACTCCACGAGTCCCTATTAAAATCAATGGGGTTTTCCCCCAACAAAATAAGGCTGCTTCAGATGTGTGGCTTAAATAAATTCTAGGCACAAAACTCTGCAACTGATTTTGGCAAGAACAGACCAGGCAGACAAACCCAAAATAACCAGGCAGGCAGAGGAGGCAGGGAACCCAAAGCAGGCAGGCAGGCAGAGGCGTTTGTCTTGGACAATTCAACTGTTGAACTGGTCAAGAAGAGACCAGGCAGGCAGAAGAGGCTGGGAACCCCAAACAGGCAGGCAGAGGCAGCCAAACCCAAAATGTCTGACCCTAACCCTAACCCCCACAACAACACATCAATCAAAATAAATCTCAACACATTGTTGGGGCTGCGCTCCTGGTAGCTGTCCATAGTGGCCGAGCAGCGGTGCGCCTCACTTCCATGTGCTCTTCACCGGTGATCGTGCTCCTCTCCACTCCTTCTGGCACAGCCCAGGGATGTTGACGAGTCCTTGGTCTCGAGTCCCGAGTCCTTGGTCTCGAGTCCCGAGTCCTTGGTCTCGAGTCCCGAGTCGAGTCTCGAGTCCCATTAAAAATATTGGGACTCGAGTCAGACTCGAGTCAGAGGGGGGACTCAGTCCGACTCACGAGTCGAGTCCTCGAGTCCGAGTCCCCATCCCTGGATCCAACCCATGATGTGTTGGCTCTAGTTTTAGTCACACTTCGAGTAGCCCTTTTGAAAGCAATGGGACTGAAGCTAACTTAAGTCCCATTTATTTTAATGTGTCTACTCTAAGCATGATTAAATCTGGATCCACCCAATATGTTACATCAGAAGGAGGTGCAATGTTGTGTCAAGTTCATTGATGTGGAAATTCTCCCAACGAAGACAGCTAAAATATGATAGGAATTATCAACTGAATAATAATTGCATATTATCACCCTAGTCTCTTTGCCCCCAGACCAACCCCAGTGCCATCTAAGGACCCTCGCTAGCATCGCATCTTTCAGGAGAAGGGGGGAGGCAAGTACCTAGCAGCAGACTCTTGTACACCCAGCACTGCTGATCATCTGAGTGCAGATTTTGCATTTGCTGGACTAGGACAACAGCTTCTAAAGGCAACATCCTGTAAATGCTCTGGGCACAATCCACCCAAAATTAAACTCTTCTGAGATGCATTGATATTGGAGGGATGAGATAAGTATGGTGCACGTTGTCTCTCCCGTTGCATTAACGGGGTTAGAAGTGTTTCACCTGGGCTGAGTTGTATCTTCAACTTGTGATTAGTCACAAGGCTCTTGATTATTATTATTTTTTAGAGTCTAACAAGTATAAAACAAGACTTAGCCTGAAAAAGAGAAGACTAAGGAGAGACGTGATAGCGATCTTCAACTAGCGGAAGGGCTGTCATGCAGAAGATGGAGCAGAGTTGTTCTCTATTGCTCCAGAGGGCACAACTAGAATCAATGGGTGGAAATCACAGGGAAGCAGATTTTAGATAAACCTTATGAGAAACTTCCTAAATATGATTCTATTTCAAAATCTGGTCCAGGCCAGGAGTATATCTATCCATAAGGGATGCCTTTTTCACTGCAAAAAGCTCCATGTGCACCATCCACCACTCTTTGTCTAACCCAGAGGTCCCCAATGTGGCACCCGTGGGGACCTCCAATGGTGTCCGTGAAGCTCTCCATTCCCTGCCCCTTCAAAAACAATATTTTTAATTTTAAAAAATGTTGAACGTTAGAGCATCAGGTTCTCCTTCCTGTTCCTGAACCTGCCGCTGCTCAGTTATTCAGCAAGCAGGAACAGAAGGAAATAGTTGCTTTCTGGCCCAACCCAATCTTCTTTTGTACACACAGGCCTTTCCCCTTTGCTCTACCCTCTCCACTCCCAGCCCCTAGCCTTGCTCTTTCTCTCCCACCCCTTTATCTTGCTGTTTCTCTCCATTCCCAGCCTCTAGACTTGCTATTTCTCTCCCCACACCTAGGCTCTAGCCCAGCTCTTTCTCTCCCCTCTACCCCTTTGCCAGAAATTGGAACTGGAGTATGTCTGGTGCAGTCCATGTTCTATTTTATGTTGGAATTTTAGAAATTCCTGTTTCTCATCTTGGTCCTTTAATTCTTAATTTTGCTGTTCAGATCAACTTGTCTGCTCCTTGTTTTCATCATCTAACTTTTCTTTAGATCAGTTGTCTCTTCCATCTGGCACCCAGCACAAGCTGCTGTTTCTCATAAAGCACAATATGGTCTTGTTCCGCTCTACTTTTCTTCTTTAATCTCTTGTTAATTTCTGACTCATTCTCTCTCCTCTTATTTTTGTTCAACCACTAAAACCACTTATCCCTACCTCCTGCATTTATGCCAGCCGTTTCTCTTTCTTCCCTTTACCATTAGAATTCTTTGCTTCTTTTATAATATACATCATGTGGCTAGCTACGCTCTCCTCATTTTATGAGGCTTTTAAAGACTGGCTTTTTCTCTTTGGCCTTTTCCTCCAGACTTTTGACAACAGTCTTTACATCTGGCAATCGGTAAAAACTCTACCTACATTACAGGGCATGTATCAAACCATTTTTTAATTTAAATTATTTTTCCTCTCTGCCATTTCCTATTCCTTTTGTATCTTCGGTTTATAGATTGTCAACCATTTACAGGGACTTTTCTTTTTAAAACTGTACATCATGTAGCACAACATTAGACATTTTTAAATTCTTATTCTTATTAGGTTGGACCCAGCCTTAGTCATGCTTACAGTATAGAACAGACTGTGGAAACTATCGGGGCATTTCTCTCTTAGCAACCGCAGGTAAAATATTTGCTAGGATTCTCGCAAACCGTCTTCTATCTATTTCAGAAGAGATCCTCCCTGAAACTCAATATGGTTTCCGCCCCTCTAGAGGGACAGTAGACATGATTTTTACTGCACGTCAGCTCCAAGAAAAATGCCGGGAGCAAAATCAACCCCTTTATATGGCATTTATCGATTTGGCTAAGGCCTTTGATACTGTAGACCGTACAGCTCTCTGGACTATCCTTATGAAAATTGGATGCCCCAATAAATTTGTGAATATCTTGCGACTTCTCCATGACAACATGACGGCAACGGTTTTGGACAACAACGGCTCTCATGGTGCTCCATTTAAAGTGGGATCAGGTGTTAAACAGGGATGTGTTATCGCCCCAACATTATTTGCCATTTTCATTGCCATGGTTTTACATCTTGTCGAGGGGAAACTTCCCACCGGTGTGGGAATTATATATCGAACAGATGGAAAGCTTTTTAATCTCAGCAGGCTGAAAGCAAAAAGTAAGGTAATTACAACCTCCGTTGTGGAACTTCAGTATGCTGATGATAATGTGGTCTCCGCACATTCAGAGGATGATCTCCAAACTATCCTAAATGCTTTTGCAGAAGCATACGAAAAACTTGGTCTCTCACTTAACATCAAAAAAACCAAAGTGCTTCATCAGCAAGTGCAAGCCAATCCTTTGGTGATGCCATCTATCCAGCTTGGCGGGACAATACTGGAAAATGTCGATCATTTTCTCTATCTTGGCAGCTATCTTTCTGTTACAGCTAACATCGACAGTGAAATCCAGCATCGTCTGAGCTCCGCAAGTGCCGCATTTTCTCGAATGAAACATAGAGTGTTCGAGGATCGGGATATTTGTAAGAAGACCAAAACACTGGTTTATGAAGCCATTGTATTACCAACTTTATTGTATGCCTGCGAAACATGGACTATCTATAAACGTCACTTCCACCTCCTTGAAAGTTTTCATCAACGTTGCCTCCGGAAAATCCTGCAAATTACTTGGGAAGATAGGCGAACAAATGTCAGTGTACTGGAAGAAGCAAAGACTACTAGCATTGAAAAAATGATCCTTCAACGCCAACTTCAGTGGACCGGTCATGTTGTTCGAATGCCTGACTGCCGTCTCCCAAAGCAGTTACTTTACTCCCAACTCAAGGATGGAAAGCGGAATATCGGTGGTCAATATAAGAGGTTTAAAGATGTTCATAAGGCTAATCTAAAAAAATGCAATATAAACATCGAAAACTGGGAAGCTCTGGCCCATGAACGATCTAAATGGAGGTTGGCCTTTCACAAAGGTTCCATGGACTTTGAAGAAGCCCGAGTGCAAGGTGAAAGGGAGAAACGTGCTAAGCGAAAAGCACGTCAAATGAATCCTTTACAGGACCATCTTCTATCTGGTAACCTGTGTCCTCACTGTGGGAAGCTGTGTGGATCTAGAATTGGCCTCCACAGTCACTTACGGACCCATCGCTAGAGTCTACACAATCTTCTTTAGAATCTCCTCCTTTTATCCCGGAAGACAATCTTACTCGGTCACGAGTGATCGCCTGATGATGAGACCCACTGAAATTAGTGGGGCTTAAGTTAGTCATGACTCATGAATACCTTGCCCTGTTGATTTTGATGTGTCTACTCGAAGTATAACTAAACTGAACCCAACCCTTTATTTATTTAACTAATTAATTCACCAACCCAACCAATACCAGAGATTCTGGGCAGGTGTTATGCCATCAAATTAAAATGTATTTTTCTCCCTTTTCAATTTCTGTTCTTGGGCTTTCTTCCACCCTGATTTCTATGCCTGGAACAGTCCCATCTTCCTCCATTTGTCCAGGTACCCCTCTTCTCCTTCGAGTTCCTTCTCGAGCTTGCTTCTTTTCCCAGGCTTGAATTAGATCATTATAGCTGCACTCTACTAGCACCTCTACAAGTGCTGTCTGATTCTCCCCCATTCCGCATTATTTGTCCCCAGCCCTACCAAAAGACACACCTCTGAAGCTCTCTGCATAGGATCATTCACATAGCTCAAAAAAATCTTACATTTTCATCGGAAGGAGCTTGTGATGGCAAGCATCTTATGACCCAACTTTTCTCCTTTAAGCAGTTAGCAGAATGTTCATAAACAGTCCATGATCTCACAGCATCTCACCCAATAGCTGGGGAGAGGACGGTCACAAGTGATAGCCATCTAACTTATTATACTGTCTTAGATTGCAATTTCTAAAGGGTCACACCTCGTACTTTGCAGAATGAATATATATACATCAGTCTGCTCACCATCTTGCCTCATGTTTGCCTCTTTTATGCTTCATATTTGCCTCTTTCACTCATATTTTATTTATTTATTTATTTATTATATTTATACTCCGCCGGTTAAACTCTAGCTGCTGAACATCTTTTCTGGGTTCCATTTCTGAAACTGCGACTCAGTGAATAGCTTTGGGAGGTGCTCAACAAATTAATGGCTTTCATTCTCATTTGCCCATTTTGGCAGCAACATGAAAGAAACTTAATAAGGGAGTGAATTGCCACTAATGTCCTCTTTTAAGAGCCTTGCTTGCTACAGCCTCATGGTTAAACACAAGTCATTAAAAGGCATCCATTCATAGAGACCAGTGCTTATTTTGGGTGGCCAACACACTTCACGTCCAGCTTTCTTCCTTTTTTGTTGTTTGGCAGATGTGAATTCACAACTTAGGGCACAATCCTATGCAAGTTTAAACAGAAAAAAGTTGTAGAACTTTTTTCTGTATAAACCTGCACAGGTTATGCCCTTAAGAAATCAGAAGGGCAGTAAAATTTAATTGGGGGAACGGATGGACCATTTTTCATTCCTGTTGATGATAAACACTTTTTAGGCCCTGATCCAGAGAGCACCAGAAAGCATTTCTTGCACTGCAGTGCCTGTAAATGAACAGTGCACGGTGCTTGTGAAACATGGGATCTCCCTGGAGTTCCACAAGACAACACCAGTTTACTACATTTGGTCCTGCCGACTTGAAATTTTTTGGCATGTAGATTTCAATTCTTGAATCCAAGCATTAAAATATAAGTCTTTTAAAAGAACCATCCCTTATTGTGTGAGAATGAACTTGCAACATTAAAAACTTATCTTTTTCTGGAAGAAAGGATCTGTGAAAGGTTTGTCAAAAACTTACTGATTGGTTTGCATTGTTCCAGTAGGTATAGGAAAGATGGGCAGGGTGGACAGAAAAGGAAGGAAGGTGCAGATGGCAGCCTCCAAATGTCTTTTCAGTGCCAAAGCCTGGCCCTGAAATAACTGAAACTGAAGAAAATGGAAGTTTTGAGCATGTACAGAGTGCCTTTCTCTCATCATTAGATAACCACAGTCTGGTCTCACATATTTAGGATTCAGGGGGAAAGCTTCCAAAACAGAGAGGGCAGCTTTAAAGCAGACCGGAGCCCAACGTCTCTCTTTTTAATTGGTTTGGTATGACAATGTCAACA
The DNA here is from genome assembly GCA_021292165.1 of Shinisaurus crocodilurus. Classification (NCBI taxonomy): domain Eukaryota; kingdom Metazoa; phylum Chordata; class Lepidosauria; order Squamata; family Shinisauridae; genus Shinisaurus; species Shinisaurus crocodilurus. Next base: position 272,606,967 of record CM037877.1, on the reverse strand, counting down.
CAAGCTATCAGCATTCACCATGCTGATAGCACATGACTTCCTGTGGCAGTTCAACAGACTTCCAAATGAGAAATCAGCACACCGTTTCAACCCTTCTCAAAGCAAGCTGAAGACAGGTTTAAACACAAACTATATTTCTGGTGAGGCAAAATTGGCTCTGGCTGACCTGAGTGCTTGGGAGTGGCAAATGATTGTGTGATTTTGCCACAACAGAATAACTAACAAATTTAGCAAGTGGGGCCTGTAACAAAATGCTGCAGTGCAGAATGCTCCTGTTCCGGATCCTGCCAACCTTGCCCCTTTCCAAGATACTCCAGTCCATCACCACCACCACCACCACCACCCCTGCCCATTTCCTTTTTCTTCCCCTGACAGTCATCATGCCATGGCCACTGAGCATGTTTAGTCCCCACCCCCGTCCCCACCATGCCACTTATGAATTCCTTTTCTAAAGATTTTTTGTTGTTCTGCAGACCTTGGGATTCCCCCAGGCTCTTGTGCATAGCTGGTGCTGTTTTGTCTACATAATGACTGGCACCCAGCTCTGAACTTTAGAAACAGAGGAAATTATAAGGAGTCAATCCCCCCACCCCATCTGAACATTCTTTGGCACATCACTTTGCACGGTGCCTCTGGTTCATCGATAACCATAGATACTCTGTTCCACAGCCAGCTTGCCACCCTGAACCCCCGGACACCCTACCATTCACAACATTTATGAGATACGTTTTTAAAAATGTGTATAACTTTCCGATACTTGCAAGGCATTTACACGGATCCGTTCCCTCCCCTAGCAAAGGATTTTATACTTTGGGAGTCTCCACATTCTTTCTGCCCCATTTAGAACAAGACTATGCTAAGAAATTGCTTAGGATTCTGGTCAAGATACATCTTGAGTGTATCTCTTGCCCCAAGGCTCCCTGGCTGCTGAAGGGAAAAGGAAGGATTCTGAATTGGTCCAGAAGGCTTAGCCTTTTCCAGAGGTTTGGCAGGAGAAAGGGACATGCTGAAAATCCAATACTACAGCTCTAAAGAGCACACCACCTCCCCATCGGCTATATATGAGGGAAGGAAAGAAAAACAGATCCATATTCCAGCAGGCTGTGCTGAGGGAGATGAGAGGGAGAGCAGGGCCATTCCACCATCCCCTGCTGAAAGACCTCCCTCAACTGTCACCAACTGCCTCCTCCTCCCTCAACTGTCACCACCAGCAGCCATTCCAGCAGGCTGTGCTGAGGGAGATGAGAAGGGAAGCAGGGCCATCCACCAGCCCTTCTGAAAAACTTATTTCTTCACCCTCTTCCCTCCCTTTTCCTTGTGTGTCATGTATTTTAGATTGTAAGCCAGTGGGCAGGGACTGCCTTCTTTTATTATTTGCTCTGGGAGCCTTTCTGGCTGTGGAATGGGATAAAAATACTCTAAATAAATAAATAAATAAAATACAGCCTTATATATGCTGGAGGGAGACAGAGAGAGAAAGAGAGCCTCTAACATTTATAATATAAACAGAACGAATAAACAAACTGCTACTTCTGAAGGACAACACCACAGTACAAATGTGAACCAGTCTGAAACTAGTTTAACTGCCTTGGTTTATCTAAAGAACGATAGGAATTGTAGTTTTGGGAATGTGCTGAGAATTCTGTGTTAGAAATCCGGGAACCCCTTCACAAAGCTCAATTTTTTCCAGGGTTTCTTGGCTGGGAGGGAGCCACTGACAGTTCAACAACCAGGATTGTGCAACTTAGTTTGCATCTGTAGTTCAGATTTGCTCAAGGTGAAATGCAAAGAGAGTGTTGCTCTTCCATGTCTAGCAAGAGGCAGTCCTTCCTACATTTCTGGGACAGATTTGCTCCTGTTCGTAAGTGTGGTGGAGTGCCTGGAAAGGGACTGTGGTGAATGAAGTGTTAATATTTGTAGTAGGGGGTCCATCTGCCTCCCAGAGTGTGAGAAGAAGAGCCCCTTGTTGTTGTTGTTGGGTGTTACTGTTAAGATGGCTGACTGTAGTTAAAGGCTCTAGGCCTCTATTGTGTTTTATACTCGAATTGTTCTAGTTAATTCCTATTACCCTGTGCCTATTCTAAGTGGAAGCCAGAGAATACTACTGAATCTCTATTACAAGAGTGAGGAAAAGACAAGCTAGCAAACAGAAAGTGGAAATTGATAGTAACAGTCATACTAAAGAAAGCGATAGTAATAAATAATCATACTGAAGAATGCCATCAAAACCTGTTCATAGCCAGAAATAAAGAGCAGCTGAAGGAGGTGAAAGGGATATTTTTTGACTCCTCAGCGAGACTGGAGCTGAAATCCCACAAGGCTACAGTTTTGCAGAGACCCAAAATCCAGCCTCTAGAAGATGTTTCACACCTTGTCTGTTAAGAGCAGATGAAATCTTGAGAGGACAGACAGTAGGAAAGACTTTCAGGAATAATCTACATTCTAGAGGTAGAGCAGAGCAAGAGGAGTATCAAAAAAAAGTGAACCTGTGTATCATCGTTCAACAGGAACCGAGGTTCAGGCAGCAAAAGAGGTTTGGAGCTGGTTGGAGAAAGCCTGCGTGGGCTGTCTGCTTGATACTGTTTTAAATCCTGCCAGTGTGACACCACATCCCTGAAACTTGCAATGTTGCACATGGGCACATTTGTGTCCACCTTTCTTTCTCCATTTTCAACATCCTTGGATCTTGGCTGTCCAAGAAGATTTTGAGGAAATATTAGCTCGGTAGATGGCTGGCAGCTAATTTCGCTGATAGCTATTTCTAGGTCTCTGATGGTCTCTTCCAGGCTGTCCAGTCTTTGGTAAGTGTCTTTGCAAATCTCTCGGCTTCTTACGGTCACGACATCAAGAGAAGTATACTCCTTTTGTTTCTTTTCTAGAACTGTTACCAGTTCTCTCTCTAAGTCTATCTCATCTTCTCCAGTGCCAGTACCAACAGGATCCAGGGGCTGCTGCTTAGATACTGTGTCATACTCAATGGTTTCTTTGTCCACGGGGGCTTCAGGATTTTGCAAGGGAAAATACCATTCTGAAACCTCTGTCAGATCATCGCTGCGCATCTGGGTACAAGCAACGTCAGGGTCTTTCAAAGCTACTGGTATCTCCTCTGTGCTCTGATTAGCTTCTTCATTTTCTGGTTCTGCAGTGCCATTTTTGTTCTCTAACCCCATAAAAAATTCACCTTCTTCCATGGATGAAGAAAATGTCTTATGACGAAGTATGACCTCTGATAGGATGGCAGCTGCTTGGTTGTCTGATGTATGGAACCCACCCCTCTGGGGAGATGCTTCTAGATTACTTGCTTGCTTGTCCTCAGCATTCACAACCATGTCTTCTCTTTCCAGTTGAACAACCTTATCCTCCATTGATGTTTTTGCTGTTTCAAATGCCACTGTGCTTCCTTCTACCCTATCAGCAGTGTCACAAGAAAGCCCAGTTCCAGGGTCTGTCAGAAATCCTTGAGCCCTCAGTCTTGCCAGCAGAGAATGAGTGCATGTAGAGGTCTTATTGGACAGATTGGATGATGCATGAACCAAAGACTTCAGCTTTCTTTCATTCTTGCTCAGCTTTCCCAACAAGGCCTTTGTGCTCTCTTTCATTTCCACCATGGTGGATCCAGTGATTCCCAACTGTCCTTCAGTGCATTGGTGATTACAGGTCCAAGGACTGCAGATCTCCAAGCCTGCTTCTGGTTGAGATTCAGGAAATGTCAGGCTGGACACCCACTCAGAAAGGACAATATGAGGGAGGTGGGATTTGATACCAGATGGAGGCTTTGAGACTCCTGACTCCTAAGGGAAAATTCAGACAAGAATTATTGAGGCGGGAGAATTTGCTGAACGAATGGAACCAGGATCTACCCTGTTCAAGGCTCTAATGGGTTTTTAATAGTGTGCCTGGATTAATGTTTGCCCAGCTGGAGCATTCTTTTGCCTAGAGATGTGCATCTTAAAGTGACTGGAAAACTGGGCCAACCATGTAAGACTGAGACAGAGTAAAATGACTTGTGATGATGGCAGACCCATGTGTCAAACCATGAGTAGTCATCAAACTCCTGTATAAAGTGGTATGGGTGTAGTGATTTCAAGTGGGAAAATGGTAGGTAGGTGCTGATTACCCCGTTCCATGACTGGAAATGAGCCTGACCCGGGGGGGGGGGGAGAAACAACTTGAGAAGAGCTATGGGAGAAAAGTAGTGAGTGGAATACTGTACAGGTTAAGCACCCACCTCCTGCTTTTTCACTTGAAATTGCCCTCCCCCCCAAGATTTAGAGGTGTTTTGGGGGCAACTTGCATTCCAAGACATGGGTCTGTTGCCATCATCTGTAGTTCCACCCATGGAAGCTAACTTTCTCAGGGAGATGAAGGTAACACGATAAGGCCTTCGTTGCTCACTGCCAACCCTCACAACCCATTGTCTCTCCTCACAGGTTTTCCATGTTCTTTTTAGTGCTTCAAACCTGTGAAACATTTTTGATCAGAGAGGAGCAGGGCAGTTGGGAAGAAAACGGATGTGTGCATCACAGGCATCCATCATGCCACAATAAACTCTAATAAAAATTATTGTCTGACTACAGACTTACAGTGCAATCCTATACAGTTATACAGAAGAAAGTCCCACTGAGTTCAATGGGATTCACTCAGAAATAAGTGGGTATAGGATAGCAACCTTAATTGCATATTTTCATTGTATTTGTGTATTTTCTGAGCTGGTTTTTATATAACCAAGATCCAAAGGAGTTTTCGTTATTAGCCTCAGGGCTGCTGATCAGAGATACAGGCTCAGCCCAAGACATTAGTGGCATCTCTTCGCTCACTAATTACGGTAACAGGGAGCACAATAGCAGGGCAGTTGCACAGCTCTCATTAATCAATGTCAGTGTGGTTTGCACAGGAGACTATCCCAGTGCAGTGTGCCCCATGAGTCAAATTGGACTTTCTCCCACTCCGTTGCCCTTAATGGCACCCAATCCCCTAAAGTGGCCACCTCACTTTGCCTCATAGTAGTGTGGCCTCTGCACAGCTCCTTCAAATAAATAGATGCCTTCTGGTGCTGTTTTCTCTGTGTGTCAACTGTTGTCTAGTCTTCTTTCCAACCTAGGCTAAACATAACCAAGTGAAGCCTGGGCTGAAAATGTCCCCACCCCACCCCCACTTCATTTCCCTTGAAAAAGAGAGGGAAGGTTCAGGAACTTTCGGGAGCAAAATTTCTTTTTAAATAGGGGGGGAGGGGGCTTATTTGATAGATAAGTTGGCAAAGGGTTGTGTAGTTAAATCTTTTAACTGTAAAAAATAAAGAAAAAGCTTCAAGCAGCAGCAGAGCTACAATAAGATTCAGAACCTGACGGCATTCCTCCTTAAGGAAATATGACTTTTTTTTAAAAAGCAGACATTTAAGAAATGTTGCCAAGCCCTTGAAGATCACAAAAATCTTCAGGGGGCATTCCCTTCCCCTTAAACCTACAAAAGGTACTAGGCTGAATACTTTGGCCCAGCACTAATCCATATCTCTGTCTTTCTTTGTACATTGGATTTCATGTGCCTTTATCAATCTTTTAGCGCTCTCTCTTTAGTATCTCCAATTCTTCAACATCCTCCCTAAATTATATGTACATGCATATGTAGCTGCTTAATAATAGGTTGGATCCAGTCTTAAGTTAGACTAACTTAAGTCCCATTGATTACAGCATGTCTACTCTAAGTATGACCAAATCTGGAGCCAAGCCATTGGATCAGACCCCATTTACTATTGCTAACAATATTTACTAACCATCCATCCTGGTACACATGGAAAAAACAACATCAGAAGGTCCAACCATCCATCCCTGTATGATCTCCTCTGACTGCCAGCAGCTCTCCAAAGTCAATTTTAGGCATGGGCCTTTTCTGGTCTTGCTACCTCAGATCCGTTTAACTGGAGTTGCTGGTGAATGAACCCATGACTTTCCATATGCAAAACATCTTATCAGTTACTGAGCTATAACCCCTGTGAAAGTGCAGTATGAACATATGAAGTTGCCTTATTCTGAGTCAGACCATTGGTCCATCTACCCCAGTGCTGTCTACTCTTGACTTGCAGTAGCTCTCCATAGAACCTTTGAATTGGTTAGAGTGATGTCCGAACCTGGACACTCTGGGTAGTTTAGGGGTTAAACAACCCAGAGTTAACCCAACAACAAATCATAGGTTAACTCTAGGTTGTTCAACCCCTAAACAACCCAGAGTGTCCAGGTTCGGACATCACGCTAACAACCTATGAATGCGTCATAAGTTGTTTATTGAAAGAGGAAGTGACAAGCGGACTAGAGGTGCTTGCTCCCTCCCTCCCACTTGGGCCCAACAAACCATGGTTTAAACAAGCCATGGGTTGTCGTTATGTGCGAACCAGCTCTTTCCCAGCCCTGCTACCAAGGATCATTTTAACTGGAGATGCCAAGACTGAAACTAGGGATTTGTGTAGGCAAAGAACATTCTATAGTACTGAGCTATATGCCACCCACCCATCCCAGAAATAGACCATTTATAAGCAACAGTGTCATGTCTCTGTGGAACCACGAATTCTGCCCACCATATACAAAATAAACTTGTTAATATATGCATGACCATTTATGATGGGATGAAAAGGAGACAGATTGACTCCCTGGTTGCAAGCAGTTGTTGACTCTCTTTTGATTCCAACCTTTGATTCAGCCGTTGAATCTATAAACAGATCAGAAGTTCTGCAGAGATCTGAATGATTATTCATCTGCATTTTACAATGTAGTCCTCAGATATGAGAGCTACAAACAAAGGGAATGTATGCACATCACTACCACACAACTATGCAGAGAAAGCTACAAACTTAGGAGATTGCATTCAGTCTCTTGGTGTTTTGTGGCAGCACCCATCCCTTCCAGTTCCAGCAGTTCCCAAAGGTCGCTCCCTCCTTTGTGCTTCATAATCCACGATGCTTACCTTGGATTGTGGTCCATGGGAGACTGAGGCTTGTCCTGGCTAAGTGATGCCCAGCAGTAATAGCAGCCTAATAGTAGAACAGTGCAATGTAAGGGTTACTGTGATTTCCCACCCCCCTACATGAGAGTGGGCAAAAATGGCAGCTGCGTGTGTGTTGATTTGGTCACCAGGGAATACAGAAAGAAAGTGGATCTCCATTCCATCCTCCCATTGGTCCTCCCAAGGGGAGTTGAAAAGACGAGAGGACAAAGGGCAAGCATGCCAACTCAACTTATTATAATTCTGTTCAAACCAGCCGCTTGTTCCTTAGCTTTGGGTGGGCAGGGTGGGGAAAGGCATTCTGGACATGCTCAGAGGCACACTGTCCTCTTTATTGTTACTTCAAAGGTCCTCTTTATTCTTACTTCAAAGAGACCTGCTTTGGTTCTTAGTTGCCCAGCTCCTCATCTGAGCCTGTGGAACCCATGATAGCGCCATTCCTCAATTGCATCTCATCCATTTTCTATCCCTAACTAAAACCAACAGAAAGAAAACCAACCAGCTAGCCAACCTTCCTGTGTGTGCACCTTTGTGCTTCCAGTTTCAACCCCCCTTTTCGGTATTGGCTTTAGACAGTTTTCTCACTAAGAATTTCGTGTAAAACCTTCACATTCATACCCACCACCCGCCAACCAATTTGTGATGGATCTTGGTAGGAAGTCTCCCTATCCCCCCCTTTTGTTTAAGGTTCAGTGAAGAAGCACCTTCCCCCTATCAAAGGTGTGGGAAGGGAGGGATGCAGAGGTTTGGCAGAGATGGAGTTGGCTCCTCATTCCCACCTCCTTGGTGGCTTGAGATTCGTCCGCAAGATGCACCTACCTTCCCTGTTAGAGTTGGGATCTGCCCCATGAAAGCCTAAGTATGTGACAGTAACAACACATTATGGAACATTAACCAGATTTGCACACATCTGCTTGTTTTGGCATAATTATTCTGCTGACAGGGGCACTGAACCTGTTTCAGCATGAGGTCATATTCCATTTCCGAGAAACTCTTGGGCCACATTCCAGTGATGGATGGGGCCAGAGGCAAAACCGGTGGGGCCAAAAATACCCACACATTTTAGCGTAAAGCTCTTGCTGCCAGTAACTAAGCTTTAGGAGAGGCATTTCAACCTTTTAGAATAGGGGGGAAATTGCACAAAAGCTGGGAAACCACAAAATGATTGGTGGTCAAGGGAAAGGGGAAGGTGGCATGGCTGCCTGGGGAACCCTGGAAGGCTGGACTGGGACTCCAGGTGGGCCAGTTTGGCCCCCTGGTCTGAGATTCTGCACCCCTGCTTAGAATAATTTATTTTTAAAAAAAATCAGAGTATTTAAGTTTAAAAACTGGGGGCAATGGAAGGAAGAAAAGACACGGAGATGGGGATGTGGTATAATCACCATGGAGAGAATGTGAAGGAACTGTGTGAGGAACTTGTACTTCAACTTCTGGACCGCTGCAGGTTGAAGTACAAGTCCTGCTCAGTCTTTTCCCATTTCTGATATTTCATCACATGCTTTCAGATTTTCCTACAAAGCCATAAGGACCAGAAACTTGGTTTTAAATTAAAACTAAGATGCTAAAGATGCCATCTTCAATACTCTGAAGGTGTGCAGTTTACAAGTGAAGCCTGACTACAAGGATGAAACTAGACGTGACAAGGCATGTCCCAACCTGTGTTGTGCCAAATCCCTACAAAGAAGGGGGTGGGTGTGAAATGTAGAGCACAGCATGGGTGGGAAGGGGGAAGAATAAACCTTCCACACATTTTCTCCCTGAAACAGCTTCTTTATAGCCATTCCCCACCCCAGCAGGGTTTACTTAAAAGTCATGGAGCCCCACTGGAAGAAAAGCTGTTAAAAAACAAAGCTCAGGGCCAAAAGAGCAGGGGGGAGGGTTCAGCTTCCCCTTCCTACCCAGCCTTGCTGCATTTTAAATCCCCCCACCGGCCCACTGCTTTGTCGAGATTGGGCAGGAGCCCAATCCTCATGTGGTTCTGCCACCATCACATGATTGCAACTCGTCCTTTCCAGGGAAGTCTCAGGTGTATGACTATCAAACTGCACAAATTTGTGAGCTGCTATGTAGTCCTTTTAAATAAACAATGAGAAGCCCAAGCCCCTCAGCAGGTACTCTAGAAGCACCTCAGACAGAAAAGGCTCCAGCTAGCAATGGACCCTAGCAACAATTATTGTTGACATCACATACATTCTAAGCACCATCTTGAAGGCATTTCCCGCACAAGACCTAGTGGGTTTGGGTCCAAGGGTGGCATATCTGGCACATCATCAATTCAAAATTTTCTACCCCCATACTGCACCCCAGTCTGTCACGTGAAATAGGGTCTTCAGCTTGCCTCGTGATAAGGCCAGCCTTGTGGTCTGCCAAACAATGAAAACTCTTCAATCATTTTGAGGTATAATTTATAGGGAGAGTCAAAATTATTAGGAAATTAACCTTATTTCTGATAGAACTCAGATCACAAACATGTAGACCAGCCTTCCCCAACCGGCTGCCTTCAGGATGTGTTGTATTACAATTCCAATCATCTCCAGAAAGCCTATAAAACAACCCTCCCCACTGTAATGTCAAGTGGCTTATTTACACTGAATATATAGTACCAGGTTAATTGTTATGGCTTCCCCCAAAGAATTGTGGGAACTGTAATTTAGAGAGGGTAGCTACAGGGAAATACCTGTTGGCGATCTCTATTCTCTCTCACAGAACTACAGCTCTCAGGGTTCACCAAAGAGAGGGAAGACTATAGTGTGGACATGCCTATAGAATTATGGAAGGGGCCAAGAAGTCCTCTAGTCCAATCCTTTGCATAAAAGGCAAGTCCAACTGCCCACAAGAACCTTGCACAGATCTGCCTACACAATTCAGCCCACAGCTTGCCACAAGCAGAAAGCAAATACACCCCCCAGAAAAGATACCTGTAGAACAGATGACTCAAGCAAGTGAGTCAAGCTACATGGAGCAGGGGGGAGATGAAAATCCCCTGGGGTCACTGCCAGTGTGACCTAGGGAAAATGTCTTTCCCCATCCCAAATATGGGATCCCTGAGCATGAGCAAAACCAACCCACCAGTTCACCCCAAGATCATTTTGTTGGGTGCCACATAGGGAAGGACAAATCAGGCTATTTCAGGTCTGTGTCAGTTTTGAATGTGTTCATTCATAAGTCAGTCCCATCCTGTTACCAAATTAATCTGTGGTGTGTTTTTAAAAAACAACATATGCAAATTTGTATTTAAATATGTATTTTTGAACATATTTTCTCACAAAATATGCATTTTCTCTCAATGTACACATTTCTAAATGTACCCTAAAATATGCTACTTTATATTTTATATGTGTTAGGGTACATTGTTTTTGCTGGGAAGTGCATCGCAAAATTGGTGAAATGTAAAATTCAATGGATAACTGTGTTCTGATCTGCACATTAGTCTGGGCAATGCAGATCAGGTCAGTTTGCTTTGAATTGTGGACTGAACAAAATTCTCAAGCACCCTTAGTACAATCAGGCTACCCAGCACTCAGTCTCTAGTTGTGGCAGTTCCTGAAGCTGCCCGAGGTAGTGAGGAGAGAGAAACCCAAGATCCCACACAAGAACAGGGGGATGGCACTTCCTAACCTCAGCGGACCATGACTGATGCATGTGAACAGAAACCACTAAAGAGTCTTCTTAATGGTATCCAGCTCTGCACACCAGTGAGAGTTGTATCCAACACCAGTGAAGTTCTTTGTTTCCAGGGAACATACTGCAGATTTTTTTACACCTATAAGAACAATTTTTAAAAAATTCCTTCAATCTCCTGGGATTCTAAGGCAGGCTATCAAGTCACAACTAACACCCGAGCAGAAATCCTAAATTGGGAGGGAAAAAAACAAAAAGGTTGAGCCTTGTGGCATATCCCGATTTAGGATACATGCACTTGAAAACTAGCACTGGGAACGAGCACCCCAGCTCTGCCTAAAGGGCATGGCATGCATTGCAATCAGGAAATCCCTTTGTTTATAAGTGCAAGCAGAATCATAGGCAGACAAAAAGAGTGAGGTACCCCCACCTAACAGCGACCAACACTCCGGATTCCACCCCAGTCCAATGTTTCCCAGCATTCTCTGGGGGAGACCCAGCAGCCCAGACACTCTGTAAGAGCCGCGCATGGTTAGTGCCCACTGGATCCTGTGTTGTGTCAGTACAACGCACGCTACTTTGTGTCAGGTGGGTGATGTGGGGAAGAGCGAAAGAGCCGTTAGTTGGTTAATGTTCGGAGAGAAAGAGAAAGAAGGGCTGCAGAAAAGGAAGAGGAGTCCTGTTACAGGTGCAGTGATGGGTAGCCAGTTGGAGGGGAGAAAGAACAGAAGGGAGTTGCGATCCGTCCGAGCAACGGCTGTTACCTTCCATCCTTCGGCTGCTATGGTGGCCCCATTGGGCCACATGTCTGCGGCTGGCGCGAGCTGGTCGCAACGGAACTTAGGAATAAATGAAGAGCTCCTCTGAAATACCTGAGGAAGTCAGAACATGGAAGGTGGTTGTTTTTTGGGGGGGCTGTATACAGACAGAAAACAAAATAGTGTGGAGTACTAATTTTGGCTCGAGGAGGGAAGCCATAAACAATAGATCAAAATGGGGTGTTTAAGAAAAGCAACAACCCCAAACCTGACAACCAGAAATCTGAGCACAGGACTTGGCCATGCTCTTGATTTGAGGAAGGGTCTGCAGTCAGATAAATTGTTAAGGGCTGAAATCATAAGATATGTCCTGAAATCATGAGTACACGTAAAACACATTGTACATTCAGCTATGGAAATGACTGATAACAATGACATAGAAATAGAAATACAATAATAAGTAACAACAACACCCATTTTAGGCCCTGGAAGTTTCCGGATAAGAACTCTTGAACTTTGCTCCATGGTAGCTGAAATTCTCTTATGGCAATGCCCAAATTCACCTAATGGTCTTGGCCCATCTATAAACTATTTACCCAAAAGATTGTGGTGCTGTTTTGAGGGACACGGAAAAGAAATTGATCTCAGGCTCCCTTTTTGGCACCTACAAATCTATTGCCAATTTGGCTTCCAGTTCTGAAGTAGGCAAAATCCAACAAGCATTGCTAAGAACATAGAAACTGCCTTTCTGGACCAGACCAAGTTTGATTGATTCTAGCATGCCAGCCAGATGCCTCTAGAAAGCTCACAGGTGGCTGTGGGGGGTGGGGGATGATGATAAATATGTTTCCCCATTTGTCCCCAGCATCTCCTATTCAGAAGTACTCCGCTTCTTGTCTATTGACATTCCATTTAGCCATCTCAGCCAGCAACCATTGATAGGCCCATCTAGCATGGTTTTTTCTAAGCCTTTTTTAAAACCACCTAAGCTTCAGTAAATTCTCTTAGCCTTCATCCTTATTCAAATTGAGTGTAAGTACATGCAACAGAACTGAAGGGTAAACATCCTCATTTTACCCTTGCTCCTATTTTCTTCCTCTTCATCTATTGCTTCTCCTTTGTCAAATTTTAGATTGCAAAAACTGGCTTTTTGTTGTTACTCTGTAAATGCATTGTGCACCACTGACGATACAATATAAACAAGCAAACAGCTAGTGGCCATTCCCACATCCTACACTTAGCTCTGTTTTTTTTGTTCTTGTTTTTGTTTTTAAGTCTACACCAAAGTGTAGGAAGTTTTCAGCTCCATGTTTGTGAGTTCTTTTTGAGATATTGAAGTTGCTTCTACCACCACTTGCTGGTGCATGGATCAGAGAGTATTTTAAAAACATAAAAGTTAAAAGTATCTGAGTTAAGTATGTGTTGTTCTTGGCATCCCCTCCAGGAGGCACCAGTAAGCAGCTTCTAAACTCTTGTTTCTGGTGCCATTCCAAGTTGACTAGTATTATACTATATTATCTGCATTTTACAATAGTCATTAATAATCTGATGAATTCCTGAAATCTACATGGATGATGCATGTTCAGGGGAGATTTCATTTCCTCTGCTCTCCAAAGGATTTTTTTTTAAAAAAAGAACTGGAAATTGTTTTGACAAAAGCTTTGTTTAACTAAGTGGCTCACTACATATTACACTCTTAACTTGTGTAACAGTCCCCCAACACCTTTTGTCTAAAAAGAAAAGTCACCAGGAAGCATTAATTTCGAGTGGATGCATGAAAGGAGGGAGGAGTTGCTATTTTCCAATATGCACCATTTCTCCATTCCAAACAAATGGGAATTTATTTATTACCTTTATATCCCAGCTTCCCCCCCCCCCCCCGTCTTGCCAGGAACCCAAGGTGGCTTACGTGGTCCTCCTGCTCTCCATTTTATCCTCACAACAACCTTATGAGGCAGGGTAAGCTGAAAGTCAGTGACTGCCCAAAGTCACCCAGTGAGCTTCATGGCTGAGTGGAGACTAGAACTTGGATCTCCCGAGTCCCAGTCGAACCACTACATCACACTGGCTCTCTCTTTTGCCTCCATGTGGTTCAAAAACTGTACATATAGCACCACAATAACTATTGCTAGGACTACAATAAGATTTTGGAACAGTCTGGGCAAGTGTCAGGATAGAAAGCTAACCAAGGAAAAATATCTGATAACCAAAGCAGGAATCAGAAAGAAATAACTGACTCTACATGGGAAGATAAAGGAATTGGATATATCTTTGGATATAGTGACTTTCCCAAATGTATCTATCTACACTAGGGATAGACTAATCTATCAATTTTGGTTTCACTCATTCTCATTTTCCAACCTTAATGTTCATTTTGTCCTGTTTCCGTTCGCAGTTTTTTTTTTAAAAAGAAGCAAACTCTGCATGAACATTTGTGTGCATTTTGTGCACATTTCTCTTGAAATATACATTTTTGTATGCAATTTTTCCAATAGCATCTATTTTGTATGGTATTTTCATCAATATACAAACTTGTTACACTTCTCCCATTTTTGTACACATCTTTTGACTGGCGAACTGCATTGCAAAATATGGAAAAGTGCAACTATCAAAGTATAATTGCATTTTGTATTAGTTTGAGAAGTGTGAATTAGGTAAATAAATTCATATTAAAATGGGAACCAAACAAATTTCACCGACCTTGGGTCCCCAGATGTTGCTGGCCTACAGCTCCCAGCATACCCAGCCAGCATGGCTAATGGCAAGCGATTCTGCCCTATTCTAGATACTTTGGTCAACAAGTCACAGCAAGAGTTAAAAATTTGGGCATCAGGAAAACGCTGGTGGATGGGGAACATTTTCATGATAAAAATAAAATATTAGCAACATTTTTGTTGCTTTCCTTTACTTTATCTCTAGTAACTCCATTGTTGGGGGCAGGGGACTTACACTGCAATCCTATAATTGTCAGCTCAGAAGTAAGTCCCCACTGATTTCATTGGGACTTAACTCCTGGGGAAGTGAGTATAGGACTGCAGCTTCAATCAAATTCAGTCCTGTTTGAACAAATATCTGGAAGTATAAGGTTCCAAGGGTGAAATACGGAATACCCCAACAAGGTGCCTTGTATGGTAGTTATGGCTGTTCCACGTGTAACCAAATACTACAATGCACCTGTACTGGCTTCTATGTATCAACTGATGTTCAATGTGTCAAGTGCATGTTGGAACATTGAACAATGTAATATAAATAGTCCTCTGGCAGCATGGATTTGGTTGAGAAAATTAGACCAAAAAGTAATGAAATATGCATCATAATTGCTGTCCAGATGTGTCAGACTTCCGTTCCCATCAAACCCAGTAAGCATTGGTCATGAACGGAGAGTTGTAGTCCAAAACAATTGGAGAGCACCAGGTTGGGGGAAAGTTAAACTATGATATCTGCGAACAATACACAGTTATCAGGTACATAGCCTTTCCAGAGGCAGGAGGAGTGGGAGGCAGATGCATTACGTATGTATAATGAAGTAAAATGTAAAATTCAGAATCACTTCCTATTTTCAGTATTTTACAAAGCAGGAGTCAAATTCAAGCAATGCAAAGAGAAGACGTGACAAGAAGCTTGACAAAATTTGAATAGTTGTTAATACTTTCCATTACTTGTAAAGGGGTCTTCTCAATGGAATTCAGATGGAGAATTAGCCTAAAGTTTACAAGTATAAAGGCAAATGGAAAAGGGATTTACAGGGGTCAGTTTCAAACTTGCAATGGGCTTACATTTGTAAAGAAAAACCAAGTTAACCTTTAGATGTCAGATCTATAGAGAATTTTTATAAATTGTCATATTGATATTATACTCCTTCTAGTATTAGGAGAATGTACAGAAACACATCTGGTACTTGCTGGAGGCGTACTCTGTGTCCAGGCAGATGTCATGTACATATGGAGATCCTGTAACAAAGTGAGTTTTATATACTGGAGGAACATTATTAGAAAGAGCTAAGATGTATCAGTTTACAATATACCACTAAACACCTTAGCAATTATCCTGGGTTATTTGAAACCATACGTCTCAAAAATACCTATCAATACATTTCTTGTAGGAAATGTGTTGATAACAGCAGCACATACTATTTTAGCGATATACTCGAAAAAGAATTGTCGCCTACAGCTGAGCTTCAGGTGTGGTAAGCCATATTAATGAACAAGCTGACCTTTTATAAGCATTGGTGGGAAGGAACAAATCAGACATGACCTATGTTGCTTGATCAATGAAGATGGTTTATTGTATACTAGCATCATAATAGATCTAATGAAAATGTCTGACGTATTGTCAATGGTGTAATATTTGTATTAATGAGGCTTAGTTTAGAAACTTGATAGTTGTTTTTTGTCTTCTTTTTTTAAACCCTAGCATATTTGTAAGGCCAAACATGCATTTGAAACGCTGCAGGGGGAAATTGCCCCTTTAGAGGGGGCAATTTGGAGTGTAGAATAGCTGGTGGGGACTGGGTTAAGCACCTTCTCCCTCTCCTGCTGCTTCTCCACTCCAAATCCATCCCCCTTCCAGAAGCGGTGTTGCTTTTTAATAAAAGGCGTGGGGGGCGGGCAAGGGCAGGGAGGAGACTCACACATTAGTGTGCAACATATAGTTAGCCCCTAGTTGTTCAGCAATTGTTGCCTGGTTACTGATGAACAAGGAGGGCCGGTGGGTGCCTGTCACAGGTTGCTAGAGCAATAATTCAACTTTAAAAATATAAAAGTAACAGCAACTAGATGATCTCTCAGTACATAATACAGTGAGTTTGGCCCAGACTATAAGCCTTGGGGGGGGGGGGGTCCAATATTTGGCCAATGAAAGATTTAGCACTAAGTGAGTGCAAAGTCTGGGGGCACAGGCTATATTTAGGGAAAGTATATAAGCATTTACTAACATTCTGCCAAAATGTAATCTGCAAAGTGAATGTTCACCTGTGGAAATCCCCAATCTGAGGGATTTCTCAGTGTATTTGCCAAAGTTTTAAAATCTATTCCTCATAACATTCAAGAGGTCCATCTCTTGGTTTTATATGCAACTAAAGAAGGGGTTTCTCAAGTTTGGCCACAATGGAAGCACAGTGCGGCCACTGAGTCACCCCACTGACTTGTGTGGAAAAGATCATGCTCTGGCCATATCTGCAGCTACCATGTATGTTATGCAGCCACAGTTCTGAAGACCAGATGCATGCCACTTCTCAAGAGCCCCTTCTTACACCTTCCCCCTCCTACCTCAAGTTCAGCTATGATCCTGTCTTCATCATCATCATCTTTGATGGCAGAAGCAATGATGGGGGGCGTTGAGGCAGGCCTGGCCACCTCAGACACTGTCCTCCTCAGTTTCACCTGTGGCTTCTGGGTCTCCAGCTCTTCCGATTCGGCTTTCTGGAATCACAAGCAAGGGAGCAATGAATGGGAAGGAGGGAGGGATTGAGTCATAAATGGAGGGAAAGGGAAAAAAGGCATGGGACAAAGCTAATCCAGTGGGTGTCTCCTCTTGCATGACACTGGCCCACTCCTTTTCATGGGGATGAAGGGTTTCATACCTTCATAAAACCGGATTCTTTTTTGCTGGTGACAATCACCTCTCCTGTGCGGGTGGTTGTGAGACCGTGGGAGGATGGGAAGCTCCGCCGTGGTGGGGGTGGGGGAGGAGACTTGGAGGGCTTCTCTGTCCGATATCTGGGCACCGTCAACTCATCTAGGGAGATGACAAAGTTAGAGTGTCATACATTTCATTAATGGTACTCTCTGGCACAGATAGTGTTGCCCATCATTACTCCATCTGCAGAAGCAGAGCTTTTTAAAATGTGCAACCAGACACAAAATGTGCAGTTCTAGGAAAAAATGTGCAGTTCTTAAAGAACATATACACCCTTCCCAAAAAAAAGTCATGCAAAAGTTGTATTATGTTTGCTAATGATAAATGTGACTGATAACAACGTGAAACAAAGTGTGTAGTCCTGGCTTCTCTGCCACCCCAGACCCTCATCAAACATACCCATTTCTTCTCCCCCTGCCAAAGACAGTCCCCTTAGATTCCATTCCTACTCTCCACAGAGCATTTACCAGTGTTTCAAAGATGAAGGAAATCATCCTGGAACATGGGTGGGTGGGTGAAATGTGTCCCCCATCTATTTTGCAGCCCCCACTGTCCCATCAGCTAATTTCAGTGACAAATGCGGTGGGGACAGTGGGCGGCCCCGGGGTTAGTCCACTGGGGCAATGTAGTCCCCCCACCTCTGGAAGTTGCCCAGCCCTGTTCTAGAACATGGGGACTCCTTTCCTGTCAAGTCACATTAACTTGTCAATGTTACGATAACGGCAGTGGTGATCCCAGAAAATAAGAGGCAAGTTAAATCAGCAGAGAGTAAAACTCTCCACATGCTTAAAGTACTACTACTTTATTTTCTCTTTACAGTGTATGGAATATGTGGAAAACAGATTACTATTTCTTTAAGAGTTGACTACTACCTGTTCCAGATCCCTTCTGCCTCCATTATCTCATGGCATCCTCCCTAATAAGGACAGGGGACCGCTCCCCCTCAGTCACTGCACAGTGGCAGAGTACCACTTTCCATTCCACCTCACTGCCACATCTCTCACTGTACCTCACTTAAAAGGGAAATAAATCTCCAGTTTGGAACCCTATACTGCTCTGTTGTTCAAGCAAGGGCAGAAGGCCAGTCTCCTAATATTTATACTGGGCCTGGTCATTCCAGAGGCTTCATATTGTATGCCAATCACAGGAACTGAAGCTGCCCACCCCTGTTCCCTCCTGTGTCTGAAAAAGGTTTTGAGGCCTGAGTACACACAGACCCAGAGCGGGAGCTCACTAAGCTAGACTGAAGCTCAGCCTTGAGGGTTCCTTGTTTAAGTCCTGGAGTCTCTGACACAACCAATGCAAATTTCTGCATGTGCATGTTGCAATTGCACAAATAATGTTGTCAGGATCCGCTCCTCCAGGGTAGCGCCACGGCCCCTCCTAGTGGCAACACTACCTCCTTGCAGGAGCGAGCCCAGGGTTTGTAGTAGGTACTCGCAGGGTGTAGCCTTCTGCTCCTGGCTGCTTTCAGGCCAGCTAATGCAGCCTAGCTGGAAGCAGCCAGAAGGACCTATATAAGGGCTGCAGTTTGCCTTCAACCTTTGTCACAGCAACACCAACCTCTGTGTTGTTTGCAGCTGGTTCCTGCTTCCAGTGACCAAGATCACCCCTGACCATCAGCCATACTGGCTGGGCTGATGGGAGTTGCAGTCCAAACATGAAGAGGGTGTCAGGTTGGGGAAGGCCAATGCATATAGCCAGCTTCTGCAACTATCAAGTACTATCAGGACCACACTACACATTACATGAAATCTGTGATCATAGATTTCATAGATCATAGAGTTGGAAGGAGCCTACAAGGCTATCGAGTCCAACCCCCTGCTCAATGCAGGAAACTAGAGGAGGGGTCTCCCATCCAAGTAACAACCAGGCCTGACCCTGCTTAGCTTTCCACACTCAGACAAGATGAGCCAGCATAAGCCACAGGCCACATTTAAGATGACTGTTTATTAATTTTTTATAGAGCCTGTGTCTTGGGGACACAATCGGGATGGGGGGGCAGGCTTCTTTCCACCTGGAAACAGCAGCTTCCAGGTGGCTGCTTTTCACTGAAACTGTGGCACAGGGGGAAAGGATTAAATCACAGTCCTAACTCCTCCACATAGGTTGCGTGCCAGTTGCACACAGGCATTTAAGGCAATGTGCAGCTTGGCCCTCAGTTGTATAAAGCTGCAGAACAGGACAGACTTTTAGTCTAAATATATCTCTTCTCCTCTCTCTCTCTCTGTCACTTACTCACAAACACGCCAAGTCCCACACAAGCTCTCCACCCTTCCGCACCTGCTGCCTTACCTGATCCCCGGCGACCATTGGGGTCCATTTTGGTTGTGGTCTTCTGTGCATGCTGGGGTTTGGCGGGCTTGTGCTCTGGGGTGGAGGCAGCACTCCCACTTCCACCACTGCTGGAGGTCTGCTTGTGCTTGGCTGCAAACTCCAAGTCGGGGATGGCTTTCATCAGCTCGGCTTGGGTCTCTTCCAGGAGGCGGTTAATATCTTTAGCGCTGTACTGGGTCAAGGCTGCCCGCTTCTCCTCCCAGTCACGCTCTGCAGCCTGTAAAGCAGGGTAGCCTGTAAAGCAGGGCTGTAAAGCAGGGTAGCCTGTAAAGCAGGGCTGGATTAACTGTTATGCAGATTTACTCTAGAGCAGGCCCCCACCGCCAAGGACACCTTTTCTAAAAGACGAGGTGCTGGGGCTTATTGAGGAAGGGAAAATAGGGAGGCAGTCACTCAGCGAGGAGGAGTGCTGTCTTCCCCGCTCGGCCATGAAACTCACTGGGTGACTTTGGGCCAGTCGCTGACTCTCAGCCTAACCTACCTCACAGGGTTGTTGTGAGGATAAAATGGAGAGGAGGAGGAGGAGGAGGAGGATTATGTAAGCCGCCTTGGGTTCCTTGCAGGAAAAAAGGTGGGCTATAAATATAAGAAAGAAAGAAAGAAGGAAAACTTAGGGTCCTCCCACCCCTGTTTAGCAGGTCTGAAAGAGAAGGGTCCTCCCACCCCAAGCCAAGCTATGCTGCAATTCATGTCTACTGAGGTAGTTCTTTTTCTCTCAGCACACTATTGTATTGCACTTGTGGTAGTGAAGTTTCTAGCACCGATTGCCTGATTTGGGATGGTATGTGCATCACAAACTTTCCTATTCCTCAGGGAACAATGCTGCCAGAATGTTTGCAGTCCAGCTTCTGGGAGAGAAGGGGAAATTGTCATAGGAACACAGAAAGCTGCCTTATACTGAGTCAGACCATTGATCCACCTAGCCCAGTACTGCCAACAGTGACTGGCAGTGGCTCTCCAGGGTTTCTGGCAGGATTCTTTCCTGCCTTATCTGCAGATGTTGGGGATTGAACCTGGGGGACCTTCTGCATGCAAAGCAGGTGCTCTACCACTGAGTCACAACCCCTCCCCTCCCAGTCAGTTTGCCTGGGAGGAAAACCTCACATAAGTCCTAGGGATAAGGGTAGCTTTGTGAGGCACTCTGAGGACTGGGAAGAGGCCTCAGGAGGTTGGGAAGTTAAGGGCCGAGCTTGCATTTGAAAATCTGCATGGGAGAAAAGCTGCTGGTCTGTGTGTGGTAATTTAGCATGGGGGAATTGCGGGTGCTTCTCTTCCCACTACTTTTCCTTGCCAAATCACACCCCTTCCAAAGTTTTTCCCCCTTCAAGGGGGGGGGGGAGATAGTTACTGGGCGACTGCCACAAATTTGGCTCCAAGAGGCAGAGAACCCAAAGGTAAGGTAGCTGAAGGAAGGCAAGAGGCTGAAAATCAGGAGCCTTGCAGAAGGACAGATGCAGGGGAAAGAGGCTTTAGGAAGCACCGTGTGGCTCCAGATGGAGGGCCCCTATCACTACCAGTCAAAAGGCATTGTGCAGCTATTCTGTCTTTCCCTCCTTAATGGCTTTTTTTGTGGTAAGGAAAAAGATGAGGAGGTGGGAAAACATGGGAGGGTTACAAATGGAAGACAGCAGCATGTGGACCCCTCCTAAAATTCATGTTTTGAGGCAGGATAATTGCACAGCAAAAGCCTCATCAGGAAGCATCCATGAACTGAGGAAATGAGGTGATAATGAGTGAGGAAGGCAAGGGAGATTTAGAGGGTGATGGGGCTAGAATCTTACCAGGGGACTGTCAAGGTTCTGCTACTGCAGGGACCCCTTTGACCTGCCCTTGGAAGATCTCTGCCTCTTCTCAAAGCTTCTCCCGTTCCAGGAGATCAAATCCTTTGCCTGTTTCCAGTAGCATGGGAAAGGCTTTAGACGTGGTGAATAAGTCACTCCAAACTCTCAGGGTACACAACAACACTTTACTTATTATATTAGGGTATTTACATAATAGAGTGGTTATAATTCAAAAGCAAGTATGATAAAATTAAACAAACAACTAATACAAGGTTCTCTAGCTTAACTTCAGACTACCTCTCTCCTCTGCAGTCAGTCTCTCTCTGCACTAGCTGACCACACCCCCACACATATATAGCCTTCCCAGGGTTAGAAGGTTATAATCATGTGACTTTGAACAGGAGATATAATTCTTAACTTCTATTGGGTGAACTAAAACTCTCAAACTCCCCCTCCCATCCTGAAGTGTTTGGGCCTTCAGGCTTCAACTAATCTAGGGAAGTGTTTGGGCCTTCAGGCTTCAACAAACTTAAGCCTGTGTAGGCCTCAATCCTTCACAGGGACAGAAACCATTTTCTTTTGGGGGCTGGATTCCTTTGGGGGTAATCTGTATGCCAGAGGTGGGCAGGGCCAAAGCTAGCAGTGGGTAGGGCCTTTCTGAGACCCCCCCTGTCTGTCTGTCTCTCTCCCCCTCTTCCTCCCCACTCAGTGAGCAGTGGGGGAGGGGGACATATCACTCTCCCCAGAAGCCTGAGCTTATTGCTTGCAGAGGGCCTTGGAAATTAGGCTGAGGGCTGCATGCGGCCCTAGGGCTACAGCTTGCCCACCTGTGATCTAGACCCTGAAAAAAGCTGCTATACCTTAAAAGGGAAATCTTATCCATGGTAGCTTCTGCTATCACTTGAGCTTTTGTTTTATTTTTCTTTAAAACAATGCATTGTCTCAGGAGGTTGGCAAATGAGACCAGCATTGAATTGAGAAAACAGAATAATAGTATGTAAAAGGAATTGAGTGTGAACTACAGTGCCACTGAAGAAGGCCTTCAGGGCCGAAACGCGTTTGGCTTCATCATCTATCAACAGAAAAGCTTCTTTGCTGAAAAGACTTATCTCTGGAAGCAACAAACAAAAAAACATTGGCATTAATAATATCGCACCCAGAGATAAAAGCCCTCTTGTTTGATAAAAACATTCAAGATCTTCTTCAGCCTATGAGTAGCTATTATTTACATGTCTATGAAGTTTTCTGGCTTTTACATGTTTTATATTTTGTTATATTTTTATATATATAATTCTTTTAAAATATAATTTTACATATCTTGATATTATAAATTCAGTTTATTTTACATATATTTTTCTTGACTTTTAAGTTTCTGTAATATGCCACCTGCCGTGGTCAGGAACTGTTTCTTCTAAGCCAGTGTTCTCCAACCTTGGGTCCCCAGATGTTTTTGGCCTACAACTCCCAGCATGCCCCAGCCAGCGTAGCTGGCTGGGGCATGCTGGGAGTTGTAGGCCAAAAACATCTGGGGACCCAAGGTTGGAGAACACTGTTCTAAGCCAAAGCAGCCCTCCATAATCACCCCAAGCATAGTCTACCAGAAAAACCCTCTCTTTCCCCTGCCTGAAATGGCTTGGAGATGGGACTGAAGGAGATAGCAAGAGAGAGGCAGGGAAAGAGACAGAAGGATGTAAGGAGGAAGGGGGGCTCCTTCCCTCCCTACCCCCTGTTCTCTCCCATTCCCCCCACTGATTCAGGTAGCATGGAGGGAAGTAAGAAGTAAGAGATAACTGGCAACTTTGGTGCTAGACGGTGCACCTGCCTAGAGTGTTGCGCAAGCCCCACTGAAATGAATGGGAGGAGCTGCACGAAAGCATGGCATTTTAGCAGGGCTAGAAAAGGAGAATGTCCCAGTGGGTTGTGCCCTATATCCAGTGGAGGCTGGTGGCTCCAATGTCAGTGGGGCGGCGTGTACCCACTCCAGGTTTCAGTCTGAATTTTAAGGAGCTATCCGTGGTGCTGAACCCAATCTCCAAAATAGGTTCGGCACCGTGGATAGCTCCTTTAAAGTTCAGACTGAAACCAGGAGTGAATACACTGCCCCACTGACATTGGAGCCACCACCCACTGCTACCTATATCAATTAATGGGGGTGGAGGGCGTGTCAGTTTCCCACCTCAGGCCTCAAGATGTCTTGAGCCAATTCTGATAGTGTTTGTCAAGCCCCGGATCTAGGCCCAAGGGCCAGTGGTTGCCAGACCTTTGTATGTAGCTTCCGTCTCCCAGATCCTGTTTTCCCCCCCTGCTCGGTAAACACGAAGTGCTCTCACCTCCACAGACACTGATCTGTCCATGCTCCTCTTGCTGGGGTTCTCGGAGCCCATCTGGGCCTTGGCAGCAACCATCTCTGAACCCCGGGATGGGTTACTACTCTTGGACATGTGGCTCTGCCCTTGACTTTGCCCGTAGCCAGTTGTGCCCAGGCTATCTGTGGACGCAGTCAGGTCATGCAGGTTCATCGGCGGGCTGGTGGGTACCTCGAAATCCAAGCCCCTGCTGAAGTCACTTTCTGGCTCCACCTTCTTGGGAGACTGGCTGAGAAGGTTACTGGAGGAGTCCCAGACCCCTTCATCTACTTGCCTGCCAAAAAAAGGGCAAGGGAGAGGTCAGAAGCAGGTCAACGGTCTCTGGAAGAAGCCCAGAAGCCTGCCAGGAGATTTACAAATGGCTGCCATCTCGTGCTGCTGTGTTTGTTTGCCAAGAGAGTCCGTTTTTAAAACTGCACATGCGTATGCATGGACAGCAGCATTAATAAAATGATGGCTGGGAGACTGGTGTCAGTGAGGGCAAGAGAAGCTGTGGCCATCGGGAAGAAGCAAATGTGGGTGCGATGGCAATAGAGGGCGATGATGGTAGCCAGTGTGAGGGGCCTCGAGGATCAGGAGGCGGGTCTTAAAATAAATGCCCCAGTTACACTACCCAGACAATGGTCAGAAGGCACCTGGTGTAGTTTCCATTTGTGTGTCTGGTCCTGGCCAATACCTGGAAGGGAAACCATTTGGGAACCCCATGGATGCGGATCTGACGTAGGGATGGGTGAGAATTTTGTTTCAGTTTGATTTTAATAAGAATTTTCAAAATTTGCAACATCCTCAGGACAAAAAGAACTTGAGATATATATATAAAAAAATAGAATGTGGGAGAAACAGAAACTGACAAATTCATCCATCTAGGCCCAGGGCTTTTGAGTACTTTGCTTTTAAAAATCTGGGTATGAATCCCTGTGTATTTAGCCCTGTTACTGCTGAATTAAGGTTGCCACCTCTTTTTTCTGCCAGGCTTCTCATCTTGAACAGCTACATGGCAAGCAGGTAAAAAATGGCCCTACCCATTCTGGGAACAGCTGTACCTATTGAATTTGGCTGGTGCAGATGGGTGAGAATTTAGTTCAGTGTTGCTAAGAACTTATCAAAATTTGGAAATTTCTCCACATTCAGGACAAAAAGAACTTGATTTTTTTTTTTTTTAAATCGAATGTGGGAGGAAGTGAAACTGGCAGATTCACCCATCCCCGGTTCTGTGCTCCTTGGAGGAAGCCAGTGATACAAATACAGCAAATAACTTGTTTCCAAGTACACCTGCAGGGCATCCTAACAGGACGTCATGAGCATCTTTGGGGGAGGAGACTAATATCCTGGCCTATCAGGTCCCAAGAGAAACAGCAGGGCTTCCTCTCACTCAAGAGGGGCTCACTCACTTGCGGACTTGCGTCAGGGTGTCGGTCACTGCCTTGCACCGCTTGAATAGGCCATCCAGCCGGTGCGGCTCTTCCTTGAGGAACTTCACAGCCTCCACCTCTACACGGAGGACCACACGCATTTTGCTCTGCAGGCTGGGAAAATTAGCTGCAATGCCAGGGATGGGCAGAGAGGGAAGGGAGAGGCACGGGGGTCAGAGCAGGCCCAAGGAAGGCTTTCACCTGGGGGGAAAGGGAGGCATGGAGCCGAGAAGGGAAGCAGGCGGGTGGGATGGTGAGGCTCAGGTGAGTGAGAAGTCAGGCCTCCCCTGGACATTACTGTTATTCAGTCTCAGAGGAGAAACATCATTCCCCCACTGTATAAACACCCACCACAGCCTCTCCCACCTCCCAAGAGCACAGCCAGTCATAAGCAAGGTAAGCACTTGTGTATTCTGAATTCATGAGACGTGGGAAAGGGCTACAAAGCCACAGCTCCCCAGTGGTGGCATACATTTGTCAATATTTGTTTACTTTTTTCACGAGGACTAGCAACATAAACATAAATGAAACCTAAAATGCCCTTGATTTGTTTTTAACCAAGAATAATCAAGTATGATAAGGGTTTGGGGAGCGGGTGAAGAAAGGAGATGACAGAGGGCTAATCCCTGTCAATAACCAGGGGAAACTCACTCACAAAACTTGCTGCAGCACACAGGAGACACTGGTCCACAAAAACAACTGTCAGATTCAGACCTAGAAAGTTTCAGGCCCAAGCCCTTGGTAGGACCTCAAGATAAGTCTACACCAACCATTTTTATTGCTTTTACTTTGGTTTACCTTCTGCTTCCCTTTGTGTTAAATGTCAGAATTTTGGTGAATATCAACATATACCAGTAAAATCTTAGACTTAGTAAGAAATGTCAGAGATCCTTGTATTGTGGACCTGCTTTTTGACATTTACACCATCAGAATGAGGGGGAAGATCTTTTTTTGGTGGAAATGAAACTGACCTTTGGATATTCACTGAAGGCACTCAGTTGGCTTTGACATTTCTCAGTAAATGTCAGCATTTTCTGAAACCTCCCTCTTGATCCTACCACAATCTTACGACTCCTTGGTAAATGCTAACATCCACCAAGTTTTTGACATTTACTGTAACGTAATATACAGTATCTCCCCCCTCAGGATTACTGGGATGTGCTTACTTTAAACCCACCCCCCCACTAAAACTCAGTCTTATTTGGTTTGGGGTTGCATTGCCTCCAAGCACCAGGTAGGTAGAATAAGTTTTGTAATCAACATGTGTATAGACCAGTGTTCTCCAACCTTGGGTCCCCAGATGTTTTTGGCCTACAACTCCCAGCATGCCCCAGCCAGCTATGCTGGCTAGGGCATGCTGGGAGTTGTAGGCCAAAAACATCTGGGGACCCAAGGTTGGAGAACACTGGTATAGACAGTTATGCACCCTTAAAATACTGGTGCCTTTACTGTGGTGTGGGGAAAGATTTTTATTTTTTTAAAGAAAAAGAAACTAACAACACAATTCTATGCATGTTTAACCATGGGACTTACTTCTGAATAATCCATGGGGCTTCCTCCTAGGTAACTGGGGACAGGATTGCTGCCACAGTGTGTGTGTGTGTGTGTGTGTGTGTGTGTGTGTGTGTTGTGGGGGTGGGGAAGCTCTGAGAATGGAGTAAGAATGGGACAATAGTACCACAAAGCATTTGTCCAGATGAGCTTAAGAGGTCAGTGCTTGCTTTATGAAGCGCCAACTTTCACATATGTCAGTACCAAAAAAATCCACATATCCTGTGTCACGACCTGATGCATTTCAGCTGTCAACAAGGAGTAGGGGGAGGGAGAGTCCCAAGTGTGTGCTGTTGCTTTGGGGAAACTGATGATGCTTTGAAGAAAGGCAATGGCCTGGCTTTTCCATAGACATAGATTCCATAGATCATAGACTTGGAAGGAGCCTACAAGAAGGCTATCGAGTCCAACCCCCTGCTCAATGCAGGAAACTAGAGAAGGGGTCTCCCATCCAAGTAATAACCAGGCCTGACCCTGCTTAGCTTTCCACACTCAGACAAGCTGAGCCAGCGTAAGCCACAGGCCTGTTGGATGTAATATTCCCAGCTTGCTGAACCACAGTATAGGAAGCCAGGAATGAGAACCAGGCCGACACACTCCCCTATTCTAGGGATGGTTGAGGAATTTGTTTGGCTCGCATTTTAATGTGAATTTACCAAATTTGCACTTCCCAACCCTACACATGAATCAGAATGCTGTTTGCTGCCAAAATCCATACATTTCCAAAGTATACGATGCAGTTTTAAAAAGTGTACAAAAATGTGTACATTTCCCCCCAAAATGCATATATTTGAAAAAACGTGCACCAAATATTTTATTCAATTGGGGAAATGCTTACATTTCAAAAGTGCACACAGGAATGCACTTTGGGGATAATGTGTACAAAAATTGCGGATTTATTGAAAAATATGCACAAAAATGCATGCACATTTTCATTCCAAGATGGAATCGGGATAGAATGAATTTAGTGCTGGAAATATGAGAACCTGAATAGCCCTCACTCCTTACCTCACCTCTTCCCTTTGCACGCTGATCCTGGTTAGCTCAAATTTAGTTCCACATCACGTCTGAAATGATTTAATGTCAGTTTACTAACCAGGATCTTAAACCATGGTTTGAACACAGTTTAAGATTCTGATTGGTAAACCGACATTAAACTAGAACTTTCCATTTCAGTTGTAACAGCAAACTACAGTTTAAGCTAACCAGGCTTGATGCACTTCAGCCCGCACACAAAGGGAGGGTTGGGTTGAGGGGAGAGTGGGTAAGCCTGATGCTAGTTCCTAGCTTGTTAAGCGATGGTTTTGGAAGCCCAGAATGTTACATCCAAAAGGGCCCACTGTCATTCAGCTTAATGCCTACTCCACCTGGTCAATGTATATGTTTGTAAATACGACACAAATACCATCAATCTCTAGTGCTCTCACCCCACAAGGAAACTGACCTAGGTGGCCCTCTGGAATTTCTTACAGGAATATAAAACAAATGCATCTCTACTAATGAGAGGGGGTATAGAGAGAGATCTCCAGCCCAGTGGCAAGAGGTTGTAGGGAGGTAGATATAGTGTGTGTGCAGGGGGTGGGGAGCAGAGGAGAAGGGGGGGGGGCACGAGCCAGTCTCCATACGGAAGGAGGAGGCAAAGGAGAAAGCATGAACTGTCATGTTAGATCAGCTTGGAGTCCCCAGAATGTGCTCTGACAGCAAGCAGCAGTGCAAACAAGGACACTGGCAGGCAAGCAGCATGCAGAGGAGATCCACACACGCGTACATTTCTGCATATGCGCGATTGCCTGTGAATGTAAATGGTATGGGAGCTAGCATTGCTACCTGTCGTACAAGCACACAGGTTTGTGCAACATTTTGTGAGGTTAAACAGTAAGCTCCTCTTTGGGCAAGAAAGAGTAGCTCTGTGCAGTTCTGAAGCTTGCTATCCTATCTCTTCACAAAGCATACATCAACTTGCAGGACTCATTGCCACAGCATATTTTGATGACCACTAACATCAACTGCTTTGAAAAAGGATTACAAGGACAAATGATCTACAAATTATTCCCTTCGTGGAGAATAAGCTATTGGCTCTATGGTGCCACTAGGACAGGACTTTGGGGCAGAGGTCCATGGACCCACTCAGCAGAATGAGCAGGAGGGGCCCCAAATGCAGCAGGGCTGGCTTACCATTTAAAAAGGAGGATCCTCGTAAAGCCATTAAGTCTAGAATCTAAAATGATCTAACCGCACCACTGGTAGCTTAAAATGAAACCTCCATTATCATACACAGGGTGTCTCTGACTGCTGGAGGCTGGCAACAAACCACAGGGAGTGTCTGCTGCTTCCATCCAGCCCTGCTTGTGCGTTTCCCGGGGTATCTGGCTAGCCACTATTGGAGTGCTGGGCTCAGCAGACCTTTGGTCTGAGCCAGCATGATGATTCATAGAATCATAGAATAGTAGAGTTGGAAGGGGCCTATAAGGCCATTCTTATGACTAATATATTGGAAAGCCCATAGTTTCCTGGGGCTTTTACAGGCAGGCTGTTCATAATATGTATGACAAATAATGCAAAAGTCTGCACTGGAAAATATCCCTTCAAAAATGCTGCATTCAAGAGAAATCCACACTGTATTCAAATATTCTTATTTCTCAGAAAACTTACCTGGAGTCCATTTTATTCTGAAATTGAGATTTGGGTTTGGACAGAATTTCGAAATAATTTTGGCATGGCAGTGGCAGAAGGGAACATAAAGGTAAGGAGCAGCGGAGATGTGTCGAGTAGGGGAAACATGACTGGAGGCAACGATAGTGGGACGTAGAACATGAAATCGTAGAATCATTGTTGGAATGAACCAGAAGGCTAAACAACAGGAGAGCATTTGTCCCTCAGTATTCCACACACAGAGCAACTCAAATGATGGAAGCCCTGCTCCTACCGGTAGAACAGGAAAGGTGGATTTCTGCAGACACACTGCCTGCATATTTCTCAGATTCATCTCCAACAGAATCATGAGGGCAAGAAACTTCCTTTTTTAAAAAGTGACAGCTGAGATTCTCACAACATTAAATTCTGTACTAGATACTGCACAGGATTTCTGTCCGTGGAATAATCCAGGAGAACCCCCCTTCCAAGCCAGCCACAGTTATTTGAGCTTTCCCAGCCCCCTCTCACCCTTCAGCTCCGTCAAGGTATCTCCCAGCTGTTTAAGCACCAAGGATTTCTCCTCCAGCTCTTGCGTGGAGATAAGTCGGTGATTGTGGGTCAAATCTTTCTGGATCCTTTCCACCGATTTCTCCAGGTCACTGCAGACAGACACACAAAGATACCATCACACAAAGGTCAGAGAGAGGGAGATGATGTGGAGTTAGTGTTTATTCTTCCTCCCTTTCAAATACATAGTAGGAGAAGGCAATGCGGGACCTGTGAACCTGGCCATCTCACATCAAGAAGACTGAACATTCTTTATTACTGGCTTTCATTTCCTGCTCTCTGTTCTTTCCAGTCAATTCAAAAAGCCTTTAATACTATGATCCCATCTTGCAAGCTTGTAAACAGCCGGGGAATGGCCATAACCAATAGATTCATAGATCATACTGTGGGAAGGGGCCTGCAAGGCCATCGAGTCCAGCCCCCTGCTCAATGCAGGAAACTAGAGAAGGGGTCTCCCATCCAAGTAATAACCAGGCCTGACCCTGCTTAGCTTTCCACACTCAGACAAGCTGAGCCAGCGTGAGCCACAGAGTTACGCATACTTAAATCCATTTGAATTAATGGACTTAAGTATGCTTGAATCTGCGTTAGGCTGTGGGCCATGTGTATGAATGCTCTCTGTGTGTTACACGTGTGGAATGGTCCATGTATGTGTGTGAGCATGGGACCAGTCTAGTAAGTTAAAAAAAAAATATCTCAAGGGAATCACTATGCCATAATGACTATGGGATGTAGAAAGAAATCAGGGAGGCTACCAAAATAGAAACTGAGATAATAATGGGTGACTTCACCTGCCCTCAAATTAACTGGATAGATGCACACTTAAGCATGCACAAAGAGGCAAATTTTTTAGATACAATAAATCACTGTACCTTGGAACAGCCATTGAACTGCCACGCAAAGAAGCAACCCTTGATTTAATCCTAAACTGTGCCCAGAATCTGGTGCATGAGAAATTGCCCAGAAAGTCTGACCTCAGACATATTTAAATTTCAGAAGTGAGGATTTCTCCGAAAAATGAGGGGATTCGTTATAAAGTAGCTAAGTGCACCTTAGAAGGTCAAATCCTTTCAGCAAGTTTGGAGGTAATTTAAAACCATTATGATACGTGCTCAAATAACGTGTATGCTATAAATTAGAAAAAGACAGCACACTGCAGTTCAAAAGGTTGCCAGTGTGGTTAAACAGCAAACTCCAGGAAGCTATAAAATATAAAAGATAAGATGACTTCTAGGGCAGTGCACTCATAAGTCTGCATGCTCAGTGGCTGTGTTTGCACAGAACAGTATGCAAGTGGCTACACATACCAAAAATGGTTTAGCATGTAATCCAAACCCAAGATCCCGGCTTATTGTCCCTTTTACAAACCAGGGTTGTAAACTATGGTTTGTTCTTGGTTTACGAATCCTGGCTTCTTTGAGAGCAGCAAGACAGTATACCTGGTTTGGACAACATGCTAACATTTTTTGTTTGGTTGGTTGCTGACACTAGCAGAAGGAGTCAAGTAGGAGTGAATTTGCTGCGTACACCAGCACGCAGCTCATTCATGGTAAGCCAGGAGCCTGTAAGTTTCAGTGAATTCAGTAGGACATACTCTCTAGTACAGGGTTCTCCAACCTTGGGTCCCCAGATGTTGCTGGCCTACAGCTCCCAGTATACCCAGCCAGCATGGCTAATAGCAAGGGATTCTGGGAGCTGTAGTCCAGCAACATCTGGGGACCCAAGGTTGGAGAGCCCTTCTGGGCTAGTAAATTAGTAAATGTGTTTAGGACTGCAGACTTAATTGCAGAGAAGCGAAATGAACACTGCATCCATCTTAAGTTACCCACAGGGGCTGTTGCGTTGTGCTGGTGGGTACCTGTGCCTGTGCCTCCCATAAGCCAATGGCAATGAGGCAGAACAGTAGCTGCCTCCACCAAACTACCTACGTCTCTACATCTATGTCAAATAGGTGTAAAAAAAAAGGTGAAGATGAAGTTTTGGACTTAATTAACAAAGGGCACAATCCTACTCTCTTTACATGGAAGGCAGGATGTGGGAGGTACATGTATACTGTTTAGAAATGCCTTTCAATTTCTAACCTAAATTTATTAGAGGTCATTCTGTAGCCATTAGGTTGGATCCAGACTTAAGTCCTCCTTGGAAAAGACCCGTAGAAATCAACAGGACTTAAGTTAGTCATTGATTTCAATCGGTCTACTCTAAGTATGACTAAGTCTGCATTCAACCCATTAATTCTATGCAGTCTTTAATCTAAATAGCTTTCCCCCTTTTTCTGTGTTACCCCGACTGGAAGTTGGGGGAAATAGGGTGGGACCAGGAGAAGGGTGTGTGGCCATCTGGGGAACCTGAGAGGCCAGACTGGGACCCTGTAGGGGTGGATTTGGCCCCCAGGGCCTGAGGTTCTGTACCCCTGCAAAATGGGAATAAGTCCCATTTGGCTCAATGTGGCTTACTTCTAAGTAGACATGTACAGGATTGCATTGTCAAAAGGTTATAATAAATTAATCCAACTAATTAATAGATCAAACTCTGCAGCCATACTAGAAAACACTGGAAATCTAATGTTCAATATTAGATTACCGATTTATGTGTGTTAGCAGCCCAAGAGAAGATAGCATAAATGGCAGCAAGGCAATAATAAAATCTGGTAATACTGGGAAAGCTTTCGAGCAGCCTGATCCAATGCATGAATGTGAATGCATCACCATCTCTTCAGAACTTTTACGACTGGCAGTCGTGGGGTGGGTGGGATACAGATTGGGACAACGGCATGGGGAGATTTGTACATGCCCATAGGTTTTCCTCTTGGAGCAAATATCAGACTGTAGTGGTGTGGGTTCTGGGGGAAAGGTGAACAGGATTAAACCCCCATTCCCTCAACACCACACCCCTGATCTAGATCAGGGGGTGGGGCATGTCTGCTATTTAAAAGTAAGTCCCACTGAGTTTTGTGGGATTTGCCCCCTTCTAAGTGAATTTAGGACTGCAGCCATAGACAACTGCATTGAATAAGTCTATATTATTTCCTTTCCTCTTCATTTGTCTAACTCCCCCCCTAATTGACTGTTTTTGTTAATCAATTTAATTTTTTTAATAAGGAGAGGTAGCCTGAGTGGTTTTATGTTAATGTAATATAAACATCTGTTTGTTTTTTACAACTGTAACTGAATATATTTAAAACATAAAAAGAAACATTGTTAAATCCTTTCTCAGCCTCTTTCCCCTCCAAGCTCTATTCTATTAAATCTCTATACTTGTTTCATGGGGACAAAACCAGTTGTTGTTTTCAAATTGAGGATTTGCCATTATTAAGTCCAGTTACATCACCTACAAAATTAACTCCATTGCTCATTCCGCTCAGCAGCTGCCCTGGACAAAACGTGTAGAGACTACAGATTGGGAGCAGTGGGATTTGGTCAGTTCACATTTAAATGTATTTTAATGCAAACTTATCCAATTCCACACTTTTGAACCAATACGTAAACTGAAACTGAGTTATCCTTCAAAATTCACACTTGTCCGAATTTCACAATGAAGTTCTCCAATAAAAACAATCCTTACAAAAATGTGCATATTAGGGATAAATGCACACAGAAATGTGTATATTAGTGAAAATAACTTTTTAAAATGCATAGTTTTAGGGAAATTGCTTGCAGAAAGTGTGTATATTAGGTAAAATTGCATACAAAAAGGCAAGCACTGGGAGAAATGCATGAAAAAATGCATATGGATTTTCATGCAATTTTTTTTAAAAAAATCTCAAAGACTGGTATGAACTAAACTCAAGACTGGAAAAATGAGAAACTGAGAGAAACCAAAATTGACAAATTTGTCCATCCTTTGTGTGTACACACACACACACACACACACACCCCTCACTTTAGCTGTTGGGTTATGAGATCTTCCTCATTGAGGTAGCGGAGGCGCTCCTCCTCCACCATGGTGCGTTGCCGCTGCAAGGGATCCTCCTGTTTGCGCATGGTGTCTGTCACCCGCACACTGATCTCGGTTTCTGTCCGCCGCAGCATTGTCTTCACTGTTTCTTGGTTTTGAAGCTGAAAAGAACAAGATAGTGGTGGGAGAAGAAGTCAGGATGGAGCAGGAAGAAAAGCAGTTATAGTTTTACAGTACCATCAAAGCCATAATGCACCAGACACTGGGAGAGAGGGATGAAAAGAACACCCACTCCGCAATCCAGCCTTTCCTGGAATACCCTTGGAATCCCCAGAATCATCAGGAGCTCTCTCCAATGTGCATCAGTTTCCTTTTAGATTGTGTCTTCACTTCAAAGGCACTTTCCCTGACCCAGCAAAAGAAATCTGAGTGTGAACAACAGGTTCCCACAAGCAGATCTGCTGGCCTGGGCATGCAGAAGCATTCTGTATATGGGGAAAGTGCTCAACACAGGCCTAACCCCATCAGGATCTCCATGCATCCCAAGCTAGCATGCATGGCATTGTTTCTCTGTGGGAGCAGCAACATGCGCATATATACATTTCATTCATTTCATTTCATTTATTTCATTTCTATACCGCCCCACAGCCGAAGCTCTCTGGGCGGTTCACAATTTATACATAAAAACAACAACATATACAGACTCCTGTTATTCCCATAGTTTGCTATGGTTTGGGATGTAGCTCCCTTGTGGTGCACCGATGTGGCAGGCAGCTTCTCATGGTACTAGCTGGGCCATTAAAAGAAAAATGGCAGGAACCAGACAAAGCAGTTGCCTTGTTTCCACCATAGACAGCCAGGGACAACAAGGAACTGGTGCAGAATGAAATTGCCAGCATTTGTGGATTGCAGAAGTTGACTGCATTCTCAATGCACATCTGACTCCCTTCAGAACCACCATGCAGATGGATCATTAAGGCACAATCCACCACAAAGTTCTCCTTCATAACCCTACCAAAACAAACAGGAGCTGTTCATGAATAAGGCGATGCTCTCACATGGTATACACACAGTAACACACAGGGTATACACACAGAGACACACTCCTTCTTTGCAACAGTTAGAATCATAGAATGTGGGCAGCCCAGTCACCCATCCAAGCACTGACCCGGCTCATACCTGCTTAGCTTCAGCATGTGGCCTGCATTATGTGCTCTCGATGCCACCATGCACCTAATTGATACATTCAAATCTATATAGATATATTGATGCATTCAAATCTATATAGATATATAGTCAGATAGCTTGCAGAAGAAATTCCCAGTCAATTGGGTTTTTAGGGATGCTCGATCGGCATGTACATTTAAAGAGCCCTCAAATTGCTATATTTTCTCCAAAAGCAAGATGAAATTGCTTGCAAAGTTCACAAAAGGGGGAAGAGAATGATGATGTGAATTGGGCTTATGTGCATCAGACACCTATAGCTCACGTGACAAGTTAACACTTACCACATATGTACAAGCAGAGGAGGTGCATACATACATGCAGATTCCTCTAGTGCATGAAGCTGGGGGGTGTATGATAATTCAGAAGCTTGGACTTCTCTTTGCATTTCATGTTTGTTGTCATGTCTGGGGCAAAATTCAATCCCTTACTCTTGTAATATGCAAGACACTGTGTTTCAAGTACAAGATTTGGCATGGTCTCTGTCTAACATTTTCTTTTTATTCATAGACAAACTGAAATTGAATCAGTATGTGCACATATACTGTTTGTTTCCATTTTCTAGGGAACAAATGGTGATTCTCTTTTGAAATTAATAATAACTGAAACATCATGCTTCAAAAAAAGGAAATCTATCCTAGGGCTAAGTCATTGTCACCACCATCATCATCATCATCATCATCATCATCATCATCATCAAAATACAATGCCTCTGAATCAACCTAGAGAGTACTGAGGCTTGATCATTTCTTCTACTTGAACCCACCAACTTATATTTGTAATCTAATGAAGGAAAAGACCAGTAGTCAAAATTATTTTTGCACAAATATGTATTTGGTTTGTAAAGTCAAATTAATCCCTTTACATGCCCTGGCCTAAGGCATGCCCTTTGCTGGGAGTAGCATCCATAACCCCAAATCTCAGGATGTTCTCCCAGCGCACAGTGGAGCAATGCATTCGTAAAACAATTGACATTAATAGAGAAAGGCAATTCAGAAACTGGACATGGCAGGCTTTCCAACATTCAGAAATGTCTGGGGGAGCTAAAGGGGCGTGGGCCATTTGCCTTTCCACCCCTCTGCACCGTTTGCCACTTTCCAGCTTCCAACAAGCTGTCTCTGTTAATTATCTCTGGAGCTAAGCAACTCAGAGGAAAACACAGGCACCTCCTGCAGTTGGGGATGGCAAGAATGGATCGTTGGCGTTGCATGCGCAGCTGCCATCTGGCCTTGCGGTTGGTGCCAGATATTCCAAAATTATACCACCCGTCACCAAAGAGGGTTTGTTTTGGTGAGCACTGCTAATGAGGATAAAAGTCAACAGAAAAGAGAAAAGAAATTGAGAGCAAAAAGATAGCAAGACTGACTCTTCTTTGGGCATGCTGTTTGTTTGCTCCTGGATGCCTGAACAAAGTTTGCTGCAAAAAATAAGGAAGGGAAAAACCGTAGCCTTATCCCCAACTGAAAAGAAGCCTTAGTAGAAATAGGAAGCTGCCTTATATAGAGTTGGACCATTGGTCCATCTAGCTTAGTACATCTACTGACTGGCAGCAGCTCTTCTTGGTTTCCCATCCCTGCCTGGAGATGCCAGGGATTGAACCTGGGACCTTACAAACAAAGCATGTGCCTACCACTGAGTGGCAGCCCTTCTCCATAGTTATATTTGCTTGCATCTTTCCCTTGTCCCAGTGCATCTCCCTCCCTTCCTCTTATAGACAAAGCAAAAAAAAAAAAAAAGGAAATGGATTTGTTTGTTGGAGAGTGTATGGGGGTCGTAGATGGACGCTAAGTTGCTTCTGCCTACGAAAGAACTATGAAAGACAATTACATTTTGAAGTACAAAAAACACCCATAACACCTATTCAACCCTCACAAAATTTAGCCAGAAACAATTTTTAGTTTAAAACAGAAACAGGTTCTAATCCAGGACTGTTTATTTTGTGCTTTATAAAACACTCAAAGAACATAATAAAATTAAAGCTCTGCATTCAAGTAGTAATCCAAATTCTGCATCAACAAGTAAGCTAAATTCTGAGACCTTTATATATTAGGTAATTTGAACAAATTCACAAAATTTATCTCATTTTGCATAACTGATTCTGCTTTTGCTAGTCCTGGAGAGCAGCACAGAGAGCAGCACTAAAGCATATATTTTCAATTGTAAGGACTAGGAACTTGCCCTTTTTAAAACAAACAGAGCAGCTTCAGTTCTTCTTAATGCACACAATGGAATATTTGGCATGTACTTTTTTGCACTTCCATGGAAAGGTAGCATAAACACAGCCCTTCTCCAACCCCAGCTGACCTGCAGTTTCTTCAGCTGCTGCAGCTGGTTGCGGAGGTCACTGGCATTCTGCTGCAAGTCATGGAGGTGCAGCTGCATGTGCAGGCGGGTGATAGCAGTGGGCTGGCCAGCTGGTGTACCAGTCGTGGATGGGGGTGGAGGTCCAGGAACTGGGGTCCCTACACTGCTTCTGCTGGGAGCTAAAAGAGAGACAAGAGCAGAGATCCAATAACTTTGATAATCTGTACTAATGGAAAGACTAGAGTCATGCACCACCACAGTCCTTTCTCAGACTTGCAGTCTAAAGTTGAATTAGAATGTTTTTACACTCTATTTTCCAATGCAAAGGATAACAGCGCAATCCTGTGCATGTTTAGACAGAAAAATGTCCTACAACTCCAAACATTCCTCAGCCAGCATGGCTGGCTGGAGAATGCTGGGAGTTGTAGGACTTTTTGCTGTCTAAACATGCACAGGATTGCACCCTAAGGTTTTCACCAGAGCAACATAGAATCATAGCATAGTAGAGTTGGAAGGGGTCTATAAGACCATGGAGTCCAACCCACTGCTCAATGCAGGAACCCAAGTCAAAGCATCCCTGACAGATGGCTGTCCAGCTGCACCTTGAATGCCTCCAGTGTGGGAGAGCCCACCACCTCCCTAGGTAGTTGGTTCCATTGGCGTATTGCTCTAACAGTCAGGAAATTTTTCCTGATGTCCAGGCAGAATCTGGCTTCCTGTAACTTGAGCCCATTATTCTGTGTCCTGCACTCTGGGATGGTCAAGAAGAGATCCTGGTCCTCCTCTGCATGACAACCTTTCAAGTACGGTACTTGAAGAGTGCTATCATATCTCCCCTCAGTCTTCTCTTTTGAAGGCTAAACATGCCCAGTTCTTCTCTAAAAACTTCTCCATGTGCAAAGAACTTCTCCATGCTCTTGGGCCAATCAGAATCCGCTCTTGCATCAACTTCTGCATGTGTACATTTCTATGTGCGTAGGGTCCCTTCATATGACTGAACACACAGCCAATTGGTGTGTCCAGTGCAAGGCTACGACCCTGCAACCCCTCATGTTCTTTGGATGCATGAGGGGGTTTAAGAGAAGCTCCCTAATCTAAATTAACAATGTATACATCTAACAGTTTTGAGTGGAGAAAAGGCAGACGGAGTTAACAGGAAAAGACAAACAAGTAGTTAAGTTTTAGAGGAGCCCTGTAGAAAAACAATAGAAATATTTGTGCAAAACCCTTTATTTATACATTTCTAAAATGCAATACAAAATGAATCTGTAGCAGGTAAAACTCCCCAAAAGGAGAAAAGAACAGAAAAGAAAACATATATATGACATATCAAAAAGGTCAAAGACAAGGCAGTCTGTTTCCTCTGTACAGACAAAACTGAGCAAAATCTAGTGGTTTTAGTGGCCATGATCTAGTGGCCATGATCCAGGAAGAATCATGGCCAAGAGTAGCTTCCAGTTTTCACCACCAGTTCAGACTGTGTGTCATTCTTTTTCTTGGTATGATCAGCAGCTCAAGGAAGTGGGGGCCCTGTGCTGTCCTCATAACTCACCCCATCTGCACTCCTTATGTGTCTGTCCCTCACCTCTCCTTCCACCCATGTCTTGTGCAACTGATATGGATTGTGTAAGTCCCTCAGGATTTGAGATCATATCATTCTAATGTTCTGTATCATGCCTAGAAAGTGTTAATTAGTCAAAGTAGTCTGAAGTAGCTTATGGACACAATAAAAAACACACAGATTCATGAAATCTAGGTCCATTTAAGACTTGTAGCCATCACTTTAAAAACTCCTCCTCTCTTTCCTCATGGCTGTGAGCTGATTCAAACTTGAATGTCTGCCTTTTAATGATTTACCCACTCAGTGGTGTGCAGTCAGATGTGTGAACTACCTCCGCTCCGCTGAAAACCAATCAATTGGTCTCCTCTCGCCTAGACTACTGTAATGCGCTCTACGTGGGGTTACCCTTGAAGACGGTCCGGAAGCTTCAGCTGGTACAGAACGCGGCGGCTCGCCTGATTAAGGGCAGCCGCCGGCGTGATCACATCACGCCAGTGCTTAATGAGTTGCACTGGCTACCAGTTGCTTGCCGAGCCGAATTCAAGGTGTTGGTTTTGACCTTTAAAACCCTACACGGCTCCGGCCCAGCTTATCTCAAGGAGCGCCTCCAGCAACATCAAGTGGGCCGCTCAACAAGGTCTGCCACGGACGGCCTTCTCCTTATCCCATCAGCCAGAGCAGCCAGGCTGGTGGGGACTAGGAAGAGGGCCTTCTCTGTGGCGGCCCCCACATTATGGAACTCCCTCCCTAGTGACCTTCGCCATGCCCCCTCCGTGATGAGCTTCCGCCGTGCATTAAAAACATGGCTGTTCAGGCGGGAATATGGGGTGGGTTAGGTTTTTAATAAGAATTGTTTTATTGTTTTAATCATTATATTTTATTGTGTTTTTACTGTATTTTAATTGTACATCGCCCAGGGTGGCCAGGGTGACCGGCCAGATGGGCGATTAATAAATATAATAAATAAATAAATAAATAAATCAGTCTGAGGTCATGTATAGCAATAAGTAAGATCTGTCTATAGCAGTGTTCTCCAACCTTGGGTCCCCAGATGTTTTTGGCCTACAACTCCCAGCACGCCCCAGCCAGCTGGGAGTTGTAGGCCAAAAACACCTGGGGACCCAAGGTTGGAGAACACTGGTCTATAGAGTTTGACCTGAGAGCTGTGCCACATATCCCCTCACTCCACTTTGGCTTTGTGATGAAGCCAATTCAGTGTGAATGCAAGAAGCATTGCCCTCACTCTGACTTGGTTTTGCAAGATCACACTGCCAAATCTGATCAGCTCCATGGTATCATCATGAAGGCAAATAAGAGATAAGGTAATGCTTCCTATCCTCACTCTGTTGCACCTGAAGGGAGAAAAATGGCATTGAATAGGAGCAGGGAAAGGAGTTGCTGCCAGCACCAGGACCGTGAACAGTCAGCAAAGAAGGAAGGAGCAAGGTGAGTGGGTGGCTTTCATGAACACCCCCTGCCCCAAATCCCACTGTCACGCTAAACTACTCCACTGATGGACCCAAGTTTACTTCCCTGTCGTGGGATAAGGCAGCCTTGAGGACACAAAAACAAGATCTCCACTTACGTGCTGATGGAGGTGTTCCTCCGTTGGTCCCTTCTGTTCTCTCGCTGTGAGAAAAAATAAGGATCAGACATGAAAAAGGCATCTCCAGTCTTACTATGATGGAGAGGAGGTAAAAAAAATGGTAGAGCAGCACTATAACAGAGTGTGTGTGCGTGTGTGTGCGTGTGTGTGTCGTGTGTATGCATCGAAGATGAGCTTGGTAAAAGGATCCTAGTTAGTGGAAAGGTCTGTTGACAAAATGGCTTTTTATACTCCCCCTCAAGTAAACCTGTAGACTTATTGACACAAGAAGAAGATATCATTCGATTTTCAGTACATTTTTCATGCAAGCTACACCTGCTGAAATTCCCCCTTCTACACTACCATTAAAGGTGCAGGACCCCGTTCTCTTTTGCAGCTGGCCACCCTACCTAGTGAGATTCATAGCTGAGTGGGGACTTGAACTCTGACCCCCCCTGGCCAAAGCCCAACACTTTTAACCATTATACTCCAACTTAGGCTAGTGCAAGAGCAGAGCCAGGCCAGGTGGAACCATTTGCTGGAAATAGATCTGTAGTTTGGGTAACACTCTGATTTACACTCACCAAAGAAAGGCCTAATCAATAGACAACCCCACCACCTCTGCCAATGCCAAGAGAAGAGCAGCAAGAACATGCTTTAGCCACACACACATACCCCAATCTCTTACCTAGGGTTTTCTGTATCAGAGCTTCTCATCAGTGCACTCTGCACCAATCCTGTGAGGCTGGCAATCTGTTTTTCCATGGCTTCCATGCGTTCCCTTAATGCAAAGAAGAAGAAAGAGGACCAGATGAAACATGGGATGGGTACAGCACAAGCTTCTCCCCTCTTTCCTCTCTGCCTAGTACAAGTGTGGAAATCTTGTGGCCTCCAAATGTTGGTGGACTGCAACTCCCATCATCCCTCACCACTGAGCTGAGCCAGCAAAGGCTGACCGGAGTTGCAGTCCAACAACATCCGGAGGGCCACAGGTTGTCCATCCCTGTTGTAGTAGTGTGGCAGTATGAGTGGGCATAAAAATAAATAAATGTGTATCTCATTTTAGAACATCTATATCCTCCCTGTCTCTTGGGATATCCCAGGCAGCTTGCAAAAAAGTCAAAATGCTAAAATCACCATATCAACTAAAAATACTAGTGAAGAAACAACATAATTTCCCAGAAAAACCAGCAGAAAGATTACATTAAAAAAAACAACACCTCAGCATCTGAGCAAACGCAATTTATCATGCTCCATGAAGCCCTCTGGAACAGCAGTATCTTCACAATACAGTGAAAACCAAGGAGCAATGGAGCAAAATGGGCTTCCTGAGGACATAAGAAATGGGAGAATATAAGACGAGCCAGGCTGACTCAGACCAAAGGTCCATCTTGTCCAGCATCCTATTTTTCCACAGCATAGTCTTCAATTGCCCAAAAATGCCAGGGACCATAAGGAAAACCCTTAAGCCATTGTCATGCAGAGTCCTGAATTCCCCTGCCTCCCACAACTGCAAGCTACTTTAAGGTGCTCTTAAAGGGGCCATGGGCAAAATTGCAGCTAAGCTTGCAGTTTTAGCTTAGCTGCAATTTTGCCCATGGGCCCTTTAAGAGTAGCTCTCTGCTTAGGCTCGAACAGCCACAGTAAGCAGGGAGGGAAGGGAACAGCCTGATGCTATGCTGGGAGGGCCAGGCGAGGATGTGTGCACACACGTGCATGCTCTACCTGCTGCATGTTGCTGTGGGAAAGGGATTAGCTGGGTGAAAAGAAAAGGAGGTGGAGGCTGCACGGACCAACGGAAAGGTGAATGAGGGAATTTATCACATGATTCCTATCTTTATATTGGCAAAGATTTTATTTCCTAACAGAGCTGACTCTGTGCCTCTAACAGGTGAGGTTATAATGTCAGAAGGAAATGCAAGAAACTTCCCCTTCTCTCTGAAGCGCCATGTTTGGGGGCGTGGGTTGGGTGGGTGAGCTTCACCTGTTGAATTTGTGCCAATCCTGACATTTTAAAAACAAAATGAGAGCCAGTGTGGCGTAGTGGTTAGGGTGTTTGACTGGGACTTGGGAGATCCGGGTTCTATTCCCCGCTCAGCCATGAAACTCACTGGGTAACTTTGGGCCAGTCACTGACTCTCAGCCTAACCTACCTCACAGGGTTGTTGTGAGGATAAAATGGAGAGGAGGATGAGGATTATGTAAGCCGCCTTGGGTTCCTTGCAGGAAAAAAGGTGGGGGAAATGTCTGTGCGTCCTATGGAGTGAATACAGTAAAAAAAAAAATTTTTTTTTTTTTTTTTTTTTTACTTTCCTCTGCTGGTCCGGAAGAGTGGAGGACTCCTGGGTGGGGCAGGGGAAGCCCCCTCCTCTCAGCTGATTTTTTTTAAAAAATTTTTTGTACCATACAGTAAGTGCGTCTTATGGTCCGGTGCGTCTTATGGAGCGAAAAATACGGTAAATATAATAAATAAATAAAGAAAATAAATAAAGAAAATAAAAAAGAAAGAAAGAGATTGCCCTGCAAGCACTGATACCACCAGCACCCCATGAAAAACACCAGATATCAACAATTAAGGGTTTTAAGGTAAAAACAATATTACAAAAGCCACTTATAAAATATTATAAAATAATATAATTCTGGAAAAGTCATCCTAGCACTGGTGCTGCTGCTGCTACCTCTTCTTCAAGCAAGGAGCAGCATTTCACAATTATCCCTCAATTACACAATACTTCTTCACACAATGCATAATCAATTTGCTGCCACAAGATGTGATGGTCAGTGTTGTAGATTACTTTAAAATATACACACTTTCCTGTAAGTCCCATTGAACATAATAGGACTTACTTCTGAGTACACATGCATAGGATTGCACTGTTATTCTGTTTTTAGAGCAGTGGTAAGTTTTACTTGGCTCTACCTGTGTACCCCATATAAAAGTCTTTTTCAAGCACATGCTGAAGTGCAATGGAAAAAGCTCTCTACAGTAGTGATTAGGATTATTCTGCAGGGATTTTGGATTGTTTTTGTTTGTTTGTTTAATGCATTAGAAGGGAGTTAGCAGAAAACACACCCTCCTCAAGAGAAAGAAAGAAAAAATCCCAACTACCTCAAATAGCAGCAACAAACATCATCATTCCATTTTGGCATTATTGTTCAATCACAGTGTTGTTGTTCTTGTTTTTTTAATAAAGTACCATAGAGCCCACATATTTTTTTTCTGAGTGGAGAAAATAGGAGCTTGCAGGGTGGGCCTGTGAACCAGTTTGCACACTCAGATATCTAAATGTTTATCATCATCATCATCATCATCATCATCATCATCATCATCATCATCAATTCAAAAGATTTCAGTGCTTAAAATACTGCAGTTTTGTGTGTTTCCTCGAATAACTTTTGTACCTGACCATGCCGTTTGGTTGCCTGGCCATACCCTTGGCCGCGCCCTCATGTTGCCTGGCCACGCCCTCTAGATCACACCTTCATGTTGCTTAACCATACCTCTTACAAATTCACATGTGTGTCCCTATTTTCATCTGTGAAATGTTGGAGGGTGTGCCACAGTAGCCAAACAAATACTTCTGGGAAACTCAGAACAAGAGCACAAAGGCAATAGCATAAACAAGGTGGAGATCAAGGGGGGAGCAAAGCAGTTTTAGCTGAAATGTGAATGGGGGAGTTACCCACAGGCACTCGCAGCAAAACAGACGCTTGTAAGGGTGTGTGTGTCCTGTAAACTCATTTTCCTAACATGGAAGGTTGGCTTCTGGCAAGTAGCAAGTAGCTATAAGGAAGATGCAGGTCAGCAGTGCCTACTCATCTCCCCAGAACATGTAGTTTAGCCATGTCCAGTCCATCCAAGAAATGGCAGAGATTGGTGAAGAAGAAAGAAATCATCTCTTTAGGTAGGTGGGCCCAATTCTAGAAAGGAATCGGACGCCATCCCCACCCTGTTGATGTAAGCAGCTATTGAGCCAATAAAATTTGTCTATCCTGTCAAGGTCAGTGCTGTTTGGACTATGTGAGGTGAGAGACCATCTCCTTCTGGAGGCCAATTGCCCTTGAAAGGAGGCAGGGCTTACCTCAGAAAGGAGAAGGGAAGGGCAAACCCACCCACCCCTCATATATGACAGAAAACCTGGTGCAAAATGTGGCTTTGCTCCTTTTTTTTTTTGGCTACTCTATTTTGAAAATGTCCGTCCCAAAGGCCCTCCTCTCAGTCAGCCTTC
The DNA here is from genome assembly GCA_021292165.1 of Shinisaurus crocodilurus. Taxonomy (NCBI): domain Eukaryota; kingdom Metazoa; phylum Chordata; class Lepidosauria; order Squamata; family Shinisauridae; genus Shinisaurus; species Shinisaurus crocodilurus. The sequence continues at coordinate 272,562,510 of CM037877.1, read as the reverse complement.
CTTGAAGGTTCTGCATTGAGGAGAAATTTCTCTCACACACTTTCCAGTACATTAACTTCTGACAGGACCAGGCTTGTCATTCCTTTGACCTCTCCTGCTTGCCTTTCACTCCCACCACCACCTCTCTCTCTCTCTCTCTCTTGCTGTTTCTAATCATTTCTTTCTTTCTATCTTTTTGTTATCCTAATGAGCTCTGTTCCTAGCATTCCCCCTGACAACTAAACTGACAGCTCAGGAACCATCCTGGCATAGAGATGTAGGCAGGGGAAGATTAAACAGGAGATAAGGCACACATTCTTTTGCTATCTAATTTGCCTGGATACATCTTCAGCAGCCCCCTAACAAGAATGGGAGAAGGAGGCCACACACAAGAAAGAAGGGGAATGGATGAAGTGCTATGGTAGCCTGGAGCAGTGTTCTCCAACCTTGGGTCCCCAGATGTTTTTGGCCTACAACTCCCAGCATGCCCCAGCCAGCATAGCTGGCTGGGGCATGCTGGGAGTTGTAGGCCAAAAACATCTGGGGACCCAAGGTTGGAGAACACTGGCCTGGAGCACACATGAGTATTCCAGGCAGTCAGGGTGAAAGCAGCTGCTTTCCCAGCCCTTCAGTGGTGCTGAGACATTGTTTTTCCACAATCACTTGGAAGCAGAATTAAAACAGAGGTCCCACCAAGCTTGTAATCTAGCATTAGGTTATTCAGAAATCCCTTTCCCATGGCTAAAATCCTTCTGTAACATTTACACAGAAACAAGTCCTGTTCAGCAAAGACCCTTTCTAATGTTAATTAAAAGTTTCCTGCTTGTATGATCTGCCCATTTTATTGCTTATTGTTCACTGAAGCTGGGTGATGAATGAATTATTCCTTAATTGCCCCTTGAGTAGCCTCTTTTAATTGCCCCTTAATTTCAGCTGCTGTTCTCACAAAAGGGAGGGGGCTTTAATTACTGGTTTCTTTTCATTTTTTAAATTTATATTTGATTTAGTGAAATAGCACTATGTTGCTATATAAAAATGAAATGAAACAAAAAATGGGTAGAAAACTGTAAGTAAAGCCTGTGCAGAAACAGGTACAGACATTAACTGTGCAATCCTAAGTTACACATTAAGAAGTAAGTTCCATTGAACACAGCAGGACTTAGTTCTGAGTAGACTTGCATAGGATTGTGCTCTAATACAATTTAATGAATATGATGGGGCATTTATGTCAGCTGTCTTTATCAGGTCTAGTATCATATTGAAATAGTTTTAGCGGTTTAACAGAGCATTCCTATGGCCGCTAGACAAAGTAGATGGTCATAGGATTTTTTGGAGACCCAGCTATGAGGTTGGAAAATCGCTCGTAGCTGGGTCTCCTCACTCAGCGCACCTCCTTCCCCCACCCCCATAGCCAGCACGGAAAGAACCACACTGGCTGCTGCATCTCTGAGGTTGCAAGAGTGAGCTCAGAGACAGGGGTTAGGGGTGTTCTGAGAGGTAGGGATACGAGGTATCCTGGTGGTGCCTCAACCTCCTTCCCTCCCAGCTCTGAGCTGGACAGCTGAAGTCTATGTTTTATTATCTCATATTTATGGTTTGTAATTTTTGTGAATGGCCCAGAAAGCTTCGGCTATTGGGCAGTATAGAAATAAAAAATAAGAACAACAACAGGCAATTAATTGATCAGGAACTCAATTGTTATGCTCAACAGGAAGTAAGAAAAGGGCAGAACTTGCAAGCAGGAAAGTTTGAATCATTCAGGGGAAATCAGGGGTGGGGAGCCTGTAGCTTTCATAGATCATAGAGTTGGGAGGGGCCTACAAGGCTATGAAGTCCAACCCCCTGCTCAATGCAGGAAACTAGAGGAGGGGTCTCCCATCTAAGTAATAACCAGGCCTGACCCTGCTTAGCTTTCCACGCTCAGACAAGCTGAGCCAGTGTGAGCCAGTTGCTGGACTCCAATTCCTATCAGCCCCAGCTAGCATGGCCAATAGTCAGGAATGATGGGAGTTGAAGTCTAACAACATCTGGAGGGCTGTAAATTCCCCACCTCTGGTTTAAGTAAAGGCACAGTGCCCTGGACAGCGTCAAAAACACTTTGCCTGTCCACACTGGTCATGCAGCTGCTGCATGCCGCAACTGTGTTTTTAATTATAAAAAAACAACATAAATCACGTCTGAAAAAATACAGGAGCACAACGCAGAAAATACTGTAATACAACAATTTGTCAACAACATAATCTGGATTCTCCATAATAAGCGAGTGAACAAAGATAGCAAATCCTGTGGAAAGGGGTAATGTAGAAGCAACCATGTCAGCAAAAGATTGTTGACAAGTCACCTCTGCATGGGAAGTAGAGAGTCATTCTGGATGTAAGAAAGACTTCACACAGGGCTGAGAGGAGGTGCTATGTAGCTTCTGGGCATGCTGGGTGACCAAAGGATTGAAAGCATCCACAAAGTAGGGAATTGAACTGAAAAGAAGAGGCATGGCCAAAGTATGGGAAGGTGAAGCAGACACCTAAAGGGAAAAGAGGTTAGTTGGGGAGAAGTGAAGAAAGGAAGATCCAATGAGAAAGAAGGATTGGAAAAAGAAATTATACAAGACTTAGGGCATGGGTAGGCAACCTTTAGGGCCCATGGGCACATTTGGCAATTTGGGAAACTGCCTTGGACACCACCAGAAAATGGCTACCATAGGAGGAGCAGCTAGTCTCAAAGGTCAAATAACCTGCCCAAAGGACTGAGTATAAGGCAGAGATGGTGTCTGAACCCTAGCGCACTAAACAACTCTATTGAACCCACAGTTTTCAGCATCAAGAAACCCATTTCACAGAACATTAACTCTTTTTCTCTCTCCCTCCACTTGTTCTCCCCTATCTCTTTTTCTCTCATTCTGAATCACCACCAATACACACACTATCTCTCACCCTGACTCACCATCCATAGATGCGCTCTCTCTCGCTCTCTCTCTCTCTCTCTCTCTCTCTCTCTCACACACACACACACACACACACACACTCACACACACACGCACACGCAAGCACCCCATGTATCCACAATACATGCATGCATTCATCCAGACAGACAGACATGCATACACATAATCATACCTTGTTTCCGTATCCTTGGCAGGCACTGGTGAACTGAACCCGGAAAGGGGGCGTTCCCCAGGTCCAGGGAAGAGCTCCGGAGGCCCTGAAGAGCTGGGATTCCGTGGCTTGTTGACAGGGCTTTCCATGAAGACTGAGGAGCAAGAGTCTTTGCGGAAAGACTGGCGCACTGGCGAGGACCGGCTTGGAGGCCCTGAGTAAGGGCTATGGGGGCTTTGGCTCTGCTGAACGTCCACCAGCCGGCCATCGGCAATTTTCTGGGGGGATGACGGGGGTAAGCGAAAGCCCATCCCTGGACCATAGGTATCGCTATAGATCTGTGCATTGGGTTTATATAAGCTGTCTTCCAGTTCTGACTGCAGGGCAGCAGCTGAATAAGTGCTGAGAGAACGGACAGAGCCCCGCTTATACAGGCCCCCAGGGTAGGCAAAGGGGTCCCCCATCCCGGCCAGCGACTGAGTAGATGTAATGCTCAAACGTCCCTCATGCACCATACTGTAGGGGTCAGCGTATAGGCCCTCGTTCTTCACCAGCACCATGTTCTTCCCAGCCAGATCTTCATCCGGCTTGACATCCCGGCGTTCCAAGATGGCACTTGGGCTTGGTGAGACACCTTGGGCTGGAGGCAGGTTGGAGAGGCGTTCGCCATGGTGCACAGGGCTGCCAGCGTAGGAAGGTGGACGCCCACCACTGTAAGACATACGAGAACGGGATGGCGAGGATGACTGAAGCACTGGTGGAGGGGAGCCAGAGGTGAGGTGGGAAGCAGGGGACATGCTGTTTAGGCGCCGGGTGGGAGAGGACTCCCTGGAAGTGTAGACCATCTCTCTCTGGAGGGACAAGAGGTCAGAGAAGAGGAGAATGTTAGAGTTCTAGTCTTCCCATTACACATGGGACTTAGGTGAGAAGATGTAAGATAAAGGAGGGAAGAGTGAATCCAAATGAAAACCCATTCCATCACTTATTCCTATGGCCTAGTTCAGGCAAACAGAAGTGATAAACTGGACCAAACCCACTTCAGAATGCAGGGGTGGGGGTCATCACATGGATGCTCCCCCATGAAAAAAAATATCCCTTCACATATAAATCTAGTATATCAAGCGAAAGGCTAGGCTAGAATTCTTCTCCCTGACATATTGTTTTCTATATGCAATGCATTCCATATATTGAGTAACAATTAATAATGCAATATGAAATGGTATAATCTTGAAAACATTTTACCACTTCATCTGCTGTGTGAAATAGGCCTATGAGTTGAGTAGTTTAATGGGCTTCTCTTAGTCATGAGAGGTGGGGCAAGGAGCTTTGAAACTCTGCCTCCTCACCACTGAAGACAGTCCTTCTCTGACTGGTTGGGATTGCACTGGGAATTGCCCACACATTTTCAAACCTATCCTTTTTAGCTGTAAGCATAGTGGTGTAGTGGAACCAGGGATCACAGGGACGCAGCCTCTGCACTTTCCCCCCCTATTAGCAGGGATGCTGACATCATCTGTCCCCTGCCCCCTCAGACTTCCCTGTTCCCTCTGAGCTTAGCTGCAATCCTTACAGTAGATGGGGGGAAATGAATTTTCCCAGCAACAATATATTGTCCCCTGTTCTAATGCAAAGTATTTGGGGGGTCCATTAGCTTTACAAAAGACTTGTCTCCTGGTGGAGATGAAAATCACTAGAACTGGCTTGTTGATAAGGATCAATACAGCTGACTGAATTTAGGAACTCCCTTTGGGGGGAGTGGCTATGAGAACTGTCATGATTTACCACTACAGTACTGTATAAGGGCTATCCCCTTTTAAAAGAGAAACCCAGGAGACTTGGGATATCTGAATTTTGAACCTGTGACAAACCCTTACAGGCCTGTGGCTCACGCTGGCTCAGCTTGTCTGAGTGTGGAAAGCTAAGCAGGGTCAGGTCTGGTTATTACTTGGATGGGAGACCCTCCTCTAGTTTCCTGCATTGAGCAGGGGGTTGGACTCGATAGCCTTGTAGGCTCCTTCCAACAATATGATCTATGAAATCTATGATATAGCTCAACAGTGCCGCCTAGAGAATCTAGTCAATTGGCACCCTACCAGGCAACCTGACTGAATAGGCTTATCTCACCTTTTTGTCCCCCAAAAAGCAACCAAACCCTTAAGTTCTATTTTAGAATAGCTGACAGGTTCCAACCAGCTTGGGCTTTTGAGATGTAATTTTACAGTCACTAAGAAGTTGGATCCAACCACTAGGTAATTTTCTGATTTGCTGGCTAGACCACTGACATCAGAAATGGAAGCTATAGCATTATTGGACAAAACAACCATCAGTCTCTGCTCAACTCACTCTGCTCAACTCTGCTCAACTTACTAAACTCAGATTCACATAAAGTAAGGGTTAATTCACTCCTTCTAGAGCTTTCCAATCATATTTTTTTCTAACTGGAGGCCAAGATGCTCTCTGTCAGACCATCCTCTCTGCAATAAAGTCGGCATATGCACTGGAACCCAAGACTCAACTCAAATAGGTAACATGTTACTATATTAGTTAGATTGGCTTTATTGATTTTATTTGGAATTCTGTGTATGTGTGTGGTGATTGCCTTCCTTTTACTCCCCCCCCCTTTATCTCCCTAAATAAACTCCTTTTTATATTTAGACATTTGACTGTGTTGTTTCAAAAGGGATTTCTCACTAAACTCTTCCCTGCATGAAAGACTGCATGGTTACAAAGCTACTGCTTCTGTTTTAAATATTTGTTTAAAGGGTTTTGTTAAGTTCTGTGTTCTTTTTCTTTTTTTCTTAGGGCTGGGTTGAAGGGCTCCTTGGCAATAGGGCTCAGAAAATCCCCAAGCAGCTGGACAGACTAGAGCATGTCAGGAAGTTCATCCTAACTGTAGCAGCCTATCAGAAATCCTTTTCACAGGGAACACTTGTAAGGAAGGGCCACCCTGCCCCCATCCCAATCCTGTAACAACAAATTCCAGTGCCAAATTCCATACTGGTGTGGGACAATTGTAGAAGTGCATAATATACACAGAGCTGCCAGTGAAGACATATAGACAAAATCCCTTATTCTTCTGACCACCATTCCTGATACCTCTGTCTGTCACCCTCCCAAAGTAACTGCTCGTGTTGGGCTTCACCCCACTCCCTCCTTCACTTTCTCTCATCCTTCCTTCCTTCCTTCCTTCCTTCCTTCCATCCTCCCTCCCTCCCTCTTACTCTCTCTCTCACCTCCTTCCAGAACATACATTGCTCTGACTAATGCCCTGATTATCATGTTTACTACTTCACTGCCAAAGCTCTGACTATCCATTTTCCTAGAGCAGCATTTGCCGGCCATGACTGATGGTGCGCCCCATAACTCCTCCTGACAAAATACACACAATTACTGCCTTCCTCTCTCTGTTCCCCCTTCAATAACATCTTCCGCCCCTTGCTCATCCAGCCTTATCCCTAAATGGTCACTCCTGTGTGTGTTTACCCAAAGCTTCAAACCACTTGTGATTTTGCACATGCACTTTCCACGCTGGCACGTATTCACATCGTGCTTGATGGATACTGTGTAAACTACTCTCCTGAAAGTAGCATGGCTTCTGGGTAACCAGAATTTATGACTTTGGACTCAAATCTGTATGAATGCAGGCACCATGCTAAACTCCCAGCCCCAATGACATCCCCTTTCTCCATAGCTATCCAGGATTCTCCCTATGGGTTAGGATGATACATGTATCCAGTATTTAAAAACTAGGGGAAATTCAAGTGTCCTACAGAATCAGCAATAGGATGTGAATTCAGGCTTGCACATGGGTCTAGCTCTAGAGTTTCTCAGTCCTACTGGAGGAAGAAGAAGATAGGATCCTGGATTGGACCCCAGGGTTTTACTATCACTTCCTGGAGGTTTGGTAGGGAAAACACACACCCTTAGCTCAAAATCTATAGTCTTCAGGCTACAAGAAAATTTCCCCCACTTTTGCTATTCTGGAAAGGAGGACTGCGAGTTGAGTGTAAAGAAACACGCTGCTGCACATCTGCAGAAATGCATTATATGCTAGAAGAACATAATCTGGATTGTGCTCAATAGCACAGACATTGCTAGAAAGGTGCTTAGGACTCTGTCCCCTTCACCTACCAATACATTCCAGTAAATATGAAAACAGCCCCTTAACAGCTGCTGTGCAACTCACTGCTCTTACCCGCAAGTCACCATTGGTGATGTGGGATCCAGGAAAGGAGGCATACAGGGGCTCTTTCCGGTAGATTTTGATAATGCTTCTGTCCTGGATATCCCTGCAAGAACAAAGGCAAAAGAATTAATGAGACAAATGCACAGTTATTATTCCAAGCATCAGATTATGCACAAGCATGACGGCAACAGCAGCAGTGGCAGCTGCACAGAGGCAATCTGATGAGGTCATTGGCCCATGCCAGCTGCTACAGGCCTTCATGCAGGTGCAAATCAGCTCCCCCCACCCCTGGCATTGAGGATTTGCAAATTTTCTGCAGTAATCTGTTGCTTGGGTATATAGAAATGTGGATTTGTCCACACAATTCCTCTTATGTCTGTTACACATGGATTTTGTGCTGGGGTTTAGCACTCCTCCTATGAGTTAGACACACATCCCTCCGTTTTAGCCCTTGCTAGTAAATTTGGGATTTAATCCCCAAGGTTCACATCAAAGAATCCTGTAAGACTACAAACAGAGATTCTCCTAAAGGCAGAAGAAAGGTGGCTGCTCCCTGATCTATCAAAGTGGCTTAGAGGGGGGGACATGCTAGAGAGGTTTATAGTGGGGTTGATAACACAAGGATGACTAAGGAGCAACTTGATAGAGGTGGCTAACAATTCTGTATAGTACAGAAAGAGTTGCTAGAGGTACATTTCTCCCCCTCTCTCATAATGCTAGAATGCAGCATCACCCAATTAAACTGATTGCCAGTAGATTATGGGCAGACAAAAGGAAGTGCTTCTTCATACAACATATAATTAACTGATGAAATCAGTTGCCACAAGATATGGTAATGACCACTGGCTTAGATGGCTTTAAAGGGGGATTCGCCAATGCCTGGGGGACAGTCTTATAACTATCAGCCATAATAGAGCCTCCAGGTTCAGAGGCAATCAACATCTGAATAGTAGATGCTGGAGACAAGCAACAGGGGAGGACTGTTGCTTTCCTGCCCTGCATGTGAACTTCCCAGAAGCTTCTGTCTAGCCACTGTCAGAGACAGAATGCTGAGGCAGATCATATGATCCAGAAGGGCCCTTATATTCTTAACAACTTGAACAGGAAGGAATAGAAGATCGGAGCTGAATGTAAAAGCAGGTATCTAGCCAAAGCATATTCTTAATGAATCTTTTACTGTAAGATCATATATATATATATATATATATATATATATATAAATTTTTAAAAACCAATATAACATTTTCCTACCCACCCCTCCACCCACCTTCCTACAATTCTCCTGGAGTGAAAAGAAAAACAGCACTGTATTCTGCACTAATGAGACCTCATTTGAAGTACTGTGTCAATTTCTGGGAGCTGCACATTAAGAAGGATGTAGACAAATTGGAATGAGTTCAGAGCAGGGATGTGCGAATTAGTAAAACTCGAGCTTGCCTAAGTTCTCCAAATTCCACCTCAAAGCTTGTTTTGAGTACATATCAGATTGTGAGAAAAAAAATATCTTTTTGCATGAAAATCCATGCATATTTTTTAGTCTTTTCCAAATGTACGCCTCAATTGTGTGCATTTTTGAAATGTATGCATTCTACTCCCATTGTTTCAAGCGTATTTGTACACATTTTCATGCATATTTTTCAAATGTACACATGCTGCTGAATGCATTTTTTTTTTTTTTTTTTGGTCCGCAAATTACATTGCAAGCTCAAAAATGTATGGACTTTGACCGCAGATTGCGTCCGAGTCTGAGTTCAGTCCGGAAGGTTGAAAGAACTGAATATGTTTCGCCTGGAGAAGGAAAGACTGAGGGGGGACATGATGGCACTCTTCAAATGCCTGAAGGGTTGCCACATAGAAGAGGGCAAAGATTTGTTCTCTGCTGCCCTAGCAGGACTATGAGAACATTAAGAGAAACTTATTGACATTAACAGCAGTTCAACAATGGAATCTAGAGAGGTGTTGGGCTCTCCCTCACTGGAGGTCTTCCAGCAGAGGCTGGACAGCCATCTGCTAGGGATGCTCTAGCTCTGGATTTCCTGCATCAAGCCAAGGGTTGGACTAGATGGCCTCCAAGATCCCTTCCAACTCTAGGATTCTAACATAGGGCGGGGACAGCACTACCTGGCCACAGATAGAAACATAGAAAACATAGGAAGCTGCCATATACTGAGTCAGACGATGGGTCCATCTAGGCCAGTGATGGCGAACCTATGGCACACGTGTCACAGCTGGCACGCAGGGACCTCTCTGTGGGCACTCGAGCTATTGGTCGCCAGATCGCGAAAAGACTGTCCCCTTCTGCATTCAGCGTCAGGTTTCGATAGTAACTCCTCTCCACTCATTCCTCGCTGGCCTCCACGGGCAGGCACACTCCAACATCTCCACCCCCAGAAGCGGACTGTGCAGGCACCCAGCCCTCCTCCTAACTGAACAGACAGCTCAGAAGCACAGCGCGCGCGCCCGAATCTTTGCACGCCCGGTGAAGAGCCATGCCCTGAGACAGAGCAGGGCACAATTAGCTAGTGCCCCCTCCTCCTTCCTGCCAAATTTAAGGCACTTTGAAATAAATAAGTTGGTTTTGTGTTGCAGTTTGGGCACTCGGGCTCAAAAAGGGTCGCCATCACTGATCTAGGCCAATACTGTCGGCACTGACTGGCAGTGGCTCTCCAGGGTTTCAGGCAAGATTCGTTCCTAGCCCCACCTGGAGAAGCTGGGGATTGAACCTGGGACCTTCTGCATGCAAAGCATGTGCTCTGCCACTGAGTCACAGCAGCCCCTCCCTCAAAGACAGTGCTCTATTCAGTAGTCGCCATCATGCTTCCACCAAAGATGTAGTGCCTTCAGCGAGGCATACTTCTCACCTGACATCCTCCAGTTCATAGAAGACATTCCGGGATTCATCCTTGATCAAGATGGCAGTGTTGGGGGACTTCAGCATGCCCATTGTCAGCTTCTGAGGAAACATGTGAACGATGAGGGCATGCAGAGTATCCATGCTGCTGATTTCGTGGGTGATGTGAACTCGCCTTGTCTCATCCCCAAACTGCAGGAAAAGGATGCCTAGGGAAAATTGAGAGTTAGGGGGGAGGAGGGAGGGGCAGGAAGGAAACAGGTCAAGAGGTGCACAACACTGACAATCAGCTAATGCTCACAACAGTGCAACTGCGAGCTTTTGAGTTATGCAGGACTCTTCTTTAGGTGTAGGCATGTTAAAATATAGTTATAGTATCAGGATGGCAGATAGAACCATCTACCCTCAAATATGAGTCCCACACTGACTGAGATTTCGGGGTGGGGAGTGGTCTGCTAAACATTCCATTTCTGTGGGAGATGCATTCAGTGGACACCTGTAGCAGAGTTCAGTTGGTACCAAGACACTTACCTGGTTCACACATCATGTCATTTTTAGCGTTGCATGTGAACTGGGAACTCTGGCTTGTCTCTCTCCCGACAAGCCAGAGTCATAAGCCAACAACAAATCATGGTTTATGACTCTGGTATATTGGGGGAGAGAGAAGCCAGAGTTCCTGGTCCTCATGTAATGGTAAACAAACCACAGATGGAAGGTCCATGGCTTGTTTAGCTGCTCCTGCTTGCAGCAGGGGTGATCAGGCAGCATGCACAAATACTCTGTTCAACTGTTCTCCTGACTTCATTACGTGTGAACTGGGCCTCTGAGATTCCATCTCTAGGAACTCCACCCATGCCCATCTCTCCTTGGACTTGAGAGATAAAAAAAGACCTTTTTAATTCATCAGGCATATGGAAGTAGCTAGAGGAGTGACTTTGAAGCAACACTCTGATCCCCCTGCTGCTAAAAGAATTTTAGAGACTTTCTATATGAGGCATTTATTATGTGCTTGTGATTCCTCACTCACAGTAGTTTGCGGTTTCATTACACACCATTGTCATCCTCCAGGGCCTAGTATCCCATGCTTTGCAGCCATTACAGTGGGTGGGGTTTTTTTTCTTCCTAACAATGAAAGTCTAGTATTTTTGTGAATGGCAGCATGAAACCCTGGTGTATTTCCGCAATTCTGCTAAACTACAGCACCACCTAGTGGTTGTATAATGGAACATATAGAAAAGCAGAGAAAGAAAAACCCTGGAAAGAACGTGTGTAAAGAAGCCGATCTTAATCCCGCAAAGATTAAGGAAGCAGAAGTTCGATAAAGTATCGGGCTAAAAGCCTCATGTAGAAGAGCCCTTTATGGGTTTTTTTCCCAATTACACAGTGTTTGTACATTTATTCATTTATATTTTAAAAACACATGTTTTCTGTCAACTACCTTATTTTTTTGAAAGGCAAGTTATAATTGTAAATAGAAATAAAGATAAGTAGAATCATAGAAAAGTAGAGTTGGAAGGGGCCCACTAGGCCATCAAGTCCAACCCCCTGCTCAATGCAGGAATCCAGGTCAAAGCATCCCTGACAGATGATTGTCCAGCTGCACCTTGAATGCCTCTAGACTGGGAGAGCCCACCACCTCCCTAGGTAGTTGATTCCATTATCTTATTGCTCTGACAGTCAGGAAATTTTTTCTGATGTTTAGGTGGAATCTAGGTTCTTGTAACTTGAGCCCAGGTGGAATCTAGGTTCTTGTAACTTGAGCCCATTATTCCGTGTCCTGCAAACTGGGATGATCGAGAAGAGATCCTGGCCCTCCTCTGTGTGACATCCCTTCAAGTACTGAAAGAGTGCGATCATATCTCCCCTCAGTCTCCTCTTCTGAAGGCTAAACATGCCCAGTTCTTTCAGTCTCTCCTCAGAGGGCCTTGTTTCCAGTCCCTTTATCATCCTTGTTGCCCTCCTCTGAACCCTCTCCAGTTTGTCTACATCCTTCTTAAAGTGTGGTGCCCAGAACTGGACTCAGTACTCAAGATGAGGCCTAACCAGTGCCGAGTAAAGGGGAATTATCACTTCCCGCGATTTGGAAGCTATACTTCTATTAATGCAGCCCAAAATAGCATTTGCCTTCTTTGCAGCCACATCGCATTGCTGGCTCATATTCAGTTTGTGATCTACAACAATTCCAAGATCCTTCTCACTTGTAGTATTGTTGAGCCAAGTGTCCCCCATTCTGTAACTCTGCATTTGGTTTCCTTTCCCTAGGTGCAGCACTTGGCATTTATCCCTATTAAATTTCATTCTGTTGTTTTCGGCCCAGCGCTCCAGCCTATCGAGGTCACTTTGAATTTTGTTTCGGTCTTCCAGAGTATTAGCTGTTCCACCCAACTTTGTGTCAGCTGCAAATTTGATAAGCATTCCCTGTACCTCCTCATCCAAGTCATTAATAAAAATGTTGAAGAGCACCGGGCCCAGGACCGAGCCCTGTGGTACACCGCTCGTTACCTCTCCCCAGTTTGAGAAGGAGCCATTGATAAGCACTCTTTGAGTCCGATTCTGTAGCCAATTGTGGATCCACCTGATAGTTGTTCCATGTAGCCCACTTTTAGCTAGCTTGCTAATCAGGATATCATGAGGCACTTTGTCGAAAGCTTTGCTGAAGTCCAGATATATGATGTCCACAGCATTCCCACAGTCCACAAGGGAGGTTACCCGATCAAAAAATGAGATCAGGTTAGTCTGGCAGGATTTGTTCTTGACAAATCCATGCTGGCTTCTAGTAATCACTGCATTGTTTTCAAGGTGCTTGCAGACTGACTTCTTTATAATCTGCTCAAAATTTTTCCCAGGGATTGATGTCAGACTGACTGGCCTATAGTTCCCAGGTTCTTCCTTCTTGCCCTTTTTGAAGATGGGAACAACATTTGCCCTCCTCCAGTGATCTGGCACCTCGCCTGTCCTCCATGATATCTCAAAGATAATAGACAGTGGTTCTGAGAGTTCTTCTGCCAGTTCCTTTATTATGCTAGGATGCAGCTCATCAGGCCCTGGAGATTTAAACTCATTCAGAGTAATCAGGTGCTCCTTGACCATTTGCCTATCAATCTCAAGCTGCAATCCTGCCCCTTCAGTCTGCACTTCAGGTTTGCCAGGGGGGGTCATAGAGTACATTCATATATGCGATCTGTATGAAGCTGTTCTAACACTAAGAGAGACCATTGGTCCCTTTAGCTCTGCAGAGTCTGCTCTGACTGGCAGCAGCTCTCTAAGGCAGCCTTCCCCAACCTGGTGTCCTCCAGATGTGTTGGCTACAATTCCTATCATCCCAAGCTATCATGGTCATTGGGGTGATGGAAATTGTAGTTCAACACACCTGGAGTGCACAAAGCTGGGGAAGGCTGCCATAAGGTCTCAGGCAGAGGTCTCTCCCAGCCCTGTTAACTGAGATCCTTGTACCTGGACTAGGGATGTGCACGGAGCTTGATTGGGGGGTGGAAGTCCGGCAAACTCGCCGGGCTCGACCCGCTGAGCTCCGCTTGCCCTGCCTTTTCCCCGGCTTGACTCGCATTCTCGCGAGCCGAGCTGGGGAAAGTGACTTCCGGATTCCGGCGCTAGGCTGTTTATGTAGAAAACGACCTAATTTGGGCAAATTATGGCCAAATTTGCGCAAATTAGGCTGTTTTCTACGTAAACAACATAGAGCCGAGGGACCCAGAAGTCCGGCGAGTGCCTCAGCTGGCACTCGTGCTCGGCTCGCACAGCAGGAGCGCTTGGCTCACACACTGCGAGTCGGGTGCCGGGCAAGTCGCCCATCCTTACGTGGAGACACCAGAAATTAAACCTGGGATCTTCCTTGAACTGATGGCTCCTCCCCTAAAAGGCCATATGAGCTCTTGCATTGCATTCTCTTGCATTCTCTGAGGCTCAAAGTCAGGTCCTTCGGATGATGAGGCCAACACACTGCCTACTCAGCTAAGAAGAGCATGTGCCAACGCAAGAGGTGCTGAAAGCAAAGCAGCTTCAACTGCACATCCTCTCTGAGAGCACCACAAGAGAGACTCCACAAGGGCAATAGAAAGGTCCACTTCCACACACACACACACACACACACACACACACACACACGGAGTGGGGTCTTCTGTCTAAAATCAGGGATGCATTTGCTACCCAGGGACGCTTAAGTAGCACTTCCTAAGGGAGTTTACCTGGAGACCGGAGCTTCGTTTGGCTGGTGGAGCGTGACAAAGGCAAGCTTTGCCGGAAGCGGTTCATCCTGTTGAACCCAATGGGCAGCTCAGCTTCAGACATAGTTTCCAGAGACTCCGCTGAAGCAAAGGAGAGTTTGGCTTGATCGGCCAGGCCAGACTGAGAACCCTGCGAGTGCCGGGAGCTTCGGGTCTGAAAGGCAGAGAGAGAAATTTGATCCTGGTCAGGAGGACTGTACATTTTCTATCAATAAGTGGCATTGAATGCAGACTTTGAACATGTCATCTCTTTCCCTTCACCTTTCTGTGGTAACCTAAGGGTTAATCTCCTGATCTGCAGGAGATGTATCAGGCTGCTGGGAGTGGAGCTGTTCAATATTAAATGTTAAGTTCATAGCAGAAAGCCAAGTCTAGTTTGTGCTCTGTATCTTTTTTGTAAGGCTAGGCCCAGGGATGTTGAAGAGTCCTTGGTCTTGAGTCACGTCACGAGTCTTTGGACCCGAGTCTCGAGTCCTTGGTCCAAAATGGTGACTCATGAGTCACGAGTCACGAGTCACTCCCAAAGCTGACTCCACGATTCCCTATTAAAATCAATGGGATTTTTTCCCAACAAAATAAGGCTATTTCAGATGTGTAGCTTAAATAAATTCTAGGCACAAGTGTGCCTTTTTATTTCAAAACTCTGCAACTGATTTTGGCAAGAACAGACCAGGCAGACAAACCCAAAATAACCAGACAGGCAGAGGAGGCAGGGAACCCCAAAGCAGGCAGGCAGGGGCCTTTGTCTTGGACAATTCAAACTGTGGAACTGGTTAAGAAGAGACCAGGCAGGCAGAGGAGGCAGGGAACCCCAAACAGGCAGGCAGAGGCAGCCAAACCCAAAATGCCTGAAAGGTTGCATTTTAGGAAAATGATTTTAAAAAATAAACTTGCTGTACTTCCTAAAACCTATCCATGTTGTATTTGAGGAACACAATTTTGGAACACGAGTCCTTGGTCTCGAGTCGAGTCTTGGGTCCCATTAAAAATATTGGGACTCGAGTCTGACTCGAGTCACAGGGGGGACTCAGTCCGACTCACGGTCAAGTCCTGGAGTCCGAGTCCCCATCCCTGGCTAGGCCCAGCTTACAGTATTTGATGAGGAAGGTAAATGTTTTCCACTTTTTCTTATGACACAGCACCACAGGGCCAGTGTGTTGTGTGGGGATCCCAAGCCCAGCTTAAAATGATTGCTTTAAAAAATCATATACTTTTCCTAGGGTGCTTCCAGATGAGGCTTTTAATGTGCAATCACCCCGTCTCATTCATGGAATTTTATGAGTCGAGACAATGACCTCTTCAACTTGTAATCCTCCTGTGTTTTCCCATCATTTCTTCCATCTTCTTTCTTAGGACAGAAAATTCAGGAGGGAAAGAAAGAATAGCTACGTATACAATGTCTTTTGATTGGTAGTGCTAGGAGCCATCTGTCCAGAAGCACTCTTAGTTACATGATCGTGAAGAGACTTAGTGGGTCATGAAGTCCAGCAGCAGAAACCCTCCCAAAATATTTTTCTGGGGGGAAAACATACACACACCCCAAACCCCAAGGATATCAATCCTAATTTCTGGCAATAGATATAGAGATCAGAAGTACAGTTACATCCTTTAACCTGTTTAGTTGGTAAATTAATCAACTAATGCTTTACTTAATTAATTGATAATGGCTGATTAATTTCAATCCGTAGAGCTTTGCATTAACAGCACACTTGTTTAATTTTTAAGGCTATTTTGCTATAATAGGGACTCAATAAGAATATATTAAATGTGGCCTTTTCTTCTAACAACAACGGTTGTTGTGGTTGTTTTAATTGAGTTATAACTTGTATGCTTCCTTCAAGATCTCAAAGAAAAAGCACTGTACACTGAGGTTTTGACAAGATGCAAAATTATATAAATCAATTAGATGGCTGTTTTCTTAAAAGGCAGATGATTAATCAAGTAAAGATTCCTTAATTGGTCAACAGCTCTTACTGGAATGAGCTTCTGCCCCATAGAGAGAATCCACCTCAATTAATCTAGTAGCCAAATGTTCATCCAATTTGTTCTTAAAGAGACCTGGGGATGATGAGTACATACACTTACACACACTCACACACACACACACACACACACACACACACACACACACTCCTCTTGGCAACTTGTTCCGGCACTCCATCAGCATTACAGTTACCAGTTACTTGGGTCTACACCCAGCAGCACTTCTCATTCTTAGCCCCTTTTGGTCACTATAACTTCCTGCCTCTCTCTTTCATCTATGCCACCTTTCTCATTTGTCCAAGGTGGCTTACAAAAATAAATGGTTACGTTACAGTCCATATGCTCAAAGAGCAACAGAGAAATTCCTTGTAAGTGCTCCGGCCTGCCATGTGAGGAGGCAGGCTAGCAGAGGGGTTCAGGAGTGACCTGCTAGGGCTGGATCCCTGAATCTTTCACTTGGAGCCCTGAATCTGCCATCCATGGGCACTTGCTGAAATAGTGATGATCTCTGTTGCTTCTGATGCCTCTGGATTAGCTGGTTTTTTGCCCACATGTGCTTCACCTCCTGCTGCCCCCACCGCTTGAATCTTTCTACCTGAGGTTTTTTCCCCTGAAATCAAATGCCCTCCTCTCCCCTGTCCGTACATCCCATTTTACCAATAGGTTGTCCTTAGGAGACAGGAGGGAAACACACACACACACACACACTTCAGAGCATATGTAAAGTATATGCAAATTTGTGCATTTTTTTTTTTGTCCTGTGGGCCTGAGCCCCAGATCTTTTCAGTACCTAACACCGCCCCTGTCCTAGAGCATTTACTTGAGGGTAGATCTACTCTACTTGTGGAAAGGACTCCAGCCCACCACTTCACTTAACATGCAGGAGCCTTTCCTCACAAGGAGCAAGAATGTAAGAAAAGCCCTGCGGGATCAGATCAAAGGTCCATCTAGTCCAGTGACCTTCTTCCCAGTGACCAATCAGATGCCTATGAGGAGGCCACAAGCAGGACATGGGGGCAAGACACCTCTCTCCTGTTGTTGTTGCTCCTCAGTGGCTGGTATTCAGTTATTGCTCTGAGCCTAGAGGTTGCATTTATTCATCATGGGTTGCACCCAATTGTGTCCTTCTGCCAGTGGATTTAATTTCCTCTCTCCCTGCATGCCCCAAATCTGCCCTGGAGGGTTAGCAGATTCCTGCAGAGCAGATTTGGGAGGTGTTGGGGGAGTTGTAGGATGGAGGAGTGGAAGGGAAACTCCCATTGTGGGAATGGATGTCCATTCACATAACACTGGATTTAGCCCCAGGACTAGTAGTAATTGATAGAACTCTCCTCCATTAACATGCTTAAAGCTATCTAAGCTAGAGGTCATCACCACATCTTGTGACAGTGAATCCCACCAATTCATTACATGCTGTGGTCTAGCCACTTTAATTTTATGGCAAAATGGGATAGAGAAGCAGTTCTTTCAAAGCATCATATGGGAGGGAAGGGTCTGCCAATGCGCAGATCTATTTCTAAGTAAGCTACCCAGCATGTTATTTCTATGGTCCTCTCTGAAATATCACCAAAGCCTCACTGAAATTTTGAGGAACATTGCAGGGGAGCTGAGTACCTCTCTAAGGGCAAATACAGACATACATGGAAAAGATGTTCACAGCGCTGTGAAGGCACTTTGAGCTCTCTTTTGAACATGTCTGTAGCATAGCTGCACACTGAATGATGTTAAGCTACAGGCATTAGCTGGCTGCTCTGTTGTTGCCTCCTCCACCCTTTCTCTGGCTGGGGAACATGGCTGGGGAACAAAGCAGCTTGCAGCCATTTGCTTGAGACATGGAAGGTTAAACTACGGAATTCACTACCATAAGATGTAGTCCATCTAGTCCAGCATTCTGTTCACACAGTGGCCAACCAGCTGCCCATGGGAAACCCCCAAGTAGGACATAAGTGGAACAGCACCCACACACACACACACCCATGTTCCCCAGCAACTGGTATACATAGGCATACTGCCTCTGATCCTGGAGGTAGCATAGAGCCATTGATAGTCTTCTCCAAGAATTTGTCCTATCCCCCTTTAAAGCCCTCCAAATTGGTGACCATCACTACATCTTGTGGAAGTGAATTCCATAGTTTAACTATGTGCTGTGTGAAGAAGTTCTTCCTTTTCTCTGTCTTGAATCTCCCACCAATCAGCTTCATGGGATGACCCCAGGTTCTAGTATTACAAGAGAGGGAGAAAAATACAGTAATACCTTGGATTGCAAGTAACTTGGTTTGAGAGCGTTTTGCAAGACAAGCAAATTTTTAAATATTTATTTAATTTTTTTTTACTTGATATACAAGCGACATCTTGCAATACAAGTACTGTGTAGTACGGCTTAAATTAAAAATCTCTGTACACATTTTTTTGGGGGAATTTCGTTTTGATATAAGGGTGTTTTGGATTACAAGCACGTTTCCAGAACGAATTATGCTCTCAATCCAAGGCATGACTGTATCTCCTTATCCACTTTCTCCACACCATACATAATTCTGTACACTCAATCATGTCTCCCCTTACTCGCCTCTTTTCTAAGCTAATCAATCAGTCCCAGACGTTGTATCCGTTCCTCATAGGGGAGTTTCTCCAGCCCCTTGATCATTTTAGTTGCCCTTTTCTGCACTTTTTCCAATGCTGCAATATCTTTTTTTAGGTGTGGTGACCAGAACTGTACACAGTATTCTAAGTATGATCACACCATAGATTTGTATAAGGGGCATATGATCTTGGCATTTTTATGTTCAATTCCTTTCCTAATTGTGCCTAAGCAACGTCCTCCTGTTGCACACAAGAGCTGGACTCCCATACCCTAGATCAGAGCAAGTGTCGCGGACACCTTGATGGCCCTAGTGCTCATTTCCTCCTGCCCCATCGATAACAACAGGAAACACAAAATGAGTCAGAGCACTGGGATAACCTTTGAAATTACAGGAGGTTGCCTATCCATTATGCCAGAGAAACAGCTCCTGGGAGACATAAAGGGGCCCATCATGATTCTGGAAGGGAAGCAGCAGCAAGGTTTATGGCTGCACGAAGCAGGAAAAAGTAATGGGCATGGAGTCCCAGCAGTAAAAACGATAATACGCCAAGGGTCCCATTTCACACGAATGACCATATATCCTCTCAGTACAGAGGTGCCATTTGCACAGATGGTTGCGATGGGTAAGAGCGTGGCTATGTGCAATGCACTGAAATAGCACACTGGCCTGGTAAAAGATATTACTTTCTTTGTCTACTCTGCAATCAGCAGAATAAAGAGGCAAGGCTCTTCCTGAACTAAACTGTCCTGCCCTGCCAGTGGTGGTGGTGGGGATTGCATGTAGAACAATTCTCAAAAATTATAGGTGAAGCGGGAGGGGAGACCTGAATTAAAGTAGATGCAGCAGATCAGCAGCCTCGTGTAGAAAAGCCCTTTCTGTGTAGAGAGGGTTTCTCTTCTTACTTGCAAAGGTAGCATTGGAGTATTTGATCGGTGACCTGCAGCCTAAACTCTCCTTAAAAGCTTGATTCTACTCACTGTATGAACTGGCTCTCTGCACTGGCAGATTCTGACAGAACTGGTTTCCCTTCACAGGAGGACACCGACAAGGGAAACTGCATGGGAAAAGTTGCACCAGAAAACAAATTCCACATAAGTTTTGCAAGCGGACCCGTGAAAATCTAACTTCCTACTTTCTACCATGTTGTTGGACTCCTCCCATCAGGCCCAGGCAGTATGGCCAATAGTCAAGGATGATGGAAGTTGTAGTCCAGCAATATCTGGAGGACCACAGCTTCTCTACCTCTGGTGTATAGAGAATGCTTAGCAGGAATCTCAGAAGGAGCACTTTGGCAGTCAGGGTTTGAGAGTTTTGTACACTACATCATTCTTTGAACGTCCTCTTGAGTATTAGGAGAAAAATGCTATGCAAAGTCAGCAAATTTGACAAATGGGCTCATTTTGCATAAAATATATAGGGCACAACATTTGTTTGTGTGTCTGTGCAAAATTGTGACTCTCCCTGTACACAGCTTTAGATAAAACCTATTCTTGGGTCACCGCCACTTTAAAAAATGAGTGTTGAAAGGCAGCTTTGAAATCTTTTCAGAGTGAAACATCACAAAAGTCTACATGGTATGGCAGCAAAACAGATGATTGTGTATGTATCTGTATTCCAAGGGAGCTGTGTTAGGGCTCTAACCATTAGACTGCTGTTTGTTCATCTACCCCTTGATGAAAGAACTTGAGAGCCATTTAAAAATTTAAAAAAATCATCCCCCCCCTCACTCCCATTACATAAAAAACAGATACAGACATTGAAGAAGGGGTGGGGAGAAGAAGGGAGAGGAAAAAGGAATCACGGTTGTGCTATGGAGGCCTGAATTACAGCAGTACATACAGTGAGCAATATTACCCATTGTTGAAAGAATAGCACAGCATTGAAAACTGTGAGTCTGGGGTTTGACTTCTGAAATACATCCTGTATATTAGGCTATGTTACCCAAAGCACGTGGTTGCAGCAGAAAAAAGGAGCTGTGTGTGCAGCAGCCAGTGATGTGGAGCAGGCCAAGGAATTGCACAACACCATTCCATCGTGACACAGAGTAAACTGTTCTAAACGTTACAGAGGAGCAGAGAGAACGAGGGATATGGCTGCTGTTTTCAGCAGTAGCTGTGTGTTTGGGGTAAATTAATTGTAGTTCCATCCTCAGATTATCTGCCTTAACTGCCATGAGATATACGTCTAATACATTTTATGTCCACTCCTAAAAATGTAAAATGTGAATGCAACAAACACGTATCTGCAAACACAAGAACCGCTTGGGTATATCTGTCCTGGAGCCATAATTGGCTGCATCGCCCGTTGATTTAGGAAGCTGCCTTATACTGCGTCAGACCATTGGTCCATCTAGCCCAGTATTGTCGACACTGACTGGCAGCAGCTCTCCAGGGTTTCAGGCAGGATTCTTCCCAAGCCCTACCTGGAGATGCCAGGGATGGAACCTGGGACCTTCTGCATGCCAAGCATGTGCTCTTTCACACTGAGTGATGGTCCCTCCCTACAGCACCTGGTATTCCAAGGCGGTCACCCATCCAAGTACTAACCAGGCCCGACCCTGCTTAGCTTCCAAGATCAGACGAGATCGGGCTGTTCCGGGCAGCTGTTCAGATGTCTATTCTTTCAACAATGGGTAATGCTTGAAATTGCCCTAGGCATATCTACAGGCTTTTATATTGCAATTACCCTGCCTCAAACACGGAATTTTACAGGGGTTCCAGATGTTGTCCTCCATTTATAACCCTCTTGTATTTTCCCACCACTTCTTCCATCTTTTTTATCAGAAAAATTCTGCTAAGGAAGAAAAGACGGAATACAATGCTTTATGATTATCACTAGGAGTTCTCTGTCTGGAAGTACCCAGTGACTGGGTTCGCATGACACGACAACCCATCATGGGTGACAAGTCACGGTGGGTTATTGTGTCGTGCGAACCTGGACTGCTTCCTGCGGGGCGGCTTGTTTGTGGGCAACAAACCACACCACCAACCCATGGGTTGTTTTAGGGGTTGAACTACCCACAATGGGTTGTGTCATCCAAACCCGGGTAACCAATCACATTGTGGGTACAAGGAAGTGGCGAGTGAGACGCTCAGTAAGGATGACAAAAACCCCTTGCCACTCTTGCTGAGCTTGCCTGGGCCACAAGTGACAGAAGCCCCACCAATGCCCAAGTGGCCCGTTGGAGTGACCGTCACTGGCTCGGTGTCCCCTGCTGCGATCACAAGCCCTTTCTCATTCACAGCAGCTTTTCCCCTCCTTTTACTCTTTTTTTGCAGGTGGGGGGGGTAGCTTTTTGTGATCTCTGAGTTGACAGCCAGTGACAGCCCTTCCAAAGTCCCCAAGCGGCACATTGGAGGGGCTGTCACTGGTTCGCCACTCTTTTTTTTCCCTTCCATTTTTTAAACATAATAAATTTATGCAAATTTCTTTGTGCAGGCTCCAAAATGGGAAGCCTTGCCTAGGCAATGTTCTGTGAGGTGTCTGCTGTCAAAGTGCAGCACACACCAACCATTGACAGTGACCCAGAGCTGCAAATAAGTTTATTTTTTACTTTGCACTCTCTTGATAGCTGTCACAAGATGAGCTGTCAAGGGAAAGCAAAGTGGCGAGTGATCTTTGCTCACAAAAGGGAATGGTCTGTAGATCACCCCCCTCGTACTGAGATCCTCTAGTTTTTTTGGTTAGACCTGACTCTTCTTAGTGTCCTTGCACTTTTCCACCCTTTCCCAAGACTCTAGGAGCTCAGGAAAGTGAACAAGTGCGAGCCATCCCATTTATGGAAGCTAGCCATCAAAACTCAGGCTTCCTTTTAAAACTGGGTTTTTTTGACAGGGCTACCAAGGTGTGTGTTTTTGGACAGGGGGCAGAAAAGGAGTCCATATAGTGTAATTTCTAAAAAGAGAGAAGCTGGAGTGCAAGCCTACCCTTTTGAAATGGCACTCTACACATGTTCAGTTTCAGAGGCATTCCCTCTTTTCCCTCAGAATCCTTTATGCTTCAGAGTTTTCTAGCACCAAAAACATATGATGTGGTCATATATTTCTTTAATTTCCATGTTTAAATATGCTGCATTCTTTGCTATTCACATAGCACTCTGAGCCAATGTACAAAACAGATCTAAAACAAATGGGGGGGGGAGGGGGAGACCCACACAAGACCATCTATAAAACATACATTATGATAAAATGAGTAACAAACAAGGCATTGGTGAGCTCCTGCTCAAATTAAGCTACCGTAAGTTCTCTAAGCATGAGGAAGCTAATGCTCCATTATTAGGGGACATTAAACTGATGGTTTGAAACACTCTCCTATTTGGGAGAGGAGTTATGGTTCAAGAGTGTGTGTAGCCTTCAACATTATGGGTGGAGTTTGCATGTGCCAGGAGATGCAGTCAGCATTGTCTCCACCCTCAACTTTTAGCCCAGACTTATACCAGTGGCCATTATGCTGCTGGTGTCCACATCTCTCAGATAGTAATGACTCCTCAGGGGTCTCCCCAGGTATGTTCCAGGGGCTCAACTTCATGGCATCATTTTTAACCCCTTTGAATAATTCCATTTCTCATGCCTGCATGTAGCCCAAATCTCTTGCCGTTCCAAACTGCAGTCTACTAACAGCCACACAAGAATCTAAAACACATCACAACAAGAGTTGTATTGGCAGGGAAACCATTTAGCACCCAAAAAATACAATGTTCATGTTGCTCCATTTTATCTTTTAAAAACACATACACACACACACACACACACACAAACTGGGGCTCTTTCATGTTGACAAACACTAGTTGAGAACAAACAACTCCTGTGGTAAGCAGGTTGGGGGGGGGATATTTTGAAACAAGTTTTTAAAAGAAGAAGGAAAGAAAATGGGGAAAGAAATCAATATTGAAATGATAACAGCCATAATCATAGTTTAAATGAGGCATTAATTGGAGACTTTAATTAGTCCTGTGGGGTGGCACAGAAAATGTTCTCTCTATAAATAATTTACCGTAAAATTTTATTTTTCTTTTTTTTTTTAACTCTTGAAGTTGTTGGCAACATGGAGCTTTAAAATTCTCCAATCTCCAGGGAACAGCTTGTTGTAGGTGTCTGAAAGGAACAAAGCTCCTTCACTGGTTTGGTATGGGATACGCTTTGAACCCTGTTGGTTTTGATGTAGGAGCAGGGCTGGTGCAAGGCAGTTTGGTGCCCTAGGCAAGATCAGATATTTAGCACCCCCCCTTCCCACTTGAGCCCTCCCTCCCTCCAGCCCTATGCTCCTGGCGCCCCCTTTAGCCCGGCGCCCTAGGCAGCCACCTAGTTGGCCTAATGGTAGCACCGGCCCTGTGTAGGAGGAAAGATATTACGGAAGCTTAAATTACACAGCCTCACACATTACAATGAAGGCTTGGTTCAGACACTTACAAGCTGGTACTCTGACTTGCCTGATGGAGGAGTGGCTTTGTGCTATCACTTCATCACTTGCACACCATTTGCAGAGTGATTTGAGCATGCATTTGCTGCATTTGGAGGTGTTTGTATTCAAGGCAGAGAATGTGTGTTCAACAAATAACTTAGACCACATATGTCTGTCTTCATACCATGCATGAGGGGGCAGACAGAAGGCCAGTTCACACACAGAAGTTTGGTATGTAGGTTATACACTCTAGTGTTGCAACATGAGAGGGGTTTACACACATAGGCATAGTAGCAAAGACCCCGGTTCACGTTAAAGGTTCCTTGAGTGGTGAGGGAAGGGCTCAGGGCCACCATGTTGCAGCCTCGGCTTTTGCTGTTCCTCATGGATGCCTGGAAAACAACACTTCTCCAAACACATGTATGGAGGAGGCACAAAATATTTGACTCTTGGCAAGAAATAAATAATACTGGCATGGGGAGGGACACTGTGTCTGCGGTCCTTGGGTTGATAATAGAGGTGTTATAAATATACCAAGAGTGTCTCATTTTCATCTGTGAAATACTGGAGGGTATACTCATTCTCTAGAACAGGACAGGATAACTATCTAGCTGCATAGATAGCGGCTGGGTTCAGACCCAAAATATTTTGGTGCCTGAGCTGGAAAACACAAATGGCACCCCTCCATCCCAGACTAACATGGGGCACTATCTAAAATCCCTCATGTACGTGTCACTTCCATGAGGCTTGTACAGAAGAATTTCACCACGGATTACTCCTCATAGGTCAGATCCGACTGTCTCCCACTCTGCTGCCAGGGGTAGCAGCAGACTTCAGGGTACCCTTGGGCATGGGACTGCCAATGGCCCCCCTCCTGCCTCTTCTGTTCCCACCTACTGGCCATCTCCACTTTCTCCTTCTCACCTGCAGGCTGCAGCCACTTCCTCCTCCATTCTGTCTGCCCACCACCACCGCCACCACTTCGGCTGCCCACCACCATCTCCACCACTCACTCACTCACCCTCCCGCCACTGCCACCTTCACTCCTCCCTCCTCCCCCTGCCCAAAAAAGCTTCCTGGTGGGGCAGCAGCACTTTTGAATGGGAGCGGACCCAGTGCTTGGCTCTGCCTTTGCTGCCGCCGCCCACCATTTTAAGATTATCCCAAATGCAATGCCCGACACTGACCTGTCGGGCACTGCATTTGGGGTAATCTTAAAACTGTGGGCGGCAGCTACAGAGTGGAGCCAAACACTGGATCCGCTCCCAGGAAACTTTTTGAAGAGGGGAGAAGGGGAAGAGCAGGAGGTGGTGGCAGCGGCGGATGGCAAGGAATGCAAATGTTGGAGATGGTGTGGCAAAGGAAGCAATGAAGGGGGTGGCGAGGAAAACTATAGCGGTGGTGGCAGCGGGGGGGCGGCAGGCAGGCGAGGTGGTGGTGGGGCGATGGCTGCAGTGGCAAGGTGGGTGAAAATGGAGATGGAGGAGGAGGCAGCAGCAGCGGGTGGCAAAGGACGGGCATGAAGTGGAGCCGAGTGCCATCTTGGCTCCCATTCAGGAGCGCCACTGCCCACCCCCTGGGAAAACCTTTCATGGGGGTGAGTGTGTGAGTAGCTGTTGTTTCATCTGCCATAGGGGTTGACAAGGTCAGGGATGGGCCCTTCTGCACCTGTGGACCCTCAGCGGCTGCCCCTCCAAGCCGACCCGTGACCTGTCTGTTGCCTTTAATGGTGCCTAAAATTTTCCACTCGAAGCAGCTGTTTCATTTTACCTCACGATGGGGCTGCCTCCGCTAACACAGGATAAACATCACCATAATGCAATATTTACTTGTGGTTTTAGAGGGTTGCAGCTCTGCCTTTCAACCTAAGGTTTTGTGTTTTAGCATACAGTAATACCTTGGATTGCAAGTAACTTGGTTTGAGAGCGTTTTGCAAGACAAGCAAATTTTTAAATATTTATTTAATTTTTTTTTACTTGATATACAAGCGACGTCTTGCAATACAAGTACTATAGTACGGCTTAAATTAAAAATCTCTGTACAAATTTTTTGGGGGGGATTTCGTTTTGATATAAGAATGTTTTGGATTACAAGCACGTTTCCGGAACGAATTATGCTCTCAATCCAAGGCATGACTGTATTTATAAATATGGCTTTATTTTCTGATCACTTGGCAGATGAATTGAAACCTTACATACAATCTTCTCTTTAAAAATAATCTAGATATTTAAATCCATGCATTTCCCACAGGCATTTTATCTTCCATTATCAAACCATCTTCAAGATCATCTCTCAGCAGCTGTTTTCGAATTTGAGACAAAGCTTTGCCAGTCTGTATCAGATGAGCAATCTGTTTTTCTTCCCCTCTCAAAATAGCTTACTTCATTGAGAAAAGAAAAAGAAGCAAAAAACTGATTGGACCAAGAAGGGGAGGGGGAAAGCTGATACAGCTATATTTTGACAATGGTATGGGATTTTTCAGCCAAATAGCTGCCGTTGCTATGCTCTCAACTTGGTTGCTAAGGGTTCAGCACACGTGCATGTCGGAATGTCTGGCCAGTTGAGTTGACGTACTTTCTCAAATCAGTGGAAGTTAATCTTTCAGAGAAGTGACATTGTTCAGTTTTATCAGGTAGAACCTCAGATGAGAGTAAGGCTTAATTTATGCTAGAATTCAACATAAATTAAGGCTTAGGCCTAGCATTTTTTCAAAGCCAGCTACAGAAGACACCTTTTCTGGATACTGATGGGGGTCCCTTCTCATGTTACCTCAGCGGTGTGGGAACTGCTTCTTCGTGGCGATCCCACACTGCTGCAGTAAGCATCTGTATACTGGACCATGTGGGTGGGACCAATCGTGTGGGTCTCTCTCGCCTGATCCTCCTCCTCCTCCTTGGCTGGTCGATCAGGGCCATAGCCAGCCTTCCTTGCTAGGTGGGGCTGCCACATTTCCAGGTGGGGCTTCAAAGAAATGAATGGAAAATCGGTTATTTCTTCCCAACCAACATAAACGTCAATAATCCTGTTACCTTAGATGAATAAGAACAATTAATTATCTTTAAGTTCAGAAACATTTACCTTCTTAAATACATATACCCACCTTCCTAAAATACAGAATGAATTCGTTAAGTCACCCCTTACCACTTTAAGCACCTGGCATGCTCACTGTCTGTGAGTATCTAAAAGGGGATCCCCCCCCACCCCTGCCACTGCCAGATTACTTAAATGTTATAAGGGTGATAGTGCTCTTGACAAATCTACCTTGAGCCAGGAGGAATCTTGGGTAGGCAGAGTTGGTCCAGCCCAATGAATGGATTTTGGAGTTACAACCATTTCTGGGGGCATTAACTACCACCAGGGCTTTTTTTCTGGTGGAACTCACCGGAACTGAGTTCCAGCACCTTTTCTTCTATTAATTGCATTACAATTTAATCGCCATCTACTCCCGAGGAAATGTAATCCAAGAGTTCCGGTACCTTTTTCTCCAGAAAAAAAGCACTGACTACCACTGATTTAAACAAACAACAAACAAACAAACAAACCCTGAAATTTCCCTATTCTAAAAAAAACAAGATCACATTCTTTAAATGGAAGCTCACACATTTTAAAAAGCCTTGTTTTCAAGGGGAAACATAGGTGGGGTGAATCAGTTCTTGGTTGGGTGCTTCACCCACCGGCTCCAGCCTGACTGTGGCCCAGGGGTCAATTAGAAGATGGCAAAGGCCCATGAGTCTGGTCCCTGCCTCTGTCATCCTGTAGACCAGTGTTCTCCAACCTTGGGTCCCCAGATGTTTTGGGCCTACAACTCCCAGCATGCCCCAGCCAGCTACGCTGGCTGGAGCATGCTGGGAGTTGTAGGCCCAAAACATCTGGGGACCCAAGGCTGGAGAACACTGCTGTAGACAGACAACTTCCCACCGCAGTATGGGAATCTCGCCTCAGAAAAGCGGCTCCTATACCACTGAGATATCATGCGAAAGGGCCCAAAGGCTATATTTCTGCCACATGTCTCACAACGACACCACACAAAGGCAATATTGGGAGCAAGTCAGCTTTTTGAAAAACACAGGGTTTACAAACCTAATCCGGTTTAACCATCACCACAGGGAACAAAGGCAACTGTAGTGCTGTGGGGGAGGGGCACAGTACTGGAATCTTTGGCAGAGAAATCATCAGAACCCTTAATAAATTCCCAGGATTCTTTTGGAGTAGCCATGACAGTCAAATATATAAAATCAAAGTAAGTTTGTTGCTTAGATAGGATGCCATTTGTTTTTTTTTCTAAAGTGTTTCCAGCAGTTATGTCTGAGGAGAGGTAAGTTTGAAAATCTGTGTATTAGAGAATCTCAGAGATTGCAGAACAAGGCTGATGTTTAGTAAAGTTCGCCATCTGTGAGAAGGGTTGAGCTCCAGGGCTCTGCATTACTCCTTGCCTCTATTTCATGCCTTCTACTAGCAGAATAAATAATGCAATATGTTACCACCACCACCACCACCACCCCAATCTAGGCAGATTTGTTTAATTCAGCTAGTGCTACTTCTGGTGATATGGGGAACAGGCCAGGCCAGGAGCAGCGCTAAGTGAGGGCACAGAGGAAAGGGCGACATTGGCAATGGGCTAGAATCCTCCACGACACCTGAGGCAGCAGGCTAGCTTAGGGGGACCAGGAAAGGTTGTATCTGTGTGGCATACACCGCTTGGTCCTCCAACAGAGGGGAACAGGAGACTTCATGAGGAACAACCAGGAGGCTGTCACCACTGCTACCAGCACCTGCTGCCTGAAGCAATTGTCTCACTCTGCATCATGGTAGGGCCGGCCCTGACCAGGTAGGACAAGACAAGGATAACCACAGGAGGATAGAGGCCCCCAAATCCTTTATGACATTGCAGAGGAGCAACCAAGTCTATCCATTGCTTCTACCATGGAAAGCAGCCCATTCGAAAATCTGCCCTTAGTACAGTAATACCTTGGATTGCAAGTAACTTGGTTTGAGAGCGTTTTGCAAGACAAGCAAATTTTTAAATATTTATTTTTAAAAATTTGACTTGATATACAAGCAACGGTTTGCAAAACAAGTACTGTAGTACGGCTTAAATTAAAAATCTCTGTACACATTTTTTGGGGGGAATTTCGTTTTGATATAAGAGTGTTTTGGATTACAAGCTCGTTTCCGGAACGAATTATGCTCTCAATCCAAGGCATGACTGTATAGGTAAATAGGTATGTTTATCAGCATAGGACCTATATGGAGCTCCATGTGCTCCTAAGTGCACGCTGCATTCAGCCATTGTATCTGCCATCCTTCTGCTTCATGGCCTTGAAGTCTCTACCCTTTTATCCTCATCACTCAATCTATGTGTGTGCTGGGGGGGGGGGGGGAGAGAACAACCTATATCTGCACATATTTAATAGCTCCATTCATTCATATCATATTCTTAAATGGTGCTACAAGCTTTGTGGGATTCTTCTTGTTCTATTCTTTAAAGCTGAACTGCGGATGTATGACTTTTCCTTCCTTTGCAAATTCTGTTAGGTTTCTCCTGGAAGGTTTGCTTGGTGAACTTTTGATCAGAAAAAAATGTAACTTAATTAATTTGCAAAATGACTGCTGCCTTGTAAAGAGTTCTACTTTGATCTATCAGCTTGGCTTCAGCAAGGCTTATTAAGAGCAAAGCTTGGCAGATCAAAGCAAAGCACTTTGCAACAAACCTGAGCTGGATTTAAAACACAGTTCACATAGCACTTTACAGCATAGCTGAGGTCCTTTGCAGGTCAATTAGCAAAGTGCTTTGCAAAGTGCTAGGATGGTAACTTGCAAAGGACCAGAGCTGTAGAGTAGTTTGCTTTTGGAAAGCCTCAACTGCAAATAATATTAAATAGGAAAGATCAATAAGTTTCCAATAAATAAGGAGAATGTGTCAAAATTATGGATGAATCAGAAAATCAGAGCTCACCAGGACAGATCAGACTTTCAGGCTGGAGGTCTCGCACTTTGCAGAGGTTCCAGATCAGAACAGAAGGTGTGACTTTCATGCAGTTGTGCTATCTCTCCTGTTTCAAATTAAGCCCTTGTGAAGGATTGAGGCCTACACAGGCCTGAGTTAGTTGAAGCCTGTAGGCCCAAACATCTCCTGATGGGAGGGGGGCATTTGTGAGTTTCATTTTCCCCTCATGGAGTTAAGTTTCCTTTTCATGGGGAAAAAAAAAAAGGTCTTCTTTCCCCCTAATAGAGTTAAGTTTCATTTCCCCAGTTTTAGGTCACATTATTGTAACTTTCTAGTTCTGTGGGAGTGTATATAAGGAGCTGCAGTAGTGTGGCAGAGAGAGAGAGAGAGTGAAATTGGAGAGAGAGGTGTGGAGGGTTTGCAGGCACTAAGAAGCAGTGAGCAGCCAGAGGAGCAGAGTTTGCATATCACTGAGGAATGCAGAACAGCCAGAGCTAGGCTGAGAAGGAATCTCTACTAAGCCTACAGGTGACAGTGTAGATAGGTTAGAGAACCTTGCGTTATTTTTCATTTTATTTCCATTATACTTGCTTTTTCATAGATTTCATAGATCATAGAGTTGGAAGGAGCCTACAAGGCTATCGAGTCCAACTCCCTGCTCAATGCAGGAAACTAGAGGAGGGGTCTCCCATCCAAGTAATAACCAGGCTTGACCCTGCTTAGCTTTCCACGCTCAGACAAGCTGAGCCAGCGTAAGCCACAGGCCTGTATCTTACAGCTCTATTGGTGTAATTACCCTAAGTTAATGTGAATCTACTTTACCAATAATTACTACAGTAAATAGTTATTGTTAACCTTCAGTTGTTGGAGTGTCTTTTGCACCACACCTAAGGCCTAATTCAGGTTACTGGGAAGAGGAGGTAAAAAAGCAGAGAATTGGCATCCTGATACAGGAGGGGCTCTTAAAGAGGCAGATATCTTTAAGGAGCTGATCAAGGTGTCCTGGTGCAGGTGGGACCTTGACAGCCCTATCCCCCAAATATGTGACTGAATAATAAAGGGTGCCTTTGAACAGAGGATATTTGCAAAAGGTACCTTATCAGCATGTAAAGAGGGTCCTTTCCTAGCCACTGAGAAACCAGAATGAGCCACCCACACACACACCATCTGCGATTAGGAATTGGGCAACAGTTAAGAGTGAGTGACTTCCAGGAAGCCTTGAACCCTTCCAATTCTCATTTTAGAAATTAATACAGTAATACCTTGGATTGCAAGCATAATTCTTTCTGGAACCGTGCTTGTAATCCAAAACACTCTTATATCAAAGCGAGTCTCTAGCGGGCGTGAGCAGGGCCGATTTCGGCCCGCTCGAGGCGAGCGGTTACATCCCTATTTTAGCTTTGTAAATAGCCTCATTATTTGCCATGTCAGTTCTCACCTGTTCTGTGTATAATTAAATCTGAGAGGTTTACTCTTTCCTTCTGCCTGATGAAGAGCCCCATGAAATGCAAAAACTTGCATACTTAAGTTGGCCTAATAATATTCTATTCTATATACCTTGTATCTTCTTACATTTTGTAAATTCTTTTGTGGCACAGGCATGTCACGGGATGAGAGCTTGTGAGATTTGAACAGTTACCAGTGCTAATAATATCTTTTTATATTAATAAAGTTCCTTTCACCCAAGAGACCCCTTTGGCTTTATCTGTGTACTGATGTCTTGCTAAAATGCCTAGGAATCTGAATGCAAAGCTAGGGCAGTTCACTCCTGGCACGTGATCCACACAGGAATAGAGGTATGCTCCTAGAACACTCTATGAGAGGCTTGAAAGCTACTACAGTGTGGTTGATGAAGGTGGAAAAGAGCACACAAAGGAGCTAGACTAGAGCATCTTACATCTTGGAACAATGGGGGAGGGAGAATCCCTGGCTGACAGCTGAAGATGCCCAAAGTCTTTTCCAAGAATAAACACACTAAATGGTTTTAATATGCAAATGAATGCTGTATTATGCAAATCAGATGCTTTGTTTCCCCTAACTTTGACACTCTGAACGTTGTTTAGCTCTTCAAAAACAGCCTGAGTTATTATTTAAAAAATAAAGGGATAAACATGCTGGGTGCAAGCCAGCCAAAGATAAGCAGTTTTGAGACCCACTGATTCCAACAGGAGATTTATGCATATGCTTAAATATTTCTCATAGAAATCAATAGGACTTAAAACAGTTGGGCATTTGGTGAAACATGCCCAAAATGTTCGACAACAAGAAAACTGAAATTCTGTGCTTATGATTATGACACAACTCACTACAATGCACCCAAACTTGTTTACTTTTCATGAATGATTCTAATTTGCATATTTTATTCTGAACACATCTGAGGTTTTTGTTTTGTTTTGCAAGGAGCTGTACAACAGTGGAGAGATAAATGGGGAAGTGATAAGCAGCCTAAGAATTGTTTTTCTGGATCAGACTGAGGGTCTACTTAGTTGAATATCCTGGGTTTTTTTTTTTAATGGCCAGTCAGATGCTTCTGGGAAACAACTGATGAAGGCAACATACCTGCCCTGTTGTATATCCTGTTCCAGCAACTAGAACTCAGAGGCATTTTGTTGTTGTAGATAAGAGCCCTGTCTTCTGTGAATTCCTCTAATGCCCTTTTAAAGGTTTAGAGGTTATAACATGGTTACAGGAAAATGAATTGGAAAGACCTGAAGCATACAGATGTTCTAAAAAAAAACACCACTTGGGCTGGTTCATTTATCTGTTCACCTGTTACCTTTAAAAATAATAGCAATGGAAACATTTTTTAAAAGCTGCAAAACTCCTCCAGGGAGGTGAATTCATAATGGATGTTTCCAGACAGAGGGCTCCTTGCGCTACCAATCAAAAGGCACAGTGCAGCCATTCTGTCTTTTCATCCTTAACTGATTTATTTCTGGTAAGAAAAAAAGAGGGAAGAAGCGGTGGAAAAACATGGGGGGGGGATACAAACTGAAGACCGCGATGTCTGGACCCCTTCTAAAATTCCATGAATGAAGCAAGGCGATTGCACAATAAAAGCCCTGACTAGAAGCACCCAAGCTGGCTAGGGGATTATGGGAGTTGTAGTCCAATGTATCTGGAAGGCATCAGGTTGGTGAAGGCTACTATACATGTTATGTTAGTCTTCTCCCTTCAGTAAAAGGGGAAATATCCAAAATAGTTACAAAACCAAGAAACCAGATTTCAAAGTGGTTTCTTTGAAAACTTCAGAGGGAGTTTTCCCTTAGGTTCAAAAATCTCCCAGTTGGCAGAAGGATGCAGAGCGCTTCCAGATCAGAAGTGGCCCTTTTCAGGCAGTCATAAGCACTGGCTTCGCTCCTTTTCCTAGCTCTGGTACAGTTGCTCGTGCTCTATTATCTGAAGCCACACAGCCCAACCTAATACAGTAATACCTTGGATTACAAGTAACTTGGTTTGAGAGCATTTTGCAAGACAAGCACAATTTTTAATATTTATTTAATTTTTTTTTACTTGATATACAAGCGTCGTCTTGCAATACAAGTACTGTAGTACGGCTTAAATTAAAAATCTCTGTACAAATTTTTTTGGGGGGATTTCGTTTTGATATAAGAGTGTTTTGGATTACAAGCACCTTTCCGGAACGAATTATGCTCTCAATCCAAGGCATGACTGTACTTTATTCTCTTTTGCAATGTCCTGTCCCCAAAAGATACTTCATTAGCACAAGTAGTAGATACAACTGTTGGCAGACTGTAAGGCAGGCCCTCCACATACACTTCCTAGGATGGCCAGGTGTCCTACTTTACAGAGGACAGTCCTCTCTTTTGGAAAGCTGTCAGAGGACAGTATTTGACGCTCTCCTCTATTTGATGTGTTCTACAGTCCAAATCTGGTTTAAAGTCAAAGAACCATAAAGAGGGAGAGCAGCCAGGATCTTGAAGTTGCCCACCAACAGTAACAGCAGATTGTGCAGTCACAGAAGTTACCTGGTATTGTATTTCTATTTAGCTTATAGCAGTGTTCTCCAACCTTGGGTCCCCAGATGTTTTTGGCCTACAACTCCCAGCATGCCTCAGCCAGCGTACCAAGGTTGGAGAACACTGGCTTATAGTTATTCTTTCTAAATTTGCATCTATACATTTAGGTTAGCATATGCAAATATTATGCAAATTGGTGTCCTCTGTTGTCCTCTTTTTTGGTGATGCATAAGTGGCCACCCTACCACTTCTTCAACAATCCATTTAAGGGGAAAGGTCCCCCCCACCCCACCCTAGAAGACACAGGTTCATATCATGCTTTGGCTGTGATATTTGTAGCAAGGCCATGTCGATGTTGTTTTTATTGTTGGTTTTATCTTGATTTTATTGTATGGATTGTGAACCACCTAGAGAGCTTCAGCTGTGGGGCAGTATAGAAATAAATAAATAAATGTCAACCTACTGTAATGGACAAGCTACCTGGATTTCATAGATTTCATAGATCATAGAGTTGGAAGGAGCCTACAAGGCTATCGAGTCCAACTCCCTGCTCAATGCAGGAAACTAGAGGAGGGGTCTCCCATCCAAGTAATAACCAGGCCTGACCCTGCTTAGCTTTCCACACTCAGACAAGCTGAGCCAGCGTATTTGTATGGAAGATGGTATAGTAGTCTCCACGATGGGTCCCACTTACAAATCGGAGTTTTTCAGGTGTTCCACAAATGAAGATGATATCTGTCTTTTGATATCTGCATTTTTATGATAGTTCAGATTTTTGCACCAATCTCTATTTTCCTGATATTAGAAACTGTTCACACTTAACTATCTGCATTACTGCAAATCAAACATCCATGCCTGAGAGCCATGCCATCTAACTCCTCCAACAGCCGAAGCCTATAGCGCCAACACATGTATGCACAAAAATGACAAACTGGACACTATGAAACTTTAAGACTACAAAACTCATGATGCAATGTAGCCCCAACAAAACATGCTTGCACAAAACGATCCAGTGCCTTTACTGAAAGCCAGGAAATAACAATGCTGAGTTATGTGATGCACAATAAAAATGCACCCAGAATACAAATAGACAGCTGGATTTTCTACGGAAATCTACTGCTCAAACTCAGGAAGCAGAACTCAAAATGAAATTCCTCCAGTGGAGTTTTGTTCATGTCTAGACTTGGTAGAAGCAATTTAACATATTTTGAGTTTGCTCAGCTCTGGGACCTGCACTGATTCTGTCCTGTGACTATCACTAGCTCTGCAGTCTGCTGCACTTTTACCATTCATTCCCAAAGTGCAAATCTGTAAATTGACATGTGTTCACTCTGCTGGCTCCTGCATCTTCACAATTCTTTCCCAGACTGCAAATCGATAAATCAACAGGTGTTCACAAAAGCTGAAGAGCTTCCAATTCTCTCTCCCTTGACCTACCCACTTTCACCACCTCTGGTGTAGCCCCAGGTCATCTGCCCTCCTCTTTGTTGGTCAGCACCAGGGATTCACCTCCTCACATAAACTTACCCCTTCCCTGTTTCCTCGCTGATGCTGTCTAGACAGGTGTCCCTCCAGACAGGAGTCCGTGTGTATGTATGCCAGAACTGCTGCTGCGTGTATAGTTGCTGTGGTTATGTGTCACTGTCTGCCTCAGAGTCAGGACCTTCCAATTCCGACATCCAGCTCCCTCCTCCACTCGCTCCCATTTCCTAGTTGTGGGTGCTTTTATAGGCCCTGGGGTGGGCCTCAAGAGTGTCTGCATACCTGTGCCGGTGCCTTCCCATCGCTTCTGTCCTTTGTCTGTGTTTACTACTAACTGGGTAGATTGTGTTCCAGAGCCAACAGTGCTGTGAGTGGTGCAGCACTTGCAGGGCTGCAACTAAGGGTAGGCCTGGTTGGGCACCTGCTAAGAGTCCAAACCCCAGCAGGGGCTCACTGACAAGAGCCCCCTGGAGATGCTGCTCCTCTTCACTATTGCAAGCTGCTTGTTCACCTGCCTCTCGCTCTGGCCCAGACGACAGCGGTGGTGAGAAGAAGGAGTAGAAGATGCCACTGCCTACTTGCTCACTGGCTCTCTGCCGGTCAAGCAAGTAAGTGATGGCAATGATGAGAAAGAGGAGGAGCGAGAGAGGCTGATGACGGCAGTGTTCTCCAACCTTGGGTCCCCAGATGTTTTTGGCCTACAACTCCCAGATGTTTTTGGCCTACAACTCCCAGCATGCCCCAGCCAGTTGTAGGCCAAAAACATCTGGGGACCCAAGGTTGGAGAACACTGAGGTAGAGTCATTGAGGGAGGGGGCCATTGAGAGAATCTTGCCAAAGGGCCCTCCAAAACCTGAAGCTGGCACGGAGTACCTGGTACATGTCCAGGGAGCACCACCCTCAGAGGGTAGACCAGAGAACGCGCAGTCAGCTTTCCTAAGGTAAATTTTGCTAACAAGCAAACATGGCATAATTGGTCGCTGTAGAAAGGAGCTCCTTCCCATGCTGCAAAGGTATCCTGGGCTATGTGGGAACAGCCCAGTTTACAGCTCCTCCCTTTCTTCACATCATCCTTCCCATAAACTGGGGCAATGGAGGCGTGGGGAAGAGCCGCAGTGTGCGCTCATGCCACGCGTTTTGGAGCATTTCACGCTATCTTTGTGGCGTGAGAAGGAGCCACACTACAGCAGCTGCTATGCCTGAGAAGGGACCTGAAGTGGTAAGAGTTTTAGACCAAATCACTACAGTGTGTGTGTGTGAGTGTGTGTGTGATTTATTTATTTATTATATTTATACCCCACCTTTTTTCCTGCAAGGAACCCAAGGCGACTTACATAATCCTCCTCCTCCTCTCCATTTTATCCTCACAACAACCCTGTGAGGTAGGTTAGGCTGAGAGTCAGTGACTGACCCAAAGTCACCCAGTGAGTTTCATGGCCGAGCGGGGGACTACTAGAACCTGGGATCTCCCGAGTCCCAGTCCGACACTCTCACCACTATGCCACACTGGCTCATATTTTTTTAATGCCCTCCCCACCCCACGTAAAAAGCTCCCTGCATGTAGTAAACTAGCACACTAGAGAGAAAGGTCTGGCATAGCTCTCAACCTGTGTACTAGTTTATTACATGCAGGGAACTTTGATGTGGGGAAGCAGGGAAGCAGTCAAAATAAGGACCTAAGACATACACCTGCAGTCTGAATTCTACCACCTTATTCTGTGTATTGTGTAGGACAGTGTTCTCCAACCTTGGGTCCCCAGATGTTTTTGGTCTATAACTCCCAGCATGCCCCAGCCAGCATAGCTGGCTGGGGCATGCTGGGAGTTGTAGGCCAAAAACATCTGGGGACCCAAGGTTGGAGAACACTGGTGTAGGATGACTCTTTGTAACGAAAGCCAGCCAGCCAGCCCCCCCCCTCCCCGTGATCACACCTGACATTAGGGAGTAGAGCTCCAAGGTCACAGCAGGCCATGACTTCCACACAAGCTTGAGCCCCTGCACCTTTTCTCTCCTCAGAAATTAACCACCTCACTTCTCTGCGCACTGCGATATATTCATAAAAATAGGAAATGAAAGGGAGGAGGAGGAGGAGAGGTTGCTGCTTCTCAGGGCGCAAGAAAGGGAGGGACGGAGGGGGGGGGGAAATAGCCTGACACAATTAAGCAATTCTCAAACCCCATCCAACAATCCCTTTATTGTGCCTGCTGAGAAACAACTTCATTATATCTGCCTGGTTAGATAAGACAGCTTTTCTGATCCTGCCTCCCTATGTGCCTGTCTCCCCCTTCCCTACGCCCCACATCTCTGTGCCACAGTGTCAACTGATACGACACTTGCCAACTCTGCCAGGTTTAATATTTTGTTGCTGGAGGCATCAAAATTGGCTAGGGGAGAGAAGTGAGATAGTCAAGGAACGGGGAGTCCAAATTTCTTGTGGTGCACAGAAGCTCTGCACACAAGTCCCTCCCCGGTACATGCCCCCCCTTTCCCTAGTTACGCACAGAAGTCTCCCCCAAACTCCATCTAATCTTTAAAATGGAAGGTGCCAGTCCTCCAGAATCCGTGGTAGCCAAGGCATCTGACTTGGAAGCCTATCACATGCAGCTGTGCAGAGGTTGGCTCCGGTTTTCAGTGGGGAGGGCCAGGTTCACTGCACGATTGCAGGGGCGTTTTAGGGATTGTCCTCTTTTCTCTAGCAGGGGTCCTGTGCCTTTGGCAGCTATGGGTGATGCTATATCTGTCATGGAGGTGCAATGATAGGGGAAGCTTCACCAGCTGAATGTCTGCCTGTCCATGTAGCAAAGGCCCAGGAACCATGCTATATGGGAGGGGGGGGGGAAGTGGCAGTGGAATTAAAAACTGTTTTTTGGGGCTTAACCCTGGCACAAACTGAACTCTGTCCCAACTTCTGCCTCCCAGTCTTTAATTAAAATCACTTGCTAAAGGCCAGAGAATCAACACAGTTGATGAAACAGGCCTGTGGCTTACGCTGGCTCAGCTTGTCTGAGTGTGGAAAGCTAAGCAGGGTCAAGCCTGGTTATTACTTGGATGGGAGACCCCTCCTCTAGTTTCCTGCATTGAGCAGGGGGTTGGACTCGATAGCCTTGTAGGCTCCTTCCAACTCTATCTATGAAATCTATGAAAATAAAGCAGCTACCAAGTAAACTGATGCTTTTGATTTTGCTCAATGAAGACCCAAGAGACGTCCCTGGCTGATTTCCATCCTGTGCATAGGAATAACATTAAAATTCAAATCTGCCTGCATCCCTAGAGTAAACTGATAGAGCGGTTGCTGACAAATCTAGCCAACTTGCAGGAGGAAAACAGATGTGATGTCCTTTCCGTGGAGGTAGATATTCAAGGCCAAAAGTTGGTGGGCTCTTATCTCCTGCTCCATAGAAAATCTATACTCACTAGCTTGGCATTTCCCTTTAGCAAACCCCCAGACTTCTTGAATGGCTTTGGGCACATTACCACAATGAATGCACCCACCACCCACTAACTACCCTATTGCATAATCTACCCAGCTGCCCACCTCACTTTTATTGCCCCCTCCCACAACAGAAGCTTTCCAGTCATGCCAACCGCCTCGTTCCCAAATTGTGCATCCCTTTTCATTCCCAATCCCTCTATACAATTTTCCTTCACTCTCATAGTGCCCCAACCCACTCAAACAGAGTCCTCCACATTTGTGCCATATGCTTACCTGGCAAAGCTAAACAGTAGGTCAAACAATCAAACCCCCCTCAGATTAAAAAAAAATGCCCCACAAATAACACACTAAAAAGGGAAAAGAAAAAAAAGAAGGCCTTTGGAAACACTGAAATAAGGTATTTGGACCAACCAATGAATACCTGCTGGATACAAACTTTCAATTTGCACAGCACTCTTGTACAGGAATAGCATTATGTGGTCCGGCTGTGTGTTCTTTCCTGCTATTTCTGCCCCTCCCTGAACATGAGCAGTTCTGTGCAACTCAAAAGCTTGTATTCATCATTTTTAACACTGATCAGTCCAAATAAATTAATTTTTCAAGCCACTTGTTGAGAATATGACTACTAAGATTTTGCTGTAGAAATACTTTTCAATATACCCATCCACCTTGCCATCCCGTACCAATCACTATAAAATACATTTAAAAAGTAGAACAAAATTTAAAGTCACTTCAGATAGTGGCTCATTCACATCCCAAGAGCAGATATGTTATAAGCGGACGCTTGCAAAATTTGCAGTGACCTAACAAATCACACATACACAGCCCAAATGCATCCCCACCACCCTGAGCCTGAGAGCCTGTCCAGGAACCCCAATAATTATGGCAAAAATCACCTTTAGCAGGGAAGTCCTAACTCCACCCCATGATAGCCACAGGTCTCTGACCCTGCATCTGAAGAATATAGGAACTTTCTTGTTCCTGTCTGGAAGGGTTGCTCTCACAAGCTGGGGCTTCTCAGCTTCTCTCGAAAGACATGGTTCTTCAGCAAAGCCACCACCAAGCAGGATCCAGACACTGAAAAATGTTCAGCAGCTGCCAGTGGGATCCCCAGTCATCCTTCCTTCACAGCCAGTTCCGTCACATTTTGCTAAGATAATAGCCTGGAATTAGTTCAAGGCAGCCAGAGGGCTGGCGCAGGGAAACAACCTCCTGTGTGGACGGATAACATCCTTTTGAAGAAGATGCCAAGAAATCCATTTATGCGGCTCCATCGGATGCCTACCAGTGAACTTTGCTGGTGGGATGATTCCAAGTATCACCCCAGTGCCACAAAGTTCCACAGACAGAGGTGAAGGAAGATGTAGACTCTGAGCGCAGCCGATATCCAGAGCCAGCCAAACCCTCAGACATAGGAAGGCCAAGTGGTCATTTGACAAATGAATAAAACCTTGATGCACTGATCTGGACTAATCCGGTGTAATCCTCCTTTAAAGACAGCCTCAAACTAAGTGGTCACCAACTGGAAGCCCCTGGGTAAAGTTTGCTTCCTGTCCCCTCTCAGCTGCTGATGGAGCGCCAGAGGAGGGGTTTCATAGATTTCATAGATAGCTTTCATAGATCATAGAGTTGGAAGGAGCCTACAAGGCTATCGAGTCCAACCCCCTGCTCAATGCAGGAAACTAGGAGGAGGGGTCTCCCATCCAAGTAATAACCAGGCCTGACCCTGCTTAGCGTTCCACACTCAGACAAGCTGAGCCAGCGTGAGCCACAGGCCTGTGGGTGGGTGTTGAGGCTGCAGGCAGTAGCAATGGAGTTTGCTAGATGCCAGAAGAGCCTTTACAAAGACATCTTGGGAAGGTTTTCTGTTGTGTAAGACAACTGGTCAGATTTGTCTAGTCTGAAATTTTGTTTGAAACTATGACTAAACCAGACAATAACCAACAGAGGTGCCTCCCCAAGTACAGAGGATGTGAGCACACACAGCCCAAGTGAAGGGCATCAGAAAGTATTTAATATATAATTACAGTATTTAATATATAAGTTGCCGTACATAAAAAAACCCCATCATATAGATAATTACTAAGTCAGGTCAAGGCAAAATTTTCAGATAGTAAAATAATATATTCACAGATATATAAGCACTAATGGGGGACAAGGAAAAGGAAAAAAGTTAAAAACCTCCAGGATAACAAAAAGATTCAAGAAAGCCAATCTGGTAATTTCAAACACAATAATGCTTATCCGGGTTTAATGCCTTAAGTATCTAATGAGAAAAAGCTCAGTTTTATAATCTGCAATATCCTTCCTGACTCCAATGGGAAGCTGCTTCATCAACCCATTTCAAACTGGGTTCATACTCATCGAGATTATACTCCATACAGAAGAGATTGAACATTCAGACATATGGCCCCATATGACACCCTTTGTTTGCTGAGATTAGCACAACTTTCTGCTGGCTTCTATAGCCCTATAATTCCCGCTCCAACTGTGCATTTGCAAGCAAACATTATTTCCATGCAGACACCTTTCTCTCCCTCTCTCTCTCAAGGAAGTATTTCCCCATGTGGCTGCTGGCGTTGAAAAAGGATGGTCACTCATGCTCAAATGAGACTTTAGCATTTAACACACATGTGCGCGTGCACACACATCATGTACAAACTTCCCATAGCAGGGGGAAATGTTCATGCTGGCACACAACTGTGAGTCCTCATGCTATTTTAGAACACTGTTCCATCAGTCAGAAACTGGACTAGGCAGTCACAGAAGCAGATCAGATTTCATACTTAGGAAGGTGTGTGGGAAGTATTAACTCACAGTGTGAAATCTATAAAAGTAGAATCCTTTCCCTGGTGAATTCTTGGGCAACCACTTTCTTTGAAGGCATCTGATGTGGCAAATGCAAAGAAAGTATGGAATATGGGGAGGAAAAGATGAGGAGCAGGAGCAGCTGGAAAGATGCAAAATGAACAGGCCTCCTGATCATCCCATATTTCCCCAACAGCCTCACACAAGGGGAGTGGATTGCCCTGGAGGTAGCCAGTAATCCAGAACATGCCTTCAATTTCCAGACTGTCATTAGTTTTCTGCAACTGATGAAGTGTGCGTCTGTTTATACACCTCTGAGCATAACTGACAGCTTTGGGGAAATCCTTTTGTTTCCTTTCGGATGGGAGAGCCCTGGAGACTTATGATGCTTTTCATAATATGTTGCTATTTACAAGTTGAGCATGGGAAGTGTGCCGGGGTCAGTGTTACTCTGAAGGTCAAAGATGGCATAGTGTCAAACTAACTAGGAGCCTTAACAGGGGTGGACTCCTCCACAGAATCACTGTGGGTGACAATACCAGGCCCCAAAAGTAATTTAGTATTGGGGAAACGCTATTGGGCCCCTGATCGAAATGCTCAAGGTGATCTTGACAGATGGAGAATGAAATCAGGGAGGCATCCAAAGGAGAAAGTGTTGTTGTAATGGGCGAGTTCAATTACTCTCATACAGACTGGATAAATGTGTGGTTCTGGTCAGGACAAAGAGGTAAAATTTCTAGATACCCAAAGGGCGCAATTCTATGCATGTTTACACAAAGGAAGTACTACAACTCCCAGC
Organism: Shinisaurus crocodilurus; assembly: GCA_021292165.1. Taxonomy (NCBI): domain Eukaryota; kingdom Metazoa; phylum Chordata; class Lepidosauria; order Squamata; family Shinisauridae; genus Shinisaurus; species Shinisaurus crocodilurus. Next base: position 272,519,747 of record CM037877.1, on the reverse strand, counting down.
ATTCCCCAGCCAGAGTTGTATTTTCTTCTGTCTAAACATGCATAGGATTGTGCCCTAAATGACTGTGCCCTAGAACAGTTTGTCATGGAACCAACCAACGGGAGGCATAGTGGCTCACTTAGTGTGGAAACTAAGTCAAGGGTACTGGGGACCCTCCTCTAGTTTCCTGATGGAGGGGGTTGGACCGAAGCCTGTAGGCTTGTCTGAGATTAGAACCCGGATTAAGTCCTAAGTGGTACCTGGGACCTAGTGCAGATGTGTTGTTGAACTGATTGGAAACAATTACCACAGTGTTATCAATTTTAAGTTATACGTAAGTGGGAAAATGTCAAGGAAGTCCAACACAGTCACATTGGACTTCAAATGAGGAAACTTCTCTAAAATGAGGGAATTGGTAAAAAGGAAGTTGAAACATGAAGTGAAGAGGATCAAATCTCTCCAGAATGCTTGTGGGTTCCTCAAAACCACAATAGAAGCTCCGCTAGAATGAATACCTCAGGTCAGGAAAGATACCACCAAGTCCAAGAGGCCACTACTAGCATGGTTAACAAGCAAGTGTCAAGGAAGCTATTGAGAAGGCTTTATTCAGAAAATGAAAATCTTGCCCAAATAAGGAGAACAAAAAGAAAGGGAAACTTGCACAGAAGAAATGCAAGGAGACAATAAGGGAAGCAACAACAACAACAACAACAACAATGCATATCACTAATAACATTAAGACCAACAATAAAACATTCTTTAGAACATCCGAATCAGAAAACTGGCCAGAAAGGAGATTGGCTCACTAGATGACAAGGGAGTTACAAAGTAGGATAAGAAGATTGCAAAGAAGCTGAATTATTTGCATCTGTCTTTTCTACAGAAGATGTTGGACAGATACCTGTGCCTGAACTGACATTTTCAAGAATGGAGTCTGAGGAGCTGAGGAAAATAGTGGTGATAAGAGATGAAGTTCTAGACCTTACAGACAAATGGAAAGCAAACAAACCACCAGGCCTAGATGGTATCCATCCTAAAGTTCTTAAAGAACTGAAATGGGAAATTGCTGATCTTCTAACAACATCATGTAACATTTCCCCAAGATTTGCCTCTGCACCAGAGGACCGGAAAGTGGTCAATATAATGCCAATTTTGAGAAAAGGATCCAAGAAATTACAGGCTGCTTAGCTTAATGGCTGATCCGGATAACTTGGAGGAAAGTGTTATCTACTATATAAATGTGAATGTTTGTACATGTGTACGTATGTCCGCACGGGGGGTTGGCTCGCGTGCGTCGCATAGGCTCCTACACGGTTGGACGGATCCGCCCCAAACTTGGCACGCATACGCTCCATCACCCAAGGACAAAGACTGGTGGGTTAAAATCTCCGAAAAACCCTCGCCGCACCTGTACGGCCCAAAATAGATGAGAGCCAATGGCGTCACTTGGAATGCACGAAGGGGCCATTCAGGAGCGGTTATGCAAATCGCTCCAACGGCATTTAGAATGTTGGTATGCACAGCCACAGGGGCCCAATCAGGAGCGGATATGCAAATCTCTCCTAGTCCAAACAGAATGTTCATATGAACTGCAGCTGGGGCCAACACGGGGGTGAGGTGGGGGGAATTTTGAACAAACAGTGCCTATAGGAAAATGATGACCTGGGCAACGCCACTGTGTAGTCCGGGGGGGGGGGAGCAGGGATTTCATTGTTGTGTGGTCCCGGAAGGGGGAGCAGGGATTTCATTGTGTGGTCCTGGGGGGGGGCAGGGAATTCATTGTTGTGTGGTCCTGGGGGGGGGAGCTGGGATTTCATTGTGTGGTCCCGGGGGGGGGGAGCACAGGGATTTCATTGTGTGGTCCCGGGGGGGGGGGAGCAGAGATTTCATTGTGTAGTTACGGGGGTAGCAGGTAGTCCCGGGGGAACTGGGATTTCATTATGTAGTCCCAGGGGACCTTACCTATGGAGGGATTCAAAACAGCGGACAGCTACCTTAAGGAATGTCGAACAAATAGTGCCTATAGGAAAATGACGACCCGTGCAACGCCGGGTAAAAAAAGCTAGTTAAAGATAAAATTATTAAGCATATAGAAGGACAAGTCTTGCTGAAGAAGAATCAACATGGCTTCTGCAAAGGTTAAGTCTTGTCTCGCTAATGTTTCAGAGTACTTTGAGTCTGTCATAAGCATGCGGACAGGTTGCTCCAGATGGATTGTTAACTTGTACTTCCAAAAGCTGTTTGACAAAGTCCCTCACCAAATACTCCTGAGCAAACTTAGTAATAAGATGAGAGGACCTCATATATATTGGTAACTGGTTAAAGAACCGAAAGCAGAGAGTAGGAATAAATTGGAGAGTAGGAATAAATTGCCAGATGCACATGTATCTTTAAGCACTTGTGTACATATTGTTGGGAATGCTGGCCCAGTCAGGATTCTTAGATATTTGTACAAAGATGTTTAAAGACTGTACATGCTCAATACCTGCATTTCTCATTAATATGAAGAGCTGCTGAAGATCAGAGAAAAGTCTCTTCACTTGCCACCACACCATAGCATTCTCATAAAAATGCAGAGGAAAATTTTACCCTCCCCACTTCCCTATAAGTATTACTTCACCTATCATTAAAGACAAGGGGTGGTGTAAGATGCTGTTTGGGCTTTGGGCTGGTGGCCTGTGTTAAGCTCTTTATTGGGTGGCTTATGATGACTTTACTCTTTAAAGGGGTTGTCAACTGTCCATGAGCAAATAGAACAAGTGTGGCAGATGAGATGGAATTTTGTACTTGGACCACAGAGATCTGGTTTCAAATCCCGGCTCACTGTTGTTATTTATTTAATCATTGTTTATTTAAAGCATGCTGCTCTTCAGTGGAAGAGGGCTCAGGAGTGTACAAAGATCAGAAATAAGACTTATATCTAAAAGACATGATACAAAAGGAAAAGGGATTGGGAGGAGGAAAAAAACACAATCAGGCACTAGTTCTTAGTTAAAAATTCAGCAGATTACAGTAATTCCACAGGTCATGGAGCTGGATCTAAGGCTAGCACAATGGAAGGGCTGCTCCTCCCTCTCTCTGTGATGGCCCAATGAATGGCTGTTGGTAGCTGGAGGGAAGGGTTTCTTGAGTCTCACTGACTACCCTTGAATCACTCACTCAACCAACCTACATCACAGGGCTGTTGCAATGGAATTTCTTTTTTAAAATTACACACATGCTGTCTGCTGCTCTGAGCTCCTTGTAGGAAGGGTGGAATGCAAATGTGAGAAATAAAAATAAATAATACATTTATTATTGGAGCATGGTGGGTAGCATACTTAAGTTAATACATTAAAATGTCCACAATCTGTAAATGGTGGCACCACTGGTGGTGTTCACTTCCTCCAGCCCAATTTCCTGCCGAGGGAATGCAATAATACTTGTTCTGCTATAGCTCTTTAGCTGAGTTGCTCCTTCCAGTTGAGATCCTGGAGAAATCAGCCTCTTTTTTTCCAAATGCATCACAGAGGCAAGTGGGTTCATGCACACACCCCATCCTCACAGAGGCACAGTGAGGTGTAGCATGGAACTCTCTGGCCTGGGATTTGCCCTGTTGCCTTAGAAACTCCATCACTAGCAGGCATAGAGCACCACATGTGCCTTCTCTTCACTGAGCTCCCTTCCGTGACTGAAAAGATGACATCAGGACACATCTGGAAAGCTTTCTCTCACTCTCAGTTTACTGCAGTGACACCTTTCCCTGTGCCACATTTTACAGCTGTTCAGTAGTGTTGTAAGTGGAGCCAAGACTCCTAGGGTTGAAGCACCCAGACGTTTTGATTAGCAGGGATGCTGACATCATCTGGGGCCTGCCACCCCTCAGACTTCCCTGTTCCATCTGAGTTTAGCTGCAATCCTCACAGTAGCTGGGGGGAAATGGATTCTATTCTAAAAATGTAGTAAGCTATTCCTGTTCTAATGCAAAGTATTTTGAGGTGGGTTGGTCTTGAATAAGCAATTAAGACCCATTCGCTTTACAAAAGCCCTGCTCCTGGTGGAGATGAAAACAGCTAGAAATGGTTTGTTGATACCAGTGTTCTCTAACCTTGGGTTGTAGGCCAACAACAGTCTGGGAACCCAAGGTTGGAGAACACTGGTTGATACAGATCAACATAGCTGCCTGAATTTTTGGATTCTCCTTGGGGGCATGGCTATGGGGACCAGTCATGAGGAGTGCCTGCACTTCAAAATTTACCACTGCACCACTGCTGTTCAGCCTGCACAACTGGCAGTGCCAAAGCCATCTTCTCTGTTATGCAGCCTGCTTTGCAGCAGTTGATCCCAACTATACGAGGTGACACATGCTGCTGCCCTCTCCCACAGCTCAAGTGGGAAGCTTTACTAGGATCCTTACACAAGTGACTCCATACATCTTGCCCCATGCATGGTCAGTGTAATGTTCTGGGGCACACTGCTGGCATTTCCTCCCTCTCTACGCCCCATTGAAAACATACATAACATCCGGATCAGTAGTTGACGCCGAGTTGGGTGCCTCTGTTGGATCCGGTCTGCTTTCAGGTCCGGAATCGTGCCCTGAGGCAATGCCGACCTTACATGGGACACACCGTCATAGGTCTCACTTTGCATTTTATAATCTCTAGACGGGAAATTTTTTCCGTGGGAGCATCTGTCCCTGTACCCTTCCCATTAATCCGTGTCCCGAAAGCGAAGAACTACCCAAAATACGGGCATTTACATCTTTTTTAATACGAAAGTAATTCTAATTTCTTCTGAAGCTAACAGTGCACAGGGCAGTGGTTTGCACACTGTTGCTCGTGGGGAACCCCTGGAGGGTCCATAGGGTGCCCAGTTGGGGTCTCTTGCTAATGATGAATTAGTTTATGTGTAGAACCATCTACACCCGAAAATGTTCACTACAGGCCTACCCTGCAATGTGCAGCTGCTGGAGAGTACTGGGTGTGTTCAAGGTCACACTTTCAGTTCACCTGCAGACACTGAGTGCAGGGCCAGTGCTACCATTAGGCCAACTAGGCAGCTGCCTAGGGCGCAGGGCTAAAGGGGGCGCCAGAAATAGGGAGGGAGGGCTCAAGTGGGAGGGGGGGACGCTAAATATCTGATCTTGCCTAGGACACCAAACTGCCTTGCACCGGCCCTGACTGAGTGTGTACCCTAGAAAATGCCCTAGAATCTTCTGCAGCATGCAGAAGCTCCCCAACAGGCAAACTAATCCAGAAAGGGTTCCTTGAAGCTAGAAAATTTGAAAACCACTGAAATTGGGGTGGGCAATGGGGTGAGCGGATCTTTCAATTAAAAAAAAAAAAAAGCACGTCACTTTTGGATGATAGAACAGGTGCAGTGCTGTAGTCTACACATGCATACCCAAGTTGCCCCCACATTAAGGAACGGTTTGCCTGCCATTAGCAATGAATCAATTAGTGGGCACAAAGGCCAGGGACTTATCAGTGGTGGACCCTTATTTATGGAACTCCCTTGCCCAGGATATACAGGTGGCCCTTCCCTGTTAATTTTCAGGCAAGCCCTTAAGACTTTTTTTTTTAATTTCACAAAGCCTTAGGCTAAGGAGTGTTTTTAGTCTTTCATGCTGATATTTTACCTTTTTTCTTGTTTTCTGGCTGTCTTGAATGTGTATTTCAATGTTTCAAACATTGACAGTTATTGATGTTTCTGGTTTTTCATTTTGTGTTGTGTTCTAGTTCCTGCTCTGTTTTGTAAGCTACTTTGGAGGGGAAATATTTTGATCCAAACTTAAAACTGGAGAACTTCTCATACTTAGAGACTAACTGAATTTCATAGTTTCATAGTTCTGATAGAGTTGGAAGGAGCCTACAAGGCTATCGAGTCCAACCCCCTGTTCAATGCAGGAAACTTAGAGGAGGGGTCTCCCATCCAAGTAATAACCAGGCCTGACCCTGCTTAGCTTTCCACGCTTTCCATGCTGAGCCAGCATAAGCCACAGGCCTTGGAAAAATGAGAAGCAGGAACTGATAGATTCATCCATCCCTACATACAGCTAGTGACGTCTCTGCGATTGCAAGTCCTCCTCCGCACCTATGTATGAACAATTCAAACATCACTATCTCTTTTCCCAGATGAAATTCAATATTTGTTTTTTCTAACCCCCAGCAGAGTACAGTTCTTGGGTGAGGGAATGCAAAGGGAACATTTGCATAAAGTCTGAGGTTGGAGGAAAGGGTAGTGACAGTGTGAGGTACCATCATTAGGCTGATTGCTTGAGAAAATGCTGCAAGACTCACTGCAGGACGCTGCTTAGTAGCTCAGGGGAGAGCAATCTGAAGGGGGGGATAACCTAGATGTTTATTCATATAGACTGGGTTCAGACAACACGATAACCCACACTCAAGGGTTGAGCGTGGGTTGTTGTTGAACCGTGGGTTGTTGTTGAAATGTGGGTTACCATGTTGGCTGAACCCAGCTGCACTAACAAGCCATGCTTTGTTAACCACGAACAACCCATGAAGAGAACCTATGGTTTGTTGTTGCGTTGTGAACTGTGGGTTGTTCATTGTGGTTTGTTATCTCGGATCGGTTCAGACAACAGGATAACCCATGTTTCAACAACAATGTGGCGTAGTGGTGAGAGTGCTGGACTGGGACTTGGGAGATCCGGGTTCTGGTCCCCGCTCGGCCATGAAACTCACTGGGTGACTTTGGGCCAGTCACTGCCTCTCAGCCTAACCTACCTCACAGGGTTGTTGTGGGGATAAGATGGAGAGGAGGAGGAAGATTATGTAAGCCGCCTTGAGTTCCTTGTAGGAAAAAGGCGGGGTATAAATGTAATAAATAAATAAAAATAAAAACCCATGGTTCAATGACAACCCACAGTCAACCCATACTCAACCCATGAGTGTGGGTTATTGTGTTGTCTGAACCCAGTCAGTGGGTCCATCTTGGTGAGTGGGAGCTTGATGGGGGAAAAACAAGGCATTCCAACTAGACATTCCAGATGTCCCAAATAGATTTCCAGGAGTTGCTACAAGCAGGAGTGCTGCAGAACCATGGAGGGAGGGACTGAAAAGCCAAGGAGTAGGGTCAGATGCCAAGAAGAGTGATGGTCTGTTTCCAATTTTGGAGCAGGGGATGATGGATTCTCATTTGCTTTGAAGCCTAACATTCCTGTCTAGCTGACTCAGGGATGGCCCCTACCATGAGGAATGATGAAGTGGCAACCTCAGGTGGCAAATTGTGAGAGCCATTAAGCGTGGCAGAATGGGAGACAGACTGGGCACAATCCACTGGGAATGCTCTTGCGCTGCTCCCTCTCACTTCAATGGAGTTTGCAGAGGAGAATTTCCAACTGGATTGAGTCCCATGCAAATTGGTGATAGTGGGTTGCCATTTAGATTTTCCACCTCCAGCAATTTCCAAAACTGTATGGGGTTAACTCCAGGTAGGACCTCCCTGCCAACCAGATAAATTGATTTAATCCAGACCACAGCACTCTACATGCAGAAAGCTCAGATGACTTGAGTAAGTAAGCCAAGCCATGTGCTGCAGGGAAAGCCAAATGTTTAATCCTGACCACTACAGGGAGTCCTGCTTAGACTTGTAGAAGCAGATGGCTAATAGTGGTTATCTGGGAATCTCTGCACCCCTAACTCTTGGATGGAGACAAGCTCTGGTACTTTTCTGACATGGCTGTGATAGTCTGAAGCACCAATAAATTTGTTTCCATTGCCCCCAAATGCACATTAAACTGCAGCCTCATCCTGCCCATGACCCCTAAGTCCCACCTCTACCCCTGGCCTTATTCTCACCCAGTTTAGATCTCCCTGATAAATTTTAGTATTCTTTTAAACCTGTGTGTTGCTTAGGGTAACAATTAATCCACTGGATGGTTAAAATCTCACAATTTTGTCAGGATTATCCTGATTAACCCAGAATTAATCCCGATCTTGACATTAACAGGATTAATGTTAAAATCGGATTAGCGGGTAGGCTGTACCCCCCTGGCTAACGTGTGTGGGGGGGGGATCAGGGGGATAGAGGGGAAGGCGTTGTGGCTGGGAGATACACACTGGACTGCCCAACAGAATGCACCAGACATGTGAAGCAGCTAAGGAAAGTAAGAGCATCTTATTTCTCTTATGCAACAAGGGCCCTTGCTTTGCTTCAGCCATTTCATGCCGTTTAACAGTGCAACTCTATAATATCTACTCAGAAGTAAGTCCCATTGAGTTCAGTGATGCTTACTCCCAGGTAAGTGTGTGGTATAGGATTGCAGACTAAATCAGCAGTGCTATGCTAGGAGCTGCACACAGATATACTTGGACAGCTCGCATAATAATTCACTTGCAGTAAGACTGCCCCCCCAACACACATTCCAATCTCTTGATTTCTTTATACCTTCAAGGGCTGCGTCAGGGATGCTTCACTCATGATGAGAGTGAATTGAGAAAATCCCCACCAGCAGCACTTCTTTTTTCTTGTAATACTAGAACTCAGGGTCTCCGAAGGAAATAGATAGACAGCAGATTCAGCACTGACAAAAGGAAGTACTATTTCACACAATGTGTATTGAACATATGGTATTCATTACTGCAAGAGGTGGCGATGGCTTCTGGTAGCTTAGATGGCTTAAGAAAAAAAAGATTAGCCTTTTTTCAGCTGAAGAGCAGGATGAAAATGGTTCAAATAAATAAATAAACTCATGGAGAAGTAGTCTATTATTGGCTTTTAGCCAAGATAGATAAATGAAGCCTTGATGGTCAGAGGCAGAATACCTCTAACTGGAGTCAGACAATGATCAAGCCTGGTTATTACTTGGATGGGAGACCCCTCCTCTAGTTTCCTGCTTTGAGCAGGGGGTTGGACTCCTCGATAGCCTTGCAGGCTCCTTCCAACTCTATGATCTATGAAATCTGATTTGCACAATCATGATGGCTAACACAAGCCACCGCTTTGTTGCAGCTGCTGCGCATGCTGGGTGTGTGACAGCCAGGTTTCTAATATTACCCACTCCAGCAAGGCTTGCCATGTCATCTCAACCCAAGTGGCAGGCTTGTTTGGGGTGGGCAGCAGCCCTCAAATAAGCCAACAACAGCCCATCGGTTATTTGAGGGTTGCTGCCCACCCCAAACAAGCCATGCCACCCAGGGAAATCTGGCTGGCATGCACAGCGGCTGCAACGTGCTATGGTGGCTTGTTTCAGCCACTGTGATTATGTGAACCAGGCCAATAGCTTTAAAAAGATATGATGAGGTTTTGAGACAGGCTTTGGTGTCTTCACACATTTCTTTTTGTTCTATTGTTTCCTCTAGCCAAGCAGGTTTCCAGGTTTTTGAAATAGTACAAAAGCCTCCTAAACCTGTTTTACCAGAGGTGAAAGTAGGTGGAATATATATACATTACATAAACAGTGAGCCCTCTTTCAAACCACCTTCAGCTCTCTGACTGTCAGACCCTGGAAGCAAGCAGTATGGGATGGGTATCTCCATGATGCTCTGCTTGTGAGTTTTCCAGGGGCATCTGGCAGGCCACTGTCGGAGACAGAGTGCTGGGCTAATTGGACCCTTGATGTGATCCAATATAGGCAGTTAGAATGTTCTTTCTACATAGGTGTACATGGCTATCAGAAAAACAACACCATCGTGTGAAAATATTGTATGCATCGCTTTTGCACATGTAGTAAACCACTGCCCAACAGGGCCTTCCTAACATACGTATGTGTGAAGATTATGCATGCAGCTCTCTGAGGAACATAGGAGGCTGCTCTAGTCACACGATTGGTCCATCTAGCCCAGTACCGTTGACAGTGTCAGAGGTTTTCCAGGGTTTCAGGAAGGAGTTTCTCCTCCCCGACCTGAAGATGCCATGGATCGAACCTGAGACCTTTTGGATACAAAGCATGCGCTCGACAACTGAGCTACAGTCCCTCCCCATCTTATGAAAGCTACATGTGTAGCCTTCACACATAATTGTGTACACTTTCCACCCTTATACGCATATACACCCATGCAGGGAAAATATCCATGGGTGAAGTGACCTTTACGGGTTGAAGCAAGCTGGGAGTGAGTCAGCATCCCCAGGCAAGATCAGGATGCAAAGGGTTTGGCTCACCATTTTTTTCATCCCCATGAGGTTTCTGGTGGAGTAAGGCTATAACCCACTGATGAATTAAAATTGCTCCTGACCAGCACAATAACCCAGTTAGGTACTTGAAATATCACCCCAAACAAGAAAAATAGTAATTATTGTAATCATCATCATCATCATCATCATCATCATCATCATCATCATCATCCAGCTCCACACCTAAGTAGATTTTGGAGTGGTGAACAATTAAAAGATAATAACAGATAAAGAATAAAGACAATGCACAGAAAACAAGGTATCATTAAAACTGTAGCTGGAAGGCTTCTTGGAACAAAGACATCTTCAGCAGGTGCTGAACATTACACAGTGTCAGAGAGCCTGCCTGACCTCCAGAGGCAAGGAGTTCCATAGAAGTGGGCCCGCCACACTGAAGGCTCTTCTCCTGGTGGATTCCAATCGGGCCATAGGTCCATATGGAACCACCAGGAGAATGTCATCCGATGGCCTCAGTGACTCGGCAGGTTGGTATCCTGGTCCCATGTTGTTTGGGGCATTGTACACTAGTACAAGAACCTTAAACCTAGCCCAGTAGTGAATAGGTAGCCAGTGCAGTTCCTTCAGCAAGGAGTTCCCTGCTGAAAAGGGGCAGCTCCCGACAAAAGCCGAGCTGCTGCATTCTGCATGAGCTCCAGCTTCCGGAGCAGCCTTAAGGGCAGCCCCACATAGAGCGCATTGCAGTAATCTAGTCTTGGATGCTAGACTATCGTTCCCCAACCTTGGTGTCTGCCAAATGTTTCAGACTACAACTCCCATCAGCCCCAGCCAGCATGGCTAATGGTCAGGTGTAATGGGAGTCCAAAACATCTGGAGGGCACCAGGTTGGGTGAGGCTGCACTAGACCCTCTGACAAGGAAGCTCTTGCTCATGATCTCAGGTATATAGCAGCTGTTCAGAGGTGAGGGAAATACACTCTGCACATGTCTCTGAGGCACTCTTTCCTTTGTTACTTCAGAACTGAACCATGGCATTGAAAGTTTCTGGGAACAAAGCTTGGCTCAGATTAAATCCTGGTTGCCAAGCATAGCAAAATGTAACCTTTTGTTCAACTATTCAGAGGGCAAATTCCGCAACAGCGGCAAGGCAACTGAAGGAGCAACAGCAGCCCAGAAGGCACAGATGTTATTCAACAGTGCCGGCAGGCCTGGCCTTCAGGTTGCTGGCTGCATTTAGGCAGAGGATAGGCACTAAGCCTGCCTGATATTTGCCTGACTCATCGGAGCAAACATCTCTGATGCATACAGTGCCAGTTCGACAAACTCCCCAGCCTGCTGGAGGACGAGTGCAAACAAACAGATCTGCAAGGTAAAAAGAAGCTGCCTCCTATGAAGCCTTGGCCCACTAATACTTCACAGCCGTTATACCCAGGGCCAGCCCAAGACACTTGGTGCTTAAAATGGAGAATCCAGATGGCATCCTCTTTTCTAGTTTTCAATACAGGACAAAATCCACTGGGGAGTTCACCTGTGCAGGCCTTATTGAAATAAACAGTAGCTATATTTCAATAAAATGTTTCTCTAGGCATGGACAGAAAGCATTTCCCTTATCAACAAATAAGAAATTTTTGCCTACAAACCTGTTGTTAGTACCAGGTATGTGAAAACATGGCATAGAAGTAAAGAAGAGACTGCCTCCGAGACACATGCAGAGTGCTTTTCACTCAACTGTGCATAGCTATAGCCTGCAAGTGAACTGCTGAGATTGTGAAAGAGGTCTGAAGTCACAATGTGAGGCTTGCGGGAAGACTTGAGTCTAATTTATTTCCAAATTAGCTGCTGGAAATTCAAGAAATATCTGAAACACAATTACCGTACACACAAACACACACACAAGCTAATCAAACTGAGAAAACTCCTGCCAGCAGAAAAGAAAAAAAAAGGGAAAGAAACGTCAGAAAAAGAATAAAACTCCCAATAATTGTAGCACAGAGATGATGGGTCTGATTTTTTAAAAGAGCCTAATGCCTAGTGTCCTGCACTGTCTTCCCTTCCTCTGGTTGCTGGGGCTGCCGTTGCTAGGTTACCAAAGGGCCACTGGGTACCAATCTGGATTGAATGAAGGATGTGGAATTTGTAATGGGACAAGGGATCGGAAGTTCCTCTCTGACAACTGTGGCTGAGGGTTGGGGGTGGCAGGGTAGACAGATAAGCTATGTCAGAGGCAGAGCCTCAATCAGGCGATGGATTAGGTGGGAGGGAGAAGCATGCATTTGTGGGGTGGCAGGGGGGGAAGGGGAATGTGAGGCTGAAACTAGATGTGATGCAACACGGCCCAGTTTGGGTCATAACAAATCTCTACAATGTGGACGTGGGTGGTGGGTACGGGAGATTTGAAGTACAGCATGGGCAGACAGGAGTGAACAGCTGGACCCTTTCCCTTCAAAAACACTTTTTAAAGCAGGTTCTCTCGTGTCGGGGTTGCTTGTGGTCATGGAGAAAAACATGTTTTAAAGAGGTGTGGGAAGAGAAAGCATGGGCAGGGGAAGGTTCAGCCCCCACCCACACTGTGCTTTAAAGCTCCACTTCCCCTGTTTTGTAGGTATTTGACAACAACCCCGTCCTACACGAGAGACTGCTGCGGCCACTTCTAGTCTGGCCCTGTGTATTGGCAAGAATGTGTCACCAACACTCCACAATCTTCCAAAGCAGAATATACCTACAATACGGATTTGGATTTCTAGCCTCATTCAGAATGGACAAAGGGTGCATAATCTAAAAAACATATTAACACAGATTAATCACTCCATCGCATTCTTTAGCATACTCTCCTCGTCAAACGCACAATAAATTTGTTTAAAGAATGTTACGAGGATAGATTTTCTCCACCCTTTCATGCTTTGTGGGTATTCAAATCTATGCTCATAATTGCAAGTATAAAGTGTGTGTGTGTGTGTGAGAGAGAGAGAGGGGGGGGAGAGGGGGGTGATGGTGGTAGTTGTGGACTAATTAGTGTGGTATAAAGGTGAGATCTTGGCATGTGGCATAAGAGTGGGTTGGGAAAATTGGCATCATTGGTTCGATTTGTTTTTATGCCCTTATCCAAACTGCCAAGGGTTTTTCACTCCCCTTATACTCCTTTTTTTTTAAAAAAGTTGCTTGCTCTCAAAACAGGCGCTGAGGCACAATTACGCAGTTATTATTACAAACCATTTCTGAAGGATTTTAGCATACAGGGTTTGCTTTAGGATTCTGAACTCATTTATCCTCACAACCACCCTATGCAGATTTAGGGTTGGGCAAATCAGTCTTTTTTCTGTTTGTGTCACTTTTGCATGTGTTCACCCCATATGTCCAATCCACCCCTTTTCCACATTAACCTGCTATTTTTCAAATCTACATCAAAACATGCATTTAAATATGTATTTAAATATGTTTTGATGCATTTTCTCTCAAATTTGGAGTTCTAAATATACCATCTCTCAAAATGTACATTTAAAAATGTATTTTGATGGGGGGGGGTTGAGCTGGGAGCTGCATCAGAACATTCAAGAAGCACAAAAGGTGGTGGATAGATACGGGTGCTTCCAGATGAGGCTTTTATGGTACCATGGCTCTGCTTCATTCATAGGGGGTCCAGACATCATCGTCTTCCACTCATAACCCTCCCATGTTTTCCCACTGCTTCTTCTGTCTTTTCCCTTACTGCAGAAAATCCAATCAGAAAGAAAAGGTGGAATAGCTGCACAATGCCTTCCAATTGTTAGCACCAGGACCCCGCTGCCTGGAAACACCATGTCGTCACCACATGAATCCAGGAGGTGCGTGCAGATCAGTTCGGTTCATATTGGAATTTGCAAAGATCGAACTCTGCAAACATGCCTAGGTCGGATAGGATGAGAAGGGTGAGTTTGCCCACCATAACTCGGTGACTTTCAAGGCTCAACAGGCATTATTTTAACCTGGGTCCAAATCCAACACTCCAGCCCAGAGGCAGTGTTAGAGAGTGACCCACTAGCGCTGGAGCCCCGAATCTTTCATTTGGAGCCCCAAATCTCTGGGAGGCCATCTGCCTCACCGCCCTGCTGTCCATGGGCACTTGCTGAAATAAAGGTACAAATGCCCTCCCCTCCCCTGTCCATACATTCATTTTTACAAATAGCAGTGTCCTTAGGAGGCAGGGTCCTTTAAAGACGCACACACACAGAATTTAGAACATATGGAAATTAGTATATGCAAATTTGTGCATTTATTTTGTCCTGTGGGCCTGAGCCCCTGATCTTTTCGGTATCTAGCATCACCCCTGCCATATCCAAATCCAACACTTCAGCCACTGGTGCACAAGGGTGCACAAATACAAGTATAATGACACCCTGAGGCTGTATCATGACATGTGTGCCTACAAACTGAGAATCTAACCCAAATTCTGTCCTGAAATATTCCCTCCCACATCCAAACATTTCTAACTGAATAGAAAACACAGGTTTGAATCTGCTACAAATATTGCTGCGCTGAATCTTGCATCTGATGACAACTTCCAGAGGGAAGAAATCAGTGAGAGAATGTTTCAGTCTCCAGGGGTACTCCACAACTGACCTGAAAATTGCTCTTCTCCAACAACAAACTTTAAAGGGAGAATCCAGCATGAAACTGCTGAATTAGAACTCATCAAGGTTTGATTTCATTCATTTGGGCATGGATGGAGGCAATGGTTTCCTGTCCTGCTAGAGAAGTTAATTAACTTCGTAATGCCAGGATAATTGTATTGTCACCGATTACTGCTAATTTGTGAATGCTCACCATGTATATTTTTCATCCATCTAAGCTTTAATTGAATTGTTACAGGCGGTACGTTTTGCATTTCATTGCTGTTTGACCCCATTGTTTACACACTTCTCTCTCTGTCTCTGTCTCTCTGCACCCATACCTGCAAACTGACGATAACACTTCAGGCATCTGATGAAACAGACTATGTCTGAGAAGCCTCATGTTGTAATATTTGTTAATCTTTAAAGTTCCACAAAAGACACTTTGTTATTTTGGCAGCTGATGCAAATTCCTGTGCATCTCAGGAAAGGCCAGTTTCTAGCCCCTTTGATTATAGAGTAGGCCATGCCAATATAGAGTTGGCAATATATATTATAGAGTAGCAATATATAGAGGCCATGGGGTCCAATCTCATGTTGCAAGACGAAGCCATTCACTTCCCTGCCTTCCACAAACCATCCTCAGCAATAATAATAATAATAAAGACCTTTCAGTTTTAACTACCTCTGCCTCTTTCCTTCCGAGATCAGCTTATGAAGACCTCAGTAGAATAGTGTGTCTTTTTAAAAACACAACTGGAGTGGAATTGCAGAAAGTGGGACAATTTTTTTCTCCCTCTGCAGTAGCAGAGTCGAGTCTTGGGTCCCATTAAAAATATTGGGACTCGAGTCTGCCACCTCCCAGCATCTGCTGCCTGAGGCAACAGCCTCATTTTGGCTAATGGTGGGGCTGGTCCTGGTGGGATCTAGTACCAGGAGCTGCATACCCTGCACAGCAGTTCCATGAGCAGAAGGCAGTGTGTGGGACAGTTCGGCAAGCCTGAAACTGGTTGAGATTTTCAGGATAATCCTGCATTCCAGCCAAACTAGCCTTTACATACAGATGTGTGTAACTTCCTTCTGCCTTTTTTTTTTTTTTTAAATGAAAAGCAATTTCTAGATGCTGTGAGGATGAATGGACGGGTAGAGGTGCTTAACACATTCCTTATGAGCCATCTTTCTACTCAAAGACCTGGTTCACACATAAGGCTAACCCATGGTTTATTTAACATATAGTTAATCCATGGTTTGTTGCCCTACCCAGGGTTTGTCTAGCAGACAACTGAACAAACCATGGTTTGTTTTCTCAGTCCCTGGGGTTGTTTGTTTCTCTCCTCCTTTGCCCAATCCCTCCCTATATTCCAAATTCCTTTGTGGCACTGTAGTACTGGCATGTAAAACGACTGGGGTGGGGTGTTAGTCACTCTTGCCCGTTTCTGTAGCCTGGTGAAACAACCCATGAACAATTCATGGTTCTGGCTTCACACATCATGACAACCCACAGTGTAAACAACCTAGAGTTCACAACCCAGCAATAAACCATGGGTTCTCTTTCTGGATTGTTCATGGTTAACAGACTATGGTTTATTAGCATGGCTGGTTCTCACATCACGACAACCCAGACTTCAACAACCCATGGGTTAAATAAACCATGGGTTAACATTATGGGTGAACCAGGTCAGTATTACCCGTTCAAGCTTATTTTCCCCTATGAGGGAAAACAGCATCTGGGGGGAGTTTTGATGAGAAAATGTCTGGTGAGGACAGAGGTTACACTTCACCTCCTCCCCTGACATTCCTTCATTCCCACTGGCAGACTCCCAACAGGCTGCTTTTGTTTGTAAAAAGTTGAGAAAAATATGCATCTGCATGTAACGTCTGTATGTTTCATCTGCACGGTGTTTCTCTTGGCCCCCAAAACTCCAGTACTGCATATCCAGACACTGGAGCAACTTCCTGGAGCACTCCCATGTTTGCAGGGTAGCCCAAAACATTATGCTGCCTGAGGTGAAGCAGCAAATGATGCCCCCCACCCCACTCACACAAAGGTCAAAGTGCATCATTCCCAAGGCTGCTCAAGTTATTTTGGCACCTGAGGCAGAAAATCCCACAAGTGGCACTCCCTAGCAGTAAAAATGCGATGATGATGATGATGACGATGATGATGATGATGATAATAATAATAATAACAACAACAACAACAACAACAGCTGCCTTTTCATGACACCCAAAATCAGCTGCCTAAGATGGCTGCCTCATTCTGCCTCATAGTAGGGCCAGACATGCGTGTTTGGAGAGCTTAGTGAGCAAACTAGCTATTAGAAGGAGGAAATTTGGTGCAATAAAGAGGGGGCAAAAGAAGCAGACCTCTCAAATCCCCTCCCACATCTGCCTGCACGCACAGAAAAATACAGAGAAAGGGTGGGAAAGCGCATGCATTTGTTTTAAACAAAAGCGTGGAGGGGGAAAATTGGAAGTACTGACCTTAAAGCTCCAGTAGTTGGGTTGCTAACGAACAAAAAAACAAAACAAAAACAAAAATAAAAAACAGAACAAAAAAAATACCATTAAGATTCTGTTTTGAGAAAACAGTTGACTTTAAACTGTGTGAGAATTTATGGTTTTTAGCGGTTTGTTTAAAGTCCCCTCCCAATGGTGTTTTTTTTTTTTTTTTAAACAAAAGCAATGAATTTGCTAAAAGGAATAGGGATAGCTGGTGGGTGTTATACATGAAGTCTTTTAAAGGGGTTGACACAGTGGTATAGCTGTGAGAGGTCATTGCAAGGAAGAAAAATAAAATAAAAAAGAAAACATAAAGGCATCCAGGGTCTTATAGGGGAAGACTGGGAAATTTGCATACCAATGAATAAATTACAGTGCTTCACCCTGGGGGCATTTTTTTTTTAAATATGCAACTAGAAAATATTGTGGAAATTAGGAGAGCTGATAGGTATTTGGTCATTTTGAATAATTTATTCCACTGCCTAAAGTCTGACTCTTCAAAGCAAAACCTGCACCAGACACTGGTTTCCATCCTGAAATCTGGGCATACAGATACCCAGATTTGTAATGGCTGGGCTGCCATCATGAAGATAAAATCATCTCCTTGTAGCAATACAGGGTTAACCCCCCAATAATCAGAAGACACTTCAAGCGAGTTTAAGAGCACCAGGTTGGATCCAGATTAGAGGAAACCCCTTGAAATCAAAGTGGCTTCGGTTAGTCACTTAAGTCCCATTGATTTCAGGCACTACAGATCAAGAGGCATTGTGCAGCTATTCTGTCTTTTCTTCCTTAAGGCGCAGTCCTATGCATGTTTGGACAGAAAAAAGGCCTACAACTCCCAGCATGACCCAGTCAGGCATGCTAGAGTTGTAGGGCTTTCTTTCGCCTACACATGCATAGGATTGCACCCTTACTGGTTTTTCTAGGAAGAGAAAAAGACAGAAGCAACAGTGGGAAAACATGGGAGGGTTACGAATAGAAGTCGACATCTTCTGGACCCCCCTTAAAATTGCATGTTTGAAGCGGGGCAATTTCAGCATAAATATGCCTTGTCTGGAATCTGGAACCAACCCACAATCAACAAAAATATGTGTCAACAGTGGTACAGCTAAGTAATTTTAGTCCCTGGATTTAACTATCTTACAGGGACCCCCTTTAGACATCCATCTGTATTACCGGTACTTCCGTTGTGAAGCACACAACCAACATTTCTCTACTTCTTCTTCCTGATATGTTAGAACAACAACAAAATGGTTTGCCAACCCCGATTTAAAAAATCAGGGCATGTGCAATTCTGCATTTTAAACTCACTTAAATCATAGCACCATCATGACTACAGGAATAAATGGGAGTTTGCTTCTCCTGCCCTGATCCCTCATCACCTGCTGCTCTCTGGGTGGTCATTTGCCCCCCCCCCGGACTGTGGCCATCTTTAGTTCCATTCCTGTGGCTTATGCGGGCTCAGCTTGTCTGAGTGTGGAAAGCTAAGCAGGGTCAGGCCTGGTTACTACTTGGATGGGAGACCCTTCCTCCTAGTTTCCTGCATTGAGCAGGGGGTTGGACTCGTCATTAGCCTTGTAGGCTCCTTTCAGCTCTATGATCTATGAAATCTATGTGGCTGCCCCAGCTAATAGCATAGGATTCCATCACCACAATAATGGATCATGGCTTGAGTGAGGTAGCCTTCTTGGGTGAGGGGGCGGATTGTGGCATCAACACTGCTGTGAGCAGCTGAAAAGAAAACCAGCTCTAGGTTTGCACCGAGGTAGAGAGTGGAGCTGCAGCAAGGTTCCTGGGATGGTGAGCCAGTGCACAGGGGAAGGGAAAAGTCTTGCTGATTTTTGAACAAATAAAAAATAGTAATAACCATGGGCTGGATCCAGACTTTGCTATGCCTAGAAGTAGACCCACTGAAATAAATGAGTTCAGCGGGTCTATTCCACCCTTCCCCAACCTGGTGCTCTCCAGATGTTTTGGACTTCAACTCCATTCAGCCCCAGCCAGCATGACCAATGGTCAGGAATTCTGGGAGTTGTAGTCTACAACATCTAGAGGGCACCAGACTGGGGAAGGCTGGAGTAGACCCATTGAACTCAAAAACTAATCAATTTCCCATTGATTTCAATGGGCCTACTCTGGACATGAGGAAGTTTGGATAATATACATGTCTATAGTACTTCCAAGTGCACTTCTTATGCAGTGTAAGTCAGCCATATTATCCCCCTGCTACAGATGAGAGGTTAAAGCTGAGAGAAAGTGGCTTGTCTACGGCCAGTCTCCTAAGTTTGTAGATGAGGAGGGATTTGCAGCTGGGATGTGCCATGGCTCACACCCTGGGCTGGAGGATTGGGGAGCACAAAGCCACACAGAAAAACAGTTTTTAAAAAAACAACCCCCAAAAAGACACAATCTAGCTAACAATGAGCACTTTTAGGTCCCACCGATTACAATGGAAGAATTCATAACATGTTTAAAATACTCCCCACTGAAACTGATGGGACGGTGCTTAACTTTGGCTAGATGATGCCCATGATATATTAAGTCCATGGGCATGGTTGTGAAGGGGCTCGTGCAGCTGGTCACCAGTGACATCACAGACACCAGGAGCCTGCTGTGACACATGCACAGCTTCACTGCACACAGCAATCATAATAGCAATGGCTGAATTTGGGGGTGTGTGTGTTGTATTTTCCCTCCTACAGTAAAAAGAACACTTGAAAATTACATATTGCTTCAGGAGAAACACAACCAGAGGGTGGGGGGAGAAAGTTGTCTGAACTATGTTTAACGGCACATGTTGTTACAACTTTGGGGGAAAAAAACTATTTTCTTTTCTTTACAAGCAGAAAACTGTGGGCAAAATTTTGAACACCCCTTGGTTAAAAATTGGTAGGGTCTTCAGGAGCCAAAGAAATTGTTTTTGTGGGCTGGCTCATGCCCATAGGTCAGCAGTTGCTCTTCCGTAGTTTAGTGCATGTACTTAATTAAAAAATATTCCTTCCTTCCTTCTTTTTCAACGTACATGGCACTTAACAAGGTCCATAAGCAAAAAGACAGGTCTCTGCCCCCAAATTTAAATGTTGACAGAGGGGACGACTTCGATTTCGGCCCGCTAGGCCCACTTGAGGCGAGCGGTTACATCCCTACACTTGTCTTGCAAGACCTTGCTTGTTTATCAAGTCAAAAAAATTAAAATGTCTTGCTTGTCTTGCAAAACGCTCTCAGACCAAGTTACTTGCAATCCAAGGTATTACTGTATTTATTGTAAAAGTGAAAGAACACCGTTTTTCACTTGTGTATTTGCACTATTCCACTGTACAACAATGCCACCTAGAGGTTATGTAGTGGAAAAGCAGGAAAGGAAACTCTTCATGTAGTGCTCAGAGATCTCAATTCTGCGACAAAAATGAAAGTAGATACAGCAAATTAACAGCCTCATGTAGAAAAGCTCAGTCTTACACAAAGCTAGAGGTTGAGGTCAGTGATTTTACTGTGCTTTTATGCTAGAAGCCAAGCCCAGGACTAGAGGCAGCCTAGAGTGCTCTGAGTTTGTAGGACTTGGGGGCCTGCACTGATTTCCAGTGTTGCTTTGCCAGTGTTGGTTCCTGACTAATGGATTCTTTTTTAATCTACAGATTTGTATAACAAGAACAAACAATTAAAAAGGGGAAGAGGGAGGAACCACAAGCCTCTAGCGACCTGCCAAAACAAACTGATTCACCTAAGAGTCAAAACCTTCTGAGTTGTTGAATGCCAATTGGCCCAAATAAAGGGTTCATTCCATATGTTGTATCTGTGCTTTTTGAGCTACTTTGATATATCCAGAGGATACCAGGTTTAGGCTGCAATCCCATGCACGCTTCCTTGGGAGTAAGCCTCGTTGAAATCAGTGCGGCTTAATTCTGAGCAGACATAGATCGGATTGCGCTGATAGCCATCCAGAAGGAGAATTCTACAGCAGGAAGTAGAAAACGGTTAGCTGTGTATGATGTCACCAAAGCCCTCCTAAACTTTTAACTAATATATTCGGCGGGGGGGGGGAACGCTGTACAACAATTATTCATCCTCCTGCATTTATAAGAGCAGCATGTCAATGAAAAGGCTTAGCTAGAGCATTCATGCAATCCTTCTTTATTTTATAAAGGATGCTCTGAACTTCCCGCTGTTACTTGTATGGTGCCAGAATGTTTCGCCTTGTGGGGCAAATAGCAACTTTAGTGAGGAGTGGGTTAATAGGAAAAGCACTGTGTGTGTAGGAATGGTTAACTCCCCTTCCCACAGCACAGCAGCCCCCATCCAATCTCTCCCTCCCCCTGGTTGCCATTACCTTTTTTAAAAAACACATGCGCTGGAGATCCTGATTACAGATCTCCCATATCATTCCTAGTTGTGCCTGGAAACTAGGGTCCACAACTCTAGGCAAGGCCCCACACTGAGCAGGATAAAAAAAAACCAAATCATGAGTAACAGATCGTTAGCACAAACAGACACATGCATCTGGACTGTCTTGAGAAAATGTATTGTTAAATAGCTGCGTGTTTATGCTCATGGACTTGTTCCTTCCTGTTTGTATTCTCTGGTTTGTGCCATATGGTGCCGTCAGTGGAGAGTGTTTCCTTGCATACAGATGAGTCACTGGAGAAGATAACAGTTTGTTTGCACCCTACTGACTGGCGGAGATCATGCTCTGCTTGCACCATGCTGCATTGCTGAAGCTGCTAGCATTCTTGCAAATGTGGGAAGAAGCCATAGCACAGTGTGGAACAGAATGATTTTATTCTAGAATTCCTGTTACAGAATTCTTTTCTACATTGTTATCACATTTAAAAGATTTGAAGAATGATGCACAGAGCATGGCTTGGATGTAAAGCCCTAACAGTTGACCTGAGTGCTGCATGTGTTGCTCTCAAACTAACGGAGTATGAGCCAAGGTTTGACAAATGATCAGCATGCATGCAATAGCAAAAATCACATTAATTGTGCAAAAGCATGCCCAATGCAAACTTTTACCTAATGCAGTGTTTGCAGTCCAAGACATAAAGTGTTTAAAATGTGTTAAGCACGTTTAGTTTTCTTGTTTATCTTGCTCATCCTAGTACAGGTTGACTTTTACTTTTACTAATCTGACACCTGTAGAAGCAGGGAAAGGACTCGGAGTAAAGCTTGCCCCATACAGTTTCAGTCTGGCATATAATCATATTACAAGTTGAGAATCCCTTATCCAAAAATACATGTGCCTAATTATTTAAAAAGTGTGTATAAATTCCCTTCAGGCTATGTGTACAATGTAGTACTATAATAATTTTTTGAGTTGATTTTTTTTTTCAACAAAAAACTATCATTGAAAGCTCTGTTATTGTGTTTTCTTTAAAGACAAAGATGTTAATTAGTTCGGACAACTGTATGAGTTGTTTTCTAAACTAAACCTCAGTATTCAGGTTTAATTGCAGTGGCACTTTGAAATAAATAAGTGGTTTTGTGTTGCAGTTTGGGCACTCGGACTCAAAAAGGTTCGCCATCACTGCCATAGACTCACCTACATTGCCAGCAGCCAGGGCGGCGTACCGCTAGGCAAACTAGGCGTTGCCTAGGGCGCGTGGCTGAAGAGGGCGCAGAAACGCTGCGCTCCTCTTTGCTGCCGCCGCCGCGCCACCCCGCGGGCCTCCCCCCGCCCGCCGAAGCCGCCGCGCCTCCCCGCCCGCCGCCGCACCCCCCACCCGCCGCCGCACCGCGCCTCCCCCCCACCCCACTCGCCTCGCCCCCGCGCTGCGCCCACCCGCCCCGCCCCCCGCCGTGCCTCGCCCCCCGCCCACTACCTTCTCCGCGTCGCTTCCGGAGCCCCACCCGCGTTGTTTTGGCGGGAGGAACCAGGGCAACAGGGCTTAAACAGCCCTGTTGCCCTGGTTTCCCCGGCAAAAAACAGAGCGCGGGGGTCCCGTCGCGTCACTTCCTTCTCGGAGGCGGCGGCAGCCAGGGCGGGGGGAAGGTAGGTAGGTAGGTAGGTGGTGGTGGTAGTGGCGGCAGCGCGGGGGGGGGTTGCAGAGCAGGGCTGCTTTGCTCCAGAGCCCCCCCCACGGCACGAGGGGGGGCGCAAATTTTATTTCGCCTAGGGCGCCAAACTGCCCTGCACCGGTCCTGCCAGCAGCCAAATTAATGGAGGACATATTCATTCTGCATTCCTGGCTTATGGCAAGGTAGTTCTGTTGCAGTGGTGAGCAGGGTAATCCAAACATGGTTTCAGGATATTTAGCTCTTCCGACCTCTGCACTGAAACTCAACAATTCCCCTAAAGCTATCCAATGCGTACCCTCTAGTGCAGCTATTGGCACATGGGAAATCAATTGCATTGCAGCAGGCTAGGGTGGTGATGACATCAGCAGAATTTCTTTTTCAAAGATAAGGCAGGAAGGAGAGGCACAATTAATATCATTCTGTTTGTATGGGAGAATCAAAAGGAGATAAGAGTATGTGAGAGGATTTGAAATGACAGCCTTATTAGCACCGATAAAAGCAAGGCAAACGGTGCGGAAAGGACGGTGTGAAGAATGACAAAGGCTGAAGAGTGGATTGCAACAAGGAATATAGCACATACGCAGGACTCTGAAACAACAGGGCAGCTGAAGGTTGGTTTCTGAACAGACTGAGCCAGATCTAAGACCCAAAACCTGTTTCCAGTGCAAGGACTAAAGTTACATATCACTGAAAGTGAGAAAGAAAATGCTTTTGAGAACGTGCAAAGTGCCTTTCATAAGAACACAAATGGGAACTGCAACAAAATATTGCTGTACGGAGCGCTCCTCTTCAGGAACCCAGTCAGTCATACCAGTTCCCAGGATACTCCATTCCCTTTCCCCCTCCCCGATTTTCCATTTCCACCCAACGGTCAGTCAGCATTCTGTGGGGCCACTGAGCATGCTCAGGCCTCACTGGCACTGTTGGGCTGTCGCTGTTGTGTGTTTGTTGTACTTCTGCAGAATTTGGGTTTTTTCCATGCCTGCATATACATTCCTCTTGCATGGTGCTGTTACTGGCTACATGAGGGCCTGGGAATGAGTTCACTTGGGGAATGAGTTCACTGTTAGTATATACCAGGGCTCTCCAACCTTGGGTCCCCATATGTTTTGGCCTACAACTCCCAGCATGCCTCTGAAACAAGCTACGCTGGCTGGGGCATGCTGGGAGTTGTAGGCCAAAACATCTGGGGACCCAAGGTTGGAGAGCCCTGGTATATAGGATAAAAGTTGCCATGCCTGGTAAGACAAAATGTCCATCTAGCCTAGCATTGCTGTCTCTAATAGTGATCAGCCAGGCACGCCACACTAATTCAATAGCGGCAAGATTGCGCTGTCCATTCCCTGTTGTTTGGGCCCCAACATCAGGGAACTAAGGCTCCAAAGGATGGCTCCAAACCATGCACCAATGCCACCTGATTAGCTAGCCATGGTGGCTCCAACAACCCACCTTCCTGAAATTTGGCTTACCTTTTCTTTAAAGAATATGAACAATGTCCAGCAAATTGTATGTGGGAGCCGCAGCAGGGTTTAAGTACACTTCCTGCACAAGTCCATCAGCTTTGTGCTCATGGCTGTCCACTTAGAAAACCAGGTGTGCAAAACCTGGAGTGGATTCTCTGAAACTGACCCCAATCATATACCAACTCCGTCTGGACAGGCAGGCTTGTAGTTTCACAATATTTCTAAACAGTGTTTTCTTCCTTGCGGAAAATCTTGAGGAGATCTTGGTAATTCCCCCCTTAGAACCTGGCATAGGTGCTGGTGTTCTGATTAGCTTGCTTTGCTCATCTCCACGCCATAAGCTTCTCAAGTATCCATTGTCATCTCTCAAACTTTGGAGAAGAAGAGAAATCTGCATCCCAGCAAACCATATTCCGGTTCAATAGGAACCTGATGTGACAGCAGGTGTGCAGGGCCTTGATAAGACAGAATTGTCATGCAGCCACACTGCTTGCCACCCTAAAAGTCCCTTGTTCCATTCTCCCCCGTTTCCATTCAGCAATAGAGCCATGGGAACAGTGACCAGGAAGTAGCAAAGCTGATCAAATTTCAAGCACAACCATGACAACAAAGACCAAACAGAAGAGGCTGGATGCAAAACACTTTAAGGTAAACTCAGACCCAAGCAGACTGATTGTTCCCAGCTTGCCTTTTAAGGGTGGCACAGTCAGAATGTTTCATACAGACTAGCTGCCCATTACAATACAGTGCTCCCCCTTTGAATACTAATACTAATAATAATTTTCCTCAGCACTTCACATCCATTATCTCGGTAATCTTCAAAACAACCCTGTAACACAGGTCAGTATGTATTCTTGTTAGCAACAGCAGAAGATCACAGTCGGAGAACGGTGCCATGCCCACAGCTACCTAGTGAGTTCACAGCAGAGGTGATATTTGAACCAGGGCCAGGGAGGAATGTTGGGTCTGTAGGTGTGGGAGAGTTCAGCTTCTTCCCCGACATGCCCCATTTGCTCTAAAGATGGTACCTGAACCGCTGCCAATCATACCCTTTAGCCATTGTGCAACAACAGCTCTCAACACCTGCATGAATTCTATTTGAGGATGGACAGCATCAGCACAGCACAGCAAATTCCCTACTCTTATCATCAGCTTATTTATTTGATATTTATTAATATATTTATTATTTATTTATTTATTTTTCCTGCCAGGAACCCAAGGCGGTTTACATAATCTTCCTCCTCCTCCTCCTCCTCCTCCTCCGTCTCCGTTTTAATCCCAACCCAGTTTAATCCCAACCATCATACAATGGCCAAAAGAGAACATTCTTCTACTAGACGTTCAGCCTTAGATTTTGGTGAAACTTCTGGGTATGCCTCTTTTGCTCTAAAAAACCATCCCCCTGCCCCTGCTTTATACATGACTGAGACAGACCTGGGTTTAAATAAACAGGTCTGCTGCTTCTATCATGTCTAGATTATAATCCTAACATCACTGCATGAAAAAAAACATATCCCGAGAAATTATTACTATTGCACGGTCAGCACGGACAAAAACGGTGTTGTCTGTGAATGAACAGTTAGCTCTGGTCATGAGATCTCTCCTCTGCTTGCATTCTGTTTGTCACCCAAATGAAGTCGGCTAGGATTCCAGAAGGGCTGCATTCTCCCTCCCCCTCCCTCTTGTTCATCGCCTCTGGTCAGGCCCATCCCACAGCTTACTTGTTAATACCCTTCCATGGCCTATGATCAGTTTCGCTGATGGAACATATTTTCCTATCTGTTTTCATACCCCTAAAGCAATGTTCTCCAACCTTGGGTCCCCAGATGTTTTTGGCCTACAACTCCCAGCATGCCCCAGCCAGCGTAGCTGGCTGGGGCATGCTGGGAGTTGTAGGCCAAAAACATCTGGGGACCCAAGGTTGGAGAACACTGCCCTAAAGGGAAATTCACGCCAGGTCAGCCTGTTCATTTGCAGCTGATCTGGTCAGGGATGGTGACAGGTGTGGGAGGGGGCTGGTTGAAGTGCTTTCTGGGGTGGCAGCACCCCGAAGCAGCACTTGGGCAGCTGGGTCTCGCCGGTCATCTCAATCTCCCACAATGCCCAGGAGCACCCTTCCCTGACTGGCACCCCCCACCCCAAATGTCTTGAACTGCAACTCCTACAATTCCCAGCCAACATGGCCACTGGCTATGCAGTTCCACACATCTGGAGAGCGCCAGGTTGGGGAAGGCCACCCCAGAGTGACACTACATCAGAGGCATTGTGGGAAATTAAATGGTGGCTAGACCCAGCTGCCTGGCATGCCGGCCGGGCCAGTAAAAGATAACAAATTAAAGGTGGGCCCAGAGCAGGCATCAGTGGCGGGCCCTGCCAGGGTGCTGAGGCCCAAGGACATCAGAGGCGGATGCCAGCCCTGGATCTGGTTATGAGCAGTTGGTCACGATTGCCAGTTGTGAGTTGGCACACCACCATGAGAAGGATTCGGGCGCAACTGGGTGTCAGAGGCCGATCCATGCTGAGTTAGACACCTGACATTAGGCTTCACTGTAGTGCCATAGCACAGGCTGGAACAGGCTGGCATGCCTGGCTTTTCTTCTGGCCGCTCTGGAGTGAGGGGTAATGCAAATTATTCCTGAAACATGTCTCGAATTGAGTTGAGTGGCGGGTTGTAAACTGCAGACTTTGCTTGTTACAAATTACTCCATTGTGGAACCCTTACCAAAGAACCAAGAGGACAGGGAGACTGTAGAGACAATACTGTGGGTAGCAGACACTGATATTATACCCGCCAGCCTTTCTTTTATTAATTATTTGTTACATTTATATCTTGCCTTTCCTCCAAGGAGCCCAAGGCAGCGGACTATGATCCTCCTCCACTCCATTTTATCTTCACCACAACCCTGTGAGGTAGGTTAGGCTGAGAGTCCGTGACTGGCCCAAAGCCACCCAATGAGCTTCATGGGTGGGCTAGTAGGGGCTAGAACCCAGGTCTCCCAAGTCCCAGTCCAACAGTCTAACCACTTCTTCAGAACCAAGGAAGAGTCCTGCTGGATCAGACCAAAAGGCTATCTAATCCAGCTTCCTGTTTCCCACAGTGGCCAGCCAGTTCCCTATGAGAAGCAGGACAAGAAGGCAACAGCACCCTTCCACTTATGTTTCCCAGCAACTGGTATACAGAGACATACTGCCTCTGTTCCTGTATGTAGCCGTCATGAGCGGTAGCCAATGATAGCCTTGTTATCCCCCATGAATTGTCTAATCCCCTTTTAAAGCTGTCTAAGTTGATTTCCCCTACCTTTCAGCCTCATTGGGTGACCCTAGTTTCTAGTACAGTGGTTCCCAACCTTGGGTCCCCAGATGTTGCTGGCTTACAGCTCTCAGCATCCCTTGCCATTAGCCATGCTGGCTGGGTATGCTGGGAGCTGTAGGCCAGCAACATCTGGGGACCCAAGGTTGGGAACCACTGTATCTAGTATTATGAGAGAGGGAGGTAAACTCCTCCCTCTCCCCTTTCTCCATAGCATGCATAATTGTATACATCTCATGTCATTTTTTTCTAAGCTAAAAAGCCCCAAATGTTGTAACCTTTCCTCATAGGAGAGTTGCTCCAGCCCTTTGATCATTTTGGTTGCCCCTCTCTGCACCTTTCCCAGCTTTACAATATCCTCCTTCAGAGGCAGCAATGAGAACTACACACAGTATTCAAAGTGTGGCTGTGCCATCCATCAATACACACATATGATATATAAAATACAGCTTTCTAAGAATTATACATAAACTTCAATAAAGACAGACCAAATATCCATATACAGGAATACCTTGGATAGAGAGCATAATTTGTTCTGGAACCGTGCTTGTAATCCAAAATATCAAAGCGAGTCTCTGGCGGGCGTGAGTGGGGCCGATTTCGGCCCGCTACGCCTGCATGAGGCGAGCGGTTACATCCCTACACTACTTGTCTTGCAAGACCTTGCTCGTTTATCAAGTCCACATTTTTTAAAAAGTCCTCAATCTATTGCATTATAGGAAGCGAGTGTTTATCCTTCCAATATTGTAAGATCAGTCATTTAGCTGTCAAAAGGGTGCAGAAAATCCATTTGCACTGACTGAGAGTTAACTTCACAGAAACAGGTAGATAATTTAAGAGGACATGTGCATCAGTAAATATTAGCGAGCGTTCCAATACAAAGTCTATCCACATAATAACCTCCTCCCAAAAAGAGGCAACTATTGGGCATTGCCAAAGCATATGATTAAAAGAAGCATTAGCTGTGTTACACCTCCAGCAAATAGCTGACTTAGACAAACCCTTATTAAAGAGACGTTGTGGCGTCCAATAGACACAGAACAAGAGGTTTTGCTGAATAAGACGTAACCTGAGATCCACAGATGCTTCAGATACAGACGCTAGAGCGGTGATCCATTGATTAGGCAGAATGGGATAGTTCAGTTCCCTATTCCATTCCTGCCTAAGACCCCATGTATCATATTTATTCACTAAGTATTTATAAACCTGGATCATGGGTCGATATATTTGATCTGCCTTAATAAGTACTTCCAGTAGTGATGGAGACTCTGAAGCTGTAAAAGCGGCAGGACCAAACCTAGATTCTAACTAATGTTGCAATTGCAAGTATTGCCATTCAGCTGTAGCAGGCAAATTGTATTTGACACACAAAGCCAAGAATGACAGAAACTCATCATCAGCACCCACTAATTGATCCAAGGTAAAAAATCAACTTATCTGTCCAAGTCCGCCACAAAAAACATTTTCTTACCAATTTTTAAATCTGGATTTCCCCAGAGCATGAGAAAATGGTTCATGTAATTGACATGATATTATACACGTCACACGTCTCTAACAGCCATAACTGTGGGAGGAACCCTATCCACTTTAATGTGCTGAGAATCTAATGCCATCCATTTTGAGAGAGGATCAAGGCAGAAAGATTCCAAAACTGACCTAGTCAGAAAATCTAATCTACCGTAAGCGGAAAAGCCCAAAATTTAGTACAGGTCAACAAATACGCCTGATTATATAAAGCAAGATCCGGAAAGCCAAACCCACCTTCTTTAATTGGAAGCTGCATCCTTTTCAAGGATATTTGTGGCAGGGAGGACCTCCCCCTGCCTCCCTTTTCTACAGAACGCGTTATTTTTTTGAAAATATTTGCCAGCTATAGAGGCACGCAACATAAACAATCCAAGGTATAATATTAATCTTAGGTATATTTACCTTACCCCAAAAACTCAGCTTTAAAGATGCCCATCTATCTATATCCCATGAGATCTCATTAATCAACTTATTCAAATTTAGCTTGATCATTTGAGTTATAATGTCTCTTGGAATAAGTATTCCCAAATAAGTACGGTAATAAGATCTGGGCACCACAGAAATTGCCAATTAGCTAATACACTATGAGGTATAGTATCTCCAACTGGCATCAGTAGACCAATTAATTGAGTAGCCAGACAAATCACCAAAAGTATTGATTGACTACATCAAAGCTGGAACTGACTACTAGCGTTTCGAGATAAACAATAAAATATCATCATCATAAAGAATGATTTTACATTTGAAACAATCATACACAAAGCTGTGAATACTACTATTCTGTCTAATAGCACATGCCAGGGGTTCCAAACATGAATCAAATATCAATGAAGAAAGTGGATGTCTCTGTCTGGCACCTCTCCCAAGTGAAAAGAAAGCTGAGAAGAGACCAATGGTCATAACTCTAGCTCTTAGGGTTGAATATAAAATTCTGACCCATTTCAAAAATTCTACAGGAAAGCCAAAATTATTCAGCATAGCAAAAATAAATTCCCTGTGAATTTTGTCAAAGGCCTTTTCAGTGTCCAAAGAAACATTAAAGCTATCAGATCAACAACTAATCTAGGATTATCAACTCCCTGCCTATGTTTAATAAATCCCACCTGATCTGCTTGAACCTGTGTTGTGAAACACTGCCGTCCAACACATCTGGAGGGCACCATATTGGGGAAGGC
Source organism: Shinisaurus crocodilurus (assembly GCA_021292165.1). Classification (NCBI taxonomy): domain Eukaryota; kingdom Metazoa; phylum Chordata; class Lepidosauria; order Squamata; family Shinisauridae; genus Shinisaurus; species Shinisaurus crocodilurus. The sequence continues at coordinate 272,489,120 of CM037877.1, read as the reverse complement.
TGGTTTGAAGGCATTTCACAGGTGAAAACAGGGGCACAACACAAGTAACATCCCCAGCCTCATGCCAAAGATCACTGAACAGGGCCTCCCCACACATTGCTGAAGGTTCTACTGTTATATATTCTATTTGTTTACTCTGCAATAGCTTGCCCTCTACAGATTTAAAAGCCAAGATCGTGTTTGTTCTTTCAGTTAATAGGATGATGTCATAATGCTACATAGCCAATCAGATTTGGCTATGTGCTGACATCATTGGTGACATCAATTCAGAGTGGAAGCAATGCTTCCAGAGTCAGTCACCTGGGCAATCCCAGTCAATTAGAAGTCACATAGTGGACAAGATGAGGTCGATGCTACAAAGCAATCACTGAGAAATCCCCCAAAGGTGTTTTGAAAATGTGCATGAAAAGCCCCTTCCCCCATTTTGCTTAACCCTAAAAATAATATCTATATCTATAATATCTATCTTACAGGCATCTTATAAGGACTATTGAAATGCATGTGCCATCCCTTGTAAACTAAAGCACTATATAAATGCTATGTATTGTTATTAATACTACTATATGAAAGAAAGGTAACAACACAAAATAATAATAATATATAAATTAAAAAAGCCAAAGACTCAGGTCCCGAGGAACTAATTTCACCTCCAAAATCTTTGAATGCATAATTCTGGGGGGCGGGGTGTGTGTAAGATGAAGCATAGATGGAAATTGGATGTTGTGAAGTAGGTACCATGCCAGCACATAGCCAGCTTGCGTTTATGGGGTGCCACAAGAGGACAAGATGTATGCCAACCTGAAGCCAACAACACAGATGCCCTTTTTTCTGCCACACAGATCTGATTCTGGGTGTGGGTGTGGGTTGGGAGTGCTTGTTGAAGAGAGAGCTTCAGATATGGGCTGTAAAAAAATGGAATAATGGAAATAAAGGAAAACTAAACCATCCTCATGCTACTTTTTGTATGCTCCAGCCATGATCAAGTGTACATGGGGCTGTTAAGATGTTCTCTCTTCTTTTTGAAGAGCCCTATGCTTACTCCTTCAGCAATGCCTTTCAACAATCCTTCCCTGCCTCATCCCATTTAGGTCCTCTACTGCTGCCACCTGCCTCTCACCTACCCTTGTTCCCCTCTACTCACAGATCAATTCCTAGTTTCTCTTTCTAAAATGGATTGTGAGCCCTCTGGGACACTTCACTGTTCCGTAATGCTTCCTAACACCTGGGCAGCGCTGTATGAACGTTAATTATTTGTTTTGGTCTTGTGCAGCTTAATTGCTATACCATCTCACCTCTAGGACTCAGGGTGAGTTACAGTCCAAAAAAATAACATATAATACAGTCAATTGTGTCATAATAAAATCAGACTAAGGCCAACTTCTCATTGAGAATTCTAGACTGTAGTACATTATGCCTGCAGATGGAGGCACAGATGACTCAGTGCCTCTCTGTACAAAAAGCAAAGCTTTCTCCATAAAAAAAAGTAGCATGTCAGAGAGAGGGGTCCTATCCTATGCATCTCCCTAACATCCTAGTTTTCTGTGTGCAGGGATTTTTTGGGGGGAGGCACCCTCCCTATGTTCACTCCTTCAGAAATGCCTTTCAGCAACAGAATGAAATGGCAGAATCCTGAGATAGTCGCGTGGACTGTGCCACTTCAAGTTGCAGAAAGGAGACGCTATTTTTAAAATGCTCCTTTGAATATTAAAAACAAAACAAAAAACCCTCCTTGCAAGTAGAAAACTAGCATATCAGGGATAAATGTACTCACAGTTCACATCTTGCTGTGCTAGTTTTCTACTTGAAGGGTTTTTTTTTAAAATGCAACAGAGCATTAAAAACAAAAAAAGAAATCTCCCACATGCATCCTGCAGTAATAACCTTTTATTCTACCACCTTCATGTAGTAGGCCACACATCATGTGAGCCCCACATGCAGTCTGAAGTGGCATAGCCCTGACACAGGTTTACTGCCTCTGTGAGAACTAGGCCAAAGACACGCTACTGATTCTGGTTCACTGGGTTACTTCACCAGCCACCAAGAAGTGTGTCTCACACACTGCTCAACTGTTGCATAAATTAATAATGGGACCAACACCTGACCATTTTTTACAAGGTTGGGAGCTTCCCACGTATGGTCCCATCATCGGTGGGAGTGTAATTTTGGTTTGATAAAATATTGGGTTAGATCCAGATTTAGGCACGTACAATTGGGCTGATGGAAGCAGAAGACCATTCAGTAACATTCCACAGGTAGATCACAAAACAATGCAATGCACTTTTGCAAAACTGGGAATCAGGAAGTATTAACTGGAGGGTGGTATAGGGGAAGCTTATATCATTGCCATGGCCAGGTATGCCACGGAGGCAGGGCGGGCATGGAGGGAGAATTAAAAAATGGATTTTCTGAGACTCTAGTCTAGGGAGTCAGATGCAAAAATATTTCTCTCATCCACCTTCCCATAGGCTTTAAAATGAGGAGGAGTTACAAGGAATGAACAGGGGGGGAGCATAGATCATAGGACTCTTTCCTTGGGATCCCAAGGGGCAGTCTAGAGAAAGGGAGAGGTCTTAACTTGAGAAAGGACGTATCAGGACTCTGCCCCATCCTCAGTGCTAGAGCTCAGCATTGCATTGCATGAAATAAAACCAAGAGTGCATCTGAGCATGCACAAGTTCATTTATCTGACTGAAAATGTAGAGCTGGAGAAACCACAGATGCGGGTGGGCGATAGCTTCCAGATTAGAGAGTCCAAATAGATGTGAGCCTGATACCTCTCCTGTAAGAACTCATTTACTACCACTCCTGCTTTTCTAATATATGGGGAGGGGAGGGAGAGAACAAGTCCTAATCTTCATGCTGATGAGCTTTTTTTGCCGTTACTTATTCCCTTTTAGATTACTGTATATTTAAAATAAATAATAGCCAGTGTAGTGGACAGAGTGCCAGACTCAAACATGGGCTCCTGTATTCCCTCAGCCATGAAAATCACTAGGTGACCTTGGACCAGTTACTGACTCCCAGCTTGTCCTGACCTACCTCACAGGGTTGTGAGGATAAGAGGGCATAATACCCATGTGCACGCACCACCGTGGGCTCCTTGAAGGAGGATGAGTGGGATACAAACATAACCAACAAACATTGCTGCTCCGGTCTCTCCCCCCCCCCCCAATCATGTCCTTTTCTGCAAACATCCTGAAGGAAAACGACCACACGCAAACACACCCACCTCACTCACACTAACTCCACCACCACCACCACCAAAATTCAAACTGAGTGACCCCTGGAGTCCTGCAACTGCCGTGGCTTAGCAACAACATAGAAGCGCACACCCCTCTCCCCCCCCTTTTCTCCTTCCCTCCATACAATTAAAGGACACACACATATATTATATACATATAAAATTCAACACTGCCATACTTATCTCCCTAGGTGAACTGTCACATCAAAGCAACCACTGGGAGAACTGTGCGTGGTGTCTGTGTGTGTGCACGCATCTATAGAGTAGCCAGCTGTCCCATATATTATTGTCTCTTATCGCCCCTCACTGCTCCACAAGCCATCTGCAGCCCCATAGGACATATTGTGGCGTCCTTTTAATTTAGACTCTGCTTTTTCAGACTTGGGATGGGGGGTGGTTGTTATTGACCAGTTCTGCTGTGTTACACCATTTGGTGCAGTGATCGAATTACAGGAGAGACTGGGGGAGGGAAGGCATAGAAAGAACAGTCCTTCCCTTAAAAAAAAGGCAGAGAGAGATTTTTAACGCCCACCCCCCAGGACGCAACGAGGGGCAAAAAGCGACGTGCACTTTCCTTCCTTCCAGCATTCGAGCACCAAATATGCAATAGCTCAGCGACTGGTAAACCCCCCACTTCGTTCACCGGCGCGACCGCCGTTTCCTTCCAACGCCTCCCTCCACCTGTCTCACCCGCCCCCTCCTCCCGCCACGACTTCACTTGCGCCGTCTCCTTACCTGCCACAGGTTAGATCCAGCTGGGCCACCTTAAGGAGCCTCCTGCTGCTTCTGCCATCCCCAGCGCAGCCCGCTTCATACCAAGGGAGGCTGCAGTGTCTATAAATTCATCCGTCAGCAGCTCGGTTGCCTTCTTCTTTCCGCACTCTCTTTTTAGCTGCTGCTGGGGACGGTGGATTCTTGGGTATGCAGAGAGGTGATGTGGGAAGGGGGGAAGATGCGAGGTTTCTCTTTCATTGCAGGGGTGTGTGTGTCGAAATCACCCATTGGAGGGGAGAGAGTAATGCAGGTGCAGCCCCCACCCCCACCCCTCTGCTTCATTACACGCCTGCCATCATATCTCCCCCCCCCCGCAACTCCCAAGTCTGACCTTAGCAATACAAGCAGCGAGCTTCCTCGAGCTTCCCTTATAAGGACACCGTCGTCGTGGCAACCAGGACTCCACCTGTCTTTCGGAGGCTGTGCATGACGCGGGGTAGAGCGAGTGCCCGTCGAGGAAAGGTGGCTGTCGGTCGCCCCCCTGGCCTCGGGTTGCTTGACGGCAGCTTCTGATCTTTCGTGTTTTTTTCCCTCAGTCTCCGACCTGAGACTGGGCAGGTCACACACACTGACATATGATGCAGCAGGCTCATACCGAGTCAGACCGTGTGTGTCCACATCTAGCCCAGCATTGCCCCCTCCAGACGTTTTGGACCACGACTCCCATCATGCCCAGGCATTTGCCCTATTGGCTGGGGGCTGATGGGAGTTGTAGTCCAAAACAGATGGAGGGCACCAGGTTGCCCAGCCCACTCCTCCAAGGCGCGAGCCAGTGTGGCGTAGTGGTGAGAGTGCTGGACCGGGACTCGGGAGATCCGGGTTCTAGTCCCCGCTCGGCCATGAAACTCACTGGGTGACTTTGGGCCAGTCACTGCCTCTCAGCCTAACCTACCTCACAGGGTTGTTGTGAGGATAAAATGGAGAGGAGGACGACGATTATGTAAGCTGCCTTGGGTTCCTTGCAGGAAAAAAGGCGGGGTATAAATATAATTAAATAATAAATAAAGGCCTGAGGCAGAGCGGTCTCTCTCAGCTCTCCTACCTGTGGGATTTTAATGACATTGAACGGGAGGGGGGGGGCGGTTTGTCCTGCATATTACGCTCTTCTCACTGAGCCACAGTCCCTGTTGCACAAGCATTCAAAACTTGAATATCTGCCTGCGCAAGGGCACGTGAAGTCTGACCCGCCCCAAGGCAGGGATGGCAGGAAATATCGCCACCTCTCTGATGTAGCAAGGTTTTAGGAGCCCCCCCCCAAAAAGACTATGTCAGTGTCACAGTGCCCCCCCCCAACTCAGGGATGGGGACTCGGACTCGAGGACTCGACTCGTGAGTCGGACTGAGTCCCCCCTCTGACTCGAGTCGCACTCGAGTCCCAATATTTTTAATGGGACTTGAGACTCGACTCGGGACTCGAGATCAAGGACTCGTCAACATCCCTGCTTGATGCCACCTGCAGGGGCTGTCTGGACCTAGTTGCAGTAACAATCCAAGTTTATTTTTTAAAATCATTTTACTAATGTAACCTTTCAGACATTTTGGGTTTGGCTGCCTCTGCCTGCCTGTTTGGGGTTCCCTGCCTCCTCTGCCTGCCTGGTCTCTTCTTAACCAGTTCCACAGTTTGAATTGTCCAAGACAAAGGCCTCTGCCTGCCTGCTTTGGGGTTCCCTGCCTGGTTATTTTGGGTTTGTCTGCCTGGTCTGTTCTTGTCAAAATCAGTAGCAGAGTTTTGAGATAAAAAGGCACACTTGTGCCTAGAATTTATTTAAGCCACACATCTGAAGTAGCCTTATTTTGTTGGAAACCCCCCCCCCCCATTTATTTTAATAGGGACTCGTGGAGTCAGCTTTGGGTGTGACTCGGGACTCGGGACTCGTGAGTCACCATTTTGGACCAAGGACTTGGACTCGGACTCGAGACTCGGGTCCAAAGACTCGTGACTCGACTTGTGACTCGAGACCAAGGACTCTTCAACATCCCTGCCCCAACTACTGAAAAGGAAATGGAAGGCTGCAGGAATAGACTACGGGGTTTTATTACCCGGTGATTTGGTAGGCCTTGTTATATATATACATACAGCACCATCGATATTCTCAGTGCTTTAATGAGAAACATGACCAGGAAAGACAGGTCCTTTCCCCAAGGAGTTAATAAATTTTGAGAGTGGGGGAGACAGAGTAGCCCGGGAAGAATCTGAGCAAATGAGCTACCTATATGTATGAGGGCTTCTTCACAGTTTAAAGATGAAGATTAAGGGGTTAAGACAAAGGCATCAGGTGGTTTTTGAGGAGGGATTTGGCAGGAGGGAGACCCTACCATGAGGCAGGATGAAGCAGCTGCCTCAGCTGGGGATTTTGGATGCTGTTAAGGACAGCAAGGTAATGAAGATTGGCACTCTACTTTCCAGTCTCCCTCCCCACAGTATTATGCCTAAGCCCCAGGGCACCCTCCACCAGGAAATTCTCCTAAGCAAGACCCACTGAAATGAATAAGAGTGATTTATTATTAATTAATTATATTTATATCCTGCCTTTTTTCCTGCAAGGAACCCAAGGCAGCTTACATGGTCCTCCTCCTCCTCTCCATTTTATCCTCACAACAACCCTGTGAGGCAGGCTAGACTGAGAGTCAGTGACTGGCCCAAAGTCACCCAGTGAGCTTCACGGCCGAGTGGGGACTAGAACCCACATCTCCCGAGTCCCAGTCCAACACTCTCACCACTACCCCACACTGGTTCTTTTAGGTTAGCAACCTGAACAAACTACACAAACTCAGCTGGTCTGATAGGGATGGACAACACAAGCCCTGAAGCCCTGCACTCCTAGAAATCTCACATAACCTCCCGATGGTGCTGTGACTGACTCAACTCAGGGCTGATTTCAACAACTCCCATCCCTTTAAATTTTTGTAGAAAGCAGCTGTGTGCATAGGTGTGTTTAGAATTCAGATCAGGACTGTGGTGCTAGAGAGGGAGAAGTAGTTAACCCTTTCCCATCATGCTATTTTCCCATTGAAAATCACCCCCCCCCCACTAATTGTTATTTTCCTCAGGAAAAACATGCAGATACACATCAGTTTTTCCTAATGGAGCAAATAAAAGCTGGGGGGAAACAGCACAGGCAGGAATGAGAGTCCTCCCAATCCTAAATCCCCCTCAATAGTTGCTCTTTACAAGGGGCAGCGGTGGAAGAAATCCCTGGTTTGTAGCTAAATTTGTTTGCAAGCTAAATAAAATCCTCTTGGTGCTCCATAGCAGATATGGAATGCCCAAAGCACCAAATTTAGCTCATAAAGAGCTAAATTTGGCCATTTTGGTGTTCTGTAGCCACTACTGATGCTATTTTTTGTTTAAATAATTATGGGGGTGTTGCAGGGCCCGCAGGAGGCCCACAAGCCACATATTGCTCACTCCTGATTTAAAGAAACGATAGATCCAACTATGGATCTCTCCTTTTTGGTAGTAGTAATGTAACTATGATCTGGTGTGATCTCTCAGAAATCATAATTTGTGACCAGCCACCCGAAGCCATGGACTGAAGTGGATTTGTCCTAATGATGGTTTAGGATATCAGAATTACAAACCTTCATTACAGCCATCCCTGCCTTCACAGTGGAGACAGGAATGAAAGTATAAGGCTGACAGGAGGAGGAAAATGAAAGTAGACAAGCAGTATTAAGCCATGGTTTGCCTATTGTGCATTTGGAAGTTGAAACCATGGTTTGGGTTCTAAACTATGGCTAGTGCAAACCAGGATCTGGCATGATGTCTGAAATGAGTCACCATGTCCAGTCCTTCACTTCACCCAAGTTTTAGAGTCAATAGGAAACACACGAACCATCTTAATGTGGGATCCACCGATTACCACCCAACAGTCACTCACATGCCCCAGGTGTTAGGAGATCAACTTCACACACAGGGTTACCACAGCCTGCAATCTGGCCTACAATAGTGAAAAGCTTTGCCACAAGCCATCCACGAAGTGTGTTGTTGCTAACTAAAGATGAGAACCAAAACAGGCTGCATTTTTGGTCTCTGTGTGGTCAAAAAATGCCTGCTCTGCGTGGGGAAAGGTGGTAGCTCAATGGTTTCACATGCAGAAGGTGCTAGGTTCAACCCCTGGCATCCCCGTATCTAACCAGGAAAGACCCCTGTCTGAAACTGTAGAGAGCCACTGCCAGTCACTGTAGACAATACTGAGTTAGATGGACCAGCAGCCTGATTTGGTATAAAGGCAGTTTCCTATGTGTATTGTAGCAAAACTCTGTTTTGTGTCTGGTGACTCAGCTTCCTACCCTGAGAAAGTAACAGCTGTTTTGGTGGCTGGGGTGTGTGTGTGTGTGTGTAGGGTTTGTTTGTTTTTTGCTATTCTGGAACAAATGGCCCAGTCTGTTTGTTTTAAACCTGTGCAGGATGCATTTATATAGGTGGATTGTGCACCGTATGTTTTTATCCTGAGGCTTCACATAGAGCAGAGGTAGGCAACCTTTTTAGGCCGTGGGCATATTTGGCAATTTGAGAAAATGTCCTGGGTACCACCACAAAATGGCTACCCTGAGAGGGGTGGCAAAGGACAAGTACACTGCCCCAAAGACTTGAGTACAAGGCAGAGGTGGAGTCTGAGCCCCAACACACTAAACACCTCCTTTGAACCCACAGTTTTCAGCACCAAAAGAAATCTTATTTCACAATAATCCCAGCTGCCGCTAAGAAAATGTGTTATTATTTATTTTTTAGGTGAGAGAGGACACCTTGGTAGGCACCAATAAAGGTGTCCAGAGGCCCTGACATAGAGGGGCTTAGGACAGGAACATCTGTGGCCTCCCAGATGTTCTTGGACTACAATTCCCACCATCCCTGACCATTAGGAGTTGATGGGAGCTGGAGTTCAATCACATCTGGAGGACTACTTCCCCAGTGCTGCTTCAGGGTGACCAGATGCAAAGGAATATAGGGCTCCTGTACCTTGAATAGTGGTGAGAAAAGGAGGAATTTTGAGAGGTACAGGATGCCATTAGGGTGAAAAAAGCTGTAGCTGCTGAAACTTATTCTTCTGCCTTTAAAGGTACCACAGCCTTGTCCCCTTTTGCATCTGATTACCTGAATATAGATTTATGATGCTGCATTATACTGAACGAGAGTGCTGATCCAGCTATCCTACTACTTTCTACTCCAACTGGCAGTAGATCATCAAAGTGGTGATGCCAGGGATTCAACCCGAAACTTTCTGCATGCAAAGTTCTCCAGTGCACAGAGCACTGAGAGAGTCGAGTTCAAATTTCTGCACAGCTAATAACTGACTGAGTCAGAGAGAGCCAGCAAGCCACCACTTTTCAGCATTATTTTTGCAATCTGTAAAATGAAAATAAAGTGGCCTACTTCACATGGTTGAGATGAGTGAGGGAGGAACAGATAAAACCCTAAATGACCGTTTTATTTAGTCCCTGTCAAGAGAACCTTGAACACAGCAAGGGACTGTGCACATATTGCTGTTTCTTTAAGTGCCCCCACAATCAGAGATTCAAAAGTTGGCTACGAGAGAAAGACTATTTTTCACTGGAGGCCCCTCTGGTTGTGGAGGCCTGGCACCTACTTTAATGTCTTTTGGCACAGGGCAAAGACTTTTATTTTCCTAGGCCTTTTTAGAATAATTTAGGGTATAACCCTATGCATGCTTAGAGAGAAGAATGTTCTACAGCTCCAAGCATTTTCCAGGCAGCATGTCTGGCTCGGGAATGCTGGGAGTTGTAGGACTTTTCTATCTGAACATGCATAGGATTACACCCTTAATATCACCCTCTCTACAACTCCATGTGGTTTTAGCATGGTGGGTTTTAGCTCTGCAAAGATTATTCTTCTGGCTCTGTATTATATATGACTGTTGCTGAAATTGTGTAAATCTCTGCTTTTATATGGCTGATCTACTTTAAGTGTGTGTGTGTGTGTGTGTGTGTGTAGCATTACTGACTGGGGTTTTTATTGAAACTGTGATTTTAATTTGTTTTACTCTATAATTTGTCTGGAGAACATTCGTTTTAGGGCAAATGATAAATGGAATAAATAAATAAATCATTCAAATTGTCCTGCTGAACCAGTGGCCAATGATCTCTGCTTCAACAACATGGATCAATTTAGGAGGGAGGGAGGAAAGAAGACTTCCCTCCCCTCAGACAAGTGATGGGGGCTGATAGCACAGACCAGCTGCTCAGAAAGTGCACACACCTGTCGGAGTGCCAGATCCTGACTATGAACACAGGCAGCTGCCCCATACCCAGTCAGTATCATCGAGCTGGAAGGTGCCTTAGAGGTCATCTAGCCCAACCCCCTGCTCAGCGGAGGCTCTGGAATGCAGGATGCAATTACAGAATCTCTGACAGACACCGTCCAGCCTCTGCTTGAATACCTCCAGTGGAGAGCCCACCATCTCCTGGGGCAGTCTGTCTCATTGTCGAACAGTACTTAACGTTAAGAAGTTTCACCTAATGTTTAGCCAATCCATCTAACTCAGCGACTGGGTTCACATGATATGGTAAACCTCAGTGGGTCAATCCCTCCTGAGGTTTAGCATGTCGTCTGACCCCGGTGGGGTGCTTTAGAAGCCAAGCTGGTTGTGGCCTCTAAACCACCCTGCGAAACCATGGTTTGTGGTAGGATTAAGATAACCCTAGTAGGTTTCCCGACATCCGAACCTGGATGACATGCTAACCCTACTCTACTGCAAGCCAAAAGGGGCATAGAGCCCCCTGCCCAGAGTGGCAAACAAGGGCTGCTGCTCTGGGCACGGGGCTCTGGCTGATGACAGCTTGACTGGCTGTCATCTGCTTCCCCATGTGCCACGGCATGGGCCACCTGGATCCCCGCATACTGCCATAGCTCCCGCCGCTGAGCCGCAGTTCCACCCCCCCACCCAGGCATCCCCCCCAGACTTACCTTCTTTTCTGGCGGCAGTAAGGCTTGGTGGTGGCAGCAGCAGGCTCTACTGGATGCCCCCTCCCCAACTGGGAGGAAACATGCCAGCAGAGCCCCGCCTCGCCCCCATGCTTATCACTGTCTGAGCCAGTGATTGCATGGGGCCAAGGGGCTTAGGCTGATTGGCTGCATGAGCCACCAATCAGCCTAAGCGCCGCCCCCACGTCGCCAGGGACACTAACGCTGGCGACATGGGGGTAGTGCTTAGGCTGACTGGCAGGTCGTGCGTCCAATCAGCATAAGTTCCTTGGCCCCATGCGATTGCTGGCTCAGTCAGTGATAAGCATGGGGGCGGGGCGGGGCGGGGCTCAGCTGGCGCATTTCCTCCTGGTTGGGGAGGAGGCACGCCTGCCACTTTTCCCTTCCTCGCCCAGTCACACCTGGGGCTGGATGAGGAAGAGGTGTGCGGCGGCAGCCGCCACTGCACCACTGCCACCAATCCACCAGAGAATGTGTACATTGGGGGGGGCATGGCTGAGCGGAGGTAGGCTGAGGCAGGTAGGTTAGGCTGAGAGTCAGTGACTGGCCCAAAGTCACCCAGTGAGCTTCATGGCCGAGTGGGGACTAGAACCCGGATCTCCCGAGTCCCAGTCCAACACTCTCACCACTACGCCACAATGGTTCTTTTAGCTCGGTATACACTCAATGAGCAGAGAACACAAAAAAAGATTGTTACACGGCACAGGCTGAAGAGAGATCAGAGATGTATAAAACAGTGGGTTTTTGTGCTTTTTAAAATGGCATATATATTAGCGTATTTTCCAGCAACTTTTCTATTTTCATACGACCAAATTTGCATACAATTCCGGAAAGTAAAAAGTCCGCAAGTCCGCAGAATCTGCACAACTCAGAAAATGCCATTCTGTTTTGGAATCTGTGGGTCGGATTCATAGAAATCCGAAGTCATTTGAATCCATTTCAGTTTTCTCCGACAACCCTAATGTGGGGGGAGGAGAAAAACAAGATTCAGTAAAGTTTTCTCTACTTAGAGCTGGGGTCCCTAACCTTTTTGGGTCAGTGGGCATCCGTGGAGGCTGGTGGTTCCAATGTCAACAGGGCTGTGTATCAACTCCGGATTTTACTCTGAACTTTTAAGGAGCTGTCCATGGTGATGAACCCTATCCCAAAAATAGGTTTGGCACCATGCATAGCTCCTTAAAAGTTTGGAGTAAAATCTGGAGCGGGTACATAGCCCCACTAACATTGGAGTCACCAGCCTCCACTGGTGGGCACTCTCACAAAATGGCTGTCATGGAGGGGCTAGCTCATTCATAAAATGGCTGCCATGGTGGGCATGGCTAGTCATTTCCTAAAAGGGAAACTGGTGAAATGAATAGAAAAGTAATTAGCCCAACAACTTAAGTACAAGGCAGAGGTGGGGTGGCGGGGAGCTGAGCTCTAAAATACAAAACCACTAGTTTGAACTGAGATAAAAATTTTGGACCCAAATAAAGGGCAGCACTTTGCTTTGCAGCATGGCAATCTCCCAGTTAAAAAATAATTGAAACTAATATTAAGAAATAAAATTAAAACCAGGAGAGATAGGGAGCCTGGTGGGAACCAAGAGAGGTGTCTGTGGGCACATTGGCGCCCATGAGCACCATGTTGGAAACCCAAACTGAGAGCCTCTGGATGATCAGCAAATTCTTTGCGAAATGGTGAGGTTGAGTAATGATGCCTCCAGAGCCAATGTCTGTACTTAACTTGAGGAAAACTGGATTAACTCCCTGCTACAAAGAAATAGGTGTGGCAAAGCATTCAGCACTTTTCAAAGAGGGATTAGATATCAATATAAAATTATATCAGTAATTGCCAGCTGATTATGCCAAACTCCGCCTCCATCTGTCACCATTTTGTGATGCATGGGCCTCAGTCATTTTCAGCTTTCTCAAGCAGGCCCTGCAGGTAGAAAGTTTGAGAACTCTGATTTAGCTGAGTGGTCAGAACCTAAGGCTCTCCAAGATTTCAGATAGGAGCCTTTCCTAGCTCAACCTGGAGATGCCAGGCATAGAAACTGGAGTTTTCTGCATGCAAAGTATATGCTCTACCACAGAACTACAGACCCTCTCCAAGGCTGGGTGTGGCAAGGTGGAGAGTAAAGATGAAGTGTGTAGCACTGCAAAGCCCCCTTGTTGCTCAGACCACAAAGAACGCATGACCGTAAAGCTGTTATAGGAGTCAGCCTTACCACATGACCTGCTCTGCCTTACTGCAGTTCATGAGGCTTCAGTGACAGTCTGGTTGGTTATCCTGCAGACAGTTCCCTTCTTCCCAGCCCCAAGGTTTGGGGATGGGGTAGTGCACAGACTGAATCCCCACCTGACACCCCCCATACTTCATAGATTCATAGAGTTGGAAGGAGCCTACAAGGCTATCGAGTCCAACCCCCTGCTCAATGCAGGAAACTAGAGGAGGGGTCTCCCATCCAAGTAATAACCAGGCTTGACCCTGCTTAGCTTTCCACACTCAGACAAGCTGAGCCAGCGTAAGCCACAGGTTCAAGACCCATACTGGGAGCCTGAGCACTTATGAAGAGGCTCCAATCCAGCAAAGGGCATAATACGCACAGTGCAGGTTGCAAGATATTTTTTTAAAAAATACTGTGCAGCACCTCCTCTGCATAAATGGGAGCCCAAGTCAGAAGGGAATCTTCACACACAAGCTTGTTTCTGTACATGAGTCACCCTTGGAGGATGAGGTGATGATAGATTCTTGAACACTTACACAATTTTAAAAGCCTATTTAAATGAATAATTATAACAACTGCTGGGATTAATTGGAATATAATGAAAACAATATTTCTATGGGTTCATTTTGCAAGGCAGACATTTCAGAGAGCCGGTAGGGTGGGTAGAGACACCCCGGGGTCCCACTTACGAGAAAATTTGGAAGCATTGCTTTAAGTTTGTTTGGAGTTGATTTTCCTTTTTAAATTTTTATTTTTACATCAGATTCCTTCTCGACAGCTGTCAAGATACAGTTGTCATAAAGCTCATTAACCCTCTACATTTGGCCTTTTCAAGTATCCTTCCCACCCACCCTGCAAGCAGCTGCAAATTCCTCCAGCTTTTGTGCACTTTCATGTGATTAGTATGGAAGAGTTTTTTCTTCTGCAGAATAAAAATAAAATCCACTTTCAACCCTCCCTAACCCTTCCACCACTTACAACCTCCAAGGGTGTGGGTATAGGAAGCAATTTGGTTCTTCATGCTGCCACATCTTCCCTTCAAAGGTTAAGGTCAGGCAGGTCTCTGTAATCTCCCATTTCCCAGTGTTTATAATTGTATGTATGTGGGTTGTTCCTTTTCCAGTGCATCCCAGACTGGCACATGCCACCCAGGTCTCAGCTGACACAAACATTTTCAAAGCAATTTAGCCACTCAGAAGGCAACAAAGACAGAAGAGGGGAAACGGAGGCCAACCATTTTAAAATTACTGTATTTTTCTTCCTTTTTCAACTGCCATTTCATACTCACTGAGGAACAGTTTGGATTACACCAAGGACATTTGAAAGATGGTCAGTCCTTTTGTACTGTAAGAGGGTTGCTCTTCACTATTTTGAAAGTTTGGGGAACGTTAGAAAGCATCGGTCACTTTTTAATTTTCTTTAAGCATGTACAGACACATGTACAAATAGGAATTGGTGAGATTTTTTTCCTCTGCTGTGAGGTAGGCTTGGCATCCCCACACTTTTGTTCATCAGACAAGACACGTACTTGCCTCCAAATCCAACACTGATTTCTTCTTCAGCCCTTCTCCTACATACACTTCAGACAGGTTGCCTTCCCCCCCCCCCCCCCCAAGCACCCTGCAGGTTATTCCTCTTAAAGGTTTGTTCAGGGCTCATTATTATAATAATATATATTTGAACTAAAAAAAAACCTGCTCTGGGAGAGGAGAGACAGAGGATGATTTTGTGATGTCATAAAAGCTAGTCAATCAGCACTATGCAAAGCTGGCTTCTGCTGGGAACTGGCATATGCAATTTCTCCTGAGCTTGATCATGCAGGGAACATTGTGGCTGCAATCCTATCCAAATTTACCTGGGGGTAAGCCCCACTGAACTCAAATAGGCTTAATTCTGAGTAGACAACATAGATTTGTACTTTGAGTGTCTAATCCAGCCTTCCCCAATCAAGTGATCTCTAAGTGTGTTAGACTACAACTCTCATCAACCCCAGCCAGCATGGCAATCATCAGGATGATGGGAGTTGTAGACCAACACATCTGGAACTCTGCCATGGTGCTCAATTACTGTTTTTCAACTCCTGTTCATGCACTCCAAGCCCTGCCCATACAAAGGGGTGGAGCCTGGAGCCTGAACAACTTGAGTCAGAATACAAGATTTCTGCCAGGGCATTTGGTACCATCCTGACTCCCCCACCCCTGCCCTGCAGTCAGAGACAGGAGGTTTTTATTGTTAAACTTTCCCATTTCAAATTATCTCTCTCTCCCATCTGGATCTTAAATTAGCTGAGCTCTTCTTTTCCTTTTATTGTTGCCGATTTGTCTGATAGATGTCTGTCTGGGCTATTACACATATGCCTTTCCCTTCCTTTCCGCCCCCCCCCCATCAGTTACATAGATGCATGAGATGCACGATTAAAATTAACTTTGCTTTTGTGTTCTGATTGCGTCGCATATTATAACAGCAACAGCAAAGCAGCGTTGAGCAAAGCTCTGACATTTGCAGCGCAATTCTATTCGCGTTGTCAAGGGCCCTTTTTTGCATCCCTGCCCCCACCCGCCACTTTCCAACAAGAGAACACCTCTGAAACAAAAAAAGGCAAATTTCTTTGCAGCCTCTTTCTTAAAAACAAGCATCTTTTTAAAAGACTGGTTTAAATAAATAAAATCTTACAGAAGTCTCAGAACATTGGAAAGGTTTCCACTGCCTTCGTGACTCATTCTTCAATGTCATTTAAAGGTCACTGTTCATTCAGCTTTTGTCCACACTGGTTAACATTTTGGGGCCATGACTCTGCAGCCGGTAATCCACCAAACCAAATGTGGCTCATACCCGCCATATATTATTGCCCACCAAGTGCTGGACAACCCCCACAATGTTTGCTTTCAGAAACAGGCAGAAAAGCAGGAGGTTTATAAAGCCCCTGGTGCTGCACTCAGCTTTGAAGGGTCACAAGTTGTGCTGGCCTGTTCTAGGACACAGTGGCTAGTAATTAGGACTAATTACTAATTAGTCCTAATTAGATGTAAAATCCTAATTAGATGGATTTTACATCGTGTCAAGGGGAAACTTCCCACTGGTGTGGGAATTATATACCTAACAGATGGAAAGCTTTTTAATCTCAGCAGGCTGAAAGCAAAAAGTAAGGTAATTACAACCTCCGTTGTGGACCTTCAGTATGCTGATGATAATGTGGTCTCCGCACATTCAGAGGATGATCTCCAAACTATCCTAAATGCTTTTGCAGAAGCATACGAAAAACTTGGTCTCTCACTTAACATCAAAAAAACCAAAGTACTTCATCAGCAAGTGCAAGCTAACCCTTCGGTGATGCCATCTATCCAGCTTGGCGGGACAATACTGGAAAATGTCGATCATTTTCTCTATCTTGGCAGCTATCTTTCTGTAACAGCTAACATCGACAGTGAAATCCAGCATCGTTTGAGCTCCGCAAGTGCTGCGTTTTCTCGAATGAAACATAGAGTGTTCGAGGATCGGGATATTTGTAAGAAGACCAAAACACTGGTTTATGAAGCCATTGTATTTTACATCTTGTCAAGGGGAAACTTCCCACCGGTGTGGGAATTATATATCGAACAGATGGAAAGCTTTTTAATCTCAGCAGGCTGAAAGCAAAAAGTAAGGTAATTACAACCTCCGTTGTGGAACTTCAGTATGCTGATGATAATGTGGTCTCCGCACATTCAGAGGATGATCTCCAAACTATCCTAAATGCTTTTGCAGAAGCATACGAAAAACTTGGTCTCTCACTTAACATCAAAAAAACCAAAGTGCTTCATCAGCAAGTGCAAGCCAATCCTTTGGTGATGCCATCTATCCAGCTTGGTGGGACAATACTGGAAAATGTCGATCATTTCCTCTATCTTGGCAGCTATCTTTCTGTTACAGCTAACATCGACAGTGAAATCCAGCATCGTCTGAGCTCCGCAAGTGCCGCATTTTCTCGAATGAAACATAGAGTGTTCGAGGATCGGGATATTTGTAAGAAGACCAAAACACTGGTTTATGAAGCCATTGTATTACCAACTTTATTGTATGCCTGCGAAACATGGACTATCTATAAACGTCACTTCCACCTCCTTGAAAGGTTTCATCAACGTTGCCTCCGGAAAATCCTGCAAATTACTTGGGAAGACAGGCGAACAAATGTCAGTGTACTGGAAGAAGCAAAGACTACTAGCATTGAAAAAATGATCCTTCAACGCCAACTTCAGTGGACCGGTCATGTTGTTCGAATGCCTGACTGCCGTCTCCCAAAGCAGTTACTTTACTCCCAACTCAAGGATGGAAAGCGGAATATCGGTGGTCAATATAAGAGGTTTAAAGATGTTAATAAGGCTAATCTAAAAAAATGCAATATAAACATCGAAAACTGGGAAGCTCTGGCCCATGAACGATCTAAATGGAGGTTGGCCTTTCACAAAGGTTCCATGGACTTTGAAGAAGCCCGAGTGCAAGGTGAAAGGGAGAAACGTGCTAAGCGAAAAGCACGTCAAATGAATCCTTTACAGGACCATCTTCTATCTGGTAACCTGTGTCCTCACTGTGGGAAGCTGTGTGGATCTAGAATTGGCCTCCACAGTCACTTACGGACCCATCGCTAGAGTCTACACAATCTTCTTTAGAATTTCCTCCTTTTATCCCGGAAGACAATCTTACTCGGTCACGAGTGATCGCCTGATGATGACCAACTTTATTGTATGCCTGCGAAACATGGACTATCTATAAACGTCACTTCCACCTCCTTGAAAGATTTCACCAACGTTGCCTCCGGAAAATCCTGCGAATTACTTGGGAAGATAGGCGATCAAATGTCAGTGTACTGGAAGAAGCAAAGACTACTAGCGTTGAAAAAATGATCCTTCAACGCCAACTTCAGTGGACCGGTCATGTTGTTCGAATGCCTGACTGCCGTCTCCCAAAGCAGTTACTTTATTCCCAACTCAAGGATGGAAAGCGGAATATCGGTGGTCAGCATAAGAGGTTTAAAGATGTTAATAAGGCTAATCTAAAAAAATGCAATATAAACATCGAAAACTGGGAAGCTCTGGCCCATGAACGATCTAAATGGAGGTTGGCCTTTCACAAAGGTTCCATGGACTTTGAAGAAGCCCAAGTGCAAGGTGAAAGGGAGAAACGTGCTAAGCGAAAAGCACGTCAAACGAATCCTTTACAGCACCATCTTCCATCTGGTAACCTGTGTCCTCACTGTGGGAAGCTGTGTGGATCTAGAATTGGCCTCCACAGTCACTTACGGACCCATCGCTAGAGTCTACACAATCTTCTTTAGAATTTCCTCCTTTTATCCTGGAAGACAACCTTACTTGGTCACGAGTGATCGCCTGATGATGATGAATTAGGACTGGGTGTTTTATTCAGCCAGTTGGTTCACTCAACCAACTAAAGCTTTAATTCAGGAGTGGGGAACCTGTGGCCCTCCAGATGTTGCTGGACTACAACTCCCATCACCCATGCCCATTGGCCATGCTGGATGGGTCTGATGGGAACTGGAGTCCAGCAACATCTGGAGGGCCATGGGTCCCTTTTACCCGCTGCTTCAATTGCAGACTGACACTTCACCCTGGATTCACTACTGGCACTGAAAGTCATGGGGAATGTTTAGAGGGCATGTCATTGCATGGACACAGGTTCTCTGCCAAATTTGTTCCGAGACTCATACACACAACCTTGCTTTCCCCCCTTCTAACGATAAGTAGCAGCTCCCCACCTGAAAAAGTTAAGTTCTTACACATAAAGCAGCCTAGGTCCTTAATATTAAGGATAAGTCTATTAATAACTAGCAGCTGAGATACCTGAATGGAACCAGGTGGGTTCGGGTTCAGGTTCAGGGGTAGTAAGCCTCTAGACAGGACCGGTGCAGGGCAGTTTGGCGCCCTAGGCGAAATAAAATTTGCACCCCCTCCTCTCGTGCCGTGGGGGGGGGGGGCTCTGGAGCAAAGCAGCCCTGCTCTGCAAACCCCCCCCCGCTCTTATATGCCACAACATCCATATTTACAAATACCCCACCCCACCCCCCACTTCCAGGAGTCGGGAACCTGTGGCCCTCCAGCTGTTCTTGAACTACAGCTCCCATCTTCCCTGACCATTGGCCATGCTGGTTGGGGTTGATGGGAGTTGGAAGGCCCACAACATCTGGAGGACTGCAGGTTCCCCATGTCGTAAATCCGTCCAGTTCAAAGATACGCCGTCGTTGTCGTCACAGTCTAAGGGTCAAAGCCAAAATATACGGTATCTCCGAAAAGCAGCAAACACAAACCAGTTCAGGAATAGGCAAAGGCGTCGGCAAGGTCGTTCCGAGGTTCAAAGGCTCAAGTCTGAGTTCGGGGGTGTCAGAGGTGTCTGGCTGAAGCTGTATAAGCAAACAATTGCTTCCAGCGTCTGATGGGCATTTGGGACCTGCCTTTTGAGCAGGCGCTGATTGGTAAGGCAGCCCAGCCGGGTCAGGCTGCATGTGCCTGGCCCCACCCCAAACACACTCTGGCACGAAATTTACAGGAGTGCCTCTTCCCGGGCATTATTTGGGAATTCAGGACCAAATGCTGGGACCAATATGGGTCTTCTTCCTACTCAATCATTGCCCAGCTGGGAGGGTGAGTATCAAATCAGGTGGAAAGAGTATGTATGATTGCCCCCACCCATTTGATTCTAGGCTTTTAAATATTATCATGGCAGTAGAAGACATAGAGAAATGGTTCCTGTGCCACTGCAGTAATCTATGAAGGAACCCCAGAACAACTTCCTGACCATAAACACATGATATAGATGCATGTCCTGCTGCTCTTTCCTACATCCACCATAAGAAATCATCTATGTACAGAGTATGTAAGATAAGGTGCCTTTACTTCCAAATGGAAGGACTGTGGTGTACAAACTGGAAGCTACAAATCCATGGAAATATGATTTGTAAAAAAGGAATTGAAGGAAATTGACAGCCATGGTAGGGTGACGTGATGCAAATTCAGAATTGCACATTGGAAGTTTGTGCAATCTGATGAATGGCTAACCAGGACTTAATTAATCACAGACACTTGGAGTTGGCTGATGTCTTCAAAGGGAGTGAGCTCAGGTTTCAAGTGCTAATCAAAGGGAAACCAATTCTTGAACTGGATTTGCAAATTTGAAAGGCTCTCTCTCTCTCTCTCTCTCTCTCTCTCTCTCCAAAGATGAGTGCCCTCACTTCTTGCTTAAAGTTCCCCAGCCTGCCAAATTCAGATAACAAACTTCCTTCATAGTTCATATGTAACTAGTATGTAGGCAGAAAGTCTAGACACTGGCATAACTATGATCCTGCCCTGCCCTGCCATGTGGAACCTGAACTTCTAAGTAGAAAAGTAGCAGATTTGTTTAAAATTATGAACATTTCAGCATTTCATATTTTTTGAAAGAAAGACATGGATTCTGAAAATGCATGAGCAGTGAAGGAGGCTAGTTAATTTGTTGGGGAGAGGGGGAAGTTAGGGCTCAACTTCACCTGGAAAACGACATTTCCCTTGGAAGCCCTCACCCAAGTCCTAAATGTGTGTGCAGGCTGATTATTGTTACTGTGCAGTGAGGTAAAGGCAGTTTGTGTGTGTGCTGGGGCACCCTCTTCTTTTTCTTCCGATATGCCAGGGCCAAGCTTTGACACTAAAAAGCGGTTCTAGAACTAAGCCATGGTGATTCCTGGTAATGGTCAGAGAGTTCGGGTTACTCTTTATGTTATGAGATATCTATTTATTTGGGCTGCCTCATTCCTAAAGCAAACTAAAAATATGGACTTTGTGACCTGGGTGTGAAGACGGGACATGGCGGAGATTGCGCTAAGTCCCCCCCCCCCTTTCCTTTGTGTTGATTCTGATTTTCTTTTACCCTTGTTCTCTTACTCTTCCTTGGAATGTGCTAGCATCCTTGGGGAGTGTGGGATAGTTTAGCGGCACCTGGGAGACAACAAGTTATCTGCAGAACTGTAACATCAAGGCCAGAGTTAATTGGGATGAAGTCATGAGAAAGTGCCCACCCTCCTTCAGAGATCAGGACAGGAGAGAAAGTTCTGCCTAGCAGGATGAGGGGATTGGTGGAGATTGGGCAGGAAAAGAGGCCTAGTTTTAGATAAAGGAGTTGGGTTAGGAAGGCTCTGGGTTCATCCTCGGGCCTGGATGCTGTGGGAGCTCCATCATGGGCAAGTATGCTGGGATTTCAGGATAGCCGGGAGAGCTAGGCCTGGTTTGGCTCAAGCAGTTCTTTGCAGACTTTTGGGGTTTGTTCTAGATAATTTTTTAGAGACCCTTATTTTCCCCATTCCCCTTCCTTCACAACAACCTACCTCACCCCCTATTTCTAAGGTGACCATTTTTTTCAAATTTAAAACCAGGACATTTATTTATTTATTTAATTTCTATACTGCCCCACAGCCGAAGCTCTCTGGGCGGTACATAAAACAACAATAAAAACATACAAAATAGTTAAAAAGATTAAAAACCAAATTAAAAAGCACAGTTTAAAATACAATCCAAAAGTTAATAAAACTAAGTCTACAGGTGATAATCCCCCCCCCCCCCGTACTATTTTGAGCTCTTAACTATTGAATGCCTTGGCATAGAGGGAAGTCTTAACCTGGCACCGAAAAGATAGTAAGGTTGGCACCAGGCGGGTCTCAATGGGGAGCTTATTCCATAATTGGGGGGCTACCACTGAGAAGGCCCTCCTCCTTGTTGCTACCAACCGAGCCTCTCTTGGAGGTGGCAGTTGGAGGAGGGCCCCAGATGTTGAGTGTAGTGTCCGGGTAGATTGCGGTTGGGAGAGACGAGACGTTCCATCAGGTACTGTGGTCCTAAGCTGTGTAGGGCTTTATAGGTTAGAACCAGCACCTTGAATTCAGCTTGGAAGCATATTGGCAGCCTGTGCAAACGGGCCAGAACCGGTGTAATGTGCTCGGACCTTCCGGTCCCCGCAATAAGCCTGGCTGCCGCATTTTGCACAAGCTGCAGCTTCCGAACAGTTTCAAAGGCAGCCCCACGTAGAGTTCATTGCAGTAGTCTAGTTTAGAGATCACCAGAGCATAGATTATTGAGACCAGGCTATACCTGTCCAGATAGGGGCATAGCTGGGCCACCAGCCGGAGCTGGTAGAAGGCACTCCTTGCCACTGAGGCCACTTGAGCCTCAAGTGACAAAGATGGCTCCAGGAGCACCCCCAAGCTACGAACCTTCTCCTTCAAGGGGAGTGCAACCCCATCCAGAACAGGTTGAACACCCTCCATCCGGTCAAAGGAACCACCCACTAACAGCATCTCAGTCTTGTCTGGATTGAGCCTCAGTTTGTTAGCCCTCATCTAGTCCATTGTCACAGCCAGGCACCGGTTCAGCACATCCACAGCCTCACCTGCTGAAGATGAAAAGGAGAAATAGAGCTGTGTGTCATCAGCGTACTGATGGCAACGCACTCCAAAACTCTGGATGACCCTGGATGACTCTGGATGTAGATGTTAAATAGCATGGGGGATAAGACCGACCCCTGAGGAACCCCGTATTGGAGAGTCCATGGGGCCAAGCAACATTCCCCAAGCACCACCCTCTGGAGCTGGCCACCACCCGCTCAAGGACCTTGCCCAGGAAAGGAACATTCGCCACCGGCCTAAAGTTGTTGAGATCTTCCGGGTCCAGAGAGGGTTTCTTCAGGAGTGGTCTCACCACCGCCTGTTTCAGGTGGCATGGGACCACTCCCTCTCGCAAGGAGGCATTGATCACCTCTCTGGCCCAGCTGGCCGTTCCCTCCATGCTAGTTTTTATAAGTCAAGAGGGGCAAGGATCCAGAACAGACGTGCTTGCACGAACCCGTCCAAGCACCTTGTCAACATCCTCGAGCTGTACCAACTGAAACTCATCCAAAATAACTAGACCAGGCTGTGCTCTGGGTACATCTCCTGATTCTACTGCTATAACATTGGAGTCTAAGTCCCTGCGGATGCAAGATATTTTTTCCTGGAAGTGCCTAGCGAATATATTGCAGCGGGCATCAGATGGGTCGTGCAACAGGCCCCGGGCGACCCTAAAGAGCTCCGCTGGGTGGCAAAGAGATGATTGGATAGAGGCAGTGAGGTGTTGTCTCTTTGCCACCCTCACTGCCTCTAGGTATACCTGGCTATAGGCACGTACCAGGGCTCGATTGCATCCACTAGGAGTTTTCCTCCACCTGCACTCAAGCCGTCTCCTGTTTTGCTTCATCACTCTCAGCTCTAGGGTATACCACAGAGTCGTACGAGCTCTACTACAGAGTGGGAGCTCAGGAACGATCGTGTCAACCACCTGGGTCATCTCTATTCCCGAGATCAACCAGGGATTCGACAGGACCGCCAGCCATATCAGCCGGAAACCCCCCAAGGGCCCTCTGGAAACCATCCGGATTCATCAGCCTCCGGGGGCGGACCATCTTAATAGGTCCCCCACCCTTGCAGAGGGGGAAAGCTGCCGTTAGCCTAAATCTCAGCAGGTAGTGATCTGACCATGACAAGGGGACCGATTCAAAGTCCCCCACCTTCAGATCACCATCTTCATGCTCGGCTGAAAAAAACACGTCTAGAGTGTGCCCTGCTACATGTGTTGGGCCAATGAAATGTTGGGACAGTCCCATGGTTGTCATGGAGTCCATGAATTCCTGAGCCACACCAGACAAGGTGCCCTCAGCATGGATGTTATCATCCCCCAGGACCAACAGCCTGGGGGACCTCAGCATCGCCAGCGACACCACCTCCGTCAGCTCAGCCAGGGAGTCTGTTGAGCAGTGGGGTGGGCGGTACACCAACATAATCCCTAATCTGTCCCGCTGGCCCAACACAAGGTGCAAACACTCCAGACCAGTAGTCAGACAGACAGGGAGCCTGGAGAGAGAGATAGAATTCCTATAGACCACGGCAACCCCCCCTCCCCGGCCCTCAGGTCTACCCTGATGCTGCACCAAGTACCCTGGTGGGCAAAGCTGGGAGAGACTAACTCCTCCCTGTTCTCCCACCCAGGTCTCGGTAATGCATGCCAGATTGGCCGCCTCATCCACTATTAAATTGTGGATGAGGGAGGTTTTATTTTGCACCAATCTGGCATTTAGAAGCAGCATCTGGAGACCTGAGGGCAGGCTGATAGGGCAACCACCAAACCTGCGGGTGCGAGGAGGACCGGAACAAGGCACAGCCATTAAGTGTCTGGGCTGTGTTCCCCTTACCTGGCTAGTCCTCCTCCCAATGCCATATCTCCCTCTACCCATCACTACACTAATTGGGGCCCCGACAGAACCCCCCACTTGGCCCCATGACTCCCCTCCAAGGCACATGTTCAGGCCCTAGACAGGGAAAAACAATCCCCCCCACCAAGGGCACCGAGCAACAAGTAGCAGTGTTAGGGGGGTGGCCCTTACCCTTGTGGCACCCCCAAAGTCACAAATGCCCCCTCCCATCAGGAGATATTTGGGCCTTCAGTCTTCAACCTAACTCAAGCCTGGGTAGGCCTCAATCCTTCACAGTAGTCCAACAAGATCTGGAGGGTCATAGGTTCCCCACACTTGATCTAGCTCATTGTTGCCTACACACTGACTGGCAGTGGCTCTCCAGGGGTTTACACAGGAGTCTTTCCCAGTCTCACCTGGAGATACCAGGGATGAAACCCTGGTGCTCTGCCATTGAGCAATGGCCCCCTCCCCTCTGATAAAGAAGCCATGGTGTAGTGGAGTGGGAACACTGGGTCCCAGAGCTCTGGCACTTGTTTCAGCTGATCCTAATAAATTAGCTAGTATGCTATGGACTGATTTTCTTTGTGGGTATCTATCTATAATGGATCAACACAGCTGCCTGCATTTTGGGTTGTCCTTGGGGTATGGTCATTGGGGCTGTAATGATGAGCGCCTGCACTTCAAAATTTAGTACTGAACTACCATTAAGTAGTACTGTACTAATAAGGAGGAAGTTATCACTGGCTACACACACAGCGCCTTTCCCTTGCCACTCTGTAACCCCACAGCTAGGCCTGCACACAGCCAGAGTGGATCATGGGGACAATGGCCTAAAGACCATGGTGGGGACTGATGGTTATCCGCAATGACTGGGTTCAGGCAACATGATAACCCACACTCAGGGGTTGACTATGGGTTGAGTGTGGGTTGTTGCTGAAACGTGGGTTATTGTGTTGTCTGAACCCACCTGCACTAACAAGTCATGGCTTCTTAACCACAACCAACCCACGAAGAGAACCCATGGTTGTTATTGGGCTGTGAACTGTGGGTTGTTCACCATGGTTTCTTATCTCAGCTGGGTTCAGACGACAACCCATGGTTCAACGACAACCCTTACTCAGCCCTGAGTGTGGGTTATCATGTTGTCTGAACCTAGTCAGTGTATTAATCCAGAAGGAAAGAGCACTCAGTGGCTTGCAGAGGGATCTGATAGGGGTTTGTACTGGAAAGTGACTCTCACTGGCTTCAATAGGGCTAACTAACTCCTTACTATAGCCTTCTCCAACCTAGCGCCCTTCAGATATGTGGGACTACAACTCCCAGCATCCCCAGCCAGCTGGCTGGTTGGGGATGCTGGGAGTTGTAGTCCGACACATCCAGAGGTTGAGAACAGCTGCGCTAGCGACAAGCGTATCTTAGCTTTGCCTGCAGTCTGATGTGCCCTGAGCTCGCCAGCTCGTCCGGCCGCCTGCCACACACTGTGTCTCCTCCTTAGTGCGAGCTGCACGGCTTCGCTCTCCCCATCCCGCCCCTAAGTCCTCCACAGCCCGCCTCCTTCAAGTCAAGTCCTAATTGGCTGACCAGGGCATGAATATGTATGCCCTGACCTGTGTGAATGAGCCGCTGTCCCCTCCCTCGCCGCCATGCAGAGAGGCTCAGTGTGCATGTGGGTCTCCTCTCAGCTGCCTCCGCCGTCGCCACCACCGGCAGACCCCTGTCTCGCGTCCCGGCGTGGTCCTGCCACAGAGCGTGCGGGGGGTCTGTGTCCCTTTGGTGCCTGCCCGGGTCTTCATGCTCCCACCTGGCGTGCTGCTGCCTGGCCTGGCCTGTCTCCGCACTGCCTCTTGCCACCCACCCATGTGTCAGCTCCGCCATCTCGCCTGCTTGCCCGGGGTTCGGCGCCTGCCAGAGAAATGCAGGGCCTGTCTGGCTGGATGGTGCTGCTGGCGCGCAGCAGCTGGCTCCAGCTGCGGGCGAAGGGCGCTGTGCCCCTGCCTGATTTCTACCCCTTCAGGCTTGCGCAGGGGGATGCGACTACCCCGCAGCAAGACGACAACGGCTCCGGGCTCTGGCCCATCACCGTGAAGTTCCCTTTCTCCGGTGTGGCTCACACGGCGCTCTAGACTACGTCAGTAGTCACCCTGTCTAAGGGCTAAGGAGAGCGCGGGAGCAGCTCCACATGGGGCTTGGCTCACACCCCCCCCCCGAGGTTTCTTAACACGGAGAGTCTTATGAGAAATAAACAAGCCGCTTTCAGTTTTTTACAAAAAATTAAAAACTATATATAGTTTACTAAAAATGGGACAAAATTGACATTTATATTAAAAAGAAGGGACAGTCAGGAAATATGAAAAAAACGGGATTGTCCCTTTTAAAACGGAACGTATGGTCAGCCTAGTCCTGGCGAAGCAGCGAGGTGCGCCATGAAAACAGCGGAGCGAAAAGCTTGAGTAATTGAGAGAGCGTGGAGCTCTGACGGCCAGTGTCATGGTCCGAAGATGCCAGATCACTGGTGCCTGTCTTGTGCTGTGGAGGGCCTTTTATAGTCCGAAGCTAACACCGAATTGGACGATTTTGGTGGGCTCTGTGTGATGACGTCATCATCGAGTTCCCACGGTCGGGCTGTATGTATTGTGCGGGAGTATTATCGAAGAGTCGCCGCGGCCACAATATAGTGAGAGTGCGTGTGCTGAATGCCGAGTATTGCCGAGATCCAACGACGAGAACCGTCGTGTAAAATAAAAATAAAACTAGGATAAATTAATAAAATTGATTTAGGCTGGTTTATCAAGGATTGATTTGATGTGCTCAATCTTTTGATAAATTAATAATATTTGATTTTGTAGTCCTAAACTGTACTGGTTACATCTCACGACTAACCAGGACAATGTCCCAAAAACCAGTACTGTACTGGTAAAACCAGTACATATGGTCACCTTACCTATTTCCCTACCCTCTTTTTAGCCCTTTCTTATAAGGGATTATTTTTTTATATGTATTGGACCATTGGAGACCTTACACTGCTTAATCTTTAATTTTTGTTTTAATAAAGTCTCCATCTTAATAACTGTGTGTGTTCTTTCTTGGTCTGTAAGGCTGGGCTGCTACACCAAGTTGGTGTAAGGGAACTGGGGCGGGGAGGTGGGCGGCAGTTCCTGGGTAAATTGGTACTGTGGCCTACCTAGTAGGGCTGGCAAGCAGCCGTCCTTCACACTGGGTACCAGCCTTGGGACCACAGCCAGCTGAGCACTCTCTCTTGGCCAATCTCCTAAAAACGGGTCCTGGGGCTCAGCTTGCTCAGATTAACTTATATGAGAGGCTTCAGAAGATGGTGTACAGATACTTCAAACAGCCCCCTTTCCTATGTGTTCCCCATCATCCCTTTTTATTTGTCCTCCATAGCAGTGACACAGACAGATACCACTGTTCAGCCCATGTACCCACAATAGGCGGCTGCAGCAGAGACGCCTGGAGAACACAACACACCCAGCAATGGGAAGCTGCACACATGTCTACACTGCTGCTGTGGCAATCCCTAGAACAGTGTTCTCCAACCTTTGGGTTCCCAGATGATTTTGGCCTACAACTCCCAGCATGCCCCAGCCAGCTATGCTGGCTGGGGCATGCTGGGAGTTGTAGGCCAAAAACATCTGGGGACCCAAGGTTGGAGAACACTGCCCTAGAAGATAGCCTGTACAGCAGGAGTGCAGAACCTCAGGCCCATGGCCCAAACCCAGACCCACCTGGGGTCCCAATCTGGCCCTCTGGGGTTCACCAGAAGGCCCCTCCCCTGCTCTCACCCTTTCTCCCAGCCATCAATCGTTTGGTGGTTTCCCAGCTTTTGGACCACTTCCCCCCATTCTAAAAGGCTGAAATGACTCTCCCAAGGCTGAGTTACTGGTAGTAAGAGCTTTAAGGTACAATCTTATGCATGTTTAGATAGACAAAAAAGTCTTGCAACTCCCAGTATGCCCCAGCGGAATGCTGGGAGTTGTAGGCCTTTTTCTGTCTAAACATGCGTAGGATTCTGCCCTTAAGCTACAATATGCTGGTGTTTTTTTGGTAATATTGGTAACATTGGTCCTGCCCATTTTGCCTTTGCCTCCACCCCATCTGCCTTTTTCCTTGTCTGCCACTGGAATGCAGCCCCCTGAGAGCTTCTTCAAAAGGGAATCCAGTCTTTGGGCTGAAAGAGGTTCCACACCCTTCTGTAAAGTCTCTTGCTCCTTCGATGGTTCTCTGGACTGGGATGAAAAATATGGATTTCTACAGCCAGAAAACCTGCCTCTGAAATAAATGAGACAAATTTGCTACATGTTGGCATAAATATGCATCATTTGTATGCTCATACCATTTGCACAACTATACAATTAAAAAAAAATCTCAATAAATACATCTCAATTTTTTAAAAAAGGATAATACTATCCTATATAAAGCTAAGGATGACGCAGGATTTAAGCAGAAAATAATTCTCCTACCACGCCACCTTCACAGGTGTTGGTTTTTCATCTATCTATGACAGATTTACACAGTCAATTATTTGTTTTGAAAGAGCTCTTTGACTTTCAGACAGTATTCCCACCTGATCAAAACAAAACCATGTCAGTTTATAGATGCTAGTGTTACATTTTTCTTTACTGGTTATTATTTTACTTCCAAACACACACACACGTATACACGCACACATACACCCTCCATTGCCCGTACTAATGCCAGGGATGTCTAAAACAATTTACTAAAAATAAATTAAAATGAATCCAGCAAAGGAGAAACAGGATAGCTTCTGTCTCCTAACTGCAACAACAAGGTGAATCACCGGGCAGGCCCAATCGACAGCACAAACCCCACTGAAGTGAATGGGAGCTGTGCAGGGACACTATTTGGTTTCAACTGGGGCTGGCTCTAGAGAGCTTCCTTCAGGATCAGGCCAAGATTGTTTATAAAAGGCTGAACAAGTCCCGGTGACTCATCCAGAGATCTCTCTCATGAATGTGGCCTAGTGCAACCCTAACCACAGTCTGTTGGAGAGGAAGCAGTCATTAAAAATTAACGGAGCCTGGAGTGCAAGAATGAGAGCAAAGCTTTAAGCTGATTCGGCAAGCGCTCTGTGGGACTCAGGGCTGATCTTATCATTATCCATCATGTTGGCTGCAGCAGAGGCTCTGGGCATGTCCAAGATAGTACAATGGGTCAGAAGCAGAGGTGGGACTCGAATCCAAGTTCAAGTCCAGCTGACTGTCAACTGTAGAGCATCAACGGGCAGAATCTGGCATCTCCCAGACGATCTATCTACATGCTGTCAAACATACTTTGTTAACAATGTTGAGAGCTAGAAACAGGCAGTCTGTTTTTAAAAATGTGAAGATCATTTTTTGATTTATACTTCTAACATGGAAACTCATCCCTAAAGGAACCCAAAATCTATTCCAAATACGGTATTCAGGTAGGTTTTTTACCACATCTAAGGCAAGGGTCTTGCTCTTTAAAAAACAACAAATATAAACTAGAGGGTTAGAAGGCTAGCTTACCTTACAGTCACAAGGTACAAAGAGAGAGGCTGCTAAATATGGAGCAGGTATGTGAAGGACTCTGTATCTGAAGATGATGGCTCGTCAACCTTATAAATGGAGAAGAAAGACGCCTGGAGGGGCTCTCTGTGAGATGTGCTCTCTTTCCACTCAAGTCATTTTTATAGATCTGAGTCACCTTTATGCCTTTGGGAGAAGCCTTGTTAGTGTTCTTACAGGATTCCTTTCATGCAAGCCTTGGGAATTAGGCCTCAAACCTACTGGTAAGTGTTCAAAAGCCACATCCTGTAGAGATGGCAGATGGAGTGAAGAAGGTAGACCAGATTTCTCTCCCAAATCACCTTTCCTGTTTCCTCTCATAGGAGCATGCCACTCCACTCCTGCCATTATGCATTCCTGACACAGAATGTCTATGCAGAAGAAGCATTGAAAACTGCTTGTGGAGCACCAGTCGACAATCAAATATACACATTTGTCTGCAGTCAAATGCAGACACAACATATACCTATGGCTGGCACTGACCATGATTTGTTGCCTTAACTCTGGTTTAGATTCCGAATGTTTTATGAAGCCATAGTTTCACTTGATGAGTTAAATCCTTCCCCCAGAGCATGTGTATAGAGAGACACCAGCAGGACGTGCATGTCACCTTACAAGCAGAGACTTACAAGATCATATCTTGGCTTAATAAGCCAAGATATGAATGAGCTTTGTGCCCATGCAGATAGCCCTTTCCCTCCTCCCTTCTTGGCATGCTGCAGTTATTTATTAGTCCAAAATACTTCAATTAACCATAGTTACCTGTTATATCTGAACCATGAAACTATGGTTGTCAGGTTTGGAACAAACCAGGATCTTAGGCCAACATCAAACTGTCGCTTTAGATCCTGGCTTGTTCCAAACCTGATTTTAAAAAACATATTACCGCCTACCTATACACAAAGTCACATATAACATAAACATCTTCATTACAACATTCATTTCATTCATTTCATTTATTTTTTATATACCGCCATGCGAAGCTCTCTGGCGTCACCTCTATACATAAAAAAACAAACTCAAACGTTAAAAAAAATAATTAAAACACAGTTAAAATAACATACAAAAGCAATAAACTACTCAGTACATCCCTCCTGTACAAGCTCCTACTAAACCTGAGAGGAAGAACTGCGCGAAAAATTAGTGGCGCAGCTGGTCCGTGGGAGCTGATTCAAACTGGGGGCTACCACCGGAAGGCCCTCTACTCGTTGCACCACCGCCTCCTTGGAGTGCATCGAGACCCAATTTTATGTCGGTAACAATAAACCAAAACAGCTGCAGAAACAATAATGCATCAATATTAAAATTTTTAGAGACCACTTAAAAGAGCAGCCACTGAAAAGGCTCTCTCCCTAGTCCAGCGTTCTCCAACCTGGTGCCCTCCAGATTTGTTGGACTGCAACTCCCAGTGGAGGGGTCTGTTGGGGCCATAACCTTTGCCCTACCTTACAGGCACTAGTGCCAGGCCTGAAGAGGTTAAGCCAAAGGCTTCACAGAAACAGATGAGTTTTGAGGATGGATTTGAAGGTAGAAAGCGAGAGAAATTCACAACACAGGCATTCCAGGGAGAGGGGAAAGCAAGAGAGAATGCCCAGAGTCTGTCAAGGGAAGCAGAATTACAGTCGCCATGCCTCTGTGCTTTTAACAGCAGTCTGACATGTATAGCAGGCAAAGCTTTTCCTAGGATGGAGACAAAATGATGGGGAAAGCCTCACCCACTGAATTTCAGCTTATCATTTTCTATTTATTACATTTATTATTACATTAAGAAAATTGACAACAATATTAGTCCATTAAGAAAGTTAACAACAATCTCAGGCCTACAAATTCAGGCAGTATAATATTTACTTATTTACATGTATGGCTTGACCCATCCCAAAAGCTCAGAGCAAGTAACAAAGCAAAACAAAGGACAACACACACACACACATACCAAAAACAGTGCTCCAAGCACAACAAAACTTGAGTGTGATCACTCTGGGTTACACCGCTGTGTCACAGCATTTGGGGTTTGCAAATGATAACCAGAACCTTGAATTTTGCCTTGAATAATATGCATCTCATACATACTGTTTACACGCATGCAAATAGTATCTGCTAAATTGGGATGCCTCATTTGCATTCATTCAGACAGGTGTCTTTTTCTACCTTCCCTTCTTCTACACCAGTGTTCTCCAACCTTGGGTCCCCAGATGTTTTTGGCCTACAACTCCCAGCATGCCCCAGCCAGCATAGCTGGCTGGGGGATGCTGGGAGTTGTAGGCCAAAAACATCTGGGGACCCAAGGTTGGAGAACACTGCTCTACACCATCCCAAGTCTCAGATGGAATGTGCTTCAGGTTAGGGTAAGGCAAGGTTAGGTTTTCTTCTTTTCCCCCCGATGTCAGAAGAACAAAACTCTCTGACCTGATTCACACAACACACTAAGCTATGGTGGGCTGTTATCATGGGTGATTGTAGGGTGGCTTAGCCTGTTGTCTGAGCCCAGAACAATTTTTCTGTCATGGGTTGTTTCTCATGAACAAGCCACCTGAGAACCCATGGCTAGGGTTGTTTAGGGTGGCTTGTTCTCAAGGTAGCATGTTGTAAAGCCTGAACCTGGCAGGCAGCTGCAGGAGAGAAGGAGCTTTAGGGGCAAGTGTTATTACTTCAGTAGAGCGTGAAGCAACCTTTAAGAATAAAAGGTATTCGCTAGTGAGGGAAGCACCGAAGTGGAGGATAAAACTGACAAGAGGGGGATATCGATATGCTTGGCTAAATAGCAGACAGGTGGTCTTGCGCAAGACTCCAGGGGGGGGGGATTGTGAATGTGCTCCCGCATTTATAAGGACTCAGAAATTTATTTCCTTTTTGCAACCTGATGCGGGGCTGGGGGTGCAGTTTTGCTGAGGAAGGCCCAAAGTGGAGGATGAAATTGACAAGGATATTGAGAGGAGGTGGTTATCATTATGCTGAGCCCAATAGTGCATATGCGTTCCTACATTCATAACGGCTCAGAAAATTATTTCCTTTCTCTGATCTGATGCAGGAGTGGGCCCAGTTGGCACAGCTGCCCAGAGATAGAGGACCAGCAGGCAAGTGGGGGATGCTACTCCATTTGCTCACTCTTGCCTGCTCACTTGCTTAGAGGGGACAGGTGAACAGGCAGCGACAGTGTGAAAGAGCAACAGGGGCAGGGGTTGGCAGTGCCCCCCCCCCACTGGGGTATGGGCTCCTCAGCCAGTGCCCAAGGATGCTGACCCCCAACTCTGGCCCTGACACTGAATGCTGGCAATGAGTCTGACTTGTTTGCCATCTTATGCCACTATTATTCAAGAGGGCCAGCCCGAGCACCCTCCCTTTTCTGGTGGCCACTTGTGCATCACCCAAAACTAGGAAATGCATCACCAGAGAACAAAAGGCAGGAAAATTAGAGGCTTGTGTTAAGGCCAGCCTTGGCTAGGGCCATGGGCAGCAGAACCTGAATCTAAGGTGGGAGGGTACCTTCTCCTACCAAGGCTCCCTGGGCTCAGTTGTTGGAACCAGAGCTGGGAAGAAGAGGAGCTGTAGCCTAAAGTGCAGCAAGCAGAAGACAGTGCTCTGGAGCTTAAACAAAGGCAGATGGCCAGGGCCCTAATATCTATACCATGCCTAGTCAATCCAGAGGCCTCATACTACCAATCATAGTGGTTGATGTTGCACAGCCGTATGCTCTTCTCTGGGGGTGTTGGACAGCCGTATGCTCTTCTATATCTGATGAGGGCTCAGAGGCCTGAGAACATTCAATCCCAAGAATTTGGGCTAGGCCAGCATTCTCCAACCTGGTGCCCCTCCAGATGGGTTGGACCACAACTCCCATTATCCCCAGCCAGTCATGCTTGCTGGGAATGATAGGAGTTGCAGTCCAACCCATCTGGAGGGCACCAGGTTGGAAAAGGTTGGGTTAGGCCATGATATTCCCAGTTCAAGACCCAGAGATCCTGATCGCAAGGGCACTAGTTCTCTGTCGCTCCAGAGGGCAGGGCTAGAACCAGTGGGTGTAAATTGCAGGGAAGCAGATTTTGGCTAAACATTATAAGAGAAACTTCCAATGGTAAGAGCCATTTGACAGTAGGGCAGACTGCCTCAGGAATCAGTGGTGGGCTCTACTTTGCTGGAGGTATTTAAGCAGATGCTGGATGGCTGTCTATCGAGGATGTTGTAGTTGTATCCTGCATTTCAGATCCTGCATTGAGCAGGGGGTTGGACTATCTGATTTCTAAGGCCCCTCTAACTCTCTATGAAAAAGGTAGTGGAATTTAGGAAGCACAAAACCCTTCCCATTCCATAAAAGTATTAGCAAGTGCACCTGCTCAAGGGCCTATCTTCTTTACCATTGCTTCACACGCTCCACCACAGCTGAACTTTGGAATGAAAAGTAGGTTCTTAGGCTAAGCCCAAGTGCCCCTTTGCTTTCCTCTGTCCAGTTAAACATAGACCCTGGAGCACTGAGGATTTATACACAGCAGCTGCTTCCAGTCTCCAACACAAACTGGGGCAGAGAGAGAGAGCTTGCCAGAATGACTTACCGGTAGTCCCCCATGTATTCAAAAGGTAATCACCTGCAGCATGTATTCACTCAACTGCACCTTTCATTTAAAAACAAAATTCTAGCCCTCAAGGCATGGGGAGGGGGAAGCTGAGGCAGACCCTGCAGACCTATGATTCTAAGAGAAGTCTTGCACTGGGAAGAAAACAGTGGCTACTTTGCTCATTAAAAGTGGGTTGCAGATGCAGAACCTTTCCAGCCCCACGCACATGGTGCAGTTAAGGTCAAGCATTCCTGACCTCACTTGCAGTTCTCACTATTCCAATCCTGAGCTTCTCACTGCCCAAAGCCCTGCCAGGCGGATCTTTGGCTTCTCTGTCTTGCCATTTCCATTCTGGAGCCATGAAAGCAGTTCTGCTTGACCTGCAGCTCCATCTACTGTTTTAGCTTTGCCTCTTTCACCACCATCAGCAATGCTCAGGGGGGAAACATGTCACTCTCTTCCAGGAACCTGAACATCTACAATGAGAGAGATGTAACCAGGCTAACAAAACTAATACAATAAAAGGAATACTTACGATAGAACAAGCAATGCTGAAATAATTAGAGACAGGGAGTTGCATGACACGACAACCCACCATGAGAATAAACTAGGCAGGGAAAGTTGTTTGTGAAACAACCCACGGCACACCTAACAGACGATCCGGCTCACCATGGGTTGTGCGGCACATTGGAGAGGGCCGTCACTAGTTCGCCACCTTTTTTTAAAAAAAAGAAATGTGCCCAAATGTGTGCAAATATTTTTACTTTAAAAAAAAAAAATTAGTCAGACTTGTGCAAGTGCAGAGGTGTGCACATCCGCGGGTCTGAAATGGGAAGCCTTGCCTGGGCCCAGCCTTATAGCTAGGGGGAGTTAGGAGGAACCAATAGGGTGCCTGGGAGGTAAAATCATGCTGTGACCTGAGAGGACAATATTGTTCTTTCTTCTAATACTCTGTAGCCTTTATATGCACCACAATATTCCCACCAAATTGCTTGCTTCCTGCCCACCGACTCCCTGGGAAACAAATATGTATCTGGCTCTTGAAAATAGTAAGAGCTGGAAGATTTGTCCTTCTTTAACAGGAGATACCAATGCAAATACATTAAAAATCCAACTATCCATATTCTGGGATTCTCACCCTTGGATTTGAAAAGAGGTTCCCAAGCTGAGACCTTGATCAAACCCTAATGTATAGAATTCAGTTTCATAGTGCATGGAAACAAAGCCCAGCGCCATGTGAGAATCTGGCTTTCATGGTGACTGCCCTGAGCTCAGTACCAAGCAATTAAGCAAAAGAAGGAGGCAGCGAGGTATCCTGCAGGTGTTCACAGCAGGAAGATGTCTGCCCTGAGCCTGCAGAACAGGTGTCATTAAAAAAGCCCTATTCTTGTACACCTGGCACAATATCAAACATGATTTTTCTCTCCGCCACCTCCTAACAGTTCCTGTTGCAAGTGTTTAAGCAGCTGGTTCTGACATCTCCTTTGGGTGGGTGGGTGGGTGGGTGTTCAGGAAAGGGGGAGGCCGGTTTCACCAGTAGCTATTTTCCATATTGCAGGTTCAGATGTCAGGTGGACACTCTGGCATAGAAGCTAAAGCCACACGCACATGGCTTCCTGCTTATCTAGATTAAACGGCTCCAGAAAAATCAGGGTGACCTTTTCATTCCCACGTTGTGTAAAAATGGGGTAGCCACTTGCACATCAACACACACAAAAAGAATAAATGCATTGCCAAAAAATAAGACCGAAGAATACAAAGATTTGCATAAAATGTCCATGTGTCAATTTTTACATATAGACGCAAATTTAGAGATAATTGTTATGATTTAAACAGAAGTTACCATACATCCCATCATAGTGGGGAAGACTGTGACCAGATATCCCCTGCTGCTCAGGTGCTACGAGTGGAAGGGCAACTTAAAGGCCCCTGCTGCCCTCCCTTCTTATGGTTCTTTCTCCTTAAATTGGACCTGGACTGGACAGCCCTTCAACAAAGGGTGAGCGGTGGTGTAGTGGCAAATTTTGAAGGGCAGGAGCTCATCATGACAGTCCCCATAACCCAGTGTTCTCCAACCTTGGGTCCCCAGATGTTTTTGGCTGGCTGGGGCATGCTGGGAGTTGTAGACCAAAAAACATCTGGGGACCCAAGGTTGGAGAACACTGCCATAACCACACCCCCAAAGACAGTCCAAAAATACAGGCAGCTGTGTTGCTCCACATCCACAAACCATTTCTAGCAGTTTTCATCTGCTGGGGGCAGATCATTTGTAAAGCTAATGGATAAAGCTTTTATAAAGCTAACTCCCCACTCAAGACCAAGCCACCCCAAAATATTTTGCATTACAACAGGGAACAATATACTGTTGCCAGGGGGGGGGGGAATCCATTTCTTCCCCAGCTACTGTGAGGATTGCTGCTAAGCTCAGAGGGGAAAGGGAATTCTGGGGGCGGTGGCAGATGACATCAGCATCCCTGCTAATAAAAAAGTGCTAGTGCTGACTGAGTCCCTGTGAGCCCTGGGGCTCCACTACACCACTGTGGGTGAGCAACCTTTGGTCCTGAGGCTGAGGGAAAGTGGGTGGGCTCCCTGGAGTTCCAGCAGGCCACATGGAGAGTGACTGGGGGGGCTGCACATTACCTGCAGGTGGCCTACCTGTGAAATAGAGGGCATCTTCAAAAAGAGGACTGTCCTTTGTAAAGTAGGACAAAAACCTTATGTAAAACTAGGGCTGGGTTGAGAACCCCTTACCACCTTTGCTGGACCTTCATCCTCCAGCGAAGGTGCAGGAGGAAGAAATTCTGCAACCTTCACGGAATCCCCAAAAGGTTGCAACGTTTTCAAGTGGGCGGGATGTTTACAATTTTACGTGGTGGCTGGGAGGTCTTTCCATCCTTTTCTTTCTTTCTTTTTTAAACTTTGAATAAAGGCAAGCCGCTGTACTCAGCAGCCTCTGCTGGTCGCTTTTACAATCTCATGCAAATGACGCTGGGAACATCTACATGTGACGATGTAGTGTGATTCCCAGCAACACTGTACGGGGGAAAAAAGATGGCTGCCCCCATGTTCTTCACAGCACCTAGCATGCTCTTAGTGCTATATAAATGTAAATTACATTTATATAGAAATATAAATTACAAGAGGTATTGCTAGGTGTTGTCAAAGTGGTAGAAAAGAAAAAGGACATTCAGCAGGAGGACAAGTATTTAATTTTAGGTAACACTGAACCAACAAAGTCTATCCCAACTCAGCTTCAAAACCTTCAGCTTCTTATACCAGAGCTGCATGTCCACAATTTCAACATATCATGATCCTACCTACCCACAACTTTCTTCCATCCAATCAATGTTTGTGATTCCTTGCCTAGACCTTACAGCTGCAACCCAAGACACCCCAACATTCTACCATTCACAACTTCAACTAACCAGCATTCATCTTCGCCAGTATACTCTGCAGTATGCACGACGCATAGTTAAAGTGCAGAATTCACTATTACAGGATGTGGTGATGGCCACCAACATCGCCAGCTTTAAAAGGGGGTTGGACAAATTCATGGAGGACAGGGCTATCGATGGCTACTAGTCATGATGGCTATATATTCCCTGCAGTATCAGAAGGAGAATGTCTCTCAATACCAGTTGCTGGCAGTTACGAGGGAGAGGGTGCTTTTGCGCTAATGTCCTGCTTTGGGCTTTCCATAGGCATCTGGTTGGCCACTGTGGGTACGACTAGCCTTTGGTCTGATCCAGCATGGCTCTTCTTATGTTCCCATATCCCTGTTTACTCAGCCAGTCCCACCATGACTGGGTTCAGACAACACGATAACCCACACTTAAGGGATGAGTATTGGTAGAGTGTGGGTTGTCGTTGAACTGTGGGTTGTTGTTGCTAAAGCGTGGGTTATCATGTTGTCTGAACCCAGCCAAGATTTCATAGATTTCATAGATCATAGAGTTGGAAGGAGCCTACAAGGCTATAGAGTCCAACCCCCTGCTCAATGCAGGAAACTAGAGGAGGGGTCTCCCATCCAAGTAATAACCAGGCCTGACCCTGCTTAGCTTTCCACGCTCAGACAAGCTGAGCCAGTGTGAGCCACAGGCCTGATAACAACAAACCATAGTGAGCAACATACAGTTCACAACTCAACAAACCCTGAGTTCTTTTCATGGATTGTTCGTGGTTAACAAAGCATGGCTTGTTAGCACAGCTGGGTCCAGACAACACGATAATGCAACAACAACCCACAGCTCAACAACAACCTACACTCAACCCATACTCAACCCTTGAGTGTGGGTTATCGTGTTGTTTGATCCTCAATCAATGTCTTCTTCCCTGCATGCTAGCCCTGCAATGTCTTCCAACTTCTTTTAAGGGCAGGTACACTATGCCATGTACTCCTAATGTTCACCTAAGAAATTATTGTAGGAAGTACAGCACTAAACATTAACAGATCACCAGTCCTAATTATCATTAATGTTTAGTTCTCCACTTCTTGGTTGTTCTTTTGTTTATTTCCCATATGAAAACGTGAGCCTCATGGCTGGCCTGGAAAGGTGTCCCATGGTATCACTTTTCCCAACCATTATTTCACTCTCTCCTCCTTCATTATCAGAACCTTTTTCATCTTTAAAAAGTGTAATGCTGAATTCGCCCAATAGAACCTGTATGTGCATTCACTATAGCTATGTGCACATGCTCCTCCCTCCAGGAGTGTGTGCAGACTGTTTTTTTATTTTACTTATTTATTTATTTTATTATATTTGTTAATCGCCCATCTGGCTGGCCACCCGGCCACCCTGGGCAATGTACAATTAAAACAATACAATAAAACATGATAATTAAAACAGTATAAAGATTATTTTAAACTCCTAACCCACCCCATATTCCCACCTGAAATACCATGTTTTTAATGCGCGGCGGAAGCTCATCCTGGAGGGGGCATGGTGAAGGTCACTAGGGAGGGAGTTCCATAACTTGGGGGCCTGCCACAGAGAAGGCCCTCTTCCTAGTCCCCACGAGCCTGGCTGCTCTGGCTGATGGGATAAGGAGAAGGCCGTCTGTGGCAGATCTTGTTGAGAGGACTACTTGATGTTGCTGGAGGCACTCCTTGAGATAAAGTGGGCCGAAGCCGTGTAGGGTTTTAAAGGTCAAAACCAACACCTTGAATTCGGCTTGGCAAGCAACTGGTAGCCGGTGCAATTCCTTAAGCACTGGCGTGATGTGATCATGCAGGCGGCTGCCCTTAATCAGGGACAAGCTCTACTTCTCTCCATCTTTACTCCTTTACTACTACATGTATCTAGCTCTGACTAATATAGATGTGTACACCTCCCCCATACTGTGGGCACATTTTGGGCCTTTTGTAACCCTTTCGAAAGGTTCTGACATGTTTATCCATTTAAACATTTTATGACTTTTTTTTTTAAGCCAATATATTTGGTGGGAAGGGGTTAGTTGTAGTTCACCAGGCTATGCAGACTGACCACAACAAGCTCAGATTGCCCCTGAGCTGCACAGCTTAAACCAGGCCCACCAGCATGCTGCAAAATACCCTGAAGTTCCAAATCCCAAATTCAGTCTTGCGAAATTTGCATGGAGATGTAGGATTTACTTCTGATAAAGCATGTTCAAGATCAGGCTGATTTCTGCTTAAGCAGAGTGCTTAAAAGCAGGGAGCTCTCTAATTTCTATGAAGAAATGTAGCCCATTTTTCCTTTCAACCACCAATTTGCTAGTAAGAATGACAGAAAAACACTGCAGTCTATAACAACAGTAGCAAAAGGGTGGCGTTTGAGTACACACTTAACAACTGGATCATTTAAAAAACAAAATAACAATAAGTGTGCATAGTTGCCAAAAATAAAGACTAGTTTATGGAAATGAATGAGTCTACCATAAAATCCCAGAAATAAGGATGGCAAACATGCAATGTTTGAGCTGGTTGCTGTTCTCCAAATTCTTCCTCAAAGTTCATTTCACCTCGTTTGCATTCCTAAACGTGAGTGGATTTTTTAAAAAATAGGGGGAAATGTGCATTTTAAAATACATACATTTTTTCCAATTGAGAAAAAATATGCATTTGTTAAAAATCCACATTTCCCAAAAATGTACATCCCCCCGCACAGGCTAAAGTTTGAAAATGCAGCTTTTGGGGGGGTCTGGTCATGTGCACAAGTACACACTTGTGCATTTTTGGAAGTGTGCACTTTCTAATGCGAACACAAGTTTGGGAAATGCAAACATGTCTTGAGAATTCCATTCCTGCTCGTGTTTGCATTCAGGATTGTAAACAGGAACAAAATTCTCGTACATCCCGAATTCTCTATCACCAGTTTGAAAGTGTTCGAAACGCAATCAGTTCCTAGGGGCTTTCTGGGGCCATTGCAAAAAGCTTGGAAGTTCTCCAAAGTCCAGTTTCCCACCAATGTTACCAGAAAGTTGTCATCTCAATAGGCTTTAAGGCTTTAAATAGGCTTTAAGGAATAGGCTTTAAGGCTCAATAGGCTTTAAGGAAGCAAAAGGAGAAGACTGCATACACCGGAAAGCGCCTGGATTAAATTTCCCACCTTGGTCTGGCTCTAGAGGAAACCTTGGGTAAATATGAATAGGGCCCAGAAGGGAAAGTTGCATTATTGCCTACATTAAGCCATGTACCCCAGCCAAGAGAAAGGCAACATTATGACTGTTGATAGAGAACTCAACTGGAGAAAGAAAGGCTGCCCTTACCTGGTCCCGGATCCTCTCCTGCTGCCCTCGAATCGCCAGGGCATGCTGAGGGTATTTGCTCTTCAAGTGGTCCATGAAGGCATCCCGCTTCCGTTCCATCTCAGACTTCTGGAGCCCAGTGAGGGCTTCCAGACTCTGGGCAGCAATGACAGTGTGACGGCGTTCTGAGGTGTGCACCAGCCCTACGTTGGAGAAGCGGCGTGTGCCGTTGCCCAGAGTCCGGTATTCCCGTGGATATTCTGCATCATCTGCTGAGATCATGTGGCCGCTCGTCCGCTCAGGATCTACGCAGATTTGGGAGGAGGGAAGAAAAGCAGAGAAGGGGTCAGGGCACCTTTTTCTACTTACCTCACAGGGGAGAAAAGGAACCAGGAATGTCAGATGTATAGGAGGGAGTGGGGGAGATTTTTTTGAAGTGGGCAAGAGGAAGAAACCAATCGTGGGCTCGAACAAGGTACTGATCAGGTCCTCATCATTGGATGGATCCACTCTTTTTGGATTGGGCAGGAACAAGCCCACCTGGTGTCCGTCACCCTTGTGGAATTTCTCTTTGGGAATAACAAACTGCTCTCACCAAGGGAATCAAGACTGTTGCTTTCTCTTCCCTATGGAGCAGCCTCAGAACAAGGTCACAAATTTCAGACCCGTAAAGGGAGGACAGGCAGATTTCAGGCTTCATGGAAGCATGACAGAGGTGGGTGAGAAATGGGGAGACAAAGGTCTGTTCCAATCACTTTTGATTCCAAAGTGATTTCCAGAAGGTTACTGGGCGCAAAAGGGACAAAGGGTGTGTTTGGGGGTGGGGTGGGGTGCGGGGTGAGGGGCAGAAAAGGCCGTCATCCAGGAGAAAGACAAGACATAAACATATCAAGACAAGAACTGGGGGAATCACAGACATCAACACTGCCCCAAAGGAGCTAAAATTAAATGGAAACAGCCAAGAGATCTCAGGGGAGGATGACGGCCCAAATGCCCCTGCTGTCAAGCAGGGGCAGAGAGAAGGACAAAGACAGACAAACATTCTGATACAGTAAATACGGAAAGAAAGGAACTGAAAGAAAGCGAAAATGAAGTGCGGGTTGGTTCATAGGGGGAGGGATTTTTGTGGAACACCGCTCTGAAGCTCAGGAATGGCTGGCATTATCTGAAAACAG
The DNA here is from genome assembly GCA_021292165.1 of Shinisaurus crocodilurus. Classification (NCBI taxonomy): domain Eukaryota; kingdom Metazoa; phylum Chordata; class Lepidosauria; order Squamata; family Shinisauridae; genus Shinisaurus; species Shinisaurus crocodilurus. Next base: position 272,446,715 of record CM037877.1, on the reverse strand, counting down.
AAGAACCGAGCCAGTGCCTGCCCCAAGAAAGGAAAGTACACAAATCTCACAAAAACACAGCTGGGCCCCCAAAGGCCCACGTCCCTTCTCAAGCACCTCGACTCACTGCCAGCAGTAAAATAGCCCAACAGCTCTCACAACCAAGCAAGCCCGAAACCATTCCCCTGCCCCTGGTAAGAGTCTCTTAACCACCTGAAGCCTTTCTTGACCTTTGAATAGGTCAAGAAACTCCTATAGGATACTCCTTCCATAAAAGGCATCCTAGCTTAGCTACTCCTTTCAAAACATAGGATGGCCATGTATAGGCCAGTATATATTCTGAATAAAGAGAGAATTCAAATTCCACACCAAGCTGATTCAAACGTTGCATCCAGGGGGGGAAATGATGTTGCAACCTGAAAATGGTACACATCAAGCAATCTTTACACACAGTTATTTATTTTGCATAATATGATTTACTTATGGTAATAACTTTGGGGAGGAACACACAGGGATGGGGACTCGGACTCCAGGACTCGACTCATGAGTCGGACTGAGTCCCCCCTCTGACTCGAGTCTGACTCGAGTCCCAATATTTTTAATGGGACTCGAGACTCGACTCGGGACTCGAGACCAAGGACTCGTCAACATCCCTGGGCTGTGCCAGAAGGAGTGGAGAGGAGCGCGATTCACCACAATCGCCAGCAAAGAGCGCATGGAAGTGAGGCGCGCTACTGCTCAGCCACTATGGACGGCTACCAGGAGCGCAGTCTGCCTGGTCTCTTCTTAACCAGTTCCACAGTTGAATTGTCCAAGACAAAGGCCTCTGCCTGCCTGCTTTGGGGTTCCCTGCCTCCTCTGCCTGCCTGGTTATTTTGGGTTTTTCTGCCTGGTCTGTTCTTGTCAAAATCAGTTGCAGAGTTTTGAAATAAAAAGGCACACTTGTGCCTAGAATTTATTTAAACCACACATCTGAAGTAGCCTTATTTTGTTGGGAAAACCCCCCATTGATTTTAATAGGGACTCGTGGAGTCAGCTTTGGGAGTGACTCGGGACTCAGGACTCGGGAGTCACCATTTTGGACCAAGGACTCGGACTTGAGACTCGGGTCCAAAGACTCGTGACTCGAGACCAAGGACTCTTCAGCATCCCTGGGAACACATAGAAAGCTCAGCCTAGCCCTAGCCCTCAGTCACTGGTTGTCTTACCAAGCTTCCAGGGTTGCTGGGTCTCCTAAGGCTCAGATCCTGATACTGCATGGAACTCTCTCTGTGGAACCTCCTTGTCTGTGGAAACCCACCCCCTCTCCAGGCAAGCTGGCCTGGCCTCTACCTTATTTATATCTATTATTATTACATTTATATCCCACTTTTTTTCCATTTGCAAGGAACCCAAGGTGGCTTACATGGTCTGCTTCCTCCTCCATTTTATCCTCACAACAACCCTGTGAGGTATGTTAGGCTAAGAGTCAGTGACTGGCCCGAGGTCACTCAGCGAGCTTCATAAATGAATGTGGATTAGAACACAGATTTCCCAGGTCCCAGTCCAACACTCTAACTCAGTGGTTCCCAACCTTGGGTCCCCAGATGTTGCTGGACTACAGTTCCCAGCATCCCTTCCCATTAGTCATGCTGGTTGGCTATGCTCTAACCACTATGCCACACTGGCTCTTGTTATCTTTAAGGCTTTAGACTGGAAAAAAAATCTCTCCAGCATTTTAAGTATTTTGGTGATGTCCACCTCCTGCTGTTGTTACCATTTTTAATGCTGCTTGCTTGTGTTGTTATCGCTTGTTATATTTTATTAATTTTAGAATGTTGCACACTGTTCTGGAAACTATCTAAAAAGTATCAATAATGAAGAGTGAAACAGAATTTTAAGCAAATAGATAAAATGAATAAATACTCAAGAGAATGGACAGAGTCTGGGAACTAAGTGGTGGTAGTGTGGTGTACTCGTTAGAGCAGTGTTCTCCAACCTTGGGTCCCCAGATGTTTTTGGCCTACAACTCCCAGCATGCCCTAGCAAGCTACGCTGGTTGGGGCATGCTGGGAGTTGTAGGCCAAAAACATCTGGGGACCCAAGGTTGGAGAACACTGGGTTAGTGTTGGACTGAGACTCGGGAGCTCTGAGTTCTAGTCCCCACTCAGCCATGAAACTCACTGGGTGACTTTGGGCCAATCACTGACTCTCAGCCTAACCTACCCCACAGGGTTGTTGTGAGGATAAAATGGAGAGGAAGAGGAGGATCACGTATGCCACTTTGGGCTCCTTGGAGGAAAGGCAGAATATAAATGTAAAAATAAAAATAAAATGAATAAAATCTGCCAGATCAAAGGTGGATTATTGTGGAATGTGGTGCAGCCTAGCGGTGCCAGGTGAGGGCAGAGAATGGCACTTGGTTGGTTGGGAGAAGAGTCTGATAGTGACTGGTGCTTCTGGGAGGAGCTTGATAGATATGGGAAGTGAAGCGAATAGCAAATGCTCTCACACCACGAAGAAAATAGCATCTCTGCTATTTATCGTGAGATTTTATTTCTATACTGCCCTATAACAGAAATTTCCAGGGTGGTTGGTTACTCCTTCCCTGGACACCCTGAGAAGAAGGCTACGACACTAAAACTTCAGGTCAAACTCTGCAGCCTGGAAGCCTCCCAACCTACCTCTGGCTTCTGCCTAGGCTGGAATACAAGCCCTCTGACAGTAATTTGCATTGCTCACCTGCATTCTCATCATTTAGCTCCCTTGTCTTCTGGGTCAACACTGTTTGACCAGTCTTTCCCTCCTCGGCAGTTAAAATATTAATGAACATTCCATGGCATCACAGCAACTCAACGAAAGAGAAAAAGGTCTCTGGTGCCCACTGAAATATTTTATTGCCCAACACATTTCGGTATGTACCTTCGTCAGGGGCCAAAGGTTTTTCCAAGTACACTAGAAACAGATTTCTTCAGCTATCTTGTGAGTATACTCAAAATTTGTTTCGAGTGTACTTGGAAAAACTTTTGGCCCCTGAGGAAGGTACATACCGAAACGCGTTGGGCAATAAAATATTTCAGTTGGCACCTGAGACTTTTTTCTTTTTCATTCTTTCTTTTTCACATTGGTGCCTTCCCCTCTTGTTCTGTTTTCATCACAGCGACTCAGACATGGCTTGGAGGAAAGGAGGAAGATGTATGTGCAGCAGGCGGGTCAGGTTTTAGCCAAATTATTTTTCTCTCTAAAATGTTTCTGGTAAGCCATTCATCATCTTGACATTATTTGATGTTTTACAACATATTGTTACACTCACCCCACTTCTCCAAGCAATGAGAGGTTCCAGGGGTGCAGTGCTTGGTTCACTTTGGAAGGAGGTCACGGAAGACTTATTGCCATTTTGTAATATTTGCTTATATTTACAAATAAGTAAATTTAGCACAGGTGGAGGCAAACAGCTTAAACACTCCAATAGACAGCCAATGTCCACTGTTCCGACATCAGATATCAGGGGAGACAGCCAACACCCGCCCCCCAAATTGCTGTTAGCTTACAGAGTGCAAAGGTCATCTCTCTGTCTTTCTCAGGGCCAAAGTAGGCATTACTTTAATTTTGTGGTGTGCAACCACACCTCTTGTGTGCTTATTTAACCTAGGCATGGGGGGGGGGAGATGGAGGTTTAACCCTTCCCTCCCCAGCCACAATCCTGATTGAAATCCCTCCTGCAGCAATTAGTGTTTGAAGGAAAACTCCTACTGGTGCCACTGTTTTTAATTTTTTTAATCTAGGCATGGTTACTAGCCACGCAATTTTAACATCTAGTTCGGCCCTCAATCTTACTCAAGCTGCAGTCTATTGTTCTTTTCACACACAACTACCTTGTCCCCTCTCCCTGACTGGGGTGGGGTGGGGTGGGGTGGGGGAAAGGAGCCTAAATGATTTATCTCCCCCCACACACATCATCACCTAGCCTTCTTGAACCATTTTAGCTCCCATGGAAGCACATGGCTAGGTTATTAACACTGTTTTGTCAAGCCTCAGGCCAAGGCAAACCACACTGATAAGCCCTGTTCACAGAAATCTGGTAGGAAACCCATAGCAATACATAATGCTTTTCTTGTCAGATAAGGCAGAGGGATGCCACTTATATGCCTGTTACAGTTTCATGGGATCATACATCTGAAGAAATAAAGAAGGGAGGTCGATTGGGAATCACTGACACATGTTCTGCAACGTTGAAAAAACTGTGACAAATTATATTGTTCAATGTAACGGAAACAGGGCTGATTCAAAGCGGGGGGGGGCTCAAATCTTCAACCCCCAGCCTTCATACTTTCCTCCATCCACAGGCCAGATCATTCCCCCTAGGAAATATGATCCTGCCCTAGTGGCCTATTGATTTTTAGCCAAGGTATAGCAAAAAGTATAGCCACACACTTTAAGTCACAGCAGGAAAGGAAAGATGCTTCCAGGTTGTAAGGAATACAGATATTTCTTCCTTTATTGTTACATATTTCTTTTCAATTTCATACATGACATCATATGCATATTCATAGATCATGCTACGTCTGAGTGCACCGCTTCCATAACTGTGCGTTCCTTATTGCTAAATGGCAGCAACTTTATGATATAACCTGACCCCTCACGAGGGGATCAGTTTGTATGGTAAAATATACTTCTGGACCCAAGGACAGTGTCTGGAGAACAGAGTGGCCCCCAAGAATACAGAAGTTGGTCTTTCATGGTTGACAGCATCAGTAAATTAATGCCCTTCGAAAAAGGTAACAGCAGGTCAGCTGGAGAGCACAGTTCAAGACCAAGCACCTCCTGCTCTTCCAACGTAATATCTGACCTGTATTGTAATTTCATTGACATGGGAGTTGCTTTCCCCCGCTTCAGCATAGGTGAGAGTTAATAAGAAAGGGTAGTGTCGACTCAGGATGGACAGATCAGTCCATTTCCAGCCCATGTCAGTTCTGCATGTTTTCAATCCTAAATCCATTCAGTCCTGTTTTCTAGAATTATTATTTTTTTAGACCTCACAAAAATGCACATCTGTGTATGCATATTTGAGCCAAGAACTGCATTGCAAGATTCAGAGAAGTGCTCAAACCAAAGGATAGCTGTGTGCTGATCCACATATAAGTCCGGGAAGTGTGAATTAGGTTGGTTCATTTAAAAATGTGGGGTGAATTAAATTCTGTAGCATCTGTAGTGCTGACCAATGCAAAAGAGGATTGCAACTTTGACAAGGACAGTAGTTGTGTTGTTGAGTACCTGCTTGATAACCAGAAGCAAAACCTCTGTATGCAGGGTTAGTAGCTTTTAGAAAACCAAAGGATGGGGTCTAAGTGTGAGAGCGCATGTCTAGAAACCAGCTAGCCAGCATGAAATAACAAAATATTGGCTTAGTGGAGTATTCCTTTGAGCCAGCAGAAGCAATTCTTATATTCTTAAATCTATTTTACATGCTGGATTCCCCTGATAGCTTTGCCTTCTTTGAAAATGTTCAGTGATCACAGAATCCACAAGATCCTACTTCTGAGGTTGCTGACTCCAACTCCCAAAAATGGCACTGTCCCAGTTACAGGTTTAGCCTTGTTGTCAAGATGGCCATTTTACAATAATATAGTGCTTCAGTTATGGATGTAATAAGCAGTGGAGTGTAAGGATGGCTTCAGATATTGGCAAAGGAAAGACAAGCTTTTCCTCCATAAAAATACTTTATGGGACCTTGTTATGTGGAAAGGCGGGGGGGGGGGCAGGGAGGGGAACAAGTACCAAAAAGAATTAAAAAGGGATTTAACAAGGCAGTAAAAAATGAGATCGACTAAGCTGTGCTCTCCGCTGTAGAAAATACAATGTAATGTAAAAGCATCTTCGTGCCACCTGCTCTTTTCCTTTGAAATGCTATTCCTTGTAGAATCTAGAATGGGGAAAAAATTGCTAAGGATGCTGTCAGGTTTTACTCTTTTGCCTCACAGCAAAGTTAAACACGTCTAAGCAATTTCATCCAAGATTTGGCAAATGTCCTAAATGTACTTGTACATCCTGAAAGGCAGATATGATGGAAATTGTAATATTGCCCCCCCCCCCGCCTTTCCACATAACAAGGTCCCATAAAGTATTTTTATGGAGGAAAAGCTTGTCTTTCCTTTGCCAATATCTGAAGCCATCCTTACACTCCACTGCTTATTACATCCATAACTGAAGCACTATATTATTGTAAAATGGCCATCTTGACAACAAGGCTAAACCTGTAATGTAACCACTAGTTACAGTGGGAGGAAAGGGTTAATTGACCCTTTTATAACCCCTCCTCCCTACTTCTGGCCTCTCTGTGGCCAGCTCTCTCTCTCTCTCTCTCTCGCCAACCTGATGGACACATTTATTTATTTATTTATTACATTTATACCCCGCCTTTTTTCCTGAAAGGTCTGAGCTGGCTTCCAGCCTGTGATCTCCAATAAAGCAGACTCTTAACACCAAAGACTCTAATCTATCTATATGCATCCTGCATATATGAATAAACGAATTGTAAGTAAAACCAATAAATGTCTTTATTAGTTTTAAACCTTGTTTGGACAATCTGTTTCCTTTTAAGAGCCTTTTAGCAGGGTTTAACAACCCACATGGTGATAACCAGTTTCAATAACCAGGCTGTGCATAAGGGGGAGAAAACTGCTTCGTCCTAACCAGTATAGGACCAACGCCTTTCCATATCCTCCAACAAGATACTGGTCTGGTAGATCATGGTTGCTGTTTGCACTGGTATCTTTGGCTCCTGAAAAATCTATTCCCCTCGAGCCAAAAATGCTGACACCCAAAGCAATTTTTTAGACCAGAAATGGTTGGAGGCATTTGGATTCTACAAAAATTCTGAGTATACAAAATGAAATATTAAAATATCTCTTCTGGCTCCTTCTTCCCATGCCCCATGCTTTTCACTATTCTGCCTGGTTTTACTAGGCTTGTAACAGTTTCCCCTTTTCTGCTCCTCCGGCAGCTTCCCTCCCCTGCTTCAAGTCTCTCTTGAAGACCCACATCTTCAACATGTCTGTCCTCTTTAACTCTTCTTTTGCATAGGCAACCTAGTGCCCTCCAGATGTTTTAGATAACAACTTCCATCGGCCCCAGTCAGTATGGCAAATGGCTAGGCATTATGGGAGCTGTAGTCCAACACAACACATCTGGAGAGGGTATCAGGTTGCTTGCCAATAGGAACAGGGGAACCAGGGATGTTAAAGCTCGCCAAAATTCTCAGAATTTCACTTCAAAGCTCGGTTTGGCTCACTCCCATTCTCATTTGTGACCTGTTGTTTTTTAAAAAATTCGTTCAAACAGGGAAAGGACACATTTTGAATAGGAAAAGTGCAATTTTTTCAAAAGTGCACACTTCGCCCCTGTTGACTAAAGCATTAAAATGTGATTTTAAAAAATGTGATTTTAAAAAATGTGATTTTAAAAGTGTGCATTTTTTAAATGGTGCACTTTTAGAAGTGTACATTTCTTAATGTGTACATGTTTAAAGTGTGCATTTTTTAAAGTGCACATGATTTTGCGAACATGAACACAAGTTCAGGAATTTGCTAACATTTTCGGAGACCATGCGCTCCTGCTTGCATTCAGGGTTGCGAACGGGGCATTTTCAAGTGATTTGCAAACTTAAATGAAATTCTCATACATCCCTAGCAGGCAGCCAAGACGGTTCATCAATCTTTGGCCACTTTCCTATCTTGCCCATCTAACTTTGGGCAGAGACCTTGATGTATTACATGTTCTACAGCACCTTATTGCCTGTGGGGCCTCTATTGAAAGAGGCAGAGGACACCATTTGAAGTCCTTCAATAGCACCACAGCACATGGCCTTAAGTCACTGCTTCCCACACATCGCCATTTGTTACTCTACTGCAGACTCCCACCCCAAAGTGACACCCCAGCACACATTAAAGCCCACAGTGGATAACTCCATTTATCATATGTGCAAGGAATGTCTGTAAACATAGACGGTTCGCTGAAAATAGGTACTAAGAACATTTTTGCGCCTTCCAAAATAAGCCTTTAGGAGGTTGTACAAATTTTTTGTTAAAAATTGCAATACCCTCAATGTGGCCATAGGGTGTGTGTGTGTGTGTGTGTGTATGTGCACATACATTTATTTATTTATGACCTTTTCATCCTGCCCTTCCTCCGTGGAGCTCAGTGTGGTATCCTCACAACAGTGTCACAAGGAAGGTTTGGCTGAGAGGTAGTGACTGGCCCAGGCTCACCCAGTGAGCGTTAGTGCAAGTGCAAATTTGTGCAAATCCCCCCACCCCCGCAAAAGTGAAAAACCAGCCTACAAGTCTGCGGAATCCTCGTAACGCAGAAAAAGCCGGTCCGCTGCAGAATCCGCAGGTCGGATTCACAGAAATCCAAACGCACCTCAATCCATTGTGGATCGCTCCAACATCTGAAGTCAAGAGCCCTTTTCACATGGTTTGAAACCATGGATAAAGAGTACATGGAGTGGCAGCGGGGTTGCTCCTATGGTCCCCAACCCTGAGCTCCAGGAACAGCAGGCACAACCCATCCCCACATATGCATTATGCATGGCTCCAGACCATGTGAAAAGAACTAAAGCCTGTGGCTCACGCTGGCTCAGCTTGTCTGAGTGTGGAAAGCTAAGCAGGGTCAGGCCTGGTTATTACTTGGATGGGAGACCCCTCCTCTAGTTTCCTGCACTGAGCAGGGGGTTGGACTCGATGGCCTTGTAGGCCCCTTCCAACTCTATAATCTATGAATCTATGACACATAAAGCAGCTTTCCCCAACCCGCCACCCCCTGGGTGTTGTTTGGACTACAAGTCCCACCATCCCTAGCCAGCAGGCCCGAGCTGTGCTAGCTGGGGATGGTGGGAGTTGAAGTCCAACACATCCAGAGGGTGCCAGGTCAGGGAAGGCTGAACTAAGGGAAAGCAAGGCAGTGCACTGATGGGCACACAGTGTGTCGTGATGTACGAAATCAGAGTTGGGGAACCTGGTGCCCTCCAGATGCTGTTGGACTACAACTCCTAGCATCCCTGACCATTGGCCATGCTGCTTGGGGCTGATGGGAGCTGGAGTGCAGCAACATCTGGAGGGCTAGTGGTGCCCCCCCATTAAACGATTGCACCAAAGGAGAAAACAGCTGAGTATGTCAGCACATTTTCAACCTCTTGCTCCTCCCTCAGCACAAACTTTGGGCTGGTTCTCACCCAGGTGGTAAACCTGTGCTTGACTGCCCCCCCCCCCCCACTTCAGACAGCTGGCTGTGGTTATCCATGCTCTGTGAATTTCCACGCTAGACAACTGCAATGCACTGTATACGAGGCCGCATTTGAAGACTGCTTGGAAGCTGAACGCTCACACAAAATCGAGCTGCGCAGTTACTGCCTGGGACTGGTGGACTGGGAACATACCTCGCCTGTCCTTCAAGAGCTCCACTGGCTCTGGTCTGCTTCAGAGAACAATTTAAAGCAGTGTTCTCCAACCGTGGGTCCCCAGATGATTTTGGCCTACAACTCCCAGCATGCCCCAGCCAGCTATGCTGGGAGCTGTAGGCCAAAAACATATGGGGACCCACAGTTGGAGAACACTGATTTAAAGCCTTACGTGGGCCAGGCTAGAACCCTTCTCCTAGACATCTAGTCTTCTATGTGGAGGGGCAATGAAATCATGTGAGCCCCCACCTGCAGCTTGAAGTGGTACAGACCAGGCACAGCTTTAGCACCTCAGTGAGCGCTATGCCTGCCTTTGCTATTGCCTTCCCTAATCCCTCCCCCCTGGATGCATGCCTTTCTTTATGAATGGCCCTAAATCCACCCCCAAACTTTTATTACCCCGATTCCCATGTTTCTGTTTCACCCTGAGGGAGGACCACCTTAGAAACTAAATCACTGGCACTCTTCGAAATGGCCCTCTTCAGTTAAGGCTGGAGACAGATTGTTTTTAAGGGAGTTGAAAGCAGGGTTGCCACCTTTTAACCTGATAAATTACGGGACAGCCCAGCTATTTACCACACTCAGTGGGGCAAAACAAATAGGACCTCAGTGAGGCTTATTGAGACCATGGTAATTCTGTGTATCTATCTGGTCCCCACGTGGTAGTGATTAAACAGGTCACTAAGGCAAGAAAAGAAATCCTTATTAGCTTGCACAGCAATTTCAGTTTTCAGAGCTGGAATGACAAGCAGCATAACAACACTATTGTATTACACTTCTGCAAACTAGCTTATCTTTCATCTTTTTTAAAAACCATACTTACTGCGGCTCTCTCAGGGTCAAACGAGATGTGATAACCACGGACTCAGCTGAAATCTTTAGAAAGTATAGAAGGGGAGAATGCAATTGAAAGGATGGCATGGGTGGGCTGGAGAGGGGTGTTGACCCCTCCTGTGCCTCTGTCTTGTCCCTAAAGCAGTGCACCCCCCAGCCATTTTTATCCTGATGGTTAGTTTATGCTTCCGACCCACACAAAAAACCCACACTTTTAGGGGGAAAGGCTTGGGGCCTAGTGGTTGTGGAGCAGTGTTCTCCAACCTTGGGTCCCCAGATGTTTTTGGCCTACAACTCCCAGCATGCTGGGAGTTGTAGGCCAAAAACATCTGGGGACCCAAGGCTGGAGAACACTGTTGTAGAGTGAAAAGTGAGGGTGGGGGAAGATTCAGCTCTCCTCACCCACGTGCTCACACTGTGCTTTAAATCACATGTTATCCTATGTTGTCAGGACATTTTGCTGCCTGGGGCAAAGAACAAGATGGCACCTCCCCTTCCCATGTACAGAAGCTGACCAGGCTGACACATGATCCTTTTTTCAACACTTGTGATAGCAGTGTCCTCCTGAGGGCAGCATGCTAGCTTATTTATTTATTTATTTATTAATTATATTTTTAAATCGCCCATCTGACCGGCCACCCGGCCACCCTGGGCGATGCACAATCATGGTAAAATACAATAAAACACAATTAAAACACCATTAAAACACAATTAACACACAATTAAAACAATATCAGTGTTTTAAAAAATCCTAACCTACGCCATATTCCCGCCTGAAAAGCCATGTTTTTAGTGAGCAGCGGAAGTTAATCAGGGAGGGGGCATGGCGAAGGTCGCTGGGGAGGGAGTTCCATAACTTGGGGGCCGCCACAGAGAAGACCCTCTTCCTAGTCCCCAGCTGCCTCCACATCACACTTGCTATTTCTCAAACAAGTTTAAGGCTACATCATTCTGCCTTCATTTATATATATATATTAAAAATGCGGACAAACTCTGTCCGTTATAGGTTTCCTATTTATGCTTCCAAAACATGAGGGATCTGTAAAAATGTATGGACAGGATAGAAGCAACACACACCTCTGGTCAAAGAAGTTTTAAAAACAATACACAAACCTGCCGGAACTGTTTACCAGAGATCAAAATGGGACCAAGGTGCACATCATGAGCAGCAATGCCCATTTCCAAACCACTTTCAACTCCCTGAAAGATACCTGTTGTCTTCCCTCTATGCCAGTGTTCTCCAACCTTGGGTCCCCAGATGTTTTTGGCCTATAACTCCCAGCATGCCCCAGCCAGCTATGCTGGCTGGGGCATGCTGGGAGTTGTAGGCCAAGAACATCTGGGGACCCAAGGTTGGAGAACACTGCTCTATGCTATCTCATTCATCAGCATTCATGTTTCCTGGGCTCCTTGTGGGTTTGTGGTGCTGTTGTTGTTGTTGTTGTTGTTGTTGTTGTGCACTGTTATTTTCACTGAAATGGCTGAGACACTTTTCGATCCACTTTCCCCTCATCTTTTTTTGGGTAAACATTAAAATAAGAGCTAGTTCCCCTTGCATTCCTCTTTTCAGGATTCACAGGTGGTTTTCCTTTCTGGGTTTCATAGAGGATGAGAGACAACCGCTTTAGAAAAATAAAAACACATATCGGCAGCCAGCAAGTCCAGGCATGCTGCCAGGTGTTTGGGGTGAAGTCAGGGGTTGAGGTGGGGGTGAGGGGAAGGAATTGTGCTTGGTCTCTGTGGCTGGAGTGAGTTGTGCTGTGGGCATTCGCTATTTTAAAACAAGCAAGCAAACAAAAACCTCACAAAGTAAACAGTTTTGTCAAGAGCTATCTGCGAAGATGCCCGTTGGCCCAGCTGGCTCTGAAATTGGCACCCAGCTGCTCACCGAGATAAGGAATCTGAAACAGCAGCAAAGCTGGCATCTTGGGGCGGAGGGGAAGGTAAATAAACAGCCTCACTAAGCAAAGTGTCACACCTGGCAGGTGCACAACTAATGCACAAGCTGCCAACAGGGCCTAAGCCAGAGAAGGCAGGGATTGGAATTTCAGAGTCAAAACAAGCCACACATCTTCATGTCCCATCTAGCACCTTGTCCCAAAAGAAAGACTGTCTACTCATCCAGAATCCCACAGTCCAACCCGCTTAGGCCAGAATAGAGAGAGCCATAAAGACAGAGGGGTGCATGGCAGAAACGCACTTGCAGAGCAAAGCAAATAGCTCTTCTCAAGTAAGTGAGCCAAACCACAAGCTACAGGAGGAGGAGGGAAACGTCACTCACTAGCCCACGCAGAGGAAATATCTCAAATATAATGACAACTCAAACCCTCGGCAGGCAAGGGCCTCTCTGAGAGCTAAGCAGCTCAGTCAATGGCAGTCAAAATGGTCCTGACATTTTTGGGCCACCATCAGGTCTTCTGATGTCACCGATGACTTGCCAAACCTAGGGCCAGACATTTGAGTAAGAGTAGCTTCTGTTGGGTTTTGCATAGGCAGAGTGAGATTACCACCTGACCTGGTGGGTGTCTCTTGAGTTCAAGTACACAAGGTCTTTGGTCACGAGACATAGTCTCGAGATGATATGACTCAGCAACCTTGGACAGGTTTGGAATCAACATGTTGATGAATAGGTTATACAACTGGGGTGAGTAATATCCTATTTATAGGTGCAGGGTCTGGTATAAAGCTAACACACTTGTTGATAGCTTCTTCTCCTCTCACTTGCTGTCTTGCTCGTCTCGTCTCGACTTGTTCTGGACTTCACTTCATCTAGCCTTACCACTGGGGTATTGGATTTGTATCTGCAATGATGTAGTGAGTAAGAGATGCATTGTTTGCCTTAATCCCATGTAATTGGGTCTTACAAATAAACTCTTTAATCTTTATTAACTGCTGTTATCTCCTCCTTCCGCCTGTGTGACTGGGACTGAGGGTCATTGGCTAGGGAAGCTTTTGAACCCGGGTCAGTCCAGCTCTCACAGCTTCAGCCAGGGCTTCTCTATACAAAGCATTTATTGCGCTCTCATGATTCTTGGAATTGTTGTAGATCACAAGCTGAATATCAGCCAGCAATGCAATGTGGCTGCAAAAAAGGCAAATGCTATTTTGGGCTGCATTAATAGAAATATAGCTTCCAAATTGCGTGAAGTTCTAGTTCCCCTCTACTCAGCACTGGTTAGGCCTCATCTTGAGTACTGCATCCAGTTCTGGGCACCACACTTTAAGAAGGATGTAGACAAGCTGGTAAGGGTTCAGAGGAGGGCAACAAAGATGATCAGGGGACTGGAAGAGAGACTGAAAGAACTGGGCATGTTTAGCCTTCAGAAGAGAAGACTGAGGGGAGATATGACAGCACTCTTCAAGTACTTGAAAGGCTGTCCCACAGAGGAGGGCCAGGATGTCTTCTTGATCATTCCAGATTGCAGGACACAGAATAATGGGCTCAAGTTACAGGAAGCCAGATCCCACCTGAACATCAGGAAAAAATTCCTGACTGTTAGAGCAATATGAGAATGGAGCCCACTCCACACTGGAGGCATTCAAGATGCAGCTGGACAGCCATCTGTCAGGGATGCTTTGACTTGGATTCCTGCATTGAGCAGGGGGTTGGACTCGATGGCCTTATAGGCCCCTTCCGACTCTACTATTCTATGATTCCTCATTCACAGTAGTTTGCACATGCTTTACACAACATGGTCATCCTCCAGGGCCTCTCCCGTGCTTTCTGAGCATTTCTGCAGCTTTTTAAAGAAAAAGCTTAAAGGGCTAGCATGCTATGAAACACTTCAGAATGGTTGTGTATTTTTGCGATTCCGCTATACCACAGCACCGCCTTGTGGTTGTGTAATGGAACATATAGAAAGGCACAGAAAGAAAAACGTGCTTTCTTCCTATCTATCAATGCTTGATCCTCACTGACTCACTATTGTTAAGGTACTTCTGCAACAGACAGCTTAAATTTGGTACACACAAAATTCAGGATATTCTGAGTACTAGAAAAGGTCTTATTTTACTAGAAAGGTACATTTGATGACTCACACTGGCTCAGCTTGTCTGAGTGTGGAAAGCTAAGCAGGGTCAGGCCTGGTTATTACTTGGATGGGAGACCCCTCCTCTGGTTTCTTGCATTGAGCAGGGGGTTGGACTCGATGGCCTCGCAGGCCCCTTCCAACTCTATGATCCTATGATTTCCGTAATTAATTCTGAGAGCAGAAATCTCAGTACAGGTTTGTGAAATACATTCTGAGTGCAAAATTAGACATTCCTTGGTGCATACTGTTAGGTCCAGGATGGAATTGTTCTACTACTTGTGACAGCTACTACCCTTCTTTTTAAGCAAAGATTAGCTTAGAATTACATACGGATTGCTCTGTTTGATCAATTAAAGACCCACCAGGGGTTGACAGAGAACACAGATATAGAGAGGAGCACGGATATGTGTTTGTTGGATGGAAGCCATTAGGAACATAGGAAACTGCCTTAGACTGACTCAGACCATTGGCCTAGCCGCTTTTCAGGGCTTCAGACCGACCTGCAGTTGCCAGGGACTGAACCTGAGGCTTTCTGCATTCAAAGCATGTGCTCTACCGCTAATGAACATTTGAAATGACATTGCCCTGTAATAAAAAACAAACCTAATTTAGTTGAAGGCAAGAGTGTGCATGGTGCTATACAGAATGCAGGCGTGATAGTTTCTACCTAGAAGGATTATAATTTAGTTCAGTAGAGACCAGAGAAACTGGCAGAGGGGAAAGCTAGTGCTTTACAACCTGAGATGAGGTGACAAGGTCCAGGAGAGGCGGATATTGGGTGAACATGCAGGTATGTCAGGATCTCTTAATGCATTACTTTTGAAGGCATACGCCTAAAAAGGTAAAGTGAGAATGTGACAAACAGGTGTTTGAAAATGTGTGTATCACAGAGGTTCACTTGTCACAGAGCTGGGATTGGCTGTGGCCTTATTTTATTTTTTTGAGTGGCAAAACCCAAATTTGTTACTGTGCACTCTGTGATGCAGCCTTGATAGCAGAGTAGATCAGGAAAGACTTCGTTGAAGAATGTACAACCTTTCGAGGTCTCCAGATCCCCACTCCATCTTGGGACTCTGAACATACAGACAACGTGACAACAACACCATCAAGTCAGAGTTTTTCCCTTCCCCTATTCCCCCACCCCACCCCACCCCACCCCACCCCACCCACACCTGTGGTTTTTAAAAAATAATATCTTGCCTGATGAAGAAATCTGGATATCTCGAAAGCTTGCACATTTTTCCTGATCTTCTGGTTGGCCTAATAAAAGTGTTACACAAATAGGGGTGTTGGGATTTTACTTATGGTCAACATGGGCTACTTTTGCTTTTTGTTGAAGAAGTGAGTCTTGAAGGAAATACGTAACTGGATAACTAGAGAAGCCGAGGCTGTTCCAGGCACAGGAAAAGGTACGGGAGATGCTTGGGTGGCCAAAGGGGCTTGTAGCCAATGAGCTTGTGCAGAGGGCGGAGAAATGAAAGTGGATATCCAAGACAGATGAGCCAGCCAGAGTTTGATTGCTTCCCATTTTTCATCTTGTAAAAATTGCTTGGCATTAGAACCCCTAGAATGAGAAGCTGACTAGTAATAGTCCACTTCATTTTCAGAAACAAAGAAAGAAAATTGAAAACCTGAGCAGCAGTATCATTTCACAAGCTCTCCAAACATGGGAGGGAGGCAGGAGGGAAGGAACTCTGCACATCGAAGCTGGATGTAGAAGGTGGGGATGGTGGATTCAGTGGGGCACCAGATCATGCTCTGAGTTCCTAAAAAAAAGAGGGAAGCCTGAAGCAGGCATACCTGGCTTGTGCTGGTGAGCGAATACCAGCTTTCCCCAAATCGACGGGGAGTTTGAGAAGCATACATAGAATGGTGAGAAGAATTTCTTGATGGTATGAGCTGTTTGACAGTGGAAGTTTATAAGCCAGTGATGGCGAACCTATGGCACGCGTGTCACAGCTGGCACGCAGGGACCTCTCTGTGGGCACTCGAGCCATTGGTCGCCAGATCGCGAAAAGACCATCCTCTTCTGCATTCAGCATCGGGTTATCTCCACTCATTCCTCGCTGGCCTCCACAGGCAGGCACACTCCAACATCTCCACCCCCAGAAGCGGACTGTGCAGGCGCCCAGCCCTCCTCCTAACTGAACAGACAGCTCAGAAGCACAGCGCACGCATGCCCGAATCTTTGCGCGCCCGCTGAAGAGCCATGCCCTGAGACAGAGCGGGGCACGATTAGCTAGTGCCCCCTCCTCCTTCCTGCCTAATTTAAGGCACTTTGAAATAAATAAGTTGGTTTTGTGTTGCAGTTTGGGCACTCGGGCTCAAAAAGGTTCGCCATCATTGTTATAAGCAAAGGCTGGAAGGCCCTCTATCAAGGAAGCTGTGGCAGCAGATTTCCTACATTGGCATGGGATAGACTAGATGACTTTTGTGGGAAGGGGAAGGGCCACAGCTCAGTGGCAGAGCACGTGCTTTGCATGCAAGAGGTCTCCAGTCCAGTCCCTGGCAACTCCAGGTAGGGCTGAGAAAGACTGCTGTCTTAACCCTGGAGAGCCATGACCAGTCGTTGACAACACTGAGCTAGATGGATCTGTGGTCTGACGCTGCATAAGGCAGCTTCTTATGTTCCTTCAATTCCATAATTCTAATACAGTGTTCTCCAACCTTGGGTCCCCAGATGTTTTTGGCCTACAACTCCCAGCATGCCCCAGCCAGGCCAAAAACATCTGGGGACCCAAGGTTGGAGAACACTGTTCTAATACCACCTCTGTTTGAGATTTCACACCAACACCATGCTACACTTTGCTCAGAACTCTAGAAGTGGCCAGGTCCCAACACATGACACGATCAAAAGCATATGAAGTTCTGTGGATCTTCTTAAAAGTATAAATGGCACCTCCTGGGGACCATGATCAGAATAAGGACCATGGTGTGTGAGTGTTTAACCCTTTCTTCCCACACCACAATCCTGTTTAAACACCTATACAAGTTGTTGTTTGGCACAGGACAGGAGGGAATCTCCCATTGGTGCCAGGGGGGTTACAATCTACACTAGATAGGCAAGACATGCTTGTGTGAACTTCCCAGGGGCACCTGGTTGGCCACTGCCAGAGACAGAGTGGTGAACAAGATGGACACTTTGGTCTGATCCATCAAGATTTTCTCCAGACAGGGTTGGGGTGTGTGTGTGGATGGGCTGAGAAATGAGTGGAGAGGGAATGGGGAGAATTAAAAAATGTATAGCCACAAATAGTGGCCCTTGAAATGGAGGGAGAAGCAGCTTGATTAACAGTACATATTATTACCAGCAAAATGCACATCATTATGACAGACTGGATGTGTGTAATGGGTTGGGGGGCTATAAAGTCCCCTGATGGAGTGCTTTGCTTTTCATCTTACAAGTGAATGGCAAGTTGGCAATGAGGGGGAAAGTAGACGAGTGCACTCAGGGTAAGGATAGACGAATCAGTCAATTTCTGGTCTGTTTCACATGTCTTCAATCATTAGTCTATTCCAGTGTTCTCCAACCTTGGGTCCCCAGATGTTTTTGGCCTACAACTCCCAGCATGCCCCAGTCAGCGTAGCACAGCATGTCCCAGTCAGCGTAGCTGGCTGGGGCATGCTGGGAGTTGGGTCCCCAGATGTTTTTGGCCTACAAGGTTGGAGAACACTGGTCTATTCTGTTCCATTTTCTACAATTATTTTTTAACATGAAAATTTACATTTTCCTATTTCCTCCCCATTAAAATATGCATTTTTGTATACAGTTTCCTCTAAAATACACATTTGTATAGGCATTTTTGAGCTGAGAATTCCATCACAACATTTGGAGAAGCGCACAATCCAAAGGAGAACTGTATTCCAATCTGTACATTATTTACTTATAAAATGTATGTTCCACCCTTCATCACAAGGATCACAGGGTGGGTCACAATGTACAATATACCATTATAAAAACAATAAAAATACACAGGAACCAGTCAGTATCAAAATTTCATATATACCAACTCCCAACTATCTTGCTGTAAAAAATGGGTCCAACTGTCTAATCAAAAGGCCTGTTGGAAAAGGATGTTTTCACCTGGCGCCAAGAACTAATCAGTGTTTATACCAGTCTAACCTCTGTGGGAGAGCATTTCGCAGCCAGGGTGCCACCATGGAGAAGGCCATATTGGCTGGGTTCAGACAACATGATAACCCACACTCAAGGGTTGAGTGTGAGTTGTCACTGAACAAGTCATGGCTTGTTAAACACAAACAACTCATGGAGAGAACCCATGATTTGTTGTTGGGCTGTGAACTGTGGGTTGTTCATCATGGTTTGTTATCTTGGCTGGGTTCAGACAACAGATAACCCAGGTTTCAGCAACAACCCCAGGTTCAACAACAACCCACACTCAACCCTAGAGTGTGGGTTTATCGTGTTGTCTGAACCCAGTCATTGTGAGTTCCAGATGTCCTGACTTTGTTAGGTGATGGTATAACCAAAAAGGGTCACCTGGCCAGATCTCAGTTCATGGGCAGGATGGTATGGAGACAGGCACTCCTTTAGGTCCTAAGCCATTCGGGAGGTGCAAACTAGGTATGTTCACTTAAAAATGCAGTCCGAACAAAATTCTCCCCCAACCGGGGACCAAAGTCGCTCCCTGTCCCCCATGCTCCCTGGGGCATGCTGGGAGTAGTAGGACTTTTTTCTGTCTAAACATGCATAGGATTGTGCCCTTAGTCACACTAAAGCAGTGTTCTCCAACCTTGGGTCCCCAGATGTTGTGCATGCTGGGAGTTGTAGGCCAAAAACATCTGGGGACCCAAGGTTGGAGAACACTGCACTAAAGCAAGGGTGCAGAACCTCTTTCAGCCCAAGGGCCAAATCCCATTTCAGAGAAGCTTTCAGGGGCCGCATTCCAGTGGTGGGAGGGGGCAAAGGGCCAGGGGAAAGGGGGTGTGGCCAGGGAAAGGGAGAAGCTCGGGGGGGCAGATTGGGGCCTACGGGCTTGAGGTTCTGCACCCCTGCACTGGAGTGTGATGTAATCTTGTGACCTGGGTTTTGTTTTTCTTAGAGAGAGCCACACAGTGCCATCGCTATAACATGGCACTTTACAGAGTAGCGTAAGCCAAAAAGACAGGTCTTTGCCCCAAGGAGCTTACAATCTAAATTTAGATAGTGGGGAAGACAATAAAGAGAGGGAAAGGAAGAGAGATGCAAGGCTAACAGTATCAAGAGGATGGGTTTTGGGATGCACGTATCAGCATGACAGACAAAGGGGGGTTGATAATAGATAGCTTGGGCAATGCAAGAAGGCATGTAAAGAGAGAAAAGGGAGCTGATTAAGGGGAAGAGAGACTGAAAGCTTTAGTTTAGAAGTACCAAAGCTAGCAGTGGTGTTGGTATCTCCAATAAACTATCGCCACTTCTGCTGATGCTGAAGAGTAATTCTGTCCACAATCAGACATCATTTGCATGATGGAAAACAGCTGCACCATTTTATTCCGTGCACTTGCCAGAACTGGCTTTTCTGACTGCAGGATTTGCATATGGTTTTCCACCCCTCCCTGCCAAAACACACACAAAACCCTTGCAGTGCAGTAGCGAGCCCATCTGTGAAGAAGCAAGCAATAGCCTCCAATCTATTTTATTTACGGTATTTATTTATTTATTATATTTATACCCCACCCTTTTTTCCTGCAAGGAACCCAAGGTGGCTTACATAATCCTCCTTGTCTCCATTTTATCCTCACAACAACCCTGTGAGGTAGGTTAGGCTGAGAGTCAGGGACTGGCCCAAAGTCACCCAGTGAGTTTCATGGCCGAGCGGGGACTAGAACCCGGATCTCCCAAGTCCCAGTCCAACACTCTCACCACTACGCCACACTGGCTTTCTTTGCATACACCTAGCAGTGTGAGCAACAACTAGTGGCCCTACATAGGATAGCATTATCCTATGCACCCAAGGGCATGTCCTGGGCTCTTTGCGAGACATAAACAGAATAAAATGAATAAATATCCAGCCAGTTCAATGAGGCATGGGAGAGCATTACAACGCGCAAGGCATGATCTGCAGCATTTGTGGTAGCCTGTTTCCATGTGTGGATCTCAACTGCAGAACCACAGGCCTTTACTATGAGGCCAAGAGATGCAGACACCTCAGGTGGCAGTTGCTGGATGGGGGTGGGGGTGGCAACAGGCCTCCATGGCTGGTCCTCCTAAGTCCCTCCAACATGGACAAGATCAGGATGCTAAAGTGTTGGTGTTGGGAGCAAAGGGTGCATAAACCCATAGGATATAGTACACCTTATAGCAAATATTCATCTCCAGCCCTGCCTCATGTTCTTTGGGTTTTGGGGGACCCATGCCTTCAGCCCTAAAGGAAGAGCGGGCAGGTGGCCTAGCAGCATGAACCAGATCTACCAACCTGAAATAAAATGTTCCTTTAAAGCCAATTCTGCGCATGCTCACGATGCACCTTGACATGGGAGGGGCTGCCATTTGCTGCTTTGCCTCAGGTAGCAAAATGTTTTTGGACCAGCCCTGCAGGACCAGGAGCACACCTAGAGCTCCAAGCAGATGCGATGGACTCATATAGTACTCCCCGTCTACTGAAAAAAGAGGAGCGTCGTGGCCCACAGGGAAAAGCAGATGAGCTTAACATTTCTTTCAGTGAGATACCTTTTTTAAAATGAAGTTGCACCACTTCACATTTTGAATGTTCAAATGTACACCACCCAAAGCTCCCCCCAAACCATGTTTCTGGTGCTAGAGGGGCCACACCCCACGAGGAGGCACAGGATGCTACATTTCTCTCTGTCAGGGGTGCTGAACCACTTTCAGCCTGAGGGCCAAAATCCATTTTGGTGACATTCTCAGGGGGCTGCATTCCAGTGGTGGGCTTGGCAAAACGTGGTGGGCCCAAAATACCAAAAATAACAGCATATTAGGAGAGGCGTTCTGTGATGGACCGCTGCCGGTCCTGTTCCATGAATCCGGGAGCTAAGCGGTTAAATCTGACAGCTCAGAGCTCCCGTTCGCGCTCCCTGGGTCAAATTCGGTCAAGCACACTGGATCAAGCACCGGAGTCAGAACGAAAATACGCTCAGTCAAAAGTGAAACCAACTTTATCTACAGAGTTTAATTGAGCGAATCAGGTCAAGGAGATAAGGGAAGTTATAGTAAATAATCAATTAAGCCAAGGTATGCAATCCACAAAAAGAGAGGAAGCTTACTAGGCACAGGCAGAACTATCAAACAAAAAAGCACCTACACTAGTCTCATCTAACACTGAAGAACCTACCCAAGTCTAACACTAGTAATTCAAATGGACATGACGAAGTGCCCAGGCGGTCTGCTTGGGGGTTGAGGATCCGGGTTGGCCTGAGCCGACGACCCGCTCCATACTGCCTCGCACCTTGTTCCCAACAACCTCTACGGAGCCTGGACTGTTGTTTTTACCCCCTCGCTCGCCTCCCCTCTCATCCCCTGACCCCTCCCTTTGTCTGCCAGGACAGACCAGTCCAGCCAGGCAGGAGGAGGTGCTGAGGGTCTTGTGGCCGCCTTGCTGATGGCTCCTCACGGGTGCTTGTAGGGTGATTGAGGGTACTTGACAGCTCCTGGAGAATGCTTGGGGGAAGACCACTGAAGCCAATGCAAATGTGTGTCCAGGACTTGACAACTTACTGAGGGTGCCTGGCGAAACTATCTAGATCAGTGTTCTCCAACCTTGGGTCCCCAGATGTTTTTGGCCTACAACTCCCAGCATGCCCCAGCCTTGGGTCTGGGGACCCAAGGTTGGAGAACACTGATCTAGATGTAAATGCGTGCCAGGGACTGAGCTCCTCTGCCATGGGCAGAGATTATGCGGGTGACTGGGGGGGCGAAGTGTGTGTCCTGTCAGGCTTTCTCTCCACACATTCAACCCATTTAGATTGTGGGGAAATGGTGCAAAAGCTGGGAAACCAGCAAATGATCGCTGGCGGGGGGAAAGGGGCTGGGATCAGGAGAAGGGAGCAGAGGGCTGGATTGGGACCCCAGACCTGAGTTTCAGCACCCTTGTTCTAGATAGAGATATATACCAGGAGCAGGCAACCAGTTGCCCTCCAGAGGTTTTGGACTACAACTCCCAGCAACCCCAACCAGCATGGCCAAGGCTCAGTGGTTATGGGAGTTGTAGTGCAAAACACCTGAAGGGCACCAGGTTGCCAACCTAACCTGGTCTGTACTCTCTTCCACCCCACAACCATGAATTAGAAATAATTTTCAAAAATGATTTAAAAATAATAAAAGATTTGGTCCTCTGCCTTTCCTATAGTAAATCAGGCCTTGCCTGTGTATATGCTGCAATTCCACAGGCATGCAGAACATGATGTTAGGCTTGTTCGAATACTGCTTCGTAAGAACATGAAGTACACATCAATCTGTCTCATACTGAACCAGAGCCTTGGTCAATCTACCCCAGTATTTATTGTCTTCTCTGATGGACAGCAATTCTCCAAGGCCTCCAGCAAATGTTTTTCCCAGCCTGGCTGACTGAGGGCCAAACTGACGCTAAATGCATCCTCAGGAAGCCTGTCGGTATTTTTTAAATTAATAGCAGGCACAGGGTCCCACAATTTTAATCTGGACTGCAGCAAATCGGAAGGGAGGTTTAACCGTTTTCTCCTCCAATGAAAATCACCCCCAAGGACTCGTGTTCCAAAATAGTGTTCCTCAAATGCAACATGGATAGGTTTTAGGAAGTACAGCAAGTTTATTTTTAAAAATCATTTTCCTAAAATGCAACCTTTCAGACATTTTGGGTTTGGCTGCCTCTGTCTGCCTGCTTGGGGTTCCCAGCCTCCTCTGCCTGCCTGGTCTCTTCTTAAACAGTTCCACAGTTTGAATTGTCCAAGACAAAGGCCTCTGCCTGCCTGCTTGGGGTTCCCTGCCTCCTCTGCCTGTCTGGTTATTTTGGGTTTGTCTGCCTGGTCTGTTCTTGCCAAAATCAGTGGCAGAGTTTTGAAATAAAAAGGCACACTTGTGCCTAGAATTTATTTAAGCCACACATCTGAAATAGCCTTAGTTTGTTGGGAAAATCCCCCATTGATTTTAATAGGGACTCATGGAGTCAGCTTTGGGAGTGACTCGTGACTCGTGAGTCACCATTTTGGACCAAGGACTCGGACTCAGACTCAAGACTCGGGTCCAAAGACTCGTGACTGGAAACCAAGGACTCTTCAACAGCCCTGATTTTCATTGGGACCATGGTGGGAGAGGAAAGGGTTAGTGTGTGTGTGTGTGTGTGTGTGTGTGTTTGACC
Organism: Shinisaurus crocodilurus; assembly: GCA_021292165.1. NCBI lineage: Eukaryota > Metazoa > Chordata > Lepidosauria > Squamata > Shinisauridae > Shinisaurus > Shinisaurus crocodilurus. The sequence continues at coordinate 272,423,142 of CM037877.1, read as the reverse complement.
AAGGAACTACAGCACTTACTTGACTTGACTCTCATCTTTACTTCTGTTTTAAAAGCAAAGCTTTCAGTCCTTACACCAAAAAATTCGTCACCAGAGGGCAGGGACTTCATCCTCTCTCACAACAGAGCTTGGGACTACCAGGTCCATGGCTGAACTGGGATTTGAACCCATTGCAACCCTAACCCTCCATCTGCTGGACTAAATCTACACACTACACATGGGGCTGCCGCAGGGCCGGTGCAAGGCAGTTTGGTGCAGTTTGGTGCCCTAGGCAAGATCAGATATTTAGCGCCCCCCCTTCCCACTTGAGCCCTCCCTCCCTATTTCTGGTGCCCCCTTTAGCCCTGCGCCCTAGGCAGCTGCCTAGTTGGCCTAATGGTAGCACCGGCCCTGGGCTGCCGTATCGTAAAGAAACATGGCGGCTCAGAGCAGGTGGCCAAGACAAGCAATTACCACAATGCAGCATTTCAGGGTGTAGGGCTGATTCATCATACAATGTAAATTGATGAACAGTGCACGCATGTCTACTCAGAAGTAAGTTCCACCACACTGAATAGAATTTACTCCCAGGTGTGTGTGCACAGAGGATTTCAGCCTTAGCCTACTAGAAATTAAACAGTAGCAGCGGAAAGAGCAGGGAGGAGACACAGGATGTGGCTGCAACCATTCTCCCTGAGGAATCTGCTTAGGAATCCATGCTGCAATGCTCCCGGAGAGCACTACGCTCAGAGCTCTTTCTCCTTGCCTTTTACCCCAACAGCCAAACCATCAGCATGCAGTTCCCTTCCCTCTAATTACACGCTCTGATGGTGGAACATGCTGGCTCTCCTGACTGCTAAAGAGAATGATTTTTTAAAAGGCCTTTTGTGTGCAAACTGCAAAATGGGGCAACCACGGTGCTGCTTGTAGCCTTTTTTGGGCTGGGGTTAATGTCTTCCTTCCCACAAGCTTCCCTCATCAAGGGCGAGGCTTGTCCTTCAAAATATCAGGGCAGAGTGGAGCAATTAACACCCTGGACACTGGCCCGCTCTGAAACCCACTGGGGTGGCAATTTTTTGAAGAGGGAAGCACACCAAGGGCCAGGCACCTTGGGCTGAGCACCAGACACAGGCGAGATTTTGAGATGCAAAACTAACCTAAGAAAGGATCCTTCTTTTTGCAGCCCCTCGCTACAGCTCTGACATCTGCTGCAGGCAGATAAAGTACAGCTGAAGATGGGAGTGAATGGGTAATCCTCCAGGGTGGAGGGAGAGCAGAGCACTCTAGAAACTCTGCATGACTGCGATCATTACTGTACAGCGCAAAATGCAGGAGCTTTAGCACAGAATAGGTAACATGTTGCCCCCGTGTATACAGACTGCGAAAGGTCCCCAATTGGGTTGCCTATTGATTTATTTTCTTATGCCTTAAAGGCTGCATGACAAACAGAAACTTGGCGGGGGAAGCTTTGTCTGGAGTGGAAATGGCAGCAGTGGGGAAAGACTCTGGTTTGTATCCAATGTTAATCCGACTTAGAGCAGACCCACTGAAATGAATGGGGCTTAAATTAGATGCAACACATTGAATACAACCCTCTACCTGCTAAATCCAGTCCTGTCGCGCAGATGTAAAAGGCAAAGGAGCCCTGCCAGGAGGGGAGAAATAGTAGGTAACTAAAGGGTCTGTAATCTTCATGAGAACTAAAATACTGGTGGGAGGAAAGGCCAGGAACTGCACAAATGACCAATGGAGATGGAAGGGGAGATGGGTGACCATAGAAGGGTACCCAAGGGTGCAATCCTATACATGTTCAGACAGGAAAAAGTTCTACAACTCTCAGAATTCCCCATGCTGGCTGGAGAATGCTGGGAGTTATAGGACTTTTTTTCCTGTCTAAACATGCATAGGATTGCCCCCTAAGGTGGTGCGACGAAGAAGAGAGTCTAAAAGTGGTGGGAATTATCCTGAACAACAGAGGAGGAAGGGGAAGCTGTTCCAGATTAGGGAGCAACATAACAGGAGGCATAAAGGCAAAGGGGGATCAGCGGCAGAGTGGCTGAACAAAGCACAGGAAGCAAGGAGGACATAGAATTAGAATGAAAGGAGAAGATCTAGTCAGAAGCAGAAAGGTGGCTAGTTTAAAAATGAGGACTAGAAGCTTGAAGTTCATGCAGAATGTGACAAGAAACTAATGCAGAGCATTAAGGATTGGCTTGTTATAATCAGAGCTGTTGGGAGTGTGGGGGAGGGGGATAATTTAGTTACACCCACCCCAATGAAGAAGAAGTTGAATTTCTGAGTACATGAAGCCTACATGGCCGCAAGCACATTGTGGAGCATGCAGAAAAATCTAAACTTGATGATTTTATTTACACACACACTACCTTAAACATAAAAGTCAAGGGTGCCATCCTATGTGAGCTGTTGAACAGCTCATTTATAGTGCTTTGCATGGGGAGTCACTTCAAGCCACTTTTTCCCCTCCCACTTTTTGTTTTGTTTACTATCTTGCCTGATGAAGAGTTCTGGAGAACTCAAAGGCTTGCACACTGTTTTGTGACCTTGCATTGGCTTAATAAAGGTATTGCCCCAGTATGGATTTTGGAATTTTTCTAATGGCCAACTCAGCTACCTTTGCTTTTTGTGTGACTTGGAGAATACCAAACTCAGCAATTCAACAGCAGGATCCTACACTGGAGGAAGACGTACACCTCCTGAAGCTTGGACTTTATTCTCTGAGGGTACATCCCCACCTACTACTAGGTAAAGCTACCCAATTTTGTATGTATTGGCTTTTTTTTTTAACCTAGTACACCATCTAAAATTATCTCCAGTTTTGTTAATATATTTTAAAAAGTCTTGTTTCTCCTTACTTCTGTTTTCCACCTACCAGGGAACCTGTGTGTTTCACCTAAGGATGGAGACCATTCTGAGAAACAGCTGGATTTTATATTTTCAAAAATTGGGGCTCAATCATTATTTGTTTATCCCAGCAGCCCAAGGTGCAATCTGAAACCATCTCAGCACCAGATAGAGCCTAATTTGTATGTCTGCAGCATCCTCCCACATTCCATCTTAAGACTGTAACTAAATGCACCCTCCATGTGCTGGCTGGGGCATGCTGGGAGTTGTAGGCCAAAAACATCTGGGGAACCAAGGTTGGAGAACACTGTTCCATGGCTTGAACATCAGCCACTTTCCCCATCCCCAACCCCCTTTTTTTCTTTCTTTATCTCACCTGATTTAGAGTTCTAGAGAACTCTAAAGCTTGCACACTATTTTGTGACCTTGAGTTGGCCTAATAAAAGTATTGCCTTAATATGGATTCAAGTCATTACTGTGTCGTACATATCTCACTCATCCCTACCGTTCCACTATGACCCACACTGTAGCACTCCATGGTACTCCTGGGGAAACTAGATGAGGCAGGGTCTTTTGGGTCTGGGGAAGGATGAAGTCTTAGCCAGGCTACAGTGGACAGCCTAGAAAGCACAGAGCCCGGCCCACTTTTCTCCACCGTACTGCAAGAGCTCTCATTGCCATGATTGGCTCCTGGCCTAACTCAGTTCCAGCCTTCTAAATCAAGTCAGACTCAGCCCCCAGTGCTGCAAATTCTGTTGGCAAACAGAGCAGCCATGCCAAGATGCTTGCATTCCTCCAGGGCAGTGGGAATCTAGTGCCTGCTCAGGATCCCATTTCTGTGCCAATTTTCTAGTCCACATGGTTCAGCAATCAGAAAAGTACCCAACTTCTGCACCAAGAAAAGGCGAATCCTGCAAACTATACAAATTATGTGAAGTTGCACATATGAGTTTACTTCACAATTTATTATCCTTCTACTGCCCATAGAGAAGGACAGAAAGGTGTGGAAGACAACCAGGCCACATGCCTTGATTACTACAAGTCTTGCTTAGCCTCCTAGGGAGATTTCACCACCAGCCACTACTCAGGCTATTCCATGGGTATTTTCTAAGCAGCCATTAGGGCTAGAAACGTGTGCATTTTGCTTTAAAATGTTGCAGTGAATTGTGTGCCACAGACCAAATTTCATGCTGGTTCTAATTCTAGGGGAAACAGCAACTAGACTTAAACACATTTAACTGTGTGTTGGACTATGACCAAAAACAATATGAGAAATGCTGTCTGTACCCCCTGATTATCCTATCCTATCCTTCTAAACCTGATATTTATGCTCTCTATGCCCCCAACACCTTTAGCCAACCTCCATTCTTTATTCTTTTAAGACTTCAAAGCAAAGCAAATGAAATACAGATATGCTACTCTACTTAATTTGTGTAGCATGCTGTGGGCACAGAAACATGAATTTAAAGGTATGTGTGTGCGCATCATTATCTAGGGTTGGGCAGGACATAGAAAATTCGTTCTGTACAGACAATTTGGAGCAAAACAGAGGCAGTCCTACCACTGAGTAACATTCACCACTCAGGTGATGGATTCTGGTCCTATTAAAAGTGGCAGAGACAGGCCTGAAGCAAAGGACACAATCCACAGAGGCTCGCACTGCAGTCCTTTCCAGTGGCTTGTACCCCATGTTAACCATTGGAAAGGCAGGCAGGCAGGCAGGGGTGTGTGTGTGGCATTTGGATTTTCCAACTTAGGCGCCAAAACAGGCCCCCACTTCATGCCATGCACAGTAACTAATGGTGGTGGACCTTTGGACAGAATCCACATTTTTTGGGAAATACGCCACATCAGGCAACTGTGGCCAAATTTTGAAGCCAATTCCAGTGGTGTGGTTCAGTAAACCTCTGCTAACACAACGTTACGGTAAAAAACAAAACAAAAACAAAAACCACAGGAGACTGAAATCACAACTCACCTCCTGCTCCTCCTCAATTTTTTCTCACCCCACACCAACTCTCAGCTCCTCCATTCCTCCCTTTCAGGTGGAACACTGCCCACCTTCGCCAACTCCTCCTCCCCCATCCCTTCCAGCTGCCAAAAGCTCTCAGGTTCCCATCATGCTCTATGAACAATGGCAAGCTGCCCGAGGCTCTGCCCAGCTTACAGACCACCCTCTCCAGGCTCAGCATCTCTCTGAGCAGCTAATGGCCGAGGTTTGTATGCACAGTGCCAGAAGCGATTTGAGCAGGAAAGAGATGGGTGGTTTTTTCCCTTTACAATGCAACAGAAGCATAAAGAAAGAAAGTGTGTGTGTGTGTGTGTGTGTCTGAGAGAGAGAGAGAGAGAGAGAGAGAGGTGAATTATTCCAGCCCCCACTCCCTCACTTCACTGCCATTACAGTGGGCTTAACCTCTTCAATGCCAGGATGATGGGACATGGGCTGCATCAAGAATTTGGAGCCTCAAGTTCCCAAGCTTTAAATGCCTGCACAAGTAGGGACGCTTCATACACTGTGTTTTAATGTGCACCTGTATTCTCCATGCTGCAGACACAATGTCTAGCATTTTAAGAAATCTTTGCTGTGCAGGCAACACCTCCTGTAGCCAAGACACCCTATATACCATATGCCCATTAGGGAAAACAAGTGTCCTGTCCATGTAATGGGCAAGGCAGTGCTTCTGTGGGACTAAGAAAAAAGGGCAATGGAATATTCTATGATTCTAGCTTGTAGGGGTACCTTTCAGACAGGTGTTGAACCAGCTGACTATGTCCCACAACTGGTTTAGAGAAGGCAAGCTCAGTGGTAGCAAGGAGGAGCTAGGCTGTGACTCTCCTGTCTACCAGGTTTTTGCCCCAAACAGCCATATTGTGCCAGGAGAAGGGTGGAAGAAGCAGTTGCCTGGCAACTAACTACCTCTGGGAAAGGCCAAGTTCCTCATACCCAGCCAACAACAAAATAGGCAGCTAGGTTCACAAGCGGCAGCAATGGATGAAGGAGTGAATCAGAATGAGAGACTTACGTTCCTTCCCCATAGCCCTTTGGGTGTGATGAAGAGGAGGAAGAAACACAAGCATATGAGCACCAGGGCCTAAATTTGTCATGAGGGCCAAACTGGCTAATGAAAGCATTTCCATTTCCCTTACCCTCTGTATAATTCAGGAGGAAATCCAACAGGAACGACGAAGCCACTCCAACAGCGTAGACAGTTTCCAAGTTGCAGCCTAAGAAGATAAGAAAGGTCTTGCCTTGGATGTCCAGAATCTGCTCAAGCCACAATCAGCAGGGAAGCCAAAGCAATGCAAAGGTAAAATCCTTTCAGGAAGGGAGCTGAATCAGAGGGCTTCACTCTGAAACAGATGATGGATTAATAGCCCTTCTGTGCTGATTCATTCATTCAGTTCTCTTTTACCTGCAGTGAAGCCTTTTGCCTGTTCTCTGGAAGACACACCTGAGGATGTTACGGGGTTTGCAAAGGGGAAACAGACGTGGCCCTCTTTCTTGGAAAGATATGTGACAGGGAAAGCGTGGTCTTTTGTAAGAGGAAATGGTACAGGTTATGAAGCCTCTCCCTCCTTCCAAAAACGAGCATGGAAAACACTTGCTAGGTCCGTACCGCTGCCAGTGCCTTGCCAGCCGCTAACGCCACGATGGGGAGGGGTCCCAGGCTGGACATGATTGCAGGCTTGCTCAAATCACACCCACCCAGTTGGCTGCTTGTCTGAGGATTATCAGAAAAGAGGATCGCTCAAATACAGTTTATTACTGCAGTTCCATAAATCTTCATGAGGCAAGGCAAAGCGAGACAGGCAGCTGGGCCGTGAAAGGAAGCAACAGCACTCAGCAGAGCATGAAAAATAGTCAGAGAGTGCGATCATCTAGAAATGGACCAGGAAAGAAAAAAGAGAGAGAGACCTGCTGCAGGAGAAGAAATTGCATTGAGGGGAGTGATGGACAAGGGATGAAAGAAAATAAGTGAAAAAGCCCGCAGAGTGATGAGCATCTTCAACGTCCAGCCATTAAGGGGAGAAGGAAGGGAGGCATGCTCCGGCTCCCAAGAACTGCTGCAGCTGTCAAGACGTGAGTCTTTCCACTCTGCATACGCAGCGCCTGAGGAAGATGCAAGCCATTCGTTGGCTCGCTGGAGTTTCCCGGTACAGAGATAACCCCTTCTGCTCCACGCTGCTAGTGCATCCAGGGCCTTCATTTCCCCACCCCTCTGCCTCGCGTCACCCTGACTTTAAGCCAGCAGGGCTCTGTCCCCAAACTCATTCTCAGTGCCAGGGGGGGCTCAGCCTCTGGACATTTTAATTGGGGTTGATGATGAAGGCTCTGAAGGCAACTTGCCTGCGGTTAAAAGTCAAAAGAATCAGATAAGTTTCACCAAAAGAAATAAGGGAGATGTTGTTGTGCTGTCATCACCGTAATAATAAGCTGTTTAAAAGGATGTTAATAAGGGGTGGGTGGGAAGCAAGAGGACCATTCACCCTTTCAGCTGAAGACACTGGACCATAGGCAACTTAGCATGTAGGAGCTGAAACATGAGCCTTGGCAGGGTGCAGACTACTATTTAACAACTAACTGACCCACAGCTGGGCCAAGGACGCAGGGAGAGTTCCAGTTCAAAGTCTGATTCCGATCAGAGTGACAAAAGTGAGGGAGAACAGGACTTTTTATACTGTTTTAATGTATTTTATCCTGTTTTTATCTCATGTACATCGCCCAGGGTGGCCGGTTTGCTGGCCAGATGGGCGATAAATAAATGCAAATAATAAATAAATAAATAACTTCAGGACTAGTCAAGAATGCAGCCAGGTAGAAAGTCTGTGCATGGCAACCACAACCATTACTATGGATACCCAAAGCCAAGTTTAGCAGCCAGCTAAACTATGCAGGGGACAGCTATTCTGACCAAGGAGCAGAAAACAGGAAACGCAGAGCAGCATGTTCTGAACTAAAGCTCACATGACTACTGCTCAGGCAAATGTCCAGGTCTGATCCGGAAATATTTATAGCCAGGTGAGATGAGGCCAGGAGGAGGAACCAATGGGCTGGTGTCCGTGCACATGTGTGTGTGCATGCACACGTCTTAGGTCCTGTCTTAGGTCCTGACAGCTCAATACTAATTCTTCCTCCCCTCCACAGCTTCGAGTGGGTCATCACCAGGGCCCCCAGAACGCAAACCAGAAATCCCTGTTGATCCTGACAACAGGAGAAGAAACAAGCAGTTTAAACTACAGGCAGGCAGGTAGGTAGGTTTGAGTTAAACACTAGAAAGAGCTTCCTACCTATAAGAGCAGCGCAGGACTTTTCTTTATTAATTAAGCCAGTGGTTTTCAAGCTGTGTTTCAATTATTCCTGGCTTTCATTGGAAGCATATCGGGGTTCCTCAATGCAAAGACAGGCAAATGGCAGCCAAGCTGCCTGAAAGACAGTTTGGTCACCATTAGCAGTGTTTCCCCTGCAATGCAGAGACCCACAGAATGCTGAGAGTTATGTTTCTATGGTGGTAGTAGTGCTGCTTTTTGCAACCCACGTTAGATCAGGCTGCAGCCCAGGGGTGGATCCCAACCCAAACTGTCAAACACCATTTTTCTAGTACACGCTCTCTCTGCAGGGTTGACTGCTAAGACCAACAGGCCTTGTGAGCAGGAACCTTGTGTACATGGAGTGCACCCTAAAACCCACTCTCCCCCCAGAATCCTTTGCAACATTCCATGTTTTATGAGTAGAGACTTCTTGGCAGCAGAATGGATGCAGAAACAGATTACTCGAGGGCAAGAAGTTTGAAAATCACTTTACTGAGCCAAAGAAAGAAAGTCCATAACAATAAAACAGTATTTATAGGCAGAGCTATATTCATACAGAACTGGCCTGCACCACCACCCTGCTCCATACACAGCACTAAATTACATTGTTTTGAACCAAATCATGGTGAATCATGGCAACTATCATAACAAACCAAGCCACCTTGTTAGTCACAGTCAAGTGCAGACTATTTAGCAGCTAACAAAATGTGACAGAATGTTGGGAACTGGGTTATATTTAGATATAAGTACCTCAATGTTGTCTTGTAAATAAATGCTGGTAAAAAGTACTCTTTTAGGACAGGTTCCAACAGTTCTCTTCTGGCTGGTTCTTCCAGTGGATATGATAGCGGGCAGTATGCAAACTACTGAATCCCTGCCCCCTTGACCATTGCAAATCCTGATTTCTCTCCCTTCCCCAGCCATCTGAGAGGTAATCCCCAGGCATTGTCAAACCTAAACTCAAGCACAAGGGCTAAAAACATGCAGGTTAAACAAAAAACAATCCCCCCCCCCTACTAAATTCTATGCTTGGGCAATGCAGTTGCAGAATTGGCCAGTACTAGATTCTGTGTTTTTGCTTCACTGATGCCCGTATCTCCTCAGGTAACACTATTACAGGACCTAATGATGTTAGCCACAGCATCAAGCATTCATTCATCCATCTGCTAATCTTCTAATGCGATATATGCTATCATCTGCCAAAATACCCTCCTGAATTCTACATAGTACAAAAGGACAATCCCTACGGAAAAGAATAAATGGACACAAATCTGACATCAGAAATGGCAATATTCAGAAGCCAGTAGGACATTATTTCAACCTACTAATCTTAAGGTGGCTATCCTTGAACAAAGGAATTTCAAAGGCAGGCTCCAGTGTGAAACGGTTGAAGTACAATTCATCAAGCAGTTCAATTCTATTCATTTGGATCTGAACAGAGACAATGTTTTCCTGTCCCACTACATTGCTCAGCATTGCTAAGCTGATTGTGTTATCATCACCCATCACTGCTGCTGTGAAGGGTCACTGTGCTTATTTTGCATACATTCAAGCTCTAATTGAATCAAGAGGACGATGGCTTGTTTAAATTATGGGTTATTTGCAGCTGCACAGGAGCGAGCAAGTGAGTGTGCTACCTCCTGACAGCTCACCGCTTCCACTTTGTTTCCACTCTGGTTGTTCGGTGTGACATCTGAACCCGGCATTCTGGGTTGTTGAGGGAGAAACAACCCAGAGTTTTAACCATGATTTGTTGTTGCCAGTGGAGGCTGGCTGGTGACTCCAATCTCAGCAGGGTATCCATGCTGGGTTTTACTCGGAACTTTTTAGGAGCATTCCATGGTGCCAAACCTATTTTGGGTGGGTGGGTTCAGCACCATGGATAGTGCCTTTAAAGTTCGGAGTAAAACCTGGAGTGGGTACACAGCCCCACTGACCTTGGGGCCACCAGCCTACTGTTGAATTAAAACTCTGGGTTGTTTCTCCCTCAACAACCCCGAGTGCTGGGGTAAGACAGCACACGGAACAGCCCAGGAACTGGGCTGTTTACCAAAGCAAAAACAAAGCAGAAGTGGCGAGTGGTCAGGAGGCAGCGTGCTCGCTCGCTCCAGTGCAGTCACGAATAACCCATGGTTTGAACCATTGTCATGACGTGCAAACTGGGGTCACTGTCTGTATGTTTTGCGTTTCATTTCCGTGACCTCAGTGCTTAGAATCCCCACCCACTCCCCAGCAAGTGTATATGCACCTGTGGCTGAGCAGAACACTTAAGTCAGTGTTCTCCAACCTTGGGTCCCCAGATGTTTTTGGCCTACAACTCCCAGCATGCCCCAGCCAGCATAGCTGGCTGGGGCAGTCTGGGAGTTGTAGGCCAAAATCATCTGGGGACCCAAGGTTGGAGAACACTGACTTAATGTATCTAATGAAGTGGACTCTAGTCCACAAAAGCTTATGCCACAAATGCGCTAGTCTTTAAGGTGCTGTAAGTTTCCTAGATGATTTTGTGCAGGATACAAACTGGCCTGCCTAAAGCCCTACCCATTGTAAGTCAAGTCTGTTTTCTGATTACTGTGAGGAAAAGGTCAGGGCCCTGAAGGCAGCAGTGGGGCTTCTATTTGCTCAGAGGGAAACCTGTCAGATCTGTGCGTCTTCCTCTGCATGACAGAGACAAGCAGGGAGAGAAAGAAGGGGGTGCAGGGTGCGAAGGGCAAGCAAACCCAGCCACCCAAAAACAATAACAGTCAAGCAAGCAGCCCTAAAGGCGTTGCTCTAAGTCACTTTGTCTCTCGCTCAAAGGGTCTGCAGGTGGAAAGAGTTGGTTATGGTTCAGCCCTGGAGTACGAAACACAGTTCACGGCTGGGAATGGGTGAACTATGATCACTTGGACTTAACAAAAGTGTGTAGACAGGACACAGAGGTAGGTTCAACATGACAAAATGCTGCTCAGTTCTTTCCTCACTGCTCATCCGTGTGGGGTGAGGGTTTCTACGGATGTATTCATACACACGCGCACACACCTCACATATTGTCCAACTACATATTGTTGTGTGCGTGTGTGAATGGGAATGCATGGATGGATGGGGGTGTCGTGTGTATACCTGGTGTGTGTGTGTGTGTGTGTGTGTGTGAGAGAGAGAGAGAGAGAGAGAGAGAGAGAGAGAGAGAGAGATCACCAGTAGCCCACACACCCATTCACACAGAGTTTGTGTGAATGGTTTGTGTGTATGTGTGTGTATTCACAGACATCCCTCACGCCGCACCACCATATCTATCCATTCGTACAGCGGGGAAACAAGTGAGCAGTGGGGGAGAGGGGGATGAGGGCAGATAAAGATTAACTTCTCGGAGATTAAGGGCGCAATCCTATGCATGTTTAGACAGAAAAACAGTCCTACAACTCCCAGCATTCCCCTGCCAGCCATGCTCGCTGGGGGATGCTGGGAGTTTGCATACTGCTTTTAGTCCACATCTGCACAGCTGTGTCCTTAGCCACTGCTAAGGGTCATCCAGCTGAAAAGGATGAAATGACTACATACCCAACCAGCCTCCTATTGGTCGACCTCCCCGGTTCATGCCAACGCACACTAGAAGCAGAGCGAGAGTGCACCACAGGAAAAAGCTCCTACGGAGCAAAGAGCTCCTGTTGTCTCAAGCAACTGAGCCAAGCCATATGCTAAAAGAAGGGCAACCCCTACCCCTTGGAAGGTCACAACACATCCTTAGCTGAAGGGACATTTCCTGACCTCTTGATGGTGAGCAAAACCCATTCATGGACTCTCCTCAAAGTGGGCCCACAGCTGAGGCATTAGAATGGGTCCCCAAAGTTTGCGGGTCAGTGGGCACATTTGGAATGTTGAGAGAATGTCATGGGTGGTCTCACAAAATGGATGCTATGGGGGGGGCTGCCCATTCATAAAATGGCTGCCACTGAAGACATGGCCAGTCACAAAACACTGATTTCCCAGATGGCAAACTGGTGAGGCTAAAAGAAAAGTAACTTGCCCAGGAACCTAATTACTAGGTAGAGGTGGGTCTGAGTGCCAGAACTCAAAACCACTCATTTGAACCCAAATAAAGATGGCACTGGAGAGCAGAACTTCTCTTTGCAGCATGCCAGCCTCCCAATTAAAAAAATAATAATTTTAAAAGTCTTAAGAAATGTAAAAAAATCAGGAGGGACAGGGAGCCTGGTGGGTGCCAAGAGAGGCACCATGTTGGACAATCTAAGAATAGAAAGTCATAAGAGAGCCTTCATAAATGTATTTGGCCCTGCAATATTAAAAAAAAATGACCCTCAACAGGTAATGTTAGATCTTCCACTATGTTCTGATGATGGTGGTGAAAAGTCAAGCTTATGGATGATGCAGAACACTTCAAAGAAACTCCACAAAAGGTGGTGTATAGCCCAAGAGTTTGCATGTTCCTACCATTACCCAAGTTGATCTGATTCAATGGCAATCACCCTGCCTATTTATTTCATGCTTTTATTTCCCAAGAACAATAGGGCAGCAATTGTTGTTCCCACACTAAAGGTGGGCTTCCCTGACCCTCCTTCCCTTCCCTCAGAATGTACCTCAAATGGGCTAAGATTCAGAAGGTGTTAATTGTCAGGCCTGACAATCAGGGGGAAAAAACTATCTCGTTTCTGTAGTGCTCTTTGCTCTGGCTCCTTGGGTAGATTTGCCAACCCTGCCTGGACATAAATAAATGAGCATCTGTTTGCTGCAGGTATTTTTCAATATTACTATGGGGAAAACCCACACAATGCCTAGCGGTGCATGCTGTGCATCAAGCGAGATGCTTGGTGTTGCAGGCTCTAACACACCGTTCTTGTTGCTGTTATTCTATAATGACAACAACAACATCCTGCCTCCCAGGATACAGCTTACATATAACATCAAAATATATTAATAAAAGCACAAACACACAATATTCCTATCTAAAAAGTCATCAGCATCCTTCCCACAGGACAGCTGGTGGTAGATGGCCCTGCGGCAGGAGGTAAGAGTCCAGGTGCAACAGGAACAAGCACCTGGTGTTATCCTCGCAGGCCTCTCATTCTCCTGTAATCAGGGCAGCTGATGATACACTGCCCTGTAGGTGGGGGACCGGCAGGGGAGAAAGGAAAGTCCGGCTGAAGCAGGCCTTGATGTCTGCCTTGCCTGCCTCTCTCCCGAATCCTTCCAACAGTACAGTTCTCACCAATCTTTTGCTAAAGAAGACGGAGGTTTCATTCAGTCCCCATCATACCCAGCCTTTGTGCAGTCGAGATCAGGGTGAAAGTGGTCTGTAGGCAGCACAAGCAGTTCTCCTCCTAGTCACTCAGACCAGTGAGCAAGCCTGACCAGGAAGGATACTTTTACAGCAGTTAAGGCGCACAGTCTCACCAGCTCTGGCCTATTGGTGGAAGGAGGCTTGCTTTGCTGGCATGGCTGGTTTCCTTGTACCTCTGGGTAGTGGCAAATAGGCTGAATCTCAACTGAGACAGCGCTCAGGTCACTAGACTGAAGGGGCTTCCAGGAGGAGGGCTCCTGGTGCTACCCATAATTAGAAGGCACTGTGCAGCTATTCCATCTTTTTTTCACCTTCACAGATTTTCTGCAGTAAGAAAAAACACGGAAGCAGCATTGGGAAACCACAGGATGGTTACAAGTGGAAGACGATGTCTGGACCCCCTGTAAAATTCTGTGAATAAGGCAGGGCGGTAGCATGGAAGCACCCTGAGACTGGGATGGGAGTCCTCAAACCTCTTTCCCCAGATAAATGCTTTCAATGTTGACATCTCCAAACGTTTTGACTGTGGTTGCACAAACTGATTGTGGCTGCACTGAGCACTCTCGGTTCCTGGACAGTGCGTGCACACTCAGAAGCTGCTGGATGCGGCTTGGAATTACAGACGTGTACATCACCCATTTGCATGCCCAATTCCCCAATCCAGCAGAGGATACTCAGAGGATAAGCCGGGTTGTGCATCTCCCAAGTTCGATAAAGAATCGCAAACCCCAGCCATTTTGCCTCATGCCTGAAATGGATCGGGCAGGGTTTTTTTTTATGACCTGGAAATTTATTTATTTATTTATTATATTTATACCCCACCTTTTTTCCTTCAAGGAACCCAAGGCGGCTTACATAATCCTTACATAAATGGATCATCGGGCAGGGTTTTTCCCCCGCCATGGACTGCATGGAGACCCCTTGCGAAAGAGTTTTAAGAACAACTCACACAGTTTATGCCAGGCAGCAAGCAAAAGACAGGGAGACTGGAACAAAAAAGGGGTGAAACAAGGATAGAGGAAACAGAAGCCCACACAGAGCAAGCTGTCAGATGCTGGAGCAGAGACACTGAACTGACGAGACAAGAGGACCACAGCTGAGGATGGACTGAGGTGTGTTTCTGTTTTTCTTCACCATAGATCAAGATAATGCCAGAAAATGGCTCATGTGATTGGGAAACAGGGAGGATCTTACCTTGCCTTATGACTACATATATCCATCCATCTCCCCCCCCCCCCCTATATTATACACAGTAATACCTTGGATTGCAAGCATAATTCGTTCCGGAACCGTGCTTGTAATCCAAAACACTCTTATATCAAAGCGAGTCTCTGGCAGGCGTGAGCGGGGCCGATTTCGCTATGCCTGCTCGAGGCGAGCGGTTACATCCCTACCTTGTATTGCAAGACGTCGCTTGTTTATCAAGTTAAAATTTATTTTAAAAAATTGCTTGTCTTGCAAAACGCTCTCAGACCAAGTTACTTGCAATCCAAGGTATTACTGTATATATATATACATACATACATACATACGCACACATATATAAATGGGATCGGGGAAATCAAGGAGGTGCTCACTCCTTTCACAGTAACTCAGAGTCATTGTGAGAGTAGCTCCTACACAGAGACCCTGGAAGTGATTGTAGAGTTGCTGGGAGGTGGGGGGCCCCTCAAGGAAGTCCATATTACATACCAAATTAAATTAAAAAGGGATCCCAGCTGTAAAGATAGTTCATTAATATTACAGAATGATAGAAGGGTCTAGAAGCTTACTGTTCAGGGCTCAGTCTGTTCACTCTTAGCCTCAACACTCTCTCAGTGGTGCGATCAGGGCAGGACTTTGGAGCAGACACCCTGGGCGGCAGTCAACTGAATGGGCCGGAGGGCCCCCAAACACAGAAGAGCTGGTTTACCACATTTTGAAGCAAGTGAAGTGACACACTAAGGACCCCGCCCCCTTATAAGACCACTGCTCGCTCGCTCTCTTTCTCACTCACATGCACGCGTGCGCACTTCCAGCTCAGCTCAGCACAGCAGTGCTCCTTCCTCCACAGCAACGCTCTAGGCCGCACCTGTTCCTCTTCTTTTTCAATTAGTCTGGTCTACAACAGCAGCCTTTTTTTGCTTATCCATCCCTCATGGGGGGGGGGGGAGGCTCAACTTTCCTGTCAATCTTATGGGGGACTCTAATAACCTCCCTTCCCGCCTCTTTTGAGATCTCTGACTAGGGGGGCCATGTGCCCTACTTTAGATAGGGCAGCCCTCTATTTGAAAGGTTGGCAGCGGATGTCCTCTACGTGAAGGGCTGTCCAGTTCAAGCCCAGTTTAAAGATAAAGAACCAGAAGGGAGAGCAGAAACCTTGAAGTGGCCCATCATTGTAAGTTCTATTTCCATAGATATGCATTCCATATGTGTTCGTTGCTATGAATATATACAAATTTATGTATGTATATTTTAAAAAATCAAAGAATAAGTCGCTCATCATCAGTGAGCACCTTGACAGCAGACTTTACAATCACAACTGGTCACAGTCTTCCCCTCTATGGTGAGATATATTGTATTTCTATTTAGAGTCACCATTTCTAAATTTGCATCTATACATATCAACTAGCATATGCACATTTAATGCAAATATCTGTCTTCTCCTGTCATCTTTCTTTGATGACACATATCTTTTCTGGCAATCTGGGTTCTAGTCCCCGCTCGGCCATGAAGCTCACTGGGTGACTTTGGGCCAGTCACTGACTCTCAGCCTAACCTACCTCACAGGGTTGTTGTGAGGATAAAATGGAGAGGAGGAGGATTATGTAAGCTGCCTTGGGTTCCTTGCAGGAAAAAAGGCGGGGTATAAATATAATACAGTAATACCTTGGATTGAGAGCATAATTCGTTCCAGAACTGTGCTTGTAATCCAAAACACTCTTATATCAAAGTGAGTCTCTGGTGGGCATGAGTGGGGCCGATTTCGGCCCACTACGCCCGCTCGAGGCGAGCGGTTACATCGCTATGAGTACTTGTCTTGCAAGACGTCGCTTGTTTATCAAGTCAAAATTTATAAAAATAAATTGCTTGTTGTCTTGCAAAACGCCCTCAGACCAAGTTACTTGCAATCCAAGGTATTACTGTATATAAAATAAAATAAATAAATGCATAAGTGGCCACTCTACTGAGCACCAATAGTAGTTGTGCAAAAAGGAGACTCACTTCACCGTTCAACTGTTTGTGGTACAGGCAATCTCCTGGGACACCCCTCTCACAATACCTGGCTAAGAGAAAGGACGGTTAGAGCCAGGCATTTGGGCCTGGCTAGTGGGCGGGCGCTGGCAGTGGGCAGGTGGGGAATGACAACACGGCACCAGTGGTGGCGGCAGCAGTGGGGGTAGGGGTAATGCGGGGGTGCGTGTTCTCTCCCACCTCAGACAGTGGGAGAGCTTGCACTGCCACTGTCTCTGAAGGCTTAGTTACTGGCATTAAGAGCTTTAAACTAAAATATATTGGTTTTTTAAATATATTGGGGGGGGGGGCTTTTGCCTTCATCCCTGCCCACCACTGGAATGTGGCCCTTGGGAGCTTCTCCGAAATGAAATTTGGTCCTCAGGCTGAAAAGAGGTTCAGCACCCCTGGTTTAGAGCTTCCCAGCCAATATGGCCAAAGTATGCGACTGTGGCAGGGCTGAGAGGCCTACCTAAGCTAGGGCTGGGCAACTTTGGTTGCTCTGGAGACCAGCCTCCCCACCTCACCTACTGCGGGCTGCATGCCTGCAAAAACAGGGGGGAAAGTTGCATTGTAAGCCTCTCTAGTGGCACAGAGGTTTAGCATGGACAAGTTCAGCTTGAAACAAGCTAAATTTGTCCGCTCGAAGCCTCCGTAGCAGTTTGCCACCAAATTTCAGAAGCAAACCACAACTTTTCCCTTCCCCCCACCAGGGAAAATAAAATAAAATAGGGGTAACGGGGGCCATACTGTGGGGCAGCAGGGGCCACGTGTGTCCCGCAGGCCACGTGTTGTCCAACAATTATCTAAGCTAATCCTGATATCACAACAACTACAGTTAGTGGATCATTCTTGTCGTTGACTCACAAGAGGGAGGTATCAGTAGGTTTGGGGGAACTAAGATTTGGAATTTAAAAAAACACACACCACATTTGCGTGGGGAGCGGGGAACTGAGGAACACCACCACCCCGCCCCAAAACAGCCCAATGAGGACTGAGCATGCTTAGCGGCCAGAGAATACAGACCGACTGTTGCAGGCTGGGAGAAGGACACCTTGGGGCATGGGAGGAGCAATGGTATGGAGTACCCTGGAAGAGGACACGATTGGCTGGCTGGAACCCTGAAGCACTGTAACATTTCGTTACTTGGTCCTAATGTCAGTTTGTGACTTGTGAGCTCCCGCTAACCATTGGTTAATTGCTGTGCTACCATGGATTCAGCATGAACTTTCTATCGGCTAGGTGGAGAAAGATCAGACCACAGAATTTCCATGAACAATGCAGCTTCTGTGAGGGAAGCAGGGGAAACCTTCACACAGGGCCTAGCAACAGGAGGGGCTGTGTGCTTTTGGCAGGAAAAGCAGGAGATCTGGGTTCTAGCCCCCGCTCAGCCATGAAATTCCACTGGGTGACTTTGGGCCAGTCACTGACTCTCAGCCTAACCTACCTCACAGGGTTGTTGTGAGAATAAAATGGGGAGGAGGAGGACCATGTAAGCTGTCTTGGGTTCCTTGCAACAGGAAAAAAGGCGGGATATAAATGTAATAAAACAAACATACAAATAAATAAATAAATCTAAAAACAAAGATGGGCAGCGGCATGATGGGGGGGGGGGAAACCCCTCCTGTCATTTTAGCAAGGTAGTTAATAGCAGTGACCAGAAAGGTCTTTTTTTTTCTTTTTTTTTAAAGATTTTTAAAAAATTAGCATGATCAGATTATACCGATATACCCATATAATGCTACTTGGATCATAGTGTACAATTTCCCCCAGTAGTTTGGAAAGTCACCTGCAATTCTGCTTGTAGCTTATAGTGGAAGAGCAATGCTTTAGTAGTTCTAGGAGCCATGTGGCCCTTTGTCTGTGTTGGGGTCCACAACTTGGTCATAACATGACTGGAATACGGGTGAAAGAAAAACAGTGCACTTGGGGACACTGGTGGGGTGGATGACAACATCTGTTCTCTGTGCCAGCAGCACTGGTGTTCTCAACTCTCACTTACAGGGCTGGGGAGAGGTTGCAGTATTTCTGTGTGCTTTTGGCAGGAAGCACAGATCTACAGGCAGAAAAGCTGGGGGTCAGAATGCTAAGTGGGCAGAGAATCCAGATGCTACGGGACTTAAGGGATAGGGAAGCATGTATGGCAAGATGTCACCACTCAGTCCCCATCCCTAATGCAGATGCTGAGGATGATATCAAGGTTGGAGTCGCAGATCTTGCATTTTTCTATGTTTAAGCTCTCCAGTGTTGGAAGAAAGCAGAGTCACAGATCCCCTGCTTAAATCAGATGACAGCCATCACAAAGATGTTTTCGCTCCAGCTGTAGGACAGAAGCATGCCCTCCAAACCCTCATAAGGTCCTCCGCCATCTCCCCATCACCCAGCAACTCCTGAGGTGCCAAAATCCTCACTTCCAGGAGGTGCATGGCTCCAAGCAAGGTATCTGCCCGTTTAAAGCCAGCAGCTGGAAATGGAGCCAGAGAAACTCCTGGCATGCGCGACTCTTGACCTTTGCAGGAGCAATGTTTCACATGCCTGGGAATGGCTTCAGGTTTTATGGGGGGGGGGCACTGATGTCCCCGCCTCTTCATGCACACCTCAGTTGCATCCCCTCTTTGCCCCTCCACCACCAATAAGACAGACAATGCTAACTCTCTGGTGCCCCTCCTAGTGGAAAAACAGTCGTCACCCCTGTGACTCCCCAGTCGATCATCTTCTGGGGCATCATCTTTAGTATGTGCCCAACCAGACTGACTGCTGATGCTGAGCCTGCAGCTGCCCCAGCTGCTATCCAGAGCAGCCTTGAGACTGATCTCTATTCCTCCTTCTGCATGTTTTAAGTTCTAGGCTTCGGATCTTAACCCACAGTCCCAGCTCCAAGCTGCTGCCTCTTATTTACAGAGCTTCCCAGCAGCACCTTCTCCTCCTGTTCGTCTCCAAAAAGTTCACTCTGCCTCTTTGGTCTTCCACACAGTCTTGTCTTGTTCGTCTGCTGTGCTCATTAATTGACCGCCAGATTTGCATCCTGCCCTGTTGAACTGCGAGGTAGTAATCAGCCCAAAGTCACCTAAGTGAAATTTCATTGCTAAGCAGAAACTTCTCCCTGGTCAAAGCTGATACTTTATGCAGGATACCACCTCTCAATTAAGTTTCAGTGGAGACCATTCAAACATTCAACCAGAAGTCAAGACAACAAATAATGCACATCCATCAGCCCGCACCAGGGTGTTATGAGGAACAAGGAATGAATTCTGTAATGGCAGATATCAGTGTGTGTGTGTGTGTGTGTGTGTGTGTGTGTTGTAGATCTATACACTTGCTGTGGCCTCTCTCTTGATGAGCTGCAGCTGTGCAATCCAAACACAATGTCAGCGCACCGTCCGGCACATGTCACCCACTGAGCCGTTTCCCTGACTATGTGCTGATGGCTGTGGATTTTCAAGGAAGCAATTGACTTATCTTTAGCACTCGCTTCAGCTTTTTTGAGCATCAAGCCTCTAACCTGGTGTGGAAAGCCAATGCTCTCCCAGCGGATGCACGCAAGAGTCTAAAGTGCAACGGTGCCCCGGGGGAGATTTCTCCAGCAGTGCATGCAGGGAGAGCTCTGGATTTCTAGAAGCAATGGCTTTTCCTTTTTTCCTCTTCAAAGCCTTTTTGATGCACAGGAATCAGACTGAAACACCCAACACCACAGGGCTTTACCAATCCATCACCACCCACCCAGAGGTGCCTACTTTCACTGCCCATTACATTTTCCTTCCAGAATTACTTCCTGGCTTAATCTGAAGAACATGGGAAGTAATAATAATAAGGAAGAGATCATTTGTCAAACATGTGCAGCGGGGTGCTTCTCACTAACCACAGCCAGACTTCAAATGGAGAGTAGTTGTCTAAGCCCCTCTCTCTTTTGGGCTGGAGGAGACAGCCAAAAGGTTTTTGCCGAAAATGATTTGAAAGAGGCTTTGTTTCCCATGGTCTGAATCTGGTGCCAGATGTGTTGGACTACAACTCTCCCAGCTGGTTGTGGATGATGTGAGTTGCAGTCCAACACATCTGGAAGGCATCACATGTTGGGGAAGGCTGGTGTACACACTTTTGTCACTGGCCAAACAAGTCATGGAACAATAGAAAAACCAAGCAAACTTGTTGGTGAGAGTTGAGTGTTATTACTAATCCTTCTCTCAAGTGACTTTGACTTTTTGAGGAGGCATACAGGTGAAAACAAAACAAAACCCACAAGCTACATTGCATTCCCCACCCCCAGCCCTGTGGGATGAGTTTGGCTTCCTCCCAAGTTTGGAAGGCAGATGACAGATGTATTAATCAGCTAATTGAACACTGATCCAGTCAACTGACTTGCCCCTGCCCCCTAGTATATTCACCTGCATGTTACTGCTCTAGAGATGTGGTGTTTGTGACAACACTGTTTCCAACCAATCAGAGCTGTGCATGCTTGGCTTTTGCTGCAAATACACAGAACAGGTTTCTCCTGGACTTGATCTGAGGAAGGAGATATCTGAACATGAATGAGTGCTCTTCCTCACCAGTTTAAAGGATGAAATTCTGTCTGTCTGTATGCACTCTGAACAACCTATAATCTGTCTCCAGCCTTAGAAATTAAACTCTGCTTTCTGGGGCACCAACAGGCACCCTCAAAATTAAACATTCATTACTATTTGAATTCAGTCCCTGACCTCTTCCCTTCATCCTTATCTAATCCATTTAATGTAGACTGTAATTCTATACAGTGCCTTGCATACCATTATGTAGTCAGCAGTTGCAGTAAGCACACAAAGCAGACAATGCTCCCCACCTCCAGTAAGCACATCATCACCAGGGCTACTCTTGCCTCCAGCTGATTCTAGGCAGCTGGCCGTGACAGTAATAATGTGCAGGAGACAGCGCTTTCCTTGCCTTGGTGGGGTCCTGTCCTGCTGTCTGCTCTTTTACTTACTCCTGAAGGAGAAGCTACTCATCAGTGAGCAACCCAGAGAATGGCCTGAGGGCCATTATGCTCACTGATGCACTTGTGTGCGTGCCATCAGCACCTTGGGTGCCCCTAGTTTTGCTGAACAAGCAAGTTTCTAGTTCTCATTGTTGCAAATATGGGGAGCGGGGAAAGGAGGCAAACAACTACAACTCAACAGAGAGGAAAATAGGAAACCAACCTGACTGAATAATGTTTTTTAAAGCCTTGTGATATCTAACATGTTGTTTTTTTTAAAGGGACGTAATAGTTCCCACCACCATCCTCATTTCTGAGAGTAACACATAAGAATAAAGTGTTTCGCTACTTGGATTTCTACCCTGCCTGTTCCCAAGGACTCAGCGTTCGTAACAAGAACTAAAGCCACACCCAATAACCCAAAGCAGTGAACTCCCATTAAAATAAGTGCAATTTGCCCTCCTGCTGGAGCCCATCACCTGCTATGCCTGAGATGCAAAGAACTTTAATTATGGTATACTGACATGGTAATAATCAGATGTGAGTCTCTGGCTTGTGATACATTTCCAATGCAGGAGCAGTAGATTTCCTTTACTTTGTTCCTTATACATTTAAAAATAGCTGCTTATAATTTATGCTACATTTTTATATTTACTACATGCTTTACAGACTTGGTACTTTGTCATGTCTCATTCATGGGCCTCTGCTAACTCTGCATGGCTCTCACCCTGTGAGTTAGCTCTTTTCCATCCTGTGGTGTAGTGGTGAGAGTGTTGGACCAGGACTCGGGAGATCCGGGTTCTAGTCCCTGCTCGGCCATGAAACTCACTGTGTGACTTTGGGCCAGTCCCTGACTCTCAGCCTAACCTACCTTACGGGGTTGTTGTGAGGATAAAATGGAGAGGAGGATGAGGATTGTGTAAGCCATCTTGGGTTCCTTGCAGGAAAAAAGGCGGGGTATAAATATAATAAATAAAATAATAAATAAATACACTATTAGCATCACCACAGCTGAGTATTACTTGTCTTTTCCCACCCTTGTCCCAAGACAGCCCCAAATTCCTTATAACTGGTTCAGTGTAAGCCACCGAAGAGTCTCACACTGGGATCTATTACATGGTATGGGGTGGGCAGGTTCAGAATTCTGGACTGTATCACTTCCGAATAAGAGACTGTATTTCCGAATCATCACCCACACAAAGAGCTCCCTGTGTGTAGAAAACTAGCACATAAGGCTATCCTAAATCTCCCTGAGATGGGCTACTTTATTAAAAGCAGAGGGAGGCATGGGTTCAAAATCACCCCTCTCACCTGCAGTTGGAAGTGGTGCAGGACAAGCCTCAGAGAGGTAGGTAGAGGTAGGACTTGAACTCAGATTGCCTGGATTCAAGTCCAGATCCCTATGCACTGGACCGTGCTCGCCACACAATATCCCCTGACATTCGGCATGCTGGAGGAACAGATGTGCTACTAGAATCCCAAGTATTCACTGCTCATGTTTGCCTAAGCTTACATCCTTCCACAAACTACTCTTACTGTCCAGACAAGTTTATTCATGCGTGCAAACACACACACACACACACACACACACCAACGAGGAACGGCAGCGCAGTGGCTGAGCACATGTTTTGCACGCAGAAGGTCCAAGCTTAACTCCCCAGTATCTTTAGTTAAAAGGCAGTGGGACTGGGGAAGACCTCTGCTTTCGACCGTGGAGAGCCACCGTCAGTCGGAGTAGATGGTCCTGAGCTAGATAAGAGACTGTATTTCCGAATCATCACCCACACAAAGAGCTCCCTGTGTGTAGAAAACTAGCACATAAGGCTATCCTAAATCTCCCTGAGATGGGCTACTTTATTAAAAGCAGAGGGAGGCATGGGTTCAAAATCACCCCTCTCACCTGCAGTTGGAAGTGGTGCAGGACAAGCCTCAGAGAGGTAGGTAGAGGTAGGACTTGAACTCAGATTGCCTGGATTCAAGTCCAGATCCCTATGCACTGGACCGTGCTCGCCACACAATATCCCCTGACATTCGGCATGCTGGAGGAACAGATG
Organism: Shinisaurus crocodilurus; assembly: GCA_021292165.1. Lineage (NCBI taxonomy): Eukaryota > Metazoa > Chordata > Lepidosauria > Squamata > Shinisauridae > Shinisaurus > Shinisaurus crocodilurus. The sequence goes on along the minus strand of CM037877.1, from coordinate 272,399,504 downwards.
TGCTACTAGAATCCCTAGTCTTGCTCTGCGTAAGGCAGCCCTGTATACTCATATGTATTTTGATATGTGTCAAATCCCATCCTCCCCCACCCTCTTTAAAAAAACTGACCTTTTGCAAGGATGCTCCTGGGGTCAGCTGCAGCGATTCTCCCACTGACTGCTCCCTCACACACCTTGGCTGCCTCCCATGGCTGACCTTTGCAGAATCCAGCACCCGCCTCTGGCGTATAAAGAAATCATCGCTTTGCGTTTTCCCTGAGACCAATCTGACCCCGACTAAATGGCGCACCTTGCAGCTGCGGTGGCTAAAGACAAACACTGCCCCCACCCCCACCCCCCAAAAAAGAAAAGCCGTATGACAAATGCACACGGGAGGCTCACACTCATCTCTTCCCATATGCTGAAACCAAATTAAATACGGTTTAACTAATCACTTGGCATTTAAAGGAACACGCTGTCTCTGTCAAGTTAAATCCAAGGAGACAGATCGCGTTTGCTTTTAGCTGTTTATGTTAATTAAATACAGAACCCAACTTCATTATTAAAACATGTTGTTTCCCCCCCCGCCTTGCCGCTACTCCCCACCCCCACCCCACCCCCCTCGTGAGCACAGCAAACCTGGTGGATGTCAAAAAACATCCGTTGGCGCCCACTCACTCTCTGCCCTTTTAGGAGATCTATCGGCCCTTTCGCGAGGCTGTCACATCAGATGGGGGGAGCTGGATCTGCTGGCATTGATAACACCAAAGGAGAAGGATGAGGGGCGATGCACAGATGGGGACTCAGGTGGGACATCGATCCAGCCAGAGAGCAGCAGTTCCCTTCACAGTTATTATACCCCCATGCCAGGAATCCTCTGGCTGGGCCAAGAGAGAAGTGCCTGCCCCCTTTACTCCGTGAGAGTAGCTGCATCTTTTCAGTCCCTCGCTTTCCTCTCCCTCCTCCTTCTATAACAGTGTTCTCCAACCTTGGGTCCCCAGATGTGTTGGACTACAATTCCCAGCATCCCCTAGCCAGGGCTGGAGGATACCAGCTTGGGGAAGACTAATTTATGGCAAATTTGTCCCTTTAAGACAGTGTTCTCCAACCTTGGGTCCCCAGATGTTTTTGGCCTACAACTCGCAGCATGCCCCAGCCAGCTATGCTGGCTGGAGCATGCTGGGAGTTGTAGGCCAAAAACATCTGATCTGGGGACCCAAGGTTGGAGAACACTGCTCTATAAGAATTTTTACACCTTATGAATCCTGCCTTTTCTGTCCCTGTTGTTTTTCTCCTTGTCTCTTTCTAGGAACATAGAAAGCTTCCTTATAAGGACTCAGGCCATTGGTCCATGTAGCTCAGTGTCGTCTGCACTGACTGGCTGCAACAGCTCTCCGGGGTTTCAGGCAAGAATCTTTCCCAGCCCTACCTGGAGATGCTGGGGATTGAACCCGGGACCTTCTGCATGCAAAGCAGGGGATCTATCACACTGAGCTACTATGACCCTTCCCCTACTGAGGTCCTTTTGTATGGGTTTATGTGACATGTCCCTTCCCAGGTATAAAAAATGTCACCCTGCCCTTTCCAAAGAGCAACATGGACTGCCTGCCTGCCCAAAATGTCATTATTTTTTTCCAAATAAAAAGCCAAAGGGGTGGCTAACAAAACATACGAGCAAAATAAACAGTTACATCAATAAAAAAAAATATTTTTTAAAGTAGCGTCATAATAACTATTACCGAAACACATAATCAAAACACAGAGAAGAGCGCACTTGACTTCCCTCACATGTCTCTCTACACTCTATTTAAATGTCCACGAAGGAACACAAGAGAACAAGGTAAACCATTCTGGCTCCCGCAGTGGAGAATCCAAAGTTTCCCTTTCCTCCTGTCATTGTACACAGGACACAATCCTCCAGTGTGAGTTCTTTTGCACACAAGCCCCATTGAAAGGAACAGGAACAGTGCAAAAGCACTGCCATTCACTTCGATGGGGCTTGTGCTGGAGAACTTCCCAGTGGATCGTTGCCCCATCAGTGTCAGACCTGTCTGTCTACTGGCCTTAATGATGCCCAAAACCTGCCACTTGAGGTCACTGCCTAACTGCCACCTCTGCCAGTGTACCGCAGCTACTCAAACAGGGAGTCTGAGGGCCAAAACTGGCATTACTTTCAATCTGTGTCTAGAAGCTAAGTCTTTTTGTTTTCATGTTTCCTCTAGAATTGGTACAGAGGCACCTTTCTGGATCAGGATCTGTGTGTGTGTGTGTGTGTGGCGGGGGGTGGGGAGCTTTTGAGATCTGGATCAGCCCCCTGCACCAACTGAAGAGTAAAAATGAAGAAAAAAAAGAAAAAAGATATAGCTGCTAGACACAGATTCAGGGCTTCTCTGCATGAGGCGTCTAACCCGCTGCTTTACTGGTGTTTCTTCCGTTTTCTTTACGGGAGGAAAAGTGCGTCCTTTACACGGGTTTTTCCCCCCCTGGGATTTGTCTTCTCTGCCTTTCTATATATTCCATTACCCAAGCACAAGGTGGCGCTGTGGTACAGCTGCAGTATAGAGGAATTGCGACCATACGGGAGACTTTCATTCCAGTTTGTTCCGCATTAGAAATGTAATAGCTGACTTTCCTCGCTCTAAAAAAAAGCCACGAAAATGGCCGGAAAACACGGGAGAGGCCCTGGAGGAGGATGACATTGTGTAATGGACCTGCAAACCTCAGTGAATGAGAGATCACGAGCACACAATAAATGCCTCGTGTAGAGAAGATCTTAAAGTAATTATTGTTGGTCCTTAGTGCACTATAGATGCTTTGCCGTTCCAGAAATGAACCACACACACACACCTTGGAGCAGTTAGGTAATTTTAGATTTTGGTCTTAAAGGTCATCTCCCCCCGCTGTCCAGCCGCCGCCCCCCCCACACAAATGCCCACACACTCTGCAGATGGTAATGTGTGCTACCTCACTTATTTCAAAATGTGGTCGGCCAGCCCTGCTGCGTTTGTGGCCCCTCCTGCTCATTCTGCTGAGTGGGGCCCTGGGCTTTTGCCCCAGAGTCCTGCCCTGGGAGCACTGCACCACTGCCCAACACACAATCTCATAACCCCATGTGAAAACATGCACTGAGCACATGCGCTGAAAGCCAACGACTCCCATCTACACCCACCACCAGGGATCGACATGATAGCATTATTCACAGCACAGTAAAACAGGAGTCTCTCTCTGACACAAAAGCAAAAATATTTATTTATTTATTTATATTTTGTTTAGTATATTTATACCCCGCCTTTTTTCCTGCAAGGAATCCAAGGCGGCTTACATAATCCTCCTCCTCCTCCTCCTCTCCATTTTATCCTCACAACAACCCTGTGTGGTAGGTTAGGCTGAGTTGCTGAGAGTCAGTGACTGGCCCAAAGTCACCCAGTGAGTTTCATGGCCGAGCAGGGACTACAACCCAGATCTCCTGAGTCCCAGTCCAACACTCTAACCACTACGCCACACTGGCTCTATAATTTGCAGGTGCGGGGGCCCAATCCAGATGGGGACTGCAGCAGGGGAAAGGATTAAAGCTCCCCTATGCCCTCCCTCAATGCTAGGGTCCTGATCCAGTATGTAGAAAGCAGATAGATTTTTAAAAATAAATATAAGTACAGTAATACCTTGGATTGCAAGCATAATTCGTTCCGGACCCGTGCTTGTAATCCAAAACACTCTTATATCAAAGCGAGTCTCTGGTGGGCGTGAGCGGGGCCGATTTCGGCCTGCTACACCCGCTCGAGGCGAGCGGTTACATCCCTACTTGTATTGCAAGACGTCGCTTGTTTATCAAGTCAAAATTTATTTAAAAAATTTGCTTCTCTTGCAAAACGCTCTCAGACCAAGTTACTTGCAATCCAAGGTATTACTGTACTTAACAAAAACTGCACCTTCTCAAAAAAAAAAAAAAAAGGCATCCCTCCTTTTCTCAAACATAGGAGCAGGATGCCTCTGCTAAAAGGATGACTATTATGACACATACATGCAGCATAGTGGTTAGAGTATTGGGCTGGGACCTGGGAGATCTGGGTTCTAGTCCCCACTCGGCCATGAAGTTCACTGGGTGACTTTGGGCCAGTCACTGACTCTCACAGCCTACCTCACAGGGTTGTTGTGAGGATAAAATGGAGAGGAGGAGGACTGCTTGTAGCTTATAGCGGAAAGAGCAATGCTTTAGTTAGTCTAGGATGCCATGTGGCCTTTGTCCTGTGTTCGGGGCCCCACAACTTGGTCATAACATGACTGGAATACGGGTGAAAGAAGAACAGTGCACTTGGGGACACTGGTGGGGTGGATGACAACATCTGTTCTCTGTGCCAGCAGCACTGGTGTTCTCAACTCTCACTTACAGGGCTGGGGAGAGGTTGCAGTATTTCTCTATGTGCAGAGATGTACAGCTTCTCCCAGGTATCCTTGTATTACACAATCCCTACACACACACACACACACACACACACACACACCACCTGTCATAATGACAGGCATTTTGCTAATATATAGAGCTACCAGTGCTCCGAGGAGGGGAAGGTTCTCATTCTGTCATTCGCCAAGACTCCGTGAAGTCTCTCACACACCTAGACGTGCAGCTACCTCTCCCTGCCAGAAGCACTTTACAAACCAGGCACACAGAAGTATCATTTTCACCTGCCGTCAAAGTGCCAGGCATGGGGCAGCAAAACGGCAGATGTTCAACAAGGGCCAGACAACACTTTAGGGCAAGGGAGAGCGAGATGCTGCATCAAGATTGATACCACTAGTGAATCCTAAGCAGATGGGCCCCGACGGAGTCTCCACAGCACGCAGGGTTTAGCGGGTACATCAGACTATCTTTTTATCAGGAGTAGGAAGTCCTCAGGATGTGCAATCCTAGCCCCTCACAGGAAAAGCTGAATAAAATGAGGACTTCACTGTTTTAATTTTTTTTATTTAATAGTAGCAATTAAAAAGAGACTCTTTATTTGCCACCTTACCCTTTTCCCCATGCTCAGATGAACAATGCGAATGTTATTGTTCATATGATTATATTATGTTATATTTTAAAAAAGTATACACTGTCGTAAAATAGTCATCCCATGTTACCAGAACGTAAGGTATGAACAAATTTGCCTCTCTTTTTTTGCATTTTATTTTTCTTCATCGACAAACGTTCCAAAGCTAAATAATCAAAACTGCCAAACTATTTTATACATTGAAAGCTATATGATCAGATTCAATCGGAACAAGTTGTTTACTCATTTCTTTTATATGCCATCTCAGTGAGTTTATCCATATGGACCAACTCCAAGCTTTTAAACAGCCAATTCTCTAATATCTCACCAAAACCGTCTTGGCTACAGTTAATAAGTTAACAGTAAGAAGAACTCCATTTGTATTGGGGACATCCATTATTTAATTAAACAGTATCAATAAAGAGTCTAGACTTAATCTAACCCCCGTTATTTGTTCAATCATGTTTAGAATATGAAGCTCAATTTTTTTAAAAAAGTTTTTTGTTGGTAAATGATACCAAAAAGGCTGCAAAGAATTTTTCACACTAATAATTTTGGTTGTTGGAAATGTGGAGAATTGGATATGGGTTTGGCTCATATGTTATGAAAATGCCCCAAGGTGCAACTGTTTTGGATTCATATTCTGAACATGACTGAACAAATAACAGGGGTTGGATTCAATGCACCTTTGGATGCATATCCAGATGTAGATGCTGTCCATTAATTTCAACAGGAGGCACATCCAAAAGTGCACTCTTAAACCAGCTACCTATTTTGCACAATAATTTGCACACTGATTATTTGTTCTCCAGTGTAAAGTAGATCAGACAGAACTAGAAAGACGGTGGCTTCAGAATGTAATTGCCAGCACCAGCAAAACCACAATATCTGCATCAGTAACTGAGAAAGATAATTCCATATTTTAAATGATGGTGTCAAACAAAAATGGATTGGGGGGGGGGGCAACTCTTGTGCAATGTAGCTGGTTGTTTTCAAAATGTTTTTCCCCACTGCAGGGCTAGTAGCTGGCAGGAGAAATGTAGACTGGGAAAACTTAAAAACAAACAAACAAACAAACACCTTCCCCCTGTGCCCCACCCTCCAGCAAGTCTTTAATTTAGTTACTGGATAGATTTTTCTTCTTATTTAGTCTTGGTTCCTTCTTAGGCTTTAATTCTTAGGTTTGCTGCTGGGTTTGGATTTTATTGATTTGTTTTATAAAATTTATATTGTTTTATTGAGTGTGTGTGTGTGTGTGTGTGTGTGAGGGTTTCTTCATGTAAGCTGCTTTGGGCCTCCATGTTGTAGGAAAGGGAGAGAGGAATATATATGTTTCTTTATCTGTTATTTACTTATTGCTGCATTTATAAATAAATAAATACCAAAAACAGGGCAGACGGAAAGCGTTAACAGACACACACCCCAGTGCAGCTGTTCGGATCAGATTTAGGGTCCTCTACACTGCCTTTAAAATAAAAATTAAAACATCAGGAGATCCAGTCGCGGAACTCTTGTGTAGTTTGGTCTAAAGTTACCTGATGGTGAGATGAAAAGCACTCCGCACCTGTTGAAAGACACTCTATTCTTTATTTCAGTGCTACATGCTCTGAGGCCGAGACCTTTGCACTTAACTCTGAGTTCAAGCTGTAATCCTAATAATATTTAATTTGGAAGTAAGTTATACTGCAATCAATGGATCTTACTTTCAAGGAAACACAGTTTGGGGTCTGAACTCTGGCTCAGATTAAGCCCAGAGTTAATCTGGGCTTCCCTTGCTAGCGTATACCTTAAAAAAGAAAAAGAAAAGAAAAGCTGCTTCACATTCTACTGAAGTAATAACATCCATCCCTAAGACCTTTTCTACACAAGGTTGTTAATCGATATTTAATCCTCTGTATCTTTCACTTTCATCATAGAATTGAGATCCAAGCACTACAGGAGGAGCATTTCTCCTTGGTTTTCCACTACATAACCACTAGATGGCACTTTGGTATAGCGGAATAGTGCAAATACACAAGAAGAAATGGCGCTTTTTCACTTTCACAATTAAATGTTGCATTTTCCCTGTTCTAATTTTTTTTTGTCAAAAATGCTGGTTAGACACAGAAGCAAAACTGGAGAGTCACAATGTCATCTAAAGAACCTGTAAACAACCGTGAGTAGGGAATGACAAGCACATGATCAATGCCTCATGTAGAAAAGCCCTAAGGATCCTTCTCTCCTGCAGCCGCCATCCGCTTTCGGCTTCCCGGCTCCTCATGCTTGTCACTTCCCTCCACTGGTCTCCGTTACTAGCTGTCATGAGAGTTACAGAGCAGTGAGCAGGATCACTAAACGTACACAAATTTCAAGGCAGAGCAGGGACCGAGTGGATAAACATGCACAAACTTCAAGGCAGACAAACGAGGCCGATCGGTAAACATACACACATTTCAAGGCGGAGCAGTAAAACTGAGGAGGGGGAAATTATGCAAAATTCCTAGCAGTGGACATCCACTTCTGTGCACTTGCTCAGAACCAGGGGGAAAAATTGTAAACAAGTTTGGAACGCTCTCCAGTGTCCTTTCTTCAAGATTTATATGGGGAGGGGAGGCGGACGGCACTGAGAAGGGATGAAGGAGAATGGTGGTAGCATTAGTGAGACTGTGAGAAGGAGCATGGGGTTTTCGCTGCTCTTGCCAGGTGGCTCTCTAACCGCTCCTGACAACCTATGATAAAATCACCCTGCTGGGTTCGGACGTCACAACAAGTACCCAGAGAACAAGCCATTCTAAACAACCCTACTACAAGCCATGGGCTCTCAGGGTGGCTTAGTTTGCAAAGAACAACCCACAACGGAAAAACCGCTCCGTGTTTGGCCATCATGCTATGCCACCCTGCAACCGCCCACAACAACAACAACAACAACAACCCACCAGTGGCTTAGCATGACGTGTGAACCGGATCAGAGAGAGAGAGAGAGAGAGAGAGAGAGAGAAGTACGTATTATGGAACCTGATCGGCACTGAATAAACTACCTGGCAAAACTGCTAGCATGTCAGAGACAAGCTTCTGAAGCCTTTGCTTGGGCATTTGGAATTGTCTCCCTGCCAACTTATCTGTGAAGATTTAAAACCCACCGAAGGGCGTTTGGCTGATGAGCTGCTACAAGGAAGCCAATTAAGCGGCCTCGTTTGAAGCGAACTCATTTAGTCGCCTTCTGGGGAAGAAGATGGTTAAGAACTGCATGAACTGAGGGCATCGGATTTAATAGAAAGTAACTCACACACACGTACACAGAGAGGCAGGCAAACTGGAACTTACAGTGGTCCAACTCACTGCTCGAATGGACTGGAGGTCCAGGAAGCGAAAAGCACAGCATGGACAGGCAGGGAGGGTTAGTCAAACCCATCCCATGACCATGTGTTCCCCCCCAAAACCACTTCTCCCCAGCAGTGGTTCTCCACTTCTCCTACTAGGCTGGAGCCCTGAATCTTTCACTCGGAGCCCCAGATCTCTGGGAGGTCACCTGCCCCGCCACCCTGCTGTCCATGGGACCTTCCTGAAATAGAGGTACAGGCCCTGATGATCTCTGATGCATCTGATCCCCCTGGATTAGCTGGCTTTTTGTCCACATGTGCTTCACTTCCTGCTGTCTCCCCACCCTTGAATCTTTCTGCCTGAGATTCCCCCCCCCAAGAAATCAAATGCCCTCCTCTCCCCTGTCCATACATCCTTTTTTAAAAATAGGGATGTACTTAGGAGATGGGGGTCCTTTAAAGAAAGACACACAGAGAGAGACTTTAGAGCATGTGTACATTAGCATATGTCAATTTATGCTTTTTTTGTTTGTTTGTCCTGTAGGCCTGAGACCCTGATCCTTTTCCGGTACCTAGCACCATCCCTGCCCAGTCGTCAGTGGGGGGTTACTTCCAATCTTGGAGACCCAGCAGAAAAACAGCTTAGGTGAAGCAGTTTCAGAGTGTGTGGTGGTGTGCTGTGCAGGCTCTCTCCCTTTCCTGCCTGCCTATCCTGCACTTTAATGACCTCACCCCTGCTTTATATGAACTCTGCAGCAACCCAACACTGACACCTGGGTCTGCTGTTATAACATCTCCTTTGGCCACAGCTCCTCCAAGTCCCCTCTTTCCTTCATCCCCACCCCATTGCTGTTTCAGTACAGTTAAAGTACCCCCAGCGGACTTGCGGACTGTATGGTGTGTATCTCAAAAGGGGGATTCCTCTAGATATGTGTGGCAGAAAAACGAAACAAGACAGATAACGGGTTTAACATCACCCAGCCTCTCCCCAGTCTAGCCTGGATTATTTTCATTTCTATCCCATGTGTGCAAATTTCCACCACTTTCATCGCACCCACTCTGACATACAGCCCAGATCTTGTGCACTTGCGACAATCCATTTTTTCACAGAATCACAGAGTTCGGAGGGCCCAATGAGTCCAGACTCCTATGAGAAGTAGGAATTTTGAGGAGAGAAGTATCTTGGGCAAAGGGTTGTGCATCCTCACGCTGCTGATGGATAACAATGCTGTCCTATTTCTCAGAGCCTCCCTAGGGTTGGTCATTTAAAATGGGGAGTAACGGGCAATGCCTTTTGCTTACAGACACTCTGGGATTGCCTTTGAGTCAGACCAGGGACAGGTCTGAGAACACTTTTGCCTGGGAGGACTTGCAAGAGGCAAGATGGATAGCAGGCGCAGCCATTTTAGATTTGGATTTTTTAAAAAGTATCTGTTAATATTTTCAATGTTTATAACAGTTAAATCTCCAATATGATGCAATATCTATTATACACTCTTATTTTGAGAAGGCATTCATTATATTAATCCATCAATAGTTTATTATTAAAACTAATAATCAATTCATACAGATGCATGCTCAAGGTTAGTCAGTATCCTTAAAAGCATATATTACAAAACTCATAATCAAAAACTAGATCAATTTCCAAAAAAGGTTGTTTATAACCAGACGTTGAGTATATATACAGTACATAATTTAAAGTTCTTAGTTTGCCATAAAATGCATATATGAGATTTACTTCTGCATAGACATGTATAGGATTGCACTGCCAAAGTTCCTATGTATATACTTATCCATCTACATTCTATTTTTGTTCCTACTTCAGCTGAGCTCAAATTACAACATCTCAAATAAATATTGATTAATATCCATATTAAATCAAAATGGAATAAATGGTGCCAAGTTTGGGATTTGTATTTTGCAGAACAGGACTCATATTATTCTGAGACTGCTGTGCGCTTGTTTCTGTGCCTGGCTCCATTGCACCTGCTCGAATTATACATTTGTAAATTAACGGATTATTAAAAAGACACTATCTATCTCCAGTGTTCTCTCTCTCCCAAAAGGAAACTGACCCTAATTAAGGACTGCCCTTAATTTCCCAACACTCAAAGAAAGGGGGATAAAACATGATTTTCAAACAAGGACCAACGTTGCATAGCGGCTAGAGCAGCCTTCCCCAACTTGGTGCCCTCCAGATGTGTTGGACTACAACTCCCAGAATCCCACAGCTACGCTGGCTGGGGATCTGGGAGCAGTAGTCCAGCATATCCGGGAGGGTAACAGATTGGGGAAGACTGGGCTAGCATGCAGGACTTTGGGGAGACCCAGATTCAAATTGCCTCTCTGTCTTGATGCTCATTGGGTGACCTTGGACCAATCACTTTCTCAAACCTAACCTCAGGGTTGTTGTGTGGATAAAAATGAAATATTCCCCACCCCACCCCATGAAATCTACCCTAAATTCTCAAAGGATGGGAAAACATTCATTTCAATGGGGCTTGCCCATAAGAAGTTCTCAGTGGATTAGGCCCTTTGATTGAATTAATTCATTCAGAAAACAGCTATTTGGCGGGCTGTTGGGAGCCTGATTCGTGTGCCTTGTTTCCCAGCAGAATTGCTGGGATTTGGGTGTGTGTGTGTGGCAGCAATGGCAGGGACGGGCAGTGCCAAGTACACACACACAAAAAGCGCACAAATTTGCATATGCTAATCTACATATATGTCTGTAAAGGACCCTGTCTCCTAAGGGCACCCCTATTTGTAAAAAGGGATGTATGGACCGGAGAGTGGAGGACATTTGATTTCAGGAAAAAAAACCTCTGGCAGAAAGATTCAAGGGGAGCAGCAGGAGGTGAAGCACATCCAGGGGGATCAGATGTAAGAAAGATCATCAGGACCCCTGTACCTTTCTTTCAGCAAGTGCCCATGGACAGCAGGGTGGTGGGGCAGATGGCCTCCCAGAGATTCGGGGCTCCAAATGAAAGATGTGGGGCTCCAGCCCTAGTGGGCTGCCCCTTAACACTGCCTCTGGGCAGGGACTAGGTGGGGGTGCTGCACAAATGTCCATGATAGGCTGTGTGTTGCCCACCTCTGGGTTAAAGAGTAGTAGTAAGAGGGTGAGTTTCTGCCCCCACAGGCCTTTCAAGGCATACTACGCAGACACAGGGGAGCTGCCTTATATTGAGTTACATCAATGGTCCATCTAGCTCAGTACTGTTGACATTTTGACTAGCAATGGCTTTCCAGGTTTTTAGGCAGGATTCTTTCACAGCCCTACCTGGAGATAGCAGGGGTTGAACCTGAGACTTCCTGCACGCCAAGCATATGAGGTAGGCCCTTCCCCTGGCTAAAGTAGGGACTGAATCTGCATGGATTATATTATGCCAGTGTGGCATAGTGGTGAGAGTGTTGGACTGGGACTCGGGAGATCCGGGTTCTAGTCCCCGCTCGGCCATGAAACTCACTGGGTGACTTTGGGCCAGTCGCTGACTCTCAGCCTAATCTACCTCACAGGGTTGTTGTGAGGATAAAATGGAGAGGAGGATGAGGATTATGTAAGCCGCCTGGGGTTCCTTTCAGGAAAAAAGGTGGGGTATAAATATAAATAAATAAATAAATAAATTTGGCAGGAATCCTCAGTGTAATCGGCAGGGGAGGAATAATCCCCTTTGGTTAAGCCCTCCTCTCCTCGGATCCCTTTCACTCTCCATCTATTAGTTAGGACTTGGGAGGATGGGGAAAGGGAGCAAATGGGGCAAGCAAGCGGGTCACACTACAAGGCTGCGCTGTCACCCCCCCTAATTCCACCCACACTGACCTCTGAAGCCCTCATGGACAATGAGATGGGCATATCAGGGAAGGGAAGGCAGCAGCTCTGTGCACTCTGTCACCTCCTGCCCAGTACTTCACTTCTGTCGTCTCTACGGCCAACAGAATGACAAGCAAGCAAATGGGAAGAACTGGCTTTTATTTACATTGTTTAGTTAATTCATATCCCGCTCATTGTTTAACGCTCCAAACAGCACGTTTCGGGACTGTGAATATATTCCGTTCCAGGGACAGCCATGGAAGCAAAGATGCACAAGGAGTAGGGAACTGGGTGGCCTATGGTTATGGCCCAAGAAATGCTGCCTTGGAGGATGGTTTTCCATCATGTTCACGGCCAAGCTGCATGTAACATGTTTTTTGCATGTAACAGTAGCCCAATGGCCACTTAAAAAATAAATAAATAAAGTGGTGAGAGTGTTGGACTGGGACTCGGGAGATCCGGGTTCTAGTCCCCCGCTCGGCTATGGAGCTCACTGGGTGACTTTGAGCCAGTCACTGACTCTCAGCCTAACCTACCTCACAGGGTTGTTGTTGTGAGGATAAAAGGGAGAGGAGGAGGATTATGTAAGCCGCCTTGGGTTCCTTGCAGCAGGAAAAAAGGCAGGGTATAAATATAATAAATATAATTAATTAATAAATAAATAAAATAGTTTACTGGGGCAAACACCCATTTGATACCTCATGGGAGGAGAGAAACTGTTGGGCGGATTTGAAATGGGTAAAAGGCAGGTGCCAAAAGCACATCCCCCCCCCTCCGCCGCCACTTCCTTCTCCTCTCTCCTCCCAATCATGAGAGCAGCTTTTTCAGCAAAAAGAAAAGAAAGAGGAGGGCCTTCAGGTTCCCATGTAGTTTGGCCCTGAAAGATAATGGGATTAAGGAGGACCTTTTTCCTTAGATCAGACTGACTGTGTCAGCTGTGGAGGTTCCCCCTCCTGCCCTATTCATGCTTGCTGTGTGTGGCTTGGCTCACTTGCTTGCACCGTCTGATGCTCTTTGCTTCACAATGCCTTTTCTGCTGTGTCCCTGCTCTCTGCTTTGGATGCACTGTGGACTGGATTACATAGCCCAGCCTTACCCAAGCTGGTGACCTCAGATGTGTTGGACTGCAACTCCCACCATTCCCAGTGGCCAGGAATGATGGGAGTTGTGATCCAAACACATCTAGAGGGCACAAGGTTGGAGAAGGCTGGCATAACCTGACTGATGGCTTCCCCATTTGGCTGAGGACTCTCGGGACTAGTTGGCCTTTTGGTCTTTCAACTCTGTGACTGGGTTCACACGACATGCTAAGCCTCAGTAGGTTAAGTGACAGAGTGGCTTAGATGTGTTGTCTGAACCCTGCATGGTGGTTTATAAGCCAACCTGGTGTGGCTTATAAACCATCTTGCTAAGCCATGGCTTGCAGTAGGGTTAAGAAAACCCTAGTAGGTTTAGCATGTATGTTGTCTGAACCCGGACAACAGATTAACCCAATGAGAAGCCAAAAAGGCACAGAGCCCCTTGGCAAGAGCGGCAAAAAAGGGCTGCCACTCTTGCCGTTAAAGCTATCAAATGTAGAGCAAATTATTTGGATACCCTTGCTGTGGAGTGCTATAAAGATTCAGAGACATTAATGTAAGGTGATTGACTTGATGCTAAGGGTTTCTATATGCCATTTTATTGTTGCCCTTTTATCCTATTTTTAAAGGTTTCATATGTATTTTATAGTTTTTCTGTTTTAACGTTATGTGTATTTTAATATTGTAGTGCAATGATCTTTAGATTGAGCAATAAACATATTCTTCTGCTTCTTGCCATGAGGCTAGCAAAGGGTGCTTTCCATTCCCCCCCCCCAACTTTTAAAAAATGTAAAAAAAAATTAGTTAGCAGTGGGCTACAAAGTTCCAACTTGGCATGGACACTTGTCTGAATGGACACAGTGTCCGTGCCAAAATGGAACTTTGTAGCCCACTGCTACCTATTTCTTTTACATTTTTTAAAAAAAAAAAGGTTGGGGGGGAGTGGAAATCACCCTTTGCAGCAGAATCTTTGGGTTCGGGGGGGGGCTCATGTCCCCCTGGGTTGCCCTCACTTTTCCCAAGTGTGGGTAACCCAGAGGCACAAGGGTTCCCCTAAAAAAAAACCAAGATCCTAAAAAAAGGTGTTTTGGCCTTTTGGGGGATACTCCTTCAATTCTCCCCTTCCATGCAGTTTTTTTTTTTTTGCAGGTGCTGGGAAACCCCAACGGTCCCCTCCGTTTTGCCATTTACCCCAAGTCGATAGCACCTCAGAAAGTGGCAAAACCAGAGGGAATCCCTTGTGCTGGGGTGGGGATTAGTGCAAACAACAGCTTGGGTGGGTGGGTGCTTCTGTGGTATACCCTGGGATACCTGCAGGAGACTGATGAGGGAAGAGGGTGTTGGAGATGGCCAGGGAACCCTGCTGTGTCCAATCATTAGTCAGGCACAGTGGGGGGGGGGAGGCAAATTTAAGCCCTGCAGAGGCTTCAGAGCCTCTGTGGGCTTACGAGTGTTTTGTGAACCCAGCCTATGAGTGTAGAAGCAGGACTGCTATTTAGCAGAGGAAAAGAACCAAGCCTGGCCACATGTCTGAAGTTTGTATTTTCTTTTAGTAAGGGTTTGGAATGGTGGCGACTCGCGAGCATACCAGGCTTTCCCCCTTCTGTAACAGCAAGGGAAGAAGCAGCTGTCAGATTAAGCAAAAAATAAATACATGAAATGCTCTTCAATATTGTATGGCTAAAACGGTTCTCCATGTTTAGAGGGGCTTGCATATGCCCAATTTTAATATCAAACCAAGACAGGATCTTGAATAATAAATACTTCTGTAAGCCCAGCAATGAAGAAGAAGTTGAACGCCACCTCTGGAGATGGTTCCGTTTCTGTGAATTAGCGAATGCAACTGATCCAGGAGAGGGGGGAGAGGGCTAAATCGCCGTGCCAAATTGTGGCGATGCCTGCCAAGGCCTGGATTGCTGGGTTGTGCTGGCAAGGCCAATGGTGACAGCCGAGTCTGACAAGCATGAATTGAAAGTTTACCCTTGCCAACCTGGCAGTGGATGGGGCAGAAGGGCAGAGCTTGCTGTTGGCAGAGCACATACGCTGGCAGCCACCCTCTCTTTGATAGGCTGAGAGCAAAGAGTCTTATGGAGCTCCTCAGAAAGACAGGAAACATTCCAAACATTTCAAGGAGAACTGGCACCTGGGCCGTCAATTCTGTTCTGACTGCAACCGTCAGGCAAGCAACATTACCTCAAGAGGGAAAGGCTGTGTGCCGCATGGAGAAGTATCCTAGCACAGGAATATAAAGAGTCTTTTTATCTTTTGAGGTTTTTTTTTTAAATAGCTTTTATTTTTCAGAAGATGTCTTCATTTTTAACAAGAGGAAGAGACGAACACATACGCGTCATCAGACGAGAAGACAAATACTTGCAGTGCAATGTGAAAAAGTAATCACATCAGATTTAAAGGACTGATGTCTTCACTACTTGCAGGACTAGCTTTCTCGTGCGTGATAATGATCAACAAGCAATCCCATCACCCTCCTGTTCCCGCTACCCTTACAAATTATGAAATAAATATGGATTTCAAACATTCAGGTGTGGTATATGAGGAAATTTTTTATATAGACAAAGTTTTGAGTCAATTCTAAAGATCAACTTTAAAAATAAATAGTAGGATGTCAACCTAGTTTGACATTTGTAATGGGTTTGGGCACATTTTATGAAGGCTCCAGTAGCACTTACCTGACAACAGAATCAGAACAGGCCTAAACCCCAACAGTTGGGCAAAATATATATCTATATATAATATACTTCAATGACCTAGGTAGGCAGTCCAATCCTATGGGCCCAAATGACAACCCCCTACTTCTGAAGTAATTCAATAGTGCCCCCTAGAGCATATAAGTTGGCACCATGCCAGGAAACCTGAATATATTTCTCTCTCCTTTTTGTTCCCCACCATACATCCAAAACCTAAGCTCTTTTAAAATATATAATAGTCTACCTGGTTCAAACTGGCTGGCTCTTTTGAGATACCAGTTCAGGTTCCTTAAAGTGGGTCTAGCCACTAAGCAATTTTCTGATTTGCTGGTTGGACCCCTGACAACAGAAATGGAGGGTATAACACCATTCCACAAAACAATCAGTCTCCGCTAAGGGGCTGGTTCTTACTGAACTCAGATTCTAATAAAATATGCTCTGAAAGACTCTACTCAAGTAGATAACATGTAACAAGCTAAGAGTGCAATCCTAAAGAGGAGGGGATTCAGAACACAGACCACTCCAATATCAGAGACTCCAATTTTTCCTAAGCCTTACTGGGCTCTTGCTGGCAGGGTGGAAGTAACAACAAAGTCATCGGGGTGGTGGTTTCCCACTCCCTAGGGTTTTATTCCTCGGTAACACAAAAATCCCTTGCATTATAAGCAATGAGAGGGGAGACCAGCTTTTGAACTTGTCTAAATGCTTCCTTGTGTTGATGGTATGTTTGGGGGCTAAGAGGGCTGTAGATCCTGCAGGTCCATGGTTGCTCCCTCCCTGCCCACCGGCATGCCCCTAGCATGCTCCTTTTTCTCTCTTCCCAAGGTTAGGGTTCCTACCTCACAAAGGGAATCTCAGGAATCTCCACAATGGCTGGGAGGGACCAGGGCCCCCCCTCCAAAATCGGGGGGGGGGAACCCTCCAAGATTAGAGCAATGTCTAAGAGGGATTTTCCCAATCAATCCTATGTCCCCAGGATTAGGATTGCTCTCTCAGTTAGATTGACTCTATTGATTTTATTTGGAATCCTATGTGTGATTGTTGCCTTCTCTTGTTCCCCCCTGCCGCCCCTTCCAACCCAGATAAATTCCTGTTTTATAGTTGAACATTTGACTGTGTTTTAAAAGGGAATTTCTCACAAAAAACCCTTTCTCATGTGAAGTACTGCATGACTGCAATGCTACCACTTGTGTTCTTAGGATTTTCACAATGTTTTTGTTCAGTTCTGAAGTGCCTGTCTTTCTATTTTTTTCTTTTGTGATAGAGTTCAGAAACTCCCCAACCAGCTGGACAGGCTAAGGTGTGTCAGGAGGTTCAACCTGACTGGTGTCAGTCTATCAGTAATTCTTTTTTGGGGAGCCCTTGTAAAAAAATAAATGGGTCCACCAGTAGGGAAAGTCATCCCTCCTCCCAAATCTGTAACAGCCCACTAAAATGCCTAGCACTGCCCAGTTGCTTGTACCAGTGCAATGTAGTCAGCTATCCTATCCTCACTTCATACATTTCATCATAGAGTTGGGAGGGGCCTACAAGGCCATTGAGTCCAACCCCCTGCTCAATGCAGGAAACTAGAGGAGGGGTAATAACTAGGCCTGACCCTGTTTAGCTTTCCATGCTCAGACAAGCTGAGCCAGCGTAAGCCACAGGCCTGTTTGCTACAACACAATCCCACACTAACAGCATTGAAGGAAAGTTAAACTCAGCAACAGTGAAAACCGCTCCCATAATGTCCACGGTTGGCTTGGTGGAAGATCTTGAACCGTAACCTTGCCTGAATCACTGAGGGAGGGAGAACCCAATGAAGACCATTGGGGAAGTGCATCCAATTGTGAACTCATTTAAATGTAGAGATGGAGGAGTGTGAGTGTGTGTATGTGTGTTGGGATGGTGGTGGTACCTCTCTGCATTCAAAACTGTCACAGAAACAGACACACAGCTGAAATAATTTGCAGAATAAAAAGCTTTTATTCAGCATTGTCTGTGGTGGAGTACACTGTGGCAGCATCTCACAGCATCATCTGGTATCCCACTGCTCACCATAATCCTCTTTTGATCCTTGCTCACAGTAGTCCCTTCTTTTGGTGTTTTTTTAGTAGCGTGTGATGGAGAATTAGATTGTCTGTGGAGAACAAAAAAGGGTGCATGGTAATAGTGGAGCCAAATGACTTGCTCTGAATTGGACCATTCCAGCAACTATGGACTCATTGAAGGAGAAAGAGTGGCTGTCATCTGTGTAGGAGCTTCCCATTCTATCTCCTCCCCGGTGAGCGTGTGCTCATCTGATGTGCTCTCATCCGATTTGGGGCTACTTTGGAGAGGGCAGCGGGGGAATTATGGCATTGGCATGATGGTACTCACCTTTCCATTAGAGCATATCGCTTGGAACAAGCTTCCAATCACAGTCTCATCTACTGCATGTCCTCCTGAAAGGAATGATAGAACAGAGATGCATGTCTGGCCACAGGGCTAACGGATATATCAACAGTGTGGTGGTATCAGGGCCGGTGCTACCATTAGGGCAACTAGGCAGCTGCCTAGGGCGCAGGGCTAAAGGGGGCGCCAGAAACGCCTTGAAAAAAAATACAGCGCTCTCAAGTGGGAGGGGGCGCGCTAAATATCTGATCTTGCCTAGGGCACCAAACTGCCTTGCACCGGTCCTGGGTGGTGTCCACAACCATGGGAGCCCCAGGGCCTGAATACCTTCTCGAGGGCATTTTGGGAGATGTGGAGGTTGGTGTCAGAACTCAAGCCGACAACGAATCCTGAAAATGGGACCTAAGGGGTGTTCAGGTAGCAGGGATTCAACCTGGGTGCCACCACCCAGCTCTGGCCAAAGAAAGAAACTGCAAAAATAGCAAGGAAGGCTCAACAATAGGCCAGAGTGGCTGAGGTGATTATTACCCCAACTCCCTCCATTGCCTATAAAAGCTGCAGGGCCCAGCTTGTATGCTGGTCTAAGCAGCAATGACACTCTGCTCCTGCTGCTGGCTATAGGCCTGCTTTGCCTAGCTTCAGATCCAACGTTTCTTGTCCAGATGCATCCCAGAGCACCGCCAGGGTGTTCAGAGCATACTGACCAGGTATCTTCTTCGTGGACACCACTTCTCTTGTGGTTTCCCAACTCAGTGCAGGAAAGCCGTTAGAGCCCCACATATGCCTCCCCAACTCCCCCATATCCTCATGAAGGGCTTTTGGTGTTCCCGTGACCCCAGATACCCAGCTCAGTTCCATCATCGTTTACTGGAGGAGGAAGTGCTGGCCGGGGATTGTGTGCTTGGGGATGCTCCTTTCCCTTTGCTTGCTCACCTGTTGTCAGGGTTGGGCCATGGACAGCAGTCTGGAGAGTGTCTCAGGAGCTGGGAGCCAGAACCGAAATGCAATCAGGATCCGAGGGCAAACCAGAAGGCAGAATCAGAGAATGAGCCAGGCGTCTGAACCAAGAGCAAGACCAGGAATACAAGATGTGCTAGAGCACAGACAGTCTTCACTGCCCAAGCAAGGGTCAACTGGAAAAGAAAGTTCTTAATACTCCTTCCTGCCCAGAAGGAGCCAATGGCCAACCTGGGCAGGTAGAGCCAGGCCCAATCTGGAAAGCTGTTCCCCAGGAGGCTGCAGTTATATGGTTTACCATAAGGGGCAGTCAGGGGAACTTTGTCCCTGAATCCTACTGTTACAGATACAGCATTGAGCTTCCTGGTGTGTCTTTGTGTTCAGGATCATAAGGTAATGTACCTGTGGGGAATTTGAGAACACCTTTGCTGTATATCTGACCTTTCCATTCCGTGGGGTTCTATTCTCATTGATGGGCTAAGCCCGTGTCTGTGCTGTACCACTTCAGACTGCAGGTGGGGACTCACATGACTGAATTCTCCACATTCAAATTCCCTCCAAATAAGAAAACCCAAATGCTAGGGAGAAAGCTAGGCTAGAAACCTTCACCCTGACATGCTAGCTTTCTATGTGGAGGGAATTTTCAATCATGTGAGCCCCCACCTGCAATCTGAACAAGTGCCAGACATATTTAAAAAACATTTGTAGATCATCTTTCCACACAATGTCCAAGGTGGCTAAGCTATTTACTGTTTCAATGAGAACTACACCTCTGTTGATCTTGGTTACTCGCTGTTCACTGTTTGTACAAGTGCTCCCTGTTGCACTTGCAGCTTCATTATCCATACTCCGTCACTTGTGTACTCAGCACTTCCATAGCACTTAGTATTATAGTTAAGGAGGACCAAGTACTTTGTGTAGTGATTTCATTATGGCTGAAACTGCACTACATGGTAGAGGCATGATTGTCCAAGAAATAGTGCCAGAAGCAAGTATTCCCCCCCAAATTAAGAAATGCAGGGCCAAAATGAAAATTTATTTTGTATGATTATGATTATGATTATTAACCCGCCTTTTCCCCTATACTGGGACTCAAGGTGGCTCAATTATCATATAGCAGTGATGGCGAACCTTTTTGAGCCCGAGTGCCCAAACTGCAACACAAAACCAACTTATTTATTTCAAAGTGCCTTAAATGTGGCAAGAAGGAGGAGGGGGCACTAGCTAATCGCGCCCCGCTCTGTTTCAGGGCATGGCTCTTCACCGGGCGTGCAAAGATTCGGGCGCGCGCGTGCTGTGCTTCTGAGCTGTCTGTTCAGTTAGAAGGAGGGCTGGGTGCCTGCGCAGTCCGCTTCTGGGGGTGGAGATGCTGGAGTGTGTGCCTGTCTGTGGAGGCCAGCGAGGAATGAGTGGAGAGGAGTTACTATGGAAACCCGACGCTGAATGCAGAAGGGGACGGTCTTTTCGCGATCTGGCGACCAATGGCTCGAGTGCCCACAGAGGGGTCCCTGCGTGCCAGCTGTGGCACGCGTGCCATAGGTTCGCCATCACTGTCATATAGTATCAAATTAACTGAGAGCTGTCCCCTGTCAATTTAGTCAGGGAGAGGAGGAAAAATAAGGCAACAGATATCTATATGCAAGATGATATGGAATATGTGCATAACCTGCAATTCTCCCCATGCTGTAGATGTTTGAAACCCAAAATGTGCCTTAGGAGTATACCACTATCACTTGCTAAGGGGCAACAACAGAGGAAGGACATAGAATCATGGAATCATAGAAAAGTAGAGTTGGAAGGGGCCTACAGGGCTATCGAGTCCAACCCCCTGCTCAATGCAGGAATCCAGGTAAAAACATTCCTGACAGATGGCTGTCCAGCTGCACCTTGAATGCCTCCAGATTGGGAGAGCCCACCACCTCCCTAGGCACCGGTAGTTGGTTCCATTGTCTTATTGCTCTGACAGTCAGGATTTTTTTCCTGATGTTTAGGTGGAATCTAGGTTCCTGATCTTCATGTCCTGTTTGTGGACTTCCTGGGGCCATTTGGTTGGCTACTGTGGGAAGCAGGTAGACAGACTAGATGGACTTTGGTCTGATCTTTTCTTATGCAGCAAGGAAGACTGATAGTGCTCTACGTCTTTTACACAGTGCAGAAGACATCTACACTTTCCGATCAGGCCTATAGCCTCTCTGGAAGGAAGATATGCTAAAATCCTGGTTAACAAATGCCAGTGACCAACAGTGCGTAGAGCAACCTCCCACAGCCTGGCTCCCTCTGGACGTGTTAGACTACAATTCCCCTCATCCCCAGCCAGCACAACCATGTTGACTGGGGATGGTGGGAGTTGTAGTCCAACTCAGCTGGAAGGTAGCAGGCTGGTGAGGCTGGTGTGGAGGGGATGTCATTCACGGATTATATTGTCCACTGCACGCCTTCCCAAAAGGAAAGTCTTTCAGATATTCCCAGAAGGACTGTGTCTGGGAAAGCTTGTCAGTCGTAATGCAACAAGAGGGAGTTTGTAATACATAAAGTAGCTTTAATGTGCTTGCTGCTCAGCAAAATCAAGCAGAAATGTCTTCTACTAAATGCTGTTGTTTGTTTCAGAGCCCATTTGTCCTGAGTTGAATTTGGATCTGGATTGCTTTTCTCAGGCTGCACGTGCTTTTTCCTTGACGAATTAGAGCAGTGTTCTCCAACCTTGGGTCCCCAGATGTTTTTGGCCTACAACTATGCTATGCTGGCTGGGGCATGCTGGGAGTTGTAGGCCAAAAACATCTGGGGACCCAAGGTTGAATTAGAGAATGGATGGGTTAGCACGACACAACAACCCACACTGTGGCACAAATCATGCAGTGTGGGTTGTCGGACCAATCGCTACCCCAGGCCAAAAGGGTCTTGCCATCGTGGCGGGCTGCCGCCTACTCGCAAGTTGGTTGGTGGCAGCGATCGCAGCTCCAGCACTCCTAGCTGCCGCATCATGCCCCAGTGTGTTGGGGCATGGCACAGTAGGGAAGAGCGAGGGAGCAGTACATCACTTCACACTTGCTTACACTGAACCGCATTTGGCATTTTAATGCCCATTCTCCCAGTTTGCAGAGATCCTTCTGGAGCTCTTCACAATCCCTTTTTTGTTTTAACCACCCTAAATAATTTGGTGTCCTCGGCAAACTTTGTCATCTCATTGCGCTCACGCCTGATTCCAGATAATTTACAAACAAGTTAAAATGCATTGGTCCGATTCCGAATTCAGATCCCTGTGGGACCCCACTGTAACATCCCTTCATTGCGAGAATTGACCGTGTATTGCTACTCTCTGCTTTCTGTTCTTTAACCAGTTACTGATCCATAAGATGATAAAGGGACTGGAACCAAGGCCCTATGAGGAGAGACTGAAAGAACTGGGCATGTTTAGCCTTCAGAAGAGGAGACTGAGGGGAGATATGATCGCACTCTTCCAGTACTTGAAGGGTTGTCACACAGAGGAGGGCCAGGATCTCTTCTCGATCATCCCAGTTTGCAGGACACGGAATAATGGGCTCAAGTGACAGGAACCCAGATTCCACCTAAACATCAGGAAAAATTTCCTAACTGTCAGAGCAATAAGACAATGGAATCAACTACCTAGGGAGGTGGTGGGCTCTCCCACTCTGGAGGCATTCAAGGTGCAACTGGACAGCCATCTCTCAGGGATGCTTTGACCTGGATTCCTGCATTGAGCAGGGGGTTGGACTCGATGGCCTGGTAGGCCCCTTCCAACTCTACTTTTCTATGATTCTATAAGAGGATAGTTCCTCTTATTCCATGACTGCTAAGTTTATTCAGGAGTCGTTGTCAAATAGGACTGCCTCTAGCTGAAATAGCATGCAGCAACAAGTAATCACATGTCCTGCCTGCCTCTGCACAAGGAGACAAGAGCAAGTTCACAAATAACAGCCGGAAAGCTGGAGCAGAGCACACATATATCTCTTCAATAATCATCAGAAGGTCACAAGTTCTTGCTTTGTTGCTGGAGAACCACAGAGGGCTGTGTCTTAGTGGAATGGCCCTGCATGTGAGCACCCCAGAGGCATCTGGCTGGTTGCTGCTGGAAATTGAAGGGTAAACTAGATCTGATCCAGCAAGACAATCCTTGTGTTCTCTTCTCGATCCATTTTCATAGATCATAGAGTTGGAAGGAGCCTACAAGGCTATCGAGTCCAACCCCCTGCTCAATGCAGGAAACTAGAGGAGGGGTCTCCCATCCAAGTAATAACCAGGCCTGACCCTGCTTAGCTTTCCACACTCAGACAAGCTGAGTCAATGTAAGCCACAGGCCTGTATCTTCTTCATTCCTTATAATCCCTTGGCCTGTATGATTTTTATTCCTCTCCCAATCCATTTTGTCTCCCCACAAATAAAATTATTTCTATGGTTTAGGTTTACCAGTCATGTTTCTTCATTATTGTGCTACCGTATTTATTTTTTTAATGACCTCTGGGCAGGGGTATGTGTTCTCCATATTAAACAATAACAACATTTAAATTAAAATTCTGCACCAAGAAAAGTTAAGTTCAGTGCCTAGTATAAATTAAACAAATTTAGCTATTTTAAAAATACAATTTCTCATATTGCAAGATCTGCCATATTTGCTCTTTTGCATAATTTATTCTGGTCCTGCTGATCATGGGGAGTGGGGGAGAAGTTATGCATGGAAATGAAGCCCCACACCAAAGCACTGGGAAACTTATTCAGCCATCTCTCTGATTTCTGAAATTTCACCAGACACTACTCCAAGGGGCAATCTACACCTAACAGTTATTGCCACACTGGGTTGCTTCTGTAACTTTTCAGTTCCGGTTGCATTTGTCTTGTGTTCTTGTTCTTCTTTTCTTCCATAATTTCCTGGACTACCTTTATTACGATTTCCCCTGTTATTGCGATTCACTATCACAGTACGTGGCTATGTGTGTTCTCACCGGACACTGTTGTTGCCTGTCTCGGTGTGGCTACGAAATTGTCCTAAGTGGTGTTAGACAATGGTTTTTGAGGGGCAGGGAACTTTCGGCTTTTGTCTCTCAAAGCTGTATGGGGCTTCGGCAAAGCAGAGATTGCTTTCCTGCCTCTCCCGCCATGGCTTCTCTCTCTTGCAAAGTGAACTGGAGAGTAAGTGCTCTCCCCCTCCCCTCCCTCCGTCTTGAAAAAAATAAAGTTTTGAATGCCCCTTTCAACCCCCTGCCCCAAAGTACAACTAGCTGTAAATGAGCCAAAATGTATGACTACTCAGAAGTAAATCACATTATCTTCAATTGCCTTGCACAGAAGTAAATCACAAAGCGAATAGGAGCTATCCAGGCTTCGTGGAAACAGCAGCAACACCGAGATTGCTTTCCCACCGCCCTCCTTCCCCACGGCTTCTCTCTGCATGTCTACTGAGAAGTAAATCACATTATCTTCAATGGCCTTGCTCAGAAGTAAATCACATTGATTTCAATGGAGCTTATGCTTGGGAAACTTGGCAGGGGAGGAAGACTGCTTTGGGAAATTGGTTTTGGGGGAGGGGAATAGGCGTGCTGATCCTGTTGGCTTCACCCCACGGGAGGACAGTGGAGGCGGCGCAGCCTCCCTCTCTCTTCCCTTCTCCTTCTCCATGATTTTTTTGTGGGGGGGCAGGAGGAACCTTTTTCCCTTTTTTAAAAAAACATCTTGCTCATGCGCTCCTTGGCTCCTGCGCATAGATGATGAACCAAAAAACAACAACAAACCCCTTTCTATGAAAGGGTCATTTCCACTGCATATGCAAGGCAACACCCAGTATTACTGCTATGGAGTTTAGGTGTGGGGGCAGCAGAATGTGGTACATTTAATGAAAGTGTGCACTGTGAGTAGCGGCTGCGTAACGTAAATATAGCAGTACTGTGATGCTAACTTGACGATATACCAGGTAGTGTAGATCTGGCCCTAGTCTTTCAGCTATAGTTCAACCATAAGGACTAGAAACTTATGTGTATGTAGGTTTAATCATGAAAGGTGCGATTCTCGGGAAGCTGAATTCTACAACCCAGTACCTCATTCTGCGCTTCTTCTGTGCTCCTGGAGAATTGCTGCATATATACAGCCCTGTCTATAAACTTATGATATATAGCCCGCCTACCCCACACTTAGGCCAAGCCACAGCCAATGCTGGTGGCACTGCTAGAAATTACTGTTGCATTTACCCTCTTGACCAATAGATCCTGAGCACACACACACACCGCCACAGGGCACCTCCATGTCCGATAATAACAGAAGAGGTGTAAGATTAATTATGGGAAGCAGATGCTCCGGACTGCATAGGATTGTTGGTGCTAATCTGCTAAGGATATAATTAAGCTACGTATATAAATCACCAACGTTCCTCTGAGCTTGGATTTGCTCTAGCCATCTGATGTGGAAATAAATTTCCAAGCACATTGTCTATTTAATTTAGAGTGTAGGACACCAGAGATGATGATGAAGCCTTTCTCTGGGATTTGCACAAGGAGGTGGCGGTGCAGAAACCAACCGCAGCATGAAAAACAAGAAGCAGAGTTCTAGAACTCAGCGTTCCTAAAAAGGGAGAGTTCCGAGTGCTTGTTCTTCACACCACAGTTTTGCCAAATGTTCAAGCCGGTGGACAGGCAAGTTCTATGCACAGATGGAAAGACAGGAGCAAGGCTGGAGGCTGGCAGGCCAAAAACCAGCAGTCTGGCAGTGCCAAGGGAGCACCCGCTGGTCTCCCTCATTAACAAATTGCCCAGACTGAGGAAATACAACCAATCTGGGAGCTTTATATCAGATAGTAGCACCGGATTGGTCCTCTGGTGTCACCTGACTCCCTGGGCTAGGATGATTCTCTCTTGCTGTGCCCATGTGCCAACTGGAACTCCTGGAACTTCTCTTCTCCAAACACTAACCCTGGTGGAGTCTGGGCCTGATCAGCAGGGCTCCCAGACAGAGCCCCATAGCGCCTGACACGTCCCTACACGGTTAAATTTGGTTATTTTAACTGGGCTTGTGGCTCACCCCATCCCAAAAGCTCAGGGCAGATTAACAATATTTTAATTATTCTAGGCAGAATCCATGTTGTGTGAGCAGACTTCCACTAGCATAACCAGACTTTCTCTTCCTCCCTGCAGTACCCAACCCCATGGGGAGATTTTGAGGGCATGGGGGGGGGGGCTGAAAGGAGAATCACCCCTTACCCATTCCATTGACAGAAGCACAATGGTCAGTGGGATGCGCTAATCGGATTTCACCCCATATCCTAACCTCCCCTAGCTACTCACCCATCCCTGCCTCACAAAAAGCATGGGTAAACAAACAGAAGAACAACCACATCATCCTGTGATAGTTGACCTGTTTCAGTTGGGCAAGGCAGCTTTCCTGAACTAACCTGGCCTCACTTCGCCTGCTCTGCCACACCCCTCTGCGTTTCCTCAACTTATTCCCACAACTTACTTGTCACTTTTGCCACACTGGTCTTGTCTGTTTAACAGAGACTGTAAGCCCTCTGGGGCAGAGACTGTGTCACTCCTATGTTCTGTACAGCACCAAGTTGGCACTATCAAACTGTTAGAAAAAATAAATAGTGCTAGCAGTAACTAGAATTGTACAACAAGAATGAAAAGATTTCATGTTCCCTCTTCCCCCAGTGGGATGACATTCTGGAGCAAGTTTACAGTTGAATTTTCCATTTCCTACATTCAAAGAGGATATTTATAAGTCTCTACAGAAATGAGAATTCTGATGACATTTGCCAATCTAAACTATGTACTTTTACTGTTAGTGCAATGGCTCACACAGCATTTGCCAATCTGTTGCCCCCATGCTATTTCTGCCGTTTTATTCTGAGTTTTTCCAGATGTCTTTTATGATGGGGATTTATTTGTTTGCAGTTTCCACGCGGTGTGTGTGGGGGTGTTGTCATTTTTTGGGTCAGCGTGCTTCAAACTCACAGTATTATATTTTGTTGGCGACTCTTGCTTCCAGCTTTTGGTCTGCCTTCTTTTTTTGCTATTGTTTCAGGTATGTACTGGCCAGGTGGCACTGTACGTAAGACTGGTGAGAGTAATCCATCACCTTTGACCTTGGGGGGGAAGTGATTTGCCACTTGGAAATTCTTCATCCTCCATTTCCTATTTGACACTGATGGGGGTGGGTTGGTAGGAAATTGTGTGTGTGTGTGTGTGGCTTTGTTTTAATGCGCATCTATACACCTGCAGAGCTGTGCATAATTTCTGTTTCTTGAAACCTTTATTCCTATTTTGTGTTTTCCACTTTTAACAATGCAATCCTATGCTACTGCACAGCTGCACATGTGTTATTGTTGTTGTTATTTTAATGAAACATTTATCCCACAAATGAGGCACATCAGCATTAAGTTGTGGCACTGCATTGCATTACACACAGAGGTGGCAATGCACAAATGACTGTCAAAACTCCTCCCAGTTCTTGCACCCTGGGTACATTATGAGTTTATGTATGGCCCTTGCTTGCATTATAAACAAGTCATACGTTGTGCGGTATTCACTAACATGTGCTACAGCGATGCCTTGTTTACGAAAAGGCATCCAGTGTAAATCGTACCTTAATGGGGCCTGGGGCATGCTGGGAGTTGTAGGCCAAAAACATCTGGGGACCCAAGGTTGGAGAACACTGCTCTGGAGGAAGGAGAGCACTGGAATTTATTTATTTATTTTATTATATTTATGAATCGCCCATCTGGCCAGACATCCGGCCACTCTGAGTGATGTACAATCCAATAAAATACAAGAGGGGGGGACACACAGACACACAGTATAAAACACAATTAAAAACAGAACAAAACTTAAAAATCCTAACCCACCCCATATTCCCGCCTGAAAAGCCACGTTTTTAATGCACGGCGGAAGCTAATCAAGGAAGGGGCATGGCGGAGGTCACTGGGGAGAGAGTTCCATAAATTGGGGGCTGCCACAGAAAAGGCCCTCCTCCTAGTCCCCACCAGCCTGGTTTCTCTGGCTGATGGGACAGGGAGAAGGCCGTCCGTGGCAGATCTTGTTGAGCGGCCTACTTGATGTTGCTGGAGGCGCTCCTTGAGATATATTGGACCGGAGCCATACAGGGTTTTAAAGGTCAACGCCAACACCTTGAATTCGGCTCGGCAAACAACTGGTAGCCAGTGCAACTCTTTGAGCACCGGAGTGATGCGATCACGCTGGCGGCAACCTTTAATCAGGCGAGCTGCTGCATTCTGTACCAGCTGCAACTTCCAAACCATCTTCCAGGGTAACCCCACGTAGAGTGCATTACAGTAGTCTAGGCGAGAGGAGACCAAGGCATGAACCACTGATGGGAGCAGATGATTAGGAAGGTAGGGGCGCAACTGCCGTATCAGATGGAGCTGATACAGCGCCGCCCAGCTCACAGCTGACACCTGAGCCTCCATGGACAGCTGGGAGTCTAGAATGACCCCCAAGCTGCGGACCTGGTCCTTCAGGGGTAGATGTAGCCCATTCAGCACCAGATCAACATCCCCTAACCTTCCCCTGTCTCCCACCAGAAGTACGTACCTTAGTCTTGTTGGGGTTCAGTTTCAGCATGTTTTCTCCCATCCAGCCACCCACTGCCTCCAGGCACTTGGACAGGGTCTCAACGGCCAACCTTGGTGAAGACTTGAAGGAGAGGTAGAGCTGCGTGTCATCCGCATATTGATGACAGCGCACCCCAAACCTCCTGATGATAGCTCCCAGTGGCTTCAGGTAGATGTTAAATAACATCGGGGAGAGGGTGGAACCCTGCAGCACCCCACAAGTGAGCGGCCGAGGGTCCGAAGCCTCCTCCCCGAGAACTACCCTCTGGTACCTTCCAGAGAGGAAGGACCGGAACCACTGCAATACAGTGCCTCCCAAGCCCAAGCCCTCCAGGCGGTCCAGGAGGATACCATGGTCAACGGTATCAAAAGCCGCTGAGAGAGCGAGAAGGACTAGAAAAGGGCATTCACCCCTATCCTCATATCATCCACCAAGGCGACCAAGGCCGTTTCTATCCCATGTCCAGGCCTGAAGCCCGACTGGCATGGATCTAAATAATCGGCTTCATCTAAATGTGCCTTCAACTAAGCCCCCACCACTCGCTCACTCAGCTTGCCCAGAAATGGCAAATTGGAGACTAGGCGAAAGTTGTTCAAATCTTGGGGATCTAAGGAGGGCTTCTTTAGAAGCGGTCTTATTACTGCCTCCTTAAGGGCTGATGGCATCACTCCCTCCTCGAGGGAGGCATTCACTACCGCCCTGATCTCCCCACCCAGTTTTTCCTGCAGCTCATAACAAGCCAGGACGGGCAAGGATCAAGCAAGAAGAAAGCACCTTGTCCACTTCACCAGAAGGAAGAAGCTGGAACCGATTCCACAAAACTGGACTGCCACTGGCCTCCTCCCGTTCACCCACTGTGTCCACGACGCACGGAATCCCACTCCTAATCCGATCAATTTTATCTGCAAAGTGCTTCGCTAAAGCCTCACAGGAGGCTTTAGACTGTTCCAACGGATCCGGAGCAACTGGACCGACCAGGCTCTGGACCACTTGGAACAGCCTCCTGGGGCAGCACTCCACAGACACGATGGAGGCAGCATAGAAATTCTTCTTTGCTGCCTTCACCGTCACATGGTAGGCTGAAGATGCAGCTCTGACCTGTGTCCGATCGTCTTCAGAGTGGGATTTACGCCATCGGCGCTCTAGCCTTCTCACCTCCCGCTTCAGAGCTCACAGCGATGGAGTAAACCAAGGTGCCGTGCGAGCTCTGTTCAGGTGAAGAGGGCGCTTCGGGGCAACTTGGTCTAATGCCCTGGTGATTGCAGCATTCCAGTCATCCACCAGAGTCTCGACCGAGCTACCGTTTGGATGCTCCAGTTCCCCTAGCCGCTAGCGCGTTCAGGAATCCATCCGGATCCATAAGACGCCTGGGGCGGATCATCCTAATAGGTCCCTCACCCCTGCAGAGGGGTTGTGGCACCAAGAAATCCAACCCTACCAGATAGTGATCTGACCATGACAAGGGGGTGGTGTATATACCCCCGATTTCCAGATCATTTCCTCCCTCTCCGGAAACGAAAACCAAGTCTAGCACATGACCGGCTACATGGGTAGGTCCAGTTGATACAGGGTGCAGCTCCCAGGAAGCCATGGTCTTCATGAAGTCCCGAGGTGCCCCGATGATGGCAGCCTCCGAGTGTATGTTGAAGTCCCCCAGCACCAATAGCCTGATGGTGCCTTTGCAATTGTTTGCTTACCAAGGCAGATACTGGGCACAGAAATAAGCATGCAGGCAAGCAGTACTAATTCTAAAATTAACAAACACATCGCATGCGCATGCGCACACGTGCACACGAACTGCCCACCCTCTTAGCAGCCCCCCCTCCCCTGGTAAAGACAAAAAGTGGTTTCAAACCCCACCTTGGACAGGTGGATATGATTCCTGGTTTTAGACAAGAGCTCCAAGGACTATTAATGGTTTTAAGGTAAAATAGTAGTTTGTATGAACAAAGACACCCAAATGGCACTCGACCAAGGATTACATCTAGTGGAGGCTTTCAGCAGGATTTGTTTTCAGCTGCCTGCCATTTTAGCTTCAGTCTCTGTAGGTTGGAGAAGAGATAACCAATGCCACAAGAGGAAGAAGCAAGGCCGTATCGGCCAAGGGTGAGTGCAGATTTTTGCTGCCCTTTGAAATGAGAAAAGCACTGAGGTGTGTAAGAGAGAGAGCGACGCTAAAAGGAATAGATTGCGGGAAGGAAATTGCTATCTGACAGTCTGCCACACCCCTTCTTCCCCATGCAACTGTGTTGGCAGCTTAAAATACAAAATGAAACCCACTCATACATACTACATTCTTCCTAGAAAAGATGTCCTCTATGCAAGAGGCTAAAAAAAAAACCAGTTTACACAAGATAAAAGGTCGTGAAATTATCATAATCCAACTGAAACTACACATACATCACTGGCAATAATTAAAAATACATAGAAGGCAAGGATGAAAGTACTGCCTACTTCAGAAGACATACATCATAACATTACAGAAATTACTAGAGGGGTTTCTACATTGCTTCTGGAAACACTGGAGGCTTGGACACAGATAGACCATTTAAAGTAGAGAAGTCTTCTACAGTGTGGAGATCATGAATGAGGAGGGTCTTTCCACACCCCACAAGACTGGTGGCTATAATCAGGCCCTCTCCTCCTGATTGTAAGGTGTCTTGAACCAGGGACTCTGGTGTCCAACAACCACCCAAGGCCCCTTGCTAGTGGCTTGCCAGAAGTGCTGCCCTGCTCTCTGCTGCATTTCAGTGCCATCAATACAGCTGGCCAGAGGCAGTACTGCTGCTTTTAGTTCAGGTGCCCCTTTAGTTCAAGTTGTCAGGTGACAGATGGAGGCCAATAGCATTGTACCAGGTCCTATAAAGTCTCAGACTGCAGCCAGAATTCAGAGAAGGCTAATTTGTTCAAGAGAAGGCTAATTGGTTCTCAAACTGTCCATACCAGCTTTCCTGATGCTGCAGACCATCAACCCTGACACTGATTTTTCTCTTGAACCAGAGTTCCTGGCTCAAGAAACCTTACAATCAGTAGGAGAGGGCCTGCTTTTTTCTGTCTAAACATGCATAGGATTGTGTGCACTAACTGTATTAAGAAGCAGTCTGGGAGGACAGGGGAATGATGCATGAGATGTCAATATACTGGCTGGGGAATACTGGGAGTTGTAGTGCTTTTTTTCTGTCTAAACATGCATAGGATTGCACCCTTAAACAACTTTAAATATATTAGGCCACTAATATGTAGTTTCTGGCTGTTCTGCATCACTCCCACCCAATGTGTCCTAATGCCACCTCAGTGACCTCACCAGAAAATTTCTAGCTATTGGTCCACATGGGGAAAGCACATTTTGCTAGAAGGGTTACCCTTCCCACCCACCTTGATGTGACAACTACATTTTTTTTTAACTTGGGGAGGGAACCCCCTCTCCATGTCCTCTTCCTTTCCCAGCCTTACTTTCTCTACGAACATGGCCCCCGATATACTCTGAATGTTAATCTGAGGATAAATTGGAGAGGAGGAGGATTATGTAAGCTGCCTTGGGTTCCTTGAAAGGAAAAAAGGTGGGGTATAAATATAACAAATAAATAAATCTATCTCACCAAGGGTTCTGGCCCAGAATCTATTGTGAATGCCAAAGGTTTGACACATAAAGTGGCAATAGTGCACCTCAGAGCCTTTGCAGAATGCTTTTCCATAACCGCAGCTCAACATCTTTCAAAGCAAGCTTAGAGCCCAGCGCCTGCCCAAGAAGCAGAGCCCAAATGGCACCCACTCTTATGTGGTCAGCATTTTAAAAAAAATCTTGCTGCACCATTCAGACACCGGTTCCTCTATCTGCCCCTCATGATGCCACCTGAAGCAGGTTGCTTCACACTGCTGCATGGCAGGGCCAGCCCTGTTTGAGCCATTACACCACGCAGAAATTAACCACTGCACACCAGGACGAACACAGAGATCCAAGGGAAAAGACAGCTCACTATGAAAATGCAAAGCGTGAACAGACCTTCTGCTGCCTCCTTCATTCACCTTACTTGGGGGGCTCTCCTCCCACACTGAACTTTAAAAAAAATAATAAAAAAGAGTTTCCAGAATAATTCTAATGTAAAATCAGGGCTCTGTTAGCAACACACTATTGCCGCCACCAAAAATGATAACCCAATGCCTTTCTCGGTCCCACACTGCTCCATTTGTATTTTGCTGCACTTTACCCATTTGTAAGCCACGGAAGGGAGCAATTTAAGGCATCTGAGCGAGATGCTTAAATTAATGATTTACAAATAGCTTAATTGAGGTCCTGCTCTCTCTCTTTTCTAAGCACAAGCCGCTAAATGGTTCTGAATACCTTCCCCAGCCCGCTTTTGTTAGTTCCACTGTGATATGAATTACAAACCTCGGACTTAGGACACTGGCTTCAATACCACAATTCCAGGGTTGGAGCCAGTGGGCTGATGTGTTGTTGAAGTCTGGCAGCAGAAAATTCACTTGGTTTGAGTAGAAGGGGAGCCATGGCTCTCAAACAGAGCCTGAACTCTGAAATGAAGGACAAAAGCTGTCAAAAGGAAGGACATGCATGGACAAAGAAACTTGAAATAAGTGGCAGCCAGCAGAGCTAGTAGCACTGGGAGAGGAGATGGCTGGTTCCTCCACAATGAAATGAGGTCAGAATGCAGTGCCTTCCATACTGGCCTAAAGGCAGATGTTGCTTTTGACTGCCAGTTATGTTTCTTCCTATCCCGAGCCCCATTTTGGATCTGCGTGGAGATCATGGTGGATCGTGGTGCTCCATTTAAAGTGGGATCAGGTGTTAAACAGGGATGTGTTATCGCCCCAACATTATTTGCCATTTTCATCGCCATGGTTTTACATCTTGTCAAGGGGAAACTTCCCACCGGTGTGAGAATTATATATCGAACAGATGGAAAGCTTTTTAATCTCAGCAGGCTGAAAGCAAAAAGTAAGGTAATTACAACCTCCGTTGTGGAACTTCAGTATGCTGATGATAATGTGGTCTCCGCACATTCAGAGGATGATCTCCAAACTATCCTAAATGCTTTTGCAGAAGCATACGAAAAACTTGGTCTCTCACTTAACATCAAAAAAACCAAAGTGCTTCATCAGCAAGTGCAAGCCAATCCTTTGGTGATGCCATCTATCCAGCTTGGCGGGACAATACTGGAAAATGTCGATCATTTTCTCTATCTTGGCAGCTATCTTTCTGTTACAGCTAACATCGACAGTGAAATCCAGCATCGTCTGAGCTCCGCAAGTGCCGCATTTTCTCGAATGAAACATAGAGTGTTCGAGGATCGGGATATTTGTAAGAAGACCAAAACACTGGTTTATGAAGCCATTGTATTACCAACTTTATTGTATGCCTGCGAAACATGGACTATCTATAAACGTCACTTCCACCTCCTTGAAAGGTTTCATCAACGTTGCCTCCAGAAAATCCTGCAAATTACTTGGGAAGATAGGCGAACAAATGTCAGTGTACTGGAAGAAGCAAAGACTACTAGCATTGAAAAAATGATCCTTCAACGCCAACTTCAGTGGACCGGTCATGTTGTTCGAATGCCTGACTGCCGTCTCCCAAAGCAGTTACTTTACTCCCAACTCAAGGATGGAAAGCGGAATATCGGTGGTCAATATAAGAGGTTTAAAGATGTTCATAAGGCTAATCTAAAAAAATGCAATATAAACATCGAAAACTGGGAAGCTCTGGCCCATGAACGATCTAAATGGAGGTTGGCCTTTCACAAAGGTTCCATGGACTTTGAAGAAGCCCGAGTGCAAGGTGAAAGGGAGAAACGTGCTAAGCGAAAAGCACGTCAAATGAATCCTTTACAGGACCATCTTCTATCTGGTAACCTGTGTCCTCACTGTGGGAAGCTGTGTGGATCTAGAATTGGCCTCCACAGTCACTTACGGACCCATCGCTAGAGTCTACACAATCTTCTTTAGAATTTCCTCCTTTTATCCCGGAAGACAATCTTACTCGGTCAGTGATCGCCTGATGATGATGATGATGATGATGATGGAGAGAACAATGAAACAAGGACATGCCAAAGCCTCCTAGAAATTATAGCTAGAGGGCAAAACCAGATGTGATGCTGTTCATAGGGTTGCAGACAAAAACAGCAACTTTGTCTCAAGTTTCCTCTTCACTCCCCATAACATTATTAAGGGCAACCTATTACATGACATAATCGAATTATGCATTTGCCCATCCCAGCATCTGCCTGCACCCTCTCCACCACCAAGAGCCAATAATCTCAATTAGGGGTGGAGAAACCATGTGATGACATCACCTCATGCATTTCTCTTAAGAAACCATTGTGGGGAGAAGGGAGGGAACTAACTGCAAGGTTGTTGATCTCAGTGGCAACCCCGTGATCACCTCTTGTCTGGTGCTGTTTGGCAGTGTTCTCCAACCTTGGGTCCCCAGATGTTTTTGGCCTACAACTCCCAGCATGCCCCAGTCAGCGTAGCACAGCATGTCCCAGTCAGCGTAGCTGGCTGGGGCGTGCTGCGAGTTGTAGGCCAAAAACATCTGGGGACCCAAGGTTGGAGAACACTGCTGTATGGAACTCTTGGCTTCCCTCTAAATAGCTGGCTGGGGCGTGCTGGGAGTTGTAGGCCAAAAACATCTGGGGACCCAAGGTCGGAGAACACTGCTGTATGGAACTCTTGGCTTCCCTCTAAATAGCTGGCTGGGGCGTGCTGGGAGTTGTAGGCCAAAAGCATATGGGGACCCAAGGTTGGAGAACACTGCTGTATGGAACTCTTGGCTTCCCTCTAAATAGTTGGCTGGGGCGTGCTGGGAGTTGTAGGCCAAAAGCATCTGGGGACCCAAGGTTGGAGAACACTGCTGCATGGAACTCTTCGCTTCCCTCTAAATAGCTGGCTGGGGCGTGCTGGGAGTTGTAGGCCAAAAACATCTGGGGACCCAAGGTTGGGGAACACTGCTGTATGGAACTCTTGGCTTCCCTCTAAATTCCTCAGATGCTTTTTTTCAACCTAAGGAGGAACCTCCAAATTTGCTCCCAATTTTCACTTTAGGAAAAAAATTTGGTGACACAGTGATCCTGGCTTGTCTTGTAATGAGTCTGGTTTTTTTCCTAGGCTTTTTTGGCGAATTCTCAGGAAAGACTTGGGTCTTTCCAAGCTTTTTCTGAGAAAGCCTTGGGGAGCTTGCCCCCAGCCCTCCCTGCCAGTGTAGACCCTGCAAAGGCAAATGTTATCCTTGCAAAGGAAGGGAAGTGAGGAAAACTCCATGGACACAGGAGAGGCCTCGTAAGCCTCATCATTAATGCCTGGATGCTCCTGAGCATGGATGAGAGCATCCTTTCTTGCTGGGGTACATGGAAATTACAGTTTTCCATTACTTCTGATTCAATTGACCAGGAGAAGCATAGGAAATTACAAGCACTAAGAACTTTGGTAGGAAATGATCCAGGCCTTAAAGATGAGGCCTGGAAGTCCTTTCATCTCCAGCAAGTCTTCCCTGCCACCAGTTACTCTATTGAATGGGTGTGTTTGCTTGTGAAGGAGGGAGAACTGGGTGGTGGTGATGATGAGCCACCTGGCCATTACAAGGCCTGTGGCTTACGCTGGCTCAGCTTATCTGAGTGTGGAAAGCTAAGCAGGGTCAAGCCTGGTTATTACTTGGATGGGAGACCCCTCCTCTAGTTTCCTGCATTGAGCAGGGGGTTGGACTCGATAGCCTTGTAGGCTCCTTCCAACTCTATTTATGAAATCTATAAGCTGAGCCCAAACTTTGGAGGGTCTTTGGGCTCAGCTTGTAATGGGCCATAGATTTCCAAACTAGGGAGCTCCTATTCCACACCCCACATTTTTTTCCAGTTTACTGCCTTCACTAGAGATGACCTCAGGATCTGCAGAACCTTCCTGATAAATTTCACACATCTTAGGCTCTCTTCCTTCAGAATTTATCTAGATGTTTCACCCAAGGAACAACCCTAAAATCTGCATCCATTTTTCCTGGAGGAAAAATTTCAGTAACAAACTCTACAATGGAGCAAAGAAACTCCCTTTTGCTGTAAGTTTGGTGGTTACTGCAGTGGGGTTGTAACAGATAATAGACATAGCTGCAGGCAAATTCTGAAGAATGCAGACAGATTCAGGGATACTGTGAGAATCTGGAACGCTCCAAGATTAATCGGGCACAGAGAGACAACTTCCACACACAGGTTTTGTGGAGAAGGCCAACCAAAGCCCCCTGCCTGACACACACACACACTCACCAAGGAGGGGGAAGGAGACCCAGGGGGGGGGAGACAACCAGTCTCCACAGATGCCAAAGGGGACAAACAACATCTACATAGAATCACCCCAGGGGGGAAGGCAGGAAGCATCACCAGGTTTGTCAATGCTCTTGCATATCAGCCCCATCTACATAAGACTTGAATACCTCTCCAGGGCAGACGCTTCGGCCCCCTAAGAAATGGCCACTCAACACCATAGGATGGGACCATTAAGCAAGTGGCTTCAAAGGGACCCCATCCCACGGGGGGAAGGTGTCACCCCACCTGACCCAAAAGGCTGCCCCTCAGGGAGGGTGTCAACCCACCTGATCACGGAGGGAGGGGCTACCTGAAACACCAAGGTATAAAACACCCTGCACAAGGGAACTTTTCTCTGGACCTGATCAGCAATCTTGCCCATGCCTGGGGTAAGGGAACGAAGGATCAGCAACCCCGGGAAACCAAGCTGAAATCACTGGCCGCTTGGGTTGACCGGACCCCCGGGAAACCAAGCTGAAATCACTGGCCACTTGGGTTGACCGGACCCCCGGGAAACCAAGCTGAAATCACTCACAAGCCGCTTGGGTAGACCGGGCCTCCGCCGGGAACCCAGCTAGCAGTGTGCGGTTGACCGGGCCTCCGCCGGGAACCCAGCTAGCCGCTTGGGTAGACCGGGCCCCGCCGGGAACCCAGCTAGCCGCTTGGGTAGACCGGGCCTCCGCCGGGAACCCAGCTAGCCGCTTGGGTAGACCGGGCCTCCGCCGGGAACCCAGCTAGCAGCGTGCGGTTGACCGGGCCTCCGCCGGGAACCCAGCTAGCCGCTTGGGTAGACCGGGCCTCCGCCGGGAACCCAGCTAGCCGCTTGGGTAGACCGGGCCCCGCCGGGAACCCAGCTAGCCGCTTGGGTAGACCGGGACTCCGCTGGGAACCCAGCTAGCCGTTTGGGTAGACCGGGCCCCGCCGGGAACCCAGCTAGCCGCTTGGGTAGACCGGGCCTCCGCCGGGAACCCAGCTAGCAGCGTGCGGTTGACCAGGCCTCTGCCGGGACCCGAGCTAAACTAACTAGCTGAGAGCCCTGAAATCACGTTGTCCTTGAGGCTTTTGCTTGCTACTTTGTACCGTACTGATAAGCTGTATTGCTGGCGTGGGTCTGAGTTTGTGAAGGTAATTTTGTAAATAAACTTGTTTTCTAAAAGATACTTTTGTGGCTATAAGTTATCCCTTTGTTCTGGGCTAAGGGTGAGGCGTTGGGGACCTCGGAGAAGGCCCGCCCCAGGGCTCGCTACCCCCTTAGCATTGAACCCGCGCAGAAGACCAGGTTGTCGGTCTTCCACTGGTTTGAATTAGGGACGATATCCCTGAAAATCTTGAGAAGTAGGGGGGAAGCAAAGTCAGAGAAATAAATGCTGGATAGCCAGGTAAGACAGACAGACAGACAGTTGTGGCACCGATGTCATCAGCCTATGCCTAATTCACTTGTTTTTCTTTTGGTACTTGAATGTTCGATTGTGTATGTGTTCTTAATTTGTGTGTGTGTATGTTCTTATTTTTTAAAAAATACAACAACACACACACACATCCTATAGCAAACAAAGCATGCTTTTGGGGAATAACCCCCCTGAATATTTTGGTGCAAGCAAAAGCTGCCACTTGCATGCCTCCTCAATCCTTTCAAATGGTCTATGGGACAAAGGAGTGCATAATGGCAGCCTCTCGTTGCAGTGAGTGATTCTGGTGGCTTGTCTGCCGTGAGTCAGATGGAGGTGGGTAATGGAAAGGATCAACGACAGTCAGACTGAGTGCGAATGGACCTAAAAATGGATGACACCCAGTCACAGCAGCCTCTCATATTACCAGGATTTGCTTTTATTGAAATGTGCTAACGTTTTGTCTGACTGAGGAGCACATTCACACGCCTTAGACCGGTGAATTGCAGTTCTTTGGGAACAACTCTGCACTTCACAGATGGAGCCCGTTGAGTGTTTCTTTTCATACATTTAGAGGTGATAGTTATACAGAAATGAAAAGCCTGATGCAGCTGCTCACACCTAAACTGCAATTCTTCCCTTGGCCAGTTCAGGCTCCTCATCGCCATCCCCACCCCTGACCCCCAAGCTGAGCTGAAAATTCCAAGCCTCTGGGTTCAAATGTTGTCCCTCTCTCTGACTGGTAGGAAACATCTATGCATTCTGCATTTCCTTTGGGAAAAAGCTAATGAGCAAAGCAATCCTATGTCCCCTAGACCAGTTTTCTCCAACCTTGGGTCCCCAGATGTTTTTGGCCTACAACTCCCAGCATGCCCCAACATCTAGGGACCCAAGGTTGGAGAACACTGCTTTACAGTCATGAAAGTGGTTTTTTAAAAAAATCTGGACACTGCAGGCAACTGTCTGCCTTATATATGAGCTGTGAAAAGCAAACCTCTACAATTCACTTTGCTGAGCATGAACTTGGTACTACTTTCCCTCTGGTTCTGGCCAATGAAGTCAGGTAGGTTTACATTTACAAGTCTGAGGAGGAAAATCCAAATGAGCACTACCCACTGGGGACTTGTTCTGCTCCTCACTGAAATGAACCAGAGCTGTACTAAGAGTGCAATCCTATGTGTGTGGTTTTTTTTAATTATTATTAAAATTTTAAGATTATTGAAACATAAAAAACAGAAAAGAAAAAAGAGAGAAAAAATATACACATACAAACAGAACCTACAACAACACTAAACTAAAATGGACTCCCGATTTTTCCCTACAGCAAATATAGGTATGTGTTTAGATAGAAATGAGTGAGTGTTACAATTCCAAGCATTCCCAAGTAAGACATGTTGGCTGGGGGATGCTGGAACTTCTCAGACTTATTTGTGTCTAAACATGCTATAGGATTGTGCCCTAAGAAGCTCGGTATATTTTCATAGATTTCATAGATCATAGAGTTGGAAGGAGCCTACAAGGCTATCAAGTCCAACCCCCTGCTCAATGCAGGCAACTAGAGGAGGGGTCTCCCTTCCAAGTAATAACCAGGCTTGACCCTTCTTAGCTTTCCACACTCAGACAAGCTGAGCCAACATGAGCCGCAGATACGATGTATCCTTGTAGTGCCTTGGCCTCCTTCCCTCCTGTTTTGAAGCGCTGCAATTAGACAGCTAAAATCAGCCGTCTAGATGCTTTGCAGGGCGGGAGGAATGCGGAGGTGACCTTCGCCTCCATACTCTTCCCGCTCTCCATAGGATGCCTATAATCCTCCAAGTTCAGAGGCATCCCCATAGGACTGTACTCTAAATGAGCTTCAGTTACTGTCATTAAGGTCAGAGAATTCCATCCCGAACAGCTAAAGTAGTTCAATCATAGTCTTCAGATCAGAAGTGCTATCGCCTGGCCATTATGCACACACATTAATTGGTATTCCCCTCCCGTTTTTGGCGATTCAAGTAAACATAGCCCAGACTATGGAAGCAGGGTCCAGTGAAGCCCTAACTACACAATAAGCTTTTCTATTTAAAAAACAGTCACCAGATGCAGAAGCACCCCTCCATACTTCCTTGCTCCCCAAGAGACAAAAAGGAAAAGGAAAGACCGCTCTTGACAGTTTTATTGTGCAATTTCCCTGCCTCATTCACAGAATTTTACAGTGGGTCTGGATGTCATTATCTTCCATTTGTAACCGTCTCATTTTTCCCATCACTTCTTCCATCTTTTCTTCTTATCAGAAAGAATCCATCAAGAAGGGAAAGATGGAATAGCTGCACAATGCCTCTTGCTTGTTAGCACTAGGAGCCCTCCATCCAGAAACACCCCAGATGTCCCTATTCCAAGCCTGGCCCTCTGTTACACCACAGCAGCTCCAGGGGGGAAGGGGGTCCAGAGGAAATGTGGGATGATGAGGCCAAGGTCCCTGGGACAACCTGGCCCTCTGGCTGTTGCTTGTCGTCCGCTCTAAGTCCTTCTCATAAGAACACAAGAAGAGTCCTGTTGGATCAAACCAACATGGTCCATCTAATCCAGCATCCAGTTTCTCACAGTTGTCAACCAGATGCCTCCAGGAAGCTCACAAGCAAGACAAGAGGTCAATAGGCCTCTCCCATGGCTTGTTCCCCAGCAGACTGTATTCAACAGCATACTGATTCCAAATCTAGAACTTCCATGTAGCCTTCATGACTAGTAGTCTTATCCAACATGAATTTGTTTAATCCCCTTTTAAAGCCATCCAAGTCAGTGACCACCACTACATCTTGTGGTAGCAAATTACATACCTTAACTATGTGCTGTGTGATGAAGTACGGTACTTCCTTTTATCTGTCCTCAGGGCCAAAACAGACATTACTTTAAATCTGTATCTAGCAGCTACGTCTTTTCCCACCTTCATTTTTACTCCAGAGTAGGCGCAAGGGCTCCAGTCTCAACTAGGACCCTAGTGTGGGGAGATTTTAATGTCTGGATTGCTCACCCCCATGCCTACTCCAGAATTAAAGAGAAAAAGAAAAGAAAAAAGGATATGAATTTAAAGTAATATCTCTTTTGGTCCTGAATCTCCTACCATTCAGCTTCATTGGATGACCCCAAGTTCTAGTATTATGGGAGAGAGAAAAACTCTCTATCCCATTTCTCTACATTATACATAATGTTATGAACCTCTATTCCCTTAGCCATTTTTTTTTTCTAAACTAAAAAGGCCCAAATGTAGAGATGGTGTGCCAGCCCCCTTGGTCATTTTGGTTGCTCTTTTCTGCACCTTTCTTATTTGGGTGGGACACAGAATGCGCAAATGATGCCTGGAACAATTTAAGCAGAAGCTTTAGCAGAATTCACACTTTCTTCCACATGTCATCTGTTTAACCTTCATATACTGCAAAGTCTTCCACAATATTCCATTTTGAAAGGGGGGGGGATTTGTGCCTCTTTTAATCAGCCTTCTGGTTTCGGAATTTCTTTTTAAGAGGTCACACTTTGTCATGTTTTAGGTCCAAGATAGGCACTCAAAATCCTCCACTTTCCCAGCACATCAAGGCAACCCCGAAATAGATTCCCAATCCACTGCATGCCCCCGTCACCTCCGGGGGCAACATGGCAGCTCAGATGGGCTAAATGTCAACATATTCACGCTGCACCCTTCCCTAATGGAGGTCACAGGTCGGTGGCATCCACAGAGGCTTCCAATTCCACACAAGGCCCCCACTGCTCTTCAGTCCCCTTGCAAGGGAGCCAAGGACGCCCCTGTCGGCACCAGACAACTCTGTTCTCATTCTAATTCTGGCACATCAGACAGTAATTATAGGTATATCAACGGTGCTGACAGATTGGAAGCTCATCATCCCTGCACCTGTCAGTGCTCAAATTGCAGACACCTCGGGAGATGGAACGGAAGGGTGGGGGGAATGCCTCGCTTCCCCTCCCTATCCAACAACACTTTGCTTTTTTTGGTAGATGCTTTGTCTGCCCATTTTATCTGCAACTCTCAGAGTATCACAGGAGAGTTGGAAGGAACAAAATCATCCCCCACCCCACCCCATAAATACCTTGTAAGTCACACTGTTCATCCTACAGCTAGCCTCCTACACCTAATGTTACACTCTGGCTGTTCAGCTATCATACTGTACCTTCTGTTGGGTTTAGAATCAAGCAAGCCAAGCACAGCCATGCAACACAGGCAAATGTGCAAAAACATTACTGATCAGCATAACTGTCTGCATTGCTTGCTGAATTAAGGATCTTTTGCCCACAACATTTGGAGTTGGGGGAGGGACAGTTTATGGCCATACAAAGTGAGATGGACTTTTCTATGAACTTTCATATAGCTCAATAGCCAAAAAGAGATTTCATTAATGGGCACTGATGGCAAGAAGATACTTACCTAAATGAATACTGAAAGCTTTTGATGGCTGGTGGGTACTAGTTATTACATACCTCACCTGCTTGGGTGGGGAATGACAAAAAATAGTTCAGCAAGTGGGACTGTAACCAACAAAGGAGGCAGAAAACTGATGGTTTGCAACTAGCTCACAGAAAGAAGCCTGGAGGAAGCTAGATCAAGGGGAATGTGGCTTGTGTTTAGGAAAAATGATACTGCTTTAAACACTCTATCTATCTATCTATCTATCTATTTAATACATTTTTATACCGCCCAATAGCCAAAGCTCTCTGGGCGGTTTACAACAGTTAAAACCATAAAATACAATATAAAATTGTGGAGAAAAAGCGTCAGTTTCCTGCAACACACACACACACACACCTCCACACGTGAACAAGTATAATCCCAGCTGGGGGCTGGGAAATGCAAAATGTACATAGTTGCTCTGAGCAGAGTCTCTCATGTCACAGCTATTTGCATGCAAATGCGGCAAAGAGCCACCCCTCCCCTGCCTGGCCCAGATGAAGTTCATCCTGATTGGCTAAAGACACCTGGGCTACTGAAAGGAGGGGTGGGGGGAAGAATCTATACTGCTGCTGTGGCTTCTGGTTTGTGTTGTTGTCTGCCCGCTTTCGCGGGAGTAGGGCTTTTTTGCTGAGGCAAGCCCTGGGAAGAGGACCAACCCCCAGACAAAGGGAGTGCCTGGGTATTTATATAGTAAAGAACTGCTTTTGTTGTTTTATAGCTCTACTTGTATGTACCAAAGTGTCTCCCCGCCTTTCTCCCTCTTCCCTCATTCCCCACCTTTACTGTAATCTGTTTACCTTAAATAAACTTTCCTGGTTTTACCCCACACGGTGTGTGTGGTCTCTCTGTGGTTCAGTGCTAAATCCAGTGTATAGACCAAGGGCAATGCCCTGAGAGAATCAAGTCAAGACGGCAGAGCTAAGGCTGGCAGTTTTGCACCTTTGATCTCTGGTCTTGAGAAAAGG
This sequence comes from Shinisaurus crocodilurus, assembly GCA_021292165.1. Classification (NCBI taxonomy): domain Eukaryota; kingdom Metazoa; phylum Chordata; class Lepidosauria; order Squamata; family Shinisauridae; genus Shinisaurus; species Shinisaurus crocodilurus. Next base: position 272,355,605 of record CM037877.1, on the reverse strand, counting down.
ACCGGTTGGCAGTCCTTCACAAAAACAAATATAAAAATTATCACTGTCCATCTGGATTAAACAACCCTCGTATACCCTTGATTAGTAGTAGGGTCATGTGAGGGTTGTTTACCTTTGAATAACCCACGACAGCCAGGTTCACACAATAAGGTGCAACCCGATTGCCCCGATCAGGGGTTGCATATTCAAAATGGCAGCTGCAGCAGGCCCTACAGCTCATCGTGGGTTTGCATGACACGACTGGCTCATCTTAGGTTAAATAACCCACGATGAGCCATGGCATCATGTGAACCAGCCAGTGTCTATAATTGTTTATGCTTGAACAAAAGTAATATTTAAAAAATAAATAAATCTCTGCACAAGGAAAGAACCTATGAAATGTTGCCCTTGGGACTTCCCAGTACTCACGGAGAAGTGGGGAGTACCAAATAACACATCCCCATTATGAGCTAAATGATGAGTACACAGACGCAACCTTTCCTTGTTTCTATTTTAAAGGAACACATTCCAGCACAGAACAATTCTGCACCCTCTCAGTTTGACAAAATCAAAAGCTTGCACACAAACCAGCATTTTCAGTTGCCCCAGGTTAGGACCCACACCAATGTCAGAAAGCATAAGAGTGACCCCCCCCCCGCCCCCCGCTCCAGAACTGATGGGGCTGCTGACAGAACCTCAGGAAGCATTTATTTTCGCCTGGCCATGGTAACACTCAACCGCTTTGTCACTTGGGAGGCAGTGCAGCTGCCACATTGGAACAAATGCTTTTCTTTCTCCATCAGGATGGGAAGAGAAAATGCAGCAGAGATTTCTGCCCAGGGGTGTGGAAATAAATACTGGGCTCTAGGTCTTTGCTCTGTGAAGCATCTCTTGCAGGAAGGGTTCCTGTGACTCCCCGGTGTCTTGATGGCAACGTCCCCAAAGGCACAGAGAAAGGTGAGAGTGGGATGTCTTTCCTATGGATCATTTAATCAGGTCCAGCTCAAGGTTTGTTTGGTCATGGAAAGCTGGTAGCCCACATATTTTGCATGCAGAAAACCCCCTTTGGTTTGAGCTTCAGCATTACCAGTTAGAACAACCCAGTGGTGCCATCAGGGCAGGACTCTGGGGCAGAGGTCCAGGGCCCCACACAGCAGAGGGCCCCCCCAAACAGCAGGGCTGGCTTGCCACATGTTGAAGTAAGTGAAATAATACATATTCTAATCTGGGGTGGGTAATGGGGGTGGGGAGAACTTCCAGTGTCTAAAAGTACCTAACTGCCCTACTAGAAAGCCAAAATAGAGTCAAAACAGATATAACATGAGAGATTCATGAATGGATTTTCCATTTTTAAACAAACTTAAAAATTGGATTGAGGCAACAGAACTGGGAGAGAGGGTGTTTAACCTCTGCCTCCCCATTTCCTCAGTCAAAATCATATCACTTCCCAGAAGCTAACTCTGCTAGGAGGAAAGTACATGCCCAATACAGGTACCGGTAACTTGTCTTTTCCGCCCCCTCTCCAGTGGGGCCAACAGAAGTTTCAGGGGAAGTTTCTGTGTGATTTCAACTGTGAAAACGGCATGAGACAAAGGGGATAAAAAAATCCCTCACAGAGCTCTACTGCAGTATCCAATCCCAACCCCACCCTCTGTTGTTTTTAGGTTTTAGAAATATCAGGAAATGTAATCCCCCCTGGTGTTTGATTTGGCCCTAAAAGAGCTTCATATGCTCATGAATCACCTTTTACATCATGTAATGTTACAAGTTTGTCCTGTCTTAATTACTTGCCACCCCCCCGCCTCTTATTTTTTTTTGCCTAAAGGGAATCGGGGTGGGAATCGGGGAACCTTAATGTTCTGTCTATGGGTGTCTCCTGAATGGGCGATTCACCTGCAGAGGTGTGGTCTCAAACCAGTGCCCAAGAGATGAGTGTGTGAGATGCTGCAGCTGGCATAGGCAGAGAGAGAGAAAGAGAAACGAGTTTTTCTGCTGGAGTTAGCTGAAATCAGTGATGCTGTCAGGGTAATTCTGTGGCGCAGAAGTCCAGGGCCCCACACAGCAAAATGAACAGGAGGGCCTACAAATACAGGAGGGCTGGCTTAGCACATGTTGAAATGATATGCAGTTAGGGATGAGCAGTGAGGTGGCCAAATTTGCAGATGACACCAAATTATTTAGGGTGGTTAAAACAAGCCTCCAAAGTGGGAGAACGGGCATCAAAAGGGCAAATGCGGTTCAATGTAAGCAAGCAAAGTGATGCACATTGGGGCAAAAAATATTCTAACTTCACACAAACACTGATAGGACCTGAGCTAGCAGTCAGTGACTGACCAGAAAAGGGATTTTGATGTCCTGGTGCATAGCTAAATGAAAACATTGACACAGTGTGTGGCTCTTGCGAAAAATGCAAATGCCATATTGGGGAATAGTAGTAAAGGAAAATAAAATAAAACTGCCAATATCATAATGCCTTAATACAAATCTATGGTGTGCGACCACACTTGGAATACTGTGTACAGTTTTGATCACACCTCAAAAAGGGTACTGGAGTGGAGAGCAATAAAAAAATGTAGAAAAGGGCAACCAAAATGACCATCACGGGGCTGGAACAATTCCCTATTAAGGAAAAGTTAAGGAGCATTTGGGGCTCTTTAGGTTAGAAAAATGGTGAGAAAGGGGAGACATGATAGAGGTATATAAAAATATGTATGTGTCAAGGTTCCACTTCTGCCTGGGACCCCTTGATCCACTCTTTAAAGATCTCTGCCTCTTTAAGAGCCCCTCCTGCTCCAGGAGACCAATCCTCTGCCTGTTACCTTACTGTTCCCAGTAGCATGGGAATAGGCCTTAGGCGTGATAAAAAAAAAAAGACACTCCAACACTGGTGGTAAACAAGAACAGTTTACTTAGAACTATGGGTAACGTAGATTCAGATTGATTTAGGGAAATTACACAAATAGAGCAGTAGTAATTCAAAAAGCCAGTTATAAGGGAAATCAAAAGGATAAATACCACAAGGTTCTCTAACTTAGCCACTGTGTTACTTGTAAGCCTCAGTACTAGAGATCCCTTCTCCAGTCAGCCTAGCTCAGGCTAGCTAGCTTTCTCTGTCTCAGACTGCCTGCTTTCTACTCTGCAGACAGTCTCGCTCTGGCTAGCTAACCACACCCCACCTCCTTATAAACCCTTCCCAGGATTGGAAAGTTATACCCATGTGACCTTGAACAGGAGAGATGACACTTAAATTCTATTGGGTGAACTGAAACTCACAAATGCCCCCCTCCCATCAGGAACTGTTTGGGCCTTCAGGCTTCAACTAACTTAGGAGAGGGTTGGGCCTACAGGCTTCAAACTAACTTAGGCCTGTGTAGGCCTCAATCCTTCACAGCATGTTGCAGAGAAAGTGGATAGGGAGGTTTTCCCTCCCTCTTTCTTAATAGTATAACCCAGGGTCATCCCATGATGCTGAATGGTGGGAGACTAAGGACAGATAAAAGGAAGTACTTCTTCACATAGCACATTATTAAAGTATGTAATTCACTACCACGGGATGCAGTGAAGGCCACCAACTTGGACGGATCTAAAAGGAGAGTAAACAAATTAATGGGGAATAAGGCTATCAAAGGCTACTAGTCATGGTGGCTATATATTACCTCCAGTATCTGAGGCAGTATACCTCTGAATACCAGTTACTGGGTGTGGGTAGGTATAAGACCATAGAGTTGGATCCAGATTTAGGTACATGCAAATTGGGCTGGTGGAAGTGGGCTTCCCCACCCACTCTTCCCCACAGCAGCCCCTCCTGCCCTGCAAAAATGCTATGCAGAGGGTCAGGAAACACTGCTGATGGGGTAGACTTTTGTGCAGGGGTAAGGGGTAGGACCCTCATAATCAGCCAGAGGCACCATTTGTGAGTGGAGCTCTGCTAATAGAAGATGCCTTCACCCGATCTTGGGGGATCCTCCTCTTCTCCCTCGGCCTCCTGCGCCACATCCCCCCCATTCAGCAGGGGCCTCACCCCTCTGTGTAGCATTTTCGCGGGCCTGGAGTGGCTCTGGCGGAGGGGGGCAGAAGTCTACTTCTGCCATGCCCAATTGCACATGTTTAAATCTATATCCAAACCGCCAGGGATGTTGAAGAATCCTTGGTTTCAAGTCAAGAGTCGAGTCACGAGTCTTTGGACCTGAGTCTCCAGTCCGAGTCCGAGTCCTTGGTCCAAAATGGTGACTCACGAGTCACGAGTCACTCCCAAAGCTGATTCCATGAGTCCCTATTAAAATCAATGGGGGATTTTCCCAACAAAATAAGGCTACTTCAGATGTGTGGCTTAAATAAATTCTAGGCACAAGTGTGCCTTTTTATCTCAAAACTCTGCAACTGATTTTGGCAAGAACAGACCAGGCAGACAAACCCAAAATAACCAGACAGGCAGAGGAGGCAGAGAACCCCAAAGCAGGCAGGCAGAGGCCTTTCTCTTGGACAATTCAAACTGTGGAACTGGTTAGGAAGAGACCAGGCAGGCAGAGGAGACTGGGAACCCCAAACAGGCAGGCAGGCAGCCAAACCCAAAATGTCTGAAAAGGTTGCATTTTAGGAAAATGATTTTAAAAAATAAACTTGCTGTACTTCCTAAAACCTATCCATGTTGCATTTGAGGAACACGATTTTGAAACACGAGTCCTTGGTCTCGAGTCTCGAGTCCCATTAAAAATATTGGGACTCGAGTCTGACTCGAGTCAGTGGGGGGACTCAGTCCGACTCACAAGTCGAGTCCTGGAGTCCGAGTCCCCATCCCTGCAAACCGCTACATCCAGAGTCTAAAATTACCTAACTGTACCTGGCTGAAATTGGGGATACAGCCTCGCGGGGTTATCCAAGTTGTTCTCTAGGGAATTTTTTGCCTGGAGCAGGAGTGGCTGAGCTTTTCAACAGGAGGCTGTTAATCACTGTATCTACTTTCAGTTTCGTGGCAGAATTGAGGTCAGAGCTCTATACAAAGAGCTTTTCCTTTCCTGCCTTTCTGCTACATAACCTCTAGGTGGCTCTGTGCTATAGCAAATATCAAAACATAGCAAAAAAAAAAAAAACCACATAAGAAAATACCTTTTCTTTCACTTTCAGAAATAATACTCTATTCCCCCCCCCTCTAAAAAAACAACAACAATCAGGAAAGTGCTCTTAGAAAACAGAAGCGAAACTAGAGGAACACAATGTCATCTAAAGAACGCATAAACAAACGTGAGTAAGGAATCACAAGCACACAATAAATGTTTTGTGTAGAAAAGCTCCCTGATTCTGCTCTGTTTGTATATTTGTAAATAAAGTAAATGTATTACAAAGAGACCCATGTGGAGATGTCTCTGCACAAACTGAGGGTGCACACTGAGGTCCCTTATGACTTTGCAGGCGGTCCTGGGATGCATACTCTTCTTGGTGTGCATAAGGAGAAGGCACGCAGACTTGTGGGCTGCTTCTGGCATTCTGGCATGGCTGGCTCCACATGTGAATTGTGAACTCCCTAGAGCAGGGGTGGGCAGAAAGTATATCTCCAGATGTTATGGACTTTACTTCCCACCATTCCTGACTATGGACCATGCTGGCAGGGGCTTCTGGGAGTTGGTCCAAAACATCTACCTTCTGCCCACCACTACCCTAAGGCCAGAAGAGGATTCCAGAGTGCACTCTCTCTGTTAGTATGGGGAGCTACACGCATGTATGTCTTGGGGGGCCGCTGCAGCCAAAACTGGGGTTTGGGGAACACACAGTCTCAATCCAGAATGCCAAAAAGCCTGGATTAAAGCAAGATCAGAAATGAGAGAGAGAGACGTGTTTGTTGGATGTTTATTATTTTTTTCCTGCCTCTTGTTGTTAGGAAAAATGGTAATTTTAATTAAAAGGCAAAATGGAAATTGACTTGAAGCGCAGAGTTATTAAAAAGCCGTTGAGGCTGTGAATTATTCCTCCCTGTGCTGCCTGCTGTGGGAGGGCAATTACATTGCAACCGGGAGCACTGATGGCCTGGTCTCTCCAAGGAAGTGCTAAGTGGGAGGCTTGAGAAAGAATCCCGAAGCAGCCTGGGAGGGCAAACATCGTTCTCTCAAATCTTCTCCATCACACATCTCTCCTGGCCTGCCATCTATGCAGCTGCTCCTACTACACCTTCTTGACCAGTGAGAGAAAACTCTCTCTATAACCTCATAGCTTATTTTATTTATCTATTACATTTATATACCAATGAACTGGCAAATAAACTGCAGTTTACCATCATAAAAGCCCCAAACAACAGTAAAATACCAATCAACAAAATAATAGTTGATAAAAATGTCAAAAAAGTAGGATATTAAAAACAGTATAAATATTAAAGAGCCAGCAGTAAAAGATAATCAAGACAGCGAACTGAAGATAAAATGCCTGCCAGAAGAGGAAGGTCTTAGCCTGACGTCTACGTAGATACAATGGTGACTTCAGGCGGACCTCTGTGGGAAGGGTATTCCACAGATGGGGGGGGGACAGTAGAGAAGGCTCTAGGTTCTCTTTCCCTGGTAGCCGCTTATCACCCCATTGTGGAAGACAGCACCCAGAAAAGAGCCTCCAAACATGATTTTAACACTTGGGCAAGAACATATGGGAGAAGATGAGCTTGAAGATATGTAGTGTGGTTACTACTACTAAGACCCCATTCTTGCATCCCCATGGAGATTAAAATGGAAACAAGGAAGAAGACTATCATGAAGACATGTTGATGTAGAGCAGGGGTATTGAATTTCCGCTCATGGGCCTAATCTGGCCCACCTGGGGTCCCAATCCAGCCTCCAGGGTGTTCCCCAGTCAGATGACCATGCCCCTTACCCTGGCCCCACCCCCTTTCCCCTGATCACGAGTCACGTGGTGTTGCCTATAATTTGCACATTTCCCCCCAGTTCTAAAAGGTTGAAATGCCTCTTCTAAGACTTGGTTACTGGTAATTAAGAGCTTTAAGCTAAAATATGCTGGTATTTTTGGTATGTGGGGCCCTAACCCTTTGGCTCTACCCACCACTAGAATGTGGCTTCTGAGAGATTCTCCAGACTGAAGTCTGTCCTCAGGCTGAAAGCAGTCCAACACCCCCCTGGTGTAGAGAAAGTGGACAGAGAGGGAGCTTTCTCCCTCTCTCATAACTCTAGAACCCAGGGCCATCCAACAAAGCTGATCGGCGGTAGATTCAGGACAGACAAGTGGAAGTACTTTTTTACACAATGCATAATTAACTTATGGAATTCACTGCCACAAGATGTGGTGATGGCCATCAACTTAGTTGGCCTTAAAGGGATTAGACAAAATCATGGAGGATAAGCGCTATCATGGCTTCTAATGGTGTTATGGCTATAGGCTACATCCAGGTGAATAACCAGTTGTTGGGACCAAGAACAGGGGAGGGCTTATATCAGGGGAGGGCAACCTCTGCCCCACAGGCCTCATCCAGCCTGTGTGGTGGTTGCCCAATCCAGCCCATGGAAGGTTGGGCATCCAGCTTGCTGGGCTTGGTCCGGGGGGCAATCTGGCCCCTAGACCAAAAGAGGTTGTCCCCTGGCTTATATCCTCACACCCTCCCTGTGGGCTTCCTGTAGGCATCTGGTTGGCCACTGTGGGAAACAGGGACACTGAACTAGGTGGACTTTGGTCTGATCCATCCAGCACAGCCCTTCTTATGTTCAAGCTGTTGAGAGATTTATAGTCAAATATTCAAAGATATAAAGGTGTCTTTTCTCCCACACTCCACACACTGGTGGACTGAGCCCTTATAATAAAACAAAATAAAGCAACCCTGAAAAACAAATAAAAGACAATCAAGCAGTAGGAAGCTTGTGCCTACATCTGTGCCTCCTCCCGTTTCCAATATCTGCCAATGGAGCTCTCCTGCTTGGAATTTTACTGCGCTGTTAATAAGGGGCAATCAGCTGTTGGCGGCTTTCATTCATTTCCAGCCAATTACTCAGCTCAGCCAAAAAAAGGTACATTGAACAAACGTGAGCAACATCTTTAAAAGAAAAAGAAAAAAGAGGGGGGGGGGTAGTGAGGAGTGAAGAATTTTCCAGCGTAGGTAGGGTGAGGGATTCACAGTTGTCTATGCCTGTGGCCATCACTACAACTTGTAGCAATTAATTCCATGGATTAATTATGCACCACTTGAAGGAATACTTTCCTTTGTCTGCACTGAACTTGCTGCAAATCAGTTTCACTGGATTACCTGGAGTTCTAGGGCTGATTCAGATGATCAATTAAAAGGATGGCCCTACTGCACTGTAGCCCCTGTTAAATTAATAGATCATTCCCAATGCTCAGTTAAAAGGAGGCTGCTCCTAGGATCACAATATGGCACAGATATTGGAGGGAGGTTCTGTTGTTGCTCTCCATCAGTGATGTCACAGGCGCTATCCAGCATATGCAACCACATTCCAGACAGCGTCTCCAAATCACTATCAGGCCATTGCCAGCTGGGGAAAGCAGTGCAGTTTCCCAACACCAACTTATAGTAGGCTTGAGGGTTGGATGTGACATTCACACAAGAAATGTATACTTCCATAAAGGAAGCTGTCTATATCCCAGGCAATATATGAGCAACAGAAGCATATGTTTTGCAATGCAAATTGATAACCAGGACAGAGCCATGGTATTTTATTTATTTATTTATTTATTTATTTATTATATTTATTTATACCCCGCCTTTTTTTTCCTGCAAGGAACCCCAGGCGGCTTACATAATCCTCCTCTCCATTTTATCCTCACAACAACCCTGTGAGGTAGGTTAGGCTGAGAGTCAGTGACTGGCCCAAAGTCACCCAGTAAGTTTTATGGCCGAGCGGGGACTAGAACCCGGATCTCCCGAGTCCCAGTCCAACACTCTAACCACTACACCACACTGGCTCTTTTGGAGAGGCAATGGAGAGGCTATTGGAGAGGCTATTTTGGAGAGGCAATGAATTTTTTTTCTCTGTTCACGCTTTCCAGGATTATGAAATATTCCATGATTTCATAAAGATTTTCACACATGCACATACGTCATTTGAGGTCTGCTCCATTGAGTGACTTGTATATGTGGAAACACTCGCTCACAACACTTTCCAACGGAGGCCATCAATACATTCTGCCCAAAGGCCTCATGTGATCCATCACAGTTTGTGAAACAGCCCTCAGTTGACTTTTTCTCTACCCTAAAATCATTATAGATGTAGCAAACTCTGATTTAGTGGGTGCGTTCAGATACTGGCTTTTAGGGATACCCCAGAGTATCCAATCAAGGTCCAGTTTGATCTGAAATGCGCAAAGAGGTAGCCATGTTAGTCTGTTGTAGCCACACACACAAAAAAAGAGGCTTATGGCACCTTAAACCAATGGAAGCTTTTTTAAAAAGCTTAACTGCTGCATGGGGAGGGGGGAGAGGATGTTTGAGGGAGTCACAAAGCTTAGGAAGAGAAGGGTTATCCCTTCCCTCCCCATCTGCAACCCCCTCAATCCTCCCACACGTAGGAATTAGGTTGTTGCAGCACAGTGGTGTTCTGTTTCAGTCAGCGAGGCCTGTTGTCACAGTAATGGCCTGGTGTAGTTGGCCACTCTGAGGTCTGATTCTTGGGTTCAGTGAATTCTGACTAGGCAGGAGTCAAGTTTCCCAAAGAGACAGGAAATAGAGCTGCACCACTGAACTGAGTGATGCTGGGGCTAGAAGCCAGACAAGCTAACCTGTATGTTCTGCTTGTTGAGCAGCAGACTGTGACTGAGCCTTAAGTATATAGCTTTGGCTTCCTTTAGGTTGGCTAGCTCCAGCTCCCTATTAACTGAGGCCTTCTCACTTAACGGGACCTGGTCTGTTTCAGGCAGGAGCCTCGGGCTGTGACAACATGGAAGTGGCTGCAGTGTGGTGGTATCTTCATGGGTAGAGTCCTCGGAATTTGAGGACAGCAACGTGACCGTCTGTGTACACAGGGAAGTTGGGACCTTTCTGGAGAACTAGGTTCTAAGGTGGTGGAAACCACGTGGCACCCTGTAACCAAGGGCTGGTTCGTACGACACGGAAACCGCGGGGGAGCAGAAGCCCCCCGCGGTTCCCGTGTCGTGCGAACGCAGGCCAAGGGCGCCCCTGTGGGACAGCTGCGCGCGCGAAGCACGCAAAGTGACCATGGGCGGTAGAGGGGTAAGCCCCTACCGCACGTGGCCACCCTGCCGTGCGAACAGCAGGCAGCTGTCCCGCGGGGCCGCACAGAGGCGGCAGCCCAGAGCGGCCGGAGCTGTGGCCACTCCGGCCTGTAGGGGCAAACAGCCCCTCTGGGCATCCCGAGCCCCCGCCCCCTAGCGCTGGGAGGCCCGCACTGCAGTGCGGGGACTGCCGGTTCCACTGGGGTCTGCCCACACACGCGGGGCGCAGGTCGTCTGCGGTGCCCCGCTGGACCCCACAGACAGCCCCGTGGTGCCTCCCCCGCTCGCCGCCTGGCTTGTACGAACCCGGCCCCAAGCCTTTTCCATCATACTCAGGACTCCTCTGAGGTCAAGGGCTTGGGGTCCTGGACCATGACAGGTGGCAGGGTGAGGCGGGGATGCTGCAGCCTCCAACATTTGCTTTAAAATCTAACAGATTTATTATGGCATAGGCATCCGTGGACTGGAGTCCACTATGTCAGATGCATGAAGTGTTATCCTCATCTGGAATAAATGTGGGGTCCACATCTATACATTGGTATAGAGGTGTGGGGGGACTGTAAACAGTGTGTTGGATCCAGATTTAGTCATGCTTATAGTAGACCTACTGGAATCAAGGGGACTTAAATTAGTCACGATCAACTTACGTCCCCTTGATTTCAACGGACCTGCTTTATATGACTAAGCTGGATCTAACCCTACAGATACAAATGGTCATAAAATGTTTAAAAAGTATAATTAAATTAAAGCTTAAGATGTATGCAAAATAAACATTGGCATCAGCCTCCCATGAAAGGTTCCCAGGAGCCCCCCCCATTCCACCCCCCACTTTGTACAGATATTGCTGTGTGTTAAATTTCTGTCATTTTTTTAATTCATGGGTTTCATGGTTATGGGTTAAAATAGTTTTAATTAGCTATAAGCTGTAAGTTATCTTAGGTGGAGGAGAACTGTGGAAAGGGCTCGGGTATGCTGCAGTATGGACTGAGACCCCAGGCCCTGGTGCAGCAAAGCCAGCCTCGGGGAGGAGGCCTCGGACCCTCGGCCGTTCACTTGTGGGGTGCCACAGGGTTCCATCCTCTCCCCGATGTTATTTAACATCTACCTAAAGCCACTGGGAGCTATCATCAGGAGGTTTGGGGTGCGTTGTCATCAATATGCAGATGACATGCAGCTCTACCTCTCCTTCAAGTCCTCACCAACACCGAGGTTGGCTGTTGAGACCCTGTCCAAGTGCCTGGAGTCAGTAGGTGGCTGGATGGGAAGGAACATGCTGAGGCTGAACCCCGACAAGACTGAGGTACTTCTGGTGGGAGACAAGGGGAGGCTAGGGGATGTTGACCTGGTGCTGAATGGGGTACATCTACCCCTGAAGGACCAGGTCCGCAGCTTGGGAGTCATCTTAGACTCCCAGCTGTCCATGGAGGCTCAGGTGGCAGCTGTGAGCTGGACAGCGCTGTATCAACTCCATCTGATACGGCAGCTGCGCCTCTACCTTCCTAATCACTTGTTCCCATCAGTGGTTCATGCCTTGGTCTCCTCTCGCCTAGACTACTGTAATGTGCTCTACGTGGGGTTACCCTGGAAGACGGTTCAGAAGCTACAGCTGGTACAGAACGCGGCGGCTTGCCTGGTTAAAGGCAGCCGCCGGCGAGATCACATCACGCCAGTGCTCAAGGAGTTGCACTGGCTACCAGTTGCTTGCTGGGCCGAATTCAAGGTGTTGGTTTTAACCTTTAAAACCCTATATGGCTCCGGTCCAGCTTATCTCAAGGAGCGCCACCAGCAACATCAAGTAGGCCGCTCAACAAGGTTTGCCACGGACGGCCTTCTCCTTGTCCCATCAGCCAGAGCAGCCAGGCTGCTGGGGACTAGGAAGAGGGCCTTTTCTGTGGCAGTCCCCAAGTTATGGAACTCCCTCCCCAGTGACCTTCGCCATGCCCCCTCCTTGATGAACTTCCGCCGGGCTTTTAAAACATGGTTTTCAGGTGGGAATATGGGGTGGGTTAGGATTTTTTTACTTTAAAAAAACCTCTTATATTGTTTTAATGGTGCTTTAATGGTGTTTTATCTTGACTGTACATCGCCCAGGGTGGCCGGGTGACCAGCCAGATGGGCGATTTAAAAATATAATAAATAAATAAATAAATAAATAGTCCCATTCCACTCAAGCCCTAATCCGGAGTTTGTATTGATATTTTGTATTTTAATCTAGTTATTTCCAAAATGAATGATTGTACTTCCAGAGTAAATTTGGGCAGACCTGCCGATCACTAAAAGTCACCTACCACTTCAACCCTCACTAAGCTCCCTTTTCCAAAACCCCAAAGAGATTACCTTTATTAGCATTTGAGATCTATTAAATCCATGGGCTAGTGAATAAATGTGTATTTGGACCTGTGTTCCATTCCTACTTCTGCCATGGGAAGTGCTTTCCGCAAAAGGCTGCTGCTGGTGGGGGTGGGGCAGTGGCCAGCAATGGGGTTTAGCCTCAGTTCCCCATCTGCAGAATGGGAATAATACTCACTTTACAGGGTTGTTGTGGGGACACAAAAGCATAAAGCACTCCTTGCCAATTAAGAGTGCTGTGCAAAACCCAGGCATTTCTCAATCTATAGTTCATTGAATCATTTTCTAGATACAACCCACCCCAACAAATACATTTCATTATACATTAAATGTCCACATTCAACATAAATCATTATGCTCCTCCTCCTCCCCAGCACAAGCATGGTCTGAAGCAAAGGACACATACATTATAATAACATACTACACATAGGGGTAAGAAAGCACGATCAGAGTATATTGAATTCTTCGACATACATTTCATAGATCGTAAGTTGGAAGGAGCCTACAAGGCCATCGAGTCCAACCCCCTGCTCAGTGCAGGAAACTAGAGGAGGGGTCTCCCATCCAAGTAATCACCAGGCCTGACCCTGCTTAGCTTTCCACGCTCAGACAAGCTGAGCCAGCGTGAGCCACAGGCCTGTCTACATTATTTAGCCTCTTACATTACCCACCCTTGCGTCATGCTAATGTTGTCAATTCTAAAACCAACTGGTCTCTATAATAATACTTAGCATATATATAGCACTTTAAAATGCTCAAAGCACTTTACATTATTTTGTTGTAAGGTAGGACAGTATTATGATCACCAAACTGTAGGTGGGGGCTGAGAGAAAGAGCAGCTTGCTTAAGGCCACCTAGTGAGTTTATGGCAGAGGCAAGACTCAAAACAGAGACTTCCTGATTCATAGGGAGCCAGTGTGGCATAGTGGTGAGAGTGTTGGACTGGGACTCGGGGGATCCGGGTTTTATTTATTTATTTATTTATTTAATACATTTTTATACCGCCCAATAGCCGAAGCTCTCTGGGTGGTTTACAACAGTTAAAATCATAAAATACAATATAAAATATAAAATGTAAAAACACAGATTAAAAACAAACAGCAGAGCTAGCAGCAGCAGTTACAATAACGGAATTAAAAACAATTACAAGATTAAAATGATTAAAATGATTAAAATGCCTGGGAGAACAGAAAGGTCTTCACCTGGCGCCGGAAAGAATACAAAGTAGGCGCCAGGCGAACCTCTTTGGGGAGCTCATTCCATAACTGGGGTGCCATAGCAGAAAAGGCCCTCCTCCTAGTAGCCACCTGCCTCACTTCCTTTGGCAGGGGCTCTCGGAGAAGGACCGCTGAGGAAGATCTTAGTGTCTGGGCAGGTACATATGGGAGGAGACGATCCTTCAGATCCTTCAGTCCCCGCTTGGCCATGAAACTCACTGGGTGACTTTGGGCCGGTGACTTTGGGCCACTGACTCTCAGCCTCACCTACCTCACAGGGTTGTTGTGAGGATAAAATGGAGAGGAGGAGGATTTTGTAAGCCGCCTTGGGTTCCTTGCAGGAAAAAAGGCTGGGTATAATATAATAAATAAATAAAACATATAAATAAATAGTTTCATCTCTTAGGCTGCAATCCTATACACCCTTACCCGAGAGTACATTCTGATGAACTCAGTAGGACTTACTTCTGAGGAGACATGCATAGGATTGCATTGTTATTAGCCACTTTACTACACCATCTCTTGAGGGAGAATTCTCACTGTAACAATATTGGAGAACCAACCATTTTGTTGCAAAGGCCACTCTCCACAATAAAATCATCTCTCTCATGCTACCCCACCCTGCTCCAATTCCAGACGGCTAGTATATGACCCAGGCTTGTAAATAGTGGTCACATGTCAGGGATGCTTTGACCTGGATTCCTGCATTGAGCAGGGGGTTGGACTCGATGGCCTTGTAGGCCCCTTCCAACTCTACTTTTCTATGATTCTATGTGGCATAGGAAAAATTGAAGCAGGAAAGAGAACCTTTGCCTCTGGAATTCCTTCCCTACATAGGAACATATGTCCCCTATACTGATGTCTGTTAACAGGGCCAGCCCAAGACGTTTTGCACCTAAAGGCAGCTGGCAAGCTTAAGGGGTGCAGGGCAGACTGCACTGCACCTGCAGTTCTGTCCATCAATACCTTGTCTCCACTGGTGGCTCCACTGTCAATGGTGGGGCAGTGTGTCCACTCTGGGCTTCCGTCCGAACTTTAAAGGAGCTATCCTAGTGCTGAACCTAGTTTGGGGTTGGGGTTCAGCACTCTGGACAGCTCCTTTAAAGTCCAGGCTAAATACACCCCCCCCCACTGCCATTGGGGAACAGAGACAAGCCTCCGCTGCTTGTCTCTGTTCCCCACCCCACCCCAGTATCTGATGCCTGAAGCAGCTGCCACACTCTGCCTAATGGCAGGGGCAGCCCTGTATTGTAAACGGACTTTGAAGACTTATTTATTCCAAACTGCTTTTAACCGGTATTTATGGTTGGTATTTAATTGCTGTTTCAACTGTTAATTCTAGTATATTTTTCTAACAACTTACCGTTCTTGCTGCCAGTTTATATATATATATATATATATATATATATATTTGCTATGGTGATATTTTTCTCTGCTGCTGCTATAATACTTTTAGATGTGGGAGTGTGTTTTAGCTTATGATTTTATGTTTCGTAACATATTATTTATAGATAGGTTTAATAGGTTGTGAGCTGCCTTGAGAGGGTTAACTCTGAAAAGAAGCCTATAAACACACAAATAAATAGGATAATAGATAAACAGGAAGATAGCTGGTTCTTGAGCTGCAAATAACTTAACAGTCCCATCCTATGCATGCTTTCTCAGAGGCAAGTCCCCCTCAGTTCAATAGGATGTACTCACTAGTAAAGGTGCTTAAGATTGCAGCCTACTGAAAGCTGCAGTCCTATGCACACCACTTACCAGGGAATAAGCCCCATTTAATATAGTGGGACATGGGGACAAACGACACTGTACATTAAGCACATTTACAGCACAATCCTATGCAATCCTGTACTCAGATGTGCGTCCCACTGAGTTCAATGGGACTTACTTCCAGGTAAATGTGTACAAGATTAGGGATAGGCGAACATGTCATGTTCAAGTCCGTTGAGGTTCTCCAAATTCTTCTTCAAAGCTTGTTTTGCCTTGTTTGCATTCCCGAACAAAAAAAAAAAATGGGAAAAATTCGTATTTTCCTGGACCAAAAATGTGCATTTTCCTCCATTTAAAGTGTGAAAATACAAATTTGGGGGGATTTGTGCAAATATGCATTTGTGTAAGTGCGCCTCTTCAAACACCAACACAAATTCAGGAAATTATGAAAATTTCCCAAGAATTTCCCAAGAGAGCCAGTGTAGCGTAGTGGTTAGAGTGTTGGACTGGGACTCAGGAGATCCGGGTTCTAGTCCCCGCTCAGCCATGAAACTCACTGGGTGACTTTGGGCCAGTCACTGACTCTCAGCCTAACCTACCCCACAGGGTTGTTGTGAGGATAAAATGGAGAGGAGGAGTACTATGTAAGCCGCCTTGGGCTCCTTGCAGGAAAAAAGGTGGGGTATAAATATAATAAATAAATAAATAAACAAACAAATTGGGCTCCTGTTCGTGTTCATGGGACACGTTCGCATGATTTGTGAACAGGAACGGAATTCTTGTGCACATACAGCCTTGGTGTACTTAATGATGCTACTTTTTGTTTGAAGCTCTGATCCAGATCAGGAGCGTGGTGAGTGGCTGCCACTGTCCTGTGGAAAACTGTTGCCAGCTCCGGGCTGCTATTTTCTCCCAAAGGATTCAGGAACAAATTGCAGCGGGTGGTGACTGCAGGAAAATGGCAGCTGCCCGCTACACTCCTGAGCTAGATCGGGGCCCTGCATAGCTGCTTTTCTTTCAGAACAGAAGTAGCAGCATTAAGCACACTTTTTAGGCACACTTAACATAACACAGGGGTGGGCGACCCGTGGCCCTTCAGATGTGGTTGGACAACAATTCCCATCCAGGGCCGGTGCTACCATTAGGCCAACTAGGCAGCTGCCTAGGGCGCAGGGCTAAAGGGGGTGCCAGAACCGCCTTGGGGGAAAAATACAGCACTCTCAAGTGGGAAGGGGGGGCGCTAAATATCTGATCTTGCCTAGGGCACCAAACTGCCTTGCACCGTTCCCATTCCCATCAGCCCTGGCCAGCATAGCCAGTGGTGAGGCATGATGGGAGTTTTAGCCCAACATCTGGAGGGCCACATGTTGCTCACCCCTGACGTAATGTGTAGGTTGGCGCTTACTCCCAAGTAAGCATGTATAAAATAGGCATGTGTGATCAGCTAGTAATTCCCACCCCCCCACAGCTAGTACATTTTTTGAGCCTATTTGTGAGGCTGACATAAGTGATAAATAAATAATGGCAGTACAAGTTTCTACTCTCTGTTTGTCTGTTTTCTCTTTTAAAATCTCTCCCCCCGCCCACTTAATTTAAATAGGTTTAAGCCCCTTCTTGGCAGCTGTCTTGCTTGAAAATGCACCTCACCTAAAATATTCAAAGTCGGAGCTTGCTATGGAAATAAAAATGTATTATTGTGACAGACGCAGCAGCAGGGGCTGCTACTGCTGTGAGGATTGCAGTGCATTTTTCTTTCCTATTATTTTATTTTTATTGTGTGTGTTGTTTTTTTTAAAAAGTCTTCACTATAATACAGCCACAGTCATTTGGCGAAAGACGCTGCCTCTTAGCATAAAGCCAGCTAGATCCGATAGTCGTGATAAGGGAGCTGCTGCAGCCAGCCTCTATATCAGTGTTCTCCAACCTTGGGTCCCCAGATGTTTTATATTGCTTTATATTCACCCAGACTTTAAAAAGGTATTTTAAATAGGAAATAGTGCACAGTGGCCAAAACAACAACCATCAAATTCCATGAAGCCAGCAACAGATTTTTAGATTGCATCACATTTATGGCATAAGGCAGCCTTCCCCAACCTGGAACCATCTAGATGTGTTGGACTACAACTGCCATAATCCTACAGCCAGAATAGGTAGTGGTGAGGCATGATGGGAGTTGCTGTCCAACAACATTTAGAGTTCCACAGGTTGCTCACCCCCGACATAAGGACATAATGTGTAGGTTGTCCCTTACTTCCAAGTGAAGCTGGCTGCAGGATTTCATAGATTTCATAGATCATAGAGTTGGAAGGAGCCTACAAGGTCATCGAGTCCAACCCCCTGCTCAATGCAGGAAACTAGAGGAGGGGTCTCCCATCCAAGTCATAACCAGGCCTGACCCTGCTTAGCTTTCCACACTCAGACAAGCTGAGCCAGCATAAGCCACAGACCTGTGCATTATGGGAGTTGTAGTCCAACACATCTGGAGGGAGCCAGGTAGGAGAAGGCTGACATAATGCAATGAGTAATATAGACACTGTGATCTGGTATTAGCCCCCAGGAACAGATGTTGCCACTATGACCTGCTGGTGGACCTCCAATGTCTTTAGACCTTCCCTGCTGCTAATCTCCTCACTTCCCATTGTAAAAACAAAGGCAATACACCCAGTTAGAAGAGCCGCTTTTTCTGACTGGCTGTTTATTTGCCAGCTTAAGGTCAAACTAGCCTAGAGGGCAGAACCTCTATGATTGGAACTCCTGTGTTGTTGTTGTTGTTGTTGTTGTTTAAAGCTGAAAAGCAGCTGTGGGGAGGGGGTTAGATTCAGGTTGGGACACAGTGCTATGGGAGGGGGCTTATCTAGATCATATACACATACACCAAACTGCTATTTTCCCTGTGGCCAGTGGGAAATAGAGACACCTTATTCCAGTTTTCCTACAAGGAGGATAGTGGTGGCAGGTGTGTGTGTGGTTTAGATTGGGAAAACAACACATGGGGAAAGGGGTCACCCCTCCTCTTTGTCGTGTCAACTCCCATCAGCCCCAGCAAGCACAGACAATGGTCGGGGATGATGGAAGTTGTAGCCCAAAACATCTGGAAGGCACCATATTAGGGAAAGCTGGTCTATGGAATCTTAAACAGGAATGGCAGATGGGAGGAAGGAGAGGACAAGGAGGGTATTTAGGGTAGCCAGATGCAGAAGAGAACTGGGGCTCCTGCACCTTTAATAGATGTATGGAAAAGGAGATTTCAGCAGTGGTAGATCATCATCATGCAAGCTACACCTGCTGAAATTCCCTCTTCTACACCACTATTAAAGGTGCAGCCAGGATCCTCATTGTCTTTTGCATCTGGCCACCCTATTTGAATAGTAGCCTAGAAGTATGGGAGGTGAGACTGTGTTCACATAGGAAATTGACCACATAGCCCAGTGTTCTCCAACCTCGGGTCCCCAGATGTTTTTGGCCTACAACTCCCAGCATGCTGGAAGTTGTAGGTCAAAAACATCTGGGGACCCGAGGTTGGAGAACACTGACATAGCCTAAACAGGACATTAGAGGAAACTGGGAATGTGGCTAGAGTTATCCGCAGGCTTGGATATATAGACTGCAGGATGGCTGGGGAGATGAGATTGTTGTGGTCATTCTCAACCAGGAATTGAACCATATTTGTGTCAGTCAGTTGCAGTGTTTAAGGGGGATAAAATAACAGCCAGCCCCAATGATCAGAGCAACTGGAAACAAGATGAACAAACCAGAAAAATCTGGCAAAACCACTTACAAAAATTAAAATGTGTCAGGACATAGGGCAGGATGTCCTTGAGCAGGGGGGCAAATAATTCACTGCTATTACCTCTGAAAAGAGTAACTTTGTTTTGGCATAATAACTTTGCTCTTCCTAGGTGAGGATGGCTCCCCCAGCTGGGAGACCTACAAGTACGCTGGCAGCCTCACCAAAACGATCCTCTTACTAGGGGAGAGAAGGTCCATGGGGCAGCTCAGAGTTCATGCATTTCCATTCACAATGCACAGTCTTTACAGAAAGCACACAGACACACTATACCACTTATCTTCAAATGGTGTATCACCCTTCAACTGGTCAGCCAGGGCACCACCACTGGACTTTAAAAATAAACCTTTTTAAATAACTGTATCTCCATCTTTCTCCTTCCGCTTGTCATCTTTAAAAAAAGGAGACAGGAGAAGAGGAGAAAGATGAATATACAGTACACTGTAAAAAAAAGGTGAGTCTCATGTTGCAAGGTTGGAGTTAAAGTTGGATCCCAGACCTGACGCCGTCCGCCCGATGCAAGAAGACAACAGCAACAACAACATCAAGTAGGCCGCTCAACAAGATCTGCCACAGACGGCCTTCTCCCTGTCCCATCAGCCAGAGCAACCAGGCTGGTGGAGACTAGGAGGAGGGCCTTTTCTGTGGCAGCCCCCAATTTATGGAACTCTTTCCCCAGTAACCTCTGCCATGCCCCTTCCTTGATTAGCTTCCACCATGCATTAAAAACGTGGCTTTTCAGGCGGGAATATGGGGTGGGTTAGGATTTTTAAGTTTTGTTCTGTTTTTAATTGTGTTTTATACTGTGTGTGTGTGTGTGTGTGTGTGTGTGTCCCCCCTCTTGTATTTTATTGGATTGTAAATCGCTCAGAGTGGCCGGATGTCTGGCCAGATGGGCGATTCATAAATATAATAAATAAATAAATAAATAAATAAAGCTCCTGCACCTTTAATAATTGTGTAGAAGAGGGCATTTCTGCTGATATTCCCTCTTCTGCTCAACCATTAAAAGTGCAGAAGTCCTGTTCTCTTTTCCATCTGGCCATTCTACAAGACACACATGTGCATTAACAGCAAGCATTACTCGGGTGGAAATTTTCTCACTTTCCAATCTCCAATTCTTGCAACTGGTTAAGAGTTTAGACCAGTCAACAGCGCTGGCACCAAGAGCTGGCATCACTGGGCATCTGCCAAGGCCCACCTCCCCAGTAGGGGGCCCATTCTCAACCCCTAGAGTCCCCTGATCCTGCTACTCCACCTTCTTGCTGTCACTGTCTATTCGTCTGCCCTTGCCAAGAGAGTGACCCATGACAGGGGCAAGGAAAAGGAGTTGAGCCCTCTGCTCATTTTGCCCTCTTCCTCTAGGTGGTGGTGCGCATCGGTCTCAGAGGACAGGGAAGTGCGTGGACAACAGCAATGGGGTGGGCTATTCAGAGAGGGAGAGGCAAGAGCATCTTGCCCAAAGACCCCTGAAAACCTAGAGCCTACGCTGCCAGTACAATTCTGTTTGGCTGGCAAACCTAAGCACCACAGACACACGTCACCACAAGCAGGAACACCAAACCAAAGAGGTCAGTAGAGCACAGGCACCAGGGACAGAGGTCACTCTTGCTTGCTCCAGGGCTCATCATTATGTATCCACACAGCCCTGATCCCTCATTGGGCAAGAATAGCTCGGAAGCACAGCTCTGATGACCTTTACCAGTCAGTGAACACTGAAGAACAGCAAGTCCCCTCCTCTTAGCAAAACAAATTCCAAAATCTCTTGTCGAAATCAGTAAGCAACCAGCTTTCCTTCTGACACATCATCATTACCAAGATTCTAATCAAGCTTCATAAAACCAGGAAATTAGGAAAGGGGTCTAAGTGCTACGTGTGGTGGTTGCAATGAAAAGAGTGGTGATTGGGGATGGGGTGGTTTTGGAGGAACAGTTAAACAGTGACGGATGGAAGGGAGAGGGTCTGACAGGTCCACCCCACCCACTAATAAAACCACCCCGTTTACTAACCTGGTGACTTTAAACAAAGGGAACAGAGTCCAGGTTTCTTCCCTCCTGCAATTCGCCCGTCGCCTGGTTAAGGACAGGAAAGGAGGAAATTCAGGAACAAACAAGTTCAGAAAGGGATTGTGAGGGTGGGGGGGACGAACGGAGGGTGCAGGAAATAAAATATTGGATAAAACAGTGGTGTGTGGATAATTTTTTTTTAAACAAATAACATCAGGAAAGATTTTGTTTAAAAACTTAGAATTAAAACAAACACGATGAAATATGGCAGAGAGAGAAGGCTGTCATTTCTGCATTGCCAGGCATGTTGTGGTCTTGGGTGTTTGTTCACCAACATGCAGATGGGCTTGCCTGCCACTGCAACAGACACAAGATATATTTTTTTAAAAGTTCAGCCTTAGTTCATACACTTACCAATCCTGGCACAGGGGTTGTGTGCCCCTCTCCTCCTCCCCCACCACATGTGCAAAGTGAATGTTCCTGGAGGCCCATATGCACAAACCCCCAATTCATGCAATTCTTCTGCCTCAAAAAAGAGGGCAGGTGGAAAGTAGTGGAAATGTGGTGCCTGCAAAACTGGAATTTCTGTAGGGCCCATAGATGGTATGGCAGGGGGAGGGAGGAGGCCTCTTTGCTCCTCTGCCAAGGAAACATCTGGACTGGTCCTCAGAGTCAATTTGCATAATACACTGAGGCTGCTTTTGTCACCCTCAGGTATCATCCATTCCCATTAGCAAAGCAATGTGTGAACCGGCAGCTCCTGGAACCTCCACTGCTTCAAAATGTGCTTCAGATATGGTCAAAGATGGAGTGAAGTTAGCATATTAGGTTAATCATCACAGCAATTGGTGCTTGCCTGATCCTTGCCCGAAGTTGGTATTTATTTTAAGTGCCCTGTGTGAGACTACTGCTGCTATTATCTCTTACCTCATTCCTCAACCAGCCAGCCCTCCTACCTTCACCCCCAACCAGCTGGGGGTTCAGCAAAATTATAGTACTACTGGCC
Source organism: Shinisaurus crocodilurus (assembly GCA_021292165.1). Taxonomy (NCBI): domain Eukaryota; kingdom Metazoa; phylum Chordata; class Lepidosauria; order Squamata; family Shinisauridae; genus Shinisaurus; species Shinisaurus crocodilurus. The sequence goes on along the minus strand of CM037877.1, from coordinate 272,333,375 downwards.
ACACAGCAGGTGAAGTTGTAAGTGAACAAGAGAGTCTCAGAGCATTTAAAAGGTGGAGGCATCAACTTCAGGCAAGGAATGAGCAATTCAGCAACCTGTGATTCAGTATCCAGAGAATCTCATATTTCACTTAAAATGACATGCACAAGTAACTAGGCCTTATGGCTCCAATATACATTGGATAAAATGTGGGCAATGCCCAAAGCTGTGTGTATGCTGCAATTCCACAAGAGACCATAAAAGACACAGAATGTGAGTTTAGGTGCAGAGTTTAGCTTCCCAAGAATCCCATTGTTACTTTTTCTTTTCTTTTCTAAGTTTCTAGACCTTGTGCTTATAGGAAGATATGCTTGAAAGTGTATGGGCGACAACTGGAGGAATCTCAGAAGTCAAATGGGTGACTGCAGAAGATCCCTTGTGGTCAGCAGACTTCAGGGCCCTGCATAGTTCTTTGCCTTCCCCATGACTAGCAGCAGCAGAATGAATTGTGCAAAAGAATAAATATGGCAGAAAACAAATTATGTGCAGAAATAAAAGAAACCATGAAAATGTGCTTAATTTGTATAACTTATACAGGTTGCAGAATTCAGCTTTTCTTGTTGCAGAATTTGGGTTAGATAGTCACAGGTATTTAATTTTTTTTAGCAGAATATATTAAAGCTCTGATTAGAATTAACTGCAAAAATTAATTGTAAGAACAGCAAACACATTTGCCAACTTTTCCAACTCTCCACACTCTCTCATACAAATATGCACACACACAAATCCCATGACCCTTAAGAAGAGCATGCACATGCAAACCCACTAACCCAGAGCCAATTTCCACCAACAGCTGTGCACAATGTTAAGCCATAGAAAACTACCTCACGTACAAAGACACAGACAGTTGCCCTCATTCACAAAGCGGAACATACTCACCTGCATGCAACCTTACCAAAATGACAAAGAGGCCAATGGTATTTTCATACATAGCCAGGCTGCATTAGAGTCTGCAGATCAATAGAAAGTGGTTGGCATCTTTATTATCAACAAGCCCCAGGTTATACGGGCAGCTCCTTCTGCCCTGGAGGGAAAAGCCTGTAATCGGAACTATGACGTCAACGGATAGGGACCAGAAGACTGCAATTCATCAGACAGGCTGCCTCTGCGGGTTGGCATCTTTACCATCAGCCAGCCCCTGAGTCCATGTGCCCTCCTCCTCTGCCCCCACTGAAGAAGAGCCTGGCATGTGGACTATAACAACTGCCCCCTGCAACAGTAGCCACAGGGACAATAATTGCCAGGGACCAGAAGAGACTGTAATATACACTTACATGTCCCTAACGTATTGTATCGCTGAGCTTATATTTTAATTGTAAGCTGCTTTGGAAGCCAATCTTAGCTGATTAGCAAGGCATAAATATGATGATAGACAGACAGACAGACAGACAGACAGACTGACAGATGTAGAGGAGCTATGTACACCCACACATCAGCGTGGGCCCCTATTGATTAGAACTGCTGGCAATTACTTGGGTTCACTCCTGGTTTGGTCATAGCAGGACATCATTCCAATATGTGCAGCATAGTTACAAAATCCCACAGCTCTGCAACAATTATTTTAATGGACTGGCTGAAGTGCAAGGGATGCCCTAAGTAAATGACGTACAGTAGGTCCTTGGCTAAACCAATCTGGAACATAACGGTGAAAGGTCTGTGCAAATGTTTCCCTCGGTGCTGATCTTATCAAGCTATTGCATAAGCCAGCCTTCCCCAATCTGATGCCTTCCAGATGTGTTCGGCTACAGTTCCCATTATCGCCAACCAGCATGGCTGGGGATGATGGGAGTTGTAGCCCAACCCATCTGGAGGGTGCCAGATTGGGGAAGGCTGGCCTAGGTTAACATTTCACAGGATTACAAAATTATAAAGTCAGAAGGGACTGGAAGGGAATGGAGTTCCACCAACCCCTCACAAATAAGCCCTAGCAATCCAGATCACAGAGTTATGTGTATGCCGCGATTCCATGGAAGAGCAGAAAAGTGTAGAATGTGGTACTGATTGCAGAGCTCAGCTTACTGAAAATCTCACCTTCTGTAGCCAGGTTGCAGAATTCAGCTTTTCTTGGCACATAATGTGGATTGCCTGGGCCCAGAATTTTAACCTTATTTTAGTGAACACCTGATCACAGCATGCCACCTGCAGGGAGCCAAGGCACTGCAGACATACACAGCAAGCTTGCCCAAATGAAATGGCTAGAACAGGGCTCTCCAACCTTGGGTCCCCAGATGTTGCTGGACTACAGCACCCAGAATCCCTTGCCATTACCCATGCTGGCTGGGTATGCTGGGAGCTGTAGGCCAGCAACATCTGGGGACCCAAGGTTGGAGAGCCCTGGGCTAGAAGAATCAAGCCAGGTATGCTGCACAGGAAGGCAAAACACAGGCAGATCCCTTCAGGGTCACCACCAATATGACCTGGGAGAACATTCCTTCCCAGCTTCGATATAGCCCTCAGGCAGATGCTGAGCAATCCACCCCACCCCCACGAGTAATCCTGAGGGATATTCTTATTGGGCACATGCATCTCTATTTGCCATTTCAATCTAGGATGTAGCCAATCTAGTATTTTGTAGTGTATGAAATCAGGAAAGAATCTTGAGCTGCATCTGTAAGGACTACTGGCATATCTGAAGTACCGTAATTCTTAAATAAAAAGGGAGCTTCAAGCTCATACCCCTGACTTTGAAATCCCACCAAAGCCAGCACTTGTTTACATAGCGGAAATCAGTCACATTATAGTCCTAAATGTATGCTAGCACAAAATTATTAAGGAGCTTCACACAGTATAAGTCTGACTCAAGAGCCAAATCTACACATTCGGGGGTGGGGGAAGCACGTGGTGGTAGAGCCTCCTGGAACTATTCCACTTAGAATGCAAGTGAGGAGATCAGCTTTGAATGCTCACTTCATGTCAAAAACTCCATCTGGATAGAAAAGTAGCTATTAGGATAGGACCCCACTCCCCGACATGTTAGCTTTTTACAGGAAAGAAGCTTTTCAGGTATGAGAGAGAGAGAGAGAGAGAGAGAGAGAGAGAGAGAGAGAGAGAGAATTATCCTATGACACACACACAGACACACACCACACACCTGCAGTTTGAAATGGTATATAATGGCATTGTATCATGATGTGTAAGAAAACAGGTGGCAGATCCCAGAGCTTCCGAGAGGCTACAGATATTGTAGCTGGGAAGCTCTTCCCTTCCTTGATATGAAATACTCAGTGGCGAGCAAAAGGCATTCTGTGCACACCCAATGACACTATACAGGCCTGTGGCTCACGCTGGCTCAGCTTGTCTTGAGCTGTGGAAAGCTAAGCAGGGTCAAGCCTGGTTATTACTTGGATGGGAGACCCGTCCTCTAGTTTCCTGCACTGAGCAGGGGGTTGGACTCGATGGCCTTGTAGGCTCCTTCCAACTCCATAATAATCCCTCTAAAGCAGTGTTCTCCAACCTTGGGTTGAAGGAAACGAAATAGTTAAAAGAAAAACTTACAAGATTTTCTAGCCAGGCATGTGGACAGATTGCCAGGGTCCTGACTAATACTAAAAGAATGTAGTCAATGGCTGGTGATGACTGTGGCAATGACTGACAATGGCCGTCAATGGCTGTTGTTGATTCACAAAGGTTGAGGTGTTTTGCTGTCTCACCCTGCATACTGACCAAGATAAGAAAATACCTAGCAGCTGCTTGATTGTAAGATCATCTTCCTGTCTCCTTGTAAGGAAATCCCCCTCCCCTAAAGCAAACCCCCTTTTGTCTTGACCTTGCTGACCAATGTAAAGAACTGTTGCCAAATGACCAGACTTAGGTATGCTATAAAAGTGGTTGTAAAAGCCCTGCCCGGGGTTCTGCTTTGCGACACAGTCCGCAGGACCAATTGTGCACAATAAACCTTTTTCCAATAACCCGAGTTGGTCCTCGTTGTCCTTATCTGAGTTAAGGGGTGACCACTTCAGGGTCCCCAGATGTTTTTGGCCTACAACTCCCAGCATGCCCCAGCCAGCGTAGCTGGCTGGGGCATGCTGGGAGTTGTAGGCCAAAAACATCTGGGGACCCAAGGTTGGAGAACACTGCTCTAAAGCAATGAAAATGGGTTCTGTGGCCAAGCCCTGGCCCAAATGATGTCCTAGCCATGTGAGTCACTGTGGAAAGATCTACGGATGGGGTATGTTATGAAAGGGCTGCCTTCCTCCAGGAATGCCTCATATTGTTTCATAGAAGGGGTAAGGGCAGCTATGTAGACCCCTGATCTTCCAGGTATGAAGCCTTGAAGGCCCTGAGCCCATCAAAGCTTTTGGATGTCAGTAAAGTGTGACATGCAGCCTTTGAGAGAGAGAGAGAGAGAGAGAGAGAGAGGTGCTGCAACCACTGCTTACTCTCCAGCCACCTTCGGAAAGCTTAAAAAGAGCCCTTTGGTTAGCAGGGCAGCTGACTGCTACTGGTGCCAGACGCCTGGAAAACACAACTCTTTGGTCTCTTTGATCCTTTGTCTTGCCAGGGAATGAGTCTGTTTTCGTCTCCTTTCTCCCTCATTGTGCTTTTCAATTCCAGTCTCCAAGGCCCGGGGTGAAAGAGGGAGAGGGGTGGGGTGGGGGACATAGATGACGCAAACCTTTAAGCTTTTACAAGAGCCTCATTCCGCCAGAGTTGGCAGGAGAGGGAGCAATGTCCAATTCCAGGAAAGCAACAGGCAGGCGCCTCTACTGTCCGCCATCCATCAAGGACTGTTGCTGTTTGACCCTCTTTGTCTTATTCCTTCGTTCTTCATCTTCTGGCCCCTGCTCAAGTGCCCCATTTTGCCTTCTGGCTCAAGTCTTGCAAGTTTGCAATGGGGGCAAGTCAGCGTGGAGGCCATCTACACAGGGCTGCTGCTTGTTTACACCTTCCCCATCTTTGTCCCACAATATAAAATTACCAAAGCAACAAACAAAGGAACCAGAAAAAGAACTCTCAGGGTGGGGTGGGGTGGGCACCACAGATTTAAAAAAAAAAGGTGGAATTCTTCAGGTTCATCATAGCTAAAAACCTCAACCGGGTGACGCAATGCATGTAATATATAATATAATAATAAACCAAAAACCACCGAACACTGACCATGCAGGAAATCTCAGTGTTCAGATCTCTAGCCCGACAGGATGTTGAGATCTGGTCTCAGTCAGTTCAGATCTTGGACAGTTCGACTCCGAGTCCTTGCAAAATGACTCACATCACGAGTTTCACTCCAAACGACTCCACGAGTCCCTATTAAAACATGGTCCCCCCACAAAATAAAGCTACTTCAGATGTGTGGCTTAAATAAATTCTAGGCACAAGTGTGCCTTTTTATTTCAAAACTCTGCAACTGATTTTGGCAAGAACAGACCAGGCAGAAAAACCCAAAATAACCAGGCAGGCAGAGGAGGCAGGGAACCCCAAAGCAGGCAGGCAGAGGCCTTTGTCTTGGACAATTCAACTGTTGAACAGGTCAAGAAGAGACCAGGCAGGCAGAGGAGGCTGGGAACCCCAGACTGGCAGGCAGAGGCAGCCAAACCCAAAATGTCTGACCCTAACCCAAACCCCCCACAACAACACATCAATCAAAATAAATCTCAACACATCGTTGGGGCTGCGCTCCTGGTAGCTGTCCATAGTGGCCGAGCAGCGGCGTGCCTCGCTTCCATGCACTCTTCACCGGTGATCGCGCTCCTTCTGGCACAGCCAGAAGACTCGTCAACAGCCCAGGGATGTTGACGAGTCCTTGGTCTCGAGTCCCGAGTCGAGTCTCGAGTCCCATTAAAAAATATTGGGACTCGAGTCCGAGTCGAGTCAGAGGGGGGACTCAGTCCGACTCACGAGTCGAGTCCGAGTCCCCATCCCTGGCCCTGAATGACTCCTTAGCTTACCCTCCTGATTGGCTGGCTGCCCTGTTTCAGCACTTCCAGGTCAGGTCAGCCCCAGCCTCGACTATTCAGTTGCTCTTCAGATCCATCAAACCAGGATTTCCCTACTTCAGTGTGACATTTGAGGCATCATGACAGGGAGAGGGCTTCCCAACCCTTGTGTGAACCTCAGATGCCATATCCAACACTGCTATGACTCCACATCAAGCCCTCTGTAAAACTACATTGCAAGCCAAGGATATTTTTTTAAAAATACTTATAACCCACCCTTATATGGGTATGTCATTGGTCTCCCATCCAAAGGGCTAATCAGGTGTATACCTGTGTAGCTTCAGCGGCATTGTAGCACCATACTTTCCCAGACTACTCACTTGGCTAAGGCAAATTAGGGGAATTTCAGAGCCAGCACTCTAACCAATAGGGAACCATGGTGGTTAGCTTTGTTTTTTTGTTCTGATGACCTCTGCGAATACCAGCACACACCACCACACAGATTTTATGTATTAATTAAAGCAGTCATTTAAATAAAGGAAATGGTGGCAGCACTGCCAGGGAAACACACCATATACATCAGGGTGTTGTGCATCATAAGGCATCAGCTGAAAGCCAACATGTTCGAACACCAAGCCGAAACCACAAGACACTACTATGTGGACATACACCACACCTCACCCCAAGTTAAGTAATTCTTAAATATCACCTTCAACCTCACTTGGTTCCTGCAGTTAATGTTGAACACAGAATCTCCATTTGCTTTGCTATTCTCCCTCTAGTATACAGAAAGAGAGAGAGAAAATAACAATAGTGACCATGTTGAGTCTGGAAAAGGAACAGAGAATTGTTCCAAGCAAGGTGAACTGAAAAGAAAAATATATAAATAAACCCCAACAGCGACAACACAAAAACACCCATGAGAAAACAAGAAATTAGCCAGGATAATCTTTCACAAAATGTGCTTTGTTCATTTGTTTTAATGACTGTCATTCACATTGAATTATTTACATGATGGTTTTCATCTATGCATCCACCTCCACCCTCTGTTAAGCACAGAAACTGAGTATTGTGCGTTCTGCAGCACGCTTATCTTCACAAAACCTCAAACACTTGGGAACTGAAACAACAAGGTCTGGAGTGTCGCTAGCCCTGAGCCCTAGACATTAGATCAGCACCTGCAACTCACAAGAGAGGCTGTCTGAAGACGAACAGATAAGGTGTGTCCAGGGCAGGAAGAGACAAAAGTAATGCAGCAGGCATGGCCTTTTACTTCTTTGCCCCATTTGAAAGCCACCTCTTGGATGGGAGGTACCAAGAAGACACAGACAAAGAGCCTGAACTTCTGGTACTAATTGAACGCTGCTATTGAACACTATACTCTATGGACAAAGACAGGGGAGGGTCACTCTACCTCTGCATCGCTACTGTACAAATCCCATATTCCTGGCACTGGAAATTAAAGTGGCAACCAAGTTCAATGTATTACTGGAAGTGACAAATCAGGATTGCATTGGAACTGGGGGGCCCTTAGATGCAGGGACGGTCCATCTCAGCCCACCCCAGCCTGGTCCAACTCCCATCACCCCAGCCACTGTGATCAGTTGTCAGCCATGATGGAAGTGGTAGTCCAAAACATTTGGAGGGCACTAGGTATGGAGAAGGAAGCTCTATCCCCATCATCTTCATGAGCTACCCTACGTACCAGCCATTGACTACCACCCGAACGGCCATGTTCAATTGGGAACAGGAAGTGCAGAATTGGAAACAGGAAGCATTGAACTGGAAACTCCTTGTCTGAAGACTCTGCCTGCTCAAGGGTCTGACTGGCTGGCCAAGCTGCAGATATCCTATTGGTAGCTGGGATTATACAAAGGCAGCTGGAGAAAAGATGAAATTATCCATGCACAATGATGGCTGCTTAGCAGCTTATGACTGGATTGAAAAAACAAACCAATAAACCCTATGTAATCTAGATTTCTAATGCTGAAAACCCAAGATCGTTTGAGCAATGGTTCACCAAGGCTGAGCCACAACGCATGGCTTTCTTTTGCCACTGAGCAACTGCAATAAACTCCACTCATCTGAGAGGGTTGCAGGTTGGGGTTGGCCGCTTGAGCCCTATCATATTTCATTTCACAAACTGTGCAGACCTAAGCCCCCCTGGAACAAGCTGCTCAACCCAAGAACACATGAAACCACCGAGATGTATCTCTAAGGAACATCCAGGGTTGGATCCAGGATCTGCCTTCCTCAAGAGGAAGGGTTCCACTGGTGGAAGGTCCCTCCACTCCGCCCAATTTTTGGAGATCACCTCACACAGTTCCTTGACTCTGTGTAGCATTTTCAGGGGGCTGGAGGGGCTGCTACAAGGAATATTTTAATGCTGCATTTTTTGTTGTTTCCATTGCTGTATTTTAATTGTTACATTTTGTTTTTAATATTGTATTTTTATTCTTTGCTTCTTTGAGCCGCTCAGAGACCATATGTTGGTGGGCGGCCATATAAATTCAGCAATAAATAAATTGTGCCTGCTGTCTTGCAATTTATTTATTTGAAATAACTTTTTAGGCCGCCTTTAAGGGTGGAACCCTCCCCAAGGCGGCATACAATATCAAAGAAACAACTCAAAACAATAACATTTAATTCGACTTTTGCTGCTTCTGGCTGAGTCTTGCGAGGAGGCTCGAGCTCTGGCACTGCCCATCTTACAAATAAAACATTTTAAGGGAAAGTTCACCTCTTGAACAAGCATCTGAAGGCAACTGTGGAATCTGTGGAGATTTAAAGGGCACATGGAACAGTGATACTTGTGCAAGCAGGATATCCCCCTTGTAGGCAGGGGGTTGGAATAGATTATGTCCAGGGGGGGGGGACGGACACACACCCTTCTAATACTAAAATGTGATGGTTCAGTAAGGAAAATTGGTGGGGGATAAGCAAGACAATATTGAGAATCAACTGGAAGGTTGTTGGGAGTTTTTTTCCCTTCACAAGAGGGAAGAAGGGGGCAGGTTCTCAACAGCGTTGTCCTTGAGTGTCCTTTACCAGCTTTTTACACGCAGTGCAGTAGATGAGGAAGGATTGAAAAATCTCCAAATGCTCTTTTTGTTGATTTTGTTTCTTCATCCCTCCCCCACCACTCGCTCCTCCTGTGAGCCAGCTAAAGCAAGAAGAGAGGGGGAACATTAAGAGAGGGAATGTAGGGATGGGGGGGGGGGAACGACAGCAAATGTTATTCACCCCATAAAGACTTTAAAATCAAGCTATTTTAAAAAGTGAGGAAGGAACCCACATGATCAGAGCTCTGACCATGGACATATCTGCAGCCTGCTCACCCACCCACCCCAAATTTAAGTGTACTTATTCTGTGCACTTGATCTCTTTAGCCACCTTATTTATTTTTTGCAGCTCCTTTTTAGAGCAGCTACTGCTGCAGTTAATGTACTTCAGCGGAGTTGCACATAATGCGCAAATCTCCCTGACAGTTGTATCCAGCCCTTGTATTGAATATGTGGGTGCCTATCTGATTTTAAAGCCCTAAATGGTTTGGGACTACATTCTCTGAAGGAATGCCTACACCTGTATTAGCCTGCCCAAGCATTAAGGTTAGTGTAAGAAGACCTACTTTCTGGCCCACCAGCAATAGCTATTAGGCTGGTGCAGGGGTCTGCAACCCGCGGCTCCGGAGCCGCATGCGGCTCTTTCAAACCTTTGCCGCGGCTCCGCTTTGTCGCAAAAATGTTGGCGCGGCGGCCGTCTTTAGGACTCGGCAGGCGCTCGGGCCTGCCTCAAACCTGGCGGTGGCGGCGGTGGCGGCAGCGGCGGCGGCAGCAGCGCCCCCCCCGCCCGGCATCAGGCCCACGAGACGGCCTCCGGAGGAGGCGGCAGCAAGGCCCCCTCCCCGGGGCCGTCTTTAGGACTCGGCAGGCGCTCGGGCCTGCCTCAAACCTGGCGGTGGCGGCGGCGGCAGCAGCGCCCCCCCCCCGGCATCAGGCCCACGAGACGGCCTCCGGAGGAGGCGGCAGCAAGGCCCCCTCCCCGGGGCCGTCTTTAGGACTTGGCAGGCGCTCGGGCCTGCCTCAAACCTGGTGGCGGCGGCAGCGCCCCCCCCGCCTGGCATCAGGCCCACGAGATGGCCTCCGGAGGAGGCGGCAGCAAGGCCCCCTCCCCGGGGCCGTCTTTAGGACTCGGCAGGCGCTCGGGCCTGCCTCAAACCTGGCGGCGGCGGCGGCAGCGCCCCCCCCCCGGCATCAGGCCCACGAGACGGCCTCCGGAGGAGGCGGCAGCAAGCCCCCCCGCCCGGCAGCAGGGACGCGAGCGGGTGAGCGGCAGAAGAGAGGAGGGCTCCTGCACGCGCCAAAGTTCCCCCCCACACCAAAAACATAGCGCGGGGTCCAGCGTGTCGAGGGACCAGCGCGGCCGGCTCGCCGCGGAGAGCACAAGCAGGCGAGGAGGCAGGTAGGCCTGCGTGAAAGCAGTAATAGTTATCAGAAAACAAGGGGGAAAAGATTCATGTACCAATTATTGGAAAACTAATGACAAGAGAACAAAATAATATCTCCATAAATTTATTTATTTATTAACTGCTTTTTTAACCCTGCATTTCTTAAAAACAATCCAAAACAGGTTATAAAGAAGAATAAAACACAAATTACAATATCGCTGCGGGGATGGGAGGGTGCCTCCAGCTGCCACCCAATCAGGGTGCCTCCAGCTGTTGCAGCTGCCCCTTTTGCCCCACATTAAAGACAGGCCTGAGTAGCACCCTCATCATCCACCAGCAACACCCTCCCCCCAGCAGTAGCACCCCCATCATCCACCAGCAAATCCTGCTGATGGATGATGAGGGGTGCTATTACCACATGGAGGGTGTTTCTGGTGGATGATGAGGGTGCTACTGCTGGATGGTGCTGATGACGGGATGCTACTGCTTGGGGGGGGGGATGTTGCTGGTGGCATCCCATCATCCACCAGCAACACCCCCATCATCCGTCAGCTGATAATTTCCCCTACCTATGCACCCAACATAATCCACCAGCTCTCGCTGGTGGATTATGTTGGGTGCATAGGTAGGGGAAATTATTACATTTTATATGTGGGGCACAGGATGGGGCATTATTACTTTATGTGAGGGGGGCAGATTATTTTGCAAATATTTTGTATATATTATTTTGTATATATAGCATTAAGGTAAGAAACAATATATGCAGTGTTATATTTGTTTTAAATGTCACAATGGTTTTGCGGCTCCCAGTTTTTTTTTTTCTTCGGAAACGGGTCCAAGTGGCTCTTTTTGTCTTAAAGGTTGCAGACCCCTGAGCTGGTGGGAACTATGGTGGTATATTAGGCTGGTGGTATACTGAGGCTTTCTCAGTGGAGGCTCCACACCTTTGGAACTCCCTCCCCAGGGAGATGCGTATGGTTTCATCACAGCTTGCTCTTAAGAAAAGCCCTGAAAATGCAGAATTCCAATCTGCATTTAGTACTTAAAAATCATTAGATGCTGCTGCTTCTGTGTGTGTGCGTGCATTTCCTTGGTAGAAAGGTGGGGCTTAAATCAAATAAATAAATGTGTGTGTGTATAAATGTAATTGTACGTTCATGTTTTTGTAATATTGTAAGCCACTTTACTACAGCAGTGGACTCTGAAAGGTGGGTCATCATCATCATCATCATCATCATCATCATCATCATCATCATCTCGTATATCCTAGTGTCCTTTGCAGCACAACCCTTGTCTTCTCGTCCCGGCCCCCTCCCCACTCATCACTACCCCTTTTCAGAGCACTTACTTCATTCACCACTTTTCTTTTCTTTTTTGCTCGCAGAAGTACGCAAATGGGGTCTTTCTAATTATTTTTTCTCCCAGTCTTTCAGAAGTGCGCAAGAGCACAGATTCAGCTGCCTAATATGTGTAGCCTTGCCCCCACTTTTCGCGCTTCCTTTTCAGAGCAGTTATTTGCAGTTCCACAAATGTCCACTCCATTTATTGCCCAGCCTTCAAATTTGCGTAAATAGTCCCCCAATTTGCCCACACCAGCGGTAATAATTACACTGAGCCCCGCCACCCCAATGGGGCCCCATTCACTCCTTCCCATTTTGGTGTTTGTTTGTTTGTTTTTAACTGTCAGGGAGATTTGCGCATTATGTGCAACTCCGCTGAAGTACATTAACTGCAGCAGTAGCTGCTCTAAAAAGGAGCTGCAAAAAAAGCGGGGGGGGGGGGAGAGGCGGGAGCCAATTTCCAGACTTGCTGGAGACTCAGGGAAGTGTTGAAAACAGGGAGGACACTGACAAGTGTCAGTTCAAGGTTTAATAGCTAGAGCAGTGTTCTCCAACCTTGGGTCATAAGCATAGCTGGCTGGGGCATGCTGGGAGTTGTAGGCCAAAAACATCTGGGGACCCAAGGTTGGAGAACACTGAGCTAGAGAGTATGACATTGCCAAGTAGGAGTGCTGTCCCCCTTTGGTGCTCCTTTTCGGAGCACTTATTATTATTATTATTATTATTATTATTATTATTAGCATTTATTTATCGCCCATCTGGCCGGCAAACTGGCCACCCTAGGCGATGTACATAAGATAAGATAAAAACAGGATAAAATACATTAAAACAGTATAAAATTTTAAAATCTTAGCCCACCCCATATTCCCGCCTGAATAGCCAAGTTTTTAGTGAGCGGCGGAAGCTCAGCAGAGAGGGGGCATGGCGGAGGTCACTCGGGAGAGAGTTCCACAGTACAGGGGCCGCCACAGAAAAGGCCCTCTTCCTCGTCCCCACCAGTCTAGCTGCTCTGGCTGAAGGGACAAGGAGAAGGCCATCTGTGGCAGATCTTGCTGAGCGGCCTACTTGGTGTTGCTGGAGACGCTCCTTGAGATAGACTGGACCGGAGCCATATTGGGTTTTAAAGGTCTGCATTTTTTCTCTTTTTCAGTGCTTCTGAATTGCGCAAATGGGTTCCTCCTTTCTCTTAGTATTATTTCCACCCCCATGTTCTCAGGGTGGCTTGTTGGCAAAAAGCAATCCACTGGGTTCAGATGTCACAGTACACCACACTGACACTAATTTGGCTCAGGACCCACCATGGCTGATTGTGACATGAGAACCCAGCCAGTGCCTGGAATCAGTAACTGGGCTGGATCTAGGTGAACAAATTCAAATTTAATCCAGACAAGTCAGAAGTGCTCTTGGTCAGAAGGAACTCTGATCCAGGAACAGGTATACAACCTGTTTTGGATGGGGCTGCTCTCCTCTTGAAGAAGAATCAGACTTGTAGTTTGAGAGTGTTCCTGGATCCAGTTTTGCTCCTGGATGCCTCTATAGCAGCTGTGGACAGGGGTGCTTTTGCCCAGCTGTGGCTGCCTGATATGCTAACTGTGCCCATTTCCAGAGAAGGCAGATCCGCTAAACCCTGCCCCCTGACTTTCCAGGGTAGCTTGGTTTTTGCCTTTGCCCTTTAACTAGACCAGTGTTCTCCAACCTTGGGTCCCCAGATGTTTTGGCTATGCTGGCTGGGGCATGCTGGGAGTTGTAGGCCAAAAACATCTGGGGACCCAAGGTTGGAGAACACTCAACTAGACTATAACAGTCTGTCTTAATCCTTTACTGGGCAGACAACTTAAAAACCCTCCCTGCAGAGTTGACATCTTCTCATTGCATATTCCAACAGATCTGACCACGGTCCAGTCACACATGCCTTATTTATTTCCTCACAACTGGAAAATTCAGCTGGTGCAGAATGCAGTTGCGAGTTTGTTAACCAGAGCCAGTGAAAAGAATGTAACTCTCTTCATCTTCATTGGCTTTTGATTCATTTCTGGGCCCAATTCAAAATGCTGGTTATTACCCTTTAAACCCTGAATGGCTTAGGACCAAAATACCAAAAGGATCACCTTCTACTGCAGCCTTCCCCAACCAGGCGCCTTCCAGATGTGCCCACTATGCTGTCTGGGGATGAGTGAAGTTGTAGTCCAACATGTCTAGAGGGCACCGGGTTGGGGAAGGCTATGCTACTATACATGCCTACCCACTCTCTCAGGCGTCACCTGCAGAGGTCCTGTTGCGTATTCTACTTATATCCGAGGACCAGTTGGTGGGAAAATGTGAAAGGGCCTCCACCATTGCCCAGTCAAAGCTTTGGAATGCCCTGCTCTGGGGGCCACTGATGCACCAGTTCACTAAGTGAAATCAGCAACAGTCACAGAGATAGGGCAGGATGAAGGCCATCCCACTGTTACTTTTCCACGCCAGGAGGCATCAGTGGAGGCAAGGCAGTGCCAAAGTCTGCACGGTAGAAGCATGCAGTTGCTGACTCAACAGTCACCCTGGCACAGATATAGAATTCTGATGTCAGCAGGGGTTACCATCTAGTTAGCAACCATGCACTTACACGGTGCACGCTTCAGCATCCCCCACCTTGGCTCAATGTGCCCATGAGGTGGGAACGAAAGGGTGGGATGGCCCTTCCCCACTCTATTGCCCCACACAGTAACAGCCAGTGGTTACACCTAGCAAACTAGCTCACTGGCTGCCACTGCCTGGGAAATCTGTTTGGCTACCTCCATGATATCTTTCTGGGCAAGGTTAAAGACCTTTTTGCTTCTGGAGGGGTGCAGGGGTTAGGTGGGAAGGATATCTGACTAGGGCTCCTGATTTTTCTGTTTTCTCCCTCGCTTCTTTGCTGTATATTACCTACGGTATCCTTATCCAAAAGCACAATCCTATGCACAATCCCTATAGGATTGGGACATACTCCCAGCTAAGTATTTATAGGTTTTCAGTCTGTTGTTGTATGTTTTTTTAATGCATTGATTACTGTTGACAGATTGCTTTTTAGAACCTGTTGTCAGCCAGCTTGAGTGCCTCATATTGCGGCAGAAAGGCAGGATATTAATGCTTCAAATAATAAATAAATAAGTCACTCAGTGATGACGACCCATCTATCCTTTTGAGCAAGAAAAACTCACAACTGGAGCAGCAATTCCCAAGAGACTCAGCATGGAGAATTGCAACTAATTTGCTCAAAATGCACAGGGATTTGAATCTTTGCACTTTAGAATCTGCACTTGAGATTTCAGAAGACGTCTCCTTGATTAGGAGGATTTCTGCGGAAAATGCTTCTCCACTTATCTATGGGTTTACTGGGATTATTTATTTATTTATTTAAGCAATGAGAGCAAATTTTCTGTCAGCGCTATGCTCACGTTCGCTTCCTGCAACAGTGGCAGCGGCGGCAACAAGAGATCTGTACAAACATAACGGGATGGGTGACTTGCTGCAGGGAAAAAGCCTGTTCACCCCTTTTAAAATAAAAAGGAAGATGTAGACTGCAGAGTTGCCTAGGGTAGGGGTGGGGAACCTGCAGCCCTCTAGCTGTTGTTGGACTACAACTCCCATAATCCTTGACCATGGCCCATGCTGGCTGAGGCTGATGGGAGTTGGTCCAAGAACTGCCTAAAAAGCCACAGATTCCCCACTCTTGGCATAGGGGAGAGCACCAATAATTCAAAAACCAAATATCAAGAAGGAAATGCCCTGAAATGGCAGGGCATAACTGCAGAAGAGATGGTATCTTCACTCATAATCATAACTTTATAAATTACTTTTAAAGGGCTACAGGACTAGTGTGGTGGAAAAAAACATTTGACCTGGAAATAATTTAGGGTGCACTTCTATGCATGTTTGGACAGGAAAAGGTCCTACAACTCCCAGCATTCACCAGAATTACCAATTCTAAATTTATCCTGTCTAAATATACATAGGATTCTGCCCTTATAAAACTAAAAAAAAATAAAAATGCCCCAAACGGAATAGGTATTGGTGATGGGGAATAATGTCTGTTGTCATCTATCATGTTATGGGCACTATCTAATAGGTGCCCATGACAACTGCACAACAACGATCAACACAGCAATCTCAATGGTAATGGAGAGGAGAGAATTGAACTTAACCAGCAAAACCAAACTGCAGTTTAAAGTGCTGGAAAAATTAGGTTTTCTAGCAACAGAGGGAAGATGACTTTATCCTCCCAAACAGGACCAGCCCAAAATGTTTTGGTGCCCAAGGCAAAACACTGAAATGTGGCACAATCACCAAAAGGTTCTCCTTTGCAAGCCCTGTTGAAATGCACGTGGGGCTTGTGCAACTTCCATGCATGTGAACGGAGCTTGTACAAAATGTCACACAGATCTGTTCCTCCACCCACCCCACCCAGGACACGATCTACTAGGTCTCCAATTATTTCTCAGCTCTTAATGGCCACCAAACACCTGCCGGAGCTCATTTTGCCTACAAGTGCACCAAGAGTAATCTGTGCTTTCCCAAAAGGATCTTAGGGCCAAATTAGATGCAACATTAAGCAGCTGACCGGCCCTAGCATGTTTGCTTTTTGCTTACTAAATGGCAGCTGGGGCAAGGCAGAAATCTGGATTGGGACTGATTTAACCCTTCTGTCCCTGCCGCAGTCCCAATCCAGATCACCCCTCCCCCTGCAGCTGCTCTTTGCTGCTAATGGCAGTGCCCCCTCACCTCCCGCCAGGGCAAACAGTGACTCTAGCCAGGAAGATTCGATCAGGACTTATGGTGGGGGTAAAGGGTTAAGTCCCCTCTCCCCCCACACTATGGTCCCCCATGCCATCTGTTCAGTAAAAAAAACAAAAAACAAAACCAAGGCACACAAGGGCTAGTCATGCGCTTACTGTCATGTCTAGTTCCCATTACCAACAGCGGCCATGCAGTTATGCCCTGCTGATACATTTAGCAGAATCAAGGAGCAAAGCTTTTCTTGGGCCGTACCACTTCAGGCTGCAGGAAGAGGTTCCCCCGTTTGAACACTCCTCCATCTCCTTCCCTTCTCTAGGACATGCTATTTTTCCTTTACCATTTGATTCTGGTGAGTGAAAGGGCTAACTGGCCTTTGGAAGGCCCGTGGGAAGGAAAAAGGCACACTGTCAGCAAACTCAGTGGCCACTAACACCCCATGGCCATACTTCCCAGCGCAGACCTCGGGAAAGGCCATCAATGATGCCTTTGAGGCGCCAGACACCGCTCCGCTTGGTCCGCGCAATGTCTTTTTAATGAGCCATATAATGCTCTTCAAATTATGTCGGAATCATTAATTTCTCCAAAATGAGACAGATTCTCCCTCAAATCCGGAGGCCATGCCAAGGCGGCTTGTTATGCTCCTGAGCACTCTCTCCGCTTTATAACTGTGTCAAGGCTGTTTGGTACAGCTCAGTGCTGCCGTTAGCCTTTTGCACACTCACACAAATGAGCTGGCATGAACCTGCCTCCCCCTCTCCTGTTCTTTTCTTTCTTTCTTTTTTTAAGAGTGGGAGAAAAAAGGGCACTCGGAAAAGCAGCCCCCGGAAGCATAACAGCAAAGGATTCTTAACCGAATGGGTCAGCTGCAATGACAGGCCTCAAACGGATGAGTGCAGGAGGAGGATGGAGGCGCATACAGATATCCAAAGGCGCCAGAAGCAAGGAAGAGAAAGAGAGGGAGAGATGCAAGCGCTATGGACATGGCCAAGGCAGAAACGAGTCCCAGCTACTCTCCACAACTTGATTACTATTCTTTCATAGCGTGCCATGCACTGTGTAGCCCAGGCTCACAGGATTCAGCAGTTTATGCATTGACTGATTTATTCATCCTGCCTCTCTAAAAATCACAGCAGCTTGCAAGTCAACAAGGACAACCATTTCAGCATGCGATAATTATAAAATCAAAACAGCAAACATATAAATGAAGCCAGTAACTGACCACATCCTTAAATCAGGGCAGCAAGCCTTACACATCAGTAATCCCCATTAAACTCTGTGGGACTTAACTCTCAAGTAAACATGCTGGCTCAGCTTGTCTGAGTGTGGAAAGCTAATCAGGGTCAGGCCTGGCTATTATTTGGATGGGAGACCCCTCCTCTAGTTTCCTGCATTGAGCAGGGGGTTGGACTCGATAGCCTTGTAGGCTCCTTCCAACTCTATGATCTATGACAGTGATGGCGAACCTTTTTGAGCCCGAGTGCCCAAACGGCAACACAAAACCAACTTATTTATTTCAAAGTGCCAACACTGCCATTAAACCTGAATACCGAGGTTTTCGTTTTAGAAAAACAACTCATACAGTTGTCCGAACTAATTAACATTTTTTGTCTTAAAAGAAAAACACAATAACAGAGCTTTCAATGATACAGTTTTTTGTTGGAAAAAAAATCAACTCAAAAAATTATTATAGTACTACATTGTACACATAGCCTGAAGGGAATTTATACAAACTTTTTAAATAATTAGGCACATGTATTTTTGGATAAGGGATTCTCAACTTGTAATATGATAATATGCCAGACTGAAATTGTATGGGGCAAGCTTTACCCTGGGTCCTTTCCCTGCTTCTACAGGTGTCGGATTAGTAAAAGTAAAAGTCAACCTGTACTAGGATGAGCAAGATAAACAAGAAAACTAAACGTGCTTAAGACATTTTAAACACTTTATGTCTTGGACTGCAAACACTGCATTGGGTAAAAGTTTGCATTGGGCATGCTTTTGCACAATTAATGTGATTTTTGCTATTGCATGCATGCTGATAATTTGTCAAACCTTGGCTCATACTCCGTTAGTTTGAGAGCAACGCATGCAGCACTCAGGTCAACTGTTAGGGCTTTACATCCAAGCCATGCTCTGAGCATCATTCTTCAAAATCTTTTAAATGTGATAACAATGTAGAAAAGAATTCTGTAACAGGAATTCTAGAACAAAATCATTCTGTTCCACACTGTGAGAAAGAACAAAATCATTAGTGTTTTGCAGAAGGGGACGGTCTTGTCGCGATCTGGTGACCAATGGCTCGAGTGCCCACAGAGAGGTCCCTGCGTGCCCAGGGCCGGATTAACATAGGGGCTATTGGAGCGGCCGCTCCAGGCCCAAAGCAGACAATAGGCCCACAATATAGGGACACGCGGCAAGATTTGAGTTAGCTCTGATCGTTATCATTCAGCATAATTAATGATTTTTTCAAGATTAGAAAGGTGTTCTAAGCACATCTGCATTACAGGCTTGAGGCAAGACCTAGCAAGCACTGTTGTTCTCAAATTAGCATGGTAGGTTTTTGCATTTCAATCACTGTTACTACATTTCTTTGAAGCACATGGGGGCTTGCTAGGGTCTGTAATATTCAGATTTAGAAGGGACCTCTCTCTCCAGCCTCGAGCAAAAGATCTTTCTGATTCGCAGCTCAATTGTTCAAATGCTAGTTTAACAAAAAAACAAAAACGAAAACGAAACAAAGCAACAAGAACAACACAATTATTCTTGGTCAAGCAAAGCTTCCTGGCTTTTTGTTGTGGCTTTTTCTTTTTTAATAAATAAATTTGGGGGAAATTGGGAAGACCCTTACTGATGAGCTGCAGGAGTTTTTGAGTTTTGGCACTTTAATGGTAATTAATTATTTAATTTGTTTTAATATAAAATTGCGTCTTCATTTTATTTATTTCCATAAAAAGGCCCACCAAAATCCTCAGCACCAGGCCCATAATGCTCTTAATCCGGCCCTGTGCGTGCCAGCTGTGGCACCCGTGCCATAGGTTCGCCATCAGTGATCTATGAAATCTATGTACAGGATCAGGCTGCACATTTAAAGCTTGCCTAACTAAACAAGTTATCCAGCCCCCCCCCCCGTCTAAAAAAATGACTTGTGTTTATGGTGGCCACATATGAATTGCCAAAAAAGAGGAAATGCATCACCAAAAAAGAGGGCAAAAGATGAACACGATTTGCATAATATTTGCATATGGTAATTTATATGTACAGTACAGGTGCAAATTTAGAAAAAATATTATACTGTAATGTGGATGGGCAACAGCGGTTATGGTTCAGTATCTTTAAACTGGAATTGGACATGGCAGCCCTTCAAGTAGAGGACTGTCCTCTGTAAAAAAGGGCACCTGGCCATTCATAGATTTCATAGATGATAGAGTTGGAAGGAACCTACAAGGCTATCAAGTCCAACCCCCTGCTCAATGCAGGAAACTAGAGGAGGGGTCTCCCATCCAAGTAATAACCAGGCCTGACCCTGCTTAGCTTTCCACACTCAGACAAGCTGAGCCAGCGTAAGCCACAGGCCTGTACAGTCATGCCTTGGATTGAGAGCATAATTCGTTCCGGAAATGTGCTTGTAATCCAAAACACTCTTATATCAAAACGAAATTCCCCCAAAAAAATTTGTACAGAGATTTTTAATTTAAGCCATACTACAGTACTTGTATTGCAAGACGTCGCTTGTATATCAAGTAAAAATAATAATAATAAATATTTTAAATTTTGCTTGTCTTGCAAAACGCTCTCAAACCAAGTTACTTGCAATCCAAGGTATTACTGTATTGTATTCTATTGGGCTCTGATGGGATTCTCTGCGGAGGAAATTCCTATAAAACTGAGAAGGCCCAGCCTATAGAAACTTTGCTGCCCAAGCATTACATAAAAGAGTGGGCCAAATGAAGCTGATTTTTTTATTTACACTGGGACCTGCAACAAGATGTGGCAGTCTGGAGTACTCCTGTCAGGGTTCCAGCCATTCATTCACACCCTTTTCCAGAATACTCCATTCTATTCCTCCCCACTCCTGTTTTCTGTCATCATCCCCCTCCACTGCCATTCAGCAGTCTGTACCCAGTGAGCATGCTCAGTCCTCACTGAGCTGTTGGGTTTGGGGGGGGGGGAGTACCCTCCTTCAGGTTTTTTTCCCCCCTGTTCCTTAAAAATTTGCTTACTGTGGGTTTTCCCCAACCCTCTTGTACATGGATGGTGTGGCTTTGGTTACATAAGGGTCAGCAGTATTAGTATATAGCATTACATTTTTATACCACTCATCCTCAAAAGTTCAATGACATACATGTTGCTCCCGTCGGCCATTTTATCATCACACCAACCCTGTAATGTAGGTTAAGCTGCAGGAGAGCAACTAGCCTAAGTATGCTTTGTGGCTGAATGGCGTTTTGAACCTGAATGGAGATTTGAACCTGAATCTGCTTCAACACTTGGCTACCTACATCACCCTGCATTACCTCTTGCTGGCTTTACTTCCTGGCTTTTACCTGGCCCTCCAAGCTTCTCCTCACCTTCCTGTTCTAGCCAGGCCTGCTGCCTGTTTCTCTTCAGCGTGTTCTTCTAACCTTGCTCTGCCACTCTATCTGCCATTCTTGATTCAGTCTCTTGATCCACATGTCTCAAGTCACCTCTCTTTGCTGGCAGGAGCTTTCTCCTCCCAGCATGAGTGACAAACAATGAAACCTGACCTAAGCCACGGAATTATGAACTCAAGAGTCAGATCCATGGAACACATAAACTCACAATAAGACATTCAAGAGCAGTGTTCTCCAACCTTGGGTCCCCAGATGTTTTTGGCCTACAACTCCCAGCATGCCCCAGCCAGCATAGCTGGCTGGGGCATGCTGGGAGTTGTAGGCCAAAAATATCTGGGGACCCAAGGTTGGAGAATACTGTTCAAGAGTATCTCTGAGCATGTGGCAGCACCAGCCACTTTTCATCACCACTAAACAATCAGCATGAAGTGAGGACTTCCAAGCAAGAAGGCATGGCTTTTATTACAGAGGTGGGATGTGTGAACCCCTTCCTCCCAGCTCTCTAGCCACAGAACATCCTGTGAGACGGTCCACAGCCCTCACTTTAAATACCCATCAATATTCTCCTGCAGCAAGGCAGGGATCAATCTAAGCAAGTGGTGGGGAGAAGCCAGTACCAGGAGCTGCTGCCTCTCTGCCTCCCATTTGGCAAGTGGTGGAGGGTGTGGAGAGCATGAGAAGCAGCTGGAAATACTGCTGCAGCAGGGATGCCCAGGCTGGCCCAAGCCAGCCCACGTCTGTGTTCACGTTTGGTTCCAGCAAGGACAAAAGCTGTCGCACAAGCCCACAGGCTCGCGCACCCCTGCTTCCTACACGGCAAAGGGCACAAACAAGCCTGAAGTTGCACCACACAGCATCCTTCACGATCATGATGTCACACGGCCATGCAGGGCCTTGACAGTCATACTTGCATGTTGGTCTTTGAAATAAAGTCAGCACGTTTGCTGGGGACAGATTTTGCAAGCACAGGTATGAGAAAGAGGTATTGTACTGGGCAAATTGTACAACTGGAAGGTATATGGATTTTGGATCTGGGGGTGGGGGGGGATAGCAAGAGCGGCAGTCACCTGTTCCCCCCATTGGGGAGTTACATACTTACTTGACCCAGCAGACACCACTAGATGGTAGCAGAGTGCCTCAGCCAGTGTGGGTAAGCTGGAGGAGGAGCCTTCACTGGAGGGAGGTTGCAGCAGGACTCACTGTGACCTGGGCACTCTTGCAGTGCTTTCTGAGGACACCCATCCAATCATATAGCCAGTGTGGTGTAGTAGTTAAGTGTGCTGGATTGGAACTCAGGAAATCCAGATTCTAGACCCCACTTGCCCATGAAGTTCACTCAGTGACTTTGGGCCACCCACAGACTCTCAGCCTAACCTACCTCACAGGATTGTTATGAGGATAAAATTATTTATTTATTATATTTATTCCCCCGCCTTTTTTTTCCTGCAAGGAGCCCGAGGCGGCTTACATAATCCTCCTCCTCCTCTCCATTTTATCCCCACAACAACCCTGTGAGGTAGGTTAGGCTGAGAGTCAGAGACTGGCCCAAAGTCACCCAGTGAGTTTCATGGCTGAGCAGGGAATAGAACCCGGATCTCCCGAGTCCCAGTCCAACACTCTAACCACTACGCCACACTGGAGAGGAGAGGAGTACCATGTAAGCCACCTTGAGTTCCTTGCAAGAGGAAAAAAAGGCAGGATAGAAATGTAATAATAAGTAAGTAAATAAGTAAATAAATAAATAAATAAATATACCTGTCATGTTCCTAGCCCAGAGCAGAGACTTAGACACAGACCCCAGGTTGCCAGCAGGAGGAAGTTCACACATATGCATAAAAGCCCTTCCTGGTCTGAGAAGAGGATGGCAACAGCTGGGCTTTCAGGTACAGTGGTGTCATGGTAACTTTTGAAGTGCAGATGGTCATCATGACAGTCCCCATAGCCATGCCCCTGGAGAGGCCAAAAATGTAGACAGCTTTCTTGATGCATATCAACAAACCCATTCTAGCAGTTTTCACATCTACCCAGGAGCAGGTCTTTTGTAAAGCTAATGGGTCTTAATTGCCCACTGGAGAGCAAGCCCCCCAAAATACTGTGCATTACCACAGGGAACAAGATACTGTTGCTGGGAAAATTCATTTCCCCCTAGCTACCATGAGGATTGCAGCTAAGCTCAGCGGGAACAGGGAAGTCTGCGGGGTGGGGTGGCAGATAATGTCAGTGTGCCTGCCAATCAGAAAGTGCCTGCGCTGAGTCCCTGAGATCACCACCCCATTGGTCAGGTGCACAGTGATGGTGAAGTTCCTACCATGGAGCAAACCATGATGTGCCCAATTGAGCCAGTACTCAGCTTCTTGTTTCTGCTGTGAGACTGCACGTGCAGAGGCTCTGGGCTGGACACTTGACCAGAAAGGTGTCCAAGAAGAACAAGAAAGTGCAGGCCACAACTGAAGCCAAGGAGAGCTGTTGCAGCCTCCACCATCCCACAAAGTGTGCCTTTTCTCCCAGGTCAGGGAGGCCATGGGAGAGGCCGGGCGGGACAAGGCAATGCAATAATTTGGTGAGTACCACACAGCTGCATGGAGCACAACACACCCACTTTGAGGGAAGTCCAGCTGCTGTGTTTGTTCATGGCTGGTTTCCTCATGCGCCCCAAACGTCGTACTGAATTCAGCATCAGGAATCAGAAATGGAGTCATGCCCAGGGCGGGGTAGGGGGGCAACGTTGCTTCCAGATGCAACAAAAAAAGTGATTTTCAAAATCTGTGTTAAAACATGCGGGACTAGATAATGTATAATTGCCAGAGAACAGAGCTAGTGCTACTACAGAGTTTAGCAACGCTACACTAGCATGAGCCTGGAATCACCAATATTATCACCCCTGATCATCAATAGAGTCAACTGGCATGTTCAGCAGAATCAGGTGGTACAGTTTTACTTGGATTCTATCACTTTAAACATGTCTACCTAGGCTTGAATGTTCCCTCACTTGAATGCCCCCCACCAATGAAAAACAAAACGTGCAAACTTCCACTTGCAGCCTGAAATGGTACAATTAAAAAAAAAAAAAATCTTTACCATTTGACTCTGCTGAACGTATAAACTGACTCATAGTCTCTATTTAAGTCACCCTGCTCTTCTTTGCCTTGGAGAAAACTCAGCCTTGTTCACTCTCCGTCAATACCATCCCAGAGAGGAATACCATTCTAAACAAATGTTTTTTGGGTTTTGCTTTGAATAACTGTGCCTGGAGAGTTCTGTGTAACTCAAAAGCTTGCACACAGCACTTTGACATGAGTTTGCCCAATAGAAGCTGCTGCTTTGCTTTCTCTGTGTGTTTCTCTTGGAACGCTCGGCTGCTGGGACTCTGATCCTTCAGCTTTGCACATTCTAGTTTCACACCCCCTTCTCCTCTCCGGAGATCATTTGATTCCAATAATAGAAGGCAAACCGCACAGTATTTTTCCATGCACAACGATCTATAAAACTGCTCGCCTCCTCCCTCCCCAGCTCTCCAACTGAAAGAGGCAGAGGGGAATGAAGTCTAGTTCATTAACATAAAGCCAATCAGCCAAACAAACACGTGCATCATGACAGCGTTCACCCAAAATAACAGGGGAAAGGGATCGTTTTATTCATCTCCAATTCTGCCCTTGCCAACGGTAATGGCAGCCACGAAAAAGAATGCCAACTGACAGGTGGTTGTTTAAGTCCCCATTACCACGTCATTTAGAGCAGCAGGGCCTGGCTGCCTCCCTCTTTTCTTTACAAGAACAAAGATATTTCCAGCATCGGGAGAAGCAGAGAGAGCGGGGAGATGGAGAAGATGGTTAGGACTGGAAAGTGTTCACGCCCCCTTGTGCACAGTAAGGGAGTGGGGGGCCTGTGTGACTGTTCCATCACTCTGCCTTAACTTTGTGGCACAGACGAGGTCCTGGGTGCCGTGAGCAATGCAGCTGAGAACTGTAATTCTAACTTTCTTTCCAACCGTAAGAGGTATTTTTTAAAAAAAAAATGAGAAAGGGAAGGAAGGTGGCTAGAAACATGCAGACAATCCAGAAAACTGTGAAAGCGGCTGGTGGACAAACTGTGTGTGCACTGACAATGTCCAGCTGGGACTGTGGACAAGTCTTATCTAGTTCCTGGGTTACTTATTCATGTATTACATGAATAGCCCACTCTTCCTTCAAGGTGCTCAAGGCTCATGGTCTCCCTCCCATTTCATCCTTACAACAACCCTGCGAGATAGGCTAGACAAGAAATAGTGACTCACCCAAGGTCACCTAAGGAGCTTCATGAGTGTGTGGGGATTTGAACCCGGGTCTCTGCAGTCCTGGTCCCTTGCCACTAAGCAACACACAGCCTATTCAAGAGCATGGGTTCCTTTCAGATAACTGGACTGTTCCCCCACCCACCCAGCACCTGCTTTTAAAAAAAGGAAATACTGCCCCCACCTCCCTTGGCAACATTCTTAGAACACAGTTCAATAATTTAAAAAAAAAATGTTTTAAGCTCACAGCATATGGTGGTTCACTTGTATAAATACTACACTTTTTTGTTGGAACCCGAATAATGTTGGGGCAAGGCATGAGCTTCTGCAGGCATTAACAAGAGATGCAGGGCCAGCATAGATTGAAGTATGGAGTATGGGAGATCAGTGAGGGGATGCCACACCTTCCTTTTCCAAAGATGCTATATTTGGGAGCCACAGCACAGAATGTGGAGGGGCAAGGGAGGCTGTCACAATGTCACATGCATGCACCCAGCTTGGGGGGGAAATTAAAAAAAATAAAGCATGAAAGAAAGAAGGGCAAATATGTGAGGGATGGAGAGAGGTAAGAGAGAAGGTTTAGAATGGGAAGCTTTATCTCCACCCATACCCATCTTCCCTTGATGAATAGGCAGTTAGATGGGTGAACATTGTCAAGAACACCAGAAATGAGACTCTGATGCTTTTAATCAGGAGGTATTCATGAGGAAAATGCTGCACATGCAGGCAAAAAAAGAGAGCAACATTAGAGGTTGGAAGCTAAATGCTGCAAGCCACATCATCACACCAGGTTTCCCCCTCTTGTTGGAATCAGGCAATAGGGAGCGGGGAGGAGATGACAGAAGATGGTGGTTGGTGGGGAATGGTAGAAAATGTTCTGCTAGTTTCCATGGGGAATCTACCATCTTTACAAGCTGAACAGGCCATCTGAACATACAGTAGAACAGTGTTCTCCAACCTTGGGTCCCCAGATGTTTTTGGCCTACAACTCCCAGCATGCCCCAGCCAGCGAAGCGAAGCTGGCTGGGGCATGCTGGGAGTTGTAGGCCAAAAACATCTAGGGACCCAAGGTTGGAGAACACTGTTTTAGGAACAGGGAGTTCCAGCATGCATGCAAGACAGATGACGCCAGGCATGTAAACATTCAACAATACAGTCTTTATCTATATTAAGAACACAAGAGCAGCCATGCTGGGTCAGACTAAAGGCCTATCTAGTCTAGCATTCTGTTCCCGCAGTGGCCAACTAAATGCTTATGGGAAGCCCATAAACAGAACACAATCGATAAGCGGACTTCTCCTCTTATCCTGTGACCGCTAAGTTTGCTTAGGAGTCTATAGCCTAGCTACAGTTACCCATGCTCTGGTAACCTCTTGTTTGGATTACTGCAATACGTTATACATGGGGCTGCCTTTGAAAATGGTCTGGAAACTTCAGCTGGTCCAAAATAGGGCAGCGAGATTATTAATGGGGATTGGCCGACGTGAACATATTATGCCAGTGCTTTCTCATCTGCACTGGCTGCCAGTCCGTTTCCGGGCCCAATTTAAAGTCTTGGTACTAACATTCAAAGCCCTAAATGGCTTGGGGCCAGGGTATCTGAAGGATCCTCTCCTCCCATATGTACCTGCCCGGACACTAAGATCTTCTTCAGTGGTCCTTCTCCGTCCGAGAGCCTCTGACAAAGGAAGTGAGGCAGGTGGCTACCAGGAGGAGGGCCTTTTCTGTTGTGGCACCCCAGTTGTGGAATGAGCTCCCCAAAGAGGCTCGCCTGGTAATCTGTAGTTTTAAATCTTATATTTATATTGTATTGTATTTTATGGTTTTAACTGTTGTGAACCGCCCAGAGAGCTTCGGTATAAAAATGTATTAAATAAATAATCTCTTAGAGCTCTTCGAGAGTATCAGCAAGCAGGTGGATGGTGTGGTGATCCAGCAGACATTGTTTAATAATTGGACTTTCAAAACGTTTTGGGGCAAAATCCCTCACCAGACAGTCTCAAAGAACTCTAAAAGGATAGCGAGACAGGACTTACCTTTGCAGAAGCCACGTTGATTCTTTCTCAGCGGGGTTTGTCCTTATATATGCTTACTAATTTTATCTTTGATAATGCTTTTAACCAATTTACCCAGAACAGACGTTAAGCTGACCGGCCTGTAATTTCCCAGATCCCCCCTGGATCCCTTTTTAAAAACTGGTGTTACATTGGCCATTCCCCAGTCCTCTGGTATAGATGCTGATTTTAGGGACATGTTACATATTTTTGTTAGAAGATCAGCAATTTCATATTTGAGTTCTTTAAGAACTCTAGGATGGATACCATCTGGGCCCGGTGATTTATTAACCTTCAATTTGTCAATAAGGTTGAGAACTTCATCTTTTGTCACCACTATTTGCCTCAGTTCCTCAGACTCCCTTCCTGAAAACATCAGTTCAGGCACAGGTATCTGTCCTTTATCTTCTGCAGTGAAGACAGATGAAAATAATTCTTTCAGCTTCTCCGCAATCTCCTTATCCTCTTTTGGGATTCCTTTAACTCCATTATCATCCAATGGTCCAACTCTCTTCCTAGCTGGTTTCCAGCTTCTGATATATTTAAATAATTCTTTATTGTTGGCCTTGATGTTGTTAGCAATATGCTCCTCAAAATGCTTTTTTGTATCTCTTATTGTCTGCTTGCATCTCCTTTGTGCAAGCTTGTGCTCCCGTTTGTTTTCCTCTGGTCTGGGGCATGATAGCATGTTCCTAGTACTAAATTAGTTTTGGAGCCAGGTATTGTCACCCACAGAGCTTCTGTGGAAGAGTCTGCCCCTTTTAGGTTTTCAAGTCTGCTGGACACTATGCCCTCTTTGACGTACAGAGCAACACCTCCTCCAGTACGCCCTTCCCAGTCCTTCCTATAGAATGTATATCCAGAGATGACTGTATCCCACTGGTTCTCTCCATTCCACCAGGTTTCTGTAATGCCCACTATATCTAGGCTCTCCTTTAAAACCAGGCGCTCCAACTCTTCTGTTTTGGCTTGGAGGCTTCTAGCATTTGCATAGAAGCACCTATACACAGTGTCCCTCTCCAGATGTCTCTGGCATGTGCTACTTCTGTTTTGGCACTTACAGTAGGCCTCTTTGATTGGCTATCATGTTTTACCATATGCTCAAGGTCTATTTCCTCCCCTTCTATATTAGGGCAATCGGAAACATTTTCATCTTCATCCTCTAGGGATGATTTAACCTGAACCGGATGCTTCCCAGCTCCTGTCGGCTTCCCACAAGGTTCAGTTTAAAAGCTGCTCTCCCACCGTTTTTACGTTTTGCGCCAGCAGTCTGGTTCCATTTTGGTTCAAGTGGAGCCCATCCCTCTTATACAGGCCCAGCTTGTCCTAAAATGTTCCCCATTGCCTAACAAACCTAAACCCCTCCTCCTTGCACCACTGTCTCATCCACGCACTGAGACTCCTCAGCTTCGCCTGTCTACCTGACCCTGTGCGTGGAACAGGTAGCATTTCAGAGAAAGCCACCTTGGTGGTCCTGGATTTCAACCTAGCAACCTAAATTTGGCTTCCGTGACCTTATGACTACATTTCCCCACGTCACTGGTACCAATATGGAGCACACAACCACTGACTCCACCCCAGCAGTACCTACAAAGCTATCTAGACAGCGTGTGATATCTGCAACCTTTGCACCAGGCAAGCAATTTACGGTACCATGCGGTCTACCATGCGGGCGGGCATACCTGGTCACAGTCTTCCCACTATAGTGAGAGACATTGTATTTCTATGCAAATTATAGTCATTATTTATGAATCTGCATTATAAATAAATGTAAATCAGCATATGCAAATGTGAATGCAAATGTGTGTCTTCTTTTTTGGCAATGTATTTCCTCTTTTTTTTGGCCACGTGGAAATGGCTACCTGACAGGAGGATATGAAAGGCCAACATAGAAAGAGTACTTCCACTATCAGAATACCAGTCTAATACTCAGTCTAAGCTCCTTCAAAGGGCTGTTGACCTTCTTTGTTGATCTCAGAAGCAGTGGAGTAGTGGAGTCAGGGCTTGCAGGGGCGCAGCACAGGCACTTTCTGATTAGCAGGGAAGCTGATGATATCATACAGGCCTGTGGCTCACGCTGGCTCAGCTTGTCTGAGTGTGGAAAGCTGAGCAGGGTCAGGCCTGGTTATTACTTGAATGGGAGACCCCTCCTCTAGCTTCCTGCATTGAGCAGAGGGTTTGACTCGATGGCCTTGTAGGCTCCTTCCAACTCTATGATCTATGAATCTGCCACCCCCCTAAGATTTCCCTGTTCCCTCTGACTTTAGCTGACTTTTCCTCACAGAAGCTGGGGAGAAATAAATTTTCCCAGCAACAATATATGTTACTTGCTATAATGTAAAGTATTTTGGGGTGGCTTGGTCTCGATTGGGCAATTAAGATCCATTAGCTTTACGAAAGACCTAACCCTAGCAGAGGAAAACTCCTTGAACTGATTTGTTGATATGGATAAACACAGCTGCCTGCAATTTTGGATTCTCCTTGGGGGCGTGGCTATAGGGACTGTCATGATGAACGCCTGTACTTCCGAATTTTCCACTACACCACAGCTCCTGCTTCTTGCTTGTGTCACCACAAGCAACAAGTTTCTATGAGGCATTGCCTCCTAAGCCACTATGAGGTCATACTTCACTTAATATATACAGAGGGTCCTTTTTAAAAGGGTAAATGGTGATGCCAATTTACAAGAGAAAGCACAAACAAAGCACTATTCCATGAGTGCCTCAAATTAGCAAGAGGAAGTTGTTCTGCCTAGAGTGGGGAGGGGGCATGCTGAAAATGGAGTATGTTTCAAAACTTCAAAGGAGACTGAATTTGCACATGGAAAGGGTTCGCCTGGAGTTTTGTCCATTTCAAGTAATTGCTCATTAAGGTGTGAAAGGACTTGATTGCCCCAGTACAATGGGTTCTTGGCTCATTAAGTATCTAAAATGAAGGAAAGACCAAGTTAACCCTGCCCTTCCCAGTGTCTGTGCCTTTACAGTAGTGTTCTCCAACCTTGGGTCCCCAGATGTTTTTGGCCTACAACTCCCAGCATGCCCCAGCCAGCATAGCCCAAAAACATCTGGGGACCCAAGGTTGGAGAACACTGCTTTACAGGCATGAAAGTGGTTTTTTAAAAAAAATCTGGACACTGCAGGCAACTGTCTGCCTTATATATGAGCTGTGAAAAGCAAACCTCTACAATTCACTTTGCTGAGCATGAACTTGGTACTACTTTCCCTCTGGTTCTGGCCAATGAAGTCAGGTAGGTTTACATTTACAAGTCTGAGGAGGAAAATCCAAATGAGCACTACCCACTGGGGACTTGTTCTGCTCCTCACTGAAATGAACCAGAGCTGTACTAAGAGTGCAATCCTATGTGTGTTTATTTTTTATTATTATTAAAATTTTAAGTTTATTGAAACATAAAAAACAGAAAAGAAAAAAGAAAGAGAGAGAAAAAATATACACATACAAACAGAACCTACAACAACACTAAACTAAAATGGACTCCCGATTTTTCCCTACAGCGAATATATGTGTTTAGATAGAAATGAGTGAGTGTTACAATTCCAAGCATTCCCCAGTCAGACATGTTGGCTGGGGGATGCTGGAACTTCTCAGACTTATTTGTGTTTAAACATGCTATAGGATTGTGCCCTAAGAAGCTCGGTATAGAGTTGGAAGGAGCCTACAAGGCTATCGAGTCCAGCCCCCTGCTCAATGCAGGCAACTAGAGGAGGGGTCTCCCTTCCAAGTGATAACCAGGCCTGACCCTGCTTAGCTTTCCACACTCAGACAAGCTGAGCCAGCATAAGCCACAGGCCTGTTCTGCTCATCCTGGCAAAAAATACTATATCCATAAAAGGGAAGGAGCTCTATCACACCATATACGTACAGTAATATTATATATTCTTGTACTTCACCATACTTAATCCCAGCGTCATATACTATGATGGCAGCATTAAGGTAATTGGTCTCCCCATTGAGATTTACTTGGATGCATGGTAAGTCTCCATCTTCTTCACAGGGTCACTAATATTGCATTAATACGTATACAGGCAGTCCTCAGGTTACGAACGAGTTCCGTTCTTAAGAATGTCTTTAAGTTGAATTTGTATGTAAGTTGGAACAGCATAGCATTCTATATGTTAAAATCGGCATTTACGCAAATTGCATAAATTATAGCGTATACTACGCTATGTACTCTATGTAAATGACGTAGCACCGGGGAACCCAGAAGTCCGTTCTCAAGTATGGGTTCCCTGTAAGCCAGACATTCTTAATACAGGCCTGTGGCTTACGCTGGCTCAGCTTGTCTGAGTGTGGAAAGCTAAGCAGGGTCAGACCTGGTTATTACTTGGATGGGAGACCCCTCCTCTAGTTTCCTGCATTGAGCAGGGGGTTGGACTCGATAGCCTTGTAGGCTCCTTCCAACTCTATGATCTATGAAATCTATGAAACTCGGGGACTGCCTGTATATCAAACATTTTCTCCAAGGAACAGAAGAACACCCACCCCACCAACAGTTTATCCTCACAATAACCTACAAGTTAGTTTAGGCTGAGAGGTAGTGATGGGCCCAAGGTCACCCAGTGAGCTTCCAGACTGAGTGGAGATTTGAACCTGACTATCTCCAGTCCTAGTCTTGACACTTTAGCCACTATACCATGCTGGCGGACTTGTGCTGGTAAGGGGGCTTGACCACCACATGGAAGTATTTTTTCAGCAGCAGCAGCTGCCATTTGGATCATTAGTGTCACTGGGAAATCTTAACTCTCACTTCAGCCACAAACTCACTTGGTGGCCTTCAACAAGTCACCATTCTCTCAGCCTCAGCATTCCCCCTTCTCATCTGCAATATGAAGACAGTAATACTGGCCTACCTTGTGGGGCTGCTCTAAGGATAATATATGTATGAAGCTCGCTGAACACTCAAAAAAGCTCTGTATAATTGCGAAGGAGGCTAAGAATGACTGGAGTAGATTACGACCTCCACTACACCTATAAATATCTACTGAAAGGCTGGCAAAAATCCACCATGATTTTGAGTACTTCTGGATGGTTAGGGAACATCAGGGGAAAACTAACTTACCGTACATTAAAAGATCTTAAATATACACACTCTCAAGGTATACTAAAGCAGCTTTCCCCAATGTGGTGCCCTCCAGATGTCTTGGACTACAACTCCCATCATCCATAAGCACTGGTCATGCTGGCTAGGGCTGGTGGAACTTGTAGTCCAAAACATCTGGAGAGCAGGCTGCATTGGAGGGACAGTTTAGGAGTAAGATCCCCAACTTCTTCTTTCCTTTTCTTTTTGCAAGAGTGCTCTCAAGCCCAAAATATCCTCTCCCTGGGTGAATGAGTAATAGCTTGGGGTCCTCTAAATTCTGCACCACACAGCTCTGCAGCAAGTGGGGAGACTGGAGGAAACTGCAGCCTGCCACCTCCCAAGTTTTTATTTATCCATCCATGCATTTATAAAGCAACATTGGTATACATAGCGCTTTACAAATGACATAACAGGTATCTGTCCCTAGGAGCTTACAGTTTAAATTTTGACAAAGGGAGAAGGGGGAAAGGTGAGGCACAGGTAACAAAGGATGAACATAAGCACGTTTGGGCAGAGCAATTCTAAGGGGGTGGGGGGTGGGAGTGAAGTAGCAGATCATCTGCCACTTCCAAAACCCTGCCAGCTCGTGTCAGCCAGGGCAGGTTGGTGGTGGGGGCAGTCTTACCTTTTTCCTCCCTCTGGCAGTTCTTGATGATGGTGATGAGGTGAAAATACCTAGTATACTGTATCAGCTTCAGGCTGGGTAGGTAAGGAGCGGAAAAATGTGGCCTGTTGGGGAAATGGAGGAGCCTTGGATCCCCACCCATCCCTGGAACACCCCATTTCAGAACCTACAACTGTGGAGCTTTCTGTGGGTGTACCAGGGGCTATCAGGGCAGATGTGCCTCCCCCCTCTCCCCTGCTGGCAGAGGGGCACTTTCACTCCATCCTTCCCCCCCTCCAGCAAGCAGTTCTAGAGATCAGGATCGGTCTGTTAGGCTTCATTTCACTACAGTATACACA
Source organism: Shinisaurus crocodilurus (assembly GCA_021292165.1). Classification (NCBI taxonomy): domain Eukaryota; kingdom Metazoa; phylum Chordata; class Lepidosauria; order Squamata; family Shinisauridae; genus Shinisaurus; species Shinisaurus crocodilurus. Next base: position 272,299,941 of record CM037877.1, on the reverse strand, counting down.
GGGCCAGTCCTATCATTAGGCAGAGTGAGGCGATCACCTCAGGCAGAAGCGGGGCAGCGATGACAGCCTCTCAGTTGCTCCTCCGGAACTCCCTGACTGTTCCCCTCTGTTGGAGGACAGAGCTCTGTATGCCATACAACCTGTCCTAGGGCCCCCAAAACTAACCTGTTGCCTCAGGTGTGGTGGAAGACACTATCCCGTTGCCGCCAGTGTTGAAGTAAAATTCACCTGCCAGTCCAGCTGGCTCCTGTATGTGGAATAGGAAGGGTGCGCCATCTTGTCCGTCACCTCAGGCAAAAAAATGTCTTGGGCTGGGCCTGGGTAAAGAGCAGGGCTCTTCAACCTTGGGTCCCCAGATGTTGCTGGACTACAGCTCCCAGAATCCCTTGCCATTAGCCATGCTGGCTGGGTATGCTGGGAGCTGTAAGCCAGCAACATCTGGGGACCCAAGGTTGGAGAGCCCTGGTATAGAGCAAGCATGGGGAATCTTTTATCCGTTGCAGGCCACAATTGCTCAAATGTAATTTGTCAGGGGCTGTATGCCCATGTTAGGCAGCGCTGAAGCCAGCAGTGGGCAGAGCCAGAGGTCAAAGAGAGTGGGGGCACCCCTTCTCCCTCCCTCTCTCTCTCTCTTTCTGACACCCCCTCTCTCCCACTACCCAGTGAGTTGCCTTGAAAGGGGCAGGTTGCTCTTACCAGAAGTCTGAACTGATTGCTTGCAGGGGGCTTTTGAAATTAGCTCCTCGAGAGCTGCATGCAAGTAGCCTGAGGGACCACTGAGACCACTTCTAGTATAGAGAAAGCAGTTACTTTATTCCCAACTCAAGGATGGAAAGCAGGAATATCGGTGGTCAGCATAAGAGGTTTAAAGATGTTCTTAAGGCTAATCTAAAAAAATGCAATATAAACATCGAAAACTGGGAAGCTCTGGCCCATGAACGATCTAAATGGAGGTTGGCCTTTCACAAAGGTTCCATGGACTTTGAAGAAGCCCGAGTGCAAGGTGAAAGGGAGAAACGTGCTAAGCGAAAAGCACTGTCAAACGAATTCTTTACAGGACCTTCTTCCATCTGGTAACCTGTGTCCTCACTGTGGGAAGCTGTGTGGATCTAGAATTGGTCTCCACAGTCACTTACGGACCCATCACTAGAGTCTACACCATTTTTTAGAATTTCCTCCTTTTAAAATTTTCTTTTTGTAAATTTTTACCCTGGAAGACAATCTTACTCGGTCACGAGTGATCGCCTACTACAGTACTAGTATCGAGAGTGGAAGGTTAAGCCAAAGCTTCATGGAAAAGGTGGGTTTTTGAGGAAGGATTAGAAGAAAGAGAGCAATGTGGCACCTCGCTGGTGTTCTGGGAAGGGGTTCCAAACATAATGGGCAGCAAGGGAGAATAGGCAGAATCCTTTAAGGAAGCAGGAGACTCTGGGGCAGCTGCTGGTGTTATTTTAAATAACTGTATAATAGTCAGTAAATATCAGACACATCCCACCCCACACTAAAAAATAATAATACTCAAAACAGTACTGCTTTCAGTCTATTAAGTACTACTAGGCTTGGGCTCTACATACCACCAAGAACACCTCCTTCTCTGTGCTCTGCTGTGAAGTCTGTAAAGAGCTAGCTGAACGTAACATCTTCTGGCTACTTTAGGCATGAAAAAATCCTTACATAGAAACTGCATGTATATACGTCGTTACTGTTATCATAGGAAGTCATGGTCAATCTTGTCATTGTGCTGTTCTATGCACAACAATCGAATGTGACAACCATGTATTTATTTTAATCATCTGTGTATCCCATTTTAAAAATACAATGAAACTAGTTTGTTTCTAAAGCAGTTAATAAACCAAGAGTAACCACAATAAAACAATAATTAAAACTCACTGTGCATTTTGCTTGATATTTTCTTCCTCAAAAATAGGTTTTTTTGTAGGAATTCTATACAGGAATTTTGTTTCATCTAAAGCAGCCTTATGAAAGGTATGAAGGAAGTGGATGGAGAGAACATTTCCCACTCCCTCCCTCCTTCTCTCATAACCCTGGGACTTGCTTGACTCCAGGGTTGGCTCCAGAGGGTGGCAAGTTTGGATATTTGCTGAGGCCCCCAAGGCCCAGACTTTGCACAGAGTATTCAAGAAGATCAGATGCAGTCTAATAGAATTCGTAGTCTGCATGTCCTGCTTCTTCCAGGTTGGGGGCGGGGGCGGGCACTGAGGGTTCTCTTCCTGAAAAGCACCCCAAATCCTGGAGCCAGCACTACCTTGGTCTCCTAAAGAAACCAATTGACAATTATTGACACTGCTTTCTTCCAAAAAGGTTTTTATTGGGTTGCTGGAAATATTGTGTGGTTTCAGCTGTAATTATTGGTTGGATTTTAGTGTTTTTACTGGGCTAGAAGTTTTTATGTTAGTGTTCTTGCTGGATTTTATTAATTATTAATGTTAGTATTATGGTTTTTGAAATTTATTGTTATATAGTATATTTATGTGTCGGGAAGCTGCAGTGTGGTGTGTGTGTGTGTGTGTGTGTGTGTGTGTGTGTGTGTTACCCTAAAGGCAGCCTACAAGTAGTTAAAAATAAATAAATAATAAATAATGACATTCAGGACAAACAAAAGAAAGTGTACAACACATAATTAACTTGGAGAATTCGCTGCCACAAGATGTGATGATGGCCACTGGCTTAATGGCTTTAAAAGGGGATTAGACACATTTATAGCAGAAAAGTCTATCAACAGCTAATTAGCCATGATAGCTAAATGGAACCTTTAGGTTCAGAGGCACTTCACTTCTGAATGCTAGTTGCTTTTGTTTTGTTGTGAACAAAAAAGGAAGGCTATTGCCTTCTTATCCTGCTTGTGGGCTTCCTGGAAACATGGCTGGTGGCCACTGTTGGAAACATGGGGCTGAACCAGATTGATCTTGGTCTGATCCAGCCGAGCTCCTCTTCTGTTTTTTTGGTGGTGTCTTCTATGCACCAAATCAAATCTGAATGGCTAAGAGGATTTGTACAAAATAACACATTCAGTTGACATATCCATGGGGAATGTTTCTGTTAATGCTGTTACACATGAGAACTAAAAATGGAGCCTCCATTTTCAGTGGCAAGATACCTGGAGTGCCAGTCATCTCTAGAGGGGATGGCTCCCTCACACCAAGGCTGGCCCTACCAGCAGGCAGAGTGAGGCGACTGCCTCAGGCAGCTGATATGGATGTCATGGTCATGAGAAGGCAGCCAAATGTTGGTTAATGTATTATTAGTGTTACGCTCGGGCACCCCACTTCTGAGCGGTGAGAAGTTTCAGGGGTTCCAGCTCTTACTCAGATTTCAGCTCCCTGAGGAAGATACTGGAGACTTGTGGCATTTCCATCATATAAGGTGGATTCACACTGAGCTTAAGATGAGGGTCTACAGCATTACTACTCCAACAGACCCCTGCTTCCCCTCAGCTGTCTAAGGGTTTCCTACAGAGAGCCAAAACCAGCCTTCTCCTCCATCTTAGATCTACTCCCAGCACAGCCTGACTTCCTGTTATACATACTCACCGCCTCCCCGGCCTAGTGGAACAAAAGGTTACCAGCTCAAGACCTGGTTTGCACATAACGCTAAAACATGGTTTATTTAACCCATAGACCATAGTGGCCGGGTTCACAGGTCACTTTAAAACCCAGAGAGGCTCTGGAACCCCTCTGGGTTTAAAGTGGTCCCTGGCCCCAGCTGCGCCCCGGCACAGTGGGGTTCCAGAGGCTCCGCCTCTCCCCTCATCCTCCCTCAGTCCTCCCGGCCAGTATCCCAGGGGGCACCACGCAGGAGCACTGAGGGAAGCGAGAGGGGATGACAGCTGGCAAAAAGTGCCCAAGCGGCACTTTCAACATCTGTCATTTGCCCCTCCTTGGTGGAGAGTAGCGGCCCTGCCAAGCAACAGCAACAAGTCCTATGGTGCTGCATTTCCTCAAGAGTTTCCTCCCCTGACCTTTCTCAGCACGGCCACCACAGCGGCCACCCCAAGGAAGGTCCCTCCCCATCCTGCCTCTCCTTCACCTCACCTAGCTGCTCCCCCCCCGGCCAGCCGGCCCCCCTTCACTTACCTTGTTCGGCAGTGGCTCAGGACGTCACTTACGTCGGCCACATCAGGGGAGGCGCTTAGGCAGATTGGCAGCTCACGCTGCCAATTGGACTAAGTGCTTTGCCCCGCTGCTACTGCTGGCTCAGTCGTGTCTCCTCCCACATGGGGAAGGGGCGCCCGGCAGAGCCTGCTGCCGCAGCCACCGCCTCTCAAGAGCAAGCCAGGTCAGGCCGCCTGGATCCCCTGCGCCGCAGCCAATGCCAAGACAGCAGGATTGCTTGCAAGCAATCCCTCTCTGCCAGCATCGGCTGTGGTGTGCGGGGAAGCCAATGACAGCTGGCCAAGTGCTCCTTGGGCACTTGGCTGGCTGTCATCAGCTAGAACCCCATGCCCAGAGCGGCAGCCATTGTTTTCCACTCTGGGCAGGGGGCTCTATGCCCCTTTTGGTTTGTGGTAGGGTTAGCATGTCCTCCAGGTTCGGACGACACGCTAAACCTACTAGGGTTACCGTAACCTTACCACAAGCCATGGTTTCACAGGGTGGTTTAGAAGCCACAGCAGGTTGGCTTCTAAAGCACCCTACGGGGATCAGGCAACATGGTAAACCTTAGTAGGGATTAACCCACTGAGGTTTACTGTGTTGTGCAAACCCAGTCAGTTTGTTGCCCTACCCACAGTTTGTCTGTCAGATGATCAAACAAAATGTGGTTTGTTTTCTCAATTCTTGGGTTGTTTGTTTCCCTTCTCCTTCATCCGCTCCCGCCATGTATCCCAAATGCCTTTGTGGTGCTGTAGTAGTGACATGTAAAGCGACTGGATATTTTTTACCACTCTTGCCCACTGCATCTGGTGAAACAACCCATGAACAACCCATGGTTCTGGGTTCACATGTAATGACATCTCATGGTTTAAACAACCCAGAGTTCACAACCCAACTATAAGCCATGAGTTCTCTTTCTGGGTTGTTCATGGTTAACAAATCATGGTTTGTTGGCATGGCTGGGTTTGCACATCACAGCGACCCAGGATTCAACAACCCATGGGTTAAATAAACCATGGGCTAGCATTATGTGTGAACCAGGTCATCGTGTTTGGGTGAGTGGGTGGGGGAATCCTGAATCTCTTTGCAATGAGAGGCACTGAGTTTTAAGGGAGCCCTGGAAACTAATTTAGACTGACCCCAAATGCCTAATGGTATTATTGCATTTTTACTGCCAGGGAGGATGAAATTGCATTTTTACTGTTTGTGTGATACTCTGCCTCAGTTGCCAAAATAGTTTTATAGGCCTTGGCTATTATGTGCCTTGATGGGGGGATGGGCTGTGGTGGGAGCACCATTTTGCTTGCTGCACTGCGTCAGGTAACAAAATGTCTTGGGACAGCCTGTCTCCATCAGATCTTACTTTTTGAGTGCTGAACTAGATGGACCTCAGGTCCGATCCACCAAGCAGTACTAGTATGCCCACTCCCTAGTTTTCAAACTCTTTTCCTCCACAGGTTCCAAAAAGGTAAACCTTGAGTACCTTCAGAAAAGAATCACATGAGCTATTTATTCAGGCTAAGGACCAAGCCAATTGACTGTTCGTTTCATAAATGCTTAGAGTGGTTTTGATTAACAGTTTCTAGTTGTTTTGACCTACCCGGAGCTTCCCTACCACCCCAGAAGTGGGATAAATAAATTAAACTAATCCCCGCTCGGCCATGAAACTCACTGGGTGACTTTGGGCCAGTCACGGACTCTCAGCCTAACCTACCTCACAGGATTGTTGTGAGGATAAAATGGAGAGGAGGAGGAGGATTATGTAAGTCGCCTTGGGTTCCTTGCAGGAAAAAAAGGCGGGGTATAAATATAATAAATAAATAAATAATAAATAAGACTCACGCACATTAAAAGCTTAAACCCAGACACATACACCCCAATAAGCACAACATTTTTAAAAAGATCTTGCAGTACTTCCAAAATAAATAGCATTTGGACCATCTGCAAAGTATTTTAAATCAAGTTCTGATGAATATTTTACTGAGTGTTATTTGTTTGTATCGCAAATAAAACCTCATGCCTAATCAAAAGTTTAAATCTATCTAAAGCCAATCCAAATAAGAAAGATAGATCTCCAGTGGAAGGGAGCTATGCTGGATGGTCAATGCAAAATATTTTAAAGTAAATATTAGGCATGGAGAGCCTGATCCAGATTGAGACCACAGTGGGGGGTGGGTTAAAGCCCCCATATCCCCTACAAGGTTCCCAATCTGGATCAGGGGCCCCACTGGCACTAATTACTTTTTTTTTTTTTTTAAAGCAAAGCCTGCCTACTAGGACTGTCAAATGATTTTAAATGTTTTTAGTGTATTCACTGCCTGGTTTTTTGCAGATGGGTAACATTAAATTTAAATCTATTTACTTGTTACAAAGTCTCAGCAAAGATGCCTTTTTGAGGATCCTGAAGAAAAAGGATTGCTTAGCTCAGATCTGATACAATTTACAGTAGCACCCACTTGTTGCTAGAAGGAAAGGTCATCTTTAATATGTACTTCTTCCTCCAGTTAGTATTATGGAATAGTCCCTATTATAGTATTCACGAACATGGCTTTAAAGAATCAAATAAGTTCAAGATGCATCAGTAGGGTGGAAGAATCAGATTTAAAAGACGTTTTGGCACTGATTTTAATTTCACTTCACACTTTCAGCTTCAACTGCCAATGGTCCCTAATCATTAGAAGGAAAGACACGGTAGTTTCACCCTGAAAGACTATGGTCTTTGCCAGCTTTGGAAATAAACTGGAAGGAAATCCCATCTTTAAGTTCCTTTTCCATCCAGGTTGGCTCAGGAAAGGAGGGAGTGGGCATGTTTCATGACCTTATTCTTCACGATGGGAGAGCCTGTGGCTCACGCTGGCTCAACTTGTCTGAGTGTGGAAAGCTAGGCAGGGCCAGGCCTGGTTATTACTTGGATGGGAGACCCCCTCCTCTAGTCTCCTGCATTGAGCAGGGGGTTGGACTCGATGGCCTTGTAGGCCCCTTCCAACTCTATGATCTATGAAATCCATATATGAATCTATATCTGCATGGCCTACAATGTAGAGCCAGAGCCAGTGGATGCTGGTGGCTTCAATGTCAGCAGGGCTGTGTATCTGCTCCAGGTTTTACTCCAAACTTTTAAGGAGCTATCCATGGTGCTGAACATGGGCTTTTTGTGGGGTAGGGTTCAGCACCATGGATCGCTCCTTTAAAATTCAGATTAAAATCCGGCGTAGATATACAGCTCTGCTGACATTGGAGCCACATCCATTAAAAAGTCATTCAGTCTTGCCTATGTAGATTCTCACAAATGGGCTACAGAGTGAGCAAAGCAGAAGCAGAGCAGAGTTGACATAAGAATTGTTAGGCACGGATGGCACATCTCCAGTTTCTGGACAAAAGAGAAGGGGCTTCTTTAGAAAGGACAAGAAAACATCTGAATCCCTAATTTAAAATGTCCTACCACACACACCCGCACCCCGACCAACACAATAAACATGCCAACCTCCCATTGTCCCAACGCTCATCTTTTTTGTTTTGTTTTTTGTCACACTGTGTGTCCTCCTCTCATTTATACATGGAGTGTGAAATAACATCTTACTTGTTTCTCTTACTTATGGATATATGGTGTAACAGCTTAATGACACACAACTCAACAAAACCCATCTCTGTCTTCTGGGGGCCTGTGGAATAATACTTAATATTGAGCATTCAAAGTACTTCACATACTAGATTTTACAATAACTACTATTACGGTAGGTCAGTATCATTATCCCCATTTTACAGATGAGGGGCTGGGGGTGAGGGACGGTAGCTTCTCTGAGACTACCTACTGAGTTCCTGGTAGCGGTGAGATTTTAGCTGGGTTCTTAAATCCGGGGCCAGTGTATGGCTGGTGTTAATATTGTACATCAGTGCCTCCGGGCAGAAGAATGATGCGTAAGTATCATATTTATTTATTTGTTTGTTCCTTATTTAGATTTATACCCTGACCTTCAAATACATTATCAGGGCAGCTTACAATATCTATTTAAAATACTGTAAAATAATACATAATCCAAGAAAAATAGATCAACAGAAGTTTAAAAACCAGGGAAAATAAAAAAAGGTCTTCACCTGACACCAGAAAGAAATCAAGAGTACAGGCAGTCCCCGAGTTAAGAACATCTGACTTACAGACAACCCATACTTAAGAATGGTTCCCCGGCGCTACGTCATTTATGTAGGGTACATAGCGAAATATACTACGCAATTTGCGTAACTTACACAATTTGCGTAAATGCCGATTTTAACGTATAGATGATGCTATGATGCTGTTCCGACTTACGTACAAATTCGACTTAAAGACATTCTTAGGAACGAAACTCATCCGTAACCTGGGGACTGCCTGTATCAGGAAAACCTCTCTGGGGAGAGGATTCCAAAGCCAGGGTGCCACCAGTGAAAAGGCCCTCTCCCTGGTAACCACCTCAGATGGTGGGAGATTCTGGAAACGTATCATAACCAAATACATGAATAAATTTTGTCACTATGCTGCAGTGTCCCCTCTGCCTTGGTTCTTTCCCTCCACAACCCCATCAATTGGCAGCCAGGGATATCCAAAGGCAGCTGTTCTCCCACCCCATTCCCAGTGGTATATGAGCAGAATAAGAGGAGTGTGTGTTTGTTGTGTGTGTACATTGGGAGGCAATCTCACTGGGGAGGGCAGAAGGCAGCTGTGCTGTCTCCAGCAATGACTGCAGAGTACAAATCAATGTACAGCAAAGAGAAGAATCAATTTCTATAATTAAATCCCAGCTTGTTTCATTTTTATTTAGTTAGAGGACTCTTTTTTTATTTTTATTTTTTGGCAACCCTGTTCTTGCATGGTTACAAGGGCTTCACGGCAGCTGGCTGGAGCCGGATGCCTTTTCAGCAAGCAGCCTGTGGCTGCCGGAGCACCAAGCAATGCTCCCCAAGGTCCGTGTTCTAAGAAAAAGATGCTGCTACCATAAAGAGGCCATTGTGGGGAAATAAGTGCAAAGGTTCGCTTTCCTGCATCCGGCACATTAAGGTTCTTCACAAAGACACAGGCGAGCAAGACAAGTTGACCTTTCCAATGGGAATGCAGATGTTGGAGTTGGTTTTTGCGGATAATCAATATCACACAATTCAAAAAAGACCTTGTGAGAAAAGCAGTTTGAACCAGGTCATGACACATGTCACGATCAGGACCAGCTCAAAACCGGAGAAAGTACAAAAGTAAAGAGAGGTGCCATGAGGGCAGGGAATGGCGGGTGTTTGCATAAGAGCCTGAAGTAAGGGGCAGCCTTCCCCAGCCAGGTGCCCTCCAGATGAGTGGGACTACAACTCCCATCACCCTTAGCCAGCATGGCCATGGCGGCTGGGGGTGAGATGGGAGTTGCTCTCCAACACATCTGGAGGGCACCAAGTTGGAGGTGGCTGGTCTAGGGCACTTATAGGGGGATCCATCATCAGGATCCCAGTGCACGGGATAGTACCAGCACTGCACAATTCACTTCCAGGCTTATGGACTGTAGAGGAAAAGAAAGCTGCAGGCACGGAGAGGCAAGGTCTGGTGGTTCTTGCTGAACATCCTAGAAGAATGCCAGTTCTGGCACCTGGAGGATAAAAAGAGAAGGGATCTGAATGGGGTTTTCAGTGGTCACTGCCCCGGGGCCACCTTGTCATCTTGGGGGACCCACCCCAAAAGAGCTCCTGTTCTTTTAATCAATGTGTACCTTGTAACATTAAATAGAGGTAATGTGCTGAATAAAGCTCAATACATGAACATTTAAAAAGATATAACTAAGCGCACATCTATGCTGCCCAATTAATGCAAATGCACTTTGAATGGAAGCCAGGGAGACTCATGGGGTGATGGACTAGGGAAGTGTTAATGGCTCTAGCCAAAGTCTTTAACACCTTTATACTAGACAGGAACTGTAGTGCTGAGAGGGGCAGCAAGAGTTAGTGTTCCTGTATGAATCTCTCCATTACAAAGAGTAGGAAGGAGGTGGAGTTGAGAACCCCAAAATTCAGTTGCTTCATTTCCTTGCCCTCTCCCCGGCCAAGGGGTGGACCTATTTATTTATTATTTTATCTATACCCCGCCTTTCTAGCAAAAAAAAAAAAAAAAAGGCACTCAAGGCAGCCTACAAAAACAATTTAATATTCTTTTAGATTAAAACAATAAAACATTAAAATACAATAAAAAAAACCAATCCAAAAATACAATGGGCATAGCCATTAGTCCACCTGAATGGTCCTGCCTTTGCAGCCTATCGCAGATTTGATTCCTTAGTCAGCTCTTTTCCCTTTTCAACACCTACACCTCTTTCCCCCCACCCCCCCACATTCTAGATGTTGCTAGGCAACTGCAGACTGTCCCCCACTGACCATCTCCAAATCAGTCTCCAGCCCTCAGGCCCAGAATGCTCATCTGTTCCAAAGGATGGGACAGCCCTCTGCTACTCTTATCTCCCTATTCTTACAGCTCCCGCATACCCTGGGACCCCTGTTTCCCATGAGATCTAAAGATGCCAGCCTTCATGCTTAGCAATGGTCAGACCAATCTAGTTCAGCATTCAGCTAGGTGGCATAAGGGTCACAGGGGGCCCAGGACATGATGGCAGCAGAGCTTGCATTTCTCACAGTGGCTAAGAACCGAAAGATCCTGGTTTGAATCGCAACTCAAACATGAACTCAGTGGACAGCTTCAGGCCAGTCACTCACTCTTGGCTCCAGCCCTTCCGCCATTTGTAATGTTGGCCTGCTTTACAGAGTTATGTTAAGGAATAACGGTGATGAACAACGCATTCCTAAAGATTAGGAAACAGTAAAGATTAATACTAAGCATTGTTATTTCCTTGTAATTGGGCACAAGATTTAATAGGTGTGGTAGGGTATATTTTAGATATGAAAGGGGGATACCTCTTCCTGATTGCATCCTGTTCATCTTATCCCTCTCACTCCATCACCTCACTTTTCTCACCCCTCTCATCTTTCTCCTCTCTCTCTCTCTCTCTCTCTCTCACACACACACACACACACACACACACACGCACACAGCCCCTCAGCCTGCTCCAACTTCCTTCTCCTCCTTGTTGGGGGACCTACTGGCAACTGCTCCTCCTAATTTACCACCCTCCCAGTCTTTTGTGGGGTGGCCTTCCATCCCCACCACTCAGACTGCACGTGGCCACAAAGGGAGGAAGACTAGGCCTTGCTAAGTTGCTGGGCAGCCTGATGAGGCATGGCCTTCTGCTGGCTATACTGAGCCAGAGCACTGCATGCCCCATCCCAAAGCCAGTTCCTGAGTTGGGTGTAGACACAACTACCACCACAACCCATGAACTGGCACAGACCCAGTTCACACAATGAAACAACTTATAGTTTGTTAAACATGGGTTGTTTGGGAGTGAGTGTGCTGGCTCTCGACCGCTCATCCACTTCTGGTGTGCTAAACAACCCAGGAATGCCCTGCTTCTGGCTTGTTCTCCATGACGTTCAAACCTGAAACTCTAGGTTGTTGAGGGAGAAACAACCCAGAGATATAACCCAAGAACAAACCATGGGTTACAAGTCTGGGTTGTTCTTCCCACAACAACCTCCACTTCCAGGTTCAGACACCATGGAGAACAATCCAGGGATGCAGCACGCATGCTTGCTGGCTCCCAAACAACCCATGGTTAACAACCCATGAGTTGTTTCATCATGCAAACTGGGTCGTTTTCTCCTGATTCCTTCCCAAAGTGAGTACTCCAACTCTAGTTTTTCTCGCAGGGGTGGACAAACATCCTACTTGTGGGATCTAGTTTGTTTTTTACTGGAACTTTTGAGCTCCATCAACCAGAGCCAGGGGCAAAACAGTGACTCAGGCAGGCGAAGGTATGCTAAGAATTAAGAAGCAGGATGCCTCTGAACACATGCTCACCAGAAATTAATGATCAGTACCAGAACCAAGCTCTCAAGTCCTTTCACACAAAAATAAACTCTGAGTGTTTTCCCCAGGTGTTCTTTTTCAGCAACACATTAAGTGGGGGGAAGCTTTTTAGTAGTTAGTTCCTAGTATACCTAAACAAATGAACAGTTATACCTCTTAATAAAATTATACAAGCCAAGTAATGCAAAATAATATCCATTATTTGCATATCTGTGCCCAATATGCCTAGAAAATTTTCTTCCTTATTCTGTCCACCCCAAGATATCCCAGAATCTCACGAGATGTATTTTTGTCACTGCCATTATTATAAGGATGTCCTTTCTTATTTTCAAATCTCGCACACTGCCAGTAGACCAAGGCCAAGCATTCAAAAAGGACAATCGTGGCTGGGAGGGAGGGGGCAGGGGTGGGTAGCAAAACACAGAACTTTTTGGAAGTGGCCAACCCTGCCTTGGAAGCCAGTCACACATATAGGAGGAAACAGCAGCATCAAGTTTTGTCTGTTACTTCTGTCACAAAGATAATGAGAAAAAGAAGCACAATCAAATTTTGTCCCAGAAAGATGTTAGTGGGTTGTTGCCTCCTGAAGCCTTATAAGTAAATCTCCTTTTTGGAACCCAAACAGGGCTGATCCAAAAAAAAAAATATAAAAATCTGCTGAAAATTGATTTATATCACACACATACGCGTGCGCGTACACACAGAGAGACAGGTCTTATTATATGTCGAGTAGCATAGTGATAGAACTTTAAATGAGCATTAGAAGTAGGGCTATACTACAATTTCCCCATATTAATTTTTAACACTGATCACTCCTTTACTTCCTCTTTACAACTAGATCTATGTCAGAGCCAGCTAGTGAAGATCCAAAGGCTCTCAATCCGTGTCCCCTGAAATGCAGGGAGTTATCACGCAGAGCCGGGGAACTGCTAAATTGCTTCTGTGCACCTCCTCCAAAAGTGCAGGCACTCTCCAAGACATTTGCATAGTTGATGTAGTGCCCCCTGGAATTCTCGCATCCCACATAGTTGTGTAGTTTGCCTTTATGGCTGGGCCAGCCCTGACCCCAGCATTAACCATCTCTCCATCCTCTTAGTTCTCCCATCGAAGACAGGACCCTCATTCCAAGCCTTCTCAGTTCAAAGCACTATTGTGAACCTCAACTGCACACATTTAACCCACTCACGAGTTATTCTCTTGAAAGGCCCTCACACATGGTAGCCTGTTGGGTGGGGTGGGGTAAAGAGAGAGAACCTTCTGGGATGATAAACGAATTACATATATCCAGGGCGCCTCAAATGCATACATGTGCACACACATAACCTGTCTTCTTGTGTACAGGAACAATCTCCCAGGAAACGTGCCTCTTAACCATCCATCATACAGACATACCCACACACAAGCAACCTGTATTCTGCATCACAAAGGTGAGGAGAGAAAGAAATCAATGCATCCTTCTTGGTCTCTTCTCCCATATCTGTGATATATACTGATTTTGGGTTCTGCACGGATGCTCAGGAGGAAGCAAAGAAGCCTCAAGTTGACAATGCAACCTGAAATCTCCCTCTCTGTGATCACAAGCTATCGAAACAAACACTTCTCCAGCTAATTCTCTCTGCTTCACATCTTTTCTCTTTCTCTCCCTTCTCTCTCACTCACTTTCTCTCTTCAAGCCCCTTCTGCCTTCATTACTTAACAAAGCAGTCAGCAACAACCTCCAGGAAAAATTAAGGGGGAGGGGAAACAGCAGCATGACCATCTACAAACCAAGATCAGCAGGCAAATCTGATGTACCTTTTCAAGCCAGGTGGCTGAAAAATAAAGATAACAATGGGGCTCCACCACCTATCAATATCTGTCTGTCCATCCTCCTTCTCCTTCTCCTTCCCCCTCTATTTTCAGCCATAATTTCTAGGGCAGCAGGTTCTGTAGCTAGTTAATCTCTCTGGAGCTCAGCAGCCTTGACAACAACGGGGTGGGGGAATATACAGACCCAAAGAAAGCAGTGGCCACACAACTGCTCAATGTTGCATCTTAAAATACCCACCCACCCCCAGTTCCCACTTAAATGGGAGATTTGCTACTCAGAATTCTACCTTGCCTCCCCACCACAAGGGGCAGGGGGGAGCTTCTCTCACCCCACCACACCCCCTTTTTCTTTAAAAAAACAATAATCTCAATTCCGTATCTTTAGATTCAGAGCAAACACCAGCACAATCGGCTAACAACACACAGCCACAGCGGCTTGAGCATCATACAGTACTGGTGGGTTGGGAAAGAGAAAGGAAGGATTAAAAAAAAAAAACACCAATAAAAAAAAATACCTGCTACTTAAGAATGGATGAACATTGACATGCCTTGAGATGGTGTATTTCCCATTGTTGTCCTGGCTTTGTTCCTCTGGCTCCGGCTGTCTGTCTCTCTCTGTCTGTCTTTCTCGCCGACTGACTCAGGCCCAACCAACCATCAGAGATCGGTGGCAGAAGTGCAACAAGAGAGCGCGGGTGAGTGAGTGTGTGTGTGTGTGTGTGTGCGCGCACACACGCCTTGGCGATAGTACAAAGGAACAGAATGGGCAAAACACATTAGCTCATGATAGATTAATGTGCTGGGGGGAGACACAATCTCTCTCTTCCCCCCTTCTCCCCCTCTTAAAGGCCCCTACCTTTTATTCAGAGATGGGTGTCTAGCAGAAATGCCAGGAGGATATCATGATAATAATAACACAAGGGCGGTGCATAATTACTGGCGTAGGCTGTCAGGTCCAGTGGAAGCGACAGAACCCATGTGGCAGCAGCGCAAAGACAATCTGTGATTCCCTTCTCTCTCTCTCTCTCTCTCTCTCTCTCTCTCTCTCTCTCTGTGCATAGCTGGGTTGCACAGGCAAACTTATTGAAGGGGGGATCCTAAAACTGCTGCAGCCATGAACCTTCATGTTAGTAAGGTTGCCCACTAACATACATTTGTGATCCAGAAGATAAAGAAATGGGACTCTGAACTTAAGACCACTGGATTCAAGCCCTACCATGACCTTTGGCAAGTCAGTCCTTCCCAGCCTCAGTTCTCCTGTTCTGTGAAATAGGAATAATATTTTTTTTCAACAGCACATCTGTGAATTGATGTACAGAATGCTTTGCTATTCTTATCATGCCCCCCCCCCCCCTGCAACACTTAGGTTAGCTGTAGCTGAAATATTTGCCCAAATCACCTTCATGGCTCTTTGGGGATAAGTACCTAGGCTTTCTGCTGTTCCAAACTCTACTTTGCAAGGCTATCAAGGAGATTAAAGAATGTAAAGAGTGCAAAGCATGTTTGGAAAGATGCATTTAAAACATACAGGGAGAGAAAGAGTGAGTATCAGTGGAAGCTCTACAGATCTGCTGTCACTCACAAGCCCCCCATCTCCAGATGGAAATTGATATTGATTTACTGCAAGGGACAATTTCATCAGAAAAGAAAATTGGAAGGGGGTGATGGGTATAGAAGGAGGAGATAGAAGAATAAGCCCAATGCAGTTGCTTTGTTATACTCATTTTCCCCAGAGAACAGTGGCAGCTGTCAATCATGTTGTAGCCATCTTCTGTCCATTGTTTGGCAATTCAGCATTCCTTTCATATAATTATCAGCAAGACAGCAGCAGGGCTGAATCTAGCTTTCTAGGCTGGATTCGGATTGTCTTTCTTCCAGAATTGCAAGTCTCCCTCTCATTTAAAAGCAAGTTTCTAGCCCTCAAGATTGCTGGGGTGGGGGGACTTGTGAAGGCAATGTTTGCAGAGATATTTTTTTAAATAAAAGCATCATAGTGGCTAGCATATACCTGAAGATCTTCTACAAAAGACAGTTCAATCAGGTTTTCTACAAAAAGGCGCTTATTTTAAAATGACACTTTATGTGCATTGCTAATTTCCTCCATTGCTTCTTATTTGTGTTGTACTGGGTTGCATCATGTGATGCGATTGGTAAAAAGCATTTGTTTGCCTACTGCTGAATCACTACAGAAGATAGCGCTTTGTTTGCACCCTACTGATTGGAGGAGACCCTTAAATGAACAGAAGGCACTAGCATACTGCGTTCTTGGCTGGAGGGAAGCTCATTCTCTTTTGGCAGCATTATATGGGATAATTAATCCCTGTCTTAAAGTGCATGTAAGCAAGCTTCAAACAGTAAGGCTTACTAATGGACACACTTGGTCTTACTTCCAAGTAACATACAGGATTGCGCTGATAGAGGCTAATTGCTCAACTAACAGCTAAGGAGGGAACTAAACCCAGGTCTCCCAGATCAGAAACAAGCCACTGTATCTGCTATTCCATATAATTTCTCCAAATAAATGAAGTGGGTGTGGCTTATCAAAGTCCTACCTTGCCAAGTCCTTTCCAGAAATGCTGTAAGGTCCTCTTGTTTGAACTGAGTTACAAAGGTGGAGGGAAAAGCAGTGTAGAAGTGATACACAAAGAGATATTAAGTGGCTCAGGAACACAAACAAAATACTCTAACAGTATTCTACCATCTTCATTGGATTCTTATTGTCTCCCAGGCACAAGTCAGGACATCTACATTTATTTATGTTATTTATTTATTATTTATTTATTTATTATATTTATACCCCGCCTTTTTTCCTGCAAGGAACCCAAGGTGGCTTACATAATCCTCCTCCTCCTCTCCATTTGATCCTCTCAACAACCCTGTGAGGTGGGTTCTTACATTTCTATCCCACCTTTTTTCCTCTTGCAAGGAACCCAAAGTGGCTTCCAAAGTGGTCCTCCTCCTCCTTTCCATTTTATTCTCACAACAACCCTGTGATGTAGCTTAGGCTGAGAGTCAGTGAGTGCCCCAAAAGTCACCCAGTGAGTTTCACGGCCAAGTGGGGACTAGAACCTGGATCTCCTGAGTCCCAGTCCAACACTCTCAGCACTACACCACACCGGCTCTAAATGACAGTAACAATGGCCTGCCATATGTTACATGGACCCTTTGACTTTGCAGCCCCACCTGTACAAACCTGGACTGCCATATACAGCCATGACACCATGAGTTTAACAAGCCTACCCTAAGTGCCTGAGATGCATCATAAGAAACTATTGAGTATTGACCCTTTCTCCATGTCCCATCCTACCACCTTCCCTAAGATCAAGTGATCTCTTAGAAATACCCTCCAAATGCTACCTTTACTCAGCAAGGGTGCACACAGAGAGGCATTCAACTCCCTCCCCACTGGAGACTTATAAAAAAGCTAGAGCCTAAGCATCTTCTGAACATATTCTAAGCAGGGTTACGTGTATTTATGACTCTTAACAAGATTCTAGCATTTAAAGCCAAAAAAGATTGGTTGGAAAGTGTGTGGGCAATGCTTAGTGGAAATCTTAGAAGCCAAAGATAGGGGCTGAGCAGGATTTCTAATTGGAAAGCGGCTGGGGCTTCTATGTTCTGGGTAGCTCCTTGCCCTTCCCCATGATAAGTAGAAGCAGAAAAAACAAAGGTATGCAAAATTGCCTGATAGGATGAATTCAGCTTTTCTCAGTGCAGAATTTAGATTACCTTAGTGGAAAATTTTGCATTTTCCCCCTGTAGCAAAGAGTATGTACACAGCCCTGCTTATGTCCCATCCCACTAAGATCAAACATGTTCTTAGCAACAGCAACTATGCACCATTTTCAATACAGCCAAGGACACACGGAGAGGCGTTCTTGGTGCCTCTCCTGCAGTCTTGAAACTCCCTCCCAACTGGGGAACATCTTTTGGAAGCATTCTATCATGCCTACCCTATGCTTGGGCTCTGGGTTTAAGCCAATCGTGGGAGGGGAATTTTTATCATCTATTATCATTTTAAATGCTTACATGGAATTGGATGCCCATGTTACTTTATATTTGATTTTTAATAGTTTAATTGTATGCATGTGTATCCGGAGTATGCCCCACTGAGTTTAATGGGACTTACTCCCAGGTACGGTAAGTGATCATAGGATTGCAGCCTAAATCTATTATTACCTGTCTTGCTTGAACCTCTTGGAGGGGAGCAAGCAAAGAGAGGGAGATTTATTGTTAACAACAATAATTCAGCATTTCTATGCTTTGGACTGCTTGAAGAGCTTCACATACATTAATTTGTTGCAATCCGATTTTCTTGGATTGTAATTTTTGTGAACCAGCCAGAGAGCTTTGACTATTGGCTGGTATAGAAATGAAAGAATGACCGACCAGGTAAGGGAGATGAGTATTATTAGCCCCATATTGCAGATGAGGTGTGCTGAGGCTGAGAGAGTAGTGGCTTGCCCAACCAAGACCACTGAAGCAATATATACAAACAGGGCAATGCCCGATTCATCGCTCAGTCTCTTAGCCACTATGCTATACCAGAAAGACATTTTAAAAGGAAGTTCTCAAATATCTTCTGTTTCAAGAAACTGTAACAAAATATTAGAGACCTGACAACACAGTTCCACAGCCTTCCTTCGACATAAAATATGGAAACAGAGCCCAGGTGCTGACACTACCACCCATTTTAACATGAATTATGCCCCTTCCACCCTTTGTTACTCTAAGCCACACACTAGCAAGCAAAACTGGTTACTCACAAAAGGAATAGCCAAGGCAATGCAGACTGGCGCTAGGCTCTGCTTTGAAGCTGTAGTGGGCCGGAAGCAGGCCTGGGAAATTGGTGTGCTTTGTCTTTTTTTTCTCCTGGCATTTGGTAACTGTAATTTTAGGAGCACGTTGAGACAGGTGCAGTATGGCGTTTGCTCTTCTTGGGGCTTCGAAGATCAGGTATCCACCTCTGGGAAAACCAGACAGTGAGAATAAATTAGAGGGAGGGAGGGTGGGGGAGGGAGGAGGCTAATTGGTGTGGGGAGGCCTTCCCTGGAGGAGACTTCTCCATCACTACAAAGTAGGTGTCTGTGGGTGGGTGGGTGCGTAGAACTCCCATTCCCTCCACACAGACACAGACACACACACACGTTTTAAGAACAAGCAAACTGAAAAGGAAATAAATCAATTAATAATTGAAGAGATTACCATTGATCTTTTACATCCTGGCCATCTAGATCTGGCTGGCAAAGTGAGTGAAAGGGGCCCAGAGAAAGGGATTTGTTCTAAAAGGCTTTTTTGCCAGGTCCACAGTAAAGAAAATTCCAGAAAAGGAGAGGGTAAGTTTTAGACATCACAAGAATCAGCGACTTGAATCAGTGGCCATTCCACCTCCTTTTCTTGCTGGTGCTTCTCTTTTGGCATCCAAACACCTAATACACTTTCTCTTCTTAGTGCACTAACGCAATGGTTGGGAAGGGTACGTGAGGAATCATACTGTTTGAAAGAATCTGTAATATGGCTTACCTTACAGGGTTGGCATAAGAATAACAAATATAATATACCTTGAGTATAGGAAAAACACTAAATAATAATAAAAAGGATTTATAATAATAATAATAATAATAATAATAATAATAATAATAATAATAATAATAATAATAATGTGGAGGAAGGGGGGGCTGGCTGACCCGCCACACCCCCACCCTTTCCTACCCCAAAGGACCCAAGACCCCCAGAGATCTCAAGATACCAGATTGCCAGCCTCAGCTCTCTGCAATCCTACTTGAATCTCTGTTCAGGGACTTGCCTTTGTCTATAACCTGGATTTAGTTACTGAACCAAGCAGAGCAATCCACAAACACCATGTGGGGTAAAACCAAGAAAGGTTTATTCTGGTAGCATTTTACAACAAGAATAGGGAAATGAGGGAAGGACACAAAATGGAGAGACACTTTGGTACAAAGTAAAGCTGCAAAATAACAAAACCTACTTCTTTATATCTCTCAGGCACACAACTCTGTTACCTGAGGGTCAGTTCTCTTCCAGGGTTAGATCCAGCACAGCCTTGCTGCCCGGGGGGGGGGGGATTACCACACCTACCCGAAGGTCCGAGATGGGTAGCCTCCCACAAGGCTTGCCTTTACCAGAGCCCTCATTCAGCTAATTTCACCAGGAGCTACCTGGGGTCGAATCCTGAGGCCTCCCGAAGGCTTGGGCCTCTCCTTGGCTTACCGCCATTGCTCCAACAGCTGGCAGCCACGCGATGACCAAAGACAAAGACACAAAGGCTACACTTTGGGAATATACCTTCCCCCCCCCTCCTTTCTGTAGCTTTGCTGCTTCTAGCCAATCATGATGCACTTCACCTGGCCAGGCAGGGGAGGGAGACTCATGACATTTGCATCTGAAAAGCCGTAGACTTTCAGGTGCCATGTCCCATCCGATACTTTATGCACATTTCGCCTCCTCCCAGCCCCCCAACTGGCCTTACTGGGTTTACACATGAGCAGGCGTGTGCGTGTGTGTGTGTGCAGGCATGTGAGTGCGTGTGTAGGAACCCTCAGAGGCTCTTTTTCTCCACAAATAATAATAATAATAACAATAACAACAACAACAACAACAACAACTAGAGACATAAGCACAGGAAGTGGATGGACCCTGTCCTTAGTATAAGGTCTCAGCATCTGACTAACTGAGCCAACCCCTGACAACAGGTATGCCTCTATTGCCATACCATCCTTCCTGCTCATTCAGACCTTTCCTTCCAATCCTAGTTTCTTCCATGTATCATAGATGGTAACTTTGTGTTGGGAGTTGCACTTGTTAATCTGGCTAAGGCAGTGTTCTCCAACCTTGGGTCATGGCTGGGGCATGCTGGGAGTTGTAGGCCCAAAACATCTGGGGACCCAAGGTTGGAGAACACTGGGCTAAGGGATAGTGACCGGGCCAAAGTCACCCAGTGAGCTTCATGTTTGAATCAGGATTTGAACTCAGGGTCTTCCTATGACACTCTAACCACTACACCAGGCAGATCCTACTGACAGGCAACTCTCTGATAATGACATAAGAGAAGCCCTGCTGGATCAGACCAACCACGGCCAACCAGTTCCCTATGGGGAAACTCACAAGCAATATCTTCATCTGGGACCACCTGATCAGCGGGGGGGGGGGGGGTGAGGCAAGGGGGTGGGGTTCTTCTAACATCCCTACAGTCAGACTTAAAACCTGCAACGGACCCCACCCCACAGGAGGAGGAGGAATTGCCAGAATCAGACACCAGGAGTGGCAGCAAAGACCTTTCAGGGAGGGAGGGAGGGAGGGAGGGATGTGAATCAGGTCACCAACTGCCCAAGACTTTTTTGCTCTCCAGAAGGAGATGACTGGCGGACCACACAGTTTGAGGCCATTCAGCGGTGCCACCGGACACTGCTTTATGTCTTAGCACTGCCTCTTTAAATCTGTTCCAGTCCCATTTGTGAGAGCCAGTGTGGCGTAGTGGTGAGAGTGTTGGACTGGGACTCGGGAGATCCGGGTTCTAGTCCCCACTCGGCCATGAAACTCACTGGGTGACTCTGGGCCAGTCACTGACTCTCAGCCTGACCTACCTCACAGGGTTGTTGTGAAGGTAAAATGGAGGGGAGAAGGAAGAGGATTGTGTAAGCCGCCTGGGGTTCCTTGCAGGAAAAAAGGCGGCGTATAAATATAATAAATAAATAAATAAATAAATTTGTGGAGCGAAGACCTGTCATTAGGGCCTGCTTGGGGATGTAAGGCTCTGCTGGGTTTTGTGCTCTGCTGGATCGGTGTCCTGCTGCTGTTCCTGAACGCTAACCCTGGGTCCTGTGTTACCCCAGCCAGACTAGAACCTGCTTCCTACTCATTTGGGACCTGCCATATTATTGCCTTTTTCTTTCCCAAAAGCTGCCTAGCATTTCAATACAGATGAGCAGAAAACCATCAGGTTACAAAGCCTGAAATGTTCACCTGCCTTGAGATGTGTGTGGACAGAAATAGGCTTTAAAAAATGTTTTATGCTCCTTATTGCCTTAATAAGCATTAATTTATTTCTAAAATGGAGATGTTAGTTAGGACTGTGCCTGGAAGCCACATCCTCCAAGTAGTGTATCTTAATTCCAGATGGGAACGGCAGGCTAATCATACTGTTCTGTTCTACTGTTCGTGTAATGTTTTTAATGTATTTATTATTTTATACAGTTTTTATATTGTATTCTATGTAAACCACTTAGAGATCTTAGGATATCAAGCAGTATACAAGTAGTTTAAATAAATAACTAATAAATAACATAAATAATAAACTACAGTTCTGATGATGGGAAATGTACTCTATGCATGCTCAGAGGCATGCTCATTTTAATAAATATTTCACATGCTTAAGCATTAAGGCATAGCATTAACAAAGCTTTAGGGCCAAGTCCCAGATATGAAGTTCCTCCTCATGTCTTATACCAAATAGGGATAAGAACAGACCTATAGAACTTGTCCTGCCAATCCAAATGTAGCCCACGAACCATACTAGAAGCTCAGTAAACCTCCTAGTTTTGTTGCCTACCTGGGAATGCAAAAAAACAGGGGTTGCAAAGCACATTTCAGGCTACGATTTGTGGTCTGTTGCCTGCATTTGGCCTGGTGGATCACAAGTTGTGTAGGCCTTAGAGAGGCCTAATGTCAGTGGATTATTGTGAATAGGAAATAATATGGAAATAATTGTTATCTGCCCTGAGCTAGGGTGAGCTACATCAGGATTCTGTACATCCTGCAAATTCAGCTCCAGGTGAATGTCAGCTTTTAGTTTAAAAAAAAAAAAAGGTGTGGGGGGGTGTTTCTGATCTTTCAGGCTGGGAAGATAGGCCATTGAAAACAATGGTGAATCTCATTGAGAAGCAGAGCCCTTTGCACATCCCAATGCATAGCAGAAATTAGTAAAATAGAAGTATACAGAACAAGCAAATACATACAATTTTGCTTAAGTTGCATAGTTTGTAATGTGCCTCAAAACTTGGCGCAAGTGTCTGTTTTTGTTGTTCAGAGAGTATATACACAGATGTGACTGTAAATCAGAAAGAAAGAAGAGTCTGAATCCTTTTGAGGTTTCTGTATGAGTCAAGGCCTTTGAAAATTTTGCAAGAGCTTCCGAAGACTACAGGAGTTTTTGATGTTTTGGGTAGATCTTTGGGATAGTGTTTTGGAAAGAGCTGAGATGGGAGTGTTGCAAGTTCTTTTTAAAAAATATGGCTAGTCCTGCTTAATCTGTAAAGCTAGCTGCATGTTTGTGCATAAGGAAAAGCACATTAACACACCTGTGTCCATGCCACTGTTGTCAGGGTGCGTTTACAGGGATGACAGTGGAACCAAGGGACAGATGCGCGTAGGAAGCTTGTGTGGGAAGTGAGTGTGTGTGTGTGTGTGTGTGCGTGCATGTATATATATATATATATAATATATATCCATGAGTCACTCCCAACTTGCTTTCTCCCCTCCCAACACGCAGAGTGATTTTTCTCTTAAAATAAAATACACTTGTGGCATGTTTCATGTACCTTTCCCCCCTTTGCCTTGCACACATGTGGTTGGGCAAACAGGGCATATGCCTTGTGCGGGGTCTGATTAAGGCATTTTGCTGTCCGAAGTAGCTGATCTATACAATCCCAGTGAATGGGAGCATCGGATGCTGTAGCACAGCTGATGCTAAGCAGATGAAGACTTGATCAGTGCTTGGACCAAATGGGAGATCCAAGGAACAGTGGCATATATGTATGAAATGCAAACTACAATCCAAGAGGATTGCAGTGTTTCACAGATGAGGGGACACAACTCTTGGGTAGTTCACAGCCCAAATATTGGTCAGTCGATATAATGATGGGCCCAGCTCCAAATACAAAGTGACCATGCTCAGAAGGAAAGACGGGATGGCAAATAGGCAGGTCTGAGGATACTTACTGATTAACTTGCACCAATGCTGGTAGGAGTACAGGACTTAGCATCCTAGCTGTGAAGTTTAGCTGGCAACCTGGAGAAACCACTATTACCTTTAACAATGTTGCAACTGGGGAAGTGTTCCTTTCCAAATTCCATCATTCATCCTCCTCATCCAACTGCTGTGGAACAAAATTAAAGTCCTGCTTGCTTCAGCAGATGGGGGAAGAGGGTGATGAGCAGCAGATGGGAGGCACTGCAGCAGCTGCAATTTCTTCCATTGCATTGGTGCTTTCAAAGGTAAAGGTGGGTTCTCCAGCTTACAGCCTGGCAAACCTGCTTGGCTGGAGCATAGGTTCAGGCTACCTAAGCTTGAAGATATATGGGCAAAACATGAGCCTTCCATGGTAATGTTTTCCATAACCATGAGGTCATAACACAAAAAGGATTCTATATGTACTTCCCAATTGAGGGCACTTTTAAGTAGGACCTCTCCTGCCAAACCTAAAGGATAAATGGGTTCATGTCACATTCTCTAAAGCAGTGTTCTCCAACCTGGGGTCCCCAGATGTTTTTGGCCTACAACTCCCAGCATGCCCCAGCCAGCTATGCTGGCTGGGGCATGCTGGGAGTTGTAGGCCAAAAACATCTGGGGACCCCAGGTTGGAGAACACTGCTCTAAAGCAACCTTCCCCACCCTGGTGCCTTCAAGATGTTTTGGACTATAAATCCCAACATTCCTGAACAAGGGCCATGCTGGCTGCAGCTGATGGGAATTCAAGTCCAAAGCATCTGGAGAACACCAGGTTGGGGAAGGCTGCTCTAAAGTTCTCAGGAGGACCTCATTTGCAGAATCATAGCGAAGCAAGGAGGATCGATACTGAGACGCTTTGACCGCTTTAAAGAAGCGCTATGAAAATGTTCATTACGTACAATAACCACTTTGGACCACACAACGGAAAATTAGCTTGGGGTGGGGTGAGGACAAGAGAAGTGTTGTTTGTCGCACTGGCGATGCATTATAAGGCCGCTGTGCTTTTTTTTTTTTTTAGCATTGTTGCTTTTATTGATTATTTTTTCCAGAAATGTCATTTTTTAACCTTATGACTTGAAGCAATATAAACTCATTACTTACTAATAACAGTAATGATTCACACAGACATTTCACTGAGCCACAGGACTTCCCAGATCTGGGTGGTTGCTTCTCCACAGGTTATAGTGTTTGCTAGAACTCAAACATGAGCAACTGAAGGTGCTGGATGAGGAGGGACATTGGATTCAAGGGCTCTGACTGCTATGCTTCTGCGTTGCATCCATCCTTACCTGTAAACATGGATTGGAAAAGGAAAATCAGAAAGGCCATTAACACACACTATATTTTCTCTGGTTGCCAAAGGGTTCAGTGTAGCTCAAAAGGTAATGTGCTCCTTTATCCAGTGTTATTGGTCCAATAAAAATAATACATTGCAAGAGGAATACTATTGTGTTGTGGTAAGTGAGGCGATAACCATCTTTATGTTTCTTGAATTACTTTTCGTGTCTGGTGGCTACTAGTTGCTGACCATACTCCACCTGTTTCATTTGGGACTAGACAGACACTGGAGAGAAACTGGGAGCTGGAATATACGCAGTGAAGGAAACAGAGGTTTTTTGATTCTGGCTGGTGGTCTTGAAAGAAAATGATGCAACTACTTCTACTCCCACAAACTCATCTTGTATATTTGTAAATAATACAGATATTACACAAGCACCATAAGTTGCCAGTACTCTCTGCTCACAAAGTTTCTGCCAGCTGGGGAAGTGGGAGGTGGGAATAATCTCAAACTGAAGTGTGGTAAGTGAGGTGCTGGAGCATGTTGGCTTTTTTGGCATTCGCAGAACTCTTCATCGAAATCAAAACATAACTTGGGCCAGCTAATAACATGTGGCACAATGGTGATTAGAAACACGGGTATTTGAGATGACAATTTATAGAGAAAATCGGAAAAAAATATTAGCACATTTTCCATCTAAAAGGGACATTTTGGTGCATATCTACACATCATGGCCATGCTTCTCCCTGCTAGTAAATGACTTCTCAAATAAGAGGCATTGCCTCTCACAAATAAATGCATCAAATGAATGTATTACATCTCTGCCCACCGAAGATTCCAATTTTAGACACTTTTTCAGACAGGAATCCCTTAACTGCTACCTAACAAGAGAGAAATTCAACATAAAAATCGCTCTATTTTCTCTATACCAAGAAAAAACTATTTATGTCCATCACAGAAATGTTTAAGACAGAAAGTAGAGGTATCGATATTATGTTTTTCCAAACAAACATTTCCGTTGGAGATGGCTGCTGTACACATTTAAACTGGATTGAAGCCAGTGGGTCATATTTTCCTCCCCTCCCAAACTGCAGTTTTGTGAAAGTACTAGGAATTGATTGTAAAGTGGTTAGCCAGGCCCATCCTTTTTACAGAACTAGAGTTCTCTTGGTTCCTTCCACTGGAGCCATGACAGGGCTAAACTGCATGCTAAGTTAAATATGTAGCATGCAGCTGATCCTCAACATTTTCCACCTTGAAGTAAGCATGTGGGTCCCTCATCCGGATTGGGATCACTGCACCAGGGTAGGGGGAGGTTTAAACCTTCCCACCTATCTACTCTCCCACCCCACACACACACACTAAATTTTTCCTCCTATGTGCTGGGGGCTAAAAAAAGGGAGAAATCCTTCATTGGCACCACTGGATTTTCTCTGGGGGTTTTTAGCCTCTGCAGGGGGGGAGGGAGAATGTAGGGGGGAGAGGGGGGATGGTTTTAACCAGCCCATGCACAGTGGTCTTGATCCAGATTGGGGCCCACATGCTTACTTCGAGGTTAAAAAAAAGCTGCATGCTACATATTACAGATGGAGAAGTACTGGCCAATGTGATCATATCATGCCAGTACTTCTCCATCTGCACTGGCTGCCAGTCCATTTCCAGGTCCTATTCAAAGTGATGGTTTTAACTTTTAAAGCCCTAAATAGCTTGGGCCAGGTACCTGAAGGAATGTCTCCTCCCATATTTACCTCCCCAGACATTAAGATCCTCTACTTTTTTGGCTGGACTCTTCTCAGTGTCCTGTATCTTTTCTACCCTTTCCCGAGACACTAGGTGCTCAAAAAGGTGTGAGCCACCCCTTTTACGGGAGCATGGAGTTTTGACAGCTAGCTGTCAATACTCATGCTTCCTTTTAAAACTGGGTTTTTGACAGGGCTACCCAGGGTTTTGTGACATATGTGTATGCAAATATCCCTGTCAAAAAACCCTGATTAGCCGTGTCAAAAATCCCGGTTTAAAAGGAAGCCTGAGCTCTGACAGTTGTCAAAGCTCCATGCTCCCATAAATGGGGTGGCTCGCACTTTTCCACCTTTCTGAGCACCTAGAGTCTCGGGAAAGGGTAGAAAAGATACAGGACACTGAGAAGAGTTGGGTCTAGTAAAAAAAAATAGAGGATCTCACCATGAAGGGGGTGATCTATTGGTCACCCCCTTTCGTGAGTAAAGGAGAGGCTGCCCATTTTGGACCCCCAAAAGTGCATGCATACAAATGGCTACAAAAATATATTTTTTAAAAAATTACAAAAATATTTGTGCACATTTGGGGTGCAAAAAAAGGTGGCAAATCAGTGGCAGTCCCTCCAAAGTGCCATTTGGGCATTTTGAAGGGGCTGTCACTGGTTGTCAACTCGGAGATGGTGAAGAGTAATCTCGGGGGGGGGGGAGAAGGGAGGAAGGGGGGAAAGTGATGAGCGAAAAAGGGCTTGCAATTGCGGGGGGTGGGGGACACCGAGCAAGTGACAGTCGCTCCGAGCAAGTGGCAAGGGGCTTTTGCTGCTCTTGCCAAGTGGCTCGCTACCTGCTTCCCTAGACCCACAATGGGGTCGGTCGCCTGTGTTCAGATGACACGATAACCCATCGTGAGTCCAACAACCCCTACAAGGCATGGGTTGTCAGCGTGGCTTGTTGCCCACGAACAAGCCACCGTTTGGGAAGCGGTCTGGGTTCACATGACACAACAACCCACCATGGCTTGTCACCCACGATGGGTTGTTGTGTCTTGCAAACCCAGTCAATCTGTAGTAAAATTATTTTCTGACATCATCATGCTGTGCTTTTCCCTACTAGCAGCGCTCAATGATGTGGAGTGGGGCACAGTGAGTCCCTTTACAATGTAGATTTCATAGATCATAGAGTTGGAAGGAGCCTACAAGGCTATCGAGTCCAACCCCCTGCTTAATGCAGGAAAGTAGAGGAGGGGTCTCCCATCCAAGTAATGATCCCAGATAGGTAAACAGTGGTTTAGCAAGTCAGAAATGAGTGTTGGGCCCACCCACCCTTCGTCTCCTCCCTTTATGTGCTGGTGTCAGCAGGCCAATCCTGGTTATATCATCTACCAGAACTACAGCTCCTTGTTACCAAAGTGGGGAATGGTGACTTAATGTCAGGGTGCTTCCAGATGAGGTTTTTATTGTGGCTTTTATCATTCACAGAATTTTATGAGGGGTCCAGACACTGCTGTCTTTGATCTGCAGCCCTACTGTGTTTTCCAACCACTTCTTCCATCCTTTATCTTACCAGGAAAAAAATATATGTTAAGGAGGGAAAGATGGAATAGCTGCACAATACCTTTTGAATGGTAGTGTTAGGAGCCCTCTGTCTGGAAGCACCCTCTCTTTACTCACCAGGATCTTAAACTGAGCTGTTTCCAAGCAGTTTTGTAACAAGCAGAAGGGTTGTGAGAACTGACTTTGGCTTGAGTACCGCTGCCTTTCTGGATATTTTTCCTCCTTTGCAGTGATATTTGTCCTCTTCCTCCAAACCTTTTTTTTTAAATAGATGACATGCATTTTTTTAAAAAAAATAAAATAAATGATGTGGCAAGCTAAGCTCATGACAAAGGCATCCATGCGAACAAAAGCTAACAGCATCATCAGATGCTGCCCTTATCATAGGGACGATTATTCAGGAGGGCACACCTGACTTTTTGTATTGCTGACATAATCATTATATACAGGGGGTGTGCATTTCCCCACCATCTTTCCTCATAAAGGAAGATCAGATGAGACAATCCCAGGGTTCGTTATGTTCCTAGTGAGAAAATCCTTCTCTCTGTGGCAGACGCAGACACCCTGGAAAGGAATCGAGCAGACCCTGCTCTATTGCAATATTATACTGTATGAGTAGGATCGGTGGCAGAGCACATGCTTTGCACGCACAAGGCCCCAGGTCCCATCCCTGGCATTACCAGTTTTAAAAAAATCAGTAGAAGGTGATGATGGCAAAGACCTCTGCCTGAGACTCTGGAAAGCTGCTGCCAGTCAGAGTAAACAACAGTGGGCAATATACCCAAATAATCTGACCTGGTATAAGGCAGCTTCCTATCTTTCTAAGCCAGTGTTCTCCAACCTTGGGTCCCCAGATGTTTTTGGCCTACAACTCCCAGCATGCCCCAGCCAGCTATGCTGGCTGGGGCATGCTGGGAGTTGTAGGCCAAGAACATCTGGGGACCCAAGGTTGGAGAACACTGTTCTAAGCAGTTCAGGGGTAGGTCTCCTCTCATTACGGAAGAAGCCATCTACCTAGTATTCCCTCACTTTCTTTGGAAGTGGAACCACACATTAAGGAGGAAACCCGGCTGCCTCCAAAAACAGCAGCTCTGTATCAAGTTTCCTTCTCCCCATCTAGAAATTTACCGTAGTTCTCTGCCCCTGTTGGCAGCAGCTAATGCTGTGGAGTAGGCAGTGGAGGGAGGCTGGGGGCTCCCACATCAGTGGGCCATTTGTATCCATGCCGCCGGGTTGCAGGCTGAACTCTTAAGTAGATCCATGGCGCAGAACCTATTTTGGGGGTGGGGTTCATAGGAATCTCATAGGATCATAGAGTTGGTACGGGCCTACAAGGCCATCGAGTCCAACCCCCTGCTCAATGTGGGAAACTAAGAGGAGGAGATCTCCCATCCAAGTCATAACCAGGCCTGACCCTGCTTAGCTTTCCACGCTCAGACAAGCTGAGCCAGCGTGAGCCACACACAGGCCTGTTCAGCACCATGGAAACACAGTTTTCCTGAATTTTGACTTTGGGCTAGTCACTGCCTCTCGGCCCAACCTACCTCTCAGGGTTGTTGTTGTGAGGATAAAATGGAGAGGAGGAGGAGGAGGATTATGTAAGCCGCCTTGGGTCCCTTGCAGGAAAAAAAGGCGGGGTATAAATATAATGAATGAATGAATAAATAAATAAATAAATAAATGGGTCGCTTCTTTAAAGCTTGGACTAAAACCCAGAGTGGATACACCACCCCACTGATACTGGAGCCACCAGCCTCCACTGGGAGCAGGGGTTGGGGAAACACACATTGAACTGACATCAGGATACAGGGTAAAAGGACTAGACATGGAGGAGAGGGGGGATGGAACTTGATATGTCACTGCCACTTTCCGCAGCAACCCATGTCCTTCGTAATGTGTAGTTCTGCTTTATTTGAACACTCACGGGGCATGTGGTACCATTGGAAAACAGCCTGCCTATGTTTATTATTTTATCAATTTTAAACCCTTCTTTCAGTCTTACATAGACCACCCCCTCCCCAGAAGTGCCTTACAAGATAAAACATAAATGACAACAGTGTTAACTAAAACAATACATTGAAACTACTCATAAAACAAGAGAGTTAACAATCCACAGCATAAAAAAAACTTAATTGGATTCCCCTAATCTGGAGAAACATGCTGGAAGGAGGAAAAAAAGTCTTTACTAGTTTCCTGAATGCTCCCTAGACTCACTGAACCATGTGCAATAACTTTACTCATCACAACAGTGCATCTTCTATTGGATGGAAAGTGGCAGCGTCTGGCATTTGCGACTGCAAGAAAATGTTTGGACGGATTGCTAATGCATCTGAGATGTTCCCTGAGATCTTCTGTAGAAAAAGGGGGGGGGGTATTAGAGCCCAAGATGACTGGACATAGATTTCATAGATGATAGAGTTGGAAGGAGCCTACAAGGCCATCGAGTCCAACCCCCTGCTCAATGCAGGAAACTAGAGGAGGGGTCTCCCATCCAAGTCATAACCAGGCCTGACCCTGCTTAGCTTTCCACGCTCAGACAAGCTGAGCCCGCGTGAGCCACATGTTGGCACTCAACCTATGGCAAGTCCGTCAGAGACATCTGCTTCCATTCACTTTTGGCATGCCACCATAAACATTGCTCTTTTAGCATTTGCTCACTATTGAAGGAGGGGCAGAGTTCAGTGGCACTTTGGTTCAGTAGTACATACTTCGTGTGTGTAAGAACCTAGGTTCAATCCCTGCCATCTCCAGTGGGAGGATCTCTGGTAGGAGGGCCAAGAAAGACCTCTACCGGAGACTCTGGAAATTTGGTACAAGTCAGAGTAGACCACGGGTAGGCAACCTTTTTGGGCCCATTGGTGCATTTGAGGATTTCATAAACTGTCCTGGGCACTACCACAAAATGCCTGCCACGGGAGGTGTGGCAAAGGTCAAGGAATATTTCCAAAAAGAGTTCAAGGCAGAGGTTTAGTTTGAGCCCCAGCACACTAAACAATTCCTTTGAAACCACAGTTTTCCGTGCCAACAGAAACCTACGGTACTTCATGGCGATCCCAGCTGCCAGTATGAAAGCGTGTTAATTAAAGGGGGGAAAGTGGGAGGGGTAGGGCACCTTGGTGGGCACCAAGAAAGGTTTCCAGGGGAATACTGGTGCCCATGGGCACTATGTTGTGTACCCCTCCATACTGAGCCAGACGGACCAATGGTCTGACTCAGTATACGGCAACTGGACTAGAAGCCTATGTTCGTAGGCTTTCCTCTAGGTCTATAATGTTGCAATGACTATGAAGATATGTAGAAGAAGCTGCCGAAGACCAAGTCAGACCATTTCTCCATCTAGCTCAGTATTTTCTACACTGACTGTAGCAGCTCTACAGATTCCAAGATAAGGGTCTTTCCCAGTCCTACCTGGAGATGCCAGGGATTGAACCTGGCCTGCATGCAAAGCATGTGCTCTTGCAACCACCTCCACCTCAATCAGTTAGATCAGTGTTCTCCAACCTTGGGTCCCCAGATGTTTTTGACCTACAACAGCTTTGCTGGCTGGGGCATGCTGGGAGTTGTAGGCCAAAAACATCTGGGGACCCAAGGTTGGAGAACACTGAGTTAGATGAGTAGACTAAACTATACTCATATTCAACTGTCACCATCAGCAGCCCATTCCAGCATGCTACACTGAGGGAGATGAAAAGGGGAAGCAGGGCCGTTCCACCACTCCTGCTGAAATACTTAATTCCCCCCCCCTTCCCTCCCCATTCCTTTTTCTTTGTATGTCGTGTCTTTTTAGATTTTAAGCCTGCGGGCAGGGACAGTCTTCTTTTTTACTGATTACATGCAAGTTGCTCTGGGAGCCTTTTTGGCTGAGAAGCGGGATAAAAATCCTTTAAATAAACAAATTATATTTTGCTTGATTTTAAAAAGTGCCCCTGATTAATCAGGCAACAGATTTTTAGAAAATTAATTATGTTTAATGCAAGTACTAATAAATGTCACAGATGGCAGGCACCATCTTAGAAGAAGCATCCTCCCTTCTCTTCTCTTAACACAGGAGGGAATGCCTCTTCTAAGATGGCATCTGCTGTAATATGTGCACACATTGTCAAAAAAAGGTAAGTATGCCTTTTTCTTGGAACTATTGTTCATCCATAAACGTATGCCGATTTAATCAGCTGATTGATGATTGATTGATTAAAGCTGATACAATGAATCAACTAAGATTTCTTGCATAGGATGACAGTTCTATCTTTCCCCCACATGGCTACCCCGTGGCCAGCAATTGTGTGAAGAGGCCCTCACTGAGAGCGACAGTGAAAGAGCATTAAAGGTTTGTATATCTCATGTCCTTGTTTGCATAAACAAGGCTCACACAACCGGTTAACCACCATGTCCATGACCCCATTTTGAGTCTGATTTTAAAATAAGCAAGCACATTCCATGGGCCCTCAGATATCAAACCACAGCCCTTGGGGATGCGATCAATTGACCCAACCACTTGGCCCCTGTACCTCAGCAGAAACTTTAATAACTGTTAAATAATGCATTTGTTGGCAGATGTTGAGAATCAGGGGGCTATCGGAGACTGAAAGGGCTGCTTTGTATGTTTGTTGTTGTGTGCTTTTTGCAAGCAGGGAGAGGGTGGCTTTGCTGTTGGCCCTTTCCATCTGGAATGTGCTGAGAAACCAACAGTCCATCTTTGAGCTTGTCCATAGCTAATTTCCACAGGGAACAAGTGAACTGGAAAACTCACGTGGATGAAGCTGGCACTGAAAGGATACCTCCTTCTCTCTCTCCCTCCCTCCTGCTTTTTGCTTCCTTTATCCACTGCTCCCTTATTAGCCCTGTAGGCAAAAGAAAATGAACTGAAGTGCATGCAAGAGAAAAGGAGCTACCTCTATACTCAACTAAATAAGTCTCCGTTATTGAGAAAGGAGGGAATAATAAGCAAAGCATGGGAGGGACTCTGAGCCATTACAGGCAGCTCAGTTCTTATAAAGGTCTCCACGACCGACCCTCAGCCTTGGCACGCAAGCCTCTGTCCCTACTGAGGGCAGGCGGCAGCACAGTGAGCATGGCATACTCAGAGTTATCTCAAACTGTCCATACAGATCTGGTGGGGAATCACAGAAGCACTGGACAACAAGAGAGACTGTCATGAGGATGTTTCTGCGGAAGTGGGGACATTTCCCATTTTAAACATTCATTTGAAGGGAGAAGTTAAGGATTCTGCCTTATGACAATCCCTGTAATCACCAGAATCAGAGAAGGACACAAATACGCCTCAAGATACAGGTTGGGTGTGGATCTCACAAACTTGGACCAGGGCTTCAAGGAAACTGCACATTCACTAGATGTCTGGCAAAATAAATGTTGCGTGAAAACCTGTCCCCACAAACCACAAAAAGCCCCGTTAAGGGCTAATATTTGTTAGTTTGAACTATTTTTAACCCACCCTTTAGCACAGTGTTCTCCAACCTTGGGTCCCCAGATGTTTTTGGCCTACAACTCCCAGCATGCCCCAGCCAGCTATGCTGGCTGGGGCATGCTGGGAGTTGTAGGCCAAAAACATCTGGGGACCCAAGGTTGGAGAACACTGCTTTAGCAGACGTGAACATAGGAACATAGGAAAATGCCTTATACTGAGGTCAGACCATTGGTCCATCTAGCTCAGTACTGTCAACACTGACTGGCAGTGGCTCTCCGGGGTTTCAGGCAGGGATGTTTCCCGTCTTACCTGGAGATGCTGTGGATTGAACTTGGGGACCTTCTGCATCATGCAAAGCTATGAGCCACTGCCCTTCCCCTAAGTGCTCTCAGAATGTTGAACAAATCCCAAAGTTGAAAAAACAACCATGATACAAAATAACAACAACAATAAAGCAAATAAAAATAGGCCAGCCAGATTAAAACGTCACACACACACACACACACACACACACATGCACACGATCAACTAGAAGTTTTTAAAGGCCCAGGAAAATAAAAAACATCTTCACCTGGCATCCGAAGACACAAATGTTGGCATGCTTGGGAAGGCTTTCTAAAGGTAGGTGCCGCAGTTGTAAAAACATTTTCCCAAGGTGCCACCTGCCTGGATTCAGAAGGCGGGAGCACCCAGAGAAGGGCCGTGGAAGATGATGTTAGCATATGGACAAGTTTCGTAGGAGTAAGTGGTCCTTCAGGTACATGGACTTCAAGCCATTAAAGGCTGTAAAGGTAAATATATCAGCACTTTGAATTGTGCTCAGTAGCTAGTGAAGCTGATGGAAAATCAGCAAGATATATTGCCAACAGCCAATCCCAATTGGCAGCATTTTGGACCTGTTAAACTTTCTGGGCAGTCTTCAAAGGCATCCTCACATACAACAGGTTACAGTAGTCAAGCCTAGAGATTACCAAAGCACAGGTTACTGTCTAGGGAGGGGCAGCAGCCTAAGTTGCTCAAAGGTACTCTATGCCAAAGAAAGCACTTGGGCATCGAGTGGCCAACCTGGATCAATGAGTATCCCACAGACTGTGGACAGGACCCTGTAGCAGGAGTGCAACCCTGCCTGGAAGAGGTTGAACACCACTCCCCAGGCAGACAATCCACTAGCCAACAATACCTCTGTCTTGTCAGGCCTGAACTTCAGTTTATTGACTCTCATCCAGCCTGTTACTGATCCCAAGACAAGAATATTTATAGCTAGCTTCAGATTTTTGAAATATGTACTCCAAAGTGAGGGAAGAATTAGGGTTTCATGAAATATTTTAGATTTTGGTACTTGCCTATGGAGGAGGGCTGTGCTTCACAACGGGGAGCTGGACTAGATGACCTTCAGATTCATCTTCCAACAGTCTACAAATCTGAGGTTTGGTTTGTTTTCCCTCCCAGCCCCACTGTAATTTGCACCACTGTGATTCTCCTCGCTGTTTTATTGGCATTTCCCTGATGATTCTCTCAGGGCTATTATCAAAAGCTCTCTCTTCCTTTTGCTGGATTTTGATGGACGGGCCCCAGGGAGTGGGTCAGAATGTGCCATGAATATATTGGCTTCCCACCGTTGGCCTGGCATGCTAGCGTTAAAGAGACGGCATTATCTTTTATCATCCAGTAGCCAAGCTCCCCCCACCGCCCCTTTAGCGTTGCGTGGGTAAAAAGATGGTTAATGCATAATGTATGGCGTACGAGAGCTTGAAATGGGGGCAGAGAAGGGGGGGATATAAAAGAAAGTAGGGATGCTAAATATCTAAAAAGAGAAGCATGATGCCCTTTAGTCAGCACAGAAGATTTCTTCCATCATCCCAGATATGTAGGGTAACAGCTTTTGGGAGAGCTCATGAACAGCCCGGCCTAGGGTGACCCCTGAACTTTCTAGGGAAAAGAAGCAGAAACATGGCCAGTGAGAACAGAAGAAGAAGAAGAAGAAGAAGAAGAAGAAGAAGAAGAAGAAGAAGAAGAAGAAGAAGAAGAAGAAGA
This sequence comes from Shinisaurus crocodilurus, assembly GCA_021292165.1. Taxonomy (NCBI): domain Eukaryota; kingdom Metazoa; phylum Chordata; class Lepidosauria; order Squamata; family Shinisauridae; genus Shinisaurus; species Shinisaurus crocodilurus. Next base: position 272,264,108 of record CM037877.1, on the reverse strand, counting down.
AGAAGATGATGATGATTATTATTATTCCAGCTAGTTTTAATGAGGGTGGGAGTGGGTCACCAGTGTCCTCCCTACTATTCTGATCCCGGCGACTCTTATACTTGCTGTGGGTAGAGGATTACATGAGGACAGAAGAAAAGGGGGCTGCCTTCTACCCTTACTCAAGATGGAAGCCAACGCAAGCTTCCTCTTGCACCTTCAAAACATCCAATACTCTAGCACAAATAAAAGCCACCAGGCTTGGAAAGGCAGCAAGCAGGCACTCTCACCCACCGTGAGATTAGTTGGAAGAGAAAGAGTTTGGGTTTGCACATTGACTTCCCCCTGGACTCCAAGCCTGGCAATTATAACTTGGAAAAAGCCCATTCTGACTGGAGAAGGCCTTCCCCCTGCTTAGGAAGTTGGCAGTCTGTGATATCTAGCCACACACTGCACCAGGCTGAGGGGATGGGGGTACATTTAGCCCTGAGAAAAGAAGATTATTCTGAAGGGAAGAATGGTGACAGCACATTCAAATATTTCAAAGGGGACTGCAAAGACTGGGAGGGAATAATTTCCCTCCCGTCTCCACTGAGAATAGGACAAAAGCGCTGAGCTTAAAAATGTCAAGGAACTAGATCTATGTTAACACTTAAGCCTTTCTAACTTGAAGAGCAGCTCAGTGATGCAAAAATCTGTTTACAGAATTTCCTTCCTTCGGGATTTTCAGGAAAAGGCTGATGATGAGTACCTGTCAGGAATGCTTTAGGTGTAGGATATCCTGTTTGAAGTGTGTGTGAGTGTGTGGGAGGGTGACCAAAACCTGGAATACAGACAGTGCATTGTCTCTTTTATTGATACAATTTACGCATGTGAGGTGGCATATTGTTCCTCCCTCCTTTCAATCTTTTAAGAATGAAAATTGGAAGAATTGGAACTATCAGGACAGCAAAGGCTACAAGAGAAATTCTGGACCTCTCAGTTCACATTCATATCCCCTGCCCTTTATGGAAATCACGTTTCCCCCCTTCTTTTGCCTCCAGCCTGGAAGATGGAGAATAATTATCCCTCTCACAAGGGAGTCAGGCAGCCTCATTAATGGTTTGCAAAGTGCTTTGCCAATCGTCAGACTAGGAAGGGCAGAACATTGATAATTATTTTTAGCCATTGAAGAAGGGCTCAGTTTCTACAGGTACCGCATGCCCCCCCCCCCCCGCCCAAGGCACTGGGACCAGCTGAGGTCTCCTGTGTGCCTGCATATTCCTTAGAGCAGATATAGTTGTTTTGCTGGGTAAGATTATGTGTAGACTCCTAGATGTTTTATCTATATCCTATATCTGTTTGTCACATTGGTCAATTTACAGTCATGCCTTGGATTGAGAGCATAATTTGTTCCGGAAACGTGCTTGTAATCCAAAACACTCTTATATCAAAACGAAATCCCCCCAAAAAAATTTGTACAGAGATTTTTAATTTAAGCCGTACTACAGTACTTGTACTGCAAGGCGTCGCTTGTATATCAAGTTAAAAAAAAAGTAAATAAATATTTAAAAATTTGCTTGTCTTGCAAAATGCTCTCAAACCAAGTTACTTGCAATCCAAGGTATTATTGTATATGGATAACCAAGAAGGCAAGGCTGAGGGAGATGTTCAGGAAGGTATGAAACATCTTTTTAGAGACCCTCAACCTTGCTGGGGGGAAAAGCAGGACTGTCAGGATGGGTGTAAAGGGGGTAGTTGTAGGTCCATCCTTCTACCTCCTCCTCACGGCTATGATTCCCACTTGTTCAGACTAAGGTAATTTTGTACTTCAGGAACTGAGGGAAAAGATCTAACTGAGTCAACGCTTGTTGACCAAATATCTATGTCATGGATAAGCATGCTGCATTTTGACAGGGAAGACCAACATTTTAATTCATGCTTAGCCATAAAGCCTTGGGCAAATTATTCTCTCACATGGTCACTCGCTCCCAGCCTAAGTTACTTCACAAGGTTGGTTGGTACAGGAATAAATTGCATGCTGCAAGTTTTAGACATTATTGTAATATATGCCAATATTCATATTCACATGCCACTTATTGACTCGCACAGAACATCCTCTCCCAACACTTTTAACATTAACCCGTTCCAAATTATCTGGGCCTAGTTAACTACCAGCTCTCCCTCCCTGTTTGTTAGAAAAGGAACCTCAGGAGGAAGGCTCACTGGGTATTCTCTGGACAAGTGTAGCCACACACAACACACCTCTTCAATGTCTGATTCATAGAGGGGAACATTCCTTTTTGTTATAGGAGTTAACATGCCCTTGATCAGCAACAATTTTGGGGAAAGACCAAGTTTTGAAATGATAAAGGACTGATGGGCCTGCCCGGAGAAATTGGCTAGAATGTATAACAGTGCATCAGATATATGTTGGAAATGTGAACGACAGGAAGGAACCTTTTATCATATGTGGTGGACATGTAAGAAAGCTTTAAAAAATGGGTTGAAATTCATTTATTAATGCAAAATATTTTAAAGATTACTTTTCAATTGAAACCAGAGGCTTTTCTATTGGGAATAATGGACAGTCAGCTAGAAGGAAGGTATGGAACTTTATTTTTATACATGACAACGGCAGCGAGACTACTATATGCACAGAAATGGAAAGGTCCAGCAGTGCCTACGACAGAAGAATGGTTGGTCAAAATGCTGGAGCTGGCAGAGATGGCCAAAACTCACATCATTAATCAGAGAAAGGACAACATCCACGTTTATTATTGAGTGGAAACCTCTAATTGACTTTTTGCAGAGACTGGAAAATAATTATTTGTTTGTTTGTGGATTTATGGAATAATAAGTGAATTTGGGACAATGGGAAGAAAGAGATTTCTCATTCTGATTATCGAGTAAGAAAAATTATTGTTACCTATATTTGCTGTAGAAGAAAATTGGAGGTCTATTTTGTTTTGTTAATTGTTACATGTTTGATATTACGTGTTTGTTTTATATAGAAATAAAAAATTAAAAGTCAATGAAATGAAGGACTGATGGGCCTGCTGCAACATTGGCTCTGCCCACTGAGTCACACAAGCCATGACAGGCAAAGGGCTCTTCCCCTGAGGCTTTGGCAGTGTTCTCTCCTTGTGCACCTGAGCTGCTCACTTCTGTATGCCTGTTTTTGATCCGTGCGTGGGAGTGAGGAACTGAGGTATGTAAGGGGAGAATTCTGACAGAATTTCTGTTGTTCTTCACTCAGGGGTTAAAGAGCCCTTTGCCTGTCAGACACACACACACACACACACACACACAATGAAGGGCACTGGAATCTGCAGCTATGGTCAGGGCCCGGTTGAGCCTCCAAGAGGACAGTTGCCAATCCCTTGGTTACATGCACAAAAGACCATTTTGGTTTTCTACATTAAAGACAGATATATTTCCAAGACAAATTTGGGACATGGTTGATATGGTTTTCTTGCAACCATGGCAACTGTGGACATTTGGCAACCCTAGGTTGGATGTTAAGTAGGCCTCTGTTTTCTCTTCTCAGGACATGAATGACTCTCATTCTTTTCTTGCTTCTGGTGTAACATGCAAAAGGGGAACTCACGCACATCTCTTCCCACATCATCATCATCAGGCGATCACTCGTGACCGAGTAAGATTGTCTTCCGGGATAAAAGGAGGAAATTCTAAAGAAGATTGTGTAGACTCTAGCGATGGGTCCGTAAGTGACTGTGGAGGCCAATTCTAGATCCACACAGCTTCCCACAGTGAGGACACAGGTTACCAGATAGAAGATGGTCCTGTAAAGGATTCATTTGACGTGCTTTTCGCTTAGCACGTTTCTCCCTTTCACCTTGCACTCGGGCTTCTTCAAAGTCCATGGAACCTTTGTGAAAGGCCAACCTCCATTTAGATCGTTCATGGGCCAGAGCTTCCCAGTTTTCGATGTTTATATTGCATTTTTTTAGATTAGCCTTATGAACATCTTTAAACCTCTTATATTGACCACCGATATTCCGCTTTCCATCCTTGAGTTGGGAGTAAAGTAACTGCTTTGGGAGACGGCAGTCAGGCATTCGAACAACATGACCGGTCCACTGAAGTTGGCGTTGAAGGATCATTTTTTCAATGCTAGTAGTCTTTGCTTCTTCCAGTACACTGACATTTGTTCGCCTATCTTCCCAAGTAATTTGCAGGATTTTCCGGAGGCAACGTTGATGAAACCTTTCAAGGAGGTGGAAGTGACGTTTATAGATAGTCCATGTTTCGCAGGCATACAATAAAGTTGGTAATACAATGGCTTCATAAACCAGTGTTTTGGTCTTCTTACAAATATCCCGATCCTCGAACACTCTATATCTCTGTGAATACCATATACATTTGGAACTCACACACTGTCCACCACAGGGAAAAGATGTGCTCCCCCTTCACATGTTAAATCATGAGTGAGAAAAACAATAAACACAAATCACACATCCACTGTCACTACTTCTCTGATCATCTGTGCCTGCCCTCCGCTGCTTCTCCTCAGTTCCAGCTCTTATCAGATTTCCCCTTCAGTCTGTGCCTCACAACTACTCAGTATTTTTTCATCCCAGTAGAAGAAACTGCTCAAGAGCGCTTGACCGGTTTCTTCTCGTGGGATGAAAAAAGTGAATCCTCTGGCCCTTTTCTGAGAGACAGACTATGGAATATCCATGGGGATGTGGAGGCCTACACTTACAAAGAGCTGCAGGGAGGTGGGAAGGGAGAAGTTCCAACCAGCCATCTTCAGGTTCTCCTCCCTTCTCCAAGTTTCTACCCTTTGGGTTTTGTTGGTTTGTTTTAAGAAGGCCTTTAAATGGACAGGAATGGTTAAAAACCAACTAGGTGGCACTACGGAAAGAAAGATGGTGGGCTTGATTTGTGACAGGGTTCAACCCCAGAATCCCTCAGAGCCAAAACAGACATTGCTTTAAATGTTTATTTATTTATTTATTTTATTTCTTATATTTATTAATCGCCCATCTGGCCGGCCACCCGGCCACCCTGGGCGATGTACAATTAAAATACAATAAAACAATACAATAAAATATAATTGTGAAGGACCAGCACCCGGGTCCTATGCGTGAGTTCGACGCTTAACGGGTTAACCGGCACTGAGTTACAGCCCGTACAAGCAAGTGAAACCGACTAGGAGGTTTGCGTACACAAGAGGAAACTAGAGCCCTTTAAATGACCAAATAAGGCTTTATTTATTTACACAAGATACGGAGCGGAACTAACAGCTTTCTAGGAATACTATAATGTCAACACAACCTGAGGTGACCTCTACAATTGTCAATGAAACAGGCTCCCAGGCTAGCGCACTGGGATTAGTCAGTTACCTTAGACTAAAGACTTTACGCTAGTCAGTTTCAGCCTGGCTCCGGGTCGGCCGATCCGGGGATGAGAACAGCTTACTCCAGCCGCCGCTTGGAGGATGAATCTTGTCCCAAAGCACCCTGTGTTCCCAACAACCCCTTACCGGAAGGGAGAGGGGTTTTCTACCCCTGAGTTCCCGCCCTCCCCACCCTCCACGTCAGATGGGGGCTTATGCCTGCCCCTTCGTATCAGGTGGGCTTATTCCTGCCCGGGAAGAAGGTGACGTACTGGGTACTTTACAGCTCTTTGAGACTGCCCTGATAGTTTGATGGTTCTTGATGGTCCTTCCTTGGGTTTTGTGGAATTCCACCGAGACTCTCCATTGTTGGGGATGCCGGTCTGTCTGGCTGTTTCCCCTTAGCTCAATCCCCCCTCCTCGCCCCCCTCCCTTGGACGGAGACTGTGTGTGTGTGTGTGTGTGTGTGTGCATGCATACTCGTGTCAGGCTTTCTCCACAATAATAATAATAAAAACAATATAAAAAGTTCTTTTAAAAACCTAACCCACCCCATATTCCCGCCTGAACAGCCATGTTTTTAATGCACGGCGGAAGCTCATCACGGAGGGGGCATGGCGAAGGTCACTAGGGAGGGAGTTCCATAATGTGGGGGCCGCCACAGAGAAGGCCCTCTTCCTAGTCCCCACCAGCCTGGCTGCTCTGGCTGATGGGATAAGGAGAAGGCCGTCTGTGGCAGACCTTGTTGAGCGGCCTACTTGATGTTGCTGGAGGCGCTCCTTGAGATAAACTGGGCCGGAGCCGTGTAGGGTTTTAAAGGTCAAAACCAACACCTTGAATTCGGCTCGGCAAGCAACTGGTAGCCAGTGCAACTCATTAAGCACTGGCGTGATATGATCACGCCGGCGGCCGCCCTTAATCAGGCGAGGCCTACACTTATCTAGCAGCTATGGCTCATTTTTCATGTTTATTTATTTATTTCTTACATTTATTAATCGCCCATCTGGCCGGCCACCCTGGGCGATGTACAATTAAAACAACACAATAAAACATAATAATTAAAACAGTATAAAAAATTATTTTAAAATCCTAACCCACCCCATATTCCCGCCTGAACAGCCATGGTTTTAATGCACGGCGGAAGCTCATCACACAGAGGGGGCATGGCGAAGGTCACTAGGGAGGGAGTTACATAACGTGGAGGCTGCCACAGAGAAGGCCCTCTTCCTAGTCCCCACCAGCCTGGCTGCTCTGGCTGATGGGATAAGGAGAAGGCCGTCCGTGGCAGATCTTGTTGAGTGGCCTACTTGATGTTGCTGGAGGCGCTCCTTGAGATAAACTGGGCCGGAGCCGTGTAGGGTTTTAAAGGTCAAAACCAACACCTTGAATTCGGCTCGGCAAGCAACTGGTAGCCAGTGCAACTCCTTAAGCACTGGCGTGATGTGATCACGCTGGCAGCTGCCCTTAACCAGGCGAGCTGCCGCGTTCTGTACCAGCTGCAACTTCCGAACCGTCTTCTAGGGTAACCCCACGTAGAGCACATTACAGTGGTCTAGGTGAGAGGAGACCAAGGCATGAACCACTGATGGGAGCAGATTATTAGGAAGGTAGGAGCGCAGCTGCCGTATCAGATGGAGTTGATACAGTGCCGCCCGGCTCCCAGCTGCCACCTGAGCCTCCATGGACAGCTGGGAGTCTAGAATGACCCCCAAGCTGCGGACTTGGTCCTTCAGGGGAAGATGTACCCCATTCAGCACCAGGTCAACATCCCCTAACCTCCCCTTGTCTCCCACCAGAAGTATCTCAGTCTTGTCAGGGTTCAGTTTCAACATGTTTACTCTAGACTAGGCACTGCCCCCCCCCCCAAATCCACATCATGACCCTAGCATGGGTAGGGGGGCTTTTAGGATCTGGATTGGGGGCCCTGCGCCTATTATAGAGTAAAAATGAAAAGAAGACAAAGCTGCTAGACACACATTTAAGGTAATGTCTGCTTTGGTCCTCAGAGAACCCTGCGGGAGAGAAGTGGGCTGTTGTTGTGGAAACTAAAGAACAATGAGGTGGGAAACAGTGCTGAATGGTTGTGAATGAAGGAGGAGGGGGCGGAGCTACACTATCAAAAGTAACCTGCAGGAATTTTTCCTATTTAATATCACTGGCTGTATCTAAGTTCAGGGAGATACCTTCTTTGACCTTAGGAGCTTGAAAGTCATGGAGGTTTAATGTAGGTTTAACAGAACAATGTGTGTGGGGCGGGTGCTGATACCAAAGAAGCACATGGGTCAGTCTGAGTAGCATCATGACCAGCATATCCAAAGGGCAGCCCAGAATCTGTGAAGTGATGGGAACAGAGGGGAAGGATGCCTGGGGTAAATAAATGTAGAGGCTCTGGAAAAAGTGGGATTGTAAAGGCTATTGTCTGGGGTTGTTTACACATTTTCATTGATAAAAGGCAGACATTATTAAATTCCCATTCCTGGCTCCAAAACTGCCTCTTTTGTGAATCGAGTAAATTTGGAATCAATGCTGTGAAGGTTCAAACACGCATCCATGGAGAGGAGAAGGAAGATGGAGTCTGAGATGTACTGGCTCCACTCATAATCCATTTTGAAGGCTTGAAACACAATGCTACCAAGTAATCATAAAAAAGAAATGTGCCTCTAGCACAGCGTTCTCCAACCTTGGGTCCCCAGATGTTTTTGGCCTACAACTCCCAGCATGCCCCAGCCAGCTATGCTGGCTGGGGCATGCTGGGAGTTGTAGGCCAAAAACATCTGGGGACCCAAGGTTGGAGAACACTGCTCTGGCATGTGCATAGTGCCACCCCCCCAAGAGCTACTATCATGAGATAGCATGGCTCCCAGGCAGGGCTGAGCCCTGCCATGTCGAAATGTAGAAATGAAACACTGCTAAGAAGGGAAGGGAGGAGATATGGAATCAATTACTAGATTATGTATTAATAAAGGGGAAGGGTAACATGCCTTGTCAGGATATGTTATATTTTTGGAATTTAGAATTTATTTGATCAAGAGGATAGAAGTATATTAATTGGTCCCTTGGAGGGGGGGGTGCACTTCATGATTTATTGTATGTTGATTATGTTATATTTGTGTGATAATCTTGTATTTTGTTATATATATATATATATATATATATATATATATTTGTTATAATTTGTTTTGAAAAATAAATACAATAATTTAAAAAAAAAAATAAGAAGGGAAGGGAGAAATGTATAAGGGAATGGAAAAGAAAAAGTATTCCAAGATTTTAGGAAGGCTGCCACATACTTGCATGTCGTCACAAATTTCCACCCCTCCACCAAAATCACAGTTGGCACACACCACGGCACACTCTTTATTTGCATCCCAATGATGCAAACTGTGGGTCTTCATCGCATCGCAAGGTCAGTGCTCCATGGCTTCTGAAGAACCAGGGCAATTCGGATCAGGTGTAAAGTAGGGGGGCCACCTTGCAGGATGGAGAAAGACATACACATACAGGTATGCAGTTGCTGTGGCAACCAGCTGCAAGAAGTTGGAGATGAGAGATGAGAGATGGAGGAGGAGACAGGGACACTGGCATTTCTCTCACACTGTTCTTGCCACTTCCCCCCAACTATATATATATATATATATCACCCCAATATTCAGGCAAAACATTTGGGGGAGCAAAAGACAGATAATGGTAGCAAATGGGCCCACCTTGTCCTTTTCTGGAACAGCCAGAACAGATGGACTGTTTGAGCCTCAATGTTGCAATATCTTTTCCTATTCAGCATTTCCACCTGTGCTCCCAACTCCTCCCTGACTTCCAGTCAGGTAAGAGCAATGTCGGCAAACCTCCATTTCCAGAACAGGAGAGAAAGCAGCCTCTTCTTCTAACCAACTCTCCCACCTCCTGTCCTCTCAAGATAAAGAAGACTTATTGTGAAAATGCACATACAGTATACAGAATTCCCAGTATTTTTTCCCCATTTGTTTCACAACCTGATCCCAAAACGGTGCTCAATTTTGAAAAGAGTGTTACTGGAGCTTAAACCCATTGTGAATCCCTTCCCTTTCGATCCCTTCTACACATGTGTAGATTACTACTGTTACTTGGGGGTGCTTCCAGATGGAGGGGGCTCCTTGCACTGCCAACTAGAAGGCATTGCGCAGCTATTCTTTTTCTGGTTAATGGATTTCCTGCGTTAAGAAAAAAGACAGAAGCAGCGGTGGGAAAACACGGGAGGCTTATGAATAGAAGACATCATCTGGACCAGGGCCGGTGCTACCATTAGGCCAACTAGGCAGCTGCCTAGGGCGCAGGGCTAAAGGGGGCGCCAGAAATAGGGAGGGAGGGCTCAAGTGGGAGGGGGGGGCGCTAAATATCTGATCATGCCTAGGGCACCAAACTGCCTTACACCGGTCCTGCTTGAAGGGATGTCACACAGAGGAGGGCCAGGATCTCTTCTCGATCATCCCAGTTTGCAGGACACGGAATAATGGGCTCAAGTTACAGGAACCCAGATTCCACCTAAACATCAGGAAACATTTCCTGACTGTCAGAGCAATAAGACAATGGAACCAACTACCTAGGGAGGTGGTGGGCTCTCCCATTCGGGAGGCATTCAAGGTGCAGCTGGACAGCCACCTGTCGGGGATGCTTTGACCTGGATTCCTGCATTGAGCAGGGGGTTGGACTTGATGGCCTTGTAGGCCCCTTCCAACTCTACTTTTCTATGATACTATGTCACTAAGAGAGTGATCCTAGACATTGTCTGAGGGGCCATAGGATACTTCAGATTCCCAGATCCAAAGTCAGAAACAGAGCTCCAACCTCGGAGCTGGAGATCCACGCTCCGATCCCCCTCCCCACCCCTCGCAGCCGGTGTGGAAAGAACCGTGCTGGCTGCTTCTCCGAGGTTGGAAAAGCAACCTCAGAGAAGGGATAAAGGGGGTGTCCTGGGGGACGGGAGGAGACTGGTACAGCCAGGATACAAAGTATCCTGGTGGCGCTCTAGCCTCCTTCCCTCCCCCTCCGAAATCAGTCATCTAGCTGAATTGCAGAGCGGGAGGCAGAGATCACCTCCGCCATTTCCCCTGCTCTGCAGAGGATGTTCGTAAGCCTCCAAGTTCTGAGGCTGATGAGCGTCAAAGGCGCAACCCATTGGGTTGCTCCCTAAATTACTTATACCTCTAGCAGAACATAACCTAAATGTTTAAAATTTCTTTCGCTGGGTATTTGTTCCACACACCCTTATCCCATTTATCTTAACTTAAATAAGTTCCTTTTATTCACTATAATTGTCTTGAAGTGTTGCTAGTTAAGGGGTGAGGTGAGATAGGGTGGTCAACCTTGGGCCACATTCCATTCTCTATGGAGGAGACAGGCCATTCATTTTCTAATTTTTCTCATACACCCTGAAAAGCTGACTTGAACTCAGAGAATCAAAGGGCCGTGCAATGCAACACATCTTTCCTCAGGAACTCTTTATTCATGTGAGCAATTCCAGAGTAACATTCCCTGCTGTACCTTCCCACCCATCCGTCCATCCTAAGGAGAGAGAAAAAACTACTTCCTGTCTAGAACACAGAGCAATTGAGAACTCTTGACATGATCGCCCCCATGATCCTTCTGATGGGAAGATAGTACTTTTGTATGTAGCAGGAGAACTTTGCAGAAGGAAAGCCCTTACTCCTGAAAAATCTCATCGAGAAGGATCAAACTTTTTTTTTTTATCACACACATAGCACAGGTCTGTTACCTACCATGTTTGAAAATCGAAGAGAGGTCGATTTAGGCTATGTGAATGCTCATTTCTGTTCAATAAAAAGGGTAGGTGTGCTTTAGCATTGCAGCCGCAGACCATGTGTTAAAGCACGCTGAGCAGCTACCGTATTAAACAGAAATAAGCATTGGCACAAGCATGGCCTAAAGTGACCTCTTTTAGATTTTCAACAGTTGGCAGGTATCAGACTTTGCTATGTCTGAGTGCCATCCTGACTCCTTCCAGTAGGATTCATGTATTCTTCTCCATGGTTATTCTATTCTCTTCCCCCCCCCTCTCTCCACTGACCTAGTTTTTCAGCATCTCTGGAAGGTAAAGGATATGCAGACAGCGTAGTAAAGCAAGGAGGCCTCCAGGGAATCGCCCCCCAAACAACTGTACTGAATTAGCAATTCTCTTTCATAGCCGCCTCCTGCCAAGCAGTACAAGTCTCGGAAATTTAGACAGAGAGAAAGAGACATGTAGCCTGGCAGTGGTGTCTTCCGGTGTGGCACGGGCGCTGGGTCTTTGATGTTGCCCAAACAACATTTGCCCGCCCACCCACCACTTACCATAACATTCACAGCAGAAATGTAACATCACGAATTCCTGAGTTCACTTGGGAACCATGTCTATCAGGAGCCCGGCCAACTCAGACCCTGGCTGGAGAGACCTCTTCAGAGGAAAGGGCTTTGGAATCCACAGAAAACCCTGCCCCCATGAAAGACCCAGAGGAACCGGCAGAAAACTAAAGGCTGGGCACCCCCGTAACCCCTTTGACCCTATCCTGAACGTTTTCTCAATGCCTGATTCACTTCCCTTGTCCCCTGGGACTTCAGAACAAAGGCAGCAGCGGACCCGGTGGCAAACAGAATTGCGGGAGGGGCACCTGTCTGGCCGCCAGATGACTCTATTGCCAGGAGACTACTCAGGAGGAGAAGGCTACTTGGGAGGTGGGGCTTTCTCCAGAGGAGGAAACAGACCCAGCTGTGGATGATAAACTAGCCGATGACCAGGAATAGGAGGAGCTGGAAGAAGGGGTATATAAAGCTTGAGTCTCCCCTGGACCTTTGCTGGTTAACAGGTCCCCAAGAGCTCCAACCCTGCCACACTAGGTATGAGTCACAGACCATGTCCCACAACTACATTGGGATAACAAGACTGTGCACTGAGTGGACCTGTACAAATTCTTGTGGGTGCAAATTCTTGGGTAATACCCACTTAATTAATGCAACTCAGCCCACATTTGGAAGCATGCTGTGATGAAGCAGGCACAGGTTGAATGGGGGTATGTGGCCAAGCAATACACTCTTCATTACATACTGCTGAAACTATTCACCTTTCCACTGAGGCTGTATTCTCAATGCTGCCCCCATGACCATACATTCATTGCAAGAGCTCATTCACAAATGCATTGATGTCCAGTTCTCTGATACTCCTTATAAGCAGGTGACTGTGTGAATTTTCTCCACTGAAAATCATATTTGCAGTTTATGGCCTGCTGGGTACTTGATAAGCCCGTTTTTGCAATCCCAGCAGAAATAGGAGATTCATGAAGCACAATATGTGACTGCTAGGCTGTATTTACTGCTGGTGGGTCAAAGGTTGTGCAGGCTTTCGTTAGGGGACAAGAAAGCTCTGTCTGGGATGTTTGATATTTGGTGGGCATTTGAAGCCACTGAGTAATGAACTCATCCTCAGGTAGTTCCCTAGATAAGGAACTGTGAGGGGGCCTTGTCCAAAGCCACCGAGTAAGGACTTGTGGTTGAGGATGTTGGGATGGAGGCCATATATATGAAGGCATCTGCTGTTGCCAGGGGTCCTTGGCGCTTTCCAGACCTATGGTTTAGCTAGCATCACTGTAAGTGTGGGATGCTGGGAAAATTCTCCCCAGGATCTCCCTATACTGTGGCAATTGGTTCCAGCAAGGTTGTGATGGTGTGATATGCTATACCTGTCTGAGGATTGTGACTGTACGGACTGCTTTGCTTTTTAAAAAAACCCTGAGTTGTTGTGAATGAGCGAGAAAGCAAGCAACCCTGTATTGCGTCCCTGGGTTTAAAATAGCAAGTGTCCCTGGGTTTAAAAAGCGAATGTCCCTGGTTTTAAAAAAGCCTTGGATTGTTGTGACGTGTGAACCGAGCCCCTGAATTCCATAAGTTAATTAGCTATTGCATGAAGAAACTATACCTTTTGTTTACCTACTGCCAATGAGTTTCATTGGGTAACCTCAAGTTCTTGTGTGCTGAGAGAATAATTTATCCCTATTCATTCCCTCCTGTTTTTAATTTTATAAGCTGCTATCATGCTTTCCTTTCCACACCCCACCTAAGCGAAAAAAACACCGTTTAATGTCTTTCTTTCTCCATCTTCCCTGATTATTTCTCCTGCTCCCTGATATTCTTTCTGAAACAGAAAGACAAGAACTCCAAGTAGGCTGAATAGGGACACAGCAAAGATATATAGAATGGTCATAGAAATGCAGAATTCTCTAGTCTCCAGTGCAATCTGGTTTCCGGCCAGATGGGCGATTAATAAATGTAAATAATAAATAAATAAATAACAGTTGCCACTGGGGTGGGGGTAGGGGGTGGCTGCAAATTTACTTGTTTCATTTTTATTTGTTTCCTCCATTTGTGCAATTGTGTACATGAAGATTCTTTCCACAGATAGAGAAGACCACATGAGCAGCAGAAGATATATGCTGTTGCTCCTATAGGAAAAACAAATCCAGTACTTACAGCACAAGTTTTGAGTGCATAGCAATCCCTACACGAGTGCTAACTGTTGTCTACTCCCCTGCTCTTGCTCCTAGGAAGTTATCTAGGGGCAAGGGTGGTCCCAGACTAATCACATAGATATGATTGGGCTCACCGTGGGTTCTGGACTCAGTTAAATTCTGTGAATGGGCAGGGCAATGGTGCGATAAAAGCTTCATCTGGATGCACCCTTGGCGGCAAGAGAAGACACTCTGCACATTTTATTTATTTATTTATTTATTATATTTATACCCCGCCTTTTTTCCTGCAAGGAACCCAAGGCGGCTTACATAATCATCATCATCCTCTCCATTTTATCCTCACAACAACCCTGTGAGGTAGGTTAGGCTGAGAGTCAGTGACTGGCCCAAAGTCACCCAGTGAGTTTCATGGCCGAGCGGGGAATAGAACCCGGATCTCCCGAGTCCCAATCCAACACTCTCACCACTACGCCACACATAAGTAGAGGAACTGCTCCTCATTACTATTTTAGTAGCAAAATGGCTGCCAAACTGGTTTTGAGAATGGTGCTGTGCCAAACATTTCTCCTACATTTTTTGACCATTCTCATTCAATTTGATAGAAAATAAATGGCTTTCGGAAAGAAATTCAAAGGAGGAGAAATTTCAGAGAAATCCTCATGGGTTTGGTTCAGGGTTCTTGTGCTTACCTTACTTATGAGGAGTGTGGGCGAGTGTCCTCCTGCCTTTCACTGTACAATCATCTCTCTGGAAGTCTGCAGCCTTCTTGGCTTCCTCCACTTCCTGCCCAGGGGCTTCCTCCCCTAGGGCTTTTCCAGATCAGGAAGTGCAGGCAGCCTGGGCGACTGCAGAGCAATGGAGAGATATAAGAGAAAGAAAAACACACACACAGTTCCACCTGCCCCCTCACAGTGATTAGGTCAGGTCAGAAACACCGCCAAAAGAAATTCACAATAAATTATAAAATGCCCTGAGAATGAGGCAGAAAAACGGAAGCCTCTTTTATGGAGGAAGTAAACTTTCAGGAAATTGGAGGTCAGATTTTGGGACAGCACTAGCTCCACCTCTTCCCTGGAGCTGGACACAACACTGCCCCCACACACCTGCTACAGGGCTTGCAGAGAAGGAGTGGTATTACTAGAGACAAGATGTATCCACAATCACCCCTCAGAAATTTAACATTTGGAAGCCCCTGGGGAAGGTGCTGAATCCCGAAGATTGACAACCAAAGCTGACAATTTCTCAGAAGACATTTTTCTCATAAAAGTCCTGAGATTTTTCTTTTCTGACCCCACTAGAAATAAAAGGCCACTTTGTAGAATTTTCTCCACATTTTCTTCACCATTTTTTTTGTTGTTGGTGGTGTTGGCTACATTCCCTCCCCCAATCCCCGCCGCTGCTACGCCCTGGAATGAAGTAACGGGTATTGTGGAAGATGCAAAAAGGTGACCAGGCTGCCAACACAGTTCATGCTGTTGTCACTTGCAGTGGAAGTGCAAAAAACAAAACAAAAAAACCCTTAGGAAAAAGAAAGAAACGCTGGCTCAGTTTGTCTGAGCGTGGAAAGCTAAGCAGGGTCAGGCCTGGTTATTACTTGGAAGGGAGACCCCTCCTCTAGTTTCTTGCATTGAGCAGGGGGTTGGACTCGATGGCCTTGTAGGCCCCTTCCAACTCTATGATCCTATGAAATCCTATGAGCTGTGCTACCACCCTTGCCAATGGTGAGCCCTACCTATGAGAAATAGTTGGATAATTTCTCCTCCTCCTGGAGAAATTCAGTGAAATTTCTCTGCCTGCAAATAGGAAGGGGAATTTCGAGAGGCTGTTTGCACACAGCCTTAGTTGAGAAGTGGAAGGCTCCAGCTCCTCCCCATCTCCTCCTTATCCTTAAGTAACTTCTAAGTGGCGGAATAACCCAGCTTTCTACAGCAGGGTGGGCAGAAGTTGGATCTCCAGATGTTTTGGATTTCAACTCCCAGAAACCCCAGCCAACATGGCCAATGGTCAAGAATGCTGGGAGATGAATTCCAGATCATCTGGCAGATCTACCTTCTGCCCACCCGTTCTATAGGTCAGTATAGGTTAGAAAACAACAGAATGAAATTTAATAGGGATAAATGCCAAGTGCTGCACCTAGGGAAAGGAAACCAAATGCAGAGTTACAGAATGGGGGACACTTGCCTCAACAATACTACATGTGAGAAGGATCTTGGAATTGTGGTAGATCACAAACTGAATATGAGCCAGCAATGTGATGTGGCTGCAAAGAAGGCAAATGCTATTTTGGGCTGCATTAATAGAAGTATAGCTTCCAAATCGCATGAAGTGATCATTCCCCTTTACTCAGCACTGGTTAGGCCTCATCTTGAGTACTGCATCCAGTTCTGGGCACCACACTTTAAGAAGGACGTAGACAAACTGGAGAGGGCTCAGAGGAGGGCAACTGACTGAGATGATAAGGGGACTGGAAACAAGGCCCTATAAGGAGGGACTGAAAGAACTGGGCATGTTTAGCCTTCAGAAGAGGAGACTGAGGGGAGATATGATCGCACTCTTCCAGTACTTGAAGGCAGGGCCGGTGCTACCATTAGGCCAACTAGGCAGCTGCCTAGGGCGCAGGGCTAAAGGGGGCGCCAGAAATAGGGAGGGAGGGCTCAAGTGGGAAGGGGGAGCGCTAAATATCTGATCTTGCCTAGGCACCAAACTGCCTTGCACCAGCCCTGGTTGCCGCCACCCACCCCCACACTCTTTCTCCCTCAGTCCTCTAGCCAGTATCCCAGGGGACTTGCTAGCTAAAGCCACCTTGTCTCCTCTCCCCACTGCAATCGCGAGCACTTTTGCATTTGCCCCTTCTTCCCCCCCCCATCGCCTTTTCCGATCTCCAAGTTGGCAGCTAGTAACAGCCCCTCCAAACTGCCCAAACAGCACATTGGAGGAGCTGTCACTGGTTTGCCATCGTTTTATTTTTATTTTTTGAGCACAAGAAATTTGTGCAAATGTTTTCGTTGTTTTTTTAAAAAAAAAATTTGAAAAAAAGCTCAGTCTTCCTTTTAACATGGAGTTTTTGACAGGGCTGCTCATTTATTTATTTTTTTGGCAGGGACATATGCATGTACTGTATATGTCCCTGTCAAAAAAACACCTGGCTAGCCCTGTCAAAAGCCCCAATTTAAAAGGAAGCCTGAGTTTGCCACTAGCTCCTGTAAATGGGGTGGCTTGCACTTTTCCAGCTTCCTGAGCACCTTGAGTCTTCGGAAAGGGTGGAAAAGTGCAAGGCCATCGAGAAGGGCCAGGTCCATCCAAAGAAACTGGAGGCTCTTGTCACGAAGGGGGTGATCTACTACTCGCCATCCCCTTTCACGAGCAAAGATCACTTGTGGCTTTGCTTTCCCATGACAGCTCGCCTTTTGACAGCTGTCCAGAAAGTGCAAAGTAAAAAATGGACCTATTTGCAGCTTCTCTGGGTCACTGTCCATGGTTGGTGCCTGCTGCAGTTTGACAGCAGACAACAGACCTCCCAGGACATTGCCCAGGAGAGGCTTCCCATTTCAGACCCCTACAAGTGCACATCTCCACAAGTCTGACCAATTTTATTTTATTTTTAAACCCCGGGGGAAAATGCACAAATGTCTTGCTTTTTTTTTTTTTTTAAAAGGTGGCAAACCAGTGACAGCCCCTTCAATGTGGTTCTTGGGCACTTTGGAGGGGCTGTCACTGACTGTCAACTTGCAGATCATGAAAGGCTATCTCCGGAAAAAAAAAGGGGGGGACAAGGGGAAAAAGGCTGCGGCGAGCGAAAAAGGGCTTGCAATCGCAGTGGGGGAATCCGAGTCAGTGACTGTCGCTCCACCATGCCACTTGGGCACTAGTGGGGTAGCTGTCACTGGTGGTGGCCTGGGCGAGCTTGGCAAGAGTAGCAAGGAGTTTTTGCTGCTCTTGCTGAGCGGGTCACTCTCCGCTTCCCACAACCCACAATGAGGTCGATCACGCGGGTGTGGATGACACGACAACCCATCGTGGGTTCCACAACCCCAAGAACAAGCCATGGGTTGTCAGGGTGGCTTGTTGCCTTCAAACAAGCCACCCTGCGGGAAGTGTTCCACGTTCACACGACACGACAATCCACTGTGGCTTGTCACCCATGATGGGTTGTTGTGTCATGAAAAACCAGTCACTGTCTAAAACTACTTGATTAGATTATTATTATACCTGTTTTTAAATGTTTTTACCTGCTGGCTTTCTATTCTTACCGGGGTATGTGTTTTGTTTTTATTATATTTTATCATTCTTGTTACACAACTTGGGCTGTGCAAGGGAAGGCAGGATATACGTATTTTAAATTTATTTATTTATTTAATTAAGGGCGCAATCAATCCTATACATGTTTAGACAGAAAAAAGTCCTACAACTCCCAGCATGGCTGGCTAGGGAATGCTGGGAGTCGTAGGACTTTTTTCTGTCTAAACATGCATAGGATTGCTCCCTTAATCAACTTACATCCCTGAAATTATTATTTTTTTGCCCTGCTTGGGAAATATCTTTGCCTTGTTTTATTTTATTTTTTCTTCCACATGTGCAATTGCGTACATGAAGATTCTTTCCACAGACACAGAAGACCACATCTTTGTAAGTTAAAAGGGTTATGACACAATCCCATATACATGTTTAGACAGAAAAAAAGTCCTACAACAACCAGTATGCCCCAGCCAACCATGCTGGCTGGGGAATGCTGGGAGGTGCAGGCCTTTTTTCTGTCTAAACATGCATAGGATTGCACCTGGAGAGATTTTAAAAAGCAAGAAATAAATAAAATTCAAGGAAGCAGCCACACACACCCCGCTCCCCACTGCTTGCTGTAGTTAAAGCTTTGGATGAGCCACAGCCTATTCCTAGCACCCATCAGCCCTCAGAATCCTAGAGTTGTCCCTTCTCTGAACTCTAACGAAAAAGGTCCCTTCTCTGTCCTGTGTATGTATGTGTTGCCCTCTTTTCCTCTCACAACTTTGCAGCTGCAACTGCGGGATCTTCTTTTCACCTCCAGCCTAAAAGAGCAGCTGCTTACAGCTGAACAGCCCTGGATAAAAGGTCACCTCCGTGCCAGGCATACATACATACCCGTACCAGTCTGCCCTAAATGGGAATACAGAAATGAACAGAAAATAAGAAGAAAAAGTGCCCTTTGCTCTCCAATCGAGAACAAGAACTGTTGTGTTCAACAAGACGAGAATACAAGTATAAAGGAGTCTTGCAGCCAAAAAAAAAAAAAGTAGGCTGATTTACATCAACTTAGTGTAAAATTGAGATTTCCGCCCAGCCCTGTTAGGAGGGCTTCTTCAACACCGCAAAATTTCTACATGGAAACTCTTTTTTGTGCAGGAATAACTGTGCCACTCACACATAGTGATTTTTGCATGTGTGTGTGTTCTGCTGCATGCACACACAGTTGGAAGCTATTTATATCGAAATGTGTCTATACTGCCCTTCAAAATAAATTCCAGTGGCAGTTTACATAACACAAAAGCAATTAATATACAAGTAAAGCAAAACAGAACAATTGTAGAACACAAAGACTAAACAGGCAGCAACAGTTTAAAAGCCAGATAAAAATTTTCAGCAGGGCTAAAATTAAGTCTAAAAGGTCTGGGGAGATGAGAATACTTTTGCCTGACACTGAAAGGGCAAAAAAGTAGGTGGCAGGCAGATTTCTCTGGAAAGAGCATTCCAAAATTGGGGCACCACCACTTAGAAGATGGCAGGGACACCTGCAGAAAGCCCTCAATAGAAGAACTCAGTGGCAGGGTCCGCACAAAATGCTAAGCCACACTGTGTAGCAAGCTACACAGTGTGGCTTAGAAACCACCGTACCCCCAATTGCCCAACAGACGATCAGCCACATCGGGGGTAGGGTGCCCCCTCCGCTTCTCTTGGTCCTCCTGTGGGTATCTCAGGGGACCCTGCAGGGGCACCGAGTTCCCCCCCTTTTTCTGCCACCCAGACGAAAGGGCTGGCTGTGAAGATGGGTGGCGGCGGGAGCCTCTTCCCTGCCAGTGCCGCCTGCCCAAAACATCGGGCTTTTGGGTGGGGTGGGTGGAAGTACAAGCCACACTCTGACTGGTCTCCTCTAGAGGTCTCCTAGAAAATATGTTCCTCACCCCTACCACAGGCAGTGGGAGTTTGTGGCACCTCTGGAAAGGAGCCACAGGGCACACTAGGGCACACTCCTAAAAGCTCCATGGGGGCTCCTCTGAGCCCCAACTTACCATCTCACAACCGCTACAGAAAGCTGCTTCACTCATCCCACAGAAAGGCATTTCGGGAGAGCTCCAGCTTGCTCTTTCCCACTTCCTCTAACAAAGAGGAATTGGCCTAACAACAAAGGCGTGTGCGGTGGAGTCAGGAGGAAGCTCCAAGGAAGTGGGAAGGGCTAGATGGGAGAAAAGGACTGGTTTGTGTGATATAAAAGAAAGCCATATTGGTTATTTCTGCTCAAAGTGTGTGGTATGCTGAATATATTTTAAAGGGCCTGAATTGTAATGGAGCAGTCCAGTTTGCCCGCTGATGCTTGACTGGTGTGGTTCAGGTCCTGGTTTAGCTTCTGCGTGTCTATATTGGAGCACAGGGAAGCCTGGGTAAACTTCTTTGTTTTGCTATGAGAAGGTTAGGTTCCTATGTGATGTTTCTTAAGAGAAAGGAAGCTATTTATTATCCTACCTGTGTTTGCTGAATACTAACCTGAGAGCAAAACCAATTGGGGCATGGAAACCTGACTAAATGCTCCAGCCCTGGGATCCAGAAGCAAAGAGGAAACATTATATGTTGTTGTTGTTGTTGTCGTCATCATCATCATCATCATCATCATCATCATCATCATCATTTTCATTTCTTTTCATTTCTATACCACCCAATAGCCGAAGCTCTGTGGACAGTTCACAACCAAGTTGAACATTTCCTGGTAAGTTCAGTGCTTGTTAGTCGGACAACCGTCTACTGCTTTTCAAGCCCTCTTCCCCATCTAGTTCTGCCGGGAGTGGAGGTATAGGAGACTGCAGAGACTGAATCAACCAGCCCAGAGCCTCTTCTTGGCCATTGTTCTTACTTACCAGAAGACCAGCCACGAGTGAGAAGGGTAGTAACAGAAAGAGTAGACTCTGGATCCTCAGCTCTCCCCTTCGGAGGGTTTCGTGTGTTTCTTTTCTTCTTGTTATTAAAGTTAGACCAAGACCTGTCAGGACGCCATTCATTTTGGTGGAAAAGCCAGAATGAGGGCTGTGCAAAAGAACCATTGACCCAAAAGAATCGTGGTTGAGGCCCCACTGCTCTGCTCTCGTATCTGTAGAGGTGGAACTGGCAACAACCATAGTTATAAGGCTCAATTCAGACATCTCCCAAAGGCATATTTAAGGAATCTTGGCTAAGATTTAGTGTGATGTCTGGATTGACAAGCCATGGTCTGCAGCCAGCAAACCAGAATCAAAAACCTGGTTCAAAGTGGGCATGTTGTTTGAATTGAGCATAAGAGTCAGGCCTGCGCTAGTACTTTCTCCCTGATTCAGTACACTACAGGCAAAACCTCATCAAGGTGTGTTTGTGTGTGCCTGCACACACTAAATTTGTACAGAAGCATGCATTAAACCTCACATTTATTTATTATTACAATATGTTTAAGGGCGCAGTCCTATTGTTTGCTCCCTTGATGCTTGGAAGCAGTGAGGGATTACTAGATTCCTGTGCCCTGCCAAGCAGAAGCCAGAAGCGCAGGAGGAGTGGCGGAAGTGATCTTTGCCTCCCCACCCTCCATTTTTTGCTTTTTCGCTAGACGGGCTTTTCAGCCTGTCTAGCAAGGGTGCTTCAAAGGGGGAGGAAGGAGCCTGGAGGAGGCTCAGCATAAATCGTATCCTAGCCTCTCCAGTCTCCTCTGCTTCCCGCTCACTGGAATGCCCCTTTCTCCCCTCTCTGAGGTCGAGTTTCCGACCTCAGAGAGGCAGCACCAGCTGTGAGAAGTCGGCGGGGGGGGGGGAAGCGGGGCAGATGTCTGACCCCCCCTTCCGAGGGTGGAGAGCTGTCTCCAACCTTGGAGGGGGGAATCTGAACTATCCTGTGGTTCCTGAGACGCTCACCGAGGGACTATAGGATTGCTCTCTAAACCACCTTTCATATGATTAAAAATGATCATACAAATACAATGAAAATGCTGGCTCAGCTTGTCTGAGCATGGAAAGCTAAGCAGGGTCAGGCCTGGTTATTACTTGGATGGGAGACCCCTCCTCTAGTTTCCTGCATTGAGCAGGGGGCTGGACTCGATGGCCTTGTGTAGGCCCCTTCCAACTCTATTAAATCTATGAATCTATGAATAAACCATCATCATCATGTAGCCAAGGACTGAAGCAAATATAATAAACAGAAAAATCCAATCAACCAATTAAAATGCCTGGGAAAGCAAAAGGTTTTGTGCTGGCGCTGAAAAGCTTGCGTGGACTTGACATGTGGCATACATACCAAAAATATTAGCTACTGCTGCTCTACCCGTAGACCACACTAGCTCTCCCAAAAGAAATAAGAAATCTGGGAAACCACCAACTTCCATGTTCCACATTTCCTCCCTATTGATATCAGAGGAGGCTGTCTTTGCTTATAGCTTCATTTCTGTGTAAGGTAAAATCTATTGGATGCTGCTGCAGAGGCTTGTTCTGTGGTGGCTCCAGCACTTTTGGAACGCTTTGTTTAGGGAGGCTCACTTTATTCCATTAACACAGAAGACCGGCAAAAAAGAAGCAATTTTCTACAATGGATCGTGAATGGGTAATAGGTGGTATTTTTATGTGGTGTATGGATTATTATTATTTTTTAATAAGAGGAAGGTTATATCGTTTAAGTATACATTTATACTTGATTTTATCTGCTTTAAATGTAATTTATAGAACTACAAATATGTTGTGTGGGGGAGACCGTGAGCCACAAAAATCATGTGTAGATGAGTTGCGAGGGGGGGTTCGGAGTGAAGGACTGAGGGGGACTTAAATGATTTCATTATTTTGCCAAGATCTACCCTTGAATTCCTATACCAAATAGAGAAGGAAATTGCCTTAATCTCCTCCTGATGAGTTGACCAATTCCACCCCCTCCACACACACACACTTTACTCTGCTGGCAAGAACAGTGTCACCGTCAACTTTTGTGCCTCTATATATAGAGATATGGTTTGGGAGAAGGGTGAGAAGAGTCATCTTTTCTCATCCTCTCTCCCACACAGTTGGATTTTGTGTGGTCAAGGGGAAAGAACAAGCAAAGACAAAAAAAAGTGAGCCTCCAGAAGACAGGAAACGGTGTGTGGGAATAGGAGTGTGGGGAAGGGATACAGAGAGAGAGGGAGAGGGATAGAACTAGAGTGGTGCTCGCTTCTATTTTAAGATGTCATGCTGGGCAGAATTGCTAGCAATTTTGTGTTGCCAAGAAAAAAGAAATCCAATTTTTGTGAAACTAGCAGGAACAACAAAGGCAAGAGGGGAAAGGGGAGAATGCATACGCACAGACGCTAATTGTCTGGTGCAAATATGCAAACCGACCCCCCCCCTTTTTTTTACCTGTATGCTGCTCAGGGGATTAGAAACCCACTTGGTTTCTTCTGTGTTTAATTTAAGCGAAGGCCTGATGATACATCATTTTCAAAGCTTCGTGTGTCTTAGCTCTGAATGGGTAAAGCAATGCAGTTGTAAGAATAAAAAATGAAATTAGCAATTGCTCTGGCTGCAAAGAGGAAACTGGTGGTGCACACAGGGAACAAGAACCGACTAATTTAGGGCCAATTCAGGCCTGCTCCAGGTTCTGCAGGGCCCTTGTGCAAAAACCCCTCCCTCAGTGAGTCTACCTTCTCACCACCATTGTCACCTACTGCTCTTCTTCATTCTCTTTCTCATGGTTGCTCCCACTTGCTTGCTTGATAGACGGAGCATCTACTGCTCCTCCTCCTTCTCGCTGCCACCACAGTTGTCTGGGCCAGAGTGAGAGGCAGGTGAACATGCAGGTTGCGATGGTGAAGAGGAGGAGCAATTCCAGGGGGTTCTTGTGGGTCCTCGGTGCCGAACCATGCCTACCCTTGTCACGGACCCTAAATTCAGGAATGATGTGGTCAGGCGAACGAAGGGGCCTAGAAGCCAAAGCCTCTTTTAAAGAAAGGGCAAGGAGGAAACTACTAATTAAAGGAACGTAGGCATGGGAATTTTCAATAGCGCATTGCCAGTCCACACTGGACAAGATGGCACTACAGTTGTGTCTTAAGTTTTAACCATCATTACAAATCAGATTTGAAAAGACAAGGAGGAAAATGGAATTCAGTGGACTGGCCATGATGTTGTTTGGATACTCTGTAAAAACTGAGTGAGATCTGGGTTCTAGTCCCCGCTCGGCCATGAAACTCACTGGGTGACTTTGGGCCAGTCACTGACTCTCAGCCTAACCTACCTCACAGGGTTGTTGTGAGGATAAAATGGAGAGGAGGAGGATTACATGCACAGTAAAAGACAGAAGAAAGAACTGGTGGTTCAACTACGCAATGAGGATGGCAAATTGATAACAGAAGACAAAGAAAAGGCAGAAGTGTTCAATTCCTACTTCGGCTCGGTCTTCTCCCAAAAGAGGGTCT
This sequence comes from Shinisaurus crocodilurus, assembly GCA_021292165.1. Classification (NCBI taxonomy): domain Eukaryota; kingdom Metazoa; phylum Chordata; class Lepidosauria; order Squamata; family Shinisauridae; genus Shinisaurus; species Shinisaurus crocodilurus. The sequence continues at coordinate 272,239,654 of CM037877.1, read as the reverse complement.
ATGACCCCCCTGGCAAACCTGAAGTGCAGACTGAAGGGGCAGGATTGCAGCTTGAGATTAATAGGCAAATGGTCAAGGAGCACCTGATTACTCTGAACGAGTTTAAATCTCCAGGGCCTGATGAGCTGCATCCTAGAGTAATAAAGGAACTGGCAGAAGAACTCTCAGAACCACTGTCTATTATCTTTGAGAAATCATGGAGGACAGGTGAAGTGCCAGACGACTGGAGGAGGGCAAATGTTGTTCCCATCTTCAAAAAGGGCAAGAAGGAGGAACCTGGGAACTATAGGCCAGTCAGTCTGACATCAATCCCCGGGAAGATTTTTGAGCAGATTATAAAGAAGTCAGTCTGCAAGCACCTTGAAAACAATGCAGTGATTACTAGAAGCCAGCATGGATTTGTCAAGAACAAATCCTGTCAGACTAATCTGATCTCATTTTTTGATCGGGTAACCTCCCTTGTGGACTGTGGGAATGCTGTGGACATTATATATCTGGACTTCAGCAAAGCTTTCGACAAAGTGCCTCATGATATCCTGATTAGTAAGCTAGCTAAGAGTGGGCTAGATGGAACAACTATCAGGTGGATCCACAATTGGCTACAGAATCGGACTCAAAGAGTGCTTATCAATGGTTCCTTCTCAAACTGGGGAGAGGTAACGAGCGGGGTACCACAGGGCTCGGTCCTGGGCCCGGTGCTCTTCAACATTTTTATTAATGACTTGGATCAGGAGGTACGGGGAATGCTTATCAAATTTGCAGATGACACAAAGTTGGGTGGAACAGCTAATACTCTGGAAGACAGAAACAAAATTCAAAGTGACCTCGATAGGCTGGAGCGCTGGGCCGAAAACAACAGAATGAAATTTAATAGGGATAAATGCCAAGTGCTGCACCTAGGGAGAGGAAACCAAATGCAGAGTTACAGAATGGGGGACACTTGGCTCAACAATACTACAAGTGAGAAGGATCTTGGAATTGTGGTAGATCACAAACTGAATATGAGCCAGCAATGCGATGTGGCTGCAAAGAAGGCAAATGCAATTTTGGGCTGTATTAATAGAAGTATAGCTTCCAAATCGCGGGAAGTGATAATTCCCCTTTACTCGGCACTGGTTAGGCCTCATCTTGAGTACTGCGTCCAGTTCTGGGCACCACACTTTCAGAAGGATGTAGACAAACTGGAGAGGGTTCAGAGGAGGGCAACAAAGATGATAAAGGGACTGGAAACAAGGCCCTATGAGGAGAGACTGAAAGAACTGGGCATGTTTAGCCTTCAGAAGAGGAGACTGAGGGGAGATATGATCGCACTCTTCCAGTATTTGAAGGGATGTCACACAGAGGAGGGCAAAGATCTCTTCTCGATCATCCCAGTTTGCAGGACACGGAATAATGGGCTCAAGTTACAGGAACCTAGATTCCACCTAAACATCAGGAAAAATTTCCTGACTGTCAGAGCAATAAGACAATGGAATCAACTACCTAGGGAGGTTGTGGGCTCTCCCACTCTGGAGGCATTCAAGGTGCAGCTGGACAGCCATCTGTCAGGGATGCTTTGACCTAGATTCCTGCATTGAGCAGGGGGTTGGACTCGATGGCCTTGTAGGCCCCTTCCAACTCTACTTTTCTATGATTCTATGATTCTATGATTCTATGATTATGTAAACCGCCTTGGGTTCCTTGCAGGAAAAAAGGTGGGGTATAAATATAATGAATAAATAAATAAACAAACATGTTTTTGTGTCCATTGGAGGTGTGTAGAACCAGGTAGTGGCAAAGCAGCCTAACTCAGATACAAAGAAATCATGTCAAGTGTCTGGGGATTTGAATTGTTTTTCCAGCCCGACTTGTAACTCTCGGAGACACCACTGCAAAATCTGCTGAACAAGATTGTGGTAAATGTGGCATGTGCTGCAAGCTGGGTGGAGATGGTGAAGCAATCATTCAACAATATCACTGTTTTCCAAAGAGCCTGTGTAATGTAATGCCTAAGACACTGAGTTGTGAATCTAGGAGTTTCCACTTCCAGTCTTGCCTCTGTCATGAACACACTCAGCAGCCTTAAGCAATCCATGGTTTCTCAGCCCCCACCTACAATATGGGGATAATGCTGACCTACCTTACAAGGTTGCTGTAAAAATTATTGAGATAGTATATGTGTGAGGCACTTTAAACACTCTGAAAGCACTAGATCAATGCTACGTATTATATCAAAGGCTGCATGGAACATACTTGCATCATTTTGTTAAGGCACCTTAGAGGGAGTGGGGGTTTAAGCCCTGGAAATAAGGCATTTGCTACAAGCAAAAAAAAAAGAAAAAGAAAAAAGATGGCCTATGTAGTTTGTGGTTTGGTCTGGATGTCCTCACAGGGTCCCTTCCAACTCAGTGATTCTTTACTCTGAAGAGTTCCCGTGAATGGTTTTTCTATTGGTGTAGGTTGCCTGAGGCATATCTGGCCAGAGTGCCCAGTGCCTACTTTTTGTCCTGGAGATTAATCTTATAGCCCTCCATCCCTGGCCTTTTGGGTGGCAAGGAAGTAGTAGGAAGGGAGGGAGGGGTTTCCTCTGCCCTCCTAGGTGTGGAATGTGCTGGTGCAGAGGTCTGTGGAAATGCACCTGGTTGCAGGTAGAGACAGAGCTGGATTGGAGCTCCAGAAGCATCTTTAGGGTACCACCCCCATGAAACCTAATGAACATAGAGTGCGTTGCAGAAGTATTCATCCCCTTTGACTTTTCCACATTTTGTTGTGTTACAACCCGGAATTGAAATGGATTTCATTGGCATTGTTACCATTTAATGTATACAAGAAGATACTCAACATTGTGAAGATACTCAACATTGCATTGTAAAAATGCAAAATATTTTTATTGTGACACAAAAGTTAAGTAAACAAAAACAAACTGTCACTTGTTGGTTGCATAAGTATTCACACACACACCCCTGAATCAGTACTTGGTAGAAATACCTTTGGCAGCAATGACGGCTGTGAGTCTTCTTGAGCAAGGCTCTATCAGCTTTGCACAGTTAGTTTTGTTTCCTTCCCATCCCCCCAGCCTACCCCTGCATACACCATGACCCGGCCAAACCTGGTTTTTGTAACGTCTTGCCTGATTAAAACATCTGGAGACCTCGAAAGCTTGCACATTTTTGCTGGTCTTTTGGTTGGCCTAATAAAAGTATTAAACTATTATGGAGTTTGTAATTTTCCTGTAGGGAGGCAGTATACCTCTGAATTCAAGATGCTGGGATCTTTTGCTTCCAAAAACAGAATGCTAGGTTTGATGGATGTTTGGTCTGATCCAGAAAAAGGAAGTTCTATTCTTAGTTTGCACTTTCCACTACACAACGCCAGTTCCCAAATTTGGTTTGACTCAACAGGACTATGTTTGGCTCAACAGGACAATGCAGATTCCTGCATTGAGCAAGGGGTTGGACTCGATGGCCTTGTAGGCCCCTTCCAACTCTACTTTTCTATGATTCTATGACTAGTTCCAAAGGGAAGAGGGGCAGGAGACTATATGCCAGGACCCCAAGATGGGAGAAGGGTCCACCCCACCCACAAAATAACACCATCCTTGCTTTAGCACTAAGCTTCCATGAATGTCAAATGCCATGGGAGACCATTCCGAGTTTGCACATCCCAACTCTTCCAGGTTAAAGGGGTATATGTGGGTGTGGGTGGTTGGGTGCCTTGCCCAAAGATCCCTATCCCTCTTCCAGCCAAAAAATCCTGGAGCTGGAACTGGGCTTCAAATGTTGTGCAGAAGATTGAATGGTGTGACAAAACATCATGATGAGAAGATTGGTGAGTGCTGGCGGTCAGATTTCATAATGCTTTGGCCTTAGGGGGCATTCACATTGCAGCAGCTTTCATGTTTATGGATTCAAATTCAATTTGCCTGTTAAATTAATTCAAGCTCTGTTTGGTTTAGTTTTTTTAAAATAATGTATTTTCTACACTGTGCTGATAGCAAAGAGTTAGAGAAGAGCCATTCTCGGCACCTTTATCTTCCTGGTTTGAGAGTTTGCCAGACAAAGGGAATGAATGCATCATTGTGCAGGCCTTGAGAGGGAAAAAGTGGATTCTGATAGGAGTTTGCAGTAAGCAGCACAGTAAAAAGGGCATACAAGGAGCACCTAAGTCCACTCATAGAGAATTCGTAACATGCTTTGGTCCCAGACGGGTGGCCCCGGGGTCTGGACGGTCAGCCAAGGATTTAAATCTTCATCCGTCTCTCCATAATCAGCAAAGCTGCACGTTCTAATGAGAAAATCCTCTTAAAACTCCAGGAAGAAAGTGAATCTTGTTCAAAGCAGCTGGATTTTCTTGCTGTGTGCGTAGGATGACTGCTGGGATGAGTTTGTTGGTAGAAAAGGACAGAGCAAAGAAAAAAATGGAACAGGAGCTCCGTCTTCCCTTCTGGAGCAAACTGGATAGAATAATAATACAGAGTTAGAAGGACAGGACTGGGTGGGGGTGGGAGAATCCCAGGCACCAGAAATCTCATGCTGCTGCATAGGAATCTCTTGCCTCCAAACCTCCTGTGGACTTTGACTGAGCTACTGTGATGTCATGGAATGTTCACAAACTGTAGCACACAGCCTCCCTGGGACTACGGTAGTTTGTGGAAATGAGGTAGAGTACGGTCATCTGCATATTGATGACACTTTAGCCCAAACCTCTGGCTAACTGCACCCAATGGCTTCATGTAGATGTTTAAAAGAATTGGGGACAAGATAGACCCCCAGGGCATCCCAGGATAAATGGCCATGGGGCAGAACAGGAGTCACCACACCACCTACTGGACTTGTCCCTCTAGAAAGGCTTGGAGCCACTGTAACACTGTGCCACTCAGTCATATTTTGGCTCTAGAGGCATCCCCGAAGGAGACTGTGGTCAATGGTATTGAAGGCTGCTAAGATGTCTAGGAGAGCTAACCCGATTGCATGCCCCCTGTCCATTCCCCAGCATAAGTCATCCACCAGGGTGACCAAGGCTGTTTCTGCCCCCAAACCAGGCTGGAAACCAAACTGGAATGGATCCAAGTAAGCAGTATCATCCAAGACCAACTGGAGTTGTGAAGCCACCATCTTTTCCAATATCTTCCTTAAATGATACATTAGAAACTGAATGATAACTATCCAGAACCAAGGCAACCAAATTTGTTTTGTTTGTTTTTTAAAGAACAGTTAAACCACTGCCTCCTTAAGTACGGAGGGAATCACACCCTTGTTCAAAGGTATTAACTATCTCTATGGTCCAGATGGTAAGCCAAGTCCTGGCAGATTTTGCTATCCAAGAAGGGCGTGGATTCAAAGAGCAGGTGATGGGACTCCAACCACCAGGTAACTTGTTCACATTCTCAGGCTGTACAAGCTGAAACCTGTTCAAAACAGCATGACTAGACAGAAACCTGTCCATATCCATCTCTGACTTTGTCAAAACAATGGCATCCAAATCAAAATGAATGTAAGCGATTTTGTCTGCAAATTGAATGCAAACTGGTCACAGTCAGCCTTTGAGGATGCCACCTGATGTCTCAGTTCTACAGAGAGCAGGTACTCAAAAAATCTCAGCTGGCTGGCATTGTGCATATGGTGGAAGAGAAGTAAGATTTCTTTCCCACCACCACTGTCACAAAGTAAGGCCTAAGGTGGTTTTTCACCTGTCTTCTATTGCACTCACGAACACGGTGGGTTGTTTTTTTGCTGCCTATGCTCTAGTTCAGGGCTCTCCAACCTTGGGTCCCCAGATGTTGCTGGACTACAGCTCCCAGAATCCCTTGCCATTAGCCATGCTGGCTGGGTATGCTGGGAGCTGTAGGCCAGCAACATCTGGGGACCCAAGGTTGGAGAGCCCTGCTCTAGTTGCTGACCCAGCCATTTCATAGACCGCAGCTCCTTAAAATAGCAAGGTCCTGTTACAGCCCTCCAACTGGGTTGAGGACACCAGGGAACCATCATATTAATGGCTTGCGTCATCTCCCCATTCCAAGCAGAGACCAGGGCCTCATCAGAACCACTGGCTATAATCACAAGGAACTTCCCAAGAGACCTCAGGAAACCATCCAGATCCATCATCCTTTGGGGGTCCACTCCTTACAAGGCATGAGAGTAGCCAATAGGCCAAACTTGATGAGATAATGATCCATCCATGACAACAGAACTATTTCTAGCTCCCTCACCCATGAATCATTGTCCCCTAATCCAGTACATAAAGCCAAGTTCAATGTATGTCCTGTCACATGCACTGGGCTAGATATTAATTGAGGCAGGCCCATGGTTATTATAGTGGCCATGAAATCCTGAGCTGCCCTAGACAAAGTGGCCTTGGTGTGAAGTCCCCCAAGACCACATGCCTTGGAATCTTCAACACCACCTCTGCGACCAATTCTGTCAACTTGGGCAGGGAGACTGTTAGTGGGTTGGATGGTACACTAGCAGAATCCCTGTTCTGTCTTGAGTTCCCCAGACATTCAAAATTGGCTGACTGTTGGATAGAGTATCTGACCAGAGAGATGGAATCTTTATAGACCACCTCACTCCCCCTCCCTGCTCCTCAAGCCAAGGTTGGTGCTGTGTTCGATAGTCTGGTGGACATCTCTGGGAGAGATTTACACCTCCCTCTTATTTATTTATTTATTACATTTATACCCCGTCTTTTCTTATACATGCCAGGTTGGCATGTTCTTCCTAGAGTAGGTCATACATTGTCATTGCCTTCCCATTGGCCAACCTGACATTCACCAGCATCACCTTAGGACCTGAGGGGACTGCAGTTAAGCCATCAGACTTATGGAGGCTGGGAGTGGATACAGTGCATAGATGGCACATCTAAAAGGATATTGTAAAGCTGGAAATAGTGCAGGAAAGGGCAACCAAAATGACCAAGGGGCTGGAGTAAATTCCAGGCCTTACCGGACACCCTTGAGGGTTAGGAAATAGGGGTTCAGCTTCACCCTGCCGTATTCACAAGCCTCAAGCCTGAAATAATAAATAGTAGCAAGTAATCAAGCAGAAGGCTCTGGATTTAGTACTGAGGCTTATTTGGAAGAAAGCTCTAAAGGTAGAGATTAATTTTATTTACATAAGGGAAAGGGGGAAGAGGGATTTTTAAAAAAGCATAAGAAATCAGAGTAACCTTTGGAAACAATACTTCAGGAAAAAATAACAAAGAGTTACCTAGATCTGTCCTATATCTTTCCTATTTATTGGTCTTTGAATAGGACTGGACAGGGCCCAACCCGGGATCCCAAGAATCACAAGCCCGAAAGCAAGTTGCATAAGGATGAAGACAAAGGGGTGGCTCTAAGCCCTCTCTTTTTATGCTCAAAACTTTGACAACTCAAGGAAGATCTTAATTAACCAATCACAGGCCGACTGGAGCAGTGTTCCCGAACCCCAAAGGGGAGGGTGAGAGTTCCCACAGGAATGCAGCCTAAATAATTCAGTCCAATTAGTGCAACCGGACCCTGGCCTTGAAGACCAGAGGCCTCTCAAGATAACAGGTGGTTTTGGTGTCATCTTGTTCAGAGCCAGTGTAGCGTAGTGGTGAGAGTGTTGGGCTGGGACTTGGGAGATCCGGGTTCTAGTCCCCACTCGGCCATGAAACTCACTGGGTGACTTTGGGCCAGTCACTGACTCTCAGCCTAACCTACCTCACAGGGTTGTTGTGAGGATAAAATGGAGAGGAGGAGGAGGATTATGTAAGCTGCCTTGGGTTCCTTGCAGGAAAAAAGGCGGGGTATAAATATAATAAATAAATAAATAAATAAATAAATTGTATGCTACATGCTACTTCAGCCTGGCCATATGGAGTTAGAGCATAACACAGTTAGAGCATAAAGAAAATGGAGTTCTTGACAACCAGTCACTGGGGAATATAAGTGGGATGGTGCTATTGCATTCCTGTCCTACCTGGGGGTTTCCCACAGCAGTTGGTTGGCCACTGTATGAACAGAATGCTGGACTAGATAGGCCCTTGGTCTGATCCAGCATGGCTCTTCTTACGTTCTTATATCTGACTCACCTTCCCTCCACTCTATCTCTGCCTCCCACCCGCATAGCACCCTCTGTCTCTTACAACCCTAACGGTGGCCCCATGTATAGGATTGTACTATAAATTCGGCACCAGGCAAGAGCATTCCTCAAATGGTGCCCCCACTGAGAATACCTTTTCCACTGTCTCTAGTGTGCCACTGCTGACGGGCCTCCCATAAAAAGTCTTCAGATGGTGATTCCAGCAGTTGGGCAGGTTTATGTACAAGAAGGCAGTCCTTCAGATTTCTAGGTCCCCAAGCCATTCAGGTCATTAAAAGTTAACACCAGCACCTCGAATTATTTATTTATTTTACTTGTACCCTCTTTCTACCAAAAATGGCACTCGAGGTGGTTGTACTCAGAAACAGACCATGAGCTACAAAAATTGTTTTAAAACTGGCAAGATGTGTTGCATTTGCCTGGTTCTGGTCAATAGTATTGCAGTTACTGGACCAATTGCAGTTTCCAAGTAGTCTTCAAAGGCAGCCCCATGTGCAATGCATTGCAGGGTCCTAACTTAGATGTTACCCGGGTATGGATAACATTGGCCAGGCTATCTCCATCCAGGATGGGTCACAGTTGGCAGTTCGTGCCACAGGTGCCACCTAGGCACTGAGAGATCGAGCTGGGTCTAACACAGTGTTTCTCAACCTTGGGTCCCCAGATGTTTTTGGCCTACAACTCCCAGCATGCCCCAGCCAGCTATGCTGGCTGGGGCATGCTGGGAGTTGTAGGCCAAAAACATCTGGGGACCCAAGGTTGAGAAACACTGGTCTAACAGCATACCCCAATTGCAAACCTGAACCTTTAGAGCAGCCTTCCGCAGCCTGGTGCCCTCAATATGCATTGGACTACAATTCCTATTGTCCCCCAGCATGCTGGATAGGAATGATGGCAATTGTAGTCCGATGTATTGGGAGGGGGGCAGCAAGTTGGGGAAGGCTGGTTTAGTGGGAGTGCAGCCCCATCTAGAACGGGTTGCCCACCATCCGGGTCCGGCAAAAGGTCTACTGACAATATCTCCATCTTCTCTGACTTGAGCTTCAGTTGATTGGCCCTCACCAAGTCCATTACTGACTACAAGCACTGATTCAGGATGTCTGAGGGCTCATCCGAGTTTGGTGAGAAGGAGAAGTAGAGCTGAGCGTCATCAGCGTTCTGATGGCACCTCGCTACATATCCCCGGTTGACTATCCCTGCCACAATGGGCTTCTCTACACAAGGCATCTATTGTGCACTCGCGGTTCTTTCTTTACTCAACGGTAGTTTGCAGGGGCATTACATGATGCCTTCCTTCTCCAGGGCCTCTCCTGTGCTTTCCAAGCATTTCCCCCCCGCTGCTGTTTTTTTTAGAACGAGGATAATGAGCTATTATTTAGCTATCACGCTAAATTGTGCTAAAACAAGCAAGTGTATTTCTGCAATTGTGCCGTACCACAGCGCCACTGTGTGGTTGTGTGATAGAACATATAGGAAGGCAGAGAAAGAAAACCCGGGGGGGGGGGGTCAAACACGTGTAAAGGATGCTCTCTTACTCCCGCAAAGAAGAAGCCTTGGTACAGTGCTGGGTTAAACGCCTCAAGTACAGAAGCCCAATAACTGAAAGGAAACTGCATGTTCAGAGGCTTCCTACCTCTGACTACCAATGGCTCTCTCTCTGTGTTTGTGTGTGTATAAACAGCAAGGGCAGGCTCTTGCATTCAGGCCCTGTTTGTCGGCAGCATGTAGATAGCCACAGTTGGGAACCTAATGCAGCTCTACATGGGCCTGATCCAACAGGCCTCGTTTTGGAAAAGGAGAAAGAAGGATGGTGGCCAAAACCTTGCAGAAAGCATGAAGACGGATGGGGTCGTATGCTCGGCAGGCAAGAGAGAAGTGGAGAAGCAAGGGGCTCTGGTGGAGAGCAAGGTGTGTGGGCCAGGGAGCCAAGTGGGCAAGGAGGCCAGAGAAGCAGGGGAGCCTGCGCTTCATATTGATGTGAACAAATCAGCTAAATCTTTGGCTGCAGGTCTTTTAGCTTGAAATATTTATCCGGACCTGTGGAGAGCAGGTGCTTGAAATATTGATGCTGCGGGGCCGTGGTTGTGAAATATCTCATCTAGCCCTGCTGGAAGATTGCCCTTGCCCGTGTCATGTCAGGATCTCCTTGGCTGCATTCCTGTTCGCCAACCTTCTCCCCAACCCGGTGCTCTCGAGATATGTTGGACTGCAACTCCCATCATTCCCAGCCAGCATGGTCATCGCCTGGCTTCCCTGGGAGTGAGTCCCATGGACCTCATTGGGGCTTACTTCTGAGTGGATGTGTATAGGATTGCACTGGTACAGTGACAAGAGAGCTCCTTCCTACATTTCCTCGTGTGTGCTATGTTTGGGAGAACAGAGGCAATGCCGGGGATTCTCAACATGGCACTTCTTTCCTCTGGAGACTCAAGAATGCCTGAGTCCTCCTGGGAAACATTGCAAAGCCTTTCTTATTTGCAGTGGACGCTGGTGACCCCAATGTTGGTGGGGCTGCATACCCGCTCCGGATTTTACTCCAAACTTTTAAGGAGCTGTCCGTGTTCCGAACCTATTTTGGTGATATGGTTCAGCACCATGGCTAGCTCCTTTAAAGTTCAGAATAAAATCTAGAGTGGATATGCAGCCCGCTGCATACTTGAGCTGGCCGCAGGGGACTGGGATTGAGCCTTTGAAGATATTTTTCCCCCAGGTATTTCAGTGGGTATATCAGCCTTCCCCAACCTGGTGCCCTCCAGATGTGTTGGACTGCAACTCCATGCTGTCTGGGAATTATGCGAGTTGCACTCTAACCCATCTGGAGGGTGCCAAGCTGGGGAAGGCTGGTGTATATTCTTATGTCAGAACTTGAATCTGTGGCCTGTAAGTCCTAATAAATAAACAAAAGCAAAAGGGGGCACCTTGATTTGAATCCAAAGCCGGACTCTTCATCTAGGGACTCTTCATCTCTTGAGAGCCAGTGTGGCATAGTGGTTAGAGTGTTGGACTGGGACACAGGAGATCTAGATGCTGCTAGTCCCCACTCAGCAGGGGAGGCTGGTGACTCCTATGTCAGTGGGGCTCCTTAGCCATTGCAGCTTTTATCCTGAGCTTTATAGGTGCTATCCATGGTGGGGAACCTATTTGGGGGAAGGAGTACAGCACTACCAAGCAGGATTTTCAGCAGTCCAAGGTGGGCTTGAGTGCTCCGCATATATCTTTGCCCTTCCACTTAAGTAATTGAAGCAAAATACATTATGCAACATAAGCACATAGATGCTGCACACTGTGTGATGATCAGGGGCAGGCAAGATCCACAAAATAGCCAGGAGGTTGAGTTGGCCATCTGGGATGCTGGGGAGAAGTAGAATCGAGCAGGGGACAGTCCAGTACAGCAAACATGACCTGAGAGAGCAAGGGTCACAGAGGCTTCAGACACTCAGATGAAGAGAAGTTGGATACCAACAGGGGTCCAGCAACGAGAGAAAGCGGATGAGCCACAAGGCTTCCAGGACCATGGACAGATCCGTGGGAAAGAGCAACATGCTCCAACAAAATCCCCCAACTGAACTGTCTGGCACCTTCTATCCCTCTAGGCCGGGGCTCTCCAACCTTGGGTCCCCAGGTGTTGCTGGACTACAGCTCCCAGAATCCCTTGCCATTAGCCATGCTGGCTGGGTACGCTGGGAGCTGTAGACCAGCAACATCTGGGGACCCAAGGTTGGAGAGCCCTGCTCTAGGCCCTGAGGTGACTACCCCGTCCAGGCCCCTCCCAACCCTCTATTTATTTATTTATTTATTTATATTTATACCCCGCCTTTTTTCCTGCAAGGAACCCAAGGCGGCTTACATAGTCCTCCTCCTCCTCTCCATTTTATCCTCACAAAAACCCTGTGAGGTAGGTTAGGCTGAGACTCAGAGACTGGCCCAAAGTCACCCTGTGAGCTTCATGGCCAAGTGGGGGCTAGAACCCGGATCTCCCGAGTCCAAGTCCAACACTCTCACCACTACGCCACACTGGCTCTCAACCCTTGCTGGGAAGTGGAGTTCTTTAAAGGGGCAGCTCAGTTAGGCTTGGAGCCAAACACCTTGTCACCTCCGTTACATTCCACCTGGTGCCCTCATTGGTGGGGAAAAGCTGTTGCTTGCTCAGTGATAGAGCACATGCTTTGCATGCAGAGGGTCCCAGGTTCAATCTCTGGCTTCTTTATTTATTTATAGCACTTTTAGACCACCCAGTAATCAGAGTGCTCTGGGCAGAGTACCAGTAAATTAAAAACAAAAAATACAAAGCAGTAAATAATGATAGAAATAGCACCTAATAAAACCGAGATAAAACCAGCGGTATGGGGTAAAAAAACCCACACAGCATAGAAAAGTAAAGTAAAACCAGCAGCAAAATAAAAATGCAAAAGATCCATCCTAGGGAGTGCTGGGGAAAGACCCCTGTCTGAACCCCTGGAAATCCACTGCTGGTCAGTGTAGTGTAATGTAGACATTACTGACTCAACATACGTAAGGCAGCTTCCCAAGTTCCCGTAAGCTGGGTAGTGGAAGTGCCTGGCACTATGGATCTTGGCCCCTCAGGGCTCAGGAGAAGTTGCCTCTGGGGATCCTGGTTCAGGGGTCTTGAGTTCCAGGGTCACTTGGCTTCTCTGCGTGAGGCTTTTAACCCGTTACTTTACCAAGGCTTCTGCTTCCGGATTCTTTCCGGAATTTTAAGATCAGCTCCTTTACAAGTGTTTTTCTCCCCAGGTTTTTTTTTCCTCCTCTGCCTTTCTATATGTTCCATTACACAACCACAAGGTGGCACTGCGGTATAGCGGAACTGTGAAAATACACAACCATTTTGTAGCATTTCATAGTGTGATAGCCCTTTAACAGCTCCTTTTCCTGGTTCTAAAAAAAGCCATGGAAATGCTTGGAAAGCAAAGGGAGAGGCCCTGGAGGATGACCACGTTGTGTAAAGGCCCCGCAAACTATTCTGGGTGAGGGATCATGAGAGCACAATAAATGCCTTATGTAGAGAAGCCCTTAGACTCAGGATGGGATCTTGCCCCTTTGATGGTAATATACCGTAGGTAACATGGATTTGGACAGCTCCTCCTCCATGCCTGAATTCTGGCTGGTGCCTGAGGCCAGGGTCATCATGACACATTGGTCCAATCTGCACAACTTAAACAAGTTTCAGAATCCAGCCTTGCTTGATGCACATTTCAGGTTCTAACAAAATGGGAGACCCCCCCACAAAGGATGCCCCCCAAAAAACCCCAACAACAATGGGATAAGCAGAAGAGCTGTTTTATTCCACAACAATAAACAGTTCCAACGTGTTTCAAACCCCAGGTAGGTCCTTCCACAGAGAAATTCAGGGTGACCAGAAATTTGATCATGCTTGCTCTTCAAGAACTCCTGTGCTAATATTTCAGATTGCCTTGACAGCTACATTTAATTTAATTTTATTTGTTTTAAGTGCAGAGAGTACAAAGAGGCTTGGCTACGGCTCATCTGTTATTTTTTGTGTAAGCTTCCAAAAACCCTCTTAAAGGAGTCAAAACTGGAGGTCCAGCTAGATCTGGCAGCAGCAGTAGCAGACGCGTGTGTTTGTTTAGCCCAGGGCCTGCCCCAATCATGTAGAAAGCAGAGGGATGCGGCGGGGATAGGGGGTGGGCAAGCAAGTTGGGGGAGCTGAATCTTCCCCGTGTCTGCTGCTTACTCCCTCCTTACCTTCCACCTCAAAGTACTTTCCCCCCTCCCAGCTTGTGCCCAATGCCAGAGGTCAGCTGTGGAGACAAGCATTTGTGTGTGGGGGGGAGGATAGAATGTGGGGAGATAAACTGTGGACAGGAGAGGCCTTTTGAAAAACAGACACACACACACACACACACACCCTGCTTGAATTGATTGGGGCAGATCTGAATTTAAGTACAGTAATACCTTGGATTGCAAGTAACTTGGTTTGAGAGCGTTTTGCAAGACAAGCAATTTTTTAAATATTTATTTATTTATTTTTGACTTGATATACAAGCGACGGCTTGCAATACAAGTGTACTGTAGTACGGCTTAAATTAAAAATCTCTGTACAAATTTTTTTTGGGGGGGTTTCATTTTGATACAAGAGTGTTTTGGATTACAAGCACGTTTCCGGAACGAATTATGCTCTCAATGCAAGGCATGACTGTATACAGATCTGTTGGCAGCGGGAGGGAGAAGACTGGAGAAAGGCTAGAGAGAGAGCTGCCTGCATTCTTCTGGTGATGATTCAACAGCCTCACAAACCCACGTGTGTGTTTTCTAGAAAAAGATCATGGCTGATTAACCAATCTAGCTGGTACCATCTGGGGCTACGGCTTTGCTGTACATCTCGATTCCTTCTGCCTGCACTGCTGGGAGAGCTGCTGAATAATCAGCCAGCCACCTGCCCTCTCTGATTTTTATGTCCCATAAATTCATCTTTCATCTCTGCCAGTGGCATCATCAGTACAGGAAACTTAAACGGAAATGGACTCTTAAATTTTCTTTACTGAAATCAAAACGTTGTGAAGTTGGGAGGTTTGTTTTAGACATATATGCTTTCTTTTTTAAATCTATTTTTAAGCCTGACTGTTTTTGAATTTGGGGAATGTATCATGCTTTGAAATTTGGAAGGAAAGTGTGTTCTTGGACATGAAACTGACAGCTGCCTGCCCTTCCATTACGCAGAGGGAGACTGCAGTCTCAGTTGGTAGACGTTTGGTCACCATTAAAAAGTGGCAAATTACCGCTGGATTTTTATTATTGTTTTAATAGTAATTTCTTCTCCCCAAGGAACCCTGGGAATTGTATTTTGATGAGTGGCAGTGGGTATCTCCAGCAGAAAATTCTCAACAACCTCACCAAACTAACCAGGGGTCTTTGTAGAATCCATGGAAATTAAACTGGCATAAATGCAATATAGGTTTGTAGTATAGATATGCCCTCCATACACAGCGTCTGACTGATTACCAAACTAGGGGCAGAAATTCTCTGCCCAGTTCATATCTGCTAGAGACCCTGACTATGTGTGTTTGTTTGCCTTTCCCTCTAACGCAGGGGCCTCCACCATGGTGCCCGCAGGTGCCATGGCGCCCATGGGGACCTCCAGCGGCACCTGTGAAACTCATACTCCCTGCCCCCTTATATTTAAGGGGGCAGGGAGTGTGTGTGTGTGTGTGTGTGTGTGTGTATATATATACACACACACACACAAACACACTCCCTGCCCCCTTAAAATATATATATATATATATATATATATATATATATATATATATATATAATATGTGTATATATATATACACACACACACACACTCCCTGCCCCCTTAAAATATATATATTTTAATGATATCCTGATTAGTAAGGTAGCTAAGAGTGGGCTAGATGGAACAACTATCAGGTGGATCCACAATTGGCTACAGAATCGGACTCAAAGAGTGCTTATCAATGGTTCCTTCTCAAACTGGGGAGAGGTAACGAGCGGGGTACCACAGGGCTCAGTCCTGGGCCCGGTGCTCTTCAACATTTTTATTAATGACTTGGATCAGGAGGTACAGGGAATGCTTATCAAATTTGCAGATGACACAAAGTTGGGTGGAACAGCTAATACTCTGGAAGACAGAAACAAAATTCAAAGTGACCTCGATAGGCTGGAGCGCTGGGCCGAAAACAACAGAATGAAATTTAATAGGGATAAATGCCAAGTGCTGCACCTAGGGAGAGGAAACCAAATGCAGAGTTACAGAATGGGGGACACTTCGCTCAACAATACTACAAGTGAGAAGGATCTTGGAATTGTGGTAGATCACAAACTGAATATGAGCCAGCAATGCGATGTGGCTGCAAAAAAGGCAAATGCAATTTTGGGCTGTATTAATAGAAGTATAGCTTCCAAATCGCGGGAAGTGATAATTCCCCTTTACTCGGCACTGGTTAGGCCTCATCTTGAGTACTGCGTCCAGTTCTGGGCACCTCACTTTAAGAAGGACATAGACAAACTGGAGAGGGTTCAGAGGAGGGCAACAAGGATGATAAAGGGACTGGAAACAAGGCCCTATGAGGAGAGACTGAAAGAACTGGGCATGTTTAGCCTTCAGAAGAGGAGACTGAGGGGAGATATGATCGCACTCTTCCAGTATTTGAAGGGATGTCACACAGAGGAGGGCAAAGATCTCTTCTCGTTCATCCCAGTTTGCAGGACACGGAATAATGGGCTCAAGTTACAGGAACCTAGATTCCACCTAAACATCAGGAAAAATTTCCTGACTGTCAGAGCAATAAGACAATGGAATCAACTACCTAGGGAGGTCGTGGGCTCTCCCACTCTGGAGGCATTCAAGGTGCAGCTGGACAGACATCTGTCAGAGATGCTTTGACCTAGATTCCTGCATTGAGCAGGGGGTTGGACTCGATGGCCTTGTAGGCCCCTTCCAACTCTACTTTTCTATGATTCTATGATTCTATGATATATATATATATATATATATATATGATTAAAAACTTGAAAAATGCTAGGGCATCAGTTTCTCCTCCCTGTTCCTGAACCTGCTGCTGCTCAACTGCTCAGTGGGCAGGAAGAGAAGGAAAGAGTTGCTTCCTGGCACCACCAAATTTTCTTCCATCCAACAGACCTTTCCCCATTGCTCTCTCTCTCTCTCTTATCTCTCCACTCCTGTCCCCTAGCCTTGCTATTTCTCTCCCCTTCCCCATTCCTAGTTTCTCTCCCTTCCTAGCCCCATTCTCGCAGGGATGTTGAAGAGTCCTTGGTTTCGAGTCACGAGTCGAGTCACAAGTCCTTGGATCCGAGTCTCGAGTCCGAGTCCGAGTCCTTGGTCCAAAATGGTGACTCACGAGTTACGAGTCCCTCCCAAAGCTGACTCCACGAGTCCCTATTAAAATCAATGGGGTTTTCCCCCAACAAAATAAGGCTACTTCAGATGTGTGGCTTAAATAAATTCTAGGCACAAGTGTGCCTTTTTATCTCAAAACTCTGCAACTGATTTTGGCAAGAACAGACTAGGCAGACAAACCCAAAATAACCAGGCAGGCAGAGGAGGCAGGGAACCCCAAAGCAGGCAGGCAGGCAGGCAGGCAGGCAGGCAGAGAGGCGTTTGTCTTGGACAATTCAAACTGTGGAACTGGTTAAGAAGAGACCAGGCAGGCAGAGGAGGCAGGGAACCCCAAACAGACAGGCAGAGGCAGCCAAACCCAAAATGTCTGAAAGGTTGCATTTTAGGAAAATGATTTCAAAAAATAAACTTGCTGTACTCCCTAAAACCTATCCATGTTGCATTTGAGGAACATGATTTTTTCTAAATGTTTGCCCCTCATTCTGGAACGGTGAGGTCTCATCACAATTTCACCCTTACTCTTCGCCGGCGATCGCACTCCTCTCCACTCCTTCTGGCACAGTCCAGGGATGTTGAAGAGTCCTTGGACTCGAGTCCCGAGTCGAGTCTCGAGTCCCATTAAAAATATTGGGACTCGAGTCCGAGTCGAGTCAGAGGGGGGACTCAGTCCGACTCACGAGTCGAGTCCCCGAATCCGAGTCCCCATCCCTGCATTCTCACTCTTTCTTTTCCCACGCTTCTTTATCTTGCTGTTTCTCCCGCTCCTAGCCTCTAGGCTTGCTTTTTCCTCTTCCTTCTACCCCTTTGGCTTGCTATTTCCCCCTCCCTCCCTGACTCTAGTCTTGCTATTTCTCCCACCCACCCCCATTTATTTTGACTAGCCAGGCCCCCACTAGCCACATCCTCCATGGGAGCCATTTTGTGGTGGTGCCC
Source organism: Shinisaurus crocodilurus (assembly GCA_021292165.1). Taxonomy (NCBI): domain Eukaryota; kingdom Metazoa; phylum Chordata; class Lepidosauria; order Squamata; family Shinisauridae; genus Shinisaurus; species Shinisaurus crocodilurus. Next base: position 272,221,816 of record CM037877.1, on the reverse strand, counting down.
ACAGCAGTTTCTCAAATTCCCAAATGTTCCCACAGGTCCAAAAAGGTTGGGGACCCCTGCTCTGACATGTAGCTTGACTTGCTTGTTAGAGTCATCTGTAGCTAGGTACTTTGTTAGTAACTTTTTTTTTTTTTTGCAGCACATGTGATCTCTGCCTATAGGAGGGCTCTCCAACCTTGGGTCCCCAGGTGTTGCTGGACTACAGCTCCCAGAATCCCTTGCCGTTAGCCATGCTGGCTGGGTATGCTGGGAGCTGTAGGCCAGCAACATCTGGGGACCCAAGGTTGGAGAGCCCTGCTCTATAGCACCCTGTGATGTGGGTTATATAGGCTGACTGAGCAGGAGGGATGATCTCATTCACTAACAGCCCTACATTTGGGGCAGAGAGATGGTTCAGATACTGTGATCCTGAATCTCTACTAACACAGAATCAGTGTTTATGAAAAAGACATTAACATTTTGAGACTGAGGAAGAAGAAGTGAAGGAGGAATGTATGATAAAATTGGCCCCAAATTTTGGATATAATATACTAATGGCACAATGGGAAACTATGTGGCTAAAAGGTTTGGAATTTATATTATGTTCTAGTCTTAAAGAAAACTTTTATAAGATGATGTATCGTTGGTATCTGTCCCCGGAGAAATTGGCAAAAATGTATAATGGCATCTCGGGTGTGTGTTGGAAATGTGAACAGCAAGAAGGAACTTGTTATCATATGTGGTGGACATGTAAAAAAGCTAAAAGAAATTGGATACAAATTCATTTATAATTTAAAAAAATAATTCAATTTTTTAAAAAAGATTAAAATTCAATTGAAACCAGAGGCTTTTCTCTTGGGAATAATGGATAGTCAGTTGCAAAGAAGCTATGGAACTTTATTTTTATATATGACAATGGCAGCAAGACTATTATATGCACAAAAATGGAAAGTTCCAGCATTGCCTACAACAGAAGAATGGTTGGTCAAGATGGTGGAGCTGGCGGAGATGGCCAAACTTATGTCATTAATTAGAGAAAATACAACATCTACGTTTACTGCTGAGTGGAAACCTCTAATTGACTTTTTGCAGGGTTTAGGAAACAATGATTTGTTTATCTGTGGTTTTCTGGAATAATAAGAGGATAAATTGACAATAGAAAATAATAATAATAATAATAATAATAATAATAATAATAATAATAATAATAATAATTTGTGTCAATAGGAAAAAAAGAGAGCTTTTCTTTTCTTATTGAGTAGAGAAATTATTTGTTACCCATATTTGCTGTGGAAAGATTCGGAGGTCCATTTTAGTTTTGTTAATTATTGTTATATGTTTTGTGTTGTTTGTTTGTTTTAGTTTGTTTTTTATAGAAATAAAAAGTTAAAAGAAAAAGAAAAGAAAAAGACATTAGCAGAGAAGCCCAACTGTGCATTGGTTGGTGTTATTATCTCAAACAGCTGTTCTGAATAATGCATCTCCTCTAAACTTTGCAGTAAAAGCTTTATTTGCCCTTTCATTTGGCAATGATTTGGGGGCTGCTTTTCATCCTTAGGTTCCACAAGGTTGCACTTAAGGCAAATCTCAGGTACCCAGCAGAAAGTGAAGGATAGAATGATTGGGTTCAGAATAACCCACACTCAAGGGTTGAGTGTGGGTTGTCATTGAACCATGGGTTGTTGTTGAAATGTGGGTTACCATGTTGTCTGAATGCAACTGAGATAACAAATCAAGATGAACAACCCACAGTTCACAACCCAACAACAATCCATGGATTCCCTTCATGGGTTGTTCATGGTTAACAAGCCATGGCTTATTAGCGCAGCAGGGTTCAGACAGCACGATAACCCATGTTTCAACAGCAACCCACACTCAACCCATACTCAACCCTTCAGTGTGGGTTATTGTGTTGTCTGAACCCAGTCAAAGCCTTTGTTTAAATTGCCTTCCAGATGCCATGTTTTGAAAGTTGAGTTGGAACCCACATTTTTGTTTGCACTGCCCCTAAAATGTCCCTCTTGACATGGAATCTGAGGGGGTTGACTTGTGAGCGTGGGGGTGAAGGAGAGCCAAAAGAGCTGGTTGAGAATGGTCCTTCATCGTGGTGAGTTGCAATTGCTCTTTGGACTGGTCTGGGGAACAGGTAAGTGTCAATAAATCACTGGCAACAACACTGCAAACAAAAGAAAGAAAAAAGGTATGGCTAAAGCTGTCACAGGAGGGAATCTGGCAAGGAAAAGGGGCCCTCCAGCCCCAGCCCCTGTTTCCCAGCCTCTTTATGAAGCTACCGTACCTTATACAGAGTCAGACCATTCGTTCATCTACCCCAGTATTGTCTGCTCTCAGTAGCAGTGACTCTTTGGCAGATTTTTCCCAGCGTTCCCATCTGAGATTCTTTTAACTGGAGGTGCTGGAAAGGGCTTAAATCTGGAGCACTACACAGGCAAAGCAGGGGCTCCACCCCTGAGCTAAGCCTCCTTGCAGACCTCCCAAGGTCCCGTTCTCTCCCCTCCTCACGTCTCCTGGCAATGGTGGCAATACCAGGAGAGGCTGGTGACGCCTATGTTAGCGGGGCTCCTCGTCCACTGCAGCTTTTATTCTGAGCTTTATAGGAGCTGTCCATGGTGCTGTACTCCACCCCCAAAACTAGGTTCGCCACCATGGAGCACCATGGACAGCTCCTATAAAGCTCAGAACAAAAGCTGCAATGGATAAGGAGCCCCGCTGACATAGGCGTCACCAGCCTCCCCACTATACAGGGGTGTCCTTTGGGAGGAGCACTCCTCTACTGGTGGATTGTGGTGGCTTGGCTGACTCACGAGGGTCCGAACTCCGAACCAGAGTGGCTAGAACTGGTGGAGAGATCCAGGTTGAGTTCCCCACTCGGCCATAAAGCTCACCTTGGGCTGGCCAGGATCCCTCACAGAGCTGTGGGAATAAAATGATTGGGAGCGGGGGGAGAACAAGACATGCCACCTTCAGCCAGCCCCTTGGAAGAAAGGCAGGTTATTAAATAAATGACATACACCAGAAGCCTTGCCTAGCTGATTCCCAGCCTCAGAATCTGCTCCAGCGGCGTGCTCCTTTGCAGCCTACACTGCCGGGCACCAGAGCACCATCCTGTCTCATTGGACTGTGTAGACCAGGGTTGCTGCTTTTTTCCTCACACAGGTTCTGTGCCTTTAAGCAGCTTAGGGGAGTGGCATGCATACTAGTTTACAGAGGGGGCAGTCCTCTCTTTGAAGGGCTGTCAGGGGACAGTCCTCTCTTTGAAGGCATCCTCTCTTTGAAGGGCTGTCTGTCTACTCCAAGTCCATTTCAAAGAATGGAGAGCAGGACCCTGAAGCTGCCCATCCTCAGCAGTCAGCCCCAGGACAGGAGACCAAGCAAGGGACAGCTGGTAAGAAACTTCCCCACTGGGGTGAGATGCATTTCATCTCTATTTAAAGCAGTGTTCTCCAACCTTGGGCCCCCAGATGTTTTTGGCCTACAACTCCCAGCATGCCCCAGCCAGCTATGCTGGCTGGGGCATGCTGGGAGTTGTAGGCCAAAAACATCTGGGGACCCAAGGTTGGAGAACACTGCTTTAAAGGATAGCAATTATTTCCAAATTTGCATCTACAAAAATGAATCAGCACGTCTGCATTTTATGCACAGCTGCGTCCTCTTTTTTTTGTTGTCATGCATTTCCTCCTTCCTGGCGATGCAGAAGTGGCCACTTATATCATAACGGGCGCATGGATGCCAGAAATTCAACAGAGGTGTCACTTCCTCCAACTCACCCATGTGGCTGAGAGAGCTCATCAATGTGTGGGAGAAGCATCTCAGATCAGACACCACAGACGGATTTCACGTTGTCTCTGGCGGCAGACTGGAGACGGTTCACATATTCACTTGCGGGTCACTCACCACCAGGTGATGATAGTTCAAATAGTACACATGCAGGCGTGAAACAACTCAAGTCTCATGTGGAAACAGGTCAACAAGTCATCTTCCTATTAGTGAAGCAGCCAACGGCAGCAGTGAGGTCATTGTTGATTCCCTCGCTAGGAAGGCTGAAAAGCATGGCCCCCAGAGGGCCTGCATTTGGTTCATTACCAGGAACAAGTTCCCCTTGGGCACTGCAGAGCTGGCAAAGGCCTGCCTCTTCTCTCTCAGCCTCCTCCTTTCAGAAGGCAAACAGAGGGGGAAAGAAGAGCCAAGTTCTGACCTGGGAGAGGAGGCCAATTTGGAACTACTTTTCCCTGAGGCTGTAAGCCTGTGTCTGGGGTTCTATCATTTCATTTCATTTCATTTCATTTATTTCATTTATATACCGCCCCACAGCCGAAGCTCTCTGGGCGGTTCACAATAGATTATACATAAAAACAACAATAACATACAAAATAGTTTAAAAGATTAAAAACCAAATTTTAAAAACACAGTTTAAAATAACAATCAAAAAACTAATAAAACTGAGCCTACAGGTGACAATCCCCCCCCCCCCGTGCTATTCCGAGCTCCTAACTATTAAATGCCTTGGCATAGAGGGAAGTCTTAACCTGGCGCCGAAAAGATAGTAAGGTTGGCGCCAGGCGGGTCTCAGTGGGGAGCTTGTTCCATAATTGGGGGGCTACCACCGAGAAGGCCCTCCCTCCTATCATGGGGGCTTTGTCAAGATTTGTCAAGAACAAATCCTGCCAGACTAATCTGATCTCATTCTTTGATCGGGTAACCTCCCTTGTGGACTGTGGGAATGCTGTGGACATCATATATCTGGACTTTCGACAAAGTGCCTCATGATATCCTGATTAGCAAGCTAGCTAAAAGTGGGCTAGATGGAACAACTATCAGGTGGATCCACAATTGGCTACAGAATCGGACTCAATGGTTCCTTCTCAAACTGGGGAGAGGTAACGAGCGGGGTTATATTCATTTTTTAAAATCTACCTGCTTTCTACATACTGGATCAGGACCCTAGCATTGAGGGTGGGCATAGGGGGGCTTTAACCCTTGCCCCTGCTGCAGTCCCCATCTGGATTGCCCCCCCCCCCGCACCTGCAAATTATACAGCCAGTGTGGCGTAGTGGTTAGAGTGTTGGACTGGGACTCGGGAGATCCGGGTTCTAGTCCCTGCTCGGCCATGAAACTCACTGGGTGACTTTGGGCCAGTCACTGACTCTCAGCCTAACCTACCTCACAGGGTTGTTGTGAGGATAAAATTGAGAGGAGGAGGAGGATTATGTAAGCCGCCTTGGGTTCCTTGCAGGAAAAAAGGTGGGGTAGAAATCTAATAATAATAAACAGCAAATCCACTTGTTTTGCAATTGTGAATAGCTGAAATGTGTTCTTCGTTGATGTTTGAACTGGTTCTTGAGAGAGTGTTGGACTGGGACTCGGGAGATCCAGGTTCTAGTCCCCGCTTGGCCATGAAACTCACTGGGTGACTTTGGGCCAGTCACTGACTCTCAGCCTAACCTACCTCACAGGGTTGTTGTGAGGATAAAGTGGAGAGGAGGAGGAGGATTATGTAAACCACCTTGGGTTCCTTGCAGGAAAAAAGGCGGGGTATAAATCTAATAAATAAATAAAAAATAAACGAAGAGGATTTTCAAGCAATTTGGTCTGATTTCAATGAGTTCTTTGCTCTGTGTGAATATATCTCTAGAAGGTTCCCCCCCCCTTCTTTATTCCCCTCTTGATATACTATATACTATGTATAACTATATATTAGTTTTGTATTCTTATTTAATCTAGATTACATTGTTACATTATATTTGTTATGTATTGAACTTGACATGTATTTCCTTTTTTCTTCTATTGTTTTTTGTTTGCAATTTTAATAATTTAAAATAATACTACTAATAATTGAAACATCACTGATACTTTGAAATGGGGTATACAACTCCTTTCCTTTTGATGGCCGCAAGGGTTCTCTTTCACACGGAGGGTGGAGGGTAGGGTGCTGCGTGCGTAGGCTGGTGTTTTTCACAAGATCAAACATTTTTTATTCCAGTTTAATTACTCTTAAATGAATATCCCGCAAGGGCTGTCATATATTCCATTCAACCACCACCACACCACACACACAACACTTGCTGATACATAATTTGGCATACTGAGAACCTCAGCCTTCATTTAAAAATGGTTCTAGTCCTCATGACTGAAATGATGTGTGAACAAAGTCTGCTGAAATGTCACAAGGCAGAGGGTACAGCACAGGATTTGAAATAGAGGGTGCGGCTTGAGCGCTCAGTATAGCTTCTTATCCATGGCTAGCAGAATCAGGACACATTATACAAATGACGTGTGTAACCTTTTTAAAAAGTAGATTATACACAGAGCTGCCTTGTTCTGTTCTCACTGTCACTAGATAGAATTCTAACACTACCTGACGGCATGAGAATATATAAAAAGAGGAATAGGAATATTCCATCCTAGACATGTGATTTTCAACAAGTTTTAGTTCACAAAGAACATTCCCCAGTTCAAAAATCCTGTCCTGTTCTTTTCATGGAATAATAAAAGAGGAGATGTTTGTGGGAGGGTTTGGAGATTTCAACTTCTGAGTGAAACGGAAGAGAAAAAGTGAAACCTGAACATCAAAGTGTATTCAAAACCTTGGAGGTTAATTTGTGGAAATGCTCACTCAATTTCAATACTCCCCTAAATTTCCAGTCAAATGTCACCACTTAGTGGCCAGCATTGGTACTACCGACTTGCTATATGTACGTATACTTTGAAAAGGGAAATTTAAAATGAACTGTTAAATTATGGTTGTGAAAAGCTGGTAACCTGTACCTATGAGGTGTGTGTGTGGGGGGTAGTTTTCAATTATTGATTGGCACTGATCGTTCTAAAGGTCTCATAAGCCAACTGTACTCTTTGTTATTAGATTTAAGAGAATTGTATGGTACCTTTATTTTTAAAAACTGACAAAAGATATGGGATAAGAGATCCCAAAAGAGGACTGGGAATGGATGTGGAGGAATATATCCAATACATTCATATCATCTGGTTTGAAATAAAACTTTTTTTAAAAAAAATTCAGTATCAGTGCCATTTGACTCCACATAAGTTAAGGGCGCAATCCTATGCATGTTTAGACAGAAAAAGGTCAGGCTGAAGATCCCATTCTTGAGGGACCAGCATTCTGAATGATCAGAGGTGTTTGTCTTTATTATATAATCCTAGCAAAATGGCCACCATTGGGACAGATTGTGTGTGTGTGTGTGTGTATAGGGAGAGTGAAATACATATTGCATCCTCTGTGATGGCCTTGTCAATGGGAACTCACTACCTAATGTCAGGTGTGACAAGCAGGTTTAGCGATTAGGCTGGCAGGCACAAGGGACGGGGCCTTCTTGGTAGTGCCCCCACTTGTGGTACTTTATTCCAATTGATATCCACCAATCTCCATCATTACCAGCCTCCAAGTGGGCCCTAAAGTCATCCCTTTTCACCTTGGCCCATAAACAGCAGTGTAGTGGTGAATTTTGAAGTGCAGGCACTCATTACCCCATAGCCACCCCGCCCAAGAAGAATCCAAACTTTCAGGCAGCTGTGCTGATCCACACCAATAAACCATTTCTAGCAGTTTTCCTCTCCAAAAGAAGCCGGTCTTTTCTATGGCTAATGAGTCTTAATTTGTTGGAAATAGTAATATTGCCTGCTTAAAATCGACAAAGTGATGTAACCACTGATTGGAGTGGGAGGAATGGGTTAACTAAAGAAACATCTCCTCCCTACTTTCGGCCTCTCTGGCCCAGGGATGTTGAAGAGTCCTTGGCCTCGAGTCACGAGTCGAGTCACGAGTCTTTGGACCCGAGTCTCGAGTCGAGTCTGGAGTCCAAGGTCCAAAATGGTGACTCGAGTCTCGAGTCTCGAGTCCCGAGTCACTCCCAAAGCGGCAGCCCATGGAGGGAGCGGGAGGGTCTCCGCGAGAGGAAGAAGAGCTGCCCTTCTTCCCGCGGAGACCCTCCCGCTCCCTCCATGGGCCACCGCCGCCGCCCCCACTTACCATGGGCGGGTCCTTCCCTCGTCCCTGCTCCTGCCGCCACCACTGCCACACCAGGGACGCATTACGAGCCCTCCCTGGGTTTGTAGTTCTCCGTGGCAGCAGCGGCGGCGGCAGCGGCGGCGGCGGCAGCGGCAGCGCGGCCCGATCTCGCTCTTCTGAGCAGCGCGGAGAGTGTTCTCCATGCCGCTCGAGTTGCCGCTGCCGCCTGCCGCCACCTGCCGCCGCCGCCTCGCTGCCTAGCCGCCACCCGCTCGCCGCCGCCGCCGCTCACGTCACCGTCTCCCTCGCCGCCACCCCACTCGCAGCCACCGCCGCCGCCATCGCATGCCATGCCGCCATCACGCCGCCGCCGCCATCGCACGCAGCCACCCGCGCCGGTCCCGTCATCACTTCCGGCGCGGCGGAAGTGACGCGCCAGGACCCTGCTCCGGCGCACTTGGCCGCCGCCGCTCTGTTCGGCGCGGCGGAAGTGACGCGCCGGGACCCTGCTCCGGCGCACTTGGCCGCCGCCGCAGCGGCCAAGCGCGCCGGAGCAGGGTCCCGGCGCGTCACTTCCGCCGTGCCGGAAATGATTACGGGACCGGCGCGGGCGGTTGCATGCGATGGCGGCGTGGCGTGCGATGGCGGCGGCGGTGGCTGCGAGCGGGTGGCGGCGAGGGAGACAGCAACGGCGGTGATGTGAGCGGCGGCGGTGGCGGAGTCCTTGGGCTCGAGTCCCGAGTCGAGTCTCGAGTCCCATTGAAAAAATTGGGACTCGAGTGGGACTCGAGTCAGAGGGGGGACTCAGTCGGACTCGCGAGTCGAGTCGTCGAGTCCGAGTCCCCATCCCTGCTCTGGCCAGAGCTCTGCTGCTCTCTATCTACTTGCTGCTTCTTTGTGGAAGTTAGGTTGCTCTCTGCTCTCCCTCTCCCAACATAGAGGGTGTTGCAAGTCAGAGCTGGCTTGTAGCCAGAGATCTTCTACAATTAAACTAATCTGCCTATATGTATCCTGCATATATGTGGGTGATCTGTAAGTAAGAACTGATACATGTCTTTAGTTTAAACCTCGTGTGGACATTCCATTCCTTTAATAGCCTTAAGAGACAACTCACGTGGTGAAACCAGTTTCAAGAAAGTAGGCTGCGCTTAAAGAGGAAACTCTGCTTTGTCCTAATCAGTTTAGGACTGACTCCTTTTAGCCATATCCTCCAACATAAATTGCCCATTCAAGACCAAGCCAGCCCAAAATACTTTGCCTTACAACAGGGACTAATATCTTGTCGCTGAGAACAATTATGGCAGTCAGAGAGGTGTGGCGTATAATATCACGTCAATTACAGTTTGATCCATTTTCTCACGCTAAATTGACTCTATGGGGGAAATCCAGACTTTAACATTGGTGAGAAAATGTCCATGTGGTGGACTTGGACAGATAAATTGATTTTTTTTACCTTGGATCAGTTAGTGGGTGCTGATTATGACTCTTGGTGATTTTCTGCTCTGCAAGCTAAATATGATTTGCCTGCTACGGCTGAACGGCAAAACTTGCAATTGCAACATTTGTTAGAATCTACGGTAGGTTTGGCCCTGCTGCTTTTACAGCTTCAGTCTCCTTCGCTACTGGAAGTAGTTATTAAGGCTGATCAGATATATCGACCCACGATCCAGGTTTATAAATACTTATTATTGGTGAATAAATATGATACACAGGGTCTTAAGCAGGAATAGAATAGGGAATTGGACTGTACTATTTTACGCAGTCAATGGATCACTGTTTTAGCATCTGTACCAGAAGCGTCAATGGATTTTAGGTCACATCTTATTCAGCAAAAACTCTTGTTCCATGTATATTGGACGCCACAATGTCAGTTTAATAAGGGTTTGTCTATGTTGGCTAATTGCTGAAGATGTAATACCGGTAAAGCTTCTCCTACTACCCATATGTTTTGGCAATGCCCAATAGTTGCCTTTTGGGGGAGGAAGTCAGAATAAGAATAAACTTTGTATTGGGATACTCTTTAATATTTACTGATGCATATGTTCTCTTAAATTATTTACCTGTTGCTTGGAAGTTAACGCAAGGTCACCATGAATGGATTTTCCATGGCCTTTGGACAGCTAAAAGTCTGATATTAGAACATTGAAAGGATAAACGTCCACCTCCTATAACACAGTGGATTGTGGACCAAATGACATTTTCGAATGGGTGGTATTTAGATGCCACCTGCGAATGGATAACTACGTAGATATTTGGTCTGCCTTTCTTGAAGCTGATGCATAACTGTTTCTATTGATAGCTGCATTTTCATATACACAGTTAGACATTTCATATGCATTCATTGTAAGTGGTTTATTTAAATTTATGTGAAACAAGTGATTCATTCAAATTTATGCAAGAAAATTGTAATTTTTTTCTTTCCTGTTATGGTTTTGTTTTGTTGAAATACACAATTAAAAAAAATATATAAAAAATATTGTCGCTGGGAAAATTCACACACACACCTGAACTGCTGTGCAGGATTGCAGCTAAGATCAGAGGGAAGACTGAGTGGGAGGCAGGTGAGGTGAGTGCAAGGTGAAAGGGAGAAACGTGCTAAGCGAAAAGCACGTCAAACGAATCCTTTACAGGACCATCTTCCATCTGGTAACCTGTGTCCTCACTGTGGGAAGCTGTGTGGATCTAGAATTGGCCTCCACAGTCACTTACGGACCCATCGCTAGAGTCTACACAATCTTCTTTAGAATTTCCTCCTTTTATCCTGGAAGACAATCTTACTCACTCACGAGTGATCGCCTGATGATGATGATGATGATGATGATGATGATGATGATGATGATGAAGAAGACCTTTTTTATTCTCCCAGGCATTTTAATCATTTTAATCATCTTACGGTAATCATTTTTATCTGGTAATTTTTTAACTCTTACTGTAATTTGAACTGCTGCTAGCCTTGCTGTTTGTTTTTAATCTGTGGTTTTAAATTTTATAGTTCTGTTATATTGTATTTTATGGTTTTAACTGTTGTAAACTGCCCAGAGCGCTTCGGCTATTGGGCAGTATAAAAATGTATTAAATAAATAAATAATAATTTAAAAAGTCTTTGTGCTTCAACCCCGTGAGCCCTTGTTCCACTGCAACACTGCCTATAATTGAGCTAGTTTATTGTGTGCAGGTATGTCGATGGTGCCAGCTGCTTTTCATTGTTAAAATGTTGATATTTTATTCTTGTTAGGAGAGATGTGAAGGGGTGTGCTAAGGCTCACCATGAAGGGGGCTAACTCTTCCCCTGCCCCCTGGTATGGTAAGCCCAGCATTTGAGAATCAAGGCTGTCCCTGCTTGGATCTCATTGGCTGGCTGCTGGGCTTACCCGGGACAAGCAGCAGAGAGACAGCCAAGTTCACCCCCTTTGCTTTCTCCCAAATTCACTCCTAAGGGGGGGAAAGGAAAGTGCTGTGCACTTTAAGGATGCTCTTGTGGCATATATGCACAACCTGGCCTCGATGCTTAAGTCTGGGTGGCTGACAAAGATCCCACTGGGCCGGGAAGCAGGGGGAGGCAGGCGGGTGCAATATCCAGCCATTTCTCCAAACACACATCCCACATCCCATAATGATACAGGCCTGTGGCTCACGCTGGCTCAGCTTGTCTGGGTGTGGAAAGCTAAGCAAGGTCAGGCATGGTTATTACTTGGATGGGAGACCCCCCCTCCTCTAGTTTCCTGCATTGAGCAGGGGGCTGGACTTGATGGCCTTGTAGGCCCCTTCTAGCTCTATGATGGGAATTTTGCTATATATCGATGGCATTTATTTATTTATTGAACTTATTGATTGAACAGGTCTATACCTTTCTTCCATTATGGAACTCGAGGCAGAACACATGGGGGGTGGTTCCCTCCCAGACAGTCTCCCATCCAGGTACTGACCAAACCCAGACTTTTACATCCCACATTTCCTCCAAGGAGTTCAAGGCAGCAGACCTGCTTCTCACCCCACCCCAACCTGGCTTTTATCTTCAGAACAACCCTGTGAGATAGGCTGGGAGAGAATGAATCGTCCAAGGGCACCCAGTGAGCTTCGTGGACAACCGGGAATTTGAACCTGGGTCTCCCCAGTCCTAGTCCGTCCAACACTCTAAACCAGCCTTCCCCAACCCGGTGCCCTCCGGCTGTGTCAGCTAGCGACTCCCATAATTCGCAGCCATGCTGCCTGGGAATGATAGGAGATGTAGTCCAAAATGTCGGGAGGGCATCAGGTTGGGGAAGGCAGCTCTGACCACTACACCAGGGGTGCAACCCTGTGGACCCATGGGGAACCTGCCCGCTGTCCCCGCTGCGCAGGTGATCAGCTGCACTGTGAGGGAGGGACACTGTTCCAGAACAGAACTCTGTGCCAGGAGAGCACCAGGACAGTGTTGGAATAGTGACGTCACTCGGGACCAGCCTAGCGACCCAGCCTGCAAGCCTGCTGTTTTCCCATCACTAGTAGCGGAGAGCAAAAGGAACCTTGCTGGAGATCGCTGGCAGTAGGGGGAGGCGAAGGTCTTTTGCAACCCTCAGTGAGTCGTGTGTGTGTGTGTGTGTGTGTGTGTGTGTGTATGCCCATGGGGGGGGGGGCAGTGATGAGGATTACATCATCGCCAGAGCCAGTGTGGCGTAGTAGTGAGAGTGTTGGACTGGGACTCGGGAGATCTGGGTTCTAGTCCCCGCTCGGCCATGAAACTCACTGGGTGACTTTGGGCCAGTCACTGACTCTCAGCCTAACCTACCTCACAGGGTTGTTGTGAGGATAAAATGGAGAGGAGGAGGAGGAGGAGGATTATGTAAGCCGCCTTGGGTTCCTTGCAGGAAAAAAGGTGGGGTATAAATATAATAAATAAATAAATAAATCATATAATTTGCCCATTTTCATCTAGATCACTTGGGCTTCTTGAGACCTGGGACTCAAAAGCTCCCTCTGAACATATGCAGAGTGCTCCCTACTCCCCACTCTGGTAACAAGAAGAACTTCCCTACCTAACGTCAGCTGTGGGGTCACAGGGCCAAGCTTCATCTTCAAAAAGCATGATTCCCAACCGGGAACTACTGTGGTGGTTCAGCTCTTTTTATTTGATAGAAGCCCTACTTTAAAAAAACAACAGCGCCCTGCTTGCAAAACACACCCAAAAAGATTAGGGCAAAAAACAAAAACAAAACCTCACACTGGATTCAAGCCCATTTGAACCAGCAGATCTGCTAATGTTGAAGTGCAGGGGCTTAATCTGATACCTGCCTTAGCTGGGGCCTGGGAAGTGCCCCAAACCAAATGAGTACATTAAGTTTCCATGTATAAAATCTTTATAGAGGCTTTAGTGAGGAGGGATGGCTGTTTTAACAGACAGTTAATCAATTGTTTTAGGTTGCTGTGGAGCAAACGTGTAAATTGCTTGTCTTAACTAATGTTTATAATCCTCTCTCTCTCTCTCTCTCTCACACACACACACACACACTCACACACAGAGAGAGAGAGAAGGTGCTCAGGCACACAGCATTCTTAGGAGATCTATAAAATGTTTGTCCGTTCATTGTTTATTGCACCTTTCATTTTGGATCTAGAATTGTTTATTCCTTGAGTGCAGGGCCCTCCAATCTTGGGTCCCCAGATGTTGCTGGACTACAGCTCCCAGAATCCCTTGCCGTTAGCCATGCTGGCTGGGTATGCTGGGAGCTGTAGGCCAGCAACATCTGGGGACCCAAGGTTGGAGAGCCCTGCTTTAGAGCATTTATATAGCCAGCCTTTCTTCCATCATGGACCTCTCGCTAAAAATAGCAGGTTTCATAGATCATAGAGTTGGGAGGGGCCTACAAGGCCATCGAGTCCAACCCCCCTGCTCAATACAGGAAACTAGAGGAGGGGTCTCCCATCCAAGTAATAACCAGGCCTGACCCTGCTTAGCTTTCCACACTCAGACAAGCTGTGCCAGCGTGAGCCACAGGCAGCAGGTGATGGTCCTGAAGCCCTGGAGAGCCCTTGCCTGTCAGAGCGGATAGTTTTGGGCTAGATGGACACACAGTCTGATGTAGTGGTGTAAGACAGCTTCCTATGTTGCTCTAGAGCAGGGTTCTCCGACCTTGGGTCCCCAGATGTTTTTGGCCTACAACTCCCAGCATGCCCCAGCCAGCATAGCTGGCTGGGGCATGCTGGGAGTTGTAGGCCAAAAACATCTGGGGACCCAAGGTTGGAGAAAACTGCTCTAGAGGGAAGTTTTGGGAGAGTGGCATTTGTAGCAATGAGGACTGGCAGCAGTGAGGGGCCAAGCCTCTCACTCCCTTCTCATCACAGCCCACTGAGACACCATTCATTCAAAATGGAGGATACGGCTAGCAGTGGCTGGGAGTCACATGATTTACCCCTTGAATCTTTCTGCCTGAGGTTTTTTCCTGAAATCAAACGCCCTCCTCTCCCCTGTCCATACAGCCCTTTTTTTACAAATAGGGGTGTCCTTAGGAGGCAGGGTCCTTCACAGACACACACAGAGAGACTTTAGAGCACATGCATATGCAAATTTATTCTTTTTTTATTTTGGGGTCCTGTGAGCCTGAGGAGCAGGAGGTGAAGCACACGTGGGCAAAAAGCCAGCTCATCCAGGGGGATCAGATGCAACAGAGATCCTGTACCTCTATTTCAGCAAGTGCCCCTGGACAGCAGGGTGGTGGGGCAGGTGGCCTCCCAGAGATTCGGGGCTCCAGCCCTAGTGGGCCGCCCTCTAACACCGCCTCTGAGGAGCTGGAGAACATGAGCAGGAGGGTACCACTGCGCTCATGTCCCGCTTGTGAGCTTCCCATTGGGGCATGGGATTGGCCACTGTGGGAACAGAATGCTGGACTAGAAAGGCCTTTGGGCTGATGCAGCACTGATCTTCTTACGTTTATGTTTTTATCCAGAGTTCTCTGCCCTAAAGGCATCTGCTCTCTGCTTGCAGTCTGGATTCTAGAGGCTAGCGGGGTAGATGATCCTCCTGCCGTCCTTTGGAGTGTTGAACACTGGAGTAATTTTTTTTCATACCTTCCACTTCTGTGATTCTGTCCCAGCTGTGCTGGTCTTGCATTTATCAAGTCAGGCTTGTGGCCAGGCAGGGTTGATCCCAGACAAAAGTCCTCGGCCCGTGTAAACTGCGTGGGCATGTAGGCAATGCTGCATGCGTCATGATTTGTACAACTGGCACTCACAACTGCATTCGTTTATTACTTAGATTCATAGCCCGCTCCATCCAAAGAATCCAGCTGAGTAATGAAAGCATAACATTGTATTTATTACATTTCTATGCCACCCAATCGCCAAAGGTCTGGGCAGTTCACAAAGATTAAAACAATAGAATACAACATTATAAAACATAATATAAAACCTTTAGTTTAGAAGTTTGAAACAGAATAAAATCAAAGTAAAAACAGTAAAAGCCAGCAGCAGTATGAAGTTCAAAAACACCGTAACACACTTACAGGAAGAAACTGTAGGGCATCCCAACTGCATAGCAAAAGAATCCCATCACATTGAAACATCCTCACTGTATTTAATTATTTTTATAACACTAATTAAATGTTTTATTCACTAATACATACCAAACCAAAAAAAAAATGCATTTTAGTTTTCTTATGAAAGTTTTGTCATTTTAAGAGCACATTCCTATGCATGTTTAGACAGGAAAAAAAGGTCTACAACTCCCAGCATGCCCCAGCTATGCTGGCTGGGGCATACTGGGTTGTAGGCCTTTTTCAGTGTAAACCTGCCTAGGATCGTGCTTTAAAAGGCCTTTCCAATTCACAGCACAATCCTATCAGCATGTTTGCTCAGAAGTAGATCCCATTGCACTCAATGGGACTTACTCTCAGGTAAGTAAGTGTGCATAGGATTGCAGTCTTAGCTAAGATGGAACTATAGGTTACAATAAAACTAAGCATACCTGTATAAGAGAATCGGCTCAGTTTCATAGAGCACTTAGAACTTTTAGTCTGTACATTATTACATTAGAGAGAACTTCTAGCATAACCACTTTTACAGATCAAAGAAGAAACCTTTACAAAACCCATGACTTTCCAGCTAATCCGCATTGACTCTAAATCTTAAAGAACAAAAAATCCAAAGGTTCTCTCCCTACAAATGCTCCCTACCAATAGTGAAATAGGCCTTCTTGCTATGAAAATTAAGTTGCAATTCTTACAGTGACCACACGGTGGCACCAAACTGCACAAAGACAAAGCTCTGGCCCTTGGTTTTTTTGTTTTGAGAAGTTTTGTCTCTTCTCAGAATCTGAATTTTTTATGTGAGCCAGAATGTACCAGAGAACTCAGGCCTTGAACCTGCTTTCCTTGCCCCAGTTTTATCTCTGGAAGCATGGGATTTTGCTTGAATGAGAGAGTGGCTCTGAATACTGGCAGAATGCCTTTAGCACGCTAAACATACATAGGATTGCACCATTAGTGTGATTTTTAGACGGGGGGGGGGGGGGCAAAGAGCCAGAATTTTCCACTGAAGGAATTTGCTAGAATTTACTGGGAAAGTGCTGATCTTAGGACCAAAGACATTAAGTCTAGCAGCTACAGCTTTTTTCTTCTTCTTCATTTTTACTCTAGAGTACATGCATGGTGGAGCCCAAGCCAGATCGTAAAAAAAACCCTGTACCCTGCACACTAGGGTCCAGATCAGGTGCCTGGTGCCTATTCTAGAGTAACTTTAAAAAAAAGAAAAGACATGGCTCCTAGGTACAGATGTAAAGTACTGTCTGTTTTGGCCCTAAGCGTGATGAGGAGGGGTCAGTGGAAGGGATAAAAGGAGAATCCTCTTTGTTCAACAGATGTGGGAGGAGTAGGAGAGCACCTGCAAAAGGTCCTGGGTTCAATCTGCAGCATCTCCAGTTAGGGCTGAGAAAAACTCTGGTTGTAGGCCAAAAACATCTGGGGACCCAAGGTTGGAGAACAGTTTTAAGCAGACATTAGAAGAGGTGCAAGAGGCTCCAGTTTTCACCACAGCAGCCTCTTCATCAATCAAAATCACCTCCCAGAACCTTCTATTAACCCCACTTAGGGGCGGGGGGGGGAGACATACCTGCACACACACCCCAAATACGCAGGTCTAATAGCAGCTACAGGTGGGGCTTGTTGGGGGAAGAGTGAAACATCCCCTTCCCCAACTCTCTGTGCCTGTGTTAAAATTTTACAAACACACAAAGAGATTTGATTACCACATCTGTTTTGGGCTTCAGTTTACACCATGCCGGATGGGAATGATGGAGGAAGCGGTCCAACACATCTGGAAGGCACCTGC
Organism: Shinisaurus crocodilurus; assembly: GCA_021292165.1. NCBI lineage: Eukaryota > Metazoa > Chordata > Lepidosauria > Squamata > Shinisauridae > Shinisaurus > Shinisaurus crocodilurus. Next base: position 272,204,556 of record CM037877.1, on the reverse strand, counting down.
TTGGTTAAGGCTGTTTTATACAGGCTGGGTTCAGACAACGCAATAACCCACACACAGGTTGAGTGTGGGTTGTTGTTGAACCATGGGCTGTTGTTGAAGCGTGGGTTATCGTGTTGTCCGAACCCAGCCGAGATAACAAACCATGGTGAACAACAGTTCACAACCCAACAACAAACCATGGATTCCCTTCATGGGTTGTTTGTGGTTAACAAACCATGGCTTGTTAGCGCCGCTGGGTTCAGACAACACAATAACCCACGGTTCAGCAACAACCCACACTCAACCCTTGAGTGTGGGTTATTGTGTTGTCTGAACCCAGTCACAGAGTGACAGTGAGAACTGGCTAGTGCCTAGCGTGATCCGTATGCGCCATCATTGAACCGGGGCCTGCGTCAGCACCTGGCATGCTCAGGCAGCCTGCAGGGCCCCTGGCAGGGCCCACCTCTGATGCCTGCCCTTTGTTTCCAGCTTGGTACTCCAAGCACTGCATGGTTAAGTCTAGCCATCATTATAATTTCCCACAAAGCCCTAACACAGCAGCCTCACCCTGGGGCATTCTGGGAAATCTAAATGGCAGCTAGCTCAAGCACTGCTCAGAGTGTTACTGCCCACTGGTGCCGCTGGACAAGCCCACTGACAGTAGAATAGGAGGCCCGCCAGAGGGCATTTTGCTCAGGAAGGGGGGGTCCCTCAAACCTGGAGCCAGCCTTGCATTAAATGCTTCCCGGAATCTTCAGCTGCACTAGGGGTGGGGCTAGGTACTGAAAAGATCCGGGGCTAGGCCCACAGGACAAAAAAGAGAGAGAGAGAGAGAGCACAGATTTGCATATGCTAATTTACATATGCTCTAAGCAGGGTTCTCCAACCTTGGGTCCCCAGATGTTGCTGGCCTACAGCTCCCAGCATACATCGCAAGGGATTCTGGGAGCTGTAGTCCAGCAACATCTGGGGACCCAAGGTTGGAGAGCCCTGCTCTAAAGTCTGTGTGTGTGTGTGTGTGTGTGTGTGTGTGTGTGTCTTTAAAGGACCCTGTCTCCTAAGGACACTCCTATTTGTGAAAAGGGATGTATGGACAGGGGAGAGGAGGCAGGGCCGGCGCTACCATTAGGCGAACTAGGCAGCTGCCTAGGGCGCAGGGTTAAAGGGGGGCGCCAGAAACCTTGTAAAAAAATACGCCTGCAGGGCGTCGTTGGTGATGTCTGAGAGGAATTTCTGGGCTGCCGGCGAGATGAGGCGGATGCTGCCGTGCAGGGAGAGAACAGGCGGCAGACGGGGCTGTGTCAGGTGAGGGCACAGGCCCCGGGGCGGCGGGGCGGCTATGCTCAGCGCCCGTGGGTCACGCCCGCGTAGCAGCGGCTACTGGCTTAGGCGAGGAGAAAAGCCACTGGGCGATTTCGCGGAGCAGCTAAGCTGATCTCCCTCCATGGAGGCAGGGCCCCCGGGAGCACCCCTGGGCGGGAGGGCCTGGTGGGCTGGGGCCAGGAAGGCCCCCTGGAAGTGGCGCGCCGGCTGCTGGTGACAGCTTCCTCTCTGCGCGCCTTCCCCACCGGGGACTCCCAAGAGACGCGGCCTCGCTGCATCGACCGCTTCCGGCTCCCAGAGGAAGCCTACTACATCAACATGTATTTTATGTATGTTTGTCAATGTTTATGATAATAATTTTTTTAGGTTTTGCCAATTGACTTTTATTTCATAATGGGCATAGGGCTGGAGGGAGGGAGGGCTCAAGTGGGGGGGGGCGCTAAATATCTTATCTTGCCTAGGGCACCAAACTGCCTTGCACCGGCCCTGAGAGGAGGGCATTTGATTTCAGAAAAAAAAAGCTCAGAAAGATTCAGGGGTGGGAGGCAGCAAGTGAAGCACATGTGGGCAAAAAGCCAACTAATCCAGGGGGATCAGATGCCACAGAGATGATCAGGGCCCCTGTATCTTCATTTCAGCAAGTGCCCATGGACAGCAGGGTGGTGGGGCAGGTGGCCTCCCAGAGATTCGAGGCTCCAGTCCAGCCCTCCTGGGCCACCCCTTAACAAGGCCTCTGGGCAGGACACAGGATTCTGTGGCTGATGTTTGGGAGGGGCTCTTTGACAGGCATTGATGTGGTAAAGGCTCCTCAAAGGGAGAAGATAAGAAATTAGCTGGAAACAACATTGCAGTATCACCAGGGGACCGCCATTTCAGTACTCCTCCTCCCACCCTAACCCTTGTCCAACCTCACAATCTGTACCTTTAATTGACTTTGTTTATCTGATTTTTGTGGTGGGGGGGATTATCTGACTTTGCACAGGTTTGTAAATATAGCAGTTTAGTTGCCTCTCCCTTCCCAGCAGAAACCTTACAAGTAAGTGGGCACAAACTAGTCAAATTTAAGTACTTTTATTTAATGTCAATGAGAGAATTTTGAGCATGTGTTTGCCTGAAACTTAACTTTATCTAATTTTTTTATTTTTATTTTACAGTGCAATCCTATACATCTCTACTCAGAAGTAAGTCCCACTGAGTTTAATGTGACCTACTCCCAGGTAATTGTGCATAGGATTACAGACTTATTTGCTTGCTTTGTTTCTGGATTGTGACCTACTACTCATTTTATAGCCCTCTTGGTTACCAAGATGCATTTAAATAAGCAGTGTAAGTTTCTACTAGAAGCTTATAGACCAAAAGGAGCTCTTGGGTAGGATTTTCATGGATTGAGCAGTTGGACTCCTTAAGAATGTTACCTTCATGTGCTTTTAATTATGTGCTCATGCGCTTTTAAATTATATTCCTGCGATGTGGGGATTAACAGATAGACAGCAAAAGTGGACTCTGAAAGCCGGAACAGTTGCAAAGAGACACACGCTCTGAGCCTGGAAGAATAAACACCCACCATCCATGGACCAAAGAACTCACTGCTCTTGCTGCATTTGAATGTATATCTTACAGTTGCCCATTTTGTCTGGTTGCTTATTTCATTATATGGTCGGCTGATATTAATGTATATATTTGAAACACAAGTGTCAAATCCTTTTTATTATTATAACCAATGATATAGTGAAAAGTTATCTTCACTAATGGATATGTTGTTTGTTTGTTTGTTTGTTATGTTCCTGCTACTGTTTGTATTTTGTACTGTTGTTTGTAATATTTTAAAAAGTTTTTAACCTTCATTAGAAAAACAAAACAAACATTCTTCGATATGTTTTAGCCCACTAGATTACAAATGGGAACCATTATAGATGCTAAAACAGTGGTGGACAACTGGAGTCAAATCTGGTTTGTTGATTGCTACTAGGGGGCTCATTAGCTAAAGAAGCAAGCTTTCAGGGTAAACAGAATTCTTCATCAGGCATGAAAACGTAATTTCAATTTTATGTGTTCATTTGCCACCCACTGGAAGTGCAAATGTGTTGCATTTGTAACAGTGCAATCCTATGCATGTTTAGACAGGAAAAGAAATCCTACATCTCCCAGCATGCCCCAGCCAGCCATGCTGGCTGGGGCATGCTGGGAGTTGTAGGGCTTCTTTCCTGGCTAAAGACTGCTGCATAGGATTGTGCCCTAAGTCACTTTGCTTTCTAGGGTTGTAAATCAGCTATCATTTCTTGACAAAGAACTCTTTTGCTATGGTAGAAGGCTTATATACTACTGCATTGGTGGATCACTAATATAAACCATTGTCTTGTTATCTCTTATTCTGCAGGCAGTAAGCACTATCTATGCAAACCCCATTGCCAGGGCAAATAAACAGCACTGCTTGATCACTTCGCCCCACCCTTCCTTTCTGAAGAAAAACTACCACTGGGTAGAATCTGACTCTTTTATATGTTCCAATAATACAAATGAAATTTAAGGCTCCTGCAGGGTTGTAAAGCTGTAGAAATATTTGCCTTTCAAACTCTCCCCAGCCTAATAAATGTCTCGGTGTGCTTTCCTTTTTTATTCTGTAGTGTTTGTAGCTTATTGAAAAACACTGCAGTTTAAGCCTGGCTTGAGCCACAGAGCCTGCTCTTGGTGTCAGAGAGTCCAGCCCTGGAGCATGTGAAGCAGCAAGGCGAGTGTGTCTGAGCATGCACAGAGTGCCTTTCCTTTGCCACTGAGCAACCACGGCCCTTTCCCACACCTCATGAAGAAGTGGATAAGCTTTCCAAGTCAGGGAGTGCATCTTCCCAAGCAGGATTGAGCCCCAAATAACTCCCATTTCTAGAAACTGGCTCCCGTGTTAAAGAGTTGTTGTCGAGTTGTTGTCGGGCTGCAGTCCTATACCCATGCACCTGCAAGTAAGCCTCATTGAACTTAGTGGAACTGACTTCTGAGTAGGCATGCATAAGATTGCATATTAACTATGAATAGTATCCAACACTGTGCTACCACTAACGGAGATGCCCTTGTGCTAGCATAAACCAGGTGCCTGCTGGCACCTCCAATGGTGCCCACAAAGGGGACCCCAACATGGTACCCGCAGGCACCCAGATAAAAAATTAAATTTGTTTCCCCCCACCCATTTTTTAAAATATACATACATGGATTTGTATGAAATACATACAACTTTCTAGCTATTATATATAGGCTTCAACAAAAGCGGACCAAATATCTAAGTAAGTATCCATTTGAAGTTGGTGTCTATATGCCACCCATTCATATATCAAAAGTGTTGTAAGGTCCACAATCTATTGCATTATAGGTGGCGAGTGTTTATCCTTCCAATTTTGTAATATCAGTCTTTTAGATGTCAGAAGGGCACAGAGAATCCATTTTCCCTTCCATTTGTTAATTTCCTCGAAGCAGGTAGATAACTTAATAGAGTGTGTACATCAGTGGATATTAAAGACTGTTCCAGTACAAAATTTATGTGTGTAATAACCTCCTCCCAAAAAGAAGCAACTACTGGTTGTTTCCAAAACATGTTTAAAAGAAGCCTTAGCTGTATTGCACCGCCAGCCATTAGCTGAATTAGACGATGCCTTATTAAAGAGACGTTGTGGTGTCCAATAGATATGAAACACATGTTTTTGCTGAATAAGACGCAGCCTAAGATCCACAGACATGATGACAGGCAGGCGCCAAAGCGGCGATCCACTGATTAGGCATTCTGTGGTGGTGTCCACAGCAGTTGCTCAGATTCCCAAATGTGCCCACGGGTCCAAAAAGTTTGGAGACCCCTGGCGTAAACTATATTTAGCGCAGGCGTGTGCAGAACCTCTTTCAGATCAAGGGCCAAATTCCCATTTTGGAGAAGCTCTTGGGGGCCACAATCCAGTGGTGGGTGGCGCCAAAATACCAAAAAAAATACCAGCATAGTTTTTCACTTAAAGCCCTTACTGCCAGTAACTAAGTCCCGGGAGAGGCGTTTCACCCTTTTCAAAATGATTGGTGGTTGGGGGGAAGGGGGAGGGGCCGGGGGAGGGGGCATGGCCTTCTGGGGGCCCTTGGAGGGCCAGATTCGGTCCCCTGGCCTGAGCTGGCAGGTAGCCAGCCTAAAAGTTCTGGGGAGGGGGCTGCCAAAAAAGTAAGGGCGGGGCAGTTCATCTGGTTTGCAGGCCTTTTAAAGGAAACTGTAAACCGTGTTTTAATTGTTTGTAAAAGAAGAATTAGGGGGGGCAGAGAAAATTAGGTGGGGCAGCCCTCCTCCCCCCAGCCCATCCCTGGCTACAGGCCCAGGCCTGAAGATCTGCACCCCTGCTCTAGGGCAACAGGAACATTGTTTGCTGGCAAGATGATCGTGTTTGCTGGCAAGGTTTCCCAGGGAAACCCGCAGTACCAAAAAGCCTACCGGCGGCGTTGCACTAGAGATAATTTACGCGAGCACAATTTCAGTTGCATTCGCAGCAGCGCTGCCTTGGATGTTGCCCTATATAAACACGGGTCCAAGCCAATTTGCCGCCCTGAGCTTGTTTACTTCTTGCCAGAACCGTCAGATTAATGCTATGATTAAGTAACACATATTTATGAACAAATCAAACGTAGAATGCAAATGAACCATATTGGGTTGTATCCAGACCGACAGACCAATCTTATACGTGTCTACTCCGAAGTTCCCCTGTGCTCAATGGTAACTGGGTACAGGAGAACAGCCTTACAGCGCAAGCTCGTGTATGCCTACTCAAAAGTAAGAAAGACCCAAAGTAAGTCCCACTGAGTTCAAGGAGGCTTACTCCCTGGTAAGTGAGTATAAGATTGCAGCCTTGGGTAGTCGTACTTACATTGCAATCCTGTACATGCCTACTCTTACCCCCAGGTAAATGGGTATGATTGTAGCCTTCGTTCCCATTGACTGAGCTTCATCACAACCAACTCTTCAGGACGGTTTCAGTGGGGCCTTACTGCAGCTAAACCTGGATCTATCCAACCCACAGTGTGCTGCGGGTGGGGTGGGGTGGGGGAGGGAATGAGAAAGCAGGCTTGGGGGTAGGAATGGGTAGATGTGGAGGATGGAAAGATATGGGGGCGTTGCAATTTGTACATGAACGGGGGGCAATCCAGTTTTTCTAGTCCAGTGTTCTCCAACCTTGGGTCCCCAGATGTTTTTGGCCTACAACTCCCAGCATGCCCAGCATAGCTGGCTGGGGCATGCTGGGAGTTGTAGGCCAAAAACATCTGGGGACCCAAGGTTGGAGAACACTGTCCTAGTCATTCCTATTTCCGAGGCTAAGATACAGTCTTCATTCTTGTAGGGTGCTGAACAACTATAGCGAGTGTATTCAAGGGTCTGCGTCAGGGGACGAGGCTCTCCAGATATTGTTGCTGCAACTCCCGTCAGCCCTGGCCAGCATAGCCAATGGTGAGGGATGATGGGAGTTGCACTCCAGCAACATCTGGAGGCAGGGCCAATGTCAAGGGTAGGCGTGGGTCGGGCACCTGCGGAGGGCCCGCACTCCAGCAGGGGCCACCGATAAAGAAGAGTCCTCTGGACTTGCTCCTCCTCCTCACCACTGCAACCTGCTTGTTCACCTGCCTCTCGCTCTGGCTCAGACAGCAGGCAAGAGACGTTCCCGTCCTCACTTCCTGAGATGTTGGGGGGGGGGGTGATCCTAGTACCTTCTGCATGTCAATCGTGGCTTTTCAAGGAGGATTAGACAAGGAGAACAAGTCTCTTGTCTGGAGAAGACGTCTACCAGCGGGTATTACCTAAGATGGCTGAGTGGTACATCCATGTTCAGAAGCAGCATGTCACTGAGCAGGGCCGGCGCCAAGGGTAGGAATGGTTGGGAACCTGCCAAGGGCCCACACCCCAGCAGGGACCAACTGACAAGAGACCTCTGGAGCTGTTCCACCTCGCCATTGAAACCTGCTTGCTTGCCTGCCTCTCTCTCTCTGGCCCAGATAACAGAAGTGATGAGAAGGAGGAGCAGCAGAGGCCCCGGGGCCTACTTCCTCCCTGGCTTTCTGCCTGTCAAGCAAGCAAGTAGCAAGCAATGGTGAGAAGGACGATGAGGAGCAACAGGAGCTGGTGACAATGGCAGTGAGAAAGTAGACTCACTGAGTTTGGGGGCCCATGGAGGATGTCTTGCCCAAGGCCCTCAGAAACCAGGAGCTGGCACTGTTTGGAGGGTCATGCGTTCTCCATCCCTGATCTTCCCCTTGATTCAGCCTTCCCCAACCTGGCACCCTTCAGATGTGTTGGACTACAACTCCCACCATCCCCATCCAGCATGATGATGGCAGTTGCAGTCCAAGGACATCTGGAGGGCCACACATTCCCCATCCCTGGTCTAGATATTGCACGGAAGAAGTTCCTTTGAGCTGCCTTAAACCTTCTGCTGCTGGTTGTGCATGCATCCCTTCTCCGTGCGAGAGAGACGGGACACCTCTCTACCTCAGCCTACCCCAACTTGGCCATCCTGGCTGCGGAGGATGGGAGTTGCTGTCCAACACGTCTGGAGGGCACCAGGTTAGGGAAGACTGCTCTTGCTCTTCATGTATGTTGCAAGACATTTAATTCCATACTGAAAATTCTGAATATAGATCAGTCTAGGCTACCTTATAGGACAGAAGCTGAAAGGAAATGCCATATATATATGGCATTTGGTAAACTTATTACTTTGAATGTACCTGAATTACTGAATTAAATTCCGCTGTAGCTAGGTCTACATTTCATTCTAAGCTGCAGGATATTGAAAGATTTAGGAGTTGGGTCAAGAGAGCACATACAAGCAATCTCTTCTACCCACCCTGGGATACAGACAGCCAGAGACCTTGCTCAAATTAAAACTGTGGAGAAAGCCTGACATGAGTCTACACACACACACACACACACACACACACACCTGGTCTCCGCCCAAGGGAAGGGGGCGAGGAGGGGGGATGAGGTCACAGGGGAAGCAGCCAGACAGAACGGCATCCCCAACAATGGAGAGTCTCGGTGGAAATCCACAAAACCCAAGGAAGGACCATCAAGAACCATCAAACTATCAGGGCAGTCTCAAAGAGCTGTAAAGTACCCAGTACGTCACCTTCTTCCCGGGCAGGAATAAGCCCACCTGATACGAAGGGGCAGGCATAAGCCCCCACCTGACCTGGAAGGTGGGGAGAGCGGGAACTCAGGGGTAGAAAACCCCTCTCCCTTCCGGTAACAGGTTGTTGGGAACCCAGGGTACTTCAGAACCAGATTTGTCCTCCAGGCGGCAGCTGGAGTAAGCCATTCCCATCCCCGGATCGGCCGATTCGGAGCCAGACTGAAATTGACTAGCGTAACGTCTTTGATCTGAGGTAACTGACTAACTCCAATGCGCTAGCCTAGGAGCCTGTTTCATTGACAAACGCAAGGGTCAACTAAGGTTGTGTTGACATTGTAGTATTCCTAGAAAGCTGTTAGTTCCGCTCCGTATCTTGTGTAAACAAATAAAAGCCTTATTTGGTCATTTAAAGGGCTCTGGTTTCCTCTTGTGTGCGCGAGCCTCCCAGGCGGTCTCCAGCGCTCGTACGGGCTGTAACTCAGTGCCGGTTAACCCGTTGAGCGCCGAACTCATGCAAAGGATCCAGTTGCTGATCCTTCACAAAAACCCTTTGGATCTTGTTGCTGTCCTGGAAAGAGGAGGCTTAAGGCACAATTCTATGCAGGGTTAGACAGAAAAAAAAGGCCTGCAACTCCCAGCATGCCCCTTTTCTCTCTCTAAGTATGCATAGGATTGTGCCTTTAATCTGTGTAGTAAACATGAATGGTTTTTCGGTCTGGCTCTACCCTTAGGTAGAGTGAGAAAGCCGCCTTGCGCAGCGGAGGCAGGGCGCAGCAGCAGTGAAATGTTGGAGGACACCACTGCGTGTGCTGTCATGTGATCTGCCCTGCACCCCTAAGCTTGCCTGCTGGCCTTAGGTATGGGCGGACGATGCTGCCCCGTGACCAGTGGATGGTAGGCGATCACTCGTGACCGAGTAAGATTGTCTTCCAGGATAAAATTACAAAAAGAAAATTATAAAAAGAGGAAATTCTAAAAAATTGTGTAGATTCTAGCGATGGGTCCGTAAGTGACTGTGGAGGCCAATTCTAGATCCACACAGCTTCCCACAGTGAGGACACAGGTTGTCAGATGGAAGATGGTCCTGTAAAGGATTTGTTTGACGTGCTTGTGCTTTTCGCTTACCACGTTTCTCCCTTTCACCTTGCACTCGGGCTTCTTCAAAGTCCATGGAACCTTTGTGAAAGGCCAACCTCCAATTAGATCGTTCATGGGCCAGAGCTTCCCAGTTCTCGATGTTTATATTGCATTTATATTGCATTTTTTTAGACTAGCCTTAAGAACATCTTTAAACCTCTTATACTGACCACTGATGTTGTATTTACGATATTGTTTTATTGTATGTTTTTATTCTGAGTGTACAACTGAGAGCTGGTATATCTTGTTTGTATTGTATATATATATTGGTGTGGTCAGTAAACCGTAAATAAACATCATCAACATCATCATCATCATCATTATAAACCTCTTATACTGACCACCAATATTCCGCTTTCCATCCTTGAGTTGGGAATCAAGTAACTGCTTTGGGAGACGGCAGTCAGACAAACATGACTGGTCCACTGGAGTTGGCGTTCAAGGATCATTTTTTCAACGCTAGTAGTCTTTGCTTCTTCCAGTACACTGACATTTGTTCGCCTATCTTCCCAAGTAATTCGCAGGATTTTCCGGAGGCAACGTTGGTGACCAGTATTGAAGCAAGATTCAACTACCAGCCCAGTTGGCTTTTGTATGTGGAACGGTGGGAGGGTGTCTTGTCGTTCTCTTCAGGCGGCAAAGTGTGTGTGTGAAGGTTACATTTATGGACATATGAAGCTGCCTTATAGCAAGGTGCAGTGGTTAGAGCAGGGGTGAGAAACATGCGGCTCTCCAGACGTTGCTGGACTGCAACTCCCATCAGCCCCAGCCAGCAGAGACAATGGTGAGAGATGGATCTGCAGCCCAGCAACAATTGGAGGGCCACACGTTCCCCACTGAATATCACACGAGGACTAGGGAGATGCAGGTTCAAATCCCAAATCCCCGTTCAGTCACAAAGCTCACTGGGTGGCCTTAGGGCTAGCCCACTCTCTCTCAGCCTAACCTACCTCGCAGGGTTGTCATGAGGATAACATGGGGGAGGGGGAGCACCATGTCTGCGAACATGAGCACCTCTTTGAGGAGGAGCGAGATAAAAATGTGACAATGAAGAAAGAAGTTGGAGACCATCGGTCTCTGTATCTCTTCTAGCTCAGGACTGCCCAGCTACTTCTCTGGCCAACAGCAATTCTCTGGGGCCATTCCCAGCCCTGCAGCCTTGTTGAGAGCCTTCTATTCCTGCCTTCCCCGACCTGGATCCCTCGGCGTCTTGGACTGCAATGCCCATTGGGAATTATGGGCATTGTAGTCCAACACATCTGGAGGGCAGCAGGTTGTGAGAAGCCTGTTCTAATCAGATATGCTGTGGATTGAATCCAGGGGTCCCAATTTGGCCCTCTGGGGTTCCCCAGGTAGCCATGCATGCCCCCTTCCCTGCCACCGCCCCAATCATTGGGTGGTTTTCCAGCTTTTGTTTGTGCAGTTTTGTCCTCATTCTAAAAGGTTGAAATGCCTCTCCTCAGGCTTAGTTATTGGGAATAAGCGCTTTAAGCGACAATATCTCGGCTTTTTTAGATCCTTGCGACAGCGTCGTTACAAATTAAAGATTTTGGACTAAGTGTCTGCAATTGAAATAAACTTAAGATCCGGGTTCGAGTCTCCCCGTTTGGCCTTGAAGCTCACTGGGTGATTTTGGGCCAGTCATGGACTCTCAGGCTAACCTGGCCTTTCACAAAGGTTCCATGGACTTTGAAGAAGCCCGAGTGCAAGGTGAAAGGGAGAAACGTGGTAAGCGAAAAGCACGTCAAACGAATCCTTTACAGGACCATCTTCCATCTGGCAACCTGTGTCCTCACTGTGGGAAGCTGTGTGGATCTAGAATTGGCCTCCACAGTCACTTATGGACCCATCGCTAGAGTCTACACAATTTTCTTTAGAATTTCCTCCTTTTAAAATCTCCTTTTTGTAAATTTTTATCCTGGAAGACAATCTTACTCAGTCAGGAGTGATCGCATGATGATGATGATGATGATGATGATGATGATGATGATGATGATGATGACCTCACAGGGTTGTTGTGAGGATAAAATGGAGAGGAGAAGGATGAGGATTATGTAAGCTGCCTTGGGTTCCTTGCAGGAAGAAAGGCAGGATACATATATAATAAATAAATAAACATAAGAAGAGCCCTGATGCTGGATCAGACCGAGGGCCCAGCTAGTCCAGCATTCTGTCCACACAATGGCCAACCAGCTGCCCACAGGAACCCACAAGCAGGACATGAGTGCAACAGCACCCTTCTGCCCATGTACCCCAGCAACTGGAGTACACAGGCATACTGCCTCTGATGCTGGAGGTAGCATATAGCCATCAGGACTAGTAGCCATTGATAGCCTTCTCCTCCAGGAATTGGTCCAATCCCCTTTTCAAGCCATCTAACTTGGCAACCATCACGCCATCTTGTGGTAGCAAAGTGTAGTGTACACTACAGTTTGCTGCCACAAAGTGTGTACCAGTGTGGTGTAGTGGTGAGAGTGTTAGACTGGGACTCAGGAGATCCGGGTTCTAGTCCCCGCTCGGCCATGAAACTCACTGGGTGACTTTGGGCCAGTCACTGCTTCTCAGCCTAACCTACCTCACAGGGTTGTTGTGAGGATAAAATGGAGAGGAGGAGGAGGATTATGTAAGCCACCTTGGGTTCCTTGCAGGAAAAAAGGTGGGGTATAAATGTAATAAATAAATAAATAATATGCTGCTATATTTTTTTTATTTAGGGGCCCACCCAGGGCCGGATTAAGATAGGGGCTATTGGAGCTGCAGCTCCAGGCCCCTACCACAAAATAGGCCCACAGGCCCGGCAGCGCCCACTCGCCCGAGCCGCGCCGCCGCCTGCTGCCGCTGCCTGCTGCCGCTGCCGCACTTGCCCTTGAGGAGGAGGACGCTGCTCGCTCGCTCCTGCAGCCTCCTCTTGAAAAAGTAAAATTAAAATAATTTTTAATAAGCAGCTCCGGTAGGAAGGAAAAAGGAAAAAAACCTGCTGTTGCTGCGCCCTCCCCGCCAGACCTCCCACACAGGCCATCCGGTGCAGAAGAAGGGCCTGTCTCTTCACGACTTTGATTGGCCCAGTAATGGTCACCTGATGCGGCGCAAACTCCGCCCCTTTTGCCTCAGCCGCTATCCCCGGAGGGATTTTTAAAGGGGTGAATGTGGGACTCTGGTGGGAATGGATTTTCTTCGGAAGTTCTTTGCGCTGAGGGGAATGCCCCCCCTCCAGGAAAATGGCCCCTCCCCGCTTTCAGCAGCCCCAGTGGGGAGAACCAGTGGAGAAAAAGGAGGAAGAGGAGGAGGATCTTATGGGAAGTGTCTCCCCGCCCCACCTCAGCCGCAGATGCGCACGAAGGAGGTTCCGCAGTGGCTGCTTCTCCGCGATGGGGCCGGTTGTGACCTGCCCTCCGTGCCAGTCTGAGCGCCGGGCAGGCAGCGGTGAGCTTAGCCCGGGGGTGCGCCCTTTTCTCGCCGTGCAGACCCCTCTGCCTGGGAACAGGCAGGGCGGCATCTCATGGGCTGCCCGGCCGCACCCCCTGAAACACCGCACACCCTTTTCCTTCTCTTCTTTTCCTGCCCCCTGAAGTTTAGTGTTTCCCCCAAAAAACTTTCCCCGAAACTTCTCTTTTTTGCAAACTTCCGGGGCAACCAGCCCATTGCAGGAGGCTCATGCCTTTCTTCTTCGGAGAGTCGCTATGGCAAGTGGGCAGGAACCCCCACAGGGGGAGGGAAGTGGGCGGCGGCAGCTCCCCTTTTGAAAGCTTTCTTTTTTCCATAAATTTTTATTTAAAAAACAAACAAGCACAAAAAGTTAAAGACAAACAAAACACCACAAAAACTAAACTAAAACGGACTCCCAATTTTTCCACAACAAAGCATGTAACATGGTCAGCAACTGCAGTGGTGAGCGTTCATTTTCAGCATTAAAACGTGTGAAAAATGAACTAAGGTCTTCCATGGGTCAGGAGCGTTTAAATGCGCTCTCTCTGTTGTGCATTGAAAATGGTTTGCTGAACGAGCTTAATCTTGATTCTACAATTGAGGAATTTGCAAGTAAAAAAGCAAGAAAAGTTAATGTGTAATTGTATTTTAATCTACCAGCTTGATTCATTTAGTTTAAATGCAGGTTAGAGTTCAGTGAATAACCTGTTTGTGTGTTTAAAACTAGTGGTTGCTATTTATTTCAAGAGTTACTCTCTGCACCATAATCATAACGCAGGCTGTATTGATTATGATGATTTAATAATAATAATAATAATAATAATAATAATAATAATACTTTAAGGAACAAATTTTTATGAGCCAAACATCATACACTTATATTTAAATTGTTTATATGGTTTATGTTTATTTAAAAATGGTTGTTGTGAATGTTCTATTTATAATGGTTTTATTGAGTTAACAAGCTTATTGTTTACAAAAAAAGAAATATTTTCAATATGTTTCTGTTTTGGCACTTTAATGGTAATTAAAATATTTAATTTGTTTTAATATAAAATTGCGTCTTCATTTTATTTATTTCCATAAAAAGGCTCACCAAAATCCTCAGCACCAGGCCCATAATGCTCTTAATCCGGCCCTGACCACCCCTTTTGCCCACCACTGGAATGCACACACACCCCAGCTTCCCTGAAACTGAATTTGGCCCTGGGGTGAAAAGAGATTCCCCAGCTCTGGCCTACACAATGAGCCAAAGGGTACAGAGGGTTCTAGCCCAGCCACAAAACCAGCTCTCCAGCCCACCAATTAGGGATTGTTTTTATCCCAAACAAGGTGATCCCCACAGATATTCATCTAGTGATAGCGGTGGTATTTGCTATCCTTCAGGTGCCATGTAAAAATGATTTTACTCTCCCAGGCCTCTCAACCTCTAGCAGTAAAATCCTATACATATCTCCTCAGAAGTAAGTCCTATTGAGTGCAATGGGGCTTACTCCCAGTGGGCGGTGAGTATAGGATTGCACTGTGTCTGTATTTCAAGTATTCATGTTACACTTGATCTTAGCCAAAAGGCCAAGAAGCGATTCAAGTATTCATGCTGGTCATTCCCGTTTGTATTTTACAGTAAGTATTCTCGTTCAAAGAATCAGAGTTGGAAGGGGCCTTGGAGATTATCTAGTCCAACTCCCCACTCAATGCAGGCTCTGCATTGTTGGTGACTTTCTAGCCAGCATGATGAATGAATGAATGAATGAATTTGAATGAGTTTTTATTATAGTTACAGACCAATCCGATTTTTGATACCAAAGAACAAATACAGCAATTAAAACAGGTAAAAAAGATGGGTTTTTAAAAGAGGTCCAACATATTTCCCCCTTAATTTGCGCTGCAATAAAAAAGAAATTTGCAACCCTCTCAGTGATACAAGACAAAAATCATCCCTTCAGCAGAACAGAACCTTTATCTTCAGAAGATCGTCCCGGCAGGACCGGTGCAGGGCAGTTTGGCGCCCTAGGCTAAATTATATTTAGCGCCCCCCCCTCGTGCCGTGGGGGGGGCTCCGGAAAGCAGCCCTGCTCTGCAACCTCCCGCCGCCGCCGCCGCCACCGGACCCCCCCGCACGCTGCCGCTGCCGCTGCCGCCCCCACCTACCTTCCCACTGCCTCCTCCGAAAAGGGACCCCCGCGCTCTGTTTTTGGCCGGGGGAAACCAGAGCAACAGGGCTGTTTAAGCCCTGTTGCCCTGGTTCCTCCCGCCAAAACAGAGCACAGGCGGGGCTCCGGAAACAGCACGGAGAAGGTAGGTGTCGGGGGGGGGAGGCGGCGCGTAGGCGAAGCGAAGCGAGGTGGGGGGGAGGCGGCGCGGGGGGGGAGGCGGCACAGAGGCGAGGCGAGGCGAGGTGAGGTGGGGGGGAGGCAGCGCAGAGGCGAGGCAAGGTGGGGGGGAGGTGCCCAGGCTCGGCCCCACCACTACTCCGGGCGCAATCCCCCGCACTGACCTGGCTTTCTCGGTGAGGCAGGCGGGCGGGCGGGCAGGAGCGCGCCGGCAGCGAAGAGGAGCGCAG
This sequence comes from Shinisaurus crocodilurus, assembly GCA_021292165.1. NCBI lineage: Eukaryota > Metazoa > Chordata > Lepidosauria > Squamata > Shinisauridae > Shinisaurus > Shinisaurus crocodilurus. Next base: position 272,188,998 of record CM037877.1, on the reverse strand, counting down.
CGTTCTGCGCCCTCTTCCGCTACGCGACCTAGGCAACAGCCTAGTTGGCCCTGCATCCCGGGATAACCAGCATGATGGTTTTTAGTCTTTTTAGTTCTTAAAGGCACAATCCTATGCATGTTTAGACAGAAAAAAGTCCTACACCTCACTGCATGCCTCAGCCAGCCATGTCTAAACATGCATAGGATTGGACGTGAGGCAGCTGCCCTAGGTAGCCATTGTGGGGTGTCATGAAAGGCCAGCAAATAGTTAGTTTTTAAAATACATATTGGTAGTGTATTGTTATTCCCAGGGAAAGGTTCTTGTGCCTCAAGTGTCAAAGTAAACATGGGGACTGTGTAGCTTGACTTGCTGGGGGGGGGTGTTTGTGTAGGTGTGTAGGTGTCATTTGCTGTTGTGCCTCAAGCTGCGAAATTTCTTTGGACTGGCTTTGGTTTTGAACTCAGTGGGATTCAGGCATGTAGGTTTGCATTGTTGTTGTGCATTTGATTTGTGTTACTCTTTTAATTATTGCAAACTGCTCTGAGATCTCAAGATGAAGGGTGGTATTTAAAATGTTTTTAAAATCCTTTTCACTTTTAAACCCTACCTCCCCCCCCCTTTTTTTTTCTTTAAAGAGAGCAGGAGTTCAAAATGTGGGGGCACTGGAAATAAGCATCCTTTAAAAAGAAAAAAAGCGAGCAGAAAGGGAAATCTGATAAGGGAGGAAAAGAAGGAAGTACTGACTACATCAAATTAGATATTTCTGCTTCCTGAATCTTCCGCTTCTCAAGTGTCCCTGATTAGAATCTAATATCTTAAACTGCCTCCCATAATCTCTGCAGTGGCCCTGATTGTTTTCACCATGTGTTCGCTCCTGTCCTGCCCCCAGCTGGGTTCTTAACATCTGCTGTAGACAATTGCAATTCTCAGCAAGCTGACAGGGAAACACCTTCATATGCCTCAAGCTAAGGCATCCTGTCCAGGTAGGAACCAGTTGTTGTTGGGTTTAATATATATATATAGATAGATAGATAGATAGATAGATAGATATATCTTTATTGAAGTTCTCAGCAGAAAGATAACGATGAAACTAAAGAGGAGGCAACAAAACAATACATGCAAACTACTGAGCTGTTGGATTTTAATCAGTCTGCATCATGGGGCAGAACTGATTCACAAAATAGAGACCACAGAAGGTGATCTGATAGAAATACAGAGAATGAAAAGGAGAAATATGATGTGTAGTTTCCATCAAATGACTTAATAAAACCTCTCCTGTCCCCAATCAACCATCAGTTCAAGGAAATGCATTTACAGTGCTGGGAAACCTCTACTTTCCCAGATGGGGAACTGAAATATTTCCTTAGAACAATATTCTCTTATTGTCTTCAAATAAATTTAGGTTCTGAATAGATATGTCAATAGTTTCATATATTCAATTACAGTTTCTTCCAGGACACGCTTCTATGGTCAAAGTAACTATATTAAAAAAAAACAAAAAAAAACCCCACAACCCACTGTGGAGAAAGCCAACCTAAGCCCCCTGCCTGACACACACACACACACCAAGGAGGGGGGAAGGAGACCCAGGGGGGGGGAGACAACCAGTCTCCACAGATGCCAAAGGGGACAAACAACATCTGCATAGAATCACGCCAGGGGGGAAGGCAGGAAGCATCCCCAGGTTTGTCAATGCTCTTGCATATCAGCCCCATCTACATAAGACTTGAATACCTCTCCAGGGCAGACGCTTCGGCACCCCTAAGAAATGGCCACTCAACACCATAGGATGGGACCATTAAGCAAGTGGCTTCAAAGGGACCCCATCCCACGGGGGGGGGGGGGGGGAGGCGTCACCCCACCTGACCCAAAAGGCCGCCCCTCAGGGAGGGTGTCAACCCACCTGATCACGGAGGGAGGGGCTACCTGAACCACCAAGGTATAAAACACCCTGCGCAAGGGAACATTTCTCTGGACCTGATCAGCAATCTTGCCCATGCCTGGGGTAAGGGAACGAAGGATCAGCAACCCCGGGTAGCAGAATCCGGCGCGCTCCAGCTAGCTGGAATCACTGGCCGCTTGGGTTGACCAGACCCCCGGGAAACCAAGCTGAAATCACTCACAAGCCGCTTGGGTAGACCGGGCCTCCGCCGGGAACCCAGCTAGCCGCTTGGGTAGACCGGGCCTCCACCGGGAACCCAGCTAGCCGCTTGGGTAGACCCAGCTAGTTCCCTTGCGCAGGGTGTTTTATACCTTGGTGTTTCAGGTAGCCCCTCCCTCCGTGATCAGGTGGGTTGACACCCTCCCTGAGGGGCGGCCTTTTGGGTCAGGTGGGGTGACGCCTCCCCCCCCCCCCCCGTGGGATGGGGTCCCTTTGAAGCTACTTGCTTAATGGTCCCATCCTATGGTGTTGAGTGGCCATTTCTTAGGGGTGCCGAAGCGTCTGCCCTGGAGAGGTATTCAAGTCTTATGTAGATGGGGCTGATATGCAAGAGCATTGACAAACCTGGGGATGCTTCCTGCCTTCCCCCCTGGGTGATTCTATGCAGATGTTGTTTGTCCCCTTTGGCATCTGTGGAGACTGGTTGTCTCCCCCCCCCCCCGGGTCTCCTTCCCCCCTCCTTGGTGAGTGTGTGTGTGTGTGTGTGTGTGTGTCGGGCAGGGGGCTTAGGTTGGCTTTCTCCACAATGTGGAACTGGGGGTGGGGGTGGGGCATGCTAACTTGCCCTTTGCCTCAGGAAACAAAATATCTTGGGTTGGCTCTGCCCAGAAGCAAATTTAGACTGCAATCCTAAACCCATTTACCTGGGAGTTAGTCCCATTGCACTCAATGGGACTTACTTTTGAGTAGACACATACTGTACAGCACTGCAAGGCTGCTACTTAATCCAGGTGCTTCTAGATGGGGGGGGGGGAGAGAATGTTATACTAGTGTGGCCAGTTACGCATAATACTATAACATTACACTAGTATAATGTTATACTGTACTAGTTATAGTGTACTAGTACTAGTTTTGTGTGTCTGTGTGTGGCAATTGCACATGATCTAGGCCCCATGTGTTGACAACCATCCATGACAGCAGATCCAAATCCATGCCACCTCTACATCAGAGGAGACCATTGAGCTCATTACTTTGCACCTGAAGGGCTTTTGCAGAGCAATTATATTGGAAAGTTTAAAAATGTGCAGCAACTCAGCTCTTTAAAATGAAAGGGGGTATGATACGAATGCAATGGTTTGGGAAGAACCTCCTCCAGGTACTTAGAGTGTGCAAACAGTGGTGATAGCATAGAAAAGGGCCCGGATGGAAGTGTCCCTAAGCATGCTGACCTAGAATTAAGTTTATTGAAAGCAATGGGACTTGCTTCTGAGTAAGCGTGAAACTCCTTTGCTGAAGGAACTGCACTGGCTACCTATTCACTACTGGGCCAGGTTTGAGGTTCTGGCACTTGTGTACAAAGCCCAAAACAACCTGGGACCAGGATACCTGAGAGAGCGCCTTCTCCCATACCAACCTGCCTGGTCACTGAGGCCATCAGAGGACATTCTCCTGGTGGTTCCACATGGACCTATGGCCAGATGGGAGTCCACCAGGAGAAGAGCCTTCAGTGTGGTGGCTCCATTTCTGTGGAACTCCCTGCCTCTGGAGGTTAGGTAGGCTCCGATACTGTGCTGCTTTCGGTGCCTGCTGAAGACCTCCTTCTCTGCTATCCAAGCACTATTTCAATACCTTGTTTTTGTTTCTTTTATCTTTTTTTATCTTTTTATTCTTCACGACTCTGGAATCTACTTAGATATCGAGTGGTATACAAATACTGTAAATTAATTAATTAAATAAATAATAAAATAAAGGTGAACTCAGGAGTTAGGTTGATCACAATAAGCGAGTTCAAGAGAAAGAGAGTCCTTGCAAAAAGAACAAGAAATGGGTGTGAGGGGAAGCGCCAGGATTTCCTTTCAAACAGAGTGTTTTCTGTAAAAGACAGCATCTGTTCCTTCTTTAAAAGATGTTTATAAGTAGTTTAAGAAAATGGGTGTGGGGGGGTGATTATCAGGTTGCCAAGTATGGGCGGTGTTGAAGGAGGGCCCGCCTGAGCATGTGCCCTGGATCTTCTGAGCTGTGTCCCGGATCTTTAGAGCAGCCCCAACTGCCATCTTCTGCCTTAATACAAGCCTGCTTCTTCCCTCTGAACTCAGTAGCCTTGCAGTTACTAGGAGACATTAGGACTCACTCCCTTAGCAGACTAACAGGGAGTGTAGCATGAAGACTCCAGCTTTTTAAACTAGAGGGGAGACGGCCACCTTTCCTTCCACAATCTGCTTGTTTTTTTTTCATCAAGTCCAGAGTCCAGAGTTGCCTAACAGCACCGTCACCCAGCTTTCTCAGAGTGTGCCTGACTCTGCAGAGACCTCCCCAGGCAGTTGCTACTGGGCAATTGCACTTGTGTCCTGGGCCATTGTAGGGAGCGAGGCCCTATCAAGAGGAAGAGCAGGCGCATTGACTGCTCACATATCAAATGGAGTGCCAGAGGCCTTCTTCATCTGTTCCTTCCTCCAAGCTGGCCCAGGCCCCTTACCTTGGAGGAACAAGATTTCCTCCAAGGTAAGGAACATTTGCTTGCAAAAAGGGTTTGAATGAACAGCAATGTCTGAATTTGGGGCAAGGTAATGTATGAGTGTATGGCTTGCTTTGGCTTGCTTGAATGTGTCTGGAGCTCCTTGGCTCTGCAATCATGTTTCTGGAGTGCACCTGCTTTTTGCATGATCCATGTGGCCAGATTCTGGTGGGTGCAGGGTCCTCCTTCACATCAGGGGTTTGCACTAGGCTAGAACAAGGTGAACAGATGTGGGAGGAGGACAGGGGCTTCTTGCTCTTTTGTGTTCAAAAGCCACAATGCCTTGTGGCACCTAAAAGACTCACACATTTACTGTGGCATAATAAGCTTTCATGGACAGGAGTCCAGTGTACAGAAAGTTATTTTGAAAGATGTTGCTTTTCATGTAGCTGGAGAAACAATGGCATTTGCTGAAATAAAGGCACAGGGGCCCTGGAGATCTGTTGCATCTGATTCCCCTGGAGTAGCTGGCTTTTTGCCCACATGTCCTTCCCCTCCTGCTGCCTCCCTTGAATCTTTCTGCCTGAGGTTTTTTCCTGAAATCAAATGCCCTCCTCTCCCCTGTCCATGCATCCCTTTCCTTAGGAGACAGGGTCCTTTAAAGACAAACAGACCTACACACACCCACACACACACACTTTAGAGCCTGGGGCAGCTGCCTCAGACAGCAGATTTGGGATGTCATGAAAAAGCAGCAAATTATACATTTTCAAAACAAAGGTAGCCATGCTGCGCCATGAGAAATAAAAACCCCAAATCCAAAGTTGGGCAATACCTTTATTAGGATTTTTGGTTGGTCCTAATAAAGGTATCCAACATTTTGGTACTTTGGTAATATCCAGCATTTTGGTACTTTAAGAGTTGTATGATGATGAGCTTGCTAGACGCTTAACATTGCAACATTTGGTGTAGATTTTAGGATTTCAAGAAGTTAGAACCCAAGAACTGTTTTTTTTTTTTTAAGTGTTCTAGAATCCCAGAAACTACCAAAATAAAGTATTTGAAATAAAATGAGGAGCCACCTCTCTCTGCCTCCTCACCTGGTCCCGGGACCAGGCAAAGTCCTCCAGTCCTGAGGTCTCTGGCAGGTGCTGTTGTGCTTGCTGGCACTGTGGGGAAGAGCGAGTGAGGGTTTAGTCAAAAGTAATTCCCACTCTGTTTAATAGGGGCTACTCCCTATTAACTGTGTATGTTTGCAGCCTAAGATTATGGGTTATTATACTCTACATTACATTCCCATGCTCTACCTTGCCAGTGTGCCATGTTCAGTTTGTAATTAATCGATAAATGTTCAAGGTGCCATACAGCTCTTTGCTGGCATCAGGCACTCCATCCTCCCCATTTGGGCTTGAAAGACCAAGGAAAAGTGTGAGTTCATGGAGGATAAGTTTTCAGCAAGCACAATTTGGGACATTGCACAGTTCTGTCCCGAAAGCAAGCGAGGGGGTAATTGGCTTGCCTTCTATAACATTTAAATTATAGTGATCATTTCTAATTATGCACATATATTTGAATATGTACATTAGCATGTGCAGATTTGTACATTTCTTTTCATAGAGATTTCATAGATTCATAGAGTTGGAAGGAGCCTACAAGGCCATCGAGTCCCACCCCCTGCTCAATGCAGGAAACTAGAGGAGGGGTCTCCCATCCAAGTAATAACCAGGCCTGACCCTGCTTAGCTTTCCTGAGCCAGCGTGAGCCACGGTTTTTCAGTTTCTTAGTTTTGGTGTATGTACAGAAATATAATGTTTGTAAGTTGGGGCTGCAATCTTATGTACACTTATGTCTTTTGAAGAAGTCCCATTGAACTCTCTGGAGTCTGGAACAAGCCTACTTTGAGTAAATAATGCATATTGGGCTGTTAAATTGTGTAATTTGTACCATGTATTTAATATGACTGCTCATCAACACTTTGTATATTAGAGGCCCCCATTCTCATTTTTATCTATATGGCTTTTTATTTATATTTATTTATTTATTTATACATACATACATACATACTTTTCCTTCAAGAAACCCAAGGCGGCTTACATAATCCTCCTCTCCATTTTATCCTCACAACAACCTTGTGAGGTAGGTTAGGCTGAGAGTCTGACTGGCCCAAAGTCACCCAGTGAGTTTCATGTCCGAGCGGGGACTCGAACCCAGATCTCCTGAGTCCCAGTCCAACACTCTAACCAGTCCAACACTCTATCCCCACCCCTCCAAAACCTGGTCAGGGTTTTTTGTGTGTGTGTTTTTAGCCTTTAGTTTTCGGTGATTGATCTGAATATTTTATTTATTTATTCATTTGTTTGTTAGATTCATACCCCGCCTTTTTTCCTGCAAGGAACCCAAGGCGGCTTACATAATCCTCACCCTCCTCTCCATTTTATCCTCACAACAACCCTGTGAGGTAGGTTAGGCTGAGAGTCAGTGACTGGCCCAAAGTCACCCAGTGAGTTTCATGGCCCAGCGGGGACTCGAACCCAGATCTCCAGGGTCCCAGTCCAACACTCTCACCACTACGCCACACTGGCTCTTTAATATTTTACTGTCAGTTAGGCCTTTGATATAGTTCTTGACTGTGTAGATTTGCTTCTACGCTCAAATTCCAGGGGCGTATTCATGTTAGTTTGTTGCAGCAAAAACAGCAGAGTCTTGTGGCATCTTAAAGACTTAACACATTTATTATTACAAAAGCTTATGCCATAATAAATATGTTGGTCTTTTAAGGTCCCACAAGATCTGTTGTTGTTTACACTCAAATTGAAACTTGTTCCAGGCTAGGGTAACTAATCGTATTTGATTGTATGCTCTAGCCACACAGGTAAACTGTAATTTAAAATAATAATAATTAAGGGGGGGAAGGTGAGAGAAGGAAGAATGACAGAAAGGAAAGATGAACAAAAGGGGTGGGGGAACCCAAAGTGAATGGAAGGGAAAGAAAGCCCACACAGTGGCATAGCCTATTGGGGGGGCGGGGTGGTTGGTGTAGTATATCTTGATTAAACTAATCCCAGATTTCTTTTGTTTTCAAAGAGGCATCCTCTTTGTTTTGTTTTGCTTTGTTAGTAATATATATTTTCTTGATAAAACACATCACAAATTTCTCAAGAGTTCTTCTTCAAAGGATACTTGTTCAAGGAGACCCACTTTTTGTCTCCTCCTTGCTGTTGTAGATTTGCTCCAGGGCTTTTTCTTTATTTTTCTTTTCTTTTCTTTTTTATTTTAAAGCATTTAGTTCATGAAGTCTCCCTCCCACCTTTATTTCCATATGGCCTCATTTAAGGTAAGTTCCCTACAATTTGGCTAAACTGGATCCATTGAGCTATTAACATGCAGATGTTAATAGCACCTAGACACCTTGGCAGCCTGGAGTTAAAATTCCAGGCTGATTGTTGTGGTTAAGAGGTTTTGAGGTTATTGGGTTCTTTGTTTTGTTTCCCCTCCCTCCCTTATCTTCAAGAAAATAAAAGAACTTTCCAGAGGAAAGAACCTTTCTTTCAAGCTCTTCAGAGATTGATAAACCAAAGAGTTAAAAAGAGAAAGGAAGAAGAGAGAGAGAGAGAAAAAAAACCCACCCCAAAACCTTCTCTCCCCAGCCAGAATCATTGTTCATTCTTTTCTACTGACTATATGTAAACATAATAAATGAAGACTTTTAAGGAGGACTAATCCTTCAACCCCCTTCTAGGCTTCAGTTCTGCCCTATTCTCTCTCTCTCTCTCTCTCTCTCTCTCTCTCTCTCTCACACACACACACACACACACAACACACACACACTCTCACTCTCACTCTCTCACACACCCTAGATTAAGGGGGTTGAGGCTCTCTTTCTTTCTCCCTTTCCCCCTCCACAGCTTTCTGTTTTAACTTGCTTTTATCTAATTTATCATTGACACTTTGACACCACATTAAAATTAAGGAATCTACACGCCCCTCCCCACATCTCTCCTTTTCCCACACCTCCCTTTCCTTAACCACCACACAGCATGTATTTTCCCCCAGTAATGCCCCCCCCCCCACATGTATTAAAGGAAATGAGAACTCAGGGATGGAACTCTTCACCAGCTCTGGAAAGTTATTATACAGGAGTTCTACTGCCCACACAGAATTAAAATCTTTATTAATCCACTCCCTAGATATGTAGCTAATTTATGATGAACAATCAAAGCCATAAAATGCCTAAACAGGGCCTCATCCAGCCAGAAGTTCTCATGAGGATAGTGCTCTTGCCTAGCAATATTAATCTCGGTGAGGTTTGTGCAGGAGACCTTCTAGCCAGTTTGGGCTCCAGGACTTTGGTTTCCGTTCTGGTTTCTTGCCGGGGTGGGATGTGGGGGGCGTTGAATGGCTTGCATTTGAAGAAAGACTCCTCTTTTGCCACTAAATATTTTTTTTTTGCATGAAATTGGAAACCATCCCTTTGTATAATATTTAACATAGTTTGTGGTTAGGTTTGAAGGTTGGTGCAGAGGGGGAAATTAATATTCGATCATATCTCAGTCTTGGGGGGGGGGCTGGGTTTTTTTAAAAAATACCGTATCAAGATGTTTCAGAGCTGAATACTTGTGAGGGCATAAGAGACACCCATTTGGAGGGGAAGTCTTGGGGGAAATATTCTTTTTTGGAAAAAGAGAAGAAGTTTTCTTTCTCTCAAGTTAAAAACCCAAGTCCAGTTGTGTTGTCTTAGTTGTTTGAAACAATGCAAATTTCCTTTGAAGGCTAGATTTCAAGGAAGTTTTGAAACTAAGCTGGAATCCTCCCATATTTTTTCCATTGAATTCTATTGTTCTTGCAAATGAAGAACAACCTAATATTTGCACACTTGCAGTATTACAATAAACCATGCCCCCTCCTTGATGAACTTCCACCGGGCTTTAAAAACATGACTTTTCAGGTGGGAATATGGGGTGGGTTAGGATTTTTTTTTTTTAACTTTTATATTGTTTTAATGGTGTTTTGTGTTTTCATGGTGTTTTAATTGTGTTTTATTGTATTTTTATCCTGTTGTACATCGCCCAGGGTGGCCGGGTGGCCGGCCAGATGGGCGATTTAAAAATATAATAAAAAAATAAACCCTCTTGCTTACATATTTCTTTTTAATGTTAGCTTAAACACTATATCAATACTTAGTGTTTACATAGGGCATGTCAAGTGTTCAAACTACTTATTTTATTATTTATTTATTATATTTATACTCCGCCTTTTTTCCTGCAAGGAACCCAAGGCGGCTTACATAGTCCTCCTCCTCTCCATTTTATCCTCACAACAACCCTGTGAGGTAGGTTAGGCTGAGAGTCAGTGACTAGCCCAAAGTCACCCAGTGAGTTTCATGGGGACTAGAACCCGGATCTCCCGAGTCCCAGTCCAACACTCTCACTATTACGCCACACTGGCTCTACTTCATATACATTATCTCAGCCCTGATATCTCATTGTCTTACAACAGCCCTGTAAGGTAGATCAGTGTTATTGCTGATGTGGGGGTAGGTGGAGTGAGGCGGAGAGGACAGTGGCTTGATAAAGTGGCTAATTCCATCTTACACACAAATAGCTGTTTTAGAACACTGATGCTGTATTAAAAAAACAAAAAACATTTCCCTGTTTATAGCTTCTCCAAATGCCCTCCCGGGCACCCGCAACCTGTATTTCCCCAGCAGGGTTCGAAAGATGGACAAAGATGTGTTTTGAACCCTGTGCATGTTGTGGGGGGGAGCAGCAGCTCTGAGGGCAATTGGGAGAAGAGAACAGCTTCTCTCCAGTAGCTTTCCTGCTCCCACGTTGTCTCTTTCCCAAAGCTGGTTTTCTAATAACACCACCAGCACCTTACCAGCATTTTGGCATGCTGTGTAACCTGCCATTGGCCATGCTGGCTAGGAATGATGGGAGTTGTAATCCCACATAACTGGAAGGCACCGTGTTGCGAAAAGGCTGCACTTAATCTTTGCGCTGCACGAGCTTTTAACATCAGCGTATATTGGAAGTCACAAGGCGATTTCTTATTAGGCCAGCAGCGGTGGCCTAATAAGAAATACATCATGCTCCTGTGCCCTTGAGCATCTTCTATGCATTTCAATTGGACTTGCACAGAACATCCCTCTGGATTGTGTGCCCCATGAGTCAAGTCTGCCTCCTACTCCGATGCCCTTAATACCACTCAAAACCTCCCATCTAAGGTGGCTATTTCACCCCTTGTGTCAGGGTAGACTCTACCCTGTAGAGTTGAACTGGTTTGCACATCAAGGTGGCAATGCCTGGGTTGTTTCACCCAGGGATTGCGGGGAAGAGCGGAGTGCATCAGCTGCACACTCATGGTTTCTGGTTTTAATCAACAACCCAGGAATGCCTCATTTCTAGGTTGTTTTGTGATGTGTGAACCCGGAACCACTGGCTTGTTCATGAGTTAAGACAGCCCAGAGTTAATCCAGCAATTGCCCATGGTTTGTTGTTGGGTTATGTGAAGGATCAGCACCCGGATCCTTTGCGTGAGTTCGGCGCTTAACGGGTTAACCGGCACTGAGTTACAGCCCGTACAAGCAAGTGAAACCGCCTTGGAGGTTCGCGTACACAAGAGGAAACTAGAGCCCTTTAAATGACCAAATAAGGCTTTATTTATTTACACAAGATACGGAGCGGAACTAACAGCTTTCTAGGAATACTATAATGTCAACACAACCTGAGGTGACCTCTACGATTGTCAATGAAACAGGCTCCCAGGCTAGCGCATTGGGATTAGTCAGTTACCTTAGACTAAAGACTTTACGCTAGTCAGTTTCAGCCTGGCTCCGGGTCGGCCGATCCGGGGATGAGAACAGCTTACTCCAGCCGCCGCTTGGAGGATGAATCTTGTCCCAAAGCACCCTGTGTTCCCAACAACCCCTTACCGGAAGGGAGAGGGGTTTTCTACCCGGGTTCCCGCCCTCCCCACCCTCCAGGTCAGATGGGGGCTTATGCCTGCCCCTTCGTATCAGGTGGACTTATTCCTGCCCGGGAAGAAGGTGACGTACTGGGTACTTTACAGCTCTTTGAGGCTGCCCTGATAGTTTGATGGTTCTTGATGGTCCTTCCTTGGGTTTTGTGGAATTCCACCGAGACTCTCCATTGTTGGGGATGCCGGTCTGTCTGGCTGTTTCCCCTTAGCTCAATCCCCCCTCCTCGCCCCCCTCCCTTGGACGGAGACTGTGTGTGTGTGTGTGTGTGTGTGTGCATGCATACTCATGTCAGGCTTTCTCCACACCCTCCCCATTGGAGAAAGATGGCATTGGGGTCCACCACCCCAATCCCTATCTAACTGTCTCCTACTGAGAAAGCCCGGGACAACCCATCTGCCACGATGTTGTCCTTGCCCTTGATGTGCTCTACTGAAAAATCAAAATCCTGCAGGGCTAAGCTCCACCGCAACAACTTCTGGTTGGATCCCTTCACCCTATCCAGCCAACACAAGGGGGAATGGTCGGTCTGCAACCAGAACCGGCGTCCCCAAAGATAGGGGCAAGCTTGGTCACTGCCCATACTATCGCCAAGCATTCCTTCTCGACAGTGGCCAAGTTCCGCTCCCGGGGTAAGAGTTTTTTACTCAAGTAGGCGACAGGGCATAGCCCTTGCCCTGGCCGTTCCTGCAGCAAGACGGCTCCCATTCCTGCTTCCGAGGCATCCGTCTGCAGGACAAAGGGGGCTTCAAAGTCAGGTGCTTGCAGCACAGGGGCTGCCATCAAGCAGGCTTTCAGTCCTTCGAACGCTGCCTGGCAAGCGGCCGACCACTGGACCTTGACGGGCTGCCGCTTTTTACACAAATCTGTCAGAGGGGCGGCTAGCTGGCTAAAGTGGGGCACAAATTTACGATAGTAGCCAGCCAGCCCCAAAAAAGCTTGCACCTGTTTCTTCATCTGGGGCTGGGGCCAGGTGCGGACCGACTCTATCTTTGCTTCTAGGGGCTTGACACTACCTCCCCCCACCTTATGTCCTAGATACTCTACCTCCCCCCGCCCAACCTGACACTTCTTAGCCTTCACAGTCAGCCCGGCGTCCTGAATCCTCTGAAATACCTGGCGGACATGTTGCAAATGCTGTTCCCAGGTGGAACTGAAAATGGCTATATCATCCAGATATGCACAGGCGAACTCCCCCAACCCATTTAGCATCCCATTCACCAGCCTTTGGAAGGTAGCCGGACCGTTCCGGACTCCGAAGGGCAGGGTGGTGAATTGGAACAAACCCAGATGGGTCACAAATGCGGATTTCAATGCAGCATCCGGATCAAGCGGGACTTGCCAGTAACCCTTTGTCAGGTCCAGAGTAGTGATGTACTTGGCTCCCCCTAGCCGTTCCAACAGCACATCCATGTTTGGGATGGGGTAGAGGTCAGGGACAGTCACTTTGTTAATTTTCCGGTAATCCACACAGAACCGAACCCCTCCATCCTTCTTGGCTACCAACACTATAGAGGAGGACCAGGGGCTAGAGCTGGGTACAATGACTCCAAGATCTAACATGGCTTGGACTTCATCTGCAATGACCTGGGCATGGGGCCCTATCGCCCGGTAGGGTAGGGACTGTATAGGGGGGCTATTCCCTGTTTCAATGGTATGTTACATGAGAGTGGTGCATCCCGGACGGTCGGAGAACATAGGCTGGAAGTCCTCTAAGACCTGGGTAATCTGTCTCCGCTGCTGTTCCGACAGGGAGGGAGACAATTCGATCTCATCCATCCCTCCCCCTCCCCCCATTCTGCCAACAAGTCCCCATTAGAGGTTCCTTGATCCACACATTCCTGCACTCCCCCCACCTTTGTCCCCCGTTCCACGTACAACTTTAACATGTTCACATGAAATACCCTTTGCCTCCCCGGCTGCCCCGGAAAAGCCACTTGATAGTTCACCTCCCCCGACCTTCCAATCACGGTCCCCGGACCCTCCCATTTCAAACACAATTTGTCTGTCTTTGGGGGGCGCAGTACCAGCACCTGGTCCCCCACTTCAAAAGTCTGTGGCACAGCCGTCTGGTTGTACCACGCGCTCTGCCGCTGTTGTGCTGCTCCGAGATGCTGTTGTGCCGTCTCCCGCACCTCCCGAAGGACAGTTTGGAGGTGTTGCAAGAAGGTATGAACCAGCATGGAAGGTTCTGCTGCAACCCCCTCCCATTCCGCCCGCAAAAGAGCCAAAGGTCCCCTTAGCTCCCTCCCAAACATCAATTCGTTGGGGGAGAATCCCAGGCTCTCCTGGGGGGAGTCCCGGTACGCGAACAACAGGTAGGGGAGAGCTTGATCCCAAGTCCCGGGATGCTTAGCCGCATAGGCTCGGATCATTTTCTCCAGAGTCTGATTGAACCGCTCCACCAGCCCATTTGTCTCGTGATGATATGGCACCGAAGTCAGATGCTCCACACACCCCAATTCCCACATTTTAAAAAACAATTTGGACATGAATCCCGTGCCACAGTCCGAAACCACCATGTGAGGCATTCCTAAGCGGGCAAAAAGAGAGAGGAGAGTCTTAGCCAGGCTGGTAGCGGAGATGGAGGCTAGGGCAAAAGCCTCGGCATAACGAGTGGCAAAGTCAACAACAGTCAGTATAAACTTCTTCCCCGTCTTGGTGGGGGGATTCAAGGGTCCCACAATGTCTAACCCTATCCTTTCAAAAGGGGTGCCCACAATGGGTAGGGGTTGAAGGGGGGCTTTCAGGGTGGTCCCGGTTATGCCCCACCCGCTGGCAGACATCACAGGACCGGCAATATTCTTGGACTTCATTTGCCACCATGGGCCAGTAAAACCCTTCTGTCACCCTGGCTAATGTCCGTTTCTGCCCCAAGTGGCCCCCCCAGGCTACGTCGTGGGCCAACTGCAGTACAGCCTGGTGGTACCTTGCAGGCACAACTAATTGTCTTTTCCTTGGCTGGAGACCCAGTTCGGTTTTTGGACTGAACTCCCTGTAAAGGGCTCCTGCTTCCCACAAAAACCGTTCTGACTGGTCCCCTGGCCCCAATGCTTGACCGGCCCGATCCCGGCATTCTCGGAGGGACGGGTCGTGCCGCTGCTCTTCTTGGAAAGCCTTTTGAGTCCCAAAATCTCGGGCCATTGGGGCGAACCCCCCTTGGCCATCCTCCCTCACCGAAGCTGAGGGGGGCGGCGAACAGTCGGTTGCCGGGGTCACTTTACCGCGACCGGGATTGGGAGTCGGAGGGCTGGGAGGCTGTGGGGCAGAGGCTTGTTTGGCTTGACGACGTGTCACCACCCCCACCTTGACCTGGGCAGCCCGGAACGCGATGTCATTCCCAATGATGATCCCCCACTCTTGCTGTCCATGCACTATAACATCCACCTTCCCTTCCCATCCCCTGTTCTTGACCCAGACCCGGGCAAGGGGAACAGCTATGTTGGGGGAATTATAGGGTTTTATGGCACAGGTACGCCCTTTTAACAGCTGGCTCTTCTTTACCTTACTCCGAGGTAAAGCAGTTATGTCCGCCCCGGTGTCCCTATACCCCACATGGGAAACATTGTTCACAGAGATGGACTCACAGAATTTGCTCTGGCTCCAACGCAGTTGCTCCGGCGAGGCAATGCGCATCAGGGATGCTTGCGAGATGGCCCCAAGGGAATGCTGTCCTCCGCTGAACAGGGGCTGCGCCGTATCCCCTTCTTCTTCCTCCAGGGATGAGACCGACTGCTGATCCTCCTCGTGTTCCTCTGGTTCGCGGGACTCGGGAGCGAGCATCCTTCCCACCTTGCCCGGGGCTGTTTTGGGGTTGCGGTTCTTTGCAAGGAACTTGGGGCAACTCCTCTTGAGGTGACCCGGTTCTTTACAGTAGAAACAGCCACTGGCGCTGGGGCTCTCCTTGGGCTTGCTTGGGGCTCCCTCACGAGGTTTGGGGTTGCCCTTCTCCGCGCTCCCTCTGGCCCCGCCACGACTGAGGTTGCCCCCTTTTACTCCCTTGGGCTGCCGATACAGCCCCATTTGGTCCGCCAGCTTACCCATCTCCCGACAGTTTGGGGGGTCCCGGTCTCTCACAGCAGTAGCCAAATCCTCTGAGATAGTGGCACAAAATTGTTCCTGGATCAGGAGCTCTCGCACCTCCGCCAAGGTGGTCCTCCCGGTGGCCCCGATCCACGCATCCCAAACTTGCCCCAGATGCGCCATCCAGGAGGCATACGTGTCCCCTGGGGAAGGCTGCCCGTAATGAAATTTACGGTGACAGTGTTCGGCTGTGAGGGCAAAACGCTCCCTCACAGCTTCTTTAAATGCAACATAGTCCAAAGGGGCAGTTTGGGTATGAATGCCCAAGAGATCAGCCAGCTCCCCGCTGACCTGTGTCCTCAAGGCAGACATTCGCAAATTGTCCGGCACCTTCTGCTCCTGGCAGGCAGCTTCGAACAGGGTGAAGAAGATCAACACGTCCTGCCCAGGTTTGTAGGTGGGAAATTGTTTCCGGTCCCATTTAGGGGTCGGAGTGCTCCCACTCTGGGGTGCAGTGGGTCCCCCCCCCTCCGGCGCCCGCGGTCAGCCTTGCTAATTCTAGCTGCATCTGCAGCGCCGCTTGTTGATGCTGGATCATCTCCTGCTGATGTCGCATCACCTCCCTGGTCTGTTGCCAATTCAGTTGGGGGAAGAGGGCGTCCAAGCCTCCCCCTCCTATGGCTCCACCAGCAACCCCTCCATTGAGGTCTTCCTCGCCTCTCCTGAGGCTACTCGTAAAGCTGGGGCTACCCCACTGTTTGGGTTCCTGCCCCGCCAGCAAGGATGAGGGGGCTCCCTCCCCCTCTTGGTGTGTAGTCTTCGGCCGCACCGTCCACTCCATTGTGGAGACCTGGCTCCCCTCTCTTCTTGGGGTCTCTGGACTGCTCCCTAGCTCTAGTTGTTCCTGGCTCAGGCTATTCATTTTACTTTTGCCTGACTACTTTCCAGCAATCCGCTAGCCTGCCCTAGACCCTATTAGTTCCGTCCATTAATTATAGTTTCCAATTGTCCCGTCGTCTGCCACCATGTGAAGGATCAGCACCCGGATCCTTTGCGTGAGTTCGGCGCTTAACGGGTTAACCGGCACTGAGTTGCAGCCCGTACAAGCAAGTGAAACTGCCTTGGAGGTTCGCGTACACAAGAGGAAACTAGAGCCCTTTAAATGACCAAATAAGGCTTTATTTATTTACACAAGATACGGAGCGGAACTAACAGCTTTCTAGGAATACTATAATGTCAACACAACCTGAGGTGACCTCTACGATTGTCAATGAAACAGGCTCCCAGGCTAGCGCATTGGGATTAGTCAGTTACCTTAGACTAAAGACTTTACGCTAGTCAGTTTCAGCCTGGCTCCGGGTCGGCCGATCCGGGGATGAGAACAGCTTACTCCAGCCGCCGCTTGGAGGATGAATCTTGTCCCAAAGCACCCTGTGTTCCCAACAACCCCTTACCGGAAGGGAGAGGGGTTTTCTACCCGGGTTCCCACCCTCCCCACCCTCCAGGTCAGATGGGGGCTTATGCCTGCCCCTTCGTATCAGGTGGGCTTATTCCTGCCCGGGAAGAAGGTGACGTACTGGGTACTTTACAGCTCTTTGAGACTGCCCTGATAGTTTGATGGTTCTTGATGGTCCTTCCTTGGGTTTTGTGGAATTCCACCGAGACTCTCCATTGTTGGGGATGCCGGTCTGTCTGGCTGTTTCCCCTTAGCTCAATCCCCCCTCCTCGCCCCCCTCCCTTGGACGGAGACTGTGTGTGTGTGTGTGTGTGTGTGTGTGTGTGTGTGCATGCATACTCGTGTCAGGCTTTCTCCACACCCTCCCCGTTGGAGAAAGATGGCATTGGGGTCCACCACCCCAATCCCTATCTAACTGTCTCCTACTGAGAAAGCCTGGGACAACCCATCTGCCACGATGTTGTCCTTGCCCTTGATGTGCTCTACTGAAAAATCAAAATCCTGCAGGGCTAAGCTCCACCGCAACAACTTCTGGTTGGATCCCTTCACCCTATCCAGCCAACACAAGGGGGAATGGTCGGTTTGCAACCAGAACCGGCGTCCCCAAAGATAGGGGCGAAGCTTGGTCACTGCCCATACTATCGCCAAGCATTCCTTCTCAACAGTGGCCAAGTTCCGTGTGCTTCTCTCATTTCCCCTAATCTTGTTGTAAAATGCTACCAGAATAAACCTTGTCCCTAGTTTTACCCCACATGGTGTTTGTGGATTGCTCTGCTTGGTTCAGTATCTAAATCCAAGTTACAGAATTAAAGGCGAGTCCCTCAACAGAGATCCAAGTAGGATTGCAGACAGCTGAGGCTGGCAATCTGGTACCTTGAGATCTCTGGGGGTCTTAGTTCCTTTGGAGTAGGAAAGGGTGGGGGTGTGGCAGGCCAGCCAGCCCCCCCTTCCTCCACATGGTGTTAGCGGTGGGATTCGAAGCTGAACCACAGAGTGTGTGCACGTAGGCAAATGAGAGAAATTGGAGAGGCTTTAGTGCATAAGTAGAGAGTTTATTATTTTTTAGAAATGAAGTGTGAGATTGAGCCTTAAGAAAAACGTTCAGATTGCTGGCAGTCTGTGGGAGCATTGAAGGCAAGAAATTTCAACTATGGAGTGAGTTCCAGAACAGCTTATGTGCCCAGCAAGTGAGCAAAAGGCAGCAAGTGTGAGATTGAGCCTCAAAGAAAGCGTTCAGATTGCTGAAAGAGGCTACCCCAGTCTAGGGAAGCCTAGCTCCCAGCAGAGAGCGTTGAAGGCAGGAAATCTCAAAGTGCCAGGGTGTGGCGGAGAAGCAAACTGCCATGCTAGACAACGGGATGGGGTTGTACCAGCAGAAAAGGCAGGGCTAGTTCCCTTTTCCAGGCGTGGAGAGGCCAAGGGGACAAGCAAAAGAAACTACCCATCGAGTACAACAGAGGCTGGGAGTAGCAGTTGCCAGTGAGTAAGCGGAAGAGGATCCTACCCATCCAGTGCAAAAAGCGGGTGAGCAGATGGCGGCTGCGTGATCCCAAAGTTTGGGGGGCTGGAGGAGCCCGGGAAGAGAGGAAGAGGTGGTGTGTGCGCACGTTCGTGTGTTCCAGGAGGAGGGAGAAGACCAGAAAACCTCTCCTAAGAGAATGGTGAGCAAAACGTTGAGTTTTAGAACAGCGTTTGATGAGTGATTTTAGTTGTGCTGTGTGCCCCAGAAAAATTGTCGAGACTTTTGGATTTAGACTGTCCAGTTGCTCTTGGGGGGGGGGCATGGTGAATAGACAGGCTGGGCAGCAGCAAGCGGAGGGGGGCAGACATCAGAAAAAAAAACCCCAGAAAAAGAGACTTTGTCCCTGTGCAGAAGAAAAAGGGAATTTCTCTCCTAGCCAGCGAAGAGAAACAGAAAAAGGAATTTCCCTTCAGGCGTTTTTCTGCTGCCACCTGAAGACAACAGACTGAGAGTAAGTGTTTGTTTGATTAAAGCCAACACATGTTGATGACTTGTTCCTAGAAAAAGGGAGAGAACAGGGATTCAGGTGTAATTGTGTTGTCTTTGTGTTGTCTTGTTGCTGTGCGGGCGATCCCAGTGTACGCAATAAAGAGCTGAAAAGAGCAGAGAGAGAAGGGGATTTCCCTCCTAGCTGGCGGAGAAGCACAGACAAAAAAATTTCCCTTCCAGGTGTCTCCAGTGAGAAGAAAAGAGGACTGAGATTAAGTGTTTGATTGTTGATTAAAGCCAATGAAAACTGTTTAACTGTTGCTGAGAGCAGGGGCAGGTGATCCCAGTGTAAACAACTGAACTATTTGTGTTGTCTTGTATCATGTGCAAAGGTCAATTTGAAATGATGATGATGATGATGATGATGATGATGATGATGATGATGATAATTGCTGCATTTGTTCAAAGGGCCTCAAGGGGGCAGGGAAGAGTTGCCAGAGAATAAATCAGTCAGAGGCGAGGGAACAAAGCAGGCTAAAAAAAATGTTAGAGGCAGCAAGCCCTCTAACGGCTGACGAATTGCCAAGCTGAGCCTCCATGGCTAAGCATTCAATTCTGAGGGAAACAGTCATCCCGTGCAAGTTTGAGTAGTGGGCTAAAAAGAGCCAAGCCCAAGAGGCTAGAAGATTGCCAGGCTGTGTGTTCTAGAAGGTGCCTTTGGGAAAAGGGGGTGGTGAGAAGCCACCGGCGGGCCTTTAGAAACAGAGTAGAGCCTCCATGGCTCAGCATTCAATTCTGAGAGAAACAGTCATCCCATTCAAGTCATTAGGTAAAAAGTGCCAAAAGCAAACCTTTGGGAAAAGGGGGTGTGGTATTCATGTCATTGGGTGCTGGGAAGCCACCAGCGAACCCTTGGGAAAAAGGGGTGATGGTATTCACGTCGTTAAGTACAGGGTGGCAGAAGCAAGCCTGTAAAAGCAAACAAAGGTGAATTGAAGAGTCACATTTCAGTCAGCCATCTGCCCCTACAGGCTGTGTGAAAAACAGCAACCCTGAAAAGTTTTTTTTTTTTTTTAGATAGAGTGCCAGACAGGCAACAAAAAGGTTGAAGTTCTCATTTGAATTGTGATTAATAGTTATTGATTGTGTTTTGCTGTTTTGATGTTTAAAGATTTTAAGAATTAAGATGTTAAAGCTGTGTTAAGACTATAGTTAAAGTGTTTGATGTTTTGATGCTTTTTGTGTTGTTCTGTTTTTGCGTGTGTGTAAAAGTAAAGAAAGGTGCACTACTGGTAGAAGGCTAGCAAAGGCTTTTTCTTTTAAGTTAGTTTAAAATGAAATGAGAGGGTTAACCTCTCAGGTTTTCATTTTTTTTAAAGGGAGCGTGTGGAGAAAAAGAGCCTTTGCGGGTTCATACACACACACACACACACACCCTCATGTGTGAACCGGCTAAAGGCTGGGGGTGGGGTGTGCATAGTTCCTCTAGAAGGGATGGTGCCTAGAAGTCTGGAGGACCCAGGCTGAAGGCTTTCATATGCAGATGTAGTTCAGGCCCAGTAAGCCAGGACTCATGAGTCTCCCTCCCCCTGCCTGGCCAGGTAAAGTTGATCTTGATTGGCTGAGAGGCAGCAGAGTTACAGGGAGGAGGGGAGGGGGGGAAGGTATATTTCCCAAAGCGTGGTCTGTCTTTGTCTGTCTTGGATCGCGTGGCTACCGGCTACCCTGGCTGTTGGGTGATGGCGGCAAGCCAAAGAGAGGCCCAAGCCTTTGGGGGGGGGCATCAGGATCTGACCCGTTAGCTCCTGGTGAAATGAGCTGGATGAGGGCTCTAGTAAAGGCAAGTCTTGTGGGAGTTTTACCCATCTCGGACCTTCGGGTAGGTGTGGTAATCTCCCTCGGGCAGCGAGGCTGTGCTAGATTTAACCCTTGAAGAGAACACCCTCAAGTAACAGGTGTGTGCCTGAGAGATATTAAGGAATCGGGTTTTATTGTTTTGCAGCTTTACTGTGTACTAACGTGTCTTTCTCTTTATTTTGTGTGCTTCACTCATTTCCCCTAATCTTGTTGTAAAATGCTACCAGAATAAACCTTGTCCTAGTTTTACCCCACATGGTGTTTGTGGATTGCTCTGCTTGGTTCAGTATCTAAATCCAAGTTACAGAATTAAAGGCGAGTCCCTCAACAGAGATCCAAGTAGGATTGCGGACAGCTGAGGCTGGCAATCTGGTACCTTGAGATCTCTGGGGGTCTTAGTTCCTTTGAAGTAGGAAAGGGTGGGGGTGTGGCGGGCCAGACAGCCCCCCCCTTCCTCCACAGTTAATAATCCAGTTTTCTGTTCCCACAGTGGCACACATGAACCATGCTGCTTTTATTAGAGGCGACAAAATGCATGCACGCATGCACACGCACGCGCGCGTGCACACGCGCACACACACACGCACACACACACAGAGTTTGCTTTCTTCAGGTCAAAGGTCTGGGTGGGTTCCATATTTGTCCGCACTGGATCCTGGCAATGCTAGATCTTGTCAGTCTGATCCAGTTCCTGTCATCAAAAGATGGAAGGCCAATCCTTCAGGAATGGATCTGTAGGCAACACAAAACCCTTCTTCCAAAAAGATAGGAACGTGGATGTACAAGGCTTTGGTAGGAAAAAACTCCAAAAGATCTCCCTTAGACTTGGGACTGGAAAGTGGAAATTAGGTGGAAATTTCTATTGATTTCCATTTCACTGTTTCTTTTGTCTGCAGCAACACTTACTCTGTCATAAAGAGGGCAGGCACCATTAATCAGGAAATGCATGCTCAGATCACTCCCATAACCATTGACTAATCATAAGTCTGTCACACACCCATCTTGAGAAAAGGCTTCTTCATATGGCAGCCCTGTGGTAGTTAAACTTACAGTTCTACACTCTCCAGTAACTGTAGCTCTCAAGCCCCTGGTAAAAACTGCCCCTCATTTTGACAGTCAGGAGCAAAGAGCCTTGAAATGACAGAAACCAAAGTCAGTTTTCGCCAGACACATTTAAATCTGCATGGGTCTTTTATTTTGTTTTTGTTTTTTTGCATTTTCCACCTAGGTGAAGTGAATTCCAAAATCTTCATTCAAATGGATATTTGATCCAAAAGTGTTTCCCTCTCCCCTCCATACTATATTAAGGCTGCAATCCTGAGCGCACTCACCTGGGAGTAAACTCCATAGAACACAGCGAGGCTTACTTCTGAGTAAACATGCCATTTACATTTATTATATTTTTATTCCATGTTTCTTCCACCTTTCTTTTATTCTACCTCCCCATCCAACATTATCCTCACAACAAACCTGCAAGGTAGGTTAAACTGAGAGTGACTGGTGCTAAGGTTACCCAGTGAACTTCATGGCTGAGTGGGGATTTGAACCCAGGGCTCCTTGCTCCTACTCTGATATTCTAATCCAGGGGTAAGGCAACCTGGTGCCCTCTAGATGTTTTGGACTACAACTCCCATCAGCCCCATACAGCATGACCAATGGTAAGGGATTAAGGGAGTTATAGTCCAAAACATTTGGAGGGCACACAGTTGCCTACCCCTACTCTAATCCTTACACCACACTGGCTTTCTTGGCATTGTGCTGCATGGCTAGAGACAATGGCAGGATTTGCACATAACACTAATTCTGGATTGTCATGATGTGCGAACCCAGCTGTGTTAAAAAAAAAACAAAAAACCTACATGGTTTGTTAATCATGAACAGCCCAGAAAGAGAACCCGGTGGTTTGTTGTGAACTCTGGGCTGTTTAAACCATGGGTTGTCCTTATGTGTGAACCCAGAACCATGGATTGTTCATGGGTTATTTTGCCAGGCTACAGAGGCAGCAGGCTAGAGCAGCAAAAAACAAACAAACCCAGCCCTTCTACATGCCAATACTACAGTGCTGCAAAGGCATTTGGGATACAGGGAGGGAGCAGGAGGAGGAGGGGAAACAAACAGTACAGGGATTAAGAAAACAAACTGTGGTTTGTTCGATTGTCTGCCAGACAAACCCTGGGTATGGCAACAAACCCTGGGTTAAATAAACCCTGGGTTAGCATTATGTGCGAACCAGGTTAATAGCTTGGATCTTTTGCTTCCCATGATGTACATGCAATTATGTTGTTCTACTGTCACTGCTTGCAGTTTTTGAACACAATACAAAAACCTGCAACCTGTTTACCAGAGGCAAAAGTGGGAAGCGTGCATGCTACAGCCACCAATTCCCTTTTCAACTGCCTCTGACTCCTTTGGGGGGGGGGGGACCTGTTCTCTGTCGCTAGCAATTACTATTAATTACTCCAGCATGAAAGCCACTGAATTACAATTTATCAAGAAGTTCAATTCTGACAGCAGATTACCTATGTAAGCCGCCTTGGGTTCCTTGCAGGAAAAAAGGCGGGGTATAAATATAAACAAACAAACAAATAAATTTATCCCACTACAGGAGTTAATAAATAAATAAATAAATAAATAAAATAAAAATAATTAGTTCACCCATTCCAAAATGTTTTTGTTTACATTAAAATTGCTTTGTTAAATTCCAAAATCTATATTACTGTAATACCTTTATTAGGGCAACCAAAAGATCACAAAAATTGTGCAAGCTTTCAAGATCCCTAGCTCTATTCACCAGGCAAGATGTTACAAAACACAGGTTGGCGGGGAGGGGAAAAAATCTGACTTGATGGTGAAGTCAGTGTCTGCATGTTCAGAGTCCTAAGATGGGGGAAGAGAGCCCTGCAGGCATTCAAATTTGGCTCTGCAAGTTTGACTCAAGTGATCCCTGGACCTGCAGCTGCCCCTAGGATTACTGGTAACCAGAAAGGGGATAATTGTTAAGCTCCCCAATTTTGGAAATATTAAATCCAGCTGATACTCAGACGTGTTTTCACTCTGGGTGAAGAAGCACACGGACCCCCTTTACCAGTGGATCGCAGAGAGAACCTAGGCAACCTTTATTCAGGGGTGGGCAACTTGTGACCCTCCACAGCAGAGTTGTCTCCAACCTTGGGTCCCCATATGTTTTTGGCCTACAACTCCCAGCATGCCCCAGCCAGCTATGCTTGCAGAACACTGCTCCAGAGGTTTTGGCCTACAACTCCCAAAAGCCCTAGCCACCTTAGCCAATGGTGAGGGGAGTTGTAGGCCCAAACCTCTGGAGGGCACCATGTTGGGAAAGGCTGGTCTGTACCAAGCTAATGAAACCGTTGGTTTTGACTGCTGGTGTTGCTTCTTAAGGGAATAGTGCCAAGCCCACTTCAACGTTAGGGTGCAGAAAGTCCAGCTTTTCTTGGCTCAGAATTGGGGCTACCTTGTTGCAGTAAAGTAAGAGATGTACATTTTACTGCATTTTTTCTACTCATAATTTTGAGGTGTAAAGAGTACAGAATGGAAAGTGGAAAGGGTGTGTGGCTCAAATCATGAATCTTTGGAACTCTTCAGCTAGATCAAGGGCAGACAACCTGGCTCCCCCCACATGTTTGAGGCTACAATTCCCATAACCCCTGACCATTGGCCATGCTAGCTGGGACCTATGGGAATTGTAGTCCAAAACATCTGAAGGGCACCAGGTTGCCTACGCCTGAAGTATATTTTATAGTACTGTACCAAAGATAGAAAGGAGGATTATTTTTTCTTTGAAAGGATGCTGACAACTTGCACCCAATACCACTTTTTGTGTTGTCATGGAATACTCAGAACCTTACATGAAATGTGAAAGCTCGCATAATCCTACATCCATCTATTTCCCATTCAATAAAACAGGGGTGGGCAACTTGTGGCCCTCCAGATGTTTTGGCCTCCAATTCTCATGATCGTCCCCCATTGGCTGTGCTGGCTAGGGCCGATGGGGAGTTGTGGCCCTCCAAATGTTTTGGCCTACAACTTGTCCATCCCTGCAATAAAACATATATGGTTTGATTCAGACATAGCCATGCTTAAAGTAGTCCCACTGAAATCAATGGCCAGTGTGGTGTAGTGGTTAGAGTGTTGGACTGGGACTTGGGAGACCTGGGTTCTAGTCTCCACTCAGCCATGAAACTCACTGGGTGACTTTGGGCCAGACACTGACTCTCAGCCTAACCTATTTCACAGGGTTGTTGTGAGGATAAAATGGAGAGGAAGAAGATCATGTAGGCCGCCTTGGGTTCCTTGCAGGAAAAAAGGCGGGATACAAATATAATAATTAAATAAATAAACTAGTCAAGGCTGACTTAAGTCTCATTGATTTTAATGGGCCTACTCTCAGCATGACCAAGTCTTCATCCAACCCATAATTTCAGCAACTTTGTATCTCTTGCAGAAAAATATAGCAAATACCGGTAACTAGACCTAAACTATGACAAGCAATTCCTCCTCTAGCCACATAATACTTGTGGGTAAAGTGCCTATTAAACACACCCACACACATATATTTTGTTTAAAATGTATTTTATTCCTCAGTCAAGGATCCATATTGCACACTGGGGATTACAGGGTTCCCCCCCCCCTTTATATACAGTACATACAATTTAAATGAAGTTACCTTAACCGAGCCTCTCACTCCCCTTTTCCTCAAGTCTATATTTTGGGATGGGTGGGGACGGAAGGAGATGAGAAACCCAGTCACTCCTCCTTTCTCCCCGTAGGGTGCAATCCTATGTATGTTTAGACAGAAAAAAGTCCTAAAACTCCTGGCATGCAGGGAGTTGCAGGACTTCTTTTCTGTCTAAACCTGCATAGGATTGCACCATTAGTGTGTTTTCAGTTACTGAGGTTTCTTCCAAAATGGGGATGTTTTTTTTGTTTTGTTTTTTAAAATCAAAAATGATAGGAAATGATGTTTCTTAAGGAAACCCATCCAAAGAGGGTGGAATTGTAGCCACATGTAAACAAATCACGTAAATTGTTCACCAGAAGAAGTTAATGTTTCACCTGTTCCCACTCCTCCATTTCCAATCCCTTTCGAAGGATGAAATAGATTTATGTTTTGGGGTCATTTCCAATGGAAATTCCTTTGCTTTCCAACCTCTTATCACTCTTCTCTGGTTCACATGCAAGAAACTGGAATTAGTAAAAGAAATTCTCAGGTTACCACCACCTTACTTGTACATGCACATTTTCTATTGCTCTTCTTGAAAAATGGGAGACAAGATCCTTTAAATCCAGAAAGTGGGGCTGGCGGTGTGTGTGTGTCCCCTCCCCAGCAAGACACACATTCATTTGGCTTTCCCTCAAGCCTGTTCCAATATAGTAGTAGTAGTAGGCGATCACTCGTGACCGAGTAAGATTGTCTTCCAGGATAAAATTAAAAAATAAAATTATAATAAGAGGAAATTCTAAAAAAAAAATGTGTAGACTCTAGCGATGGGTCCGTAAGGGACCGTGGAGGCCAATTCTAGATCCACACAGCTTCCCACAGTGAGGACACAGGTTGCCAGATGGAAGATGGTCCTGTAAAGGATTCGTTTGACGTGCTTTTCGCTTAGCACGTTTCTCCCTTTCACCTTGCACTCAGGCTTCTTCAAAGTCCATGGAACCTTTGTGAAAGGCCAACCTCCAGTTAGATCGTTCATGGGCTAGAGCTTCCCAGTTTTTGATGTTTATATTGCATTTTTTTAGATTAGCCTTAAGAACATCTTTAAACCTCTTATATTGACCACCGATATTCTGCTTTCCATTCTTGAGTTGGGAATAACTCAATATATGTTCCAGTATATCTCCCTTCCTTGCACAGGTCCAAGTGATTTACATGAAGAGAGAAGCTGATTCTGCCTCACACTGCATAGCCAACTATGCAAGGCAATGCAAAAGCAGAAAAAGAGAAAGAAATGGAAGGGAAGGGGGGAACCATAGGAAACCACCTCTACTTCTATATCACCACCCACCCACAGCAAAGCAACATCCTTTAAAAGATCACCTTCTATAAATCTCCAAACTGATGTTACCTGAGTCTGGAAAAATCTATCATAGATGGCAGTGTGTTTGTTTCTTAGTTTCCCTTAAAAAAGAAACAAACAAACGGATTTCTGGTGTAAAAAGTTGTTCCTGGTTTTTTCCCCTTTTTAATGAAGTATTCTGCTTATTTTTCTTTAGCTCATCCCCCCCACCCCCCACAATCTAAAGAGTGATGCTGGACTTTCCTGCTTCTGCTCAACTTTGAAATCATTTAGAACAGTGTTCTCCAACCTTGGGTCCCCAGATGTTTTTGGCCTACAACTCCCATGCTGGGAGTTGTAGGCCAAAAACATCTGGGGACCCAAGGTTGGAGAACACTGATTTAGAAGCTTTCCTAGGGAGCTATGAATAATAAAATCTGATGCATGTTTACTCAAGAGTAAATTTTATTGTATTCAATGTGTGAGTTTAAGCATTCCTTCAAAGTGTGAGCTTATGCATTGCAGCCTAGGACTGGAATTTTACACTCACTTGGATATAGTGAGTGTAACACTGTGAGATCTACTTGGAAGTAAATATCCATAGGATCCAAGGTGCCTACTGTTTGCTCCTGTAAATTCTTGGAGCTTTCATGGCACAATCAGGTGGGAAATTCTTGTGGCGAAGTTCCTGCTGGTTTCATCTGCCTAAAGCATTATCAATGCCTCCATCATCTTTAAAACAGTACAGTAATACCTTGGATTGCAAGTAACTTGGTTTGAGAGCATTTTGCAAGACAAGCACATTTTTAAATATTTATTCAATTTTTTTTTACTTGATCTACAAGCGACGTCTTGCAATTCAAGTACTGTAGTACGGCTTAAATTAAAAATCTCTGTACAAATTTTTTTGGGGGGATTTCGTTTTGATATAAGAGTGTTTTGGATTACAAGCACGTTTCCGGAACGAATTATGCTCTCAATCCAAGGCATGACTGTATATGAAGAACGAATTGCTTCTTCATATTTTCCCAATTGCTCAACTTTTATTTATTTTGCTTGCTGCTTTTTTAATTTGCCCAGCCTCACCTTCTATCTTGTGATTTTAAGTTATTTGTATTTATTCACAGCATTGCAATAGATTCTGCCAAAAATCTTTCTGAAAGAAACAGCAAGTTCCTAGGGGTGAAAATCTTATCTTTGAAGTCGGTAAAAAGGGTGCTTTCTGGGGGCTGAGATAAGGATTGTATCTCCTGCACAGACTGAGAAAGAATTCCTGTCTAGTTGAGTACTCGTTCAAGGGGTGTGTGAGAGAAATTTTAGGTATTTCACAAAATCCCACTCAAAAAGTGGTACCTATTTTCATAACCATTCATATACTTTTTCTCAATCTGTTAAAAGCACTCAGCTCTGAGCCTTAATTCACAGCACAACCCCATAACAAGTCTGAGAAGTAAGCCCTACGGAGTTCAGTGGGACTTACTTCCAGGTAAGTGTGTATAAGGGTGCAATCCTATGCATGTTCAGACAGAAAAAAGAGTTGTAGGTCTTTTATCTGTCTAAACATGCATAGGATTATGCCCTTAATTAATCTGAGGTACTAGAATTTAATCTGGGATTCCAAGCATACTTTGTAGAAATATATTTCACTGAAGCTAGCAAGTAAATGTGTTTCACATGGATCCTAGTTCTATTAATGATCATTTGGAAAGAAGCCCCATTGGATTTACTCCCAAGTAAATGTGCAGAGGACTGTCTCTTTAAAGATGATTTCACTAATTAAATCTGCAATCCTATACTGCTTTACCTGGAAATAAGTCCCATTGAACATAGTGGAGCTTACGTCTTAAAAACACATGCATGGAACTGAACTGCAGGATACAGGTGATCTCATCAATTTCAGTGAAACTGACCTGCAAGTTAGAGGTTTAGGTCATGCTGCCAGATCAACTGGTGAAAGGGGATTTGCATCTTAATCCTAATTTCATTTACTTGGTAGCCGGTCCGATTCATTTCTATGAAATTTATTTCCAGATAGGTGTGCATGCAGCTCATTCCTAAACATGTTTAACCAAAAGTGTCAGTTACATTTCAGTGGGATTTACTCTGTAGTAAATGTGCCGAGGATAGTGGCTTGAGGATTGCAGCCTCAATTGGCTCATTTTAACCCAAGCAACTCAGTTTAAACAGATTTCTACCAACTGTTTCTTTATAAAATGCACGTGTCTTAACTAAATACATACTACATAAGACATAAGTAGAACCCAAGGACAGAAAGTGCCATAGTGCTGCAGAGACAATGTCGGTGAGGCTTCAATCATTTTTTAAACATTTCTTGCATCTCCATAAGGAAAAGGTGTTTGCACACATGACACTAAAAAAAGTGCAGTTTTAATGCATTCTTATGCATTTCTGAGCTCTGTAATGCAATTGTGAAACCTCTACTGCAGTGTTCTCCAACCTTGGGTCCCCAGTTTTTGGCCTACAACTCCCAGCATGCCCCAGCCAGCATAGCTGGGAGTTGTAGGCCAAAAACATCTGGGGACCCAAGGTTGGAGAACACTGCTCTACTGGCTAGAACGCGCAGCTGATTTGAAAAGGTATATTTCACAGTCTATCTCATATTAACATCATTCACCCATGTGCACAGGGGTGGGGAGAGGCTCCCAGGGGCTCTCCAGATTGTACTGCAAAGAATGTCCAGAATTTGTCCAACCCCCATTATGCATCTTTCTCCCAAACATTAAATAGTTTTGCATTTGTAGAAAAACCACTGAGGGTCACTCCTGCCACTGGACAGATCAACCCAGCTGGAGCAGCTGAAAGATTGTGGGTACCCTTAAAGAAGGCAAGGAAATTGACAACTGATTCCCCCCTCCCTTGGGGAAGGTGGCACTATTTGGATATGATCACCGCTGGCACCACAATGTCCTGAAAACCAGGCCAGACATTACTTCCTACTCTAGTGGTAGAGCAAGGAGATGCATCTTTAGCAGCTCATCCATTCACAGGAACAAGATAATGCCCTTCTGCCACATAATCTAACATTTAACAGACACATTTAAAAGGATCACTCTTCACGTTAAAATGGGGTGCTTCCCATATCATATTCAAAATAGCAAAGGAGTTGAGTGGAGGGTGATTTTAAAAGAGTAAAAGTAAAATAACATTGGAGACGCAGCGTGTTTTCATACCCAACTTTAAAAGCACCTTTCAATATTTCTTGCACACGTGTGAATGTAATGTAGGTTAGAAAGCAAGAGCATCATTTAAAAAAAAATTTTTTTAAATCAAGCGCACAGGACAGCGAAGGTAGGGTTTACAGTATATTCACATTACAGCTGCAGGAAGGACAAAAGGCACATTTAGTGTCACGTGTGAAAATACTCCTAAGGGCACACTGAACATTTGTGAGTGCAACCTAAACTGGTATGTGGCAGTAGCACAAGCTTACACAAATCCAGCAGCTTCTCATACAGGAAGCAGCTCCAGAGCTCTGCTACCTGAAAAGGTTGCCCCCATTTATTTCAATGGAGGAAGCAGGTCTTTGTGAAATCTGTGTTATGCCCAGACAGATCGGCTCCCTCCATAGAAATGAATGGGGCAAACCATGTACACACATCTGCTCCATGTGAAGACCAGAGCATATGTGCGCTCTGTATTTAGGAAGCTACAGTCCTGCTCTGCTGCAAATCAATTGTTTTGGCACCGATTGATGAAGAAGCAGGATTGCGCTCCTGTAGCATGCTCAGAGAGAAGCAAGTCCCTAGATTGAATGCAACTTACTCCACTATTAAGTGTGCAGCTAGTCTCTGAAGTTCCACCTACGGTAGCTATTGATACCTTCCTGAAATATGCTTAATATTAATTCAGTGAAGATATATGCACACAATCTGTGTAAATATGCATTTGTCCTTGCATACACACATACATATACCAAGGTGTTTTATACACATGTGCTCATAATATATATGTATTCACGTGACATACATATGCTCTTTTCTACATGTGCAAACGTGTGTGTGCGTGCGCGCGCGTGTGGGGGGGGAATGAATACCAGTACGCCATGCCTACATGCCTTGCGAAAGGAACACGTGTATGCAAACTTGCATGTACATTTTAAAGAACAATGAAGCAGAAGCTTATGTATAAGCGTTTATGTACATTATATTCAGACAAAAGACATGGGGCCCAATCCACCAGGATCCCTATGGAAGTGACTGGGAGGTGCGCAGCAGCACGATTGCGCTCTTAACACAGCTCCCATTCATTTCAAACGAACTTGTGCAAGAGAACATCCTGGTGGATCTTGCCCATGTGTTTCACAAGCTGGGTCAATGGGCTGGAGAAGAGAGGTTATTATTCTCTCCTTAATACTATATAAAGATTTCCCCTAATTGCCACTTCTTCTTTGCAGACCCCCCTGCCCCCCCCCACAAATGAAATCTTTTATTTCCTGCTTTTGTTATCGATGTGTTAATAGATAAGAGTATTAACTTATTTTATATAAAGGAAGGGGAGGGGCATTGTGTTTAGGCCCTGATCCAGAGTACCAGGAAAGCAGCAGAAGGCGGCTGTACACACACGCACACTGCAGTGCCTTCAGATACATGACACAATCTTGGGGTGCATAGAGATCTCCTATGGGGTAAGAGGCACGCATTATTCCCATTTCTGGGTACAGGCTCACCCACACTAGCATCTCTACTCGGCAGGCTTCTCCCACGCACGTATATGAGCCGTAGAGACCTGTTTCTGAATACACAGACTGCATTCACTGGGTCGTGCTGCCGAGAATGAGATTTGAAGCTTTTTTTCTTCTTCATTTTAACAAAGTCTTTATATCTCAGGCTTCATTTTAAATATTCTCCCCCCCGCAAACCCTTTACTTTCTTATTCTCTCCTTACTGTGGCTCATGTTTGCAAAGCCCACAATGAAGTTAAAGGTAGAAATTTAAAGAGTGGGGGGGGGGGGAGAAGATGTGTCAATATTTGGCCTCCCATCAAATTCCACATTCCTTTGAAAATAATTGTCCGTGTGCAGTTAACAAAAGCCGCACACTGCTTTGCAAACATCAGGAACCCACCCCCCTTTCTTTTAAGCAAAGCTGGACTCATATTTTGAACAGAAAAGCGACAGGACAGGGCTGAGGGGATGTGTGGGTTCAGTTTGTTTTTTTTAAAGAGAAGACAACTGCAAAATGTCATCCCCCCATATTCTCCCTGCTGTCCCTTTAACCAAGCCACCAGAACACATCCCCAAAAGGCCAGGCCGTACAGTCTTTAAATAAAAAAACAACACACACCCTTTTTTGTCTTTTCATCCCAATGTACTTTAGCAAACCAAGGCATGTTCTAGGAGACAAATGTTCAAAACCAATTGCCAAAAGGGGGAGTTTACGGCAGAAGAACATCAATTTATCCCTCTACACACAAAACACCCCAAGTTATGCAATGCTCCCATAAATAATCTGGTTTTACCTTTTGTGGTTGTTTGTTGCTTTTTAAAGATTTTGGGGGCAATTATTCAATGGGAAACTCTCCTGCATAATCAAAATGAACAGGAACCGCACAAGATCCCTGCAGTGCCCCCAAAATTGTTAAAATAAAGCAATGAATACACTATTTTTTCTTTGTAAAAAGAAATGTTCTTTCAGGGGAAGCTATCCCTCCTCTCGCTGATAATTATTTTTGACAACAAAACATCTCCCTTTCAACAAAAATGCAAGTTGGTAAGGAGGGAAAAAAAAACACCAAAGATAACTGTCCTAAGCAGGTTTACTCAGAAGGAATTTCCACAGAGCCAATACCTCTTACTCCCAAGTAAGTAAGCATAAGACTGCAATCTACTGGAAGACAGAATATTTTGGCTGGAAAATCATTTGAATATTTAAACATGTTTAATCAAGAAGGGAGTATCAGCGATTGCCATGTGGAGTTATTTTCATGTAACTGCATTCAGGATTGCAACCTTAAACACTTGTCTTTTAAAACCTATGTTTCTTGATATATTCCAAGTTCAGTTTGCTTCACAGTGACACTTCCAAATCAATTTGTGAAGTTTAAGGTGCCAGAATTTCCCTCTAGTTGAAATCTGGGGTTTTAATCCATTCTTAATTTCTTTTTCCCACCTGGATAAGATTTTGTCCCCCTTGTTAGGGGGAAGAAAATGTTGTTTTAATAAAAGATAAATGGGAACAAAGACTGGCATCTCATTCCTAAAACCGTCACTTGGGAGTAAAGTCACTCGATATGGAGCTTACTTTCAGATAAAAGATGTTTAGACCTTGGGGTTTAAATCCCAATCATTCCACCCAGTTAAAGATGCTTTGCACTTTTAAAGAAAAAATTCTGTCAACAACCTCGATTGATTGTGCAGCAACTCCAGGCCTACTCAGAAGTAACTGAGTTCTGGCTTGTGCCAGGTTTTGAAACTGTGTGTGTGTTTATAAGAAATATAGAGGTTGACTTGCATATATGTATTTTCTCCCCCTTGGGGTTGAAGATTTGGTTTGGGTTTGATTTCAGAGAGGCAGGGAAACCTTTGAAGACAAAGGGGAAAATCACACTAGGAAAAATAAAGGAAAGAAGAGTTGTTTGTTTGGGGGAGGGGATATTGTTTCCTCTGGCAAGAGAAAAAGACTCCCTCTTTTTTTGCATTCCGCTTTAGAGATCAAATTATCCATCTGTGTTCCATTGAAAATTTGCCCCTGGATCCAATTTATTTTTTTCCAGTAATTTTTTAAATAAACAGAATGTTACCTTAGGCTACTTACGTCAGGGTTCTATTAACCACCAAACAGCCCCCTTAAAAAAAAAATGCAACAGTTTCAAATAACCCTTTTCTTTCTTTCTTTCTTTTTTTTTATTTTTTTTTTTTTGAGTGCAAGCAAGATCAGGAATTTTTCAAAGGGGTGGCCCTCCCCTCTCCCTCCGGTAGACATATCATTACATTAGTTTAAAAATAACTTTTGGCACGATTTTTCCTTAATTTGGGCAAAGAAGGATTTCTATTCTGCACATTTCTTTCTTTCAAAGTTCTGCTGTTCGGGATAAAATAGTCACTTTTGTCTTGCTTTAGTTTTAATCAGGAAGTGGATGGAAGGGGGGGAGGGGAGTAATGCTTTGATGAGTTTAATGTGCAGTGGTTGAAAGGCCATTCCATTTCTCTTCCAAATTAAGGAAGAAAGGTGGGGGAGGGGGAGGGAGTATGCTTTTAACTTGGCGAACAGGGAGGGGGAGAAGAGAAGGGTCTTTCATTTGGGAGGGGGAGGGGAGACTTGCTTGAAACTTTCTCATTCCCTACCACCACCACCATCCCACAACTCTTCCAAATTTCTCTGCATGGAACAAACCATTCCATGTTAAAAAGAGAGGGGAGACCAGATCTGCCCCAAACTGCCTTTGTCTTTATTCTTATTCGCCGTCTCCCTCTCCCCATAGTACAAATGTTATAAAGTATTTCTTTTCCTACCATTTTCTTTTTAAAACCCTACACTGGAGTTTATTTTCCAGTCCCTTTTACACTCTCTCACCACCAGTATTTGAAAGTTGTTTTCTTTAAAAAAAAAAAAAAAAACAACAACGCTATTTTGGCTCCCTCCATATTTGAGGCCTGCTGTCAAGCCAGATTCAAATTTCAACACTGCAAGAAGTTGTGGGATCTTGGAAGAACATGAAAAATGAGAGGGCTCTTTTAAAGGGGGGGGGGGGAGGCTTTCTTTAAAGTAAAGGAATGCTAGAAATTTCATTTGAAGGGGTTCTTGAGGGCTTAAAAAAAACATTTAGGCTGCAACCCTATAACCCACTTACCTGGGAGTAAGTCCTATTGAACTTAGTGGGGCTTACTTCTGAGTAGCCGTATATTGGATTATACTGTTACTCTAAAAATCAGCCCCATTTATTTCAGTGGAACTTACTTCCAGGCAAGCGTGTTTAAAGCTCACAAGCTATCATCAGCAAATTTACTTGGAATTAAAGGCCACTGAAACCATAAACTGACTTCCGAGTAAATATATTTACGACTGCAATGCCAGATTTGCTTTCTTGACTGCCTATTCTATTCGTCTCCCCCCCCCCCTCACTCCGCCGCCGCCGCCGCCGCCATCAGGACAACCTGTTGCACGTAAATCAGCTTAAATCCTCCATTTAGAAGTCCTCTAAACTGTATCCCCGGAATTTCAGGCTGGGGGGCACGGGGACGGCATTGCCCCCCAGCTGCCAGGTCCAAAGCGGGTGCGTTTTGGAGAGGGCGCACGAGTCTTTTACGCACAGAGAAGACGCCGGACACAGATCCCCGTCGGAACCAACGACCAAGGCCGGCGTACAGGGGAAGGTGCCCATCAGAGTAAACGGATTCCTGATAGGAGCCGGGCTGGTGTTGAGCAAGCGTTTACAAGGCGGGGTGGCCCCCTTTTTGGTCGTCTTCCTCGGAATCTTTGGGGGTCTCCCCCTGGCCTGCCTTTCCTGCTCGACGCGTCTGGGTTTGGCGTTCCTTTCCAAGTCGCTGCCGCTTTCCAAAGGCTTGTTGGCCAGGCTGAGGAGGCCGGCTTTGGAAGTGGAGCAGCTCCCTTTGGCCTGCTCGGCCCTGCGCAAACCTTTCCCGTCCACATTGAAGCCTTTGGCGTAGCACCACAGCTTGGACTGCCTGATAAGCCTGTCGAATTGAGCCTCTCTTCCCGACCCTTCTTGGGAGCCCTGCTGGAGCGCTGCTTCCTCAGCCTTGTCCGGCTCGTCAACGTGAAGGTCCTCCCTGGAGCTCAAGGAGTCGGCGTCCTTGGAGAAGTCTTCACGCTCCTGGACGCACGGCTCCGAAGCTTCCCTAAAGCCACCGTTCTTTGGCTGTGGGCCCTCGCTGGGGCTGCTGGGACGAGCAGGAGAGACGGGAGAGCGCCTCGCCTCCTGCTTTACGCGGGGCTCCGGTTCCTCACGCGGGGGCTCCTTTGGCGCACTGGTAGGAGCCGGCTTAAAACTTTCCAAAGTGGAGGCGCGCAGCGTCCTGGCCCAAAAGAGTAGGTTCGGGTCGGGGCGCAAGGCTTTGGCCACCCCTGGGAGGGCTTGGGAAGGGGCAGGTTGAGGTGGGATACGGGGAAGGGCCGCCTGCCTGTAGCGGGTGCTTTGCACCGAGTCCCCGCTACACAGGGAACTGCTTTCCGAGCCGGAGGAGCTGCCCTCTTCGCTGCTGCAGGACGAGTCATCCTCGTCGTCCTCGTCGTCTTCATCTTCCGAGGAGTCGCTGGAGCTTGCTAGGCTGGAGGCGCCGCTGGAGTCCGAGTCGCTGGAGTAGCCGGCTGACGTGCCTTGCCTCTTGGAGCCCGCGAAAGCTGCCGAGCGACCTTTCTTGCTTAGGCATCCGCAAGTGGAGCGCTTGGCGCGCCCGGCATCTGGCTCGCTAGGCGGTTGGCCGGTTCCGTGCGCTCTGACGGCCGAGTGTAGGAGTTGCAAGTCGCCGGGGTAAGCGCTCAGCACGCCGGCCAGGAACTGCCCTCTGCCGCTCCGGTTGTAGCTTTTGGGGGGCGGCGCGGCTTTCTCGTATCCTCTGCTGAACGGACCCGCCAAGAGCGCGTCGCGCTTGGCGCATCCGGTACCTACGTTAGCACGGAAGGTGCTGTCGGATGCGCCGTACGCGGGGAGTAACCGGGGCCGATTGAACAGGTCCCCGGGCTCTCTTCTCTTGCTTTTCCTCTTCCTCTTCCTCCTCCTGGGAGCCAGGGCCTTGCAGGAGGTGCAGAGGGCCTCCAGGTCCGTCTTGGAGATGAGCGAACACTTGACGGCGCGCATCGGCACGGACTGGATGGCTTTGAGGGTGCGCAGCTCCTTCAGGTCGCATCGGCGGCTCTGGATCTTGAGGCTCTCCATTTTTTTGCTCACCGTGGCGCGGGGGATGTCCTTAAACAGGTCGCTGAAGACCTGGGTCAAAGCGAACATCCGTGTGCCGTTAATCTGCAGGTAACCCAAACTGATGCCGTCGATTTCCTGGTAACCAGCTTGGAAATCTCCATTGTAATCCATGGTGGATGCGGCGGCGGCTGGAACCATCCCGCAGGTCAGAAACATGTTTGTTTGTCTGTTTATTTGAAAAGGGGCCCTTCGCGGCCACCAGCGGGGAAGCTAGAAAGAGGGGTTCTTCTCTCGACCCCTCCCCCTCCCCATCTCCCACCTACCCCCCCAAATCAACCCCTCGTCGTTGAGTGATGAATTTTCCTTTCAAACGCATCTCTTGAGGATCCGGAGCCGCCGCCTTCTTTTTCTTCCCCGACGCTTTTTTTCTTTCTCCCCTCTCTAAAAATCCAGAGAGGATGCCAAAGGAGAAAAATGCTGCCTTGTCCTAGTCATTTCTCCTCCTCCTGATACCTTTTGCTCCTAGAAGCAAACCTTTCCCCTGGGGGGGCGGGGGAGGGACAAGGAATTATCCCCCCTCCTTGTGTCTCTTTTTAAAGCTCCCGTTCTGCATTTGCAACTAGGTCTTTCAAAACCAAGCAGGTTACAGGCGAAGAAAAAGGAAAAAACTAAAACAGTAGCACCCCCCCAAAAAAATGTGGGAAAAGAGGGCTTTTAATCACCTAAGTAAGGCGCACACCAAAATCCGTGTCATGTCCACCTTTTTTTCCCTTTGCTTCTTTCTTCAAGACAGACTTGAAGTACAGTATATTATAGGAAACACCCCACGAAATAATTTTCTCCAGAGTGCGAGCTGATTGGGTACTTTAACCTGGTGATGTCACAAAACCCCCAACATTTAACACACACCCCCATGTAAAACCCTCATATAAAAAAACCCCTTTCATTTAAGAGTCAATCTGACACCATCCAAAGCTGCAGAGGAGTTTCATATACATGTGCATGTTCAAAGAAAGGCAAATGTGAGAACATTTTATGTATGTGAACATGTGTGTCCATCCGTCCATCCATCCACTTGTCTTCCTGAAGCAGGATTCTTGCAATCTTGTTTTTAAAGTACTGTACAGGAAAAAATATATCTGCAATATCAAATATTTTTATAGACTACGTTTTAATGCCCTTTCTCAGTATTTGTCCATGTATTGCATTTGAAGTTTACACACACGCACACGCACACACACACGCACCCCTGCCAAATCTCTCGATAGGATTATGTATGTAGTTTTGAAAAGCTGTTTTGTTGATAGGGAGTAAAGGATTATTTTCTTTAATATCAGTCTTTGGGAATGATTTTTTGGAGAGTGGCGGGTGGGTAAATGGCCTTTAGAATTCTACCAAAACGCCACTGGGCTTAAGAATGACACTCATTCATCTTTTCATACATAAAAGGCTCGCTTTTTTTTTAAAAAAAAAACACCAGTTAATTTTGTTTTTGCTCTCCAATAATTACAGCCTACATAATATAGTAATTATTATTTCAGGGTGGTTTGGGGGGGGGGGTTGGATTACTGTTTTTCCACCAGTATTTATCCCTTAGTAGCTTAAGTATATATTTTATTCCTTTCACTGACCTTCTGCATTATTTTGCTTTTCAATTATATTTTCTTATGGGTTCTTTCTCTCTCTCTCTCTCTCTCTTTTTAAAAGAAGAATTATTGTAGTTCCAACTGTTTTGTTATCTACTTAGGCTGCGATCCGGCACAGCACATTGACCTGGGAGTAAGCCCCATTGAACACAGTGAGACTTTTTCTGGAGTAAGCATCCATAGGATTGCGTTGTTATATTAAAAACATACGTATACGGCACGACATGTGCCAGTCCCATTTGGAATGACAGGGAGCTGCACAGGGCCACAGTTTGTGGATCCCGTTGATTTTGTCAAATGTATGGGTTCATTTTCCAGCTCTGTTACCACAGCACCCAAAGCAATGTGAAAGAAATTTACAAATAAAAATATCCAGAGTTAGAATCAATTCATCTTAAATGTGAGTAAGAAAGCTATATGATTTCTCTTTTTCTGTAGAATTGTAGCATTTCATTCCCCCCCCTACATGTTTAAACTGCCATTTTTAAAAATGAAAATGAAAATATATGATGGGGTACAAAGGACACCTTCATACTTCTGATTCCAACACTGGCCAATTAATGTCAAATTTGACTTTTTCCCCCATACGTTGCTCTATGTTCTGCCAAATGTCAACTTCTCCATAGATGCAATGGCCTCTCACATTTTCATTCATTCATCTGGATTAGACATCTTAGGTGATTTCCT
The DNA here is from genome assembly GCA_021292165.1 of Shinisaurus crocodilurus. Lineage (NCBI taxonomy): Eukaryota > Metazoa > Chordata > Lepidosauria > Squamata > Shinisauridae > Shinisaurus > Shinisaurus crocodilurus. Next base: position 272,150,010 of record CM037877.1, on the reverse strand, counting down.
GTATTTGGCTAGTAATTTTTTTTGCTGCTGTAAAAAGATTTGCAGACAAAAGCCCTTGCCCTGGGTGTCAGCTTCATCCTTTAAACATGCAAGCCGAAGGAAGTTTTGGTCCTGTACCTCTTATAAATATTCCATAAAATCTCTTTCTAATTCATTTTTTTAATTTCGAGACAGGAACTTTCTCACCAGACCTGTAAACGTTTAGCATTGTCTATGAATGCTCCCAGCTTTGATATGTATATGTCTTATAAATCCTGTTCAATCTGTAAGGTGTTGAGTACCATTGATACACAAGTTTTGCATATGATTCCCATTTGCCTCTGTTAAGCCTGCATGTTGTTGGAGTTAACTGAGATCAAAGAATCATAGCTCAGTCCTAATTTTGGCTGCAATCCTATGAACCTTCATTGAGTTCAGTGGGATTTACTTCTGAGCAGACATGTATAGGATTGCTCTGCTAATAATCTTGGAGGTAAATTTCATGGATTTCATTGGAACTTACTGTCAAGTAAACCTGTTTAGGAGGATCAGAGTGTCAACATTGTTGGGACTTTTAAAGCAACTGTTTGGTCCAATGGGGGCAAATGGATGGATGGATACAATAATACCTATCAAGCAAACGTAATTGGAGTGCAGGAATAGATTTCGAGGTGTGTATGTGGTGTACCAAGTGCGGAGAAGCCTGCCGTGCCAAGAACAATGCACCGTATCCCAAATGTCTATAGCACATGGTTAAGCCCGTGGGTTGTTCCATACACGCCCCTTTGTGGAAATTGGTGTTAAACTAGCTTGCACACTAGTTGCTGTGTGCTCTTGGACACAGAAGTAGGCATGATGATGTAACCCTCTGCTTCTCCAGGAGTTCTCTGGATTGAAGCCATAGGACCCAATCCAATCGAGCCAAACATGCATGAGCCCATTTTTACCTGTTTATCTTGAAGTTAGCCTGCCAATTTGGGGGAATGTGTAGGATGGAAAAGGCAGGGGAGGATCCCTTTTGCTGTGGTTATATCTTCCCCATCCAATAACCCCTCCCTCCCCTTTTAGACATTTTATTCTTTCATTTAATTCCTTCTTTGGTAAAGCATACTCTGGGGAAAATGTTTTTTCTTATTTCTTTTTAGAATAGGTATGTATTGCTCAGAGAGAGAGAGAGAGAGAGTGCAAAGTCGTTGCAGAAGTTAATCTTAATATCACTGATTTTGCTTCTATGCTAACGTAGGTCAAGGCATACTTGAGCAGGAAGTTCTCCTGCACAAGGCCCATTCATTACAACGGCATTTGCACAGGAGAACCTCCTGCTGGATTGTGTCTTTTCCATTCCTGATATGGTAAAAACACGCTCGGAGAAAAGGTGGAACCTTTAAAACATTTTAATTTGTAGGATTGTCTTTAGGTGTAAGAAAACAGATTTTGCAGAGATGCACATACGGTACCTCATTGCTTTTGCCACTCTGATGTCCGTAGATCTGTTGACATCTTTGAAAGGAGAGGGGCTGACTTTCACTGCCTGTTTCTGCAAGTCATGATCATCCAACTACTCTTTCTTCAATAGTTTTATTCACATAAGTATCCTGCTTCCACAGTTTAACACCTCTCTTGCGCTGATGTTATCCATGTGGTTGTTTTTGTTATATATATATATATATATATATATATGTTTCCCCTCATGACGATTTGATTTGGGGACTTAATGTCCCAAGACTTTATCCTAATACATGTTTTGTCATGGTCCAAAACTAAAAATAAACCATGAAGGCGAAACAAAATTATGTACCTGTCCCTAACCTTCAGAATAAAGTGGGCTCTGTAATAACGTTTTAAATACATCATAATAATATGCATTATTATCTTTTAATTTTTTTGTAAAGTAGATAGCAATTGCATTCTTTCATTCCCCCCCCCCCAACAAAAAAATAACAACCCCAACCACCCCAAACTGAAAATCTATTAAAATTTGTCACCATGTAGCCTGACCTTCCTTGGATATTATTTTTTTTTACTGAGCTCACTTAAAGGTGTGATCCTAACAGTGTGATCCTATGCATGTCTACTCAGAAGTAAATCTCACTGAGTTCAATGGAGCTTACTCCAGTTAAGTGTGTATAAGATTGCAGCCTAAGTGTGCTTGCTTGGAGGAATTCCATTTGAGTGAGTGAGACTTAACTTCTAAGCCATTGTGGGTTGGGACTAGGAACACAGTGTTTAAAGTTTTAAAGCTCAGGTAAGACAATGTGAAGATTATGCCAAATCACTGGAGTAGTTTTTGATAGATGACAACTTTATGAGTAGTGTAAAAAAGAAAGAGAGAGAAATTTGAAGTGAGGAGCACACGGTCTGATTTGCATGTATCTCTCATCAATTACGTCAGTGACCCAAAACCTCCTCCAATTGATGTTTCTCTATTGGGTTTAAAAAAAAAAAAAAAAAAAACAGAAATCAATGGGAGACGCCTTTATGCTCTTAACAAAGCTGAAGAATTCGAAAAGCTTTAATTGCCTAAGAAAATTACCATGTTCCACACACACACCCAAAATAAAAATCCACTACCAATCTGCTCCCACAACTGAAACGTGTGGGTTTGACTATTTCACCCATTTTAGTTCTACTTGTTGCAGCGATAGCAGTTTAAATGAAGATCCCCCTCTTTTTTTTTTCTTTTGCAGCCATTTCCATACAGAAACTAGGGGAGGGGGTTGTTGTCCCTTTTTGCAGATGTGAAGAGAGGATTGCTGGTGAGTTTTGTTTCCAGGGAAAGCTCAGCTTGCCTTGCAGGCAGCTCAGTTTGTGAGTGAGTTAAACGGGTGCTTTGGAGGGATGCTGGTTTGCTTTCTGTGGGCACGGTCCCCTGGGAAGATCTCCTGCACAAGCCAGGCCGAAATGTGTGTACTTGCAGAGCTCCTGTTCATTTCACTTTGGCTCGCACGCACGGGAGATCTTCCTGAGGGACTGCGCTCACTGCCTTCCACAAGATTGGCTTGCTTTTACTACAAGAAAGCAAACAATGACACCCCCCCCCAAAAAAAATTGTCCTTAAATTTGTATTTCAAAAGTGGGCAGATCAGAAATTCATCCGTGTAGCTCTCCTGATGGTGTGCATTTTCAAATGCAAACAGTGCATATTTCTGCACCATCTGTGCTTTACATAAAATTACATATCTTACCCCACGAGTCAATTCAGCACATTGAGCCAAAAATCAGTTTCAACTTGCTTAGTCAGTAGGGTTTAATTCAGCCATGACTTGATTTGGGGGTGTCAGAATGGGCATCCCCAAATCAAGTGTATTGATTTGGGCACCAATACTCGACTCAACAGTCTACTTTATGTGTAGCCAGTGAAATTTATTTATTTATTTATTTATTTATTATATTTATACCCCGCCTTTTTTCCTGCAAGGAACCCAAGGCGGCTTACATAATCCTCCTCCTCTCCATTTTATCCTCACAACAACCCTGTGAGGTAGGTTAGGCCGAGAGTCAGTGACTGGCCCAAAGTCACCCAGTGAGTTTCATGGCCGAGCGGGGACTAGAACCTGGATCTCCCGAGTCCCAGTCCAACACTCTCACCACTACGCCACACTGGCTGCTCCCCACAAAGGCTCAAACTGGGCATGATGGAGGCAGATCTGTGTGTTCAAATCCAAATCTGTTTCAATAACATAGAAAGTAGGGACATTAAACTGCAAAAAGGAAGTACAACAGGGGTGGGTTAAATCTTTCCCATCCTGGGGCTGACCTCCCTGTAATCTGGCACTCAGAGTCCATAGCTGTGCCGGTCCGGTACTAGAAGCCCAGCTGGGCAGATGCGATGCACTGCAGGTAGGTGAACTGGGGGATGATTGGGGCCCAATTCACACATTGTTTTTTCTTTCTTTTTTTTAGGTCTCCGTGTAAGATACTTCAAATGTACCCTTGCAGATGTAAAGTGGGAGAGCATGACAGACGTGTATGTATGGGTCTACTTGACAGGGAATTGCGATCTGCTGCATCCCCCTGTTGAGTGCACCCTTTTGCCAAACCCAGGTTTTTTCCTGCAATGTAGGAAGTGGCCATTAATTGCCATAGGAGATGTTACTCTCTGCTGTCATCTTTTTCAGTGTTAATCCAAATCTACCCCAGGAGATTGTCATCCCTTTATATTGCCTGTCACCCAGGTAAGCTTAAAAAAATAATAATTCCCAAGGCTGTTAAGGAGTTTCAGGGGATTTCACAGGGTTGGTTGACAATCCTAGGGACGTGGTTACAAGCAAAACTTGAATTTGTCAAAGTTCTCCGAATTCCACCTCAAAACTCATTCCATCTTGCGTCCGTCTCAAATTATTATCTTTGGTTTGGGGGGGCAGGGTTGCATAAACATTCGTATTTTCGTTATATTTCCCCAAATGTATGCATCAGTTGTGTGCATCTTTGAAATGTACACGTTCTTCTCCCGTTGTGAGCATTTTTCAAAATTACGCATTTTTTCATGTGCATTTTTAAAATGCATGCGTGCTGTTGAACGCATTTTCTTTGGTCTGCAAATCACATTGCACTCTCGGAAATGTACAGACTTTGACCACAGATTGCATTTGAGTCTGTCTTCAGTCTGGGAGGTGCAAACTGGATATACAACCTGATCAAAAGCAAACTGAAAAGAATTGTGCATACATCCCCAAGCCAATTCTCACATCTCTGCAAGTGACCTTAAGAACAAACTTTAGCCCCTTCTGTGGCACTTGTGAATGGCCAAAGTCCACATGGAAGGGACTGATTCTCACTTTGATTTGAGGCAAGCCTGATAGCTGGATTTACGACTATGTTTAAACATTGACCCACTATTTTAGTCACCTGTGGATGGAAACAATCCTGAGCAAGCGTATTAGGACAATGACTGCAAATGAAGCATCGTCCCTGTTAATTACTTTCCCTAATAAAGAGAGCCAAACAATACATCTTGTGTGCTTATTCCAGCTGTACAGTGTTTTGTATGGAAACAGCTGGCTCATGTATGTTTGCAACAATATAAAAGCCATTCGTTTGCTGTTGTGTTGCATATTACTCTGTGTTCCAAAATTTTTCTAACACTGACCACTTACTATTTCAATGCATTTATTGAATGCAATCTGTCGTGCACCTCTCACATGCAAATGTTTAGGATAAATAATCCACAAGAATCCCAGTAAGATGAAAAGAGCACAAGCTGTCTCCTTAAGGTGGATCTTCTTAACCATGTCATCTAAAGATTTGTTTGAATTGTGAAAGTCTCACTTCATTGGGTGATGTTCAGGCCTTGGTGTGATTTAAAAGGGAGGGAGTTCTACAGCGGAGTTTAGAAGCGTTGTTCACCCTTTCAGCAGCCTTGACATTTACACACACACAGTAATACTTAGAATTTATATAGCACTTTCCGGATGTTTCATGTACTGTACATTATTTCAATAATCCTTACAACTACCTTGTGATGCAGGATGGGCAGAAGATGGACATGGATCTACTGGCAGATCTCTTGAGTGATTTGCCGTAGATCCACAAAGATTTCTGACTTTGGATTTTGGAAGATGTGGGTAAAAATGCTTCTTGAGCTGTGCAATGTTCAGACCTCCTAGTGTCCATTCCCTTGATCTGTAAAATGGGTGTAATACTGATTTCAGTTTGCAGGGTTCTTGTGAGGATGAACAAAATCTAGACCAGTGTTCTCCAGTCTTGGGTCCCCAGATGTTTTTGGCCTACAACTCCCAGCATGCCCCAGCCAGCTACGTTTGCTTTTACTGCTACACTGGCTGGGGCATGCTGGGAGTTGTAGGCCAAAAACATCTGGGGACCCAAGGTTGGAGAACACTGATCGAGACCGTAAAGTATGTTGAAATCAGTGAGATGTAGGTTTTGTGATAGACAAACTCGGGTTCTCCCGTGGATTCCACTTGTGTGGGTGGGACTGTGGCACATGTACACCACTGCTTCCTTCTTGGTCTCTCCACCTACAGCAGATCGCTCCCAATTTGCAGACATGTCTCCTTGAAGCCCTCCCTGCATGGGAGCTTCTGGGTTCCTTACACCAGGTCAGACTGCTTGTCCTTGTAGCCCAGTACTGCCTACTCTTAACTGACAGCGCCTCTTGGGTAGAGGAGAGGCCACAGCTCAGTGGTAGAGCATCTGCTTTACATGCAGAAGGTCCCAGGTTTGATCCCTGGCATCTGCAGGTAGGGTAAGGGAAGAACCCTGCCTAAGGAGCTGCTGCCAGTCAGTGCTGACAATACTGGGCAAGATGGACCCATGGTCTGACTCAGTAGAAGGCCACTTCCTATATGTCTTTCCCATCAGCTGCTACCTGGTTCCTTTAACTGGACCTTTGGAGCTGGCACTCAAAGCATGTGCTCTTCCACTGAACTCTACACATGGCTTGTTCCCTCTGTGCCAGGTCTTCCCACATTGGGGGGGGGGAGAGTGTGTAACCACTACTCCAGTGTGGCGTAGTGGTTAGAGTGTTGGACTGGGACTCAGGAGATCTGGGTTCTAGTCCCCACTCGGCCATGAAACTCACTGGGTGACTTTGGGCCAGTCACTGACTCTCAGCCTAACCTACTTCACAGGGTTGTTGTGAGGATAAAATGGAGAGGAGGAGGAGAATTATGTAAGTCGCCTTGAGTTCCTTGTAGGAAAAAAGGCGGGGTATAAATGTAATAAATAAATAAATAAATAAAATATGTCAAGCATATAGATGGCAGAATGAGGGGGGACCAATGAAAGCTAAGCAGAGTCAGGCCTGGTTATTACTTGGATGGGAGACCCCTCCTCTAGTTTCCTGCATTGAGCAGGGGGTTGGACTCGATGGCCTCGTAGGCCCCTTCCAACTCTATGATCTATGAAATCTATGAGATGCCTACTGAAATATTTATTGCCCAACGCGTTTTGGCATACATATACCTTCGTCAGGGGCAAAAACATTTCAAGTGCCGCTCGAAACAGAATGCTTCAGCTATGTGAAAAACTCACGAGATAGCTGAAGCATTCCGTTTCGAGCAGCACTTGATTTTTTTTTTGCCCCTGACGAAGGTATACGTATGCCGAAACGCGTTGGGCAATAAATATTTCAGTAGGCACCTGAGATTTTTTTTCTCATTCATTTTTTTTCAAGATGGACCACAATGGCAACATTAGACTTGCAATAAAAGATTCTTAAAAACAAGGTGGGTCATTCTGTTCAAACGATGTAAAATTGGGAGATTCAGAGTTTCTCGCGAATCTCTTGCAGTCAACACTGTATTATTAACCCAAGGCACTGAAACTGAGGCACCAGACCCGGACCATCAAGAATGGTTGTTGAAGGTCTAATACATTGTGGAAATGGAAAAGCTGATGTACATTAAGTGAGCCAAGGAAAGAAAGATCCATTTAGGGTGTAATTCTATGCAAGTTTACACCAGGGATGTTGAAGAGTCCTTGGTCTCGAGTCACGAGTCTTTGGACCCGAGTCTTGAGTCCGAGTCCTTGGTCCAAAATGGTGAGTCACGAGTCACTCCCAAAGCTGACTCCACGAGTCCCTATTAAAATCAATGGGGGGTTTTCCCAACAAAATAAGGCTACTTCAGATGTGTGGTTTAAATAAATTCTAGGCACAAGTGTGCCTTTTTATTTCAAAACTCTGCAATTGATTTTGGCAAGAACAGACCAGGCAGAAAAGCCCAAAATAACCAGGCAGGCAGAGGAGGCAGGGAACCCCAAAGCAGGCAGGCAGAGGCCTTTGTCTTGGACAATTCAACTGTTGAACTGGTCAAGAAGAGACCAGGCAGGCAGAGGAGGCTGGGAACCCCAGACAAGCAGGCAGAGGCAGCCAAACCCAAAATGTCTGAAAGGTTGCATTTTAGAAAAATGATTTAAAAAAATAAAGTTGCTGTACTTCCTAAAACTTATCCATGTGGCATTTGAGGAACATGATTTTTTCTAAATGTTTGGCCCCCATTCTGGAACGGTGAGATCTCATCACAATTCCACCCTCACTGAACACCCGCTCCACTGGTGATGAACTTGCTGGAACCAGAAACACACTCCGAGCAGCCACATAGAGTAATCTCAGGTCCTCCTTCTGCCTCTCCCAAGTACGCAACACATCAATCAAAATAAATCTTGACACACTGTTGGGGCTGCACTCCTGGTAGCCGTCCATAGTGGCCGAGCAGCGGCACACCTCGCTTCCATGCACTCTTCCCCAGCAATCACGCTCCTCTCCACTCCTTCTGGCACAGCCCAGGGATGTTGAAGAGTCCTTGGTCTCGAGTCGAGTCTTGAGTCCCATTAAAAATATTGGGACTCGAGTCGAGTCAGAGGGGGGACTCAGTCCGACTCACGAGTCGAGTCCTCGAGTCCGAGTCCCCATCCCTGGTTTACACAGAAAAAGGCCTACAACTCCCAGCATCTCTCCAAACTTGCATAAGATTGCACCTTCAATTACTTTAATCATCATTGGATAAAAAAGAAGCAACAGAGATGCTGGAACAAAAATACTGAGACGCAACAAGTTGCTCGAAAGGTCTTAGTTTCTTTCAGCCTGTATTTGATGTGATTAATAATGAGAAGAACAGAATGTATGAACGATTATGCATTATCTGCATACCGTTTTAATGATTTATTTTTTAGAAAAAAGAAAAAGATTTAACTCACTTTGCAAACTTATTAGTGCTATTTCTTTTGAAAGCACTATAATGCGACCTGATTTGCTCTCATGAGTCAGGGTGATGTCATATAAGGGTTTGCTGTGTTGGTATGGTTATAGGAACCAAACTGAACTTACATACTAGCAGTATGACTTCCTGCTTTTTCATTTATCTATATCATCATGTAAAAAATATCATTGTAACCTGCTGCAAGCCTTCAGGACTCTAGGTCTAAAATAAATAGGAGGAGCGGTCTATAAAATGATCATCCTAACCACTAACGCTGCTCATTATTGTTTGCAGCAGGGTTTTAGATGCCACCGTCATTTCTGAAAGCCTTACATGGTTTTTGGCTCCATGTCGTGGTGGCTATAACATCAGGATAATGTTAGTGGGATTTTAAAGTTATTTGTGATGTCCATCTGCTGACTGTGAGGTGGTCCCTTATGGTAGCAAATTTTTGGGGAGCCACAAACTCGTTAATATAGCCACCCCATAACATAATTTCTCTGGGCAGCTGACAAAATAGATGCACCATTAAAAATACAACATAAAACGATAAAAATTAAAAAGTACAGCACAGTTGCTGAGAGGCCTAGAGTGTTAGTTTTGTTTAAAAAAAAAAAAAAAAAAGACCTGGGTGAATTAAGGTCTTTGTCTGGCATGGAAAAGCCATGAAGATGGCACCGGACAACCTTCTCTGGGAAGGCTGTTCCATTGCAAGGTTGCCACTAGCAAAAAAGCCCTAGCAAAAAAGCCCTAGCAAAAAATGGTCACTGGACTCACTTCCTTTGGCAGAGGCAAGCTTTAAACCAACATTTTCAAGTTGGGCTGGGAACAGACTGGGAACCAATGCAGCTGACAAAGCTCACGTGCAACATGATCAAAATGCCCAGTCCTGGTTAATAATCATGCGACTCTCTTCTGGACTAATGGTAGCGTATGAACCCCACACAGGAAGTGCGCACGCGTGCACACACTCAATTTCGAGGCTGGCTTTTTGCATTTTAATGGATTTGAACTGTTTTCTTCTGGTTGCTATTGGATTGTTTTTAGAAATGAATCGCTTGTAAGCTGCCTTGTGGGCCTATGTTTGGGCAGAAAGGTGGGACAGATATTACGGTATACAGTCTTCGCTCTGTGCTTCGAGAAGCATCCATGGTAATCTGCCAAAGCAAAGGACAAGCACACCAATACAGCAACTGAACTTCAAGTGTAGGAACAGGATGTCCAAACCTCCTGTACTGGGTGTGGAAATCCAGCTGTGTGCCAGAGAAGAAGAGAGGACCACATCTAGCAACCAAGGAATAGGTTTCCCCACAAGATTACCATGCGGTGGATTGGGAGACATTGGTGCCACACATCAAGGGGAGGGGAGGATGTGCAAGAAATCCCTCATCATAAGATGAATGAGTTGGAAAAAAAATATTGTAGGACAATTTTATCCATCACAACAGGGCTGGATGTCAGAATCACCTTCAAAATGCTGCCTGGCTGGGTTTGCAAAGTTTCAATATAAGGGAAGTTTCACATGTGCATGGAAGAGATCTTTTCCTTTTGAAGGAGTTCACCTGGAGGCGAGCAGCTACAGCTAGACGAAAGGGGCTATCTATGCTATTTTTAATTTCCTTGTGTGCAAACTGCTGCACAAAAATACACAGATGGCCAATTTCAGTTTAATCAAAAAATATTTCATTTTCCCTGCCACTAGCATGTCCATCTAAACGGTGCACAAGCTTGAGAGCTAATTTTAATACATAAAATTATTATGTTTAATAAATAATAATAATAATAATAATAATAATAATAATAATAATAATAATAATTGTTGTTGTTGTTGTTGTTGTTGTTGTTCTTGTTGCAAGGAAACCTATTTATTTAACATTCCCATGCAAGAGATTCTAACAATTCTTTTCCAAGGCTGGGGCATGTTGGGAGTTGTAGGCCAAAAACATCTGGGGACCCAAGGTTGGAGAACACTGTCTTAAAGGGACAAATTTGCCATAAATTAGTCTTCCCCAACCTGGTGTCCTCCAGCCCTGGCTAGGGGATGCTGGGAGTTGTAGTCCAACACATCTGGAGGGCACCAGGTTGGAGAAGGCTGCCATATATAATTTTCCAGGTTCACAATAAGTTAAACCTTTCTGGGAATTCCACGTGACTTGGACTTCTTTCTCAGTGAGGTGGAAAACTTCTACCTGGACTAAACTATTTCAAAGTTTGGTTCGGGAAGTGGTGAATTTGCTTGAAAAGTAGGAGGGAGGGAATTTTTAGGAGAGGATCCATACTGGTGTTCCACCCTTGCACGAAAACCCTCTTGGACTGTATCCAAGTCCAGTTCCAAGGAAGTGAGTCAAAGCTGCAAGACTGAAGTGCATGGGAGAGAAAGGCTGCTTCAGATGAAACTGAAATATTTCAAGCTTAAAAGAAAAGGCTGTAAAATATATCTCTAGATAGAAACACAAAGTTTGCAACATGTGTTGGGAGTGACATTTTAGAATCAAGTTCAGTTTACCTTTTCATTTTATGAGCTTGCTTCTCTGGGCTGTTGAACCCAACACAATTAATTACGAGATGGAACGTCTTTTTTGCAGTGCATGTCCAAAATTTGATGACTGTCAATTATAGCATTCCAAGACAAAAGTGTGTGAATGTCCAAAAACACAAGAGGTTCACTGGTGAATGTTATTCATATGTGGTGTCCTCTGCGGGCATGGCACTTTACACAGTAATGTAAGCTGGAAAAGGAAAAAGGGAGAGGCCCTCAAGGACCTTACAATATACCGTAAATTTAGACAGTGGGGAAGGGAGGAAAGGGAGAACCTCCAGGATGCGGATCAGGGAGTTCCCCATCACCACCACTTTCCATTTTATAAGCAACGGTGTACTTCTATGAAACATTTGTGTATAGAGACTCTGAAGGTTATTAAAGGCAAAAACCTAATTGAGTCTCTATAATGCTGCTTCTTTCCCTAATCCAATCAATTTCCATACCCAGCAAATACACATTTACTGGGAAAGAATGTCATATATTTAAAATCTGGCCATGTATTTAAATTTGTTTTATTGCAGGGTGTTGTTGTTTTTTTCCAAGAGAGGATTTCATTTTTATTTTCTTCATTCATTTCTCTATTTTCCTCTATGGTTCCTTCCTCAGTACTGCCAATAGAAATAGCTTTATTCCCCCCAACACACACACACACACACACACACCAAAAATGATAGCAACCTTCCTTTAAAAAGAATGAGTTCGTACATTCCCAAGGAAAAACATTCATGCATCAGTCTTCAAGACAGGGGGGGGGGGGGAAATTGTACCATTTTTCTGCCTTCCTTTGACATTTTCCATATTACACAGTGATTTGTTTCTCTGCTTTAAAAAAAAGAAAAAGAAAAAAGCTCCCTTCTCTGCTTCTTATAGAAAGTAACATTTATTTTTGCAAGAGAAAGCTTGCAGATTATGAAGAATGATAAAAAATAGACCTTTTTCTCTGCAACTCCTTTTTTCAGGTGAAAATTGTGGTCTGAGGTTAAACTTAGACAGATGGGAAGCCAAAGGTAAGGGAGAAATGTCTTAAGGCATTTAATAGCATTGAGATACATAAATAAATAAAAATTGATTATTTATTAATTAATTATATTCATACCCTGCCTTTTTTCCTGCAAGGAACCCAAGGCGGCTTACATAATCCTCTTCCTCCTCTCCATTTTATCCTCACAACAACCCTGTGAGGTAGGTTAGGCTGAGAGTCAGTGACTGGCCCAAAGTCACCCAGTGAGTTTCATGGCTGAGCGGGGACTAGAACTCGGATCTCCCGAGTCCCAGTCCAACACTCCCACCACTACGCCACACTGGCTCCCAAATTTTATTTTAACAAGTAATCTTTGTTCCTTAACTGAGCAACAACAATTCTAAAGTTGTTCTGATAGCTTTCTGCTACTTAGGTTTCTCTTACAAGAGACACTTAGGCTTCAATCCTGTACATACCAACCTGGGAGTAAATCCCATTGAATTCAGTGGGACTTAATTCTGTGTAGTCATGCATAAGATTGTACTGTTAAAAACATATGCGTGTCTACTCAGAAGTAACCCCCACTGAATTAAATGGGTCTTACTCCTTAGTAAGTGGGTATAGGATTTCAGCCTTAATTAAGATCTTGTTTTATATTCCCCATATTTCTATATAAAATTAAGCACTTAGACTAGATCATATATTCACTTTAAAAGTAGCTTTCCTCAACTGTGTATGCTGCATTAATAACATTAAAAAGTGACACTGTCCAGACTAAAAGTTATTTCCCCCCCTTTCCTTTTAAACATTTCATACAATTCACTGGAAAGTTCTCCTGAGCACTCATTCTCTTGTGCAGGTCTCATTCACTTCACTTGTGCAGTCCTTTTTTCCCATTAAAAAATTATGGATTGGATCCAGACTGTTATGTTTGGAATAGAGCTGCTGAAATCAATGGGACTGACTTGTCCCATTGATTTCAATGGCTCTACTCCAAATAGGACTAAATTTGGATCTAACCCTATGAGAATTACGGTAGGTCCATATACCCATCTTGTATCACAGTGCAATGCTTTTAACATAGACCTTTTTTCTGTTTGATGAATGAATGAATGAAACGTACTGACTCAGATCTTAGTGTCACACATGAAAATGCCCTTCCATCCAAATCCAAAACTCTTGACAGCCTGCATCTGCTTAGAATCAAGATGGAAAGACAGTTTAGAAATGTTCCAAATAATATGTTCAGTTGTCATAAAGAAATACCCCTTCCATTTTGCAGTATAGCATTTCTCTGTTTTCTTTCAGGGTGAAATTCGTAGCTGTTTCTCTCTCTCTCTTTTCAGTTAATTAAAGTTTTGTATCTTGATTTCTTTTCATGTGGTTCTGTTCATCTGTATTTTTGTGCTCCGGAAAAGGTGACTAATCTTTCTTTTAAGAGATGTTCTAAATAAATAAGAGAAATAAGCATGTCTTAACAGAAGCACGCTTCAGTCTGCGGAGGAATTACAGTCTTAATCTAACAGGGCAATTCTAGATATGTCTGTTGTTCAGACATAAATCCCATTGAGTTTAAGGCAGCTTCCTCTCTGGCAAGTGGGTATAGGACTGCAGGCTAAATGCATCAGATATTTTAAAAAGCAAAGTGTTACCTTTAGAAAATTTGTTTTTCCAGCATTTGGGACTTTTCTACCATTATTTAAAATAATGGATTTTGTATGTTTTAAAAAAGGTAGGCAGAAAGATGATGATGATGATGATGATGATGATGATGATGATGATGATGATGATGGGAAAATGGATCCTTGTTTGCTATGCCCTGGAATGCAAAGTTCCAATATAATATGGATCTATATGTTTTATTTACTTTCTTATACTTTTATATTTTAAAAAAGAGTAATGCTTGGAACCTGTAGGAATGAAACTTGGTCTTCAGAGTGCCAACACCTTTAAAAAAAAAAGAAGTACTGTTTTAAATGCAAATTCTTTGTTTTATGCTCCCTTATCTCTTTGAGGGAGAAAGCATTTTAAATTCACACCTGCTGACACATCTCTACATAAATGTGTAAGAATTGTAATCAATACAATTAAGTTCCATTTCAATTTATAGTTTAACTTTTTTTAAACATGAATGCCCCTCCCTATTAAGTTTAAAAGAACCTTTTATTTTAAAAAAAAAACAACTGCAAGGTATTTTGAGAATTCTCTTTAATGTTTTTAAAATGGCAGTGAGGGTGTATTTTGGGTGCATTTTCTGGGGCAGAATTTCATCTTGTCACACTCTGCTAAGGGTATGGCTCCCTTTTCTTTCTTTCTTTCTTTCTTTCTTCTCCAGTATTTCTCATGCCTGTTTTGATTGACAAGGCTGTTATTAGGCTGAATGGATTCTCCCATTTCTCTGTCTTCTTTAAGTCCCGTTATAGAATCCGGGCATGATCTGTTGCCTATTGACCTGGGATGGCTATACACTGACCCCCACTGCCTCCACAGTGACCCCTTGACCCCTAGAGCACTTGAGCCCAGCTTAGTAGAGCTCAGATGTGCAAAGGAGGACTTTATGGAGTTTGGGGAAGTCAAAGAACGAAGGAAGGGAGGAAGGAAGGAGAGAGTTTGCAGAGCGGGTGGGAATTGCAGAATAAGTTTTTCATCAATAGAAATGCGCTTATTGGAAATTCCTTAAAACATTGCCAATCTTCAGCTACTGATGTTTGGGGAGGAGGAATACTTGAGACTTCTCTTTGGAGCCCTGAGATCAGCTCTGCACAAGACAGTTCAAGAATGTGGTGGACAAACTGGGAAGGATTCGGAGGAGAGCTTCAAGGTGAGTCAAGGATCCAAAAGGCAAGTCAATGTAGAGATCTGCCTTATCCTGAGTGAAACCATTGGTTCATCTACCTCATTATTGTCTGCTACACTGACTGGACCAGCTCTCCAGAGTTTTAGGCAGGAGTCGTTCCCAGCACTACCTGGAGATGACGGAACTGAACCTGCGACCTTTTGTGTGCCAAGCAAATCCGGCAAGGCCAGGCAGAAAAAGAACTGTGCTATTATTGTACATCTCTGAAGCAGAGAAGGTTTGGATTTGGCCAAGTAGCTGGCTGGGAGGAAGCTGAGTGAGAAACCACAGATAAGCCAAAGGTGATACCTATTAGAAGGCAGGGTGGTCTGAGCCCTGCCCAAACCAACCCCCCTCCCATGAAAAAATTAGTAAACAGCTTAAGCTTGGCTCTGGCATCACGCACTGGCTGCTGCTGCTCTGCCACTGTGGGACCAGGAAGGAACCCCTGGTCCGGGATTGTGTCATTTTGGCAACTGCACATTCCTAATCTGGCAGGCATGTCTTGGGGAAAGGCTTCCTGGAGGGCGTGCTCCCCCATCAGCCACCATTTTTAATGCAAATGAGTCCCCTCCACAGGGTGCTGATGGGCAGCCAATCAGAAAGAGCCCCTTCCTTCCCAAGGGAGGGGGTCATGCTGTGTGGTGAAGATGGCACCCAGAGCAATGCAGCAGGAGAAGATGTCATTCAACCTTTGCTGGCCGGCTAGTTTGGCCAGCCAATCGGAGAACCCCGTGGGCGGGCAGATGGGGTGTTGCAGCACTTGAGCCTCGCCTCCCACCTACTCGTCTTTCAGAGCAAGAGAAGCAGGTTCAGGTAGGGCTATCCTCATTTTACATAAGCAGCTGTGGCCTCAATTCAGATTGGAACTGTAGTGCTTGGGGGGGGTATAAACCTTCCCCCCCACCTGATTTCATCTTAAAATTCCACTCTGGGGGGTGTTGAAGAAGAAGAAAAGTCTTCATGGGAGTTTTCTCCCCTTTGATTTAATCTGGGGGTGGGATTGCTGCTTTAAATCAATTTAGGGTGCCGGGGCTGCTTGGGCATTAAAAAATCAGTTGAGGGTGCTGGGGGCCTTGTGCATTATAAATAATCAATTTAGGGTGCTGGGGTGCTTGTAACCCCTTGGCTCCATCTCTGGTGATCCCTTGGCTCTGCCTCTGGTACCCACTTTATGCCCCTCCAGTCTCACGGACGACCAGCCACCGCTGATATAAACATTTCTTCCTCTGAGGTAGGGCAGGAATGGAAAGGTACCTAATAAATACATAGAGAAAGGACTATTAAAAGGTGAGGGTGGGTAGGGAATGTGTGCTGACAGTTTTCAAAACTTTAAAGAGATCTCAGAAAGGAGGAGCAGGGATGGGGAAAAGCCGGAGCTAGAATACCTGCTTTGCAAGCAGAAGATCCCAGGTTCAATCCCTGCTATCTCCCCTGCCTGAAACCCTGGAGAGCTGATGTCCATGCTGGGCTAGTCAGACCAGTGGTCTGACTCAGTAGAAGGCAGCTTCTTATGGGCCTAGTGGTTACAATACGCGGGTCTAGACATTACTCGCTTATATCATGCACTCCTTGGCCATACCATTTTGATTTAAAACAGCTTGCTGTTAGGGTCAGGGCCACCCTTCTTAATTGACATGCGTATTCTGTTTCATGGCCTTCTTTTTCACGATGGGAGAA
Organism: Shinisaurus crocodilurus; assembly: GCA_021292165.1. Taxonomy (NCBI): domain Eukaryota; kingdom Metazoa; phylum Chordata; class Lepidosauria; order Squamata; family Shinisauridae; genus Shinisaurus; species Shinisaurus crocodilurus. The sequence goes on along the minus strand of CM037877.1, from coordinate 272,133,352 downwards.
CTGATACAAATAGAAAGATTCACAGATAGAGAGGGGCTCTTGCCTGCAACTTCACAAGGTAGCTTGCAGCTCCTTCACAAGGAGGGCTATTTAGGAGAAAGTGCTTCCTTGGGAGTCACTCGTGTGCTGCTCTTTGTGCATGGAACATAAGAAGCTGCCCTATACCAAGTCAGACCTTTGGTCTATCCAGCCCAGTATTGTTGGCACTGCCTGGCAGCGGTGGCTCTCCCGGGTTTCAAGCAGGATCCTTTCTTAACCCTACTTGGAGATGCCAGGGGTTGAACCCAGGACCTTCTGCATGCAAAGCAGGTGCTCTACCACTGTGGCATGTGGGCTGCATGTGCACACATGCAGTTTTATTTTGCCATGTGGCCTATAGCAGAACTTCTTGGTGGTTATGACAATTAAAAAAACAAACATCCATACATCATAAAAGCAAAAGTTAAAGGCAAAAGTAAAAGTAAAAGAAACAAACCCTCCACTATCCCATGTGTATCAATAGCATCACAAAATCTACCGGTATTTATAAACATCTCCTTCTAAAATGGTATGGCCAAGGAGTGTTTCTCCACCCCAATCCAGGGCAGCAGTGTTTAATCAGTGGGAAACTCAGTATTTAGTTCTTTACTTATTTAGCCTGTTTTACCCTGATTGTCAGCCCAGGAGGCCCTTAAGAGACTGTAAAAGAATATATTAAAAAACAAACAAACCACACAACAGAATGGCATCAAATGACCTTAAAAAACAACTAGTGTCCTACTGGAACTAAAAGCACAGACCTAAAGACAGAAGATCACTCATTGGATGGGGCCCTGTTTTGCTTCACATGGCAAAATTGATCTCCTGGGTTTGGACAACATGACAACCCATCATGGGTATGATAACTGCTAGAAGAAGCCATAGGTTGTCAGGGTGGCTTGTTCCCCAAAATTAAGCCGTCCTGCAGGAACCGGTCCAGGTTCGCATGACAGAACAACCCATTTGTGGCTAGCTGCCCACGATGTGTGGTTGTGTCATGTGAACAGAGCTGGCCCACCCATGAAGCAGGGTGAGGCACCGGCTTGCGGCGGCAGAGCTGGAAGAGCAGTGAATTGCGCTGCTCCCCAGCCCGGAGAGCCCACCACCACCTCCAGTGGGTGCTCTAGAGAGCCCCGCCAGACACTTTCCTGCTGCGGCATTTGCTGCAGGGTGAAAGCGGCCGGTGGAACTATTCAGAGCAGCCGCTGGCCCTCTGTTGCCGTGGGGCTCTCATGAGATCTCTGCAGATGGCCTACACCTCACGACATCTCGGCCATGTGTCGAAATCTCGCGAGATCTGGGAGCCATGAGATCAGAGCTCGCTGCTGCCACTGCCGCACAACCCTCCCTCCCTGCTGCCACCAGCCCCAGCTTGGAGGACCCCCCCCCCCCCACGCAGCAGGAAAGGCAAGGTGGCGGGCTCTCCGGGCTGGGGCTGGCAGAGGCAGGGAGGGAGGGTTGCACAGCGGCGGGGGGGGGGGGAGGTTAACTAAACTCTGGTTAACGAAAGCCTTTCTAGTATCACATTGCGCCAAGAAAGAGAAGGGCCGTGGTGGTTCAGTGGCAGAGCACCTGCTTTGCATGCAGAAGGTCCCCGGTTCGATCCCAGGCAGGGCTAGAAAATTTCCTGCCTAAAACCCCGGAGAGCCATTGCTGCCAGTCCGTGCCGACAATACTGAGCTAGATGGACCCATGGCCAGACTCGGTAGAAGGCAGCTTCCTATCTATGTTCCTGAGGCAGGGAGCAGCAAAGCCGGCAGTGTGAAGATGGGAGTACTATGCGTGGCCACTGGAGACATGAGATGAAGCACTTAGGCTTCGTATAGGGAATAGAATTAGATGGAACATTGTGTAGAGCAGCCTTCTCCAACCTGGTGTTCGCCAGATATTTTGGAATATACGGTAGCTCTCAGGATTCATGGCCATTAGCCATGCTGGCTAGGGCTGATGGGATGTTTTGCAGTCCAAAACATCTAGAGGGCACCATGTTGGGCAAGGCTGGTGTAGCGCTTCCTAACAATGGTCAGGATCCAAAGAACTACTTTGGGTGCACCAAAGAGCTTGAGCATCCCGAGTGGGACAGCAAACACACCCGCCTTGTTACAGATCTGGGAGGAGGGGCGACTTTCCCTACTGGCTGGACCCCTTCTTTACAAGGGTTCCCCGTGTGAAAAACGGGAAAAAAAAAAAGAATTAGTGATAGGCTTCCAGCCAGTCAGGATGTACATTTTGATACACCCTGGTCTGTCCAGCTGTGGAGTTCTAAGGCCTTCTGCCAAGGAACCCTCCTTTCAGTCCCATTCTAGGAAAAAAGAAAAAGAAAAGTGCTTTGGACTTTCTTGCTCAAGGCCCAGAAATACAGAACTCAGCCAAACCTTTTGAAAACAAGTGGTAGTTTTGTAACCATGCAGTCCTTTGCATGGGGAAGAATGCAGAGAGAAATTCCATTTTAAAACAACACAGCCAAATGTCCAAATATAAAAAGGAGTTGGGGTGGGGGCAAAGGAAGGCACCAAACATACAGAATTCCAAATTAAATCAATAAATTCGATCTAACTTAGCTAGTGACATGTTACCTACCTTGAGTAGAGTCTTGGGCTTCAGAGCCTATGCAGAGTTCATTGCAGAGAGAATGGTGTGTGTGTGTGTGTGTGTGTGTGTGTGTGAGAGAGAGAGAGAGGAGAGAGAGAGAGAGAGAGAGAGAGAGCATCTTGACCTCCAATTGGATGTTATTAGGAAGGTGATGGGGAGTGAGCAACCTCTCACTTTTATGGGAGTCTGAGTTCGGTAAAAGCCAACCCTTTAGTGGAGACTGACTTGTTGTCCAATGATATGATACCCTCTGTTTCTGATATTTCTGATTTCAGTAGTCCAAGCAGCAGATCAGCTAATTACTTAGTGGCTGCACGCTGTATTTTGTAAATGATGTATACTGCTTTAAGAACTCCAGTCAAAAAGCAGGATATAAATCTATTGGCTGACTGACTAACTACTAAGGGTGCAATCCTATGCAAGCTTAGACAGAAAAAGGCCTACAACTCCCAGCATGCCCCAGCCAGCATGGGAGTTGTAGGCCTTTTTTCCTGCCTAGACTTGCATAGAATTGCATCTTACTGCTGCAATCCTATGCACACATTCCTGGGAGTAAACCCCAATGAATACCATGGGACTTACTTCTGAGTAGACATGCATAAGATTGCATTGTAACTAACTAAAATAAATAATGATGCAATCCTATGCATGCTGGCTGGGGGATGCTGCGAGTTGTAGTAGGATGTTTTTCTGTCTAAACATGCATTAATAGGGTTGTGCCCTAAGGCCAACAGAATATGAGATGAAAGAGGGAGCCATTGTAGAGAAAATAAAAAGAGAAGTAACATGATTTAGGTTTGGTTGTCCTGCCTTAGGGAAGCAGTTTGGGCTTGACAGGACCATTTTTGACTGAATAATTCTATACATTCAATTGCTTGATTGATTTGTAATACCTATATACTGCTTAATATAATAAAATCCCGAAGCAGTTTCTAATCCTCAGTTCTATCAACAAAGGGAACCTTAAAGGGCTGGCTCACGCATGCTTATCCATCATGTGATGGCTCACAGCTGAATATGTGAACAGACTCCCATCGAATGTGCCTTGACCTGGTTTGGACTACCATCTTGGCACACTAAGCAGAGAGTTGCACAAACCTCCTGCTCATGTACTCCCATCTTCACACTGCGGCTTTGCTGCTCCCTCCTCAGGAACATAGATAGGAAGCTGCCTTCTACCGAGTCTGGCCATGGGTCCATCTAGCTCAGTATTGTCGGCACGGACTGGCAGCAATGGCTCTCCGGGGTTTTAGGCAGGAAATTTTCTAGCCCTGCCTGGGATCGAACCGGGGACCTTCTGCATGCAAAGCAGGTGCTCTGCCACTGAACCACCACAGCCCTTCTCTTTCTTGGCGCAATGTGATACTAGAAAGGCTTTCGTTAACCAGAGTTTCCCATTCCATGGAGAAGGGAAAAACGGAAGGAAGAGAGAAAAGGAGACAAAGAAACAGAAGAGTGTTTGCATCCAAGCTTTCCCTGCTGTGTCCTTCTTACCAGAGACAAGATACAAGCATGGGGATACTACCCTCTTGTTTCTCAGTGACCTATATTTTGGCTACACTCCTGGTGGCACTCATTACCCGAGTTTGCTATTAGAGCCAGTGTTCTCCAACCTCGGGTCCCCAGGTGTTTTTGGCCTACAACTCCCAGCATGCCCCAGCCAGCTGGGGCATGCTGGGAGTTTTAGGTCCAAAAATATCTGGGGACCCAAGATTAGAGAACACTGTATTAGAGAATGATGATATCGATGAAGTAGATTAGGCTGAACTGGCCCAAGCACACTTTATTTATTTATTTATTTATTGCATTTAGGTATACCCCGCTCTTCAGCCAGAAAAGGCTCCCAGAGTGGCTTACAAAGATTAATAATAAGACAGTCCCTGCCCTCAGGCTCATAATCTAAAAGACATAACACAAAAGGAAAAGGGATTGGGAGGGAGGAGGAAGAATGCAAAACTCAGGCACCAGTTCTTAGTTTCATAGTTCATAGAAGTTATGGCTGAGGGGGATCTGAACCCTGGTCTCCCCAGTCCAAGACTACACTAATACACTTGCTTTAGATTTGTGATCACTCATTTACACATTCAAATCACTAGCACTCATGAAGCAATGACCCTGCATGTTAAGAACCAGCCCCAAGGAAGAATATCACAGAATAAAAGGCCAGCCTGTTAAAAGTACAGTACGGGGCATCGCTTTTAAAAAGGCACATAACATCATTCTAGTTGAGTCCATTCAAACCTTTTTTCTCCAGTCAGGACAGGGGTTGTAGGCCAAAACATCCCCAGATGTTTTGGCCTACAACTCCCATCAGCCCTAGCCAGCATCGCCAATGGTGAGAGCTGATGGGAGCTGTAGGCCAAAGCATCTGAAGGGCCACAAGTTGCCCATCCCTGAACTAGGAGATATTTATTTATTTATTTATTTATTTAATTATTTATTTATTTCTACATTCATATCCTGCATTTTTTCTCTCTTGCAAGGAACCCTAGGAGGCTTACATAGTCCTCTTCCTCTCCATTTTAATCCTCACAACAACAACCCTGTGAGGTAGGTTAGGAGCTGAGAGTCAGTGGCTGGCCCAAAGTCACCCAGTGAGCTTCATGGCCGAGTGGGGACTAAAACCCAGATCTCCCGAGTCCCAGTCCAGCATTCTAACCACTAGGCCACACTGGCTCTCACTTTTTATGAACATATGAAGTTGTATTATACTGCGACAGAGCACTGCAGCCTTCTCTGACTGGCAGCAGCTCCAAGCTTTTAGGCATAGGTCTTTCCCAGCCTTGCTGGGACTCAGGAGATCTGGGTTCTAGTACCCACTTGGCCATGAAGCTCACTGGGTGACTTTGGGGCACTCACTGACTCTCAGCCTAACCTACCTCACAGGGTTGTTGTGAGGATAAAATGGAGAGGAGGAGGACCATGTAAACCGCCTTGGGTTTCTTGCAAGTGGAAAAAAGAGCAGGATATAAATGTAATACTGAATTAAAAAAACAAAACAAAACCTGGCAGCCCGGTCCTAATCACCGTTACTGGAAAGTAAGTTGCATTGATTTCAGTGGAACTTATTTCCATGTAGATATACGTACTTAGGATTGCAGCCTGAATGGCAGTTGGGAGTGTTGGGCAGGACCTGAGCTCTGACTTAATGGCTGGGTTCAAACAACATGATAACCCACACTCAAGGGTTAAGTGTGGGTTTGTTAACTATGAACAACCAACCCACAGTTCACAGCCCAACAACAAACCATGGGTTCTCTTTGTGGTTAACAAATTAGTGTGGTTGGGTTACGGACAACCCACAGTTCAAGGACAACACACACTCAAACCTTGAGTGGGGGTTTTCATGTTGTCTGAACTCAGCCAATGACTGCTACTGGTTCCCCAGCAGTAGGCAAAGCAGTATGTACATGCCTGTACCTCTCACATCTGGCCAGCAGAGGTCACTTTCTTACCATGAAACCCCTTGTCTTTCAAACTACAGTAATACCTTGGATTGCAAGTAACTTGGTTTGAGAGCGTTTTGCAAATTTTTAAATATTATTTAATTTTTTTTACTTGATATTCAAGTGACGTCTTGCAATACAAGTACTGTAGTACGGCTTAAATTAAAAATCTCTGTACAAATTTTTTTGGGGGGATTTCGTTTTGATATAAGAGTGTTTTGGATTACAAGCACAGTTTCCGGAACGAATTATGCTCTCAATCCAAGGCATGGCTGTACTTAATTCTTCTCCCTCCTCTCTTAAACAAGAAGTGGAAGACCGACAATGGCTTTCTCCACACAAGAAATTAGTGATTTCCCCCTATGCTGGAATGGCGATTCAGATGCACCTGCTGCCTGTTCTCTCATGGCATGGGTATCAGTGGTTGGTTCTTACCGAAATTGGTAGCTAATATCAAAATCTCATAGGGCACAATTTCAGCCCCCAACCCCCCACCCCAAATCTTGGTTCTCTCAGCACTCCTCCCTCAGACCCATTTTTGTATTTGTAGTCGGCTTTAGAAGAACGTGGAGAAGCAATAGGTAAATAAGTGGGGCCTGTGAGCAAAATGCTGCAGCTTGGAGTCCACCTGTTCAAGTTCCAGCCAGCGAGCCAGGCCCTTTGCCAGGAGACTCCATTCCATTCCTCCTCTCCCCCTCGGTTTTCCATTCCCCCGCCCACAACATTCACTCTTCCACTGAGCATGCTCAGTCTTCAGTGGGCTGTTTTGGGGTTCTTCCCCACCTTTAGGAACAACAACAACAACAACACATACTTCTGCAAATCTTGGGGTTTCCCTGAATGGGCTGATACCTCCCTTTTGTGTGAGGATGGTGCTGTTTTGGCCACATAAAGATCCACAGTGGGATGAGTTCACTATTATAGTACAGGATAGTTAAAGTGTGTGCTGGGGATGATGGGAGTTGTAGTCCAGCACATCTGGAGGCCATCAGGTTGGGGGAAGGCTGCCTTAGACCAGTGCTCTCCAACCTTGGGTCCCCAGATGTTTTTGGCCTACAACTCCCAGCATGCCCCAGCCAGTGTAGCTGGCTGGGGCATGCTGGGAGTTGTAGGCAAAAAACATCTGGGGACCCAAGGTTGGAGAACACTGCCTTAGACAACCAGCCACTCTCCCGCCAGCTTCTCCCCACAGGAAACGCCAGGCGGGGAGGTGGCTTTTGCACAACCCTGGTCGGAGGCGCAACTGGCCACTCCCCAAGGAAGGAGAGGTGGGGCCGAGGCTGAGAGGCTGCGGGCCGGATGAAAAGGTGCCACAGCCTGGATCTGGCCCACTGGCTGGCGGTGGATGGAAACAATGCCGAAGTATGAAGAGAGTGTGGCCCGGATCCCATAAGGCCTATTTACGTGCGCACAAAGGATTGCACACACATAGATGAGCTCTTAAATTATTTTCCCCGCTTGGACATCATGGGAACAGAGGGTGCTGCTAGTGCTCCCCGCCGAAAAGCAATGTGCAGCTATTCCTTCTTCTTCCTCTCCTCAATGGATTTTCTGCGGTAAGAAAAAAAAAGTCGGAAGAAGCCGTGGGGAAATGCGGGATCGTTAGAAATGGAAGACTGTGGGTGAGTTCAGACGGCGCTTTAACCCACACTGAGGCCGTGCAGTGTGTGTTGAATGCCCTGCCCGAGGCCCCACGATGTGCCCGACAGATGACCAGGCACATCGTGGGTGGCGGGGGCCCTCCTCCCCCCCTTCTGGGGCTCAGTGTGGCGTGGTGGACCGATCTCTGCTGCGCGCCACAGCGGCGGCCCCCAAAGGGGCTTGCCGCTGCAAGGAGCCAACATTGGGACACAGCACGGTGGCTAGGAGCAGCGACGGTTGTCCGCTGACTCTCGAGTCGGCGGCAGTGAACGCGGTTCCCCCGCTGCCCGCCATGGCAGCAGGTCGAAAGGGCTTGCCTCCGTGATGGGCCGCAGGGGAGCCTCTTCCCCGCTGGCACTGCCGGCCTGGAATGGCTGGCGGGGAGCTGGAGATCACTCCATCCAGCTGTGCACATAGCTGGCTGGAGCGACCTCTTCCTTCCTGCCAGCTGTTTTGGGCCACCACTGCCTGCGGGGAAGAGGAGGTCGCTTCAGCCAGCTACGTGCATAGGCACGGCTTATAAACCACGGTGGGTTGTCATGTTGTGCAAACCCAGTCAATGTCATCTGGACCCTCTGTAAAATTCTGTGAATGACTGCGCAATAATAGCCTCATCTGGAAGCAGCCAGATTATCTCTCTCTACATCGTTGTATTTTGTGACTGTTAGGCCTTTCCCATCCTATCCCCATTGATGTATGTTGGGTTGGATCCAGATTTAATCATACTTAGAGCAGACCCACTGATTTCAATGGGTCTGCTCTAAGCATGACCAAGTCTGGGTTCAGCCCTCTGTATTTACGTATTGGTGTATTTACATCTACACTCTGAACGATTTGCTCCATCAGTAATTTACTTAAGCAATAAAGCACTTTTCTTCATTGTCTGCAATGCCAACTTAGTGGAGAGTAAACTGTTCCTGTTCACTTTAGTGATTCCATATATACTGAAACTAGCTGTTGCCTGCGGCTTCGCTCGCGTGGATTTTAGGATTTGGTACAATTGTTTTTAAAAGAAACATGATTGAATCCCAGCCCCCCCCCCAGGACTACCTGCTCCCCCCCCCGGGACTACACAATGAAATCCCTGCTCCCCCCGCCCAGGACTACACAATGAAATCCCTGTTCCCTTTCCCCTGGGACTGCACAATGAAATCCCTGTTCTCCTAGGACTACACAGTGAAATCCCTGCTCCCCCCCCCCCAGGACTGCACAACAATGAAATCCCTGCACACACACACCCGGGACTGCACAGCAGTGATCCCAGCTCCCCCCCCCCCAGGACTGCACAACAATGAAATCCCTGCTTCCCCCACCCCCCCGCCCACCTCCGGGACTACACAACAATGAAATCCCAGCTCCCTCAGGTCCACACAACAATGAAATCCCTGCTCCCTCGGGTCCACACAACAATGAAATCCCTGCTCCCCGGGACCACACAATGAAATCCCTGCTCCCCCCTGGGACTACACAATTAAATCCCTGCTCTCCCCCCCCCAGGACTACACAACAATGAAATTCCAGCTTGCCCCCCCTGGGACTATACACCAATGAAATCCCTGTTCCCCCTCCCCCTCGGGACTACCCAACAATGTAATCCCAGCTTCCCGCCCCCCCGGTGTAGGTCCCAGCTGCAGTGCATATGAACATTCTGTTTTGACGTAGGAGAGATTTGCATGTCCGCTCCTGATTGGGCCCCTGTGGTGGCAGTTCATACGAACATTCTAAATGTTGTTGAGTGATTTGCATAACCGCTCCTGAATGGCCCCTGCAAACATTCCAAGTGATGCCATTGGCTATCATCTATTTTGGGCCGTACAGGCACAGTGATGGCTGTTTTTCGGAGATTTGAACCCACCAGTCCTTTGTCCTTGGGTGATGGAGAGTATGCATGCCAGGTTTGGGGTGGATCCATCCAACCGTGTAGGAACCTATGCGATGCACACAAATGCCCGTACACATGGACACACAGACACACAGGATTTGGGACGCACAACAGTCATTCTCTTAAAAAGTTTCCCTCCCTTTTCACCCCCTCAGAGAACATTCTAAATGGCCTAGGGGAGATTTGCATACCCACCCCTATTGGCCACTGCAGGAATTCATACGAACATTCTAAGTGTCGTATGGGCTATTTGCATAACTGCTCCTATTGGCTCCTGCAGCAATTATGAGGTGAGGCCGATTTGCATAACTGCTCCCCTGTTGTTTTGCCCATAGGATATGAGAGTGGGGCAATTTCCCCCCTTTTTCACCCCCTTAGGGACGTAATTTCCAAAAATCCTTCCTTAGTGGGTGTCTATGTCATAAAAGCAATGTCCCTTCAAAATTTCATGTTCCTAGATTAAACAGTTTGAGCTGGGCGTTGATGAGTAAGTCAAAATCAGTCAGTCAGTCAGGACACCTTCTTTTATATATATAGATATAGTGCTTTACTGCCAGACTTTACAGCTGCTTGAGACAAGAGGAAGGATGCAAGGAGGAAAAAATGTAAAGCAGGGGGGGAAAGAGCAGAGGAAAATGAGACAGAGTCTGTTTTCTCTCCCAGAACGACCACTTATGCGTCACCAAAAGAGAGGATGAAAGAGGTCAGTGATTTGCATATGCTGATATATATGGATAGGTGCAGATTTAGAAAGAATTACGGTACTATGACTGAAATAGAAATACAATAATTTCACCGCAGTGTAGAAGACTGTGAGCCTGCTCAGTCTGCTGTCTAGGCGCTCACACCTGGAGGGCATCTTCAAGGCCCTTATGCCTCTCCTTACGGTGCCTGATCTTTAAAGCAGACAGCCCAGCCCTTCAAATAGAGCAGTGTTCTCCAACCTTGGGTTCCCAGATATTTTTGGCCTACAACTCCCAGCATGCCCCAGTCAGCTATGCTGGTTGGGGCATGCTGGGAGTTGTAGGCCAAAAACATCTGGGGACCCAAGGTTGGAGAACACAGAAATAGAGGATGCCCTCTTACAGGAGTGCCTCTGAAGTCCTTCCAATAAAGGGCTGTCCTCTGTAAAGCGGGACACATGGGCACCAGTGGCGGCTGGTGGGCACTCTTACTGGTGGGGCGGACAGTGGGTCAGCAGAGGTGGGGCCAAGGGGATCATGGGGGCGGAGCCAAAGGGGTCATGCTGTACAACTGTTTGCCAACCCTGATTTTAAAAAAGTAAAGTGTAGTTTTACACTTAAAACTCACTTAAATCATATCACCATTATGACTGCAGAAATATTTTATTTATTTTTTATTTATTAATTATATATACCCCGCCTTTTTTCCTGCAAGGAACCCAAGGCGGCTTACATAATCCTCCTCCTCCTCTCCATTTTATCCTCACAACAACCCTGTGAGGTAGGTTAGGCTGAGAGTCAGTGACTGGCCCAAAGTCACCCAGTGAGTTTCATGGCCGAGCAGGGACTAGAACCCGGATCTCCCGAGTCCCAGTCCAACACTCTAACCACTATGCCACACTGGCAAAATGGAGTTTGCTTCTGCTGCCTGATGCTGAAAACATTTACTTCAGAATAAGCACCATTTTCTTGTAGGAAAGGTTAATATATTTAAAAATAAATAAATTCCCATTTGTATAATTTTGTATTGTTTTTTAATCCTGTGTGCCACCTAGTGAAAGTTCTACCCTTAAAGGTGGCCTAAAAATTGCATTCTAGAAGGCTGTGCTGAGGGAGGTGAGAGGGGGAAGTGGGACCATTCTATCAATCCCTCTGAAAGACTTAGGGTGCACCTTTAATTTTTTTCCTTATCCCTCCCTATTCCTTCTTCCTTGCATGTCGTGTCTTTTTAGATTGTAAGCCTGCCGGCAGGTACTGCCTTCTTTTACTGATTATTTGTAAGCTGCTCCAGGAGACTTTTTGGCTGAGCAGTGGGATAAAATACTCTAAGTAAACAAATACCGGTAAATCATTTTAAATAAATATTTTCAAAGATAAAAAAGACAAGCATCTGTAACCATGTACATTCCCAGCCGGCTGCTCCCTCCCATACTATATTTAAAAAAACAAAACAAAAAGGAAGAAAGGATGCTACAGCAGCCAGCAGCAACCTTGATGGACCCCAGCACGACCATTTCACCATGTAAAGTATTCCACTGAGAATGATGAAGTTAAAGGTGTGTTACTTTAGCTCAGTGTTCTCCAACCTCGGGTCCCCAGGTGTTTTTGGCGTAGCTGGCCGGGGCATGCTGGGAGTTGTAGGCCAAAAACACCTGGGGACCCGAGGTTGGAGAACACTGCTTTAGCTTGATCATGCCCCACCCGTCACTTGGTGGGTGATCTCACTTAATCATATTAGCCTTCTGTGGTAAGAGAGGCATCTCTTGGCAAATTCTATACATGTCTACGTAAGAAGCATATTCCCAGGCAAGTGAGTATATGCTTGCAGCCTCATTTGTAATAGCCTAACCCACTCTTCACTCCACAAAAAAAGAAAGAAAGAAAAAGAGAAGGAAAAAAAAGAGAGGAAGGATTGATAATTACAATGGAATTATCTCCTGATAAGAGTACAATGGATTTTAAAAAAATATTATTATTACCTTACATTTATATCCCACCCTTTTTTCCTCTTGCAAGGAACCCAAGGCGGCTTACAAGTTTCTCCTCCTCTCCATTTTATCCTCGCAACAACCCTGTGAGGTAGGTTAGGCTGAGAGTCAGTGACTGGCCCAAAGCCACCCAGTGAGCTTCATGGCCGAGCAGGGACTAGAACCTGGATCTCCCAAGTCCCAGTCCAACATTGGGATTTAGGATTGCAGCCTAAATTAAAAATAGTAAACATTTTACATGTAATAAATGGGACAGCCATCTGTCAGGGATGGTTTGACTTGGATTCCTGCATTGAGCAGGGAGCTGGACTCGATGGCCTTATAGGCCCCTTCCAACTCTACTTATTCTATGATTCTATGGAACATGACCCATAAATATAATATATATCCAGTCCTCCCCTGCCCCCCATTCTGTCTTCATAGACTGCTTTACACACCAGAAGAAAAGGATCAAAGGAGAATACACACACTCTCGCCTCTTAATACACTAGAAACATAAATATCACATCCAGCCAACCTGTCCCCCTCCCACAAATTCTATCTTTACACACCAACAGGAAAAGATCAATAGAGCATACGTACACTCACTACAGAATACAGTTACCACATCAAACATACTAGTTAAAAGCATTAATTCAAGTGGCCCAGTTTTTTTAAACACAAAAAAAGAAAAAAAGGTACAAGAATTACAAACCTGAAACTACCACTGATTTTATCTTCCAACCAGCACAGATTAGGGCAGAGCGACCCTATGGCCTGAGACCGCGTCTAGATAGTGTTTTTCGGATTCCCAGATCTGAGGTTGGAATAGAACTCCGACCTCGCGGCTGGGGATCCGCACTCGGATCCCCGTCCCCCCGTCCCCTCACAGTCAGCGCAGAAAGGACCACACTAGCTGCTTCTCCGAGGTCATAACAGCGATCTCGGAGACGGAGTAAAGAGGGCGTTCCAGGGGGAGGGAAGGGGAGGAGACGGGGTTGCCAGGATACCACGTATCCTGGTGGAGCTCCAGCCTCCTTCCCTCCCCATCCACAGCGCCACAGCTAGACAGCCGAAATCGGTAGTCTAGCTCAGTGTTCTCCAACCTTGGGTCCCCAGATGTTTTTGGCCTACAACTCCCAGCATGCCCCAGCCAGCTATGCTGGCTGGGGCATGCTGGAAGTTGTAGGCCAAAAACATCTGGGGACCCAAGGTTGGAGAACACTGGTTTAGGTGACTTGCGGGACAGGAGGAGCGGGGAGGCGAAGATCGTTAGCTAAGGTTAGCGAGGAATGCTAAAAGCAACAAAAAAGCTTTCTTCAGATACATGCACAGTAAAAGACAGAAGAAAGAACTGGTGGTTCAACTACGCAATGAGGATGGCAAATTGATAACAGAAGACAAAGAAAAGGCAGAAGTGTTCAATTCCTACTTTGGCTCAGTCTTCTCCCAAAAGAGGGTCTATGACCCCCCTGGCAAACCTGAAGTGCAGACTGAAGGGGCAGGATTGCAGCTTGAGATTGATAGGCAAATGGTCAAGGAGCACCTGATTGCCAGGGATGTTGAAGAGTCCTTGGCCTCGAGTCACGAGTCGAGTCACGAGTCTTTGGACCCGAGTCTTGAGTCGAGTCTCGAGTCCAAGGTCCAAAATGGTGACTCGAGTCTCAAGTCTCGAGTCCCGAGTCACTCCCAAAGCGGCGGCCCATGGAGGGAGCGGGAGGGTCTCCGCGAGAGGAAGAAGAGCTGCCCTTCCTCCCGCGGAGACCCTCCCGCTCCCTCCATGGGCCGCCGCTGCCCCCACTGACCATGGGCGGGTCCTTCCCTCGTCCCTGCTCCTGCCGCCGCCGCCGCCGCACCAGGGATGCATGATGAGCCCTCCCTGGGTTTGTAGTTCTCTGCGGCGGCGGCGGCAGCACAGCCCGATCTCGCTCTTCTGAGCGGCGCGGAGAGTGTTCTCCGTGCCGCTCGAGTTGCCGCCGCCACCTGCCGCCGCCTCGCCGCCTCACTGCCTCGCCGCCACCCACTTGCTGCCGCCGCTCACGTCACCACCGTCGCCGTCTCCCTCGCCGCCACCCGCTCGCAGCCGCCGCCATCGTATGCCACGCCGCCGCCATTGCACGCCACACCGCCGCCATCGCACGCAGCCGCCCGCACCGGTCCCGTCATCACTTCCGGCACGGCGGAAGTGTCGCGCCGGGACCCTGCTCGGGTGCGCTTGGCCGCCGCCGCTCTGTTTAGAGCGGCGGCGGCCAAGCACGCCCGAGCAGGGTCCCGGCGCGTCACTTCCGCCGCGCTGGAAGTGATGACGGGACTGGCGTGGGCGGCTGCGTGCGATGGCAGTGGTGGCGTGATGGCGGCATGGCGTGCGATGGCGACAGCGGTGGCAGCGAGCGGGTGGCGGCGAGGGAGACAGCAACGGCGGTGACGTGAGCGGCGGCGGTGGTGGCGGTGGCGGAGTCCTTGGGCTCGAGTCCCGAGTCGAGTCTCGAGTCCCATTGAAAAAATTGGGACTCGAGTCAGAAGGGGGACTCAGTCGGACTCGCGAGTCGAGTCGTCGAGTCCGAGTCCCCATCCCTGCTGATTGCTCTGAACGAGTTTAAATCTCCAGGGCCTGATGAGCTACATCCTAGAGTAATAAAGGAACTGGCAGAAGAACTCTCAGAACCACTGTCTACTATCTTTGAGAAATCATGGAGGACAGGTGAAGTGCCAGACGACTGGAGGAGGGCAAATGTTGTTCCCATCTTCAAAAAGGGCAAGAAGGAGGAACCTGGGAACTATAGGCCAGTCAGTCTGACATCAATCCCCAGGAAGATTTTGGAGCACATTATAAAGAAGTCAGTCTGCAAGCACCTTGAAAACAATGCAGTGATTACTAGAAGCCAGCATGGATTTGTCAAGAACAAATCCTGTCAGACTAATCTGATCTCATTTTTTGATCGGGTAACCTCCCTTGTGGACTGTGGGAATGCTGTGGACATTATATATCTGGACTTCAGCAAAGCTTTCGACAAAGTGCCTCATGATATCCTGATTAGTAAGCTAGCTAAGAGTGGGCTAGATGGAACAACTATCAGGTGGATCCACAATTGGCTACAGAATCGGACTCAAAGAGTGCTTATCAATGGTTCCTTCTCAAACTGGGGAGAGGTAACAAGCGGGGTACCACAGGGCTCGGTCCTGGGCCCGGTGCTCTTCAACATTTTTATTAATGACTTGGATCAGGAGGTACAGGGAATGCTTATCAAATTTGCAGATGACACAAAGTTGGGTGGAACAGCTAATACTCTGGAAGACAGAAACAAAATTCAAAGTGACCTCGATAAGGCTGGAGCGCTGGGCCGAAAACAACAGAATGAAATTTAATAGGGATAAATGCCAAGTGCTGCACCTAGGGAGAGGAAACCAAATGCAGAGTTACAGAATGGGGGACACTTGGCTCAACAATACTACAAGTGAGAAGGATCTTAGAATTGTGGTAGATCACAAACTGAATATGAGCCAGCAATGCGATGTGGCTGCAAAGAAGGCAAATGCAATTTTGGGCTGTATTAATAGAAGTATAGCTTCCAAATCGCGGGAAGTAATAATTCCCCTTTACTCGGCACTGGTTAGGCCTCATCTTGAGTACTGTGTCCAGTTCTGGGCACCTCACTTTAAGAAGGACATAGACAAACTGGAGAGGGTTCAGAGGAGGGCAACAAGGATGATAAAGGGACTAGAAACCAGGGATGGGGACTCGGACTCGAGGACTCGACTCGTGAGTCGGACTGAGTCCCCCCTCTGACTCGACTCGGACTCGAGTCCCAATATTTTTAATGGGACTCGAGACTCGACTCGGGACTCGAGACCAAGGACTCGTCAACATCCCTGCTTGATGCCACCTGCAGGTGCTGCCTGGACCCAGTTGCAGTAACAATCCAAGTTTATTTTTAAAAATCATTTTCCTAATGGAACCTTTCAGACATTTTGGGTTTGGCTGCCTCTGCCTGCCTGTTTGGGGTTCCCTGCCTCCTCTGCCTGCCTGGTCTCTTCTTAACCAGTTCCACAGTTTGAATTGTCCAAGACAAAGGCCTCTGCCTGCCTGCTTTGGGGTTCCCTGCCTCCTCTGCCTGCCTGGTTATTTTGGGTTTGTCTGCCTGGTCTGTTCTTGTCAAAATCAGTGGCAGAGTTTTGAGATAAAAAGGCACACTTGTGCCTAGAATTTATTTAAACCACACATCTGAAGTAGCCTTATTTTGTTGGGAAACCGCCCCATTGATTTTAATAGGGACTCGTGGAGTCAGTTTTGGGAGTGACTCGGGACTCGTGAGTCACCATTTTGGACCAAGGACTCGGACTCGGACTCGAGACTCGGGTCCAAAAACTACAGTGTGTCAAGATTTATTTTGATTGATGTGTTGCGTACTTGTGAGTGGCAGAAGAAGGACCTGAGATTACTCTGTGTGGCTGCTCTGAGTGTGTTTCTGGTTCCAGCAAGTTCATCACCAGTGGAGCGGGTGTTCAGTGAGGGTGGAATTGTGATGAGATCTCACCGTTCCAGAATGGGGGCCAAACATTTAGAAAAAATCATGTTCCTCAAATGCAACATGGATAAGTTTTAGGAAGTACAGCAAGTTTATTTTTTGAAATCATTTTTTAAAATGCAACCTTTCAGACATTTTGGGTTTGGCTGCCTCTGCCTGCCTGTCTGGGGTTCCCAGCCTCCTCTGCCTGCCTGGTCTCTTCTTGACCATATCAACAGTTGAATTGTCCAAGACAAAGGCCTCTGCCTGCCTGCTTTGGGGTTCCCTGCCTCCTCTGCCTGCCTTGTTATTTTGGGTTTTTCTGCCTGGTCTGTTCTTTCCAAAATCAGTTGCAGAGTTTTGAAATAAAAAGGCACACTTGTGCCTAGAATTTATTTAAGCCACACATCTGAAGTAGCCTTATTTTGTTGGGGGGAAATCCCATTGATTTTAATAGGGACTCGTGGAGTCGGCTTTGGGAGTGACTCGTGACTCGTGACTCATGAGTCACCATTTTGGACCAAGGACTTGGACTCGGACTCGAGACTTGGGTCCAAAGACTCGTGACTCGAGACCAAGGACTCTTCAACATCCCTGGAAAGAATATAGCTTGCCTACCTAGAGAGATCAGAGCGGGAGGGGAGATTCAAACGGAGGATCTCCTGATTTGTAGCTCAGGGTGTTTTCCAGAGGAGGCTTTTCTTGTGCAATTGCTTTGAAAGAATTTTACTTGAAGCCCAGACACCATTGGGTTCTGTTTGTAGCTTTCCTGTGTTGACCTACCACTTCTTCTGTCTCTTTCCTTTCAGGGGGCGGGGGGAAGTAATGAAGAAAAGATGGAATAGCTGCACAATACATTCTGGTTGTTAGCCCTCCGTCTGGAAGCGCACTCAAGACCCGTCGCTGCTACACTATATCAGGTATCGCACGTTGTTCTTACTGTTGCTAAAGCTAGGCCTGGATGTATATCATCGTATACTGGCCAATCGTCAGGGATGTTGAAGAGTCCTTGGTTTCGAGTCATGAGTCGAGTCACGAGTCTTTGGACCCGAGTCTCGAGTCCAAGTCCAAGTCCTTGGTCCAAAATGGTGACTCACGAGTCCCGAGTCCCGAGTCACTCCCAAAGCCGACTCCACGAGTCCCTATTAAAATCAATGGGGTTTCCCCCCAACAAAATAAGGCTACTTCAGATGTGTGGCTTAAATAAATTCTAGGTACAAGTGTGCCTTTTTATTTCAAAACTATGCCACTGATTTTGGCAAGAACAGACCAGGCAGACAAACCCAAAATAACCAGGCAGGCAGAGGAGGCAGGGAACCCCAAAGCAGGCAGGCAGAGGCCTTTGTCTTGAACAATTCAACTGTTGAACTGGTCAAGAAGAGACCAGGCAGGCAGAGGAGGCAGGGAACCCCAAACAGGCAGGCAGAGGCAGCCAAACCCAAAATGTCTGAAAGGTTGCATTTTAGGAAAATGATTTTAAAAAATAAACTTGCTGTACTCCCTAAAACCTATCCATGTTGCATTTGAGGAACACGATTTTGGAACACAGAGTCCTTGGTCTCGAGTCCCGAGTCCTTGGTCTCGAGTCCCGATTCGAGTCTCGAGTCCCATTAAAAATATTGGGACTCGAGTCTGACTCGAGTCAGAGGGGGGACTCAGTCCGACTCATGAGTCTAGTCCTAGAGTCTGAGTCCCCATCCCTGCCAATTGTAAAGTGTATTTCAGTGTTCTCCAACCTTGGGTCCCCAGATGTTTTTGGCCTACAGCTCCCAGCATGCCCCAGCCAGCGTAGCTGGCTGGGGCATGCTGGGAGTTGTAGGCCAAAAACATCTGGGGACCCAAGGTTGGAGAACACTGGTGTATTTGATGCATAGAGCAGGCCCCTTGAAACCAGTGGGACTTCAGTGACTCGGGTCTACTCTAAGCTAAACATGATTAAGTCTGGATCCACCCTTATGTTCTCTACGGATATTTGTTTTTTAGTGATGAAATCCCATTCTTTGACATGGCTCTGTAGTTTTTAACAAATACACTTTCCATCGATACATTTTGCTTGCGAACGGTGTAGCTTTACACTTCAGAAAATTGCGTTCTTGCTTTAACATCCCGCTCAGCGTGAACAGCAGTACAGGAGTTAAAAGAGCGTTAAAGGGCTTAAACCACCATGGCTGAAGCTGAAGTAACTGCTCATGAAAATGTAGCTTTCAATAGATCCTACGAATCGGGGGCGTGTGGGGGGGGAACAGCCCATCCCCACCTCATCCGCCCCACTTGTTTTGAGGGACTTTCCCCTTTCTGTCACAGCTGCTCAGTCAGTGCAAAATGGGTAACCAGAAAACTCTGGAAAGTTACCGTCTCCTGGGAGACAGAAAAACCGATTAGTCAGAAATTAGTCACACATGACTATACAACTGGAAGTAACATGCTCTAACCACTGAATTTCTGGTGAGTCATGGGGGGGGGGTGAGGAGCAGCAGCAACTACGATGGCCACCTTCTCCTCCCTCTCTGTCTGCATTCCTGCGCTGTTAACAGAGTCTCATTGCAATGGCTGTGAGCCTGGAATCTTACGGACATAAGAAGTGCCCTGCTGGTTATAAACAGGGCCGGTCCAACCTTGCCTCTGACTGCTTTATAGTTTTGTGGGTTTGTTGCCTCGCAGTTTTAATGTTATATAAAGGAAGATTTGATCTGTTCTGTTGTTTTTATTATTATATTGTACTTTGCTTACCGTATACCACCCTGGAAACTGTCAGGATAAAATATAAATTTATTTATTTATTATATTTATACCCCGCCTTTTTTCCTTCAAGGAACCCAAGGCAGCCTACATAATCCTCCTCCTCCTCTCCATTTTATCCTCACAACAACCCTGTGAGGTAGGTTAGGCCGAGAGTCAGTGACTGGCCCAAAGTCACCCAGTGAGTTTCATGGCTGAGCGGGGACTAGAACCCGGATCTCCTGAGTCCCAGTCCAACACTCTCACCACTACGCCACACTGGCTGTCACGCCACACTGGCGATGATGATGATGATGATAATAATAATAATACCACCGTTGGGCAGAGGGAGATGGACACCTCAGATGGTAAATACTGGGGGGCAGGGAGCAACAGCAAGCTGTGGTCTGCCCTGTGCCCCCTAAGCTGGCCCACTGCTCTCAGGTAAAGTGGAGGATACACCAGTCTTGAGGTAAGATTCAACTGCCAATCCATTCAGATTCTGTATGTGGCAAAGGGGGCATCTTGTCCTTCATCTTAGGCAGCAAAATGTTTTAGGCCAGCCCTGGCTGGATCAGACCAAAGCTCCATCTAGTACAGATTCCTGATTGGCCACAGTAGCCAAGCTGATGCCTTTGGGAAGCCCACAAGCAGGGCATGGGGGCATGAGCAGTGCACCCTTCCGCTCATGTTCCCCAGCAACTGGTACTGAGAGGCCGACTGCTTCTGAAACCTAGAGGTAGCACACTGGCCATCATGATGCATAGCCATTGACAGACTCTTATCCTCCACAAATGTGCCTGACTCCCTTTTAAAGCCATCTAAGCTAGTGGCCATGTTGACTGGGGATGATGGGAGTTGCGGTCTGGTGGCACATCTAGAGGGCACCAGGTTACGGAAGGCCAATCAGTTTCACCAGATGAGCCTTGCTTGCATTGTCAGAGAGGGAGAAAAAGTTTTCTCTAGTCACTTTCTCCACACAATGCCTAATTTTATACACCCCTAATGTGCACCATCTCCTCCCAGTCTTCTTTTAGCTATACTAAACAGCCTGAAACGCTTCCACTTCTCCTCACAGGGGGGTTGCTCCAGCCCCTTGATCATTTTAGTTGACCTTTTCCACATCTGCTTCTCCTGATGTATTTTAATTACGGTAGTATTTTTAGAAACATACTCTTGAAATTCTTTTTCACTTGACTTTTTTTCAATTTATATTATTTTTGCCAGAGTTTGTACTCTCTTTTGGTCTCCTCGACTGGAGTAGACTTCCGTTGTTTTTTTTAAAAAAGAAGCCTTCTTGCCTTTTATAACTTTTTTGTCTCTGCACATTAATTATGCTGGCACCCTCTTGGATTTGCACCTTTCTTAACCTGTGGTTTTTAGATTGTAAGCCTGTGGGCAGGGACTGTCTTTTGTTAATTGATTATATGTAGTTGTAAACCGCCCAGAGAGCTTCAGCTATTGGGCGGTATAGAAATGGAAATAATAATAATAATAATAATAATAATAATAATAATAATAATAATAATAATAATAATAATAATATCTTAGTTTAGCTTCTATGGCTGAGGTTTTAACTAACTCCAAGCATTCTGGAGAAATCTGATCCTCTTGATTCTCCTTTTCAACTTCCTTTTAAATTGTCCTCTCAGATTTAGGATGCTTCAGATGAAATCAGATGTGACTGTGCTGGAATTTCCCTGTCACTATTCCTGTCTTGGCCACCATTAAAGATTAAGCTCAGGGTCATCTCCCCCCTAGTTGGTTCCATGACCAACTATTCCAAGGCACAGCCATATATCACATCTAGAGCTTTTTGCCTATTTATTGTAACCCAAAGATGTGTTTTTTTTTCCATTTGTACTATAGAATAGGCACAGGGCCCCCAATCCAGATCTTAAAAACCACCCTCCCCGCCCATGTGCCTGATCCAGATTGGGAGCCCTGCATCTACTTTAGAGCAAAAATGAAAAAAAGACATAGCTGCTAGATAAGGATGTAAAGAAATGCCTAGTTTGGCCCTCAGAGTTCTGTTTGGGAGAAGAGGAACATAGTAGTGTATCCTGAGCACTAAAGTTATTGGGGCAGGGGGATGGTATTTCCATCCACAGCATTTTCCCCCTTTTGAGGGTGCAATCCTATGCTTGTTTAGACAGAAAGAAGTCCTACAACTCCCAGCATGCCCCAGCCAGCTTAGCTAGGAGTTGTAGGACTTCTTTCTGTCTAAACAAGCATAGGATTGCGCCCTGTTTTCTAGTTTGGACTCTATGCCCTTTTTGACTTATAGAACAACACCCCCACACCTCAATACTGTATACCCTTCCCAGTCTTTTCTGTAGATTTTATCTTCAGGGATGACGGGATCCCACTGATTCTTTCCATTTTATCAATGGTACTTCCAAATGGAGGGCTCCTAGTGCTACCAATCAAAAAGCATTCTGCCTTTCCTTCCTTAACACATCTTCTGTGGTAAGAAAAAGGAAAACACAGGAGGGTTACAAGTGGAAGATGAGGATGTCTGGAACCCCAGTAAAATTCCATGAGTGAGGAAGGGCTGTAGGCTAAGTTCCAATATCCTGCCCACCATATTTATGTTCTTGTTCAGCACCAAGCATTCCAGCCGACCTACTAGACTTGGAAGCTCCTGACATCTCTCTCTAAAACTATCTCTGTGTGTATCTGTGTGTACACATGTCTCTTTAAATGGCTGTGATTCTTTTGTCCCTTATGCTCCTTGCCAAGTTCCACCCTATCCCCATTTAGATGACCTGCAGCATTTAGGGCACAATCCTATGCAAGTTTAGACAGAAAGAAGTCCTACAACTCCCAGCATGCCCCAGCCACCCATGCTGAGAGCCACTGAGAGCCAGTGTGGCGTAGTGGTGAGAGTGCTGGACTGGGACTCGGGAGATCCAGGTTCAAGTCCCCACACGGCCATGAAACTCACTGGGTGACTTTGGGCCAGTCACTGACTCTCAGCCTAACCTACCTCACAGGGTTGTTGTGAGGATAAAATGGAGAGGAAGAGGAGGATTATGTAAGCCGCCTTGGGTTCCTTGCAGGAAAAAAGGCGGGGTATAAATATGATAAATAAATAAATAAATAACAAATTGTAGGACTTCTTTCTGCCTAAACATGCATAGGATTGCACCCTTACGCTCACCTTAAGGGTGAGTCATCCCGAACTGGATGCTCCCCAGCTCCTGTTGGCCTCCCCCCAGAAGCTGGTTTATGATTTACAACCCTTTTCAACAGGAGCCTATCCCTTTTTGTAATGGGATCACCTTGTCCCAAATATTCCCCAGTGCCTAACAAACCTAAATCTGTCCCCCCAATACCATCAGCTCATCCACGTACTGAGACCCCACAGCTCTCTATCTCGTTGGTCCTGCACATGACCATCTAGATGACTTACTAGCCATCTAAATTTGGCTTCCAGGACCTCGTGGCTACATTTCCCAGGCATGAGCTCACTAGGTAGCCTTAGGCAAGTCACTACTCTCTCCACTTCAGTTCCCCATCTGCAATTGGGGTGGTGGTGGGGGTAACAATGCCGGCCTACCTTACAGGGCTGTGGTAAAGATCACTGAGGTAATGCATGTGAAGCACTCTGAACACTTGACATTGTTTGTTGTAAAAACATTTAATATCCCACTCATCTTCTAAGCCACTCTGGTTTCTTTTGAACACCACAATTGACTCATATTACTACAGTAAAATAACATCTACAGTGATTAAAACAAAAATGGTAACACAGCAAACACCCAAAGAAACCAGACAAACATCAGCTGATGAAAAAGGAAGGAAGACTTCTTTAATGCAGCAGCAGCAGCAGCAGCAGCAGCAGAGAAAAGAAGCAACTAAAGCAGCTCTCACCCTATGGCAAAGACCTCTAAGGAACAACAGGTCTTTACTTATTGTCACTTAGTGGGAGCCATTTAGAAGCAAGGGCCTAGCACAGTGTTCTCCAACCTTGGGTCCCCAGGGCATGCTGGGAGTTGTAGGCCAAAAACATCTGCGGACCCAAGGTTGGAGAACACTGGCCTAGCACAAGGACCTCTAAGCCAACCTGGTGCCTTCCAGATGTGTCCCCAACCAGTTTGGCCATTGGGAGTTGTAGTCCAAAACATCTGAAGGGCGCCAGGCCGGGGAAGGCTGATCTAAGCATATGCTGCAGTGGTGCCTCCTCTACTGTGTCCCTCTGAGCTAGATCAGGGGAGGGAGGCTTTCCTAATTAGTGGGAGAATCTTCCATTGACCTGTTTTGGCTTCTCAGATGTTAGCAGCTCAGCCCATGCTATAAGACAAGCAGTTCATATAGAAGGCACCGACGTCAATCAATATACATAAAAGCTGATTTCCAGGGTTCTGCCACATTCTACTGTGACCAGGAAATGGAATCGGGGTGTGGGTGGGGTTATGCAGATGAAGGGGTGGGGCTCTACATGTAGGAACTGGCTCAGTTTTATATGGCTCTGGCTGAGTTCCCTGGCTGTTATACAGGGTACAGGTTAGAGATGGCACAGCTTGCTTCTCACTCCCAACACATTTGGGGTGCCCAGACCCCAGGGGCCATCTGGGGTGAGGCACCGACTTCTCTCCCACCCCAGTGGTAACCCCAACTGCCCCTTTGGACTTCCTTGTAGATAGCTGCAATGAATTCATACGGAGAAAAGGGACGTGCTGAACTTAGGGGGGGAAGTGTTGCAATATGGGGGCCTGGCATCTACCCACCAGGCATCTTGTTGGGGTGGTGATTGGCGGCATGCACACTGTGTCAGGGATCCCTGCAATATAGAGACCTTAGGAAGCTGCCTAATACCAAGTCCAACCATCGCTCTATCTGGCTAGGGGGTTATGGAAGTGGTCGTCTAACACACTGGGAGGGCACCAGATTGGGGGTGATCGGTCTGCACTGGCTGGTGGCAGCTCTCGCGGCTTTCAGACAGTAATCTTTTCCATCCCTACCTGGAGATGCCGGGGATTGAACTCAGGACCCTTTGCATGCAAAGCATGTGCTCTGAGCTATGGCCTTCCCCATGCCTTTCTGGTGCGCTCATGTTGATGGGCATTTTGCTAGTCACATATCAAAGGCAAGCTTTGGGAGTCTGTCAAAACAGCAACTCCTTGCCGAAGGTCTATGAATCAACCTTCAACAGGCAGTTCACAGCCACCCCACTGCTTTGTCACATCCCCTCTTCATTGCCGCCTCCCCCCCCCCATGAAACCACATATCGAGACAGGATGTTCTTTCCGAGACCGGAGAGTTAAAATCTCCGAACGCGCGTGCATGCACACACGCGCATGCAAATACACACAAAAACCCCAAACCACCGATCTTTTCCTCTTGCAGCTTGCTCAGTAAGAATTTGCTGAGGCTGGGTGGATTCTAGGAAATGAAAAGGAGCCAAGCTAATTTTCACTTTGCGCGCATCCTGCCTCAGAAAAACTCCCAGGCCTGCATGCTCATACCCACCCACCCACCTGCACAACCTCATCTCTGCTGGGTCTTTGTTTGCTGCATCTGATCAGAAGACAATTATCTTTTTATTCTGTGTGTGTTTTAAAACAAACCAACAACATTCAAGTGAACAGCTGTTCTGGACCCAGTTCATATGACTCTTGTGCATACAATGACTGGATTACTTCCCCCCCCCCCCCATTGCTGCAGGTTTTAACAGATTAATGGGGTGATTCATCAACTAAAACTGGAATCGGTGATTCACATATTTGGCCTTTGATTAAGTGGTGGGGCTGACATGAAGGAAAGTCCCTGGGATGTGAGGTTCTTTAATAGTCCACTGCTATCTACAGAAACACCTTCCCTGAGTCAGATTGGCTGGAGCAAAAACTGGGGGTCAAAATGCACGTCACACACAGCCTCAGGAAGGGCCCTTGTGGAGCGGAGAAGCAGAGGGTGGAGAGGGGGTACTTCCATGTTTACTACAGCCTTCCCCAACCTGGCACCCTCTGTAGCTCCCATGATTCCCAGCCAGCATGGCCAACCATACTGGCTTGGAATTATGGGAATTACACCTGAAGGGTGTAAACGACCCTCACATAACCCTAAAACAGACCATGCTCTCCAGGTTCACACAACATGACAGCCCCCAAGCAGGGGGTTGCATATTCAAAATGGCGGCTGTACACACCCTGCATATGCCACAGGCTCACCGTGGGTTAAATAACCTACAGTGGGCTGTTATGTCATGTGAACAGCCCCTTTGTCTTCCTTGAACTCCATGGAAGGCACTGAGAGTCAAACCTGCTCCTCTCTGCATTGTCTTTGCCCTGCATTGTTTCTTGGTCACACTACAGTGTGACAGAATGTTGGAAGAGGGAGATGGAATATTGGGAGCTGTCTTTTATTTTATATGAGTAGATTGCAAATTTGCCCTTTCCCTCTGGATCCTCAAAATGGTACTTTTCTTGAGGTTTTGCAGTCTCTAAAGGCCTTAACATTGTTCAAACACATTTATTACTTATACATTTGTTACAAGCTAGATACCTAACAAATTAACATACCGGTAGTTAACTTGTAGACTGAAGACAGGTATCACATTTTAAGTGTAGAGGAAGTGGCTTGAACACACATTTGCTGCCCTAAAAGAGATGCCTTAGGATGCTGAAAATGTGTGTTCAGACCTCTTCCACCATACTTAAAATGTGACACCCGTCTTCACCCTATATGCTGATGTGTTCTAAATTTTCATCACTATCAGATGCCATTCCCTTTCTTTAGCAGAGTTGATTGGCTTTTCCTTTGAGAGATATAAGACTACAGCTTGCTTCACTGGTTTTCTATTCTTGTCCAAACAAAAAAAAATCAAGGTGCTAATTTTCATCTCAAAGCATTGTCTTATTGCAGCCATGAGGGCCAGAAACTTGTTTTGCTTTTAAATAAAAAAGGAAAGAAAAAGAACCTGAGATTCTCAGATGTTGACTCTGCACTTGGTAGTGAATACACAAAGCCCTGGGTTTAAGGTTCTGCATTTGTTTGTCCCATTACTGGATCCCCCTCTCCCAGTATCAGACTTTTACTTGCTGTTGCAGATTCATATGTGGAAACCTGTTGCAAAGAGTTCTGGTGCAAAATTTGGCTTCTGATCCAGGATGACACTGTTCAGCATACCTGCCTAGGGTTATGCAAAAAACAAACAAACAAAAAGGAAATGCATCTCCAAAAGAGGACAAAAAAGGACACATATTTGCATAAAAATGCATGTGCTGATTTATTTATTTATTATATTTATGAATCACCCATCTGAGCGATGTGCAGTCTCATAAAACACAAGAGGGGGGGGAAACACACACACACACACACACAGTATAAAACACAATTAAAAATAGTACAAAACTTAAAAATCCTAACCCACCCCATATTCCCGCCTGAAAAGCCACGTTTTTAATGCCCGGCGGAAGCTAATCAAGGAAGGGGCATGGAGGAGGTCACTGGGGAGAGAGTTCCATAAATTGGGGGCTGCCACAGAAAAGGCCCTCCTCCTAGTCCCCACCAGCCTGGTTTCTCTGGCTGATGGGACAGGGAGAAGGCCATCAGTGGTAGATCTCGTTGAGCGGCCTACTTGATGTTGCTGGAGGCGCTCCTTGAGATATACTGGACCGGAGCCGTACAGGGTTTTAAAGGTCGACGCCAACACCTTGAATTCGGCTCGGCAAACAACTGGTAGCCAGTGCAACTCTGTTTATGGGTATAGATGCAAATTTGGAGATATGCACTATAATTTCAATAAAAATGCACCACATCTCACCATAGTGGGGAGACTGTGACCAGATGACCTGTGTGCCTGCCTGCTCAGGCTGCTGGTCTGGCGCTCACTGCGGGTGGGCAACTTCCAAGGTTCCTCCTCCCACTTCTTATGATTCTTAACCCAGACTTGGACTGGCCAGCCCTTCAAACAGTCCTCTGTAAAGTAAGATAGACAGGTACCCTCATCATCATCAGGCGATCACTCGTGACCGAGTAAGATTGTCTTCCGGGATAAAAGGAGGAGATTCTAAAGAAGATTGTGTAGACTCTAGCGATGGGTCCGTAAGTGACTGTGGAGGCCAATTCTAGATCCACACAGCTTCCCACAGTGAGGACACAGGTTACCAGATAGAAGATGGTCCTGTAAAGGATTCATTTGACGTGCTTTTCGCTTAGCACGTTTCTCCCTTTCACCTTGCACTCGGGCTTCTTCAAAGTCCATGGAACCTTTGTGAAAGGCCAACCTCCATTTAGATCGTTCATGGGCCAGAGCTTCCCAGTTTTCGATGTTTATATTGCATTTTTTTAGATTAGCCTTATGAACATCTTTAAACCTCTTATATTGACCACCGATATTCCGCTTTCCATCCTTGAGTTGGGAGTAAAGTAACTGCTTTGGGAGACGGCAGTCAGGCATTCGAACAACATGACCGGTCCACTGAAGTTGGCGTTGAAGGATCATTTTTTCAATGCTAGTAGTCTTTGCTTCCTCCAGTACACTGACATTTGTTCGCCTATCTTCCCAAGTAATTTGCAGGATTTTCCGGAGGCAACGTTGATGAAACCTTTCAAGGAGGTGGAAGTGACGTTTATAGATAGTCCATGTTTCGCAGGCATACAATAAAGTTGGTAATACAATGGCTTCATAAACCAGTGTTTTGGTCTTCTTACAAATATCCCGATCCTCGAACACTCTATGTTTCATTCGAGAAAATGCGGCACTTGCGGAGCTCAGACGATGCTGGATTTCACTGTCGATGTTAGCTGTAACCTTCCTCATCTAATGGTTAGCGGCACCACTCTTTGATGGTAGATAAGACAAGAGAGAAGCCCTAGTCAGGCATTCTATTCCGGAATGGGCAGCAACCACGTAGAAAAGGCTTGCAGGCCCACCTTTAGCCCTGCTCATGCCTGCTTCCCTATGTTTTTGATGAACAGCAGGAAGCCTTTCTTACTGGAGGAGACGCGCTGCATGATTAAACCCCTGATCTTCTGAGTTACACCCGTGCACTAAATGGAGTGTATCCAGAGCATTTCATATGTCAGCAGTTTGATGGCATTACAGAATTCAGCTTCCTGAGAATTCTCTTTCACTTTCTTTCTTTCTTTCTCTCTCTCTCTCTCTCTCTCTTTCTTTCTCTTCTTCTTTTCCCCCTTTTCTTATAAAACTCAGTAGGGGTGGGCAACTTGTTGCACCCCAGATGTGGGAGTTGTAGGTCAAAACATCTGGAGGGCCACAAGTTACTCACCCTTTCATTGCTTGAAAGTTTGTGGGCAATCCTGCTGAAATCTCAGACACCAGAGAAGATGCTGAGTATGATGTAGGACTGCAGTGCTCAGTGCAATACCAACCTTCCCCCGCCCCAATGACTAGCAAAATCCGAAAAAGATGATACAAGCTGCAATCCCATACACACTTGGAAGCAAA
The DNA here is from genome assembly GCA_021292165.1 of Shinisaurus crocodilurus. Lineage (NCBI taxonomy): Eukaryota > Metazoa > Chordata > Lepidosauria > Squamata > Shinisauridae > Shinisaurus > Shinisaurus crocodilurus. The sequence goes on along the minus strand of CM037877.1, from coordinate 272,104,485 downwards.
TCCCTTTGAACTTACTTCTGAGTATAGCATTGCACTGGTAAAATACTAACCATTGCAGAACAAAATTATGCCCAGCGTGAAAAATAGTAATACACATCTGCATAATGTATACAGGTTGCAGAATTCATCTTTTTCTTAGTGCAGAACTCGAAGTTCCCTGGTACAGAATTTTAATATTTTATTGCACTGCGTGTACATACAGCTCTAAATATATCCACAGCCCTCAGCTTTTACCAATGTACGGTACTTTTCTCCTGTTGTCATTGCCTTTCCTTTTTCTTCCCTCCCTCCACCACATACTTTCCCTTTGGAGTCTGCCCTTCCCTCACCACAGGGGCTAGTTATGTAAATTGGAACTTAATCCTTTAAAAGCAAGCTCACAGTTCAAGTCCAAGTGTCTTTTCATGCGGCCAAGTAGAAAGCAGATCTGCTGAATCCTGTTGCCCACTCCCACTTTTTGTCCAGTAGCTGGATGCAACTTTTAAGTCAAAGTATTTTAACTTGATATATAAAAACAGAGAGAGAGAGAGAGAGAGAGAGAGAGAGAGAAAGGGAGGGAGAGAGAAATTATTTAAATCCATCTTTTAAAACTTTGCAATGGAATGCAGATGGAAATATTAAAACTCCCCCCACCGCAAAATTGCTAAGGCTGAGAGAACTTCCAGCAATGTGCTGAGCATATTGTCTATCCTTGCGACTTTCAAAGGAATGCAATAAAAAGGAGACAGGGTCCCAGCAGGCAGTTTCTGCCTTCTCATCCCTTTATGTAACGCTTGAACAGGTGCAACATAAAAGATCCTAAACTAGTGATTATTGGGCCATTTGGAAAGGGTTCCTTCTCTGATGTGAAGACAGAAGCAGTCTTAAAAAGACAAAGTGGGGTGGGGTGGGGGGAGGCCAATAGTCTGTGATACAGCGGACTTTGGTCGCTCACCTAACTCTAACAAGGGCACTACTGTTATATGGTAGAAACTTACATGGTAGAAACTCAGCAAATTACTGGGAACGTATCATTTATATTGCCACACATCAATAATAAAACTGATACTTTGGCTTCCATATTCCATCATTCTTCCAACATAGGCCTGGTTTACACATGCATGTTGACTATCTGATTACTGTGACACTGAACGATAATTTCGCATGTGTGTGAATTGGGCCATCACAAATATAATACTGCAAACAGAACTTTCATATCGACTCCTACACAATGCTTCTCGATGGGAGTTGGTTCATACTTGGCTACTAGTCATCAAAGCCCTGATTGACCATAAGTTTGCCACATGTTCATTGTTTCAAGGAATGACTCTTTATTTAGTAATGTTAGTCTAGTCCCCGCTCGGCCATGAAACCCACTGGGTGACTTTGGGCCAGTCCCTGACTCTCAGCCTAACCTACCTCACAGGGTTGTTGTGAGGATAAAATGGAGAGGAGGAGGAGGATTATGTAAGCCGCCTTGGGTTCCTTTTTTGTTGGGGCAGCCCCTCCCCTGCCTTCCCTGGGGCTACAGAGGGAAGGCAGAAGAAAAGCCCAGGCCAGGGAGATTGTACCAGCAGCTCCAGAAAAAAACTTCAGTTGGCCTGAGAGAACTGGTGTATGTTTGGTTTGGGGGGGGGGTAACGTTTGTTTGTTTGTTTGAATATTTAAACATTGTAAACCACTTTGGGTGCCTTAGCAGAAAGGTGGTATAGAAATGTAATAAATAAATAAATAGATATGCAGGCCTGTGGCTCACGCTGGCTCAGTTTGTCTGAGCGTGGAAAGCTAAGCAGGGTCAGGCCTGGTTATTACTTGGATGGGAGACCCCTTCTCTAGTTTCCTGCATTGAGCAGGGGGTTGGACTCGATGGCCTTGCAGGCCCCTTCCAACTCTTATGATCCTATGAATCCTATGAATAGATTTTAGTACTAAATGAGGAGCTGTTCCTTGGAACAAGGAGCAGGTGACATGACCAGTTCATGCATGCATGGTTAGCACTTTCTACAATTGACTGTTCATTGGATGATGGGTAGCTGAATGTGTGAACTGACTCCACTGAAACATTGTGATGGGTGGAGATATGAAAGTGCTATCTGCGGTGGCTTCCCATTCATGCATGCAAGCCATTGCTGTATGTGTGCTTCCTTCTGCTCCAAGGGTACCGTTATAATAATGTGAGGTAAGTTGCTTTATTACATTTATATGACCACCAATCAACACATATTATTTGGGTGGCTTGCACATCAAAAGAAACAATTTTTTAAAAAAATTAAAAACAACAACAAACAATAAAATGCAACCTAAAAACTTTCTGTCTGATAAAGAGAGCATAAAGCAATTAGCAGCTCAGGTGGAAAATCATACTAAAACATCGAGAGCCCAAGGAATATTTAAAAGGCCTGGATGAATAAAAAGGTCTTCCCTGGGTACCAAAAAGACCATAAAGAAGGCACCAGGTGAGCCCCCACTGGGGAGGGGGGAGGTTATTCCATAGCTGGGGTACCACCACTGACAAGGCCCTCTGCCTAGTAGCTACCCACCTAACTTCACTTGGTGGGGACACATGGAGCAGAGCCTCTGAAGAGGATATTTATTTATTTATTTATTATATTTATGAATTGCCCATCTGGCCAGACATCCGGCCACTCTGAGCGATGTACAGTCCAATAAAATACGGGGGGGGGGAACACAAATGTGAGCCAGATGTTTGGCCTACAATTCCCATCATCCCTCACTATTTGCTATGCGGACTATGGCTGATGGGAGTTGCAGGTCAAAATGTCTGGAGGGCCGGAAGTTGCCCACTCCATTAATGTTTAGACCAGTGTTCTCCAACCTTGGGTCCCCAGATGTTTTTGGCCTACAACTCCCAGCATGCCCCAGCCAGCTATGCTGGTTTAGAGGAACATACTGAAGCACCGCATGTGCTGTGATACTCAAATGGAGCTCCTATGTGAAGGGGCTCCCCATGCACATTGATACTGAGAAGAATTAGCAAGGGCAAAAGCAGTAAGAAAGTGGACCTAGTAGTCCTCCACTGAAATAGAAAGGGAGCCCTGTGGGCAGGGGGATTCCAAACACCCACACCCACGCTTGATGGGATGAGAAAGTTCTGTGCCCCTTTGAAAATTAGGTTACATTTTCACAGAGGGTTTAATCAGATTAGTTGATGAAAAAGGTGCCCCCAATGAATGGAGCAGTAGATTTTTTTGGAGGGTACATTAATTGTTTTTCACACAAGTACATATGAAAACAGCAGGCTTCTGGTTTTAGAGAAAGCATTCCCCTTTCTTGGTCAATCATGGAGGGGGGGGAAACCTCTTCAGGGCGGTGCCTTCTGTGACACCTGCGTGCATCATTGGCATAGAAAGTGTACTTTTTCTTCTTCAGAACTATTGTTTTTATTCATATGCAATTTTATTTTAAAATTAGTCAGTTAAAATGTCAACTGACTAAGGTTTCTTTAAGTGAGGCTCGACCCCAATTTTCAGGTTTGAGCTGCACTTCTGCTGTACCCACAGCAGACATGGGGAATTTTGAGCCAACCTTCAGAATGCTGTACACACTTCAACACCACCACCACCACCACTCACATTCACTTTATTACCTCTGGCTCTTGTAATGGTGCACTGAAGCACAGATGATACATGAGTTTGCATAGGCAACATCAGAGGACTGATGATGCAGCAGATGGGTAAACAAAGATAAGGACATAGATTAGATACTGTAACTTTAAAACCAAGTTAAGAAGGTGGAAAAGTGAAGATAGCCTCTTGGTAACCTTCGGGGGGGGGGGGGGCACTAAAATGGTCATCAATACAACACACACAAATAGGAGAGGATGAAGTTTTCTTTAGTAGAAGGAGCACTAAGCCTTTTCTAAACATTGAAAAAGTGCAACAAGTATTGTTAATCAGGTCTGTCTGTCTGTCTGTCTCTCCCTCTCTCAACTCCCCCCCTGCTTTGAAAACCATCTATTTCAGGGGTCCTCAAACTTTTTAAACAGTTCATTGTCCCTCAGACTGTTGGGGGGGCGGGCGGACTATAGTTTGAAAAAAATATGAATGAATGGATCAAGTAAAAAAAAAAGGACCCGGGTCCTTTTTTTTTACTTGATAAGGATGATTTCCCCCCCCTGAAATGGAAAGTTATTTTATTTATTTATTTATTTCATATTTATACTTCCCAATAGCCGAAGCTCTCTGGGCGGGTTACAGCAATTAACAAGACGGTCCCTGCCCGCAGGCTTACAATCTAAAAAGACACGACACACAAGGAAAAAGGAATGGGGAGGGAAGAAGAGGGAATATTAATGAATACTCCTGGCAGGGCTGGTGGTATTTACATATATAATTGCACAATTGTTTCATGCCTAACACGAATATACTTTTGTTTTTGCCATCACACAAATGAGCATACTCTGCTTCAATCCAAAGTAGCATTTTTGAAACATTAGAAATCTGACTTAGCTACATCAGCTCATACATAAGAGGTAAAACACCACCACTAATTTTTCCATATTATGGAAAAGAATTAAAAGAATCGGCGTGTGAAGCGAAAGAGTTAAAAAAAAGTCTGCTTCTGCCGATTGGCCACTGGGCTGGATAAAAAGGCAAGGCGGGCCGGATGTGGTCCGCGGGCCCTAGTTTGAAGACCCCTGATCTATTTAAATATAGCTGCCCTGAGGACTAGGACACTGAAATAGACACCAAGACAACGGAGGGCTTCCTTTTGTTCCCATGTTAAATGCCCAATTTCTGTCTTGTGATTCTGTCATATAGGGTACTACTTCTGTGTCCAATGTAACCCACAAAATGGTTGCAAGTTGATGGGACAGATTAGACTTTGGGGGGCACAGTCCAGAGTCCCACCTTTGCACGTACTGCTCAATGCCGTCAGCTTCTTTAACAGCGCCAATCACTTTAGTATTTTTGCAGGGGTTGGGGAAGACTACTAGAATCAGTTGCCACCATCCTCTCCCAACAGGTGGTTGTTCCTTACGTTCACCCTAATCCTCTATAGAGCAGTGTTCTCCAACCTTGGGTCCCCAGATGTTTTTGGCCTACAACTCCCAGCATGCCCCAGCCAGCTGGAGAACACTGCTCTATAGAGTGAAGAGGGAGAGAGAGAGAGAGAGAGAGAGAGAGAGAGAGGAAAAAGAAAGGAAGGAAGGTATGGGAGGGAGAGCAAGGAAAGCTGAACTTGAACAAGTTCTTCTACATGAACTTGTCAGTTGAGATTTTTGGGGAAGGTCCTTTGCCAGGCGCCCTGCACCTTTGGAGCTTAGCCAGGTGGCTACCAAGAGAGGGGCTGTTCTGTGATGGTGTCTGGATTATGCATCTTCCTCCTCCATAGGCATAAGAACAGAAGAAGAGCCCTGTTGGATCAGACCAAACAGGACGTGAGTGCGACAGCAAGCTCCCAGTCATGTTCCCTCTGCACCTGGTATTCAGAGGCATAGTGCCTCTGATAATGGAGGTGGCATGCAGCCATCATCATGACTGGTAGCCATTGATAGCCTTATCCTCCATGAATTGGTCTAACCCCCTTTTAAAGCCACCCAAGTTGACAGCCATCGCTGCATCTTGTGGTAGAGGATTCCACAGTTTAACTATGCACAGGGGTGAAGAGATACTTCCTTTTATCTGTCCTGAATCTCCCACCATTCAGCTTCATGGGATGACCCTGGGTTCTATTCACAGATGCCCCTTTCAAATAGAACCCCAAATCTCCTTAACACTCAGCTCCATTTTTCTGTGTGATCTTTCCCTTAGAACTCATAAAGTGTATTATCCACCTATTACTTCTGGGTACCCCCCCCCCCCACACACACCCTTTCTCTCTAATAATCCAACACGGGTCACCTCACATTTTGCCTAAGTTTGGAAAATATTATAAACTAATCTCCATATAAAAGGTTTTGAAACCCCGCACGCTCTTTTTGTTCAGCCCGTCTTCCCAACACCGGCCAAAGGGTGGCGCTGGTGGAACCCTTATCTGTCAATATTGTTACAGATAACAGGATTTAAGGGGGGTGGGTGGGAGATATTTCTTCAAACAACCTCCCCCACGCCCCATTCCCCCCCTCTCCTTTTTGGTCCTCGCTTCATTGCTTCATAGTGAACAACAGCACCACAAATATATATATATAAATGTGGCTCATACACTTTAGATACCAGATCCGTCCCCCTGGATGAAGAGAAAGGAAGAAGAGAGGACGACGAAGTGCTGGGGGGGGGGGGGCGACCCTGGTGGTGTTAGTGGGGGCGACCCCAAGTACCCTTCAGTGATTGCAGAGAGGCGCGGGGCGGAGGGAGGAAGGAAGGAAACTGAAAACGCTCCCTCCCAAGCCGAAGAACTGTCCCTGAAACGAAGACTTTTTACAGGCGCACACGGAGCCATGATGATTGTGGGCTGTGTAAGCAGCCCCGGCGACGTTGTGTGCGTGCGTGTGTGTGCGTGCGTGAGCCTCGGAGTGTGCATGTGAGTGCGTTGGTGTGTGTGTGTATGGGGACTAGCAACCTCGACTGGCTCCAGCTCAGCGCCAGCAATGCCGCCGCCGCCGCCGCCGCCGCTCTCTGCTCGCTAACAACAATGTGGCATTTTTGTCCGGGGGGGAGGCGTCGCAGCCCTCTTCTTTTCCCCCATCCTAGTGGGATGGTGTGTATCTCTGTGTGTTATTTAAAAAAAAATTTAAAAAAAAAAAAAAAAAAGCGGATCGGAGGAAATAAGTCCGAGAATTTAAAAAAAAGAAGAAAAGGAGGGGGGGGGAGTGAAACAACCACCTCAGCGGCAGCAGCAGCAGCAACAACAACAACAGTGTGGTGTATGTGGGGGGGACCAGCACAGGAGAAACTTATGGAAGAATGAAGGAGATGGTGGGCGGCTGCTGCGTCTGTTCTGATGAGCGGGGCTGGGCAGAAAACCCCCTGGTGTACTGTGATGGACACGGCTGTAACGTGGCGGTGCATCAAGGTAAGAGCCCCTCTTCCCTCCCTCCCTCCAGACACCTTTGCCGACCCTCCGCCTCCCCGTTTCCCCGGTCAAGACTCTGTATGCATTCTAACTCTTGAGGCTTTGCCAGAATACATCTGACATATATAGCGGGGTAGGGGGGGGGAGAGATGGGAGTTAAACAGGATAATCCCCCCCCCATCCATCACCACACTAAAAGCTTTGCAAGCTTTGAGCAAAAAAAAGGGGGGGGTTGGTTTTAGACACGGATGAATAAGAGTTGGAGGGGGTGAAAATATAACATTATTATCATTGTTATTATGCACTGAAAATATTTTAATTTCTATTGTTCCATATAACGGTATTCTTGACAGGGCCTTATTGGGGAAGGGGCTGCAGATGCAACATTTTGCCAAAGGGTTTAGGAAGAAAGGGGGTCGCGCGTGTGTGTGTGTCTGTGTATGTGTGTGTAGGAGGGGCAAGAGCTTAGGTTTTCCTGTCTCCACTGGTGTGTGTATGTTTACTGCTTTGTTTAGTATTTTTATTTATTCATTTTTAATTGCACTAGCTTGTAAAGGGATGTGGGTGGAGGAAGAGACATATACACAAAAGTGGTAGAGGCAGTGGTGATGGTTGGTTGGTTGGTTGTTATGGGTATCCTCATTGTTGTTGTCGTTGTTGTTGTTATTATTATTATTTGACATAGCTTTAAAAGAAACGTATGGCAGTGACCTCTGAATGTCTCCCACAAGCTTCCTTCCGGATTAGCTGGGCTTCTATTATTAGCTACCATGTAACATTGGTGGTGGTGAGTGTGTGTGTGTGTTTTCCCCATAATGTTGGGGGTGGAGGTAGGAGGGGGGCTCGCTAGCCTGCAGTTTCAAGGTAACATAGTGAAGAAGGATGGCTAGAGAGTGAATGTAGGAATATGCATCTCCTTCTCCTCTATACAAAAGAACACCTTTGGAGCAAGGAGATAATAGAGCCAAAATGTGAGTGTGTTCAGGCTTCCTCTCTGCCTCTTTCTCTGGTTTCCTACGGTAGATCATTAACACTGGAAACAGAAGGGCTGAGGAAGAGTCACCTCAGTTGCACCCTGCCCCACCGAACTAGGGTTAGTAATGTAATTTCAGGCCTGGCTGCTTAACCCTTTCCAACAGGGCTTAGTTGCTCAAATAAGAATGGACAGAGTTCAAACTTACCTAGCAGTGGCGCAGTTAGGTAATTTTAGACTCCGGGTTTAATGGTCGTATTGGGGAGGGGAGCTCGTACTTGACTTATTCAAAATGTAGTAATCTAGCCTGCTTTGTTTGGGGACTCTCGTGCTCATTCTGCAGAGCAGGGCCCTGGACTTTGGACCAAAAGTCCTGCACCGCTATTACCTGGAGGGATCCCAGTTCCTGACCTCGAAGCACTTACCCCTAATCCAAATTGTGTGAAGGTGGGCTGCTGTGGTCATTCTGTCGTGGGGGAAAGACACATCAAAACCTATTTGGGTGGGCATTTAAGTTTTGATAAAAGTTGGTCCTTTTTTGCCTTGATACACTGAATTTGATATGTTTTGTATTTTATCTCATTTTAATGTGGTTTGCTTTTATATTAATTTTGTATAGCTGGGTTTTATTGCCAGCTGCTTTGGATGGCAGAGAATTTGAAATATCTATCTAGCTATTTATCTAAATATTGATAGTACAGTAATACCTTGGATTGCAAGTAACTTGGTTTGAGAGCAGTTTTGCAAGACAAGCAAATTTTTAAATATTTATTTATTTATTTATTGACTTGATATACAAGCGACGTCTTGCAATACAAGTACTGTAGTACGGCTTAAATTAAAAATCTCTATACAATTTTTTTGGGGGGGAATTTCGTTTTGATATAAGAGTGTTTTGGATTACAAGCACATTTCCTGAACGAATTATACTCTCAATCCAAGGCATGACTGTACTCCAAAAGTCTCTCTTTATGAATGTTACAAATGTTATGTTGTGTTATATATATTATCCTGCCTCAGCGTATACATTCTAGGTGGCAATTTTAACATGTTCTCAGGCTGACTCTTGGTACTGAAAATAGGTTCCAGTTGTAAGTTTGAAATTAAGCCTTGCTTGAAATGAAGTCGCATTTGTTAGCTTTGACGCTCCCTCCCTCATGAATCTCCAGTGCATTAAAAAACAAACAAACAAACATGCATATAAACAAAGTGCACTTTGCAAAAGGTAAGAGAACTTTAGCTTGGTTGTAGATCCAGCCTCGTAAATAACTCCACAAAATTACTAGCCTGCAAAAAATTTTACTTGCTTGGTAACAGACCAGTACCCTGCATTTCCAATCTGGCCAGGAAGGAAGCCCCCTCCTCTATGGCCAGCATGGAAATGCAGGCTACTAGCCTCTTAACATGCTAGTAAAAACATATTAACTTATACCAAGAGGACTGGCAGAGGAAGGACAGGGCGATCTACCTCCTCTGCACATCCACTGCATTTCTGTGCAAGTCCTGGAGGAAGGGCCTTTCCTTCCTCTGTGGCTAACATGGAAACCAGTTGGGCTGGCAAAGGAGGGATGGAACAATCCATTCCTCCACCACCAACCCACTGACTTGTCTTTGTAGAATTGCATGCAATCTCCTGCATGGAATTCCTGGTCACCAGGTTTGCAATGCAAAAGGTCCCAGGTTCAATCCCCGGCATTTCCCGATAGGGCTGGCAAAGACTCCTCTCTGGAAGCCTGGAGAGCCGCTGCCAGTCAGTATAGACAACGCTGAGCTAGGTGGTCTGACTTGGTATAAGGCAGCTTCCTGCTTGGGAAGTTGGTTGGAGGAGCAGAGCAGTTGAGCCCAGGTTTCCCCAAGGACTAACTCCGTGCCTCTTGTCTTTCTTTCCCTAAGGAATCTGTGCATCATCTCTTTTGCTTGAAGGGTAGGCCGCAATGACTTCTAATCTACAGTCCTACCATCAGTTTGCTAGATGCTGTCCAGTATCTAGATATGATGCATCATCAGTCCTTAAAGGCAACCAGGCTGTATTGTCTCAGGCACATTCTAGTATGGTCAAGAGATAGAAACTGCTCTGAGCAATACGTCTCTGTGCACAAAGTCCAAGATGCAGTGCCTTGAGCATCTCTGCCAGCGGTACCACCATAGGATGGAGCAGTGTTCTCCAACCTTGGGTCCCCAGATGTTTTGGGCCTACAACTCCCAGCATGCCCCAGCCAGCATAGCATAGCTGGCTGGGGCATGCTGGGAGTTGTAGGCCCAAAACATCTGGGGACCCAAGGTTGGAGAACACTGAGATGGAGTGAGTGAGTGAGAGAGAGAGAGAATCAATCCCTGCTTGCTAAAAGGGATGCTCTGCTAGGCAGTGTGAGATGCATTGCCTACATTAGGGAGAGCCAGTTGATGGTGCGTGGCTTGGCTTTGGCCTCTGAAACAATTTTATCTAGCTCCTAGTCAAATTGTAACCAAGGGGTGTGGTAGAAACTTTGCCCCTGGTTTCACTCACGAGTTTCATTCATAAGGAAAATAAATATAGAAATAGGGTGTGTGTGTGTGTGTGTGTGTGTGTGTGTAGGGAGCCAGCATGGTGCAGTGTTGGGCTAGGACTGGGGAGACCAAAATTCAAATGCCCACTAAGCCATGAAGCCGATTGGGTGACATTGGGCCAGTCATTTCCCCTCAGTCTATCCTACCTTTCAGGGGTGTTATGAGGATAAAGTGGGGAGGGGAGAAAACCATGTAAGCCAAGCTGGCATAAGTGTTCTGAGTGGCAAAATACACTTCTGATTCCTAGCCCATGCCCTGGAAAGTAGCTCCCAAGCATACAGACACTGGCCACTCCTGGTCTAGAGCCCTTGTCTGTAAGCAGTGATGCTGATTATGGTGGAAACCAAAAATGGGGAGAAACAACTGGAGCACAGGGAATGGGAGGGGGAAGGAACCTGAGCCCCTCCTCTCTCCCAAAACTTCCCAGTCAGCTGTCAAATTTATGAGTTTTTTAGCTAGCTGTAGCTAAGTTTTGGGAACCTCTGACTGCTATTTGACATTTATTTACTGACAATGGCAGCCAAGCAGCCCTGCTATTTAGGGTGGGCAGTATGTGTGTACTAGAATCAGCACCTCACCTGAGAGGGCCAGGATCAGCGCCTCACCTGACATCCTGAGGCAGTTGGTAGGCCAGCAGCAGCCTGGCAGAGCCCACTGCCAATGCCTGCTCTGGGGCCTTCTCTATAATGCTTTATTTTCTGGTCTAGTGTTCTTAGTCTAGCCTCCATTATAACTTCCCACAATGCCTCCAGTGTGGTGTCACACTTGGGCATTGTGGGAGATTAAAATGGAGGCTAGACCCCGCTATCCAGCGTGGCTTGGAACACTGTGACTGCCACCACCAGGCAAGCCTGCCAGGCCCTATTGACAGAGGAGGAGGCCCGCCAGAGAGTACTTTATCCAGGACCCCCCTCAAAGCCGGAGCCAGCCCTGGCGTGTGGCGCCCTTCTGTCTTTTCCTCTGTGTTTCAGATTGCATGTGTTAATTCATCAGGACCAAAGTAGACTGGAAGGGGCAGCCATATTTGTCTATTCATGTGCCTGTCCTGCTCAAGGATAGTGGGGTGGGCGGGCTGCTTTTAACATCAAGAGAAGCATATGGGTGAACAAGGTGAGACAAGCTTCCGGATGGAAAACAGATGACCACAATGAACTCGAAGATCACTCATCTCCCATCCCTGGTGGTTGTTTCTCCCCTATTCTTTGTTTTTAGGGTCTGGTATTCAAAGGTATACTGTCTCAGAACATGGAGGTTCCAGTTGGGTATCATGCGTAATAGTTGCCGATAGACCACTCATTTGTGTAATCCCTTTTAGAGCCAATTTTGTAAGTCAGCTATGCACTGTGTGAAGAAATACGCCTTTGTGTCAGTCTCTGACCCACATCAGTTGGCTTTGCTGGCTGATCACAAGCTCTAGTATTTTTTCCCCAGAGGAGTAGCTGTGCTGTTCTTGTTTTGGTTGCGACTGACTACGTAAGTCTTGTGACTAAGGCTTCAATCCGATTCATACTTTCCTAGGAGCAAGCCGAACTCAGTGGGGCTTACTTCTGAGTAGACACGGATAGGATTGCACTGTAAGAGATTCATTATGGCATGCAAGCCAGTCCTTCCCCAACCTGGTGCCCTCCAGATGTGTTGGACTGCAACTCCCAATGCTTGTACTGGCTGAGGATGATGGGAACTCTAGTTCAACACATTTGGAGGGCACCAAGTTGGGAAAACCTGACATAAGTTTTTGTGGACCCATATCCACTTCAACAGATGCTTGAAGGGTTATCCCAGTGGCATATACAGCCATGCCTTGGATTGAGAGCATAATTCGTTCCGGAAACGTGCTTGTAATCCAAAACACTCTTTCTTATATGAAAATGAAATCCCCCCAAAAAAATTTGTACAGAGATTTTTAATTTAAGCCGTACTACAGTACTTGTATTGCAAGACGTTGCTTGTAGATCAAGTAAAAAAAAAATTAAATAAATATTTAAAAATTTGCTTGTCTTGCAAAACACTCTCAAACCAAGTTACTTGCAATCCAAGGTATTACTGTAATTTTTTTACATAAGAAATCACAGAAAGGGGCTCAACATGAGTAACACTGTGCCAATTCGCAGCTCACCGCAGCAAATCATGGGTTCATTGTTTAACCCACAATTTACTGGGACACATGGTGCACATGAGCTACCAACTAATCATAGGTTAACTCTGGGTTGTTTTAACCCATAAACAACTGAGAGTGTCTAGGTTTGGATAACATACTAATGACCTACAAATGGGGCATTCATAGGTTGTTTATGCAGACTGGAAGCAGCTTGTGCACATTCCCACAAATCCTGGGTTAATGATTTGCTGCTGTGATGTGCGAACCGGTTCAATGTCATGAAACTCACTGGGTGACTTTGGGCCAGTCACTGACTCTCAGCCTAACCTATCTCATAGGGTTGTTGTGAGGATAAAATGGAGAGGAGGGGGAGGATTATGTAAGCCGCCTTGGGTTCCTTGCAGGAAAAAAGGTGGGGTATAAACATAATAAATATAATAAATAAATAAATAAATGTTGCACTTTCCAAAACTACCCTTCAGCAACTCTTTCTTCATTGGGTTAAAAATCTTCTCTTTCCCTGGTGGACTGACATTCTCTTCCATAGATAAAAGGAAGCAAACAGGTACAGGAAATAAACAATAACCAAGAGATGCTGGGAACAGGAGAGGGGGAGAGGAAGTGGAATGGAAAACAGGCAAGGATTACACCAAATGTGTAGTCATGTAAAAGTAGGGGGTCGTGGGAAATCAGGGACATTTTCCGGTTGGCACTAAAGAACTCTGTACTAAAAATGATTATGCTGAAGAAGCAGAAAATAGATGAGTACGATGTCACATTTCAACCGGTATTAAGGCGGCCCCATACACATCACCAAAAAGAGGATAAAAGAGGAAACCTAACTGCATAAAATTTGCATATGTTTATTTATATGTATAGATGCAAATTTAGAAAAAATTACTATAATTTTAATAGAAATACAGTACATCTCATCCTAGTAGGAAAGACTGTCGCCTGCTCCTCAGGTGCTCACTGTTGATGGGCAGCTTAGAGGCCCTGCTCTGCCCCTCCCTTCTAGTGGTTCTTGATCTTAAAGCCAGGCTTGGACTGGACGGCACATCAAATAAAGCAGGGGGGCAACATCTTTTGGTCCATGGACCAGATCACCGCGCAGACCAAGCTTGGCAGGCCAGATGACTTAGTTGGGGGTAGGGTGCTCCCCAAAGCCCGAACCCCTCCCATGACATCATCGGAGGTGCCCCCACCCGCTTCCCCCGTGGAGCTCCCTGCCTCTCTCTGCATGACGAAAGCAACTTGGACAGTGTTTGCAGGAACCGGCTCCTGCAAGCATTGGCTGAGTCAGGTCCCTCTTTCCCATGCTGCTGATGTCCCTATTGGGGTATAAGCGGCATGGGCTTATAGGACACATTCCTGCAAGCCCTGGTCTAGTGTGGGGGCATCCCTTTGTTTAATCCTATCAGATATTGGAGATAACATGAGGGGTTCTTTCCTAGGCCACAGAGCAGGACTTGTGGAGGGCCTTGTGGAGGGTACTCAACCTTCTGCGGGCTGGATTAGGCCTGCGGGGCACAGGTTGCCCTCCCCTAAAATAGAGGACTGTTCTCTGTAAAGCAAGACAATGATCATTCTAAGCAATATCCCCTTCCTCACTTGTCATTTTGCCACCCCTTCCTTACTCTTTGATGTGTGACGCTTTTCATGAATGACCTGAATGAGATTGTCCAGTCCCCAAAATTAGATGTATACAATTCAGTATTAGATGGCCCTGTTTAAAATGAGGCGCGGAACTCCCCTATGAGGAAAGGTTACAACATCTGGGATTGTTTAGCTTAGAAAAAAGGCGAGTAAGGGGAGACACGATAAGAGGTGTACAAAATTATGCATGGTGTAGAGAAGGTGGATAGGGAGGCATTTTTCTCCCTCTCTCATAATACTAGAACCCTTCCCCCCCCCCCCGGGGGGGGTCATCCCATGAAGCTGATTGGTGGGAGATTCAGGACAGATAAAAGGAAGTGCTTCTTCACACAGCACCAAGTTAAACTGTGGAATTCACTTCCACAAGATGTAGTGATGGCCACCAATTTGGAGGGGCTTAAAAGGGGATTGAACAAATTCATGGAGGGGATAAGCCTATTAATGGCTACTAGTCCTGATTGGTTATATGCTACCTCTAGTATGAGAGGCAGTATGCCTATGTACACCAGTTTCTGGGGAACATGGGCAGGAGGGTGCTGTTGCACTCATGTCCTGCTTGTGGGTTTCTCATAGGCAGCTGGTTGGCCCCTGTGTGAACAGAATGCTGGACTAGATGGACCATTGGTCTGATCCAGCATGGTTGTTCTTACGAGATGTCCCTGTTTTCTGGGCATGCTTTGTAGTTTCCCGTTGTATGGATAGGAATTCCATGTACTTTGAAGCCTTGCTTGCTTCCTTCCTTCATATATATACAGCACACACACACACACACACACACACACAGCATTTCAGCCTTCAATTGACAGAATTCAGCATCAAACCTAATAGTCCCTGTAATCTCTCATATATATCCTTTGAAATGCACAACTGACAGCCTTTGCTTCTCCTTTGTGTATGACCTGGTCAGGATTGTGTATATTTTGATTGTGGTGTAGGATTTTAGTACTGGGTGCAGAATCCAGTATTCTGAGACTATCCACTTTCACTCAAACAGTCTCTAGCCCTTGATTTATTGTACGTAGTTTTAGTTTAAATTCTGTGTTATGGTTGTATTTTGTTATATTTTGTTTGGGAAAAATTAAATAAA
This sequence comes from Shinisaurus crocodilurus, assembly GCA_021292165.1. Classification (NCBI taxonomy): domain Eukaryota; kingdom Metazoa; phylum Chordata; class Lepidosauria; order Squamata; family Shinisauridae; genus Shinisaurus; species Shinisaurus crocodilurus. The sequence continues at coordinate 272,089,170 of CM037877.1, read as the reverse complement.
ATTTATTAAAAACAACAACAACAACAACAACAACAACAACAACAACAACAAAACATCTCCACTAGATTGTAGAGTAGGGTTGTTTAAGGTCAGAAACCAGTTCCTTCCCCCCCCCCCCAAATATTAGCAGAAGAAATAAGTGCTTTGTCTACAGTGAATGGGTGGATGTGATCTGTCTACTGTTAAAAGGATTTTTGTTTATTAGTCATCTGCCTTTTAACCAGTGAATGAATGAATGAAATTTCAATATATTTATATTTCACAAAGCACTCAATATAGGCGTCTTTTACGTTTTTGACATATTGAAGAAAGTGTAAGATAACTTACCATTAAGTCTACAACAGCTACCACTCATTGTTAGAAATGCTGTCTTTGATATGTCCTTTTTCATTCCCTACTTTAGAAGCACAGCAGAACCAAAATTGCCTGGGGGTAAAATCATGTCCCATACAAATTAATCAGCTAAAACATTAGTTGATTAATCTACCAATTAAACCAACTGTTTAGGCTTCCAGGTCTAACACATTTCCCATATGCTCCAAATATCAAGAGCCAGTGAGATGTAGTGGTTCGAGTGTTGCACTAGGACGAGGAAGTGTTGGGCTAGGACCAATTCCCACTTGGCCATGGAGCTCACTGGGTGACTTTGGGCCAGTCACCAAGTCTCAGCCTAACCTACCTCACTGGGTTGTTGTGATGATAAAATAGGGAGGGGGGAAGAATCATGTCATCACTTTGGAGGAATGGTAAGATAAATAGGTACCAATAGTGCAATCCTATACATGTCTATTCGGAAGTAAGTCTCATTGGCTTGATAGTGGTCTTCAAATATCTGAAAGGCTACATAAGATGGAGCAGACTTGTTCTCTGTTCCTTCAGAGGACCGGACTAGAACCAATGGGTGGAAATTTCCGGGAAGCAGATTTCAGCTAAACTTTAGGAGAAAATTCCTAACAGTGGCAACTGTTTAATAGTGGAACTGCCTTGGGGGATGGTGGAATCTCCACTGGAGGAATTTAAACAAAGGCTGGATGACCATCTAGCTGCATCCTGTATTGCAAAGCCTGCATTGAGCCGAGGGTTGGACTACATGATCTTCAAGGTCTCTCTTAACTCTATGATTCTGGCCCTATTTACCAGGGCTGATCCCAAGTTTCTGGTATTTGTCCCTGGTTAATCACTGTTCCTAATTTTGCCTTTAGGAATGCCTTGTTACAACGTTGTTCATGTGAGATGCTAGGCAGCCTTCCCCAACCTGGTGATCCACAGCCAGTTGGACTACAACAGCCACCATCCCCAGCAAGCATGGCCAATAGCTGTGCTGGCTGGGATGATGGGAGTTGTAGTCCCACCCATCTGGAGGGCACCAGGTTGGGGAAGGCATTAGATATCTGAGTCATGGTGCTGGATGCATCTTGCCTTTAGTGTGCACACATGTCAATGCATGTGCATGAACACTAAGGCAGGGGTGTGGCAGACATCAGACTTTCAGGATCTACTTTATTTTTCATTAGAAGCCTGAGGTCTACCACTCAGAGCCAGATGCAAAATAGTATACTTAGAACAGGGGCTGGCAGTTTGTGGCCCTCCAGATGTTTTGGCCTACAACTCCCATCACCCCTGGCTAGCTTACCCAACAGTGACCCTTCTGTTTTTAACTTTTGTATTTTTCTATTTTTGTTTCAACTGTATGCTTTAAAGGCTATGAGCCACCTTGGGTCCCAGTGTTGGGAGAAAGGCGGGATACAGATGAATGATGATGATGATGATGATGATGATGATGATGATGATGTTGATGTTGATCATGATGGTAGGAGTTGTAGGCCAAAGCATCTGGAGGGCCACAAGTTGCCCACCCCTGACTTAGAACAAAGAAACACTGTATCTTTGAGCACATGTTCTGCCCAGGGATTTATTTTCAGTACCAGAACTGACTTCACAGTCCTATCACATAATAATCCTCTCCTAGTTTCCCCCTAAGCTTCCTTCATTTCAGCTGCCTAATTTAGTTTTTCAAAAGCCTTTTTATTGTTGCTGTTTGATCTATTCCAAACCACCTAGAGATCTACCAGTAGATCAGTATCTACCCTCTGCCCATCCCTGCCTTAAGGCCTCATGCAGCGCACAGACAGTGGTGCTGTCAGGGCAGGATTTTGCACCAGACACCGCGGGCCCCACTCAGCAGAATGAGCAGGAGGGCGCCCAAATGCAGCAGAGCTGGCTTACCACATTTTGAAGTAAGTGAAGGAAGACACATGACCGTCTAAAGAGCCATAAGGTCATTAAATCCAGAGTCTAAAATTACCCAACGGCACCACCATGCACAGCCTATCATTTCACACATTGCAGCTGTTGGTAACATTATATACGATCACTGCATTTTTCTGGTATATCTTAAAAGGACAAATCTCCCTCCTCTTAAACTAGTAGAGGGCAGGTTATGGCAGAATAAATGGATACAGCATGCAGAGCAGAGCCTTCAGCCATGTGTAATAGTGGCGGTGGGAAGACCTTGAGCGATGATCCTTGGCATGAGAATAGGGGAGTTGTATGTCCCTGTTTTTTTTCACTTGTCAAATGTTGGAGGGTGTGATTTCAGACAGTATTGTTGTCACTTAACTACAGCAGCCTTGAAGTCAGAGATGGATTGTCCAGGAAGGCTTAAAGACCCGGCAGCAGTCTTTCAGTTGGTGAAAAGAGAAGTGTCAGGTCTATTACAGGCTAGTCCTTAGCTGCATGAATATGACCAAGATGGCCCTTATTCTTCTTTGTGGTCTCTGTGCATCACACCTATGGGCTTTGTGTCTGTGTGGAGATGATTCAGGAAACTTCCAAAGCTGAGGAAAATTGGGCAGGAGCCCCTCCCCCCCTGTCTCACTGAGCATGCTCCTGCGGGTTCCTGCCCAATCCCCAAGTTCATCTTTGACTGCCATTGTGGCTAGACAACAGAGGGAACTTCTCTCAACTTGATGAGTATTTGGTAGTGAGACAATTTTATATTCTCTTTGTATTTTTTTCCTTTCTTTCTAATCTCTTTTTATTGTTTTTCTTTCTTTACATTTTATAACTTTTATTTCATGCTGTCTGTCCGGCCATGAGGCCGTATCATCATCATCATCATCATCATCATCATCATCATCATCATCATCATCAATTTTATTTATATACCGCCCAACAGCTGAAGCTCTCTAGGCGGTTCACAACAATCCATAAAAACACACTTTGAGGTAGATGCCTCTAAAGGCCCCCTTCCGTAAGTGGGGAAAGTGTGGCGCCAAGCTGATGGATGGTCACTCCTTCTGCTTGCTCTGCCTAGGTGAGGAGCACATGGTGGACACGTGCCCCCACTGCCAGGCAAAGGCAGGCCCACAGGCATAGGCAGATCATCTAAAAGTGATCCTGTGGCAAAAGGCCTTGGAGGTGGGGGACACCTCCACTGTGTCGACTGCGATGCTGCCATCAGTCGACCTCCCAGCCACTCCGCCACCTCAACCTGAGGCCTTGGAGACCCCGTTGATTCTGTGCCATAACGTATCCTTCTCCTCTGCAAAGAAGCTGGCAAAAAAGGCACACTCCAGGAAGGAGGATGCCGAGCTCCATCAGTGCAAGAAGGAGGCGAAGAAGGCGAAATCTTCAGCTGAGAAGGCAAAGTCTCCAGCCGAACTGATTCAATCAACCCTACAAACACCACATAGCCCGTCTCTGTCTCCTACCTCAGTCCCGAAGGAGACGTCGATTCCAAGACAGCCTTCTCAACCACCAGCGGTTTCTGTCTCCGAGGAGGAGATAGTGGATATCTCTTCAGCTTTGGACAGACCTCGCTCTCGAGACATCCAGTCCTCCCTGGATCCCGCAGAGCATGGGCCTGCCTCTAGCTCTACATCTCCCTCCTCAGGATCGAAGATCTGGCTCAAGAGAAAGCTGCCATTCTGACCGCCGACATTGCTCCTGATCCCCTATATCCAATTGGGAAGGCTGCTCATAGTGGTCGGCTCCCCCCAAAGGGGTTATTATTGGGACGCCTGGTCATTCAGACACCCTTATGGCCCATTTTATGGGTGGGATTCCTATAGAGACTTCTCTCCTGGAGTTCGTGGGGACTTCCCTCGCTTCTGAGACCATCCCTCTCAGGTTCGGGGGGGACTCCTCTCCCTTCCAAGAGCCTCGGCCTCCAAGAAAGCCTCCTTAGGAAGACCCCCCCCAAGCTGCTTGCCGTCGCTTCCTCCGAAGTGGGCTTGCGAACAGCTTCTACAGCCTGCATTGCCACCTACGGCCCTGGCAACTCAGCCGCCTCTGGAGGCGGGAAGATCATCGGCTCCGACTTCCAGGTCCTCTCCAGAGTACTATGAATTGGATTCTTCTGCTACGATCTCCTGTCCCACTGACTGAACCTTCGCCTGATGCATGCGTGGGTTCTAAACAAATGGACTCTCCTTCAGAAGATCTGGACTATTTCGTGGACCAAGTCCAATGAATGACCCAGTCTCTGGGAATAGAGACCAAGCACGCTGAGCAACGGATACATGACCCAGTGTTCAATGCAGTCTTTACAGGGTCCTTTACACCGACTTCGATTCCGTTTCTCTCCACTTTATTACAGACGGCGCAGCAGACTTGGTCAACCCCGGCCTCCACACCGGCCAGCACCAAGAGACGAGGGGCGATGTACAAAGTCCAGGAAGAGAATGCAAAATTTTTGTTTTCTCACCCAGTGCCAAACTCAGTGATAGTTGAGTCAGCGCAGACTAAATCTGGGAAACAGCACTCGACACTGGTTGACAAAGAGGGCTGCCGTCTTGACCTCTTCAGCCGCAGGATCTACTTGTCCACCTACCTTGGTCTTCGGGTGGCAAACCATCAAGCAATGATGGCTCAGTACCCTCTTTTCCTGTGGGAAAAAGTTGGTTCCTTATGCGATTATCTGCCTGAAGACAAGAGGGTGTTCCAAGATGAGGCCTCCAAGGTTGCCCGTCAACAGATAAATACAGCTTGACACCAGGCCGACTGCCACAGCTGTGCCATGATCAGGTTCATGGCTCTATGATGGCATGCCTGGCTCCGTTCTACGGCTCTTACCCAAGAGGCGAAGAGCAGGATAGAGGATCTCCTGTTTGACGGTGAAGGGCTCTTCAGTGCTTCAACTGACAAGTCCCTGGACTCAGTCCAAAAGGCGAAGACCACCAACAAGAAGATGGGACTTGGTCTGCCGCCTCCAGCACGTTCATACCACCAGAGGTGGTGGTTCCGACAGCCATCTTCCTATTCTCCTGCCTTCCCTCAGCATCATCATCAGCAGAATCATCAACCTTGGGCACAGCAGCCTACGGTACCGAGGCGCTCTTACAACCAGGCTTGGTACTGAGGCTCCCGCAAAGGAGGCAACTATGCCTCCAAATGCCGGCTTTGACTTCTCCATCCGCTTGCCTACACAACCCATTCTCCAATTTGGCTCCCTTCCTATCATCCTGGGAGCAGATAACATCCAACCTCTGGGTACTCAACGTTGTCCTGAACGGGTACACGATCAAATTCGACGCTCTCCCTCCCTTTCTTGGCATCTGGACCATGCAGCTGTCCATTCTGCTGTGAGACAAGGTGGCTTCCTTGCTACAAAAGGGCACAATCCAGCTGGTTCCTGCTCACCATCTGCAGGAAGGCCTGTACTCGAGGTATTTCATGGTGCCGAAGAGAGACAGGGGGCTTTGACCAATCCTGGACTTGCAGGGAGTCAACAGCTACATCTCCCCAAAGAAATAGAGCTTTTCTGCAGCTGAGTGGGACAGAACCCGGACTCCTTAGGAGATGCCTTCCTACACCCATGGACAGGAATCCTGTTCTACATCTTCCCTCCACTTCCGCTCCTGACAAAAGTTCTGGCCAAAATCCAGTCAGACAACACGGATTGCATCCTCATTGCCCTGTGGTGGCCGAGGCAAGTGTGGTTTGCATCACTCCTACACCTGACCAGGGGAAAGTATTGATGCCTCCCCCTACTTCCAACGCTGCTGACCAGGGACCGAGGTTGAATCCATCACCCACAACTCGACAGTCTTCGCCTCACAGCATGGAGGATATGCTGACTCCTACGCCTCACCAGTTTTTGGCTGAAGTCAAGGCTGTCTTCAATGCGGTGAGGAAACTGGCTACCTGCTAGTCCTATGCTAGGAAGTGGTCTGCCTTCTCTGAGTTTGCAACTGCCTTGAGATTGGACCCAGTGTCCTCCCTCTCCAGAATGTCCTCCAGTTCTTCCATACCTTGATGGCCAAGGGGCTTAAGCTCTCTTCGATCAAGGTCTACTGGCAGCGCTTTCCACCTATCATCCTACTATCGTAGGCAGTACTCTCTTTTCTCACCCTCTGGTCAAGCAGTTCCTCAAACCTCATTCCGCAACCTCATTCCTCTAGTTCGTTCTGTGGTACCGAGCTGGAGTCTTACTGTTGTTCTGTACTCTCTTATGACCAAGCCCTTTGAACTGATGGTAATGGCGGATCTCCGGCTCATAACCTGGAAGACGGCTTTCTTGGTAGCGATTACCTCAGCTCGACGATCGAGTGAGCTTTGTGCCCACCGGGTCAACCCGCCATATCTAACGTTTCATAGGGACAAGATTGTGCTGCGACCAGATATTGCTTTCTTGCCTAAGGTCTTCTCCTCTTTCCATCTGAACCAAGACATCATTCTGCTAGCCTTTTTTCCTTCGCCTTCAACTCATCTTGAACGGACTATGCACAGCTCTTGATGTTAGGAGAGTGCTAGCCTTCTATAAGGCTCAGACTGAATCCATCCATCGGTCCCAAAAACTGTTCATTTGTTATGGGAAGAAAAGCCCTGGACTGCTGGTTTTGACGCAGAGGTTTGCAGCCTGGGTTGTTCACTCAATTCAGCTAACTTATGACCTTGCTGGCCTACAATTATCAGGACCAGTACGTGCCCACTCTACGAGGGGAGTCTTCACCTCGGTGGCATTTGGGCATGGGATGCCCCTGCCAGATCTCTGCAGAGCTGTGACCTGGTCTTCCCCGTCTACCTTCATCCAGCATTATCGATTGGATGTTCGAGCTCGAGCAGACTGTGCCTTCAGCAGAGCTGTGCTCTCTTCTATTTTACCGTGATGACACCGACTCACCTCTGCTTGGTAAGTCAGCTTGGTAATTCGGCCATATGTGTGATGCACAGAGACCACGAAAGAAGAAGAACAGGTTGCTTACATGTAACTGTGGTTCTTCGAGTGGTTGTCTGTGCAGTCACACAACCCACCCACCTTCCCCTCTTCGGTGTCACTGTCGATGGGGCTACCAGAAGAGTTTTGTTCTTGGTATCAGCATCAGTCACTTGTATTGCTGTTTGCATACCGGGTGTCCTCGCAATTCTGAGGCCACAATAGGCGGTATCAGGGAACTGAGGGATCAGGTGGCAACCCACAGGAGCATGCTCAGTGAGGTGGGGGGAGGGGTTCCCGCCCAATTTTCCTCAGCTTTAGAAGTTTCCTGGATCATCTCCGTGCATGCGCAGAGCCCATAGGTGTGAATGCACAGATGACCACTCGAAGAACCACAGTTACAGGTAAGCAACCTGTTCATTTTGCCACTCGCCCCCCCTCCACTCTGCCCTCTGTGTATATATAAACCATGTCCGCTTTATATAGACCTATATAAAGCATCTATTCAGCCAAAACGCTGGTTTCCCACCAAGTTGCTCACAGCAGTTTTTAACTCATGGTTTCCAGGTGGTCTCCCATCCAAGCAACCTAGGCTGCGATCCCATACAATACAGTGCCAAAGCAGGGATCTGGGCTGCTCCCCCAGTGTGTGTGTGTATGTGTGTGTGTCCCATCTGACCCCAGTGTGTGTGCATGCGTGCGTGCACATGTGCGGCCCCCAGGCACCCTGGCAAAACTGGATTTGGCCCTCAGGACCAAAACGGTTGTGTACTCCTGCTGTACACCAGGGGTGGGCACAGTGGAGATCTGGATCTACCGGTAGATCGTTAAGGTGATTGCAGCAAGGATTTCTGACATCCAGTTGTTTAGCATAGCAGCAACAAAGTTACGCTTTTCTCCCTGCCTGCCCTAAATTATACTGCAGAAATGAAGAAAGGTTGGGGGTAACCAGGAGTGGGTTTTTGTGTGGAAGAACTGTGAGCCCCGGTCAGTTCAGGTACTCAAAAACCAATGGCTGGGCTCAGAATTCTTTAATTTTAAATGCAGGTCTTTTGCAACCAGGCTCTGGTTGTTGGATCTTGGGGTTCTAGTAAGAAACAAAGTAGATCCCACAGGCCTGATATCTACCCACTCCTGTTTCACACATTTAGCCGGGAGTGAGTCCCCATTAAACTCAATGGGGCTTCTGTCTGAGTAGACATGTGTAGGATTGCACTGTAAAGTTCTCTGGTAGCAGTTGGATTGTCTTGAATTTCTGCACTGCTACAATACTATTATTTACAACATTGCACTGATGCATTTGATCCTATGAGCTTTTTTAAAAATATATATACTATCAGAACACCGCCAGTGGATACATCTATATTCATTTCAGTACTGACTCCAGGATTTTTGGGGCTTTGGGCACAACACCCTTAGGGACCGGTGGGGTGGGGGGGCTGATCTGGAGGAAGCAGGCTATTCAAACTGAGAATTATCTCAGGCTGCATCTGATCTTCTTGAATACCCTCACTGTGCAAAATGGAAATGATTGCATTGCTAGGGTGGTGGGCCCTCTGGTGGTCTTAGGGGCCCTGACAAATGTCCAGCCATGCCACCCTCTGGAGCTGGCGCTGATTCATTTGAGTGTGCTGCCCTTTTAAAGCTGGCTGTTGATACTTCATGCTTATACCGCCCATCTCTTAAATGGGACAAAAATGGATCCACATCAGTGCTCCCAGGCTATGGCTGTCTGGGGAACCCTAGAGGTCCAGTTGGGACCCCAGGTGTAAGGTTCTGCACACCCCTGTTTTAGAAAGTTTCAGAGTTGCTGTCCAACATTCTATGGATCTTAGGGGAAATTTCTGCCTGGATTTGAAAAGCGATTTCCTCTAGTTCTGACACTAGCCCTGTGTGTATGTGAATAATGAGATGCTCAATTCCCTATCCTAGTAACCAAAAAGGTACCGTTGCTGGGGAATTGCTTCTGTTCTGTATAGCATTATTGGTCTCAGTGGGCAGCTGGGGTGGCACTCAGCAAATGTTATTTTCTCCCTTAGCTTTATTTGAACGTGATAGCAAGACATGCCCTTTGTGAAAAGTATCACAATTCTGCACCCTAAGAAGTTGCATTCTGTTCTCTGCGCTCATCACAGAATTATAGAGTGGGAGGGGGGCTTGAAGGCCACTGAGGCCTGTGGCTCACGCTGGCTCAGCTTGTCTGAGTGTGGAAAGCTAAGCAGGGTCAGGCCTGGTTATTACTTGGATGGGAGACCCCTCTTCTAGTTTCCTGCATTGTACAGGGGGTTGGACTCGATAGCCTTGTAGGCTCCTTCCAACTCTATGATCTATGAATCTATGAGTTCAACCCCCTTGCTCAGTGCAGGAAATCCAGAGCCAGAACATCCCCGACACCAGATGGCTCTCTAGCCTCTGCTTGAAGACCTCCAGCGAGGGAGAGCCCACCACCCCTGGAGGGAATTGGCTCCATTATTGAGCTGCTCTTACCATCAAGAAGTTTCCTGTAATGTTCTACTGAAATCTACCTGTCACTTAAGCCCATGAGACCTAGTCTTGGTCTTTGGGGCAGCAGAGAACAAGTCTTTGCCCTCTTCTTTGTGACAGCTCTTCAGGCATTTGAAGGGTGCTATCTTATCCCCCCCCCCCCCCCGCACTGCCCAGTCTTCTCTTCGCCAGGCTAAACAGACCAAGTTCCTTCAACCTTTTCTCCTATGACGTATTTTCCATACCTCTGACCACACAGGCCTGTGGCTCACGCTGGCTCAGCTTGTCTGAGTGTGGAAAGCTAGGCAGGGTCAGGCCTGGTTATTACTTGGATGGGAGACCCCTCCTCTAGTTTCCTGCATTGAGAAGGGGGTTGGACTCGATGGCCTTGTAGGCTCCTTCCAACTCTATGATCTATGAAATCTATGAAATCTTTGTTGCCTTCCTTTGAACTTTTTCCAATTGCCTATATCCTTTTTAAATTGCAGTCACCAGAACTAGAGACAGTTCTCCAGATGAGGTCAGAAGAATGTGGAGCTCTTACATCCTGCCTTGGAAACTATGAGTTGGATCCAGACTTCGTCATGCTTAGAGTAGACCTATTGAAATCAGTGGGACTTAAGTAAATCATGATCTACTTGTCCTGTTTATTTCAGTGGGTCTGCTCTAAGCATGGCTTAAGTCTGGATCCAAACCCTCTGATTCTATTAATGCAGCTTAACATCGCATTTGTCTTTTTTGCAGCCACATCACACTGCAGACTTATGTTCAGCAATGATGCAAATGAAGAAAATTTACTTCTATTGGCTTAATTTGAGTATTTTATTTTGCTTCAATGGGGTGTGTGTGTCAGAGAACTGAGCAGAGCACTTTAGCCTTTTGTCTTGACCAGTGGCAATGCTGCTTAATTTAAGCCACAATTTAGGGAGAGCAAGCAGGGACACACACACACATGCTTCAGATCATATGGGATAATTCCTCAGGAGCACAGCCAACTTTACTGGGTCCGCAGTAAAGGCAAAAATCCTTCTTCATAAAAAGAAATGAAAGGGTGACTCTTTGACAGCAGTGCTATAATTATTATGTGGAATTTAAAACAAAAACCACATCAAATACTGTTACAATAAGCTGCTTTTTGGGGGTAACTTTAATCTTGAATATATCTGAGAGTCATGCTGAGAATCTCTCTCTTTCTCTCTCTCCCTCACCTTCCTGCCTGCTACTGAAATATGAAATGGCTCTCTTGAATATCAGGGCTAGGCCCTGGAAGACATGAAGCAGTACTCAAGGAGAAAGTCCCATGGAACATGTACAGAGTTGTGTAACCACAGCCAGCTCCAGTCAGTATTTATTTAGTCCTCCGAAGGTTAGCTCATCTCTCATGTTAGCATTATAAAGCGTCAAATCCCGCAGAGAGCGTCATTTTTGACAAGCAACATTTTTAATAGTAATCTGAAGGATTTGGAGCAGAGAGATATTTTGTGTGTCCCCCTTCACTTCAAAATTGCTATTTTGATGGTTTCTCTTAATTACATTTTTCTCACTTTGTTGTTGTGTTTTTTTTTAATTTATTTGTTTTTATGGTATGCTTTAATTAAGATACTGGGTTTTATCTCATATTAGTTCTACATAGAATAGACCCATTGAAATGAATGGGACTGGAGTTAGTCACATGACTAACTTAAATCCCATTAACTTCAATGGGTCTACTCAATATAAGTCTAACATGGGATTCAGCCCTTTGTTTTTAAACCAGATGTTGCTGTTAGCCACCTTGAGCACAATTTTTTGGCAGAAAGGCAAGATATAAATTAATTAATTAATTAATTAAATAATTAAAAAAAACCTTATAGATAGCGTTGGATCCAGATTTAATCATACAGAGAGCAGATTTCTATTGAAATCAGTGGACTTGCTAGTCTAAATTTATTTCAATAGGTCTACTGTAGCTATGACTAAGTCTGGATCCAACTCATAATCTGCCTTCCTTCTGGCTACAGCATCTTCTGTTTTCTTCCCTGTCCTGCCTTCATAACTTTCCCCTACCCTCTCTTCCTTTCAGTTGCAAGGAATATTACTAAAACTTTCAGTGGGACTGGGTAATTCAGTGCCACCAGCCCTTGCTAAAAAGGGACCCAAGTCTCTCTCGTTTGCCAGAGCTTTTATATAGTTTCTGTTTTCTGTACGGCTGGTCTCCTGGGCACGTCAGGGAGGAGGAGTCCTTCTCTCTTGGTTTCACTGCATCAGCACATTTTCAAAAAACACCCTTATTTTGCTCATGTTAAGTTTCAGACCATAGACAAGGGCATGAGGGGAAACCTGTTACATTTGCATCTGGCCTGGGTTGTTGTAGGCTGCTGTCCAATGACGTCAGGCCTGCCAAAGTTTTCCAGACCCCATAGAGAGAGAGATTTATGCCCTTTTCACAGACTGTCAAGTCCCCACCCCTTTTCCTCACTACTCCACTCACAAGAATTGCATTGCTGACTTAGACCAAAACCCCATCTAGTCCAGCATTTTGTATACAACAGTGACCAACCAGGTGTTTCCGGAAAGCTCACAAACAGGGCATGTAGGTAAAGGTCTTCCACTCTTGTTCTGTTCCCAGCACCTGGTATTCAGAGATATACTGCCTCTGGACTTACGTAACTACTGTGACAGCTACTGATATACCTACATCCTCCATTAATTTGTCTACTCCTTTCCAAAAGTCATGAATAAATACATTTATATTTTTACCCATTCAGACCAGTTTCAGAAATGTGTGCTAAGACCAAACTCATTTAAGACACTTATTTGGTACCTAAGGCAACCCTTACCATCAGACATGGTGAGGCAGCTGCCTTCAAAGTGGCAGATTTCCAGAGGACTAGTTCCTTGCTGAGTTTTAAGATGCAAGCAGGGAAGGTGGGGGGCTTTTATATTCTGCCAGATGTTTGGGCTGTAGAAAGTTCTGCTCCTGGGTTTACTCTGTGCAGTTTACGTTGGTTTAAATATATACTTGTTTGTTTTTAATGATGAGTATTGTTCTTCGTGGATTTTTTCAGTCTTTCTAAGCTACCTTGATGTCCATTTGGATAGAAAGAAAGAAAGAAAGAAAGAAAGATTTTTTTGGTAGCACTTTACATGCTATTAGGGGCAGGAAATATCTTTTAACCTTGGAGTACAATCCACTGGGACGTTCCACAAGAGCTGCTGTGCCCCTTGTGCAGCTCCTGTTCATTTAATTCAGGGGCGGGCAGCTTATGGCCCTCCAGATGTTTTGGCCTAGAACCATTGGTTGCATGCTGACCAATCCTTCACCATTGGCTATTTTTGGTTAGGTCTGATGGGAGTTGCAGTGCCAACAACATCTAGAGAGCCACAAGTTATGAACCCCTGATTTAACTGAGCTTTTTTGCAAAGCAAAAGAAGGTCATAACTGGTTCCTGGTGGTACTGAAAGAACTTCACTGGCCCACAGTCCGTTTCTGAGCATAATTCAAAGTGCTGGTCTTTACCTGTAAAGCCGTATGCAGCTTAGAACTCAGGTACCTGAAGGAACGCCTACTCCTGTACCAACTTGCCTGTGTATTGATGAAGCCATCTTTTACATGTAAACCATCTAAAGAACCTTCATTATTGGGTGGTATGTAAATAAATAAAATAAATGACAGAGTAATCCTAACTCCCAGGTCCATGGATGTGTGTGTGTGTGTGTGTGTGTGTGTGTGTGTGTGTTAGGACAGGGCAGAGGAGCCATCCTGCCAATGAAGAGGAGCTCCCCCAGTGCAGGGGCTCCATCCCCCCTGGTAGCCTGGTTCTGCTTGCGGAAAGCTACCATGAGTGGTGTAGCTGCTTTCAGTAGCGAGTATTAAGGCCCCCAAACAGGATATTTTGGAGTGGAGTGGAACCGGCTTTGGATCCACTAGATCCAAAGCTGCTCCATTCCCTCAAGAGGGGCCTGGATCGGGCCCCTTCACTATGCCATCGCAAATCCCCCCCCCCATTGCTTCCATTGGGGTAATGGGGTAGGGATTTAAAATAAAATGATTTGCCAGTCTGAAAAGCCCTGCAAAAGTACCTCCATACTTTCCACAGTGGCCGGTGTGAGCCACCAGCGCTTGAGACGAGACAGTAGATTTGCCACTTCACTTCTCTCTGACCCCACTTATCGTAGGAACACCCTGTAAACCTGTGCAGGCTCTCCTCCAGGTGCCCCCCCTGCAACCGAAAGTTAGGAGAGAAGCCATAGCTCAGTGGTAGTGCTCCTGCTTTGCATGCAGAAGGTCCCAGGTTCAATTCCTGGCATCTCCAGGTAGGGCTGGGAAAGACCGCTGCCTGAAACTGGAGAGCCATTGCTGCCAGTCAGTGTCAAAAATACTGGGCTATGTGGACCCATGGTTTGACTCAGTATAAGGCAATTTCCTATTTTCCTAAGGTAAGGCAGGCAGCAACCAGAGAGAGGGGGGAGAGAGAGAAAGAGAGAGAGAGAGAGAGAGAGAGAGAGAGAAGAGAGACTTCTTAGTGGTGGTGACCTGACCTGTTGGTGGAATTCCCTCCCTTGGGAGGATCGCCTGATGCCAACATGGTTATCCTTTCAGAACCAGCCAAAGACATTTTTTTTAATTGCTCTAGGCCAGTGTTCTCCAACCTTGGGCCCCAGATTTTTTGGCCTACAACTCCCCAGCATGCCCCAGCCAGTGTAGCTAGCTGGCGGGGCATGCTGGGAGTTGTAGGCCAAAAACATCTGGGGGCCAAGTTGGAGAACACTGCTCTAGGCTTTAAATTTGGGGTGTTTAAGCTGCTGCTTTGGCTTTGTGCATTTTTCTTTGGATTTCGTTTTCTGTATTGTACTTTTTATTTAGTTGGATTTTATGTAAACTGCCCTGGTTGAAGCATGTCTGAAGAGGAGTATTCATTTTAATAATCAGAATAAAGGAACGTGGAGAAACCTAAACATTGCACGCCACACACACACCACACACACACAACTGTGCTGGGAGGGGGCGAGAAGGGGGATGAAGTCACAGGGAAGTAGTCCAGACAGACCGTATCCCACAAGAAAGGGGGAGATCCACAAACCCAAGGAAGGACCATCAAGAACCATCAAACTATCAGGGCAGTCTCAAAGAGCTGTAAAGTACCAGTACGTCACCTTCTTCCCGGGCAGGAATAAGCCCACCTGATACGAAGGGGCAGGGATAAGCCCCACCTGACCTGGAGGGTGGGGAGAGTGGGAACTCAGGGGTAGAAAACCCCTCTCCCTTCCGGTAAAGGGTTGTTGGGAACCCAGGGTACTTCGGGGCCAGATTCGTCCTCCAAGCGGCAGCCGGAGTAAGCCACTCCCATCCCCGGATCGGCTGACCCGGAGCCAGGCTGAAACTGACTAGCGTAACGTCTCTGATCTAAGGTAACTGACCAGCTTCAATACGCTAGCCTAAGAGCCTGTTTCATTGATAACGCAGGGGTCAACTAAGGTTGTGTTGACATTGTAGTATTCCTGGAAAGCTGTTAGTTCCGTTCCGTGTTTTGTGTAAACAAATAAAAGCCTTATTTGGTCATTTAAAGGACTTTGGTTTCCTCTTGTATGCGCAAGCCTCCCAGGCGGTCTCCAGCGCTTGTTCGGGTTATAGCTCAGTGCCGGTTAACCCGTTAAGCGCCGAACTCACGCAAAGGATCCAGGGTTGATCCTTCACAGAAATCAATTGTAACCCCTGTTAATTAGCAGGGATGTTGTTTCAATTGTCCTTCCCATGAACCAAAATGCATTAGCCCTTAGTTCAGCTTTTGTTTGGTCTGAAGTTTCAAGGCTGGTTAACAGACCGAAAAGAGTGCCCTGCACATCTAAACTAAACTTCGGTGCCTTCTGTTTAGCATGAATTACAAAGGAGCAATATGAGAGTTTATTTAGAAACTCTGCTCAACCTGAGCGGCAGGGACAAAGCCTACTTCCCTCACAAGGCAGGGTTGCTATATTGCCAGGCGGGTCTTTGAAGAAATGAATGGATGATTTAAGCTGCAGAGCCCAATTTGAAAGTCTGCAGACCCCTCCTCCCCCATTTGGGACTCTGAACATGCAGACAAGGTGACTTCACCATCAGGTTTTTTCCCCCCTTCTTCCCCGCTCCCCTGCACCACCACAACGCCCCCCTGCCAATTTTTTTAATTTTTTTTTTTGGTAACATCTTCCCTGATGAAGATATCTGGAGATCTCGAAAGCTTGTGCATTTTTTATGTTCTTTTGGTTGGGCTAATAATTTTAATCCCCCCCTTACAATCAGCATAGCTACCTCCCCCCGCCCAATAAAGCTGTTGCCAAACCCAAGTGTCAGTATGTACTTTAATGTTTATAAATTGTTAATGTCAGTGCATTTAAGCTGAATAAAAACACTGATTTTTAAGTTCAGAAGCTTTTACCCATGTATAATCAGAACCTTCTCACTGAGAGCCAGTGTGGTGTAGTGGTGAGAGTGTTGGACTGGGACTCGGGAGATCCGGGTTCTAGTCCCCGCTTGGCCATGACACTCACTGGGTGACTTTGGGCCAGTCACTGACTCTCAGCCTAACCTACCTCACAGGATAAAATGGAGAGGAGGAGGAGGATTATGTAAGCCACCTTGGGTTCCTTGCAGGAAAAAAGGTGGGGTATAAATATAATAAATAAATAAATAAATACACTTCCTTAAGTTACCCCGATTCCCTTTAAGCACCCTGCCATGTTCAAAATCATAGCAGCTAAAAGGGAGTGTATGGTTGCTTCCCTGCCCCCAGGTTCACATAACTGGTGTTTTTTTTTTTAAGCCAGGCATTTGATTATGGCAAACCCTGCTAGCAGAAATATGAATAGCTCATATTCGTGTGATTAGTGGAATATCTAAGCAAGACAACTTTTTAGAAACTTGCTTTTGCTTTATGCAGTTTGTAAACAGTGCGTCCTGAGATCTTCAGGTAACTACCAGTATACAGAAATTCTATTGGGTTGGAATAGTACCCAGGACAAGATAAAAATATGGATATAGTCGGTAACTGAAATCTGGACTATTCTGTGAACAACAGAAACTAAAACACAGGCCCTGAGATGAATGTAACATTTTATTTCATTTTATTTGATTTTGTCTTTTGCTATAATGTTTATGAGATGCATTATAAAAAGTGTTTGTTACTGAGCATGTAGACAAATAGAAAGATGGATATGGCTATATTCAAAACTTGATTTAAAACAAAAACCGTAAAAAAACAACAAACCAGGCAGGGGAAATGTTTCTATTGTAAAAGCAGATTTCATTTTTCAAATGGAAACTGGTTGGTTTTTGTTTTTTTTTAACTTAGGTAGGGTGAATTAGTGCTCCAGGTGGGGCAGTGTCCCACAAGCTGCACCCTGGCTATAGCTACAGAGCTGAAATCTAATATCTTGCAAAGTCTGCTTCTAGGACCTTAGAGCTGAGCTGTGCTGTTAAGGTGACTTATCACCCGACATACAGACCATCAGCAGCCTGCTGGAGACGGGAACTTGTTTGGCTCTCTTGTGGGTGGGGAGGGGGCTATTGCCTTGATCTAGCAAGCTCAGGTTCTCTCTCAAGTTACCTTAATCGAAAAGACCAGCACTTGCAGTGTGAAACTAATCCGAACAGGAACGTTGGCTGGTTTGCTTACAGAGCGCTCCCGTCTAAACAGGGAGACTTGGCAGGTTTACTGTATGGCAGGCTTGCACTACCTATGAGCCCAACAGGCCGAATAGAACCACCTGCATAGATTGCAGAACCACCTGCATAGATTGTGGTCTGCCAACTGCTTGACCACCTCCTGTTTTGTGGTTTCAGGCAAACCACAAAAATGGGAGGTTTATTATTGAGCCATTGTATGTGGCTGGTTGGCTGCCTTGACTTGCTGGATCACAAGTTGCACAGGCCTGTGGCATGATGTTTTGGAAGTCCAGCCATGCCTCTAAGACATTACCTTAAAAGGTGTATTTAGTAGCTATGTCCTCCCCCTCTTTTTTTATTTTTTATTTTTTTACTCTAGTGTAATCACAGGAGCTCGGATCAGGATCAGGACCCTAGCATGGTGGTACAGGGGCTTTAACTCTCCCACCCCACCCCCTGTTATAGGACCAACCTGGATTGGGGGCTTTGTGTCTGTCATATACGGTAAATTGCAAAATAGTGATCCATTTCCTGTAATGCAGGGATGCACAATTGTGGGAGGTCCAGAGCCCCCTCAGGCTGCTGGGTGCTGCCCCCCAATTTTGGGTGCCCCCACCAATTTTTAAAAAAGAAAAAATCACTGGTTTGACACCGAAATGTGATGGCAGATTGCTACAGAACGCTGCAGTGGTTAAGTTTAGTTTGTTTAGTGCTCCATAGCAGCTACAAAGTGCCAAAAGAGCCACATTGAGCTTGCAAACAAGCTAAATTTGGCCCTTTTGGTGCTCCGTAACCACTGCAGGAGCCATTTTTTATTTAAAATAATAATAATTTGGGGCACAGCAGGGGTCACGTGTTGCCCACACCTGCTTTAATGGATCACTATTTTGCAATATAAATTGCAGGTGCCCCCCCCCGATCCATATTGGCCCAGGGGGGAGGGTTAAAGCCATCCAACACACACACCCAACACTAGGGTCCCGATCCATCTTGGGCTCCATGTCTGAATACAGTCATGCCTTGGATTGAGAGCATAATTCGTTCCGGAAACGTGCTTGTAATCCAAAACACTCTTATATCAAAACGAAATTCCCCCCAAAAAATGTGTACAGAGATTTTTAATTTAAGCCGTACTACAGTACTTGTATTGCAAGACGTCGCTTGTATATCAAGTAAAAAAATAAATAAATAAATATTTAAAAATTTGCTTGTCTTGCAAAATGCTCTCAAACCAAGTTACTTGCAATCCACGGTATTACTGTAATGGGGAATTGTATTATAGGGCCCAGCTCAGATTTGTAGCTGAAATAAGATTAAATACACCGACAGAAATACAAACCCGCCAAATTTACTCTTTTCTTGTTTCCCCACAGCATGCTATGGAATTGTTCAGGTTCCCACCGGACCGTGGTTCTGCCGAAAATGTGAATCCCAAGAAAGAGCCGCCAGGGTGGTGAGTATGTCAAAAGAATTGTCCTACTAGATCAGACCAATGTTCCTTTTATCCCAGCATACTGCTCCCAACAGAGGCTAGTCAGATGTGTCTGGGAAGCTCACAAACAGGACAGGAAGGCAACTGTCCATCCCTGTCATCTGTCCACAGCATCTGGAGCGCTGAGGTATATTTCCTCTGAATGTACCTTGGGTATGAATATTTGCAGCTGGTGCTCACATAATTTGACATTTCCCCCCACACCTATGCAGATCTGGACCAGGGGGCACCATTTAGGGTGGGCAAAGGAATAGCTCCCCACTTTCCTTTTTTTTTTTTTTGGACCTTATGTGGGCCCGTATATTTGAGGAGCCCCTATATTTCTGGCATACTCATTGGCTCAACACACTGAGTGACTATTATTGTTGTTGTTTTTAAATAATACATGGGTTTATGTCCTATAAGTATGCACACCAAGGGCCATTCATTTAAAAAAGGTTAGACAGTTGCGCTTTTTGTTGGGGGGAATTTAATTTTGAATATTCTGGAGAGTGTCCTTCCCACCCCTAGCCGGTTGTCAGCATTTTTTTTACTGCTCCCTGCACCTCCTGTGCCTTTGACTGCAGCTTGATCTTCAGGGGAGAGTAGGTAATAAACAATGCTGATCTTCATGCTGTGAAAAGCTTCAGCTGTTGATTTCTCCAAATGAAATTGCTCTTAGAGGCAGGGGAGTAGTAGGACAGCCTGGTTTTTGTTCTGTTTTGTCTTGGCCAGTGGGCACACTAGTGCCCAATGTCCTTGAAGGCTTAAAGGACACACCCATCAGGAAGCAAGACAAGAACTTTATTGTCTCTCTTACAAAAGAACAAAACAGCAACCAGAGAACGCCTGACTCTACCTAGAGACAACTAAGTCTAGCGCCACCTAATGACATAATTATCACCCTCTTTAAGAAGGGTGATACATAGAACAGACTGTGGAAACCATTGGGGCATTTCTCTCTTAGCTACCACAGGTAAAATATTTGCTAGGATTCTCGCAAACCGTCTTCTATCTATTTCAGAAGAGATCCTCCCTGAATCTCAATATGGTTTCTGCCCCTTTAGAGGGACACTAGACATGATTTTTACTGCACGTCAGCTCCAAGAAAAATGCCGGGAGCAAAATCAACCCTTTTATATGGCATTTATTGATTTGGCTTAGGCCTTTGATACTGTAGACCGAACGGCTCTCTGGACTTTCCTTATGAAAATTGGATGCCCCAATAAATTTGTGAATATCTTGCGACTTCTCCATGGCAACATGACGGCAACGGTTTTGGACAACAACGGCTCTCATGGTGCTCCATTTAAAGTGGGATCAGGTGTTAAGCAGGGAAGTGTTATTGCCCCAACATTATTTGCTATTTTCATCGCCATGATTTTACATCTTGTCGAGGGGAAACTTCCCACTGGTGTGGGAATTATATATCAAACAGATGGAAAGCTTTTTAATCTCAGCAGGCTGAAAGCAAAAAGTAAGGTAATTACAACCTCCGTTGTGGAACTTCAGTATGCTGGTGATAATGTGGTCTCCGCACATTCAGAGGATGATCTCCAAACTATCCTAAATGCTTTTGCAGAAGCATACGAAAAACTTGGTCTCTCACTTAACATCAAAAAAACCAAAGTGCTTTATCAGCAAGTGCTTCATCAGCAAGTGCAAGTTAACCCTTTGGTGATGTCATCTATCCAGCTTGGCGGGGCAATACTGGAAAATGTCGATCATTTTCTCTATTCGGCAGCTATCTTTCTGTTACAGCTAACATCGACAGTGAAATCCAGCATCGTTTGGGCTCCACAAGTGCCGCATTTTCTCGAATGAAACATAGTGTTCGAGGATCAGGATATCTGTAAGGAGACCAAAACGCTGGTTTATAAAGCCAGTGTATTACCAACTTTATTGTATGCCTGCGAAACATGGGCTATCTATAAACATCACTTCCACCTCCTTGAAAGATTTCATCAACGTTGCCTCCAGAAAATTCTGTGAATTACTTGGGAAGATAGGTGAACAAATGTCAGTGTACTGGATTAGCGTTGAAAAAAATGATCCTTCAACGCCAACTTCAATGGACCGGTCATGTTCGAATGTCTGACTGCCGTCTCCCAAAGCAGTTACTTTATTCCCAACTCAAGGATGGAAAGCGGAATATCGCTGGTCAGTATAAGAGGTTTAAAGATGTTCTTAAGGCTAATCTAAAAAAATGCAATATAAACATCAAAAATTGGGAAACTCTGGCCCATGAATGATCTAACTGGAGGTCGGCCTTTCACAATGGTTCTATGGACTTTGAAGAAGCCCGAGTGCAAGGTGAAAGGGAGAAACGTGCTAAGCGAAAAGCATGTCAAACGAATCCTTTACAGGACCATCTTCCATCTGGTAACCTGTGTCCGCACTGTGGGAAGCTGTGTGGATCTAGAATTGGCCTCCACAGTCACTTACGGACCCATCGCTAGAATCTACACAATTTTTTTAGAATTTCCTCTTTTTATAATTTTTCTTTTTGTAATTTTATCCTGGAAGACAATCTTACTCGGTCACGAGTGATCGCCTACTACTACTACTGGACTCAAGTAAATAATGACAACTTCTGCACACCCACTTCCCCTGTAATGGCAACCTCAGCTGGTGCCTTGAGGTTTGATGCTGGCTCCTACGAATTTGGAGTATTTCCCCCCTCCAGCCCTAGCCAAAAGCCTCCCAATATCTGACAATGCTTCAAAGCATTGTGCGCCTTCCCACCCCTCAAAAGAAAAAGGAATTTGGCGTGTAGCTAGCACAATCACGATGCTGTGATTGGGAGGGATGGTGCCTAGCTGCAGGATTTTGGGGCCCCTCGGGCGTGGCACCTTCAGCACACCCCCCCGCCTCCATACACCTGGAAAAGGCAGGACATGCGAATGGTGTATTCTCTTAGGCAGCCTCTGATTGTCTTGTGTACTCCGGGCAAAGAGGGCCCTCTGCTGGTCTTGGGACCCTGGCAAATGTCTAACCTACTGCCCTCCCGGAGCTGGTCCTGTGCAGGAGCAACATGGGCAGGGTGGCAGCGGGGGACTGACCCAGCTTTGTTTTTCACCTTCTCAACCAGAAAATGATTTCTGTAACTGCTTTGGGTTTATCTTTGAGTGAGAAGGAAGCGGAGTGTCCGGAACCTGTCACATTCCATTCGATAAGGAACTTTGGTGCGCCCAGCTCAGGGAGAAAGTCTTTAGCACAGTGCTCTACATACGCTGGCTGGGGCATGCTGGGGGTTGTAGGCCAAAAACATCTGGGGACCCAAGGTTGGAGAACACTGCTTTAGCAGCTGTCAGGCCTCCCTTCTGCCTCCTCCTTGAGCAGCCCAGCACCTCTGCAAGCTCTTCAAAGATCAGCACTTTCTTTGCTCCTCCGCTGCCACCGACTCCTTCGGGGTAACTTATTTGGACCACTCCTTTACGTTTTAAAAGTGAAACAAGTTTATTTAATTACAATTAAGGGTAGGAAAATAGAACATGTTAAGAGATTCTAAATGTTGAAAACTCTCTCCCTCCCTCCCTCTCTCAGACTGCACTCACCAGTACTCCCAGATCCCAGACAAGACTCCCACACTCCCAACTCCACTCCGACTTCTCAACCCTCTCAAAAAACCCCACTCTCTCCCCCTCTTCAGACTCACCTCCTGAACAGCACCGCCCACTGTTTATATAACACAGGCTTCACCCCCCCTTCTCACTGTCTCAGCCAATCAGCAGGCATCTCAACATTCCACACTCCCTCCTACCCTCACATACTTACCGCTATAACGCTTTGCCCATGGGCAGAGGCATGACAGTAGCGTTCTCACGTGGCAGATCAGATTGATCTGATTTGTGTTTTTTAAAAAAATTGTGTGTGCAATTTGTTCTGACGTTCTTCCCTTTGAATGTGTGGCTGTTGCTTCTTTGGACGTTCGCGCCGACTTTGCCAGCACTTTGCTTGATTTATTATCAAATTCCAAAGTGCTTCTCTTAAAACAAACAACAAACCCTGAGAGCCCTTTCTATCTTGTGTGTATGGATGCTCATACTTTGAGCAGCAGCCTGTTGTGAAAGCTCATTCACCATGTCCTTTTTTTTAGATGCATCGTCTTCTGTCTTAGATTGAGGTCAGGGGAAATTGGTTCTGTCACTTTGTGTTTACAGTAAAAGCCAACTGTGTGCTGTGCTGATTGGCTGGAAATAGATGATGTCAATAATCTGCTTCTCTGCTCCTCCTCAAAACAATTTTTCAACATCTTGAAAAGGGATTCTGCTTTTTTTTTTCTTTAAAAAGAAGAGAAAAAAGAGAAGAAAACAAAACAAAAAAGAGGAAAAAAGAGGATGAATGTACTAATACATGTCTATCTCTGGCGTAGAGATGGGAAAGACATCTGAAATTCTGGAGCAGGCTTACCCAAGCTGGTGCCCTCCAGATGTGTTGGACTACAACTTCTGGGTTATACTGGTCATTGACTGTAATAAACAGAATACAATACAACTTCTGGGGGAATGATGGGAGTTGTAGTCCAGCACATCTGGGGGAGGCTGACTTGGAGAATCACTGCCAGTCACTGGCAGTACTAAGCTAGAGGGACCAATAGGGAGTTTCTTGTGGTTCCTATCTGGTGCTTTTAAAATAATACAATAATACAGGTACAGGCTTGTGGCTCACGCTGGCTCAGCTTGTCTGAGTGTGGAAAGCTAAGCAGGGTCAGGTCTGGTTATTACTTGGATGGGAGACCCCTCCTCTAGTTTCCTGCATTGAGCAGGGGGCTGGACGCGATGGCCTTGTAGGCTCCTTCCAACTCTATCTATGAAATCTATAATAATTTGAAAAGGTGGGACAGCCCCTCTGAAGCATGGCAAGAAGAGCAAAATGGTGCATCGTCAGTTTGCTGGCCAGTACATCTGTTAAATGCTTCCTGAAAGTTCGGGACAGGCAGCTTTGGGGGGGGGGGGAAACAAGTGAGCCCTGATTTGCATGTATGTCTATACACACCCATATATCCTCTTATAACCTGACACCTTGCACACTCCACTTTATCGTATCATTCTCCTATGCTGATCTTTTTTGTCATATCAATTACTGTATAGGCTCTTGTTCTTCTAAGCTTCTTTGGTTTCGGTCAGTTATTGTTACTGATGTCTTTCCAGCCATCCAGGTGCTTTTCTTGGTTCTCTGAGTGGTGCAAAGTGTAAGGCAGTGTTTTCCAACCTTGGGTCCCCAGATGTTTTTGGCCTACAACTCCTGCTGGCTGGGGCATGCTGGGAGTTGTAGGCCAAAAACATCTGGGGACCCAAGGTTGGAGAACACTGCTCTGGAAGGACAGAGGGAATCTTTCTTATGGGGATATTATCTCAGTAAAAGCCAGCTCCTTTGCAGAGCCTGATGGTTGGTCTGCCCAATAACACGACAGCCTCCATTTCTGATGTCAGTGGTCTATCCAGCAAATCAGAAAATTACCTTGTGGCTGGACCCACCTTCTGAACAATCGGTAACTTACACCTCAAAAGCCCAAGGCGGCTGGAGCCAGTCCAGCCTATTCAAGAAACGGGATTAAGGTTTTGTTCCGCATTTTGGAGGACCCAAGAAGTGAGAGATAAGGCTAGATAAAACTGTTCAGGTTGCCCAACAGGGTGCCAAGTGACCAGATGCTCTCTAGAGGGGCACCGTGGATCAATATCGGAAGCAGGGGATTGTCACACACACACCTTACCTTCTGTATCCGTCTTCAAGAACAAGCCGGACGGTCCCCAAGTCCCACCTTTCTTTGGAAGCAAAAGCACCCGTTGTCTATCCCCCGGCGACCCCCTTTCCCAGGAGGGCTGCATGGTGCTAACCGCCCCGTTCCATTTGCCTTTGCCTTCCCCCAGCCTGCCCTGCACGAGTCACCTGACCCTTCTCAACCTCGATGGATTGCTTTTGCTGTAGGAAAAAAGAAGTAAGAAGCGGAGGGGAAATGCGGGAGGGCTACGAGGGGAAGGAGGTGGTGCCTGGAGTGGACCACCACCACCACCCCTGTAAAATTCCGTGAACGAGGTCGAGCGATTGCACAATAAAAGCCTCACCTGGAAGCGCCCAAATAATCTGTGCTCACCACGGAGATGCTTTTCCTACCCCATCAGACCAGCCGCTCAAGAGCCAACACCAAAGAGGCAGGATGGAGACTGTGTCAGGGCAGGAGCTGTTCCTTCCATCTGCAAAGCAGCTCCATTCTGGTACAGGACATCTTCCACCCCTATCGATGGACCTAGGCTAAGTCAGATCCTAGCTGAGGACACAACCCTTGGTCTTCACATCAGTGTAAGCCCTCTTTTCTCTCTCTCTTTTGTAATCAGATGCCTCAGGGAAGGCACCAGCACCCTTCTCCCTTCAAGCAGTTTTTGTTAGTTAGTTTGTTTGTTTTTGAAGGATGTTGTGAGGCGGGGAAACAGGAATCAAGGTCAAGTGCTCTGAGGAGCCCAGCCCAGCCCTGTCTTTGCTGGGTAAATCCAGATCTCTTAAGGAGCAAGACTCTGGGGGAACCGAAACACCTAGGGACTTCAAATGTTTTCACGCCTCCCTGGATATACAGTCAGCCCAGGCACATCCCTGCCACCTCTTCCAATTTGCACTATTTTTCAAACATTGGTGGTGAGCATGTGCTAATGACCCCCAGGAATGACCACTGCTGTTCAAAAAATCATATCCCCCCACCTCCCCTGTGTGTTTTCTTTTTGGTTTTGTTTCTTCTTCCTTCCTGGAAAACGGAAGAAAAATACCTGCCACATGGATAAGCTGGACGCTTAAGAAGAAGAAGAAGAAGAAGAAGAAGAAGAAGAAGAAGAAGAAGCAGCAACTTTTCAGGATTTCATCGTTTGGTTTGTTCCTTTTGTTTTACCCAAACAGATGCGCTTGGCTCCAAATTTTGTTTGTGTGTGCGCATGTGTGTGTGTGCGCGTGTCTTTGTGGTTTTGTTTTTGTAAAGATTTTGTTTTAACACAAAGCTACTGGAAACCGACGAGAGCAGCAGCTATTCTGAATGGAAAAGAGGGAAGTTTCCTTTCCTTGTAGTCATGGCAGCTTTGGCACAAATTAAGGAGCAGCTAGATCATGGAACGATGCTTGACATTCTCCCCTTCTCTTCAGCAGAGTGTTAAGAAAACTGATAAGCAGAGAGACCTCCATCAACACGATGCACTTATTGTTTAGACCGCAAACTCACCTTTGAAATGCAACCAGACCAGCACTTCTGCCACATTCCAATTCAATGTTGTCCTTCACTATCTTGGTGGTATTATCTTCTTCCCCCCCCCCCCCCCCGTTTATGGGTGCTTCCAGATGTAGGGCTCCTAGTGTTCTGCAACTATTCCGTCTTTTCTTCCTTAACGGATTCCTTTTTTCTGGTAAGAAAAAAGGCAGAAGAAGCAATGGGAAAACATGGGAGGGTTACAAACGGAAGACAACGTTATCTGGACCCCCCCATAAAATTCCAGGTTTGAGCCAGGGCGATTGCAGAATGCAAGCCTTGTCTGGAAGCACCCCACAAGTACCGTTGCACAGCTCAGCTGTTTGGTGAGGAGCAGGAAGCAGATGGGGATGGGGGTGCTAAATCCAGCCCCTTTCTCCCTGTCCCAAACAACTGATTGGTGTTGCCTGCAGATTTCTGACTCGGGGCTACGTGTGTGCAACGCGGCAACTGGATTGGAGGAAGTAGCTGTTTTGGCAGCATCTGCACATTTCCTCTTCCAACTAGGCCTGTGACCTTCTGCACTCCTAGCTGGATTGGGGTGGGTGGGTGGGTGAATGCTTCCCAGCCACACTCAATCCTCTTCCTGGAATTGCAGGCGTGACTTTTTAATGTTTCCCATCAATAAAATGCCGGATTTGCACAACGACACCCGTGCAAGCCATAGACGTCCAACTAAATTTGATGCCGTATGCAAGTGGTGGGGAGAGATGGAGGTACCTTGAGATGGGATTCTATAGTGGCCATATTTGGCTAAAACAGTGTTCTCCAACCTTGGGTCCCCAGATGTTTTTGGCCTACAACTCCCAGCATGCTGGGAGTTGTAGGCCAAAAACATCTGGGGACCCAAGGTTGGAGAACACTGGTGTAAGGCAATCCTTCCAGGATCAGAACTCCTTTTAGGATGTCACCTTTTCAGTGTGTTGGAGGTGATTTGAAATCACCTTCACTGCCCTGAAAACTTATATACATTTTTATGCCTTTCAACAAGCTTTGAAGAAGAAGACGAAGAAGAAAAAACCCTGGTTCTGCAGGTTTTCCACATATGGAGGAGGGGGGAGTGGGCAGGTGTAGCAAGTACATTTTTATGCCCTTGAACAATGCCTCTCACCAGTTCAGAATGACACACGTGGGTTTAAATTCCAAGGAGCTCAGTCCTTCTCCCAGTCATTGCTTCTGTGTATTTTGCAGAGGAAAGCAATGGATTTAAAAACATGCATGCCATTCACAACTGAGGTACTCTGCACCCAGGTATCGGTACCCAAGTATAAATTCAGAGTTTAAAAAGCTTAAAAATTCTTAAAGTTTTTGAAAAGTTTTGAAAGGTTTAAAAGTTTAAAATGTTCAAACTTCCGAGTTATGAATCCTTATATCTTCAGCTCCTCAGTCCTTGCCACAAGGATTCCTTCGTTATCGTTTTGTTTCCTTTTCATATCATTACGCTTCCCAAACAACTTGTTGAAGCATTTCAGAGCATAAGCAACAACTTGCCGATAGAAGCAGCAACTTGCAGATAAAAATAAACGCTTACCCTATTAGATGACTGATACAACATGAAGATTCTGGAGCTCTTCCAGTCCTCCCTTTCTTGCTCAGCTCAAGTTTTCCTGCTGCTTAGGTTTTCCTGCTGCCCAAGCATTAAAAGTAGAGTAAAGGTGCTTCCAGATGGAGAGCTTCTAGTGCTGCCAGTCAAGAGGCATTGTATAGCTCTTCCATCTTTCCATCTGTAACAGATTTTCTGTAGTAAGGAAAAAAGATGGTAGAAAAACAGAAGAGGATTACAAATCCTTGAGAGCCAGTATGGTGTAGTGGTGAGAGTGTTGGACTAGGACTCGGGAGATTCTAGTCCCCGCTCGGCCATGAAACTCACTGGGTGACTTTGGGCCAGTCACTGACTCTCAGCCTAACCTACCTCACAGGGTTGTTGTGAGGATAAAATGGAGAGGAGGAGGAGGAGGAGAGGAGGAGGAGGAGGAATTATGTAGCCGGCCTTGGGTTCCTTGCAGGAAAAAAGGCGGGGTATAAATGTAATAAATAAATAAATGGAAGACAATGTCATCGGGGCCCCTACAATCCCTGCACTTTAGCCATGCTGGCTGGGGCTGATGAGAGTTATAGTCCAAAACATCTGGAAGGCACCAGGTTGCCTGCCCTGCATCGACAATAGATTCTAACACCTAGCACTAGTTCAAATTAAGCCCAAAGCGCAGTTTTGTGCTAGGGCTCACTCTACCAGTACTTGTTTTCCTGGCCAGAACTGAGCACCATGTAATATATGAAGTAATAAAGATGGGCATAAATGCCTCTGAGCATAGGCAAGGTGCTACTCAGCCCTGAGTAACCCACAGCTAGCTCCCAAATGTCTGAGATGAACCACTTCCAGAGTCCCAGACTCTCTTGATCTTAGGAATTACATACTCATTCTCATTCTCTTCCTCGCATTCCCAAAGCCCCTCAGGGGGATACTAGATGAAGGAAATGCTAAAGCTCTGTCTGCTTTGTGAAGGAATTGTCTGGCTGGCCCTTTGAGACAGACTGGCTGGAGGGCAACTCGTGGGAAAGGTGGGGTGATCATGTGAAGGCTTTAGCAGTCATGTTCGAGCAAGGGTATTAAAGTCTTCCAAAGGGTGGGTGGGCCAGGCTGGTAGAGCCCTTTAACCCTTCCTGTTAATGATCAGAGCGTTGCTAATAGTGCAGTGGGAGAGGGTGCTTTGATCCGGAGGGGCTGGAGGGACCTTTTCAAGTGCAAATTTCCTCATGTCAGGCCACCTGGGACCCCTGCTCCTCTTCCTCTGTCTCTCCGTGTTTCAAGCAAGCACATCCTTTGCAGGAGCAGGCCTGATGAATATACGGTACCTAGACCTTGGTCCATCCTCAATAGGCAGCCCACCAAAGCTCTCCCCCAAACATCTGCCTCCCCCCCCCATCACCATTGCCTTTGTGCTTTCCTCCACCACTTGCAGTGGCTGGTGGAATCCCAGTCCAAACTCGCATGCGATATTATGCATACTATATATGCAATCTGAGAAGGGCACAGTTGCAAGCTAGGGCCGGGCACAAAGGATAGGGGATGGCAGCCCCTGGGCTGCAGGTCCAGCAACGAATTCCCCCTGCCCCACATCTTGACAGATCCCCTTTAATTCATGCTGATCCCCTTTAATAACATTAACCCTTTTAAAGCTGTGGTCAAAATAGCATGTTGATACTCTGGAACAGCAGGGAGGTATTTCGGTGGTGGTGGTGGTGGTGGTGGGGAGGTGGTAGTACAGCTACTGAAGAGGACAAGTTGTGATGCAAGTGGAGAATGGAGTCCAGTTAAAAGCTGCAGCAAAGTCTTCTCCATAAGGACGTAAGAAGAGCCCCTGCTGGATCAGACCAAACGCCTCTCTAGTCCCGTATACTGTTCCCGCAGTTGCCAACCAGATGCCTGAATGGGAAGCCCACAAGCAGGACATGAATGCAAGGGCACCATCCTGCTCATGTTCCCCAGCAACTGGTATTGAAAGGCATACTGTTTCTGGGACTGAAGGTAATATAAAGGCATCATGACTAGTAGCCCTTGATAGCCTTATCCCTCACTAATTTATTATCTTATTCCCTTTTAAAGCTGCCCTTGTTGTTACTATTTTTGTTTAATCAATTTATATACCGTACTACTTACAATATCTAAAAAAATATCTCTAAGCGGTTTACAAAATCAAAAATTTAAATGCATCACAATAAATACAAATGCTCATCAGTTAAAATCTTTAAAATTAAACCTAGTAAAAACACAATAAATACTAACAAACTAACTGGGCAGCACAGTCATTCAGGGAAGACTTGGGTAAAGAGGTGGGTCTTTAACAGGGGCATGGAACACGCCACAGTTGGCACCTCTGGAAGGCATTCCGTAAGGTTGGTGCCACCACAGAGAAGGCTTGCTTCTGGGATTGCCGCCAGATGGCAATCTGCAGGTTGCAGTACAACCAGCAAGGCTTCCTCCAATGATCTTCGCGATCGCACAGGTCTATATTGGGGAAGGTGATCCACCAGGTAACCTGATTCAAAGTTACTCAGGGCTTTATATGCCAACAGTTGTGGCCATCGCTACATCTTGTGGTAGCGAGTTCCACAGTTTAACTATGCTGTGTGATGAAGTGCTTCCCTTTATCTGTTCTGGATCTTCACCCACTGCAATGCATGAAACAGTCTATTTCCAGGCCATGTCACTTTCAGATATGTTCATCCCTGAAGGCTGTTTTGGCCCATTTTCACACCACTCTGTAATTTTACTACGGGAATGCATTACTCTGCAATTATTATTTTTTAAATCCCTGTTTTAAAACATTTTTTCCTTTAAAATAAGCATTTTGTACCATGCATTGACGCATGTTTTTAAGCCAAGAACTGTGTTGGAAAAGCTGGTGGACAACTGTTCTGATCCGCACATTAGTCCAGGAGGTATGGATCAGATCTGTTCCTATCTGAATCTGCCAGGATAAAATTCATCAAGCACCCCTAGTGGCAGGATGCAACATTCCGCATAATGCAGAGCTTCTCTGTCGAGGCAGCATTTTTATAGAATAGGGCAGTGTTCTCCAATCTTGGGTCCCCAGATGTTTTTGGCCTACAACTCCCAGCATGCCCCAGCCAGCGTAGCTAGCTGGGTCATGCTGGGAGTTGTAGGCCAAAAACATCTGGGGACCCAAGGTTGGAGAACACTGGAATAGGGGGATTGGGAACTGGTGACTGAATCTGGCCCACTGAAGTTTACTTCTCCCCTACTCCCCAGTTCCCAAGCAAAAAGGGAGGAGGCTAGCAGCTGTGGCTACTGGACTTCCCAGTAGCCCACTTTGGTGGGATGGGGGTGGGTTTCTGGCCCTCTGGTAAAATTGTTATAGCATCCTAGAACTGGAAGGGAGCCGAAGACCAGGGTAGTCCAACTTTCTGACCTGGGTGCCCCCAGAACTCAACTACCACCTGCAGAGATCAGCCTCTGCAATCCAGACCACAGAGTGTCCCCCATCAAGATGTTTTGTGGGCCTCTTTCCTCCACCTGTGAGCTGCCAACTGGACATCTGTGCTCTTGAATGAATCCTACCTTTTTTTTTTAAGATCAAAATTAATTCTGTCCCATTCCATTTAGACTAGGCCACTTGGCCATTGACACGGTCCCTAGAATTAAAGCAGCAGCAGTGACAACTTTCAGGATAAGCCAAACTGGAGGCAATGAAAAGGAATAGGTGATAGTTATTGCATATGGTTTTCTAAACTTTTGTTCCACTTGTTTTTGGATTCTTTAGCTGTCTGATTACGGTATGCGTATTTTCCCAGCATGGCTTGTATTTTTCATCATATTTCCATGGCTTGCAGCTGATACAAGTAATACATACATAGTATGTATTACTATGGCTTTCTCAGTGGTGGCCCCCCAATTATGAAATGATCTCTTCGATGAGGCCCACCTGGCGCCAACATTGTCATTTTTTCAGTGCCAGGTTAAGACCTTCTTCTTCTTCTCAGGCATTTGGCAGCATATGATGCGGATTTAATCAGGTCTTGAATTTTTCTTGAATTCATTTAAAATTGTTTTTAGATATACCGGTATGTCTCTCTCTCTCTGTGTGTTGTATGTTTATATGTTTGTTTGTATATGGTTTTTAGAATGTATTTTTACTGTTTTACTCATTGTAAACCGCCCAGAGTGCTTCGGCTATTGGGTGGTATAGAAACATAATAAATCAAAACAATTGAAATGAAATAGTGGATAGAGAGACTGAGCATCTCCAGTTTGAATTTTGCCTCTGTCCTCCTGAACTCAACAGATGGCCTTAAACCAGCTGTGCTCTCTTTCAGCCTCAGACCGCCACCCCCCCATCTGCAATATGGGGGATAATAATATTGACTTCCCTTACAGGGTTGTTGTAAGGATTAGGACTTGTTAATGCACCTGAAACACTTTAAAGCGGTGTTCTCCAACCTTGGGTCCCCAGATGTTTTTGGCCTACAACTCCCAGCATGCTGGGAGTTGTAGGCCAAAAACATCTGGGGACCCAAGGTTGGAGAACACTGCTTTAAACACTTGAAGGCACTATCCGAATGTTAAGTTGTGGTGTTGTTGTTGTTGTTTAGAAGTCCTAACCAGTGGGCCTTTCTTTTGAATTTTCAGAGGTGCGAACTATGTCCCCATAAAGATGGAGCTCTGAAGCGGACTGATAATGGAGGTGAGGAGTTTCACCTTTTTGGTTGGCATGGCCAGCCTGGAATTCATAGAGCAGCCCAACCTGGAGTCTGCCCTGACTGCTCTCCATTAGCATCACAGCCAAGGGCACAAAAGGCCGCGGCCTGCAATGCTGCTGCCAAGAACCAGATGCCTGGCGCTGCCAGGCCAGAAAGTGGATATTCCATGTGGGACAGAAGCAGAGGAAAGGAGTCTGTTCTTAAAGACTGAATCCTATGTACAGCAGCATATTAAGGCAGAAAGAAAACGTGAGGTCTTGGGAATACATACATGATGTTTGTACCTCACCGCTCCTCCAAGGCCCTGCCATGTGAATTACCTGTGCACTGTCTCCCCACACACTCCTAACACCCGAAGCACAAGCCAGCCTCTAGGCCAGGGGTGCAGAGCTTCAGGTCGGGGAGCTGAAATCTTTTTTCCTCCTTGCTCTTTCTGCTACTCAGTGGGCCCTTCTTATGCTTCTGATCAGCTGATAGTAACACACTGTTTGGTGCCATATTAATGGTCTTCCCCACCCACTATTGTGGTGAAAAGTATTTCTATATGAGTTGTTGTTGTTGTTGTTGTTGTTGTTGTTATTATTATATTTATTTGTATCCCGCCTTTTTCCCAACACTGGGACCCAAGGTGGCTCACAACCTTTAAAACTCATACAATTAAAACAGAAATAGAAAAATACAAAAGTGAAAAATAGAATTAAACCATCAATAATATTAAAAATTATTAATTTTTAATATTAATTATATATATATATATATATATATATATATATATATATATAAAATTAAAAACAATACAATATACATAATATAAGATACAGCATTCCATTGCATCACAGGCTAGTTCCAAATGCCTGCTGGAACAAGAAGGTCTTTGCCTGCCTCCGGAAGCTTACCAGGAAGGGCACCACTCTAGCCTCCCTGAAGAGGGAATTCCAGAGCGCTGGGGCAGCCACCGAGAAGGCCCTCTCCCATGTTCTCACCAGGCGTGCCTGAGATGGCGGTGGAACCGAGAGAAGGGCCTCCCCTGAGGATCTCAAAGTACGGGAGTTATAGTAAATATTTCTAAGTTTGCATCTACACATATCAATTAGCATGTGCATATGTTCCCTCTTTCCCCCTCTTTTTTGGTGCTGCATTTCCTCTCTTTTTGGCAATGCATAAGTGACCACCCTATATGTACATGGCCTTGAGTTCCATGAAAGAAAGGCAAACTGTAAATGTGACGATAAATACATTGTGGAGGCTATGAATTCAATGTGGGTTAGTGGATGGAGTGGTGAATTTTGACTGGAGAGGCTTGGGTTCAAATTGCCACTCAACCAGGAAGCTCACTAGGTGGCCTTTGGGCAAGGCACTGTCTCTTAGGCTTGATGGGAGGATAAAATGAGGAAATCCTACTTAGGCTACCTTGGGCCTGTGTTGTCTGTTGAATCTGAACCACTGCCTCAAGCTCCACAGCAATGTTAGTAGCGCAGCAGGGTTCTCTACACAGCTCCCGGGAGAAGCAAGAGATGATAAGGGAAATACGGCAGGTTGAAGACGTTCAGAGAGTGACGGACACGGGCCTTGTTTTCACTGAGGGGGTCTGGGCTGCACCACTTGAGACAACAGGTGGGGACCTACATGCAGTGCCCGCTCCAGGTTTTTGAGAGCCCTTGGGCAAAGCGCCAGTCAATGCCCCCCCCCCCTCAGCGAGTCTATCTTCTCACCTCCATTGTCACTTGCTGCTGTTGCTCCTCATCTTCTTTTCTCATCATTGCTATGCTTGCTTGCTTGCTTGACAGGCAGAGAGCCCGGGAGCAAGCAGGCCGTGTGGCCTTCACTGCTCCTCCTTCTGACCACCATTGTTGTCTGGGCCAGAGCGAGAAACCAGTGAACAAGCAGGTTGCAAGGTTGAAGAGGAGGAGGGAGTCCAGGGGGCTCTTGTGCTGGGGTGTGGGCCCTTGGCAGGTGCCCAGCCGTGGCTGAAAGTGCCTCTGTTTGGGCGGCCGCTTACGCATCACCAAAGAGAGGACCCCCCCATCACTGAAAAATGAGGACAGATTTGCATAGAATGTGCCTATGTTAATTTTATACGTATAAATGCAAATTTAGATATAATTACTATAATTTAAATAGGAATACAATACAATATATCTCCCCAAAGTGGGGAAGGCTGTGGCCAGGTGAAGCCCTGTGTGCCTCTTCAGTCTTCTGGGCAACCTCAAGGCCTCCCACTGCTCTCCCTTATTATGACTCATCATCTTTAAATCAGACCTGGACTGGACAGCTCTTCAAATATAGCAGTGTTCTCCAACCTTGGGTCCCCAGATGTTTTTGGCCTACAACTCCCAGCATGCCCCAGCCAGCCTAGCTGGCTGGGGCATGCTGGGAGTTGTAGGCCAAAAACATCTGGGGACCCAAGGTTGGAGAACACTGAAATATAGGATGCCTTCAAATAGAGGACTGTCCTCTGTAAAGTAGGAGACATGGCCACCACAGCTCTCATGCAAAACAAGCACGTAGAAAACGTGCACGTAGAAAACCAGCACATCAGGGGAAAGTCTAGGCTAGAACTGTTCTTCCAAACATCGCATTAACAATATGGAGGGCATGTTGTTGTTTTTGTATGGAGGAGCGCACACAGTCATGCTAGCCCCCACCTGCAGTCTGAAGCATGCAGGCTTATTACCTCAGAGGAAGCAAAGCCCGTTGCTGCCTCCCACTGGACACCGAAGCCAGTTGCTGTTCCTTCATTTGATTCATGTCTCTCTCTCCGACTTCCCCCTCGTTTTATTGTTAAAATGTTGTCCTTCACCCAGGCTGGGCCCATGTCGTCTGCGCCCTGTACATCCCCGAGGTGCAGTTCGCCAATGTTCTCACCATGGAGCCAATTGTCCTCCAGTACGTGCCGCACGACCGGTTCAATAAGGTAAAAGAGACACCCCACCCACCCGCCGCACTTCCCCTCAGCGTCCTCTGTCTTGGGCTCTCAGCCTCTTCCCCCAGTCAACTACCCTGTCCTGACTTCCCATTCTCTTATGAAGTAGATCATAGAGTTGGAAGGGGCCTACAAGGCCATGGAGTCCAACCCCCCCACTCAATGCAGGAAACTAGAGGAGGGGTCTCCCATCCAAAGTAATAACCAGGCCTGACCCTGCTTAGCTTTCCACACTCAGACAAGCTGAGCCAGCGTGAGCCACAGGCCAGGAGTGCAGAACCTGTTTCAGCCCAAGGGCCAAATTCCATTTCGGAGATGCTCTCGGGGGCCGCATTCCAGTAGTGGGTGGGGCCCAAAAGGGGCGGAGCCAAAAAAAGAAAAGAAAAAAGACCAGCTTATTTTAGCTTAAATCTCTTACTGCCAGGAACTAAGCCTTAGCAGAGACATTTCAACCTTTTAGAATTGTGTGTGTGTGTGGGGGGGGGGAACTGCAGCAAAGCTGGGAAACCCATCAGCTGATCCATGGTTGGGGGAAAGGGGATGGGGCCATCTGGGACCCCCTTGGGGGCCGTACTGGGACCCCCAGAGGGCCTTGGCTCTGCACCCCTGTCTTATGCTGCCATAGGATGCGCTTTCTGTGTTGACAAGCTGATGTCACTCCCAAAATTGCCAGGTACGTATGTTTTGGCTCACACAATGGGCTCACCGCGGCACATAACACATAATAGATGCAGTCCAAGTTGTGCCTTTTTTTGGGTTGCAGACTTGTTACATCTGCGAAGAGCAGGGCAGGGAGAGCAAAGCGGCCTCTGGAGCCTGCATGACTTGCAACCGTCACGGCTGTCGGCAAGCCTTCCATGTCACCTGGTGAGTCCATCCTTGTGTCTGTTTAGCACCATCCAGTCCCTGTCTCCAAACACACCAATTTGTCACATCACTCTTAGGAGTTTGGGTCCCTAATCATAGAATCATAGAAAAGTAGAGTTGGAAGGGGCCTGCAAGGCCATCGAGTCCAACCCCCTGCTCAGTGCAGGAATCCAGGTCAAAGCATCCCTGACAGATGGCCGTCCAGCTGCACCTTGAATGCCTCCAGAATCGGTCTTAATTGTCCATTCAAGACCAAGCCAGCCCAAAAGACTTTGCATGACAATGGGGAACAGTAGATTGTTGCTGGGAAAATTCATTTCCCAATCAGCTACCCTGTGGATTGCAGCTAAGCTCAGAGGGAACAGGGAAGTGTGAGTGGGTGGATAGGTGGGTGGGGGTGGCAGATGACATCAGCAACCCTGCTAATAAAAAAGTGCCAGTGCTGCATCTCTACGAGCCCTCCACCTCCCTTATTGCTCTGACAGTCAGGAAATTTTTCCTGATGTTTAGGTGGAATCTGGGTTCGTGTAACTTGAGCCCATCATTCTGTGTCCTGCAAACTGGGATGATCGAGAAGAGATCCTGGCCCTCCTCTGCTGTGACTACCCTTCAAGTACTGGAAGAGTGCGATCCTATCTCCCCTCAGTCTCCTCTTCTGGAGGCTAAACATGCCCAGTTCTTTCCGTCTCTCCTCGTAGGGCCTTGTTTCCCAGTCCCTTTATCATCTTTGATAAAGATCTAATCCCGAGAGAAGGCCTGTCTGCGTGAATGAGGAACTATGCAGAGCTTCACAGATTGTGTGGTTGCTTCCTCCTGGAAAATGGATCCTTTGTGGTTGCCTGCCTTATTTTCAGCTGAGGAGGGGCGCTTTTTTACATTTCAAACAGCAACCATGGGGTGGCCTGATCTGGATTGGGGTGATACGGAGAGTTCCCCCGCAGCTCCCTTCCCCCAGCACAATTTCCCCGATGAAAATCGCATCCTCACCCCAGACCTGCTTTTTGTCATGGTAGCAAAAACAGTACAGACAGAGCCATAGTTCCAGCCATTTTCCTTTCGATTCCTTTCCGAATAATTTCCAACATACAGTTTGCCTTTTTCACTGTGGCTGAAATGAAATGAAAAAGGAGTGTGGGGAGGACACTCAATTCTCCCCTGCTTGTCCCTTCTTGCCGGCACCTGTGACTTCCCCAGCTGCAAACACGAATTGGAATCCCTGCTGGGAGAAAGCAGGTATGAAAGCGGAATTCAGGGAAGAACTGGAAGGCAAAGGAAGGATTAAGCATCTCTCTCCCCTTCTCTCCTACAAGTGGCACCCTCCCTTTTCCTGCTTTTTAGATATATCACAGAGATGCAGGTTCTTTTATCAAACTTCTAGTTCTCTGTCAGCAGAAGAGTAGAGCAGATAGCAAGGGGTTAATTCTTTTTCTGGTAAAAGGCAGGACCAAATATGGAGGTGGGGAACTGTATGTCCTTCCCAGAGAAGGAGGAACCTTCCAGTCTTTGGCTCTTCCTTCTAGAAAAGAACAGGGTAGTTCTGCCTTTAGAGCAGTGTTCTCCAACCTTGGGTCCCCAGATGTTTTTGGCCTACAACTCCCAGCATGCCCCAACCAGCTACGCTGGCTGGGGCATGCTGGGACTTGTAGGCCAAAAACATCTGGGGACCCAAGGTTGGAGAACACTGCTCTAGGGTGTCAAAAAGAGTGGAGAATGTGTGGCCATCCAGCCAGGTGCTGTTGGACTACAGCCCCCAGTATCCTTCGCTATTGGCTATGCTGGCCTGATGGGAGTTGCAGTCTAACAATATCTGGAGGGCCACACATATCCATCCCTGCCTTAGGCCTATCAAAAACAGCTGTTGTTTATTTTTCTTTCCTCTGCCATTCTTAGAGACTCAAGAGGGACTGGTGTGTGTGTGTGTGTGTGTGTGTGTGTGTGTTGAAAGGAGAAGAAAAGATTGCTTTTAGAGCATTTCAGCATTGAGATGGCACCCAATGCTCTGTGGGCCCCCAATTCATATTTACTAATGGGTGTAATAAGGAGACATATTATTTGTTTTTATTTCAGGACTGATGGGTCTGACATCAGCATGCTGGGCCAGGGGTTGGAGTAGGCGATCTCTCTTGTTTATATGACCAAGAGATTTGTGTGTGTGTGTGTGTGTGTGTGTGTGTTCTGAAAAGCCGACAGTAGAGCAGGGGAGAGGAATAAACTTGTATGTGTGCTGGGGAGAGAAGAACCTGGCTGTGTCTGTCCCCTTTGCCACAGTCTGTCATGCCCAGGGTTGTGTTCACATCAATTTGTTTCCATAT
The DNA here is from genome assembly GCA_021292165.1 of Shinisaurus crocodilurus. Taxonomy (NCBI): domain Eukaryota; kingdom Metazoa; phylum Chordata; class Lepidosauria; order Squamata; family Shinisauridae; genus Shinisaurus; species Shinisaurus crocodilurus. The sequence goes on along the minus strand of CM037877.1, from coordinate 272,050,880 downwards.
TTCAGTGCCCAGATGGCTGGGCTCTTGTGTGAAGAAGAAGTCCTAGAAGTCGACAATGTGAAGTACTGTGGCTACTGCAAGTACCACTTCAATAAAATGGTGAGTCGCCTCCTCTTGTTACCATCAAAAGTGCAGATTCAGGTGCTTGGATTTTTATACACACACACACACACACACACACACACACACATAAACATATATATGAATTAGATACCGGATTCAAGTGGGGAGAGGGACCACGCCTCACTAGTAAAGCGCATGCTTTGCATGTAAAAGCTTCATGTGTGTGTCCAGGTGTTCACTCACAAAATAGGAAATAATCATGAAGAAGAATACAGAAGCCCCCAGTTCAAATCTCAGCTTCAACAAGGGGGATGGACGGGGCTGTGGATGCATCAGGAGATGTGGCCAGTGGCATCTGGCTTTAAGGGAAAAGTTACGGCTGCTGGAACATTCCTTGGCAGTGACTGGTTTTGATTGACCTATAAAGCCCTAAACGGCTTCAACCCAACATACTGAGGACAAACAATACCGGTAGTTTTAAAGAGAGATGAAAGCACTTTGAGAGAGGCTTTGCTTCCAGTGGTTGTACGCACACATTTCTTGTGTCCAACAGGCTTTGCAGGTTTTTGAAACGTGAAAACCTTAAAAACCTGATTCACCTCTGGTCAGTCAGACTGAGTTTATACACTAGCCTTTCAAACTGCCTTCTCCTGAGTCTGTAAAGAACTGCCATCTATCCGCAGCCTCAGCACCTGCCTCTTCTCTTGAGTCTCATCAGGACATTTGAGACCAACTGAGAATGTTGTTCATATGTATACAGTCACAGTAGACTCTGTCCAGCCTCCAAGGCAGAAAGTGAGGGCCAAGCAAAAACGTGATGGGGACGGCCACGTTTGTTTATTCACATCTGCCCCGTTCATGTATAAAGTAGAGCAGTGATGGTGAACCTTTTTGAGCCCGAGTGCCCAAACTGCAACACAAAACCAACTTATTTATTCAAAGTGCCTTAAATTTGGCAGGAAGGAGGAGGGGGCACTAGCTAATCGCGCCCCGCTCTGTCTCAGGGCATGGCTCTTCACCGGGTGCTCAAAGTTTCGGGTGCGTGCGTGCTGTGCTTCTGAGCTGTCTGTTCAGTTAGGAGGAGGGCTGGGTGCCTGCACAGTCTGCTTCTGGGGGTGGAGATGTTGGAGTGTGCCTGCCCGTGGAGGCCAGCGAGGAATGAGTGGAGAGGAGTTACTATCGAAACCTGATGCTGAATGCAGAAGGGGACAGTCTTTTCAGCGATCTGGCGACCAATGGCTCGAGTGCCCACAGAGAGGTCCCTGCGTGCCAGCTGTGCCACGCGTGCCGTAGGTTCGCCATCACTGAAGTAGAGGTTGAGGGTCTGATTTTGCATCAAAAGGACCAGGGGGACATGGATGAGGGAAGCAGAACCGTCCCCCTCCCTGCCTTACCTTCCCGTGCTTCCCATCACCTCAAGTATTTTTGTCCCCAGACTTACTTCTGGTATTGGAGGCAGGCTGGGACAAAAGTGTATGAAGTGACTAGGGGTAGGCGAACAAAAAGCTGCTCATCCTGGAGATGAATCAGTTCCCCTCAAGTGATCCAGGCGAACATAGAAACTCCCCAAGGGGTGTGGGTGTTGGATGTTTGATTGGGCTGCTCGAAGTGGGCCCAATTTCCTCCCCCACACACACCCATCTACCTAGTTCCAAGGTAAGCTTTTCCTTACTGGGGACTAGGATGGGCTGCTGCTCTACCTACCTGGACCCTAAGGTCATTGTCTGAGGTGCTTCTTCAGGTGCCCCCGCCAAATGAGTGTTGTGGGTGGCTACAACAAAGAGGGCCTTTTCAGTAGTGGCACCTTGTCTGTGGAACACCCTCCCCGGAGAGGCTCCTCACCTAGCACCTACATTATGGTCTTTCCGGCACCAGATGAAGACCTTTTAATTCTCCCAGGAACTTTAAGAACTATTTTTATGTGCTTTTAGATCACTGCATTTTTATTGCTGCTGGTTTAACTTTGGTTTTATGTGCTGTAGTATTTTTACTCGTTGCTGCTGCTGGCTTTGAGCTTTTCTACACAAGGCATTTATTGTGCGCTTGTGATTCCTTACTCACAGTTGTTTTTGAGCTCTTCAGACAGCGTTGTGATCCTCCAGCTTCCCTTCTTTTTTTTTCGTAGCACTTTCCCAGTTTTTTTAAAAATGGGGGGAAAAGAGGTATTATATTAGAAAAAGGAAAATGGTTCTGTTTCTCCTTGTGTATTTGAGTTATTTCCCTATAGCACAGCTCCACCTAGAGGTTATGTAGTGGAAAAGCAGGAAAGGAAGAGTTCTTTGTGTAGAGTTCTTTGTGTAGAGGTCTACATGCTGCGACAGCGATTAACAGCCTCATGTAGAAAAGCCCTTTATCTTGGTTTTATTATGTGCTGGTTTTAGTCATTGTTTTATTGTTCATCTTCTATGTTTTGTTTATATTGTACACTGCCCAGGGATCTTGGGTTATTGGGCGATTTAAAAGTGCAATAAATAGAGCACAATAATACATGGTTATGTGCGGGCATGAGCAGAACTGGGGAGGGTGACCTGCTCAAGAGGGCTGTGCTGCTCACCCCGATTCTGCTCATAGCAGAGGGGTTTTTCCTATCTGAGCAGCCCTGCCTGAATTCCTGCATCACGTCTAGAAGTGACAGAGGACACGGAGATATGCCTGTGGAAGGGGGAGGGTTCAGTTCCCCTCACCCATGCATCCCTTGGGGGTGGGGGGTGTCCATCCCCTGCTTTATACTTGAATGCGGTAGATATGCAAATAAAAATCATGGGTGTCGTCCCCCCCCCCGTTGCCCTAAGGCAGAATAAAGCACAGCTCAAGGGAACTGCCTCCGATCTACTCAGTCTGGAGCAGGAATGTTGAAGAGTCCTTGGTCTCGAGTCACGAGTCGAGTCACGAGTCTTTGGACCCGAGTCTCGAGTCCGAGTCCAAGTCCTTGGTCCAAAATGGTGACTCTCGAGTCCGAGTCCAAGTCCTTGGTCCAAAATGGTGACTCACGAATCACGAGTCACTCCCAAAGCTGACTCCACGAGTCCCTATTAAAATCAATGGGGGGTTTTCCCAACAAAATAAGGCTACTTCAGATGTGTGGCTTAAATAAATTCTAGGCACAAGTGTGCCTTTTTATTTCAAAACTCTGCCACTGATTTTGGCAAGAACAGACCAGGCAGACAAACCCAAAATAACCAGGCAGGCAGAGGAGGCAGAGAACCCCAAAGCAGGCAGGCAGAAGTGTTTGTCTTGGACAATTCAAACTGTGGAACTGGTTAAGAAGAGACCAGGCAGGCAGAGGAGGCTGGGAACCCCAAACAGGCAGGCAGAGGCAGCCAAACCCAAAATGTCTGAAAGGTTGCATTAGGAAAATGATTTTAAAAAATAAACTTGGATTGTTACTGCAACTAGGTCCAGACAGCACCTGCAGGTGGCATCAAGCAGGGATGTTGACGAGTCCTTGGTCTCGAGTCCCGAGTCGAGTCTCGAGTCCCATTAAAAATATTGGGACTCGAGTCAGAGGGGGGACTCAGTCCGACTCACGATTGAGTCCTGGAGTCCGAGTCCCCATCCCTGGTCTGGGGTAGTGGAGCCAGGGCTCGTAGAGATGCAGCACTGGCACTTTTTTATTAGCAGGGTTGCTGATGTCATCTGCCACCCCCACCCACCTATCCACCCACTCACACTTCCCTGTTCCTTCTGAGCTTAGCTGCAATCCACAGGGTAGCTGATTGGGAAATGAATTTTCCCAGCAACAATCTACTGTTCCCCATTGTCATGCAAAGTATTTTGGGCTGGCTTGGTCTTGAATGAACAATTAAGACCCATTCACTTTACAAAAGGCCTACTCCTGGTGGAGGTGAAAACTGCTAGAACTGGTTTGTGGATATGGATCAGCACAGCTGCTTGCAGTTTTGGACACTCCTTGGGGACATGGCTATGGGGACTGTCGTGAATGAGCCCCTGCACTACACCACTGGTGTGGAGGGAGCCAAAAGTACTGGCTGTGAATGAATTACTGGGTTCTCCAGGTTCGTTACGGCCCAATCTAAACAAATGACTCATAATCTGTTCCTCGATTGTTACCACTTCAGGCTGCAGCTGGAGAACTATATGTCTGAATGTGCCACTCCACATAAATTCCTAGATATAGGAAGCCAACATGTCACAAGGAAAGCTAGGCCAGATTTCTTACCCCTCACATCTTGTACCATTCTATCGGTCGTTGCAGCGGGTTCTTCACCTTGTGGTGTGAACCCAGCATTGCGGTAGTATACAGATGTACATACTAGTAAGTTGAAGAATGCTTGGATCAGTGAGTTGATTCCCATGCCAAAGAGGTGTGTCAACCTTTAATTTTGCCTCCTGATTTATGTATCAGGCAGGTGCCATCTAGTTTTTTTTTTAGGGGTGGGTACGTACATGTGTATGCACTTACATATCTGATAGCAGGGTGACACCCACAGTAGTACCCAGGAAGGGCTGGGATGACGTTGGTTCGCTGGGTGTCCCACATGGAAGGCGGATGAGAGCAGGACCCTGGGTGAGCTATCTGATGGGTGGTTATCACGGCTGCCACCTTGAATGATTAATAATGCCAGCCCCCACCCCAAAGTCAAACCAGAGAGCTCCATGCCCTGCTTTCTATTACTCTTGATTGTGTACACTGCTTTGTTGATCACTTGAAACAAAGTTTGGCCATTCCTAATCTGAGGGGGAGAGAGAGAGAGAGAGAGAGAGAGATTTTTATTGGTATTTGGCAGGAGACAGCAGCACAATGGCATTATTATTTATTTTCCATTGTTAGTATTGATAAATGTTTACATAGCGGTGAGCAAATTTGCTTTTGCAATCTCTTATCTTGTTTGTCTTTATGACCGGCCAGTGGGGTAGGTAAGCAGGAGCACTCCCAGGGTATAATTTAGGAGCTTAGGCCCAGCCTCAGTGCATTCAGCTTACATGCCAGGGTGGGGATGGAACCTGAGGACGGATAACAACAAAGGGGAGAGCGGCCCTGAGTTTGTGCGGAGAGGCTCTTCCGTCACCAGGAGTTAAGGCAAAGGCTTCTGTGTTCGTAGGTTAGCGCAAGTATGAATTTGCGCAAATCCCCCCCCCCAAAGTAAAAAACTAGTCCACAAGTCTGCAGAAGCCACAGAATCCATGCAGCTTGGAAAAAGCCACTCCACTGAAGAATCTGCAGGTTGGATTCATAGAAACCTGAATTCATTCAAATCTGTTGTGGATTTCTCCGACATCCCCAGGTGGAAGTGCAGTTTTCATGGTGGGGGTTGTGGGGGAAGTTGAATCAACTTCTCCAAGAGCGCCATTCCTCAATCTCAATCTTCGCAGCAACGGCGTAGCTGGCTGGGGCATGCTGGGAGTTGTAGGCCAAGAACATCTGGGGACCCAAGGTTGGAGAACACTGCTGTAAAGGAGCATCTTCCATCTGGCAACCTGTGTCCTCACTGTGGGAAGCTGTGTGGATCTAGAATTGGCTTCCACAGTCACTTATGGACCCATCGCTAGAGTCTACACAATTTTCTTTAGAATTTCCTCCTTTTAAAATTTCTTTTTGTAAATTTTTATCCTGGAAGACAATCTTATTCGGTCACAAGTGATCGCATGATGATGATGATGTAGCTTCCATTCATTTCAATGAGCCATATCAGAGCCAGGGATCTGATTTGTCTATCTCTCATTCTGCTACCCAAAATCTGCCACTTGCGGTGGCCAATACATTTTACCTCTCAGTAGGCTCACCTCTGATTCCTGATTTTAGACCAGGGGACCGAGAGCCAAACTAGACATGATGTAATTAGAATGTAATTTTTAAAAAAATAATACCATTGGTAGCCCTAGGGCCGTTGCTGCGAAGATTGAGATTGAGGAATGGCGCTCTTGGAGAAGTTGATTCAACTTCCACCGCCACCCCCACCATGAAAACTGCACTTCTACCTGGGGATGTCGGAGAAATCCACAACAGATTTGAATGAGTTCAGGTTTCTATGAATCCAACCTGCAGATTCTGCAGTGGAGTGGCTTTTTCCAAGTTGCATGGATTCTGTGGCTTCTGCAGACTTGTGGACTAGTTTTTTACTTTGGGGGGGGATTTGCGCAAATTCATACTTGCGCTAATGCACACTTGCGCAAGTGGATTGAAATTCTCATACATCCCTTTAAAAAAAAAATCTAGTTCTGTCCATCAGTGGACAATGGAACGAAAGACACCTGACAATCCGCGAGACACAGGTGAAATGGATTTAACAAAATAACTACATCCCTACTTCCAATCAAGGTGCAATTAATGGCACCAGAGAAGAAATACCAGGAACAGCATCAGAAGCTCGTAGCAGCTTCAGTGCTTGAGGAAATGGCATAGAAGAAAGGGGGTTAAACACCCTCTCCCAGAGCACCACTTCCCTGATATTGAAAGCATCTGCCAGGGTCTGCTAATTAGTTTTAAAACAGCAACCACAACAACAACAACAACAACTTGGGAGATTCTAGTCACAAGATCTTCTATCCTACATCTTATTTAGTTTGACCTTGAGGCTGATAAATAGAGAGGGTGGCTGGCCAGAAGCCATTCCAGTGAGGTGTTTGGGCTGAGCAGGGGTAAAGAGTCCTGAAGAACTCAAAAGCTTGCACATTTTTGTGGAATTTTGGTTGGTCCTAATAAAGGCATTGACCAATTGTGGATTTTGGATTTTTTTCTCATGGGCTAGATAAGATGAGGATGTTTTTCTACGTGGGGTTACCCTGGAAGACGGTTCGGAAGCTACAGCTGGTACAGAATGAAGCGGCTCGCCTGGTTAAAGGCAGCTGCCGGCGGGATCACATCACTCCAGTGCTCAAGGAGCTGCACTGGCTACCAGTTGCTTGCCGAGCCGAATTCAAGGTGTTGGTTTTGACCTTTAAAACCCTGTATGGCTCCGGTCCAGTTTATCTCAAGGAGCGTCTCCAGCAACACCAAGTAGGCTGCTCAACAAGATCTGCCACAGATGGCCTTCTCCTGGACCCTTCAGCCAGAGCAGCTAGACTGGTGGGGACTAGGAAGAGGGCCTTTTCTGTGGCAGCCCCCATACTGTGGAACTCTCTCCCGAGTGACTTCCGCCATGCCCCCTCTCTGCTGAGCTTCCGCCGCTCACTAAAAACATGGCTGTTCAGGCGGGAATATGGGGTGGGCTAAGATTTTAAAATGTTATACTGTTTTAAATGTATTTTATCCTGTATTTTATCATGTGTGCATCGCCCAGAGTGGCCGGTGCGCCAGCCAGATGGGCGATAAATAAATGTAATAAATAAATAAATAAACCATGAATCCAAGATCCTACAGGGAGGAAAGTTCTTCGTATTTGCATTTATTTTTCTCTTCTGCTCCTTTCCCATCCCTCCATCCTTGACCACCCCTCCCTCCCCACCCCTCTGGACTTTCCACTTGCCCCTAGAAGACATCACGGCATTCTGGAGGTGGTTCTTTCATCACGGGAAGGAGGAGCCGGTCATCATCACCCGCTCAAGAGAAGCATGTGTCCCACCATGAGAAACCAAAGAAGGTAACAACAATAACAAAAGAGTAAAATGAAAGGAAATGATTGTGTGATCTGGGGTGGGAGTGGAGGATCATAGCTATTAATTTATATAATGTGTATTTCATTGTTTAGCCTTTCTGATACCAAAGCAGATCAGATCAAACAGGCATAACTAGTGCTTGTGTGTTCTGCAATTTTTTGTTCTCACAAGCCAAAATTAGTATTGGGTGCAGGATTCAGCATCTGGGAAATTATCAGCTTTTTGCTGGAGTGTGTGGGTATTTCCAGGTGACAACAAACAGCATATTTTCACTATACTGTACTGTTGCTATATGATGCTATTTTATTGATGTACTAGACTATTCCTATTCTAGTGCTACCGTAACAGTGTTTATTGGTGATTGCACATGACCTATTCCTTTGCAAAGAAGACAGCAGTCCTTTGGAAGGGAAGTTCAATCTTTCCACCTTCAGTGGCATGCCCCCCTCCCACTTCTGCTACTGCTCCTGTTTCCAAGGAGCAAGGTGTTTTTTCTTCAAATGGCTATGTGTGCACATCAGTGTTGCAGTGTACAATTATTGCTACATGTTTGTGTATCGGTATCTAAACACACACACACAAACTGTGATGCAGCCTCCCTGGAACCTCTGGTGTCTGGCTGCATAAGGGTATAGAGCAAGAACCAGACAGAGACTTCCAACTCCCAGGTGTGGCTCTGCAATGCCTGGAAGCCTGAGCAGGCAATGGAGCAATTAGAAGAAGGGTGGGACTACTGGGGGCTTTAAGAGATCCGGGATGAGAAGGGAGACCAAATGGAGACCACCCTGAGGTGGAGGTGGCCAGCCGGGACCTACAGGCTGAAATAGCCTAGCATCTAGAAGGAGTCAGACAGCGCTGTTTCCTCTGTGGTCCAAGGTGTAGGCCCTTGGTTTGAGAGACCAAGGCAAAAGAACATGAAAGAATGAGGGAGATGGGGGCTATAAGAATCTTCCCAGCACTGTCACCTTGAGATTGGGGCAACAGGGATCCAACTTAGCACCCAAGGTTTATATGTAGCTTGCCACCTGGTAAAAATAAAGAAACAACAAGCAAGCTCTAGGCGTCTGTACTTTTTTTTGATGATGGAGAGACTGGGCCCTTTTGAAGTGGAGTTGCCTCTGTGGTGCCCTGATGACACAAAAACATAGATACAATTCATGTGGTTTCTCCCCCCCACACACACACCTTTCTAGCCAGGGTTCAAGTTTGTCAGTTTCATTGTGTAACTGTATATAAACTTATTGGTGATTGCACATGACCTATTTTGTCAAGTTTGTCAGTTTCACTGGAGTTCTCTAAACTCCCTGCCAAAGGTGGGGGAAGCCTTATCAATTTCACCTGTTTTGTCTGTCTGTCTGTCTGTCTGTCTGTCTCTCTCTCTCTCTCTCTCTCTCTCTCTCTCGCACATGCACACATACTGTGAAATTGATAAGGCCAGGGTTTCAAGAAGTCCAGTGAAACTAATAAAACTGTTTTACTGGGCTTCCCCTGGCTGGAAAGGTGGGGTGGGGGAAGTCTTCTCAGTTTTAGCAAGGCTTGCTTATTACTGTGTGGTCAGATGCTGGCGTATGATTGATCTGGCTTTTCCACCACTAAGATCAACTGGAGAAGCCAGGTGAAATGGACAAGCTTTGTCAGTTTGATAGGGCTTTGACAGGCTGCACTGAGAAGGGTGGGAATGTTGTCAATCATCACTTGGGGGGGGGGGATAGTGGCGAGGGAGAGAGGAGATGGAGTGGTGGGGTTACCCAGTCATCAGCAATGTCACGGACCCGCTCTACTAGCACCCCAGGTGAAACAATAGTGCAACAGTCATATCATACCTTGAAATAAATGGGAATGAAACAGTTAAATGAATATCAGTACCAGAGGAAAATTGCTGGTATGGAAACATTCTGTGTCAGAATTCTCCTCTTCCCCTTCCTCTTTGAAATGCAGATCCGAAAAGAATTTAATTACTAGAAGACTGACAGTGCAATATAAACACGCCTACCAGGGAATGAGCTCCACTGAGTTCAGTGGGACTTCTGAGTAAACGTGCTTTAGATTGCACTTTGTCCATTCTAAATTTGTCCATTCTAATCAACCGTAGTGGTTTGCCACAGAGGTTCAACCCCCAACTCTTTTTCTTTCCCCTCTGTTTTTTTTAAAATAGGCACGGCAGAGGCAATGGGTTGACCCACAGTGGGGGCCATCAGGGGCTGCATGCAGCCCGCATGCTGCCAACCCCTGTATTAGATTTATATCCTGTCTTTCCACTAAAATACTCTTCAAGGCAGCTAACAATAAAATACGGGGGAAATGACAACATTGTAATTAAAATATTAAAATCCATCCATTAAAAACACATCTCAAAAAACACATCAAATAAAACACAAATAAAAATAAAAGGCAAATCAATAAGAAATAATAATAGCATCCTCCAGATTAAAATTCCCATTTGGCAGCAAAACCGCTTAGATGCCGAAAGCTTGCGTGGATTAAAAAAAAAAAAAGTGGTGTGGTCAGATCATATTCACTGCTAGAACAAGACTTGGAACCTGTTTTTACTGCCAAAGCTGAAACATGAGAAAAATAGTAATATCAGTGAAGAGCATGCGCAGAGTGTGAGAGCTGGACTGACCCGGGTTCAAAAGCTTCCCTAGCCAGTGACCCTCAGTCCCAGTCATGCAGACGGAAGGAGGAGATAACAGCAGTTAATAAAGATTAAAGAGTTTATTTGTAAGACCCAATTATATGGGATTAAGGCAAACAATGCATCTCTTACTCACTACATCATTGCAGATACAAATCCAATACCCCAGTGGTAAGGCTAGATGAAGTGAAGTCCAGAACAAGACAAGTCGAGTGAGACGAGTGAGACAAGAAGCGAGAAGAGTGAGACTGTCAACAAGTGTGTCAGTCTTTATACCACAGACCCTGTACCTATAAATAGGATATTACTCATCCCAGTTGTATAACCTATTCATCAACATGTTTACTGCTAACCTGTCCAAGGCTGCTGAGTCATATCACCTTGAGACTATGTCTGGTGACCGGAGCCTTGTGTACTTCATCTCAAGAGACAACCTCCATGTCAGGTGATAATCCTGATGTCAGGTGGTAATCTCGTTCTGCCTATGCAAAACCTAACACAGAGTGCCCTCATAATAGCATCTCCCCTCCCTGCCCCCCTGCTCTGGAACTGGAGTGGAGAGTTTCCTAGTTACGTAAGAGGATATGGCTTACTGGCCTGACTTGAACCCCTGCATCTCACTTTTGAGAAATTTACCCTTGGTTGGAACAATAGCAGAAACAACTTCAATGCCAGTTGCAACAGGGACTTGCAGTCTTATCCCCTTTAAGACTTGCAGTCCATTTTAGAAGTGGATTTTACGCGCTCCAACTCACTCCAGCACCCAGGCTCCCACCCGGTTGTTGGTTTTGCAAAACTGAGAAGAGCTGGTTTGGTTTTAGCCCTGTTTTCCTGCCCGGCTGCAACTGTACTAGCTGCTGGAAGGCAGTCTGTCCAATTTCCTAGTATACTATACACAGCAGGCTTTTAATGCAGCCTAAGGTAGGTTGGCTTCGGTGCTCTCCTAAACGAGGCGGCTGCCAAGAAAAACGGAGGAAACCGGAAAAGAGAAAGAAAGAATGGCAGGAGGGAGATCAGCACATGGTAATCGGTGGTAATGGAAAAAAGTATTTTTATATGACAGGGGCCAAAAGGCAGAGGGAAAGCAAGCTGGTATGATTGGCAGGTGATCTGGAGAGCAGCTGACACTGGGCAGGTTATAGAAGAGTCTATATTTGCACAGATTTAGGTGGAGAGTAGATGCACAATTCTTTGTTTCTTGTAATCTACTGGCATGGCCCCTGGGTCCCTCTGCACCTCAACACCATGGAGGCAGCTCACAGACTAGGATGGCCAGCCAGACACAACCTTAGACCTTCAGACCTCCCGTTAAGATGGGAGATCAAAGGCATTTGCTGCTCTTCCCCAATGGTATAGGGGTAAATTTTGAAGTGCAGGCGCACCTCATGACAGTCCCCATAGCCATGCCCACAAGAAGGAGAGTCCAAAGATGCAGGCAGATGTGCTGATCCAGTTCCAGCAGTTTTCAGCTCCAAAATGATCCAGGCTTTTGTAAAGCTAATGGGTCTTAATTGCCCATTCAAGACCAAGCCAGCTCAACATACTTTGCATTACAACAGGGAACAATAGATAATTGCATTGGAAAATTCATTTCCCCCCAATTAGTGTGAGAATTTCAGCCAGGCTCAGAGGAAACAGAGAATTCTGAAGGGGTGGGGGTGGCAGATGAGGTCAGTGTCCCTGCTAATCAAAATGTCAGCCCTGCGTCCATGCGAGTCCTCACTCCACTACACCTTTGCTCCTTTCTCTTGTCCCAGCCCTTGCCCTGTCATCTGCTCCCCACTACTGCCTATGGTGAGCAGAAGTCTGGTGTGATGCTGCACAACAGGTGGAGGAAGGCGGGGACATGGTGGATGATGGGAATTGGGGAGGAGCCACTGTGGCCTTGTCTTCTGTCTTCCAACAGCAGATTGAAAGGTCTATACCCCCCCCATCCAGGTTGTAAGGTGACACCCCTATTCCAAACAGACCTCCCTCTGCAGCAAGCGACCCAGTTGGTCTTCAACTTTCCCCTGAAAATTACTGGATTTAGACGCGCAGAGATGGCACCACTCCGCTAGATCTGCACCAGACAAACTGAGGATATTCCAGATATAGTCAGGAAAAAAACTTCATCTCTCACACCGTCTAAGCCACGGGTAGGCAACCCAGTGCCCTCCAGATGTTTTGGACTACATCTCCCATCAGCTTAGCCAGAATCACCAGTGGTTGGGGATGATGGGAATTGTCCAAAGCATCTGGAGGGCGCCCGGTCGCCTACCCCTGTCCTTTAAAGAATCATCAGCTGTGGGTGGAGCACCATGTTAAATGTTGTTTCACGGTTATATTTAAAAAAATGTGTACAATGCAGCAGCCACTGTAGTTGGAGACCAGAACCAACATGGAGGAAAGCTCCTTAACTAGACATATGTGCAAATGGGGAGAAAGCTGCTCCGCCGGCAATTTTTGGATTTTCAGGAGACTTTTCCTCTGCCGTCTGCCAATTTGCAGACTTGGAATTTACACATATTTGTGCAAATGCCTTTGCCCGTATTTTCCAAATTTGTGCTCCCGAAAATGCACAAATCCCCCCATAACGTGTATTTTCACGCTTTACTCTATGGGGGGGATTTGTGCATTTTTTATCAGTATTTTTTTATTTTGCCTATTTTTCTGCGGCTAAATTTGCGCAAAAATACACAAAATAAAAAAATCAGTCCGCAAGCCCCATGGACTCTGCACAACCTGGAAAGCCAGTCCGCTGCGGAATCCACAGGGCAGACTCCAAGAAATCCAGACTCATTTGAATCCGTTGCAGATTTCTCCAACATCCTATTCTTAACACTTTCTCTTTTGTGGACCCCCCCTCCCCCCCTGCTGTTAATCTGCTTTGCTGAGAAAGATACAAGTGACTGACTGGGTTCACATGACACAATAAGCCAGGGTGGGTTGTGAGCCTTGTTTGTGTCAGTGTGATGTGCGAACCCGACGTGGACGATTCAGCGTGGTTTGTTAACTACGCACAAGCCACCCTGAGAACCCATGGCTTGTTGTTGGATTGCTGAGTGTGGCTTGTTCTCAGGATAGCTTGTTCTGATGTGTAAGTCCCAGCCAGGCACATGCATAGACCCTCTTGGTCCTGTCCAGGTATGCTACAGACCCTCTACTGCTTGTGGCCCATGGGCCATGGATTGACCACCCATCTTCTGTGTTGCATTGCAAACAACTAGAGCTGCAATCCTATACACACTTACTAGGAGTAAGTTCCATTCAACTCTGTGGGACTCCCCAGTAGACATGGATCGGGTCACACTGTATGAGTTGGATCCAGTCTAAGTTATTTATTTTTTATTTATTATATTTATACCCCGCCTTTTCTCCTTCAAGGAACCCAAGGCGGCTTACATAATCCTCCTCCTTCTCTCCATTTTATCCTCACAACAACCCTGTGAGGTAGGTTAGACTGAGAGTCAGTGACTGGCCCAAAGTCACCCAGTGAGTTTCATGACCAAGCGGGGACTAGAACCCGGATCTCCCGAGTCCCAGTCCAACACTCTTACCACTACGCCACACTGGCAATCCTATCCTTAGGGGGCAATCCTATACATGTTTAGATAGAAAAATGTCCTACAACTACCAGCATTACCCAACCAACCATGCTTCCCATGCTGGCTGGGGAATGCTGGGAGTCACAACTAATTTTATTTTAATGGGTCTACTCTAAGGATGACTAAATCTGGATCCGACCCTCTGAGTTTTACAGAGTTTTCACTTCCAGATTTCTCTTTAAGCACTTTTTCTGCTTAGTGGCATCTAGGAATGGTGGGTTCTCCATTACAAAAAGAAAGAAAAGAAATTGGGCTTCTAAGCATGTTCTTAATGTATGTCTAAATGCAAGTTTATGATCTCATATGCTTTTCTGGCAATTATATGATTAAGATTACAATATTAACACCCAAGAAGCATTTCTCAAGTGAGCATGTCTGTGGTAGGTGCAAGGATTATTTGGGGCAAGCACCCCACTCCCTTGCAGGTACTCTAAGGAGAGTCTCATACTTTAGCTATATTTGACTTGGATGTCTGCATTGAGCCAGGGGGTTGGACTCGATGGCCTTATAGGCCCCTTCCAACTCTACTGTTCTATGATTCTATGATTCAGCAACGCTTGAATATTTTCTCATGTCAACAATTTATCTTTTGGATAAATTTAGTGGTCACTAAATTTAGTGGTCACTAAATTTAGGCACTGAGAGAATAGCGATTGATTTCCAAGCTCACCACTTGCATTTATGGAGTATGTTACGTACTAGGAGCTCCCTAATAAGTTCAGGGATAGACTTCTTGTGTTTGAGCGTGGAAAGCTAAGCAGGGTCAGGCCTGGTTGTTACTTGGATGGGAGACCCCTCCTCTAGTTTCCTGCATTGAGCAGGGGGTTGGACTCGATAGCCTTGTAGGCTCCTTCCAACTCTATTATGAAATCTATGGATTAAAGTGCATCCCTTCTGCCCAGAGCCTATTTTGCAAAACGAAGCCATTCCCCCGGAACTGGTGGAAGCCAGGTTGTGTTCACCCCGTAGTATTTTTTTCTGCACATCCTCAGAGGCACTCTTCTTCTGTAGGCTGTAGGCACTCTTCTTCTTCCAGGGCTGAGCTGGCCCGCTTGTCTGGCTTGGAAACGCTTCCTCCCACTCCATTCCCAGAAGTATGGGATGTAGCTGCATGTTTTCACTGTGTTAAGGAAAATACCCTTTCCTCATTCTCAGAAGCATTATTGCTAATATGTCTGGGGTGGTGGAGAGATTCATTAAATATGTGGCAAAAAGTTTTTTGAACTCTTTTGCTGACAACCAGTTACAAGCACAGGTGACTCTGTGTGTGTGTGTGTGTGTGTGAGAGAGAGAGAGAGAGAGAGAGAGAGACAGACAGACAGACAGACAGACAGGGGGGGGAGGGAGGGAGAGATATTTTGCACATGCTCAGAGGCACAATCCTTACTCATGTTCCAGGATGGTGTTTTAGCACTGAATCCTGGCTGAAACTATGCACTGTGTCCTGCATATGCTCAGAGGTGCTCACCCCTCCTCCTTGTCCTAAGCCTGAGGCTTGGTGAGCTGGTGCTGAGATAAAGCCTTGCCCTTGTCTCATGTTCTGCTCCTCAGAAGAGGAGAGGCAGCTGCTTCGCAGGCAGGCAGGCAGGCATACAGACTTATCGCGTTCCCCGCCACTCCTACACTCTGCTTTTCCTGCAGTGCCCAGGCGATTGCAGGGAAGGGCTGGGGGTGGGGAGGTGGGTAAGCTAGGGAGGATCTTGTGGGCAAGGCCCTCTCTGGCATCTGAAGGGATCCTATTTCACTCGCCCTGACGTTGGAGATCTACAAGTTAGTGTGTGCAACATGGGCACCGCCTTCCCTGGCTTGCGAGGGGAGAGTTCCCCCTCTCCCTATTCCTTTCCTCCTCCTCTTCCCCTTCTTTTCTATTTCTCTCTCTGTGTGTGTCTTTCTTCTTCTTCTCATTAACTGTCCGGCTTTTCCTGTGCCTGCTGAAATGCCACCTCCGAGCTGCTCGAAACTCCCATCGTTGGGTGTGTGTGTGTGTGTGTGGGAAAACAGACTTTCTTCCTGTTGGTGAACTTTGGGCAATGAGATGAACTTGGCAACCCCAATGCGATTTGCACATCCAGGCATACCCAGAGAGCTTTCTGCTGCAAAGGAGGAGAGTCGGGAAGGTAGGGGTGGCCTTTTATTTTGAGGAACTCATAATGCCAGGGCCCTCTCCTCCAACCAGACTTCGGTCTCCTTCTTACCAAATGACAGGGTGTCCCTAAATCTGTAATCCAGAGTTTAGCAAAGCCAGGTAAGACATGTAAACAGGTTTTCTGAAGACATAGATATATTTTTCCCTATTTGGGGGGTGGGGGGAATAAAAGCTTGAGGGAAGGGAGGGTGGGCACTTAGGAGCCAGAAGGGAGAGGAGTGGGGAATCGATGGACATACCAGAGTGGCTCATTATATTTTCAATTTGATTCCAAGATACTTCCATTGGCATCCCAAGATACATGTTCCAGGGCTGTTTTTGCACCACCACCAATGAAGAAAGAAATCCAAACTCATTTTGCTTTTTTTAAAAAAAGCCCATTTTGCATGCTCTGTTTGTAGTTTGAAGAGAACTTTAAATTGGCAAGAAGTTTGTATGGGGCAGGGGCAGGAAGAGAGGTCTGGGCTAAGCCACAGGCAATAGAAATTTCTGCATAACTTCACAAGGGATACTTTAAAATAAAATCCCACATCTCCAATATGAGGTCACACCAGCCTGCAAGTTCCATGTTCACATGCTATAATTCTCATGTTCTTTTAACGATGCCCGCTACTATTTCCCAGGCTTAAGAGAGTTCAAGCTCTAGGAAGAGGACCCAGATGTTATGTTTCTCCTTATGCTATATGACACTGTAACCGATATGCTGTAAGGTGGCTCTTCAAAACTGCATCTGTTCACAAGAACTGGAACACCAGAATTTTGTGTACTCTGTGTTTTTAAAAAAAACCCAAACAAAAGCCTAAGTTAAAAAATAAGGGACAGTAAATCCCGGGACATTATATATTAATGTGGACGCCATATATAAACTGTGGAAATTAATAAACAAATGGCAAGTAAGCCAAATAATCAGAAAGCTATTTATTTATATTAGTATTGCAAAATGAATTTAAGGCTGCAAGCTTATACTTGGGATTCAGCTCCATTGAACTTGGTGGGACTTATGTCTGAGTTAAAATGCATTGGATGTTGTTGGTGTGTCAGCTGGAAATACTGAAAACCAGAATTGTTCATCTGTTATTTATGAAATTAGAATTCAAGGAAGTAAGGAGTTTTTTTATTTTAAATTTTTCTTTGATTTAAAAAAAAATCTTCCATATTTTTTCATGTAGAAGTACTTGTTTTGAAAAGTTGATTGGATATTTCTTTGTTCATATGAAATCACTGTTAAATAACAGTGCAATCCTATGCATGTCTATTCAGATGTAAGTCCCGCTGAATTCAATAAAACTTACTCCTATGTGAATGTATATAGGATCGCAACCTAGTATGTTACATTTAAAAAATGTTTGTGCCAAGCACAATATGGTGACTTTTATAAATTATGCAAAATAAGCATATGTATATATGTGTGTGTGTGTGTGTGTGTGTATTATTTTATTGAAGACTTTTATACCCTAATTTTTGGTAAGACATTAAAGACAGTCATCAAGAAATATTATAACAGTTAAAACAATCAATTAAAATTACTAACTACAAACAATAGTTATTAAGAGCAAGGTGAGTAAAACCAAAATAAAAAAGCAATAAAAGGGAAAAAAATCATCCACTAAAGTCCCAATCGAAAAGTAAGGTCTTCAACATAAAAGATAGCAAAGTTGGTGCCATCTGGATATGCTGGAAAGGGAGTTTCACAGGCAGAGGGCCACCCTAGATAAGGCCCCGCCCCAGGCCACCACCTGCCTCACGCTTGAAGGCAGAAGCACGCGGAGCAGGGCCTCCGATGAGCATGTAATATAACAGGCCGGCAAGAGTTCATATGAGAGAAAGATGGTCTTTAAGATGCCCTGGTTGCAAGCCATATAGAATTTTATAGGTTAAGACTAGCACTTTGAGTGCAGGAAACAAATATTTTAAAGCTTCATTTCATTCTTAAATTTTATTTTATAGCCATAGGAAAAAAAATAACTACGAAGGAGATTGATTCCTTATACTATCATAAATAATAATCTGGTTCGCTCGACATGACAGCCCACTGTGGCTTAATTACCCTCAGGGGCCTCATGTCATGCCGGGCACCCGCGGGTGCCATTTTTTCATGGTGCCCACGGGAGCCCAACTTGCCGTGGTTTGTTGTACCATGGGTTATTTGAGGGTTGTCTAACCCTCAAACAACTCCTGCTGCCTGAGTTCACACGACATGGCAAGCCGGGTGCCCACAGGTGCCAGGCACGACGACGCAGCAGCCTCTGTATGTAAATTGAGCCACGGTGGGCTGTCGTGTGCAAACCAGGCCAATGAGTAAGGTCATATGTCATCTTCAAATTTATAATTCCAGAAATTAACAAAAATTGACCACTTCCTTATGAATTGATTTTCATACATTTGTTTTTCATGAACCAGAACATAATATGTAAGTTTAAGCATTCATAACATGCCCCAAATCCTGTAGAACAGTGTTCTCCAACCTTGGGTCCCCAGATGTTTTTGGCCTACAACTCCCAGCATGCCCCAGCCAGCGTAGCTAGCTGGGTCATGCTGGGAGTTGTAGGCCAAAAACATCTGGGCACCCAAGGTTGGAGAACACTGCTGTAGAACCAAGAGGTGGTGCCACTTTATTTATTTATTCATTATATTTATACCCCGCCTTTTTTCTTGCAAGGAACTCGTGGCGGCTTACATAATCCTCATCCTCCTCTCCATTTTATCCTCACAACAACCCTGTGAGATAGGTTAGGCTGAGAGGCAGTGACTGGCCCAAAGTCACCCAGTGAGTTTCATGGCCGAGTGGGGACTAGAACCCGGATCTCCCGAGTCCCAGTCCAACACTCTCACCACTACACCACACTGGCTAATACACACTTCTAATACACAGCAATGGACATTTTAGCAGCTGCTGTCAATATATGTGTGATATCTTGACATCAGCTATGTCGACACATCCTTCCAAATAATTTAATAATACTCTGATGGAGCAATCCTATGGTCCCTGGGAGGGCATCCCAGGGACCATAGGATATTGCGGATCCCCCCGAGGCCATAGACACAGCTACAACTTCGGGAGGGGAAATCCAGGCAGGAACCCACTCCTTGCAGCTGCCCCAGAAAGCACCGCGGTGGCTTCTCTTCCCAAGGTTGCAACAGTGACCTCAGAAGTTGGTCAGGGAGAGAGAAGAGAGGGTGGGAGGGGAGGTGCAATGAGGCATGTGGGTCTGCTCCATCCACATGCCTCTCCATCTCCTGTCCCGCCAACTGGAAGGTAAATCAGCTAGATGGGCTCAGAGGCCGGCCTAGCTGAAAATAACAAAATTGGAGGAGTAGGTGGCTGTAAAAGCCGCTGCCGTCTTCCCTCGCTGCCCGACTGTTACCAGCAGGAGCCCTCTGTCTATTGCAGTTTCATAGATTTCATAGATCACAGAGTTGGAAGAGCCTACAAGGCTATCGAGTCCAACCCCCTGCTCAATGCAGGAAACTAGAGGAGGGGTCTCCCATCCAAGTAATAACCAGGCTTGACCCTGCTTAGCTTTCCACGCTCAGACAAGCTGAGCCAGCGTGAGCCACAGTGTTGCAGTGTTGCATGCAGGACCGGTGCAGGGCAGTTTGGCGCCCTAGGCTAAATTATATTTAGCGCCCCCCCTTCTCGTGCCGTGGGAGGGGGCTCCGGAAAGCAGCCCTGCTCTGCAACCTCCCGCCCCCCCCCGCCGCCACCGGACCCCCCCCCACACGCTGCCGCTGCCGCCCCCCACCTACCTTCCCACGCCTCCTCCGAAAAGGGACCCCCACGCTCTGTTTTTGGCCGGGGAAAACCAGAGCAACAGGGCTGTTTAAGCCCTGTTGCCCTGTTTCTTCCCGCCAAAACAGAGCGCGGGCGGGGCTCCGGAAACAGCATGGAGAAGGTAAGTGTCGGGGGGGGAGGAGGCGGCGCGGAGGAGAGGCGAAGCGAGGCGAGGTGGGGGGGAGGCGGCGCAGAGGCGAAGCGAGGCAAGGTAGGAGGGAGGCGGCGCGGGGGGGGAGTCGACGCAGAAGCGAAGCGAGGCGAGGTGGGGGGGAGGCAGCGCGGGGGGGGAGGCGGCGCAGAGGCGAAGCGAGGCGAGGTGGGGGGAGGCGGCGCAGAGGCGAGGCAAGGTGGGGGGGAGGCGCCCAGGCTCGGCCCCACCACTACTCCGGGCGCACTGACCTGGCTTTCTTCGGAGAGGCGGGCGGGCGGGCAGGGCAGGAGCGCGCCGGCAGCGAAGAGGAGCGCAGCGTTCTGCGCCCTCTTCCGCTACGCGCCCTAGGCAACAGCCTAGTTGGCCTAGCGGTAGCGCCGGCCCTGGTTGCATGCTGGGAGTTGTAGGCCAAAAACATCTGGGGACCTAAGGTTGGAGAACACTGGTCTATTGGGAGTGCCACCGTATGGCCCATAGACCGCATCCCAGCAGCCATAGGGTGCAGTGGAGCTCCTTCAAGGCTTGACACAGAGCTCTGACCTCCGAGGAGGAGATCCAATGTCAGATCCACACCTCCTCCTAGCCCCTCCCAGCCAACACAGAGACCTCTGCAGTGTCTCCCTCTCCCAAGGTTGCAAGTCTGACCTCAGGAATTCCTTTCATTACATTTATTTCATTTCTGTACCTCCCAATAGCCAAAGCTCTCTGGGCGGTTCACAAAAATCAAAACCCAAAATAGAACATGATTTTAAAAAACCTAATATAAAGCCAGTGTGAGAGCCGGTGTGGTTAGAGTGTTGGACTGGGACTCAGGAGATCCGGGTTCTAGTCTCCCGCTCAGCCATGAAGCTCACTGGGTGACTTTGGGCCAGTCACTGACTCTCAGCCTAACCTACCTCACAGGGTTGTTGTGAGGATAAAATGGAGAGGAGGATGAGGATTATGTAAGCTGCCTTGGGTTCCTTGCAGGAAAAAAGGCGGGGTATAAATGAAATAAATAAATAAATAAATAAATGGCGGGATATAAATGTAATAACAACAACAACAACAACAATATAAAATCTTTAACATACAAAAATGTAAAACTAAAAGAGCTACAGACAATGAACAATAAAATCCCAGGACCTGGTAAAACAAAAGCAAGGGGGAAGAAAGGGAGTGTTGTGGTGGGTGCCAGTGGGCGATGGGGTGAGTCTGTGGATCCAGTAGCTTCTCAGTCTCTGTTCTGCCCCTGGCACAGAGCAGGAAATAAGATGGGCTTTGAGGCCCATCTAACAAAAAACCCTTTATGAGAGGACAGAGAGGGAAAACATGCCTCCGCCATTCCTCCTACCCTGCCAGCAAGATTCCAGCAGGCTGTTGGATAGACGGGCACCTCCAAGAACGGAGCTGTCCGTTGTTTGGGCTCAGAGCCCATTGGACTGCTCTCTTAATTGTTCATCTGGACTATTGTAGCCTGTTATCTGTTCAATATACAGTCATGCCTTGGATTGAGAGCATAATTCGTTCTGGAAACGTGCTTGTAATCCAAAACACTCTTATATCAAAACGAAATCCCCCAAAAAAATTTGTACAGAGATTTTTAATTTAAGCCATACTACAGTACTTGTATTGCAAGACGACGCTTGTATATCAAGTAAAAAAATATTAAATAAATATTAAAAATTTTGCTTGTCTTGCAAAATGCTCTCAAACCAAGTTACTTGTAATCCAAGGTATTACTGTAATACAATGCTAACTGTAAAAGCTAACGAAAGCTTTTAATTTGGTCATAGCTCCAAAATACATGCATTATTTTGTCTTGCAATAAATTGTAAATCATCTTTAATTTATGTGGTGTGAAATACCATTGATATGTCATTGAATTTTTAAAAAATACTGCTTAGACGTGATCCAACTGATTTGTATAATCTGCTCTGCTTATGAGGAGGAGGGGCAAAGAGCTACGCATAATGCCTGATCCCTGGAATGCGGCTCAGCCCTCTTTCTGGCATCTGGTGACTGAGATTTCTCCAGGCCGTTGGGCCCACACTTTGCCTGTTTCTAAACCCCAGTGCGTGTACTCCGTGCTTCAAAATGTTTTTAAAAATTAAAAATCTCCTTTGGGGCAATCCAAACCCAATTCTTTACCAAGGGAAGTTTATTTCTGCAACCTGTATAAGTTAGGCAAATTAAGCACATTTTGCATACCGTAATTTATTTTGCTTTTTGCTAGACATGGGAGGGTTGAGAACACTGATGCACCAGCTTCAGCTCATGTAAAACAGCCCCTCTCTGGCTGATAAGATTTCATCAAGTATTGCCCACATGTTTTCGTGTATATCTTTTCATCCGTGTGGTGTAGTGGTGAGAGTGTTGGACTGGGACTCAGGAGATCCGGGTTCTAGTCCCCGCTCAGCCATGAAACTCACTGGATGACTTTGGGCCAGTCACTGCCTCTCAGCCTAACCTACCTCACAGGGTTGTTGTGAGGATAAAATGGAGAGGAGGAGGAGGATTATGTAAGCCGCCTTGGGTTCCTTGCAGGAAAAAAGGCAGGGTATAAATATAATAAATAAATAAATATGGGCTAGATACTTGCTTTTTGAAAATGAAAGTTGAGATTCTCAGGAAGCTGAATCCTATGCACTCTAAACAATGGCCATGTTCACACGACATGCTAAACCACCCTGCAAATAAGCCACGGTGGGTTGTTGTTCACAGAACAACCCACGGTGTGCCCAACAGGCGATCAGGCTCATCATGGGTTGTCCTCCTCCAGTCCTCCTCCTCCTCCCTCCTCTGTCTCCGGCCGGTATCCCAGGGTTCTTCGTGGCAGAACCCATCTTGTCTCCCCCTCCGATCACTACCCCTTTTAGTTTGCTGTAGTCCCCCCCCCAGAGCCTCAAAAGATGCGCAGTTGGGGTGGGGTGGGGGGTTGGCCCCAGAAATATGCGCAAATATCATGGTGCACAAGTGCACGCTTACGGCTATCCAATATATGTAGTCTTGCCTGGTCAATGTCCTTGTACATTTCAGCTGTCAATGGGAGCTAGGTGCAGTTGGTAACCATAGATGGAAATTGACAAGGTGAGACTGCGTATAGGCTACGTTGCACACAGTTGCTGAGCTGTCAATTGAAAATCACCGGTAAAAGGGAAGAAGTAGGTGCACCAAAATGGGGGTGACTGGCAAGAAGATCTCCCCCGTAGCAATGAAATCCTCTGGAGTTCAAGCACTGAACTGACAGTTTAATTGGAGATGCCAGGGATTGAACCCCCTGGGACCTTCTGCATGGAAAATGTGTGCTCAACTGCTGAGCTACATGGTGTGCCCCCAAAATATTTGTCAGTGTTAAGAATGAAGCAATGAAAGAGTTAGGAAAATGTTATAGGAGCCTGAGCCCATGACATCTAATATCCTTCCTTTAACCATGGCTGTCCCCCTGATGAGCGAGAAGGGAGACAGGGTGGAACCAAAGGCCACACGACCAACAACAACAACAACCAAGCCGCTTCCTGATTCCAGAAGGCTCCAGATGCTCATAAATTTATCCAGTAAATCCCTTGAATATCCTAAGCCTTTGGAATGTTCATGAGAAGCAGCGCTTTCACATGGACTCGGACTCGTAAGGACAAGCGGCTCTGTCAAGGGGCTCTGCCAACGCCGCTGTTGAATCTCCACCAGGGCTGAGTGTGTTTTGTACTTCTGCAACTGACACTCCACAAAGGGAGAATTTTGATAACAGGTACAGATGCCGGCGTGCTATTTAATTTAAAAGAAACAAACACATGTTTCTAGTCCCTGAGGCAGCAAAGATATGTGAGCCATGCTTGGTGAGCAATTTTTCCAGTGGTCCACAGGATGGGGCTTGAGTCACCCCTTCCCCCTCCCCAGAAGCGAATGAGCCATAACACAAAATAAGCAGATCTAAGCTGAACTATTTCATTATTTTATTTGGGTTTGTTCAGCTTTTCTGGGCACTGAAAAGCCCAGCCAACTTGGGATTTGAGATTTTATTTTTTACGAAATGTGTGGAATCTAGGAGACACCTGGTGAAGCTGGCCCAGAAGAAGAAATTCCCTGGGGATATATAGCTGAAGAGCCTTGCATTTCTTCCATGTTATACATAAATTTCTAGCTGAACCTGAGATGAATTTGAGGGTCTTTTTCTGTCAGTGTTTTGTGTGTGCCAGATGTTGCCTGCAGCTGGAGGGGTGGTAATTCCAGGCAGATGTTTAGGGGGAGGAAGCTGAGCTGTTGCGGATGATAGGGGAAGGTAACAGTTTGTGAGATACACACTCTTGACTATCATCCTCGCCTGATGCCTTTTCCCTTACAGTTTCCTTTCTCACCTGCTGCTGTAAGGAGGAAAACCTTGTCTCTGTCTGTCTTTTGATCTTCCTTTTACAGAGTCGGAAAGACAAGGAAAGGCCTAAACTGAAGCACAAGAAGCGTTCGGAATCACCCACCAGTCTCACACTGTCCTCCACAACCATTGTCGCCGAGAAGGTAATGAAAAGCGCATGCAGAGTATTTGCAACAAAGCGTTGGATCGTTTGCAGTGCCAGCCAGGGCTGTGCCTATTCCATACTTTGCATAAGCACAATGGTGTTTGGTGTTGGTTGTAGAATTCAACCTCCTGAAAAATCTCAGGATTTGTTTTTTGTAAAAGGCAGCAAGTTTCTAGCCCTCATGGCTGTGATAAGTTCAAACATATATATGGTGACATCTCGAATGCCAGAGGGGAAAGGGAGTAGGATGTCAGTAGTCAACCACCTTGGTGCTCTGCATAGCTCCTCATTGCTACTTACACCATCAGCCAGGGCCGGTGCTACCATTAGGCCAACTAGGCAGCTGCCTAAGGCGCAGGGCTAAAGGGGGCGCCAGAAACGCCTTGAAAAAAAAATACAGCGCTAAAATGCGTATAATAATAAGGGCTTTCCACCGGCGCGGAGCAGGCAGCCGACAGGAGCTGCGGTGCGCCGGCCAAACTTTGCCCGACAGCACCGCGTGCCGCGCCCTGGAGCTGAGCCACAAAGGCACCGGCCTGGCCAAGCCGCCCAAACACCTCTGACGCCAGCCGCGCACCCACATCCGCATCCAGCAGCGCTTCCACTCGGACAGCGAGCGCTACCTGTGCCCGGCCGGAGCCTGCGACGCCGCGCTCCGGCCGGCCCTGCAGAGCCCCAGGATTTCCTGACCCACCTCGCTGCATCGATGCCGGTAAGTGCAGTCGGAGAGGTAGCAGGGAGAGCTCCGGGGACGCGCCCTCCCTCGGCCAGGTGTGGCTGTGGAGGCCGCTTAGGCTGAGGCACGTGCACACGCGCCTTTGGAGAGCTCCGTGCGCCCTGCAGTTCCTCTGGGGCACAGCGGCATTGGGGCAGGAAGGGGCCGCTGGGAGCCCTGAGTGGGGGCTATTTGAGGCTAGAGGGGGCTCTCTGGCTGCGTCGTTGGCGGGGGCTTGGCGTCCGGGGGCGGGTGGGGAGCTTAGAGTCAGGAGCTGCGTGCTCCCCGCGTTTGGAGAGGGTCGCCAGCTGCGTGAGCCCTGGATTGCAAGGAGGGGGCGGATAAGGCAGGTTTCCTGAAGTTTTGAGCGAAGTGTGTTGGGGGGGGGGAATCACCCCATGTTGGAGGACTAGTGGCTTGCTTTTCTTTCTTTCTTCTTTCTTTCTTTCTTCCCTTCCTTCCTTCCTTCCTGGGCTGGGTTGAATTTTATTTATGTTTGTGTTTATGATAATAATTTTTTAGGTTTTGTCAATTGACTTTTATTTCATAATGGGCATAGGGCTTGAGGGAGGGAGGGCTCAAGTGGGAAGGGGGGTACGCTAAATATCTGATCTTGCCTAGGGCATCAAACTGCCTTGCACCGGTGCCCTGCCATCAGCATGCAAAATAAACAAATGCTGGTAAATTAGTTCCCAGATTGCAGAATGTGCTTTTCCCCTCTAGATCAATGATGGCGAACCTTTTTGAGCCCGAGTGCCCAAACTGCAACACAAAACCAACTTATTTATTCAAAGTGCCTTAAATTTGGCAGGAAGGAGGAGGTGATACTAGCTAATCACGCCCCGCTCTGTCTCAAGGCATGGCTCTTCACCGGGTGCGCAAAGATTCGGGCGCGTGCGTGCTGTGCTTCTGAGCTGTCTGTTCAGTTAGGAGGAGGGCTGGGTGCCTGCACAGTCTGCTTCTGGGGGTGGAGATGTTGGAGTGTGCCTGCCCGTGGAGGCCAGCGAGGAATGATTGGAGAGGAGTTACTATGGAAACCCGACGCTGAATGCAGAAGGGGACAGTCTTTTTGCGACCTGGCGACCAATGGCCCACAGAGAGGTCCCTGCGTGCCAGCTGTGGCACGCATGCCATAGGTTCGCCATCACTGCCATAGATATTCAAATGTGAATATCTGTGCAGAATGAGAATTTTACACCCAGCCTTGCTGATAGCTCCCTTGAAAGTGGAATAACAGTAATACCTTGGATTGCAAGTAACTTGGTCTGAGAGCGTTTTGCAAGACAAGCAAAATTTTAAAATAAATTTTGACTTGATAAACAAGCGACGTCTTGCAACTTGTAGGGATGTAACCGCTCGCCTCGAGCGGGCGTAGCGGGCCGAAATCGGCCCTGCTCACGCCCACCAGAGACTCACTTTGATATAAGAGTGTTTTGGATTACAAGCACGGTTCCGGAATGAATTATGCTCTCAAGCCAAGGTATTACTGTAAAATAAAATAGGACAGGCAACAGGAGAGAAAAAGACTGCCCCACCCATCCCAATTTGTTTCAGGTCCTAATTGCTTGCATTTCCTCTACCCTCCTGACGCTTCCCCACCACAGGCAGGGCAGCCTCCAAGCCCTGGTAATTCCATCTTGCAGCTGTCTGCTGCTGACGACATAATCACCAAGTTAAACCCTCGAGTGATTTCAGAAGCATGTCCCAGCTCGTTCTTAAAGCGCATGTTCCTTTTCAATCCTGTAGCATTAATAACTTAATAGCAGAGCTCTGCTTTCTCTGTCTCTCTCTCTCTCTCTCTCTCTTTCTCTCTCTCTCTGAAGTCCAGTTGTAAACCAGGTGAACCAAACAGGCTCTGTTTTTTTTCTAGGGCCAACTCAGGACTGACCCATTAGGTAAAGTGGGAAATGCAAAGCTGGCAGGAGGAATTCCATTTCATTCTATTTTCCAAGCCTCTGGCAGTAGATTTCCTATGGAAAATCCATCTATTGACTTGAATTTCAGCAGTTCTGTTTGCACTGACTGCCATTCCTTCAGCCCTGTCAGTTTGGTTCAGTAAAAGGCCCCTAGATGCTTCCACACATAGGTTTTTGCTCACTGGCATAATGCATAATTGGGTTTTGAGGCTGGAGACCGACACAGTACTTTTGAAAGTGGCTTGAGAGAGGCATTGCCTTGCATAGTCAGTGTACATACATTTCTTTTGTCCTGCGATTGCCCCTGGCCAAACAGGTTTTGCAAGGTTTTGAAACAGGCGATATGCAATCACCTTGCTCCATTCACATAATTTTATGTGGGGTCCAGCCCTTGTGATCTTCCACTTGTAATCCTGCCCTGTTTTCCTGCTGCTTCTTTGGTCTTTTTCTCTATCCACAAAAAAACTGGTTAAGGAGGAAAAGACGGGAAAACTTCACAATGTCTTTTGATTGGGTAGCACTAGGATCCATCTGTCTGAAAACACCCTGTTTACCAGAGGTGAAAAATGGGATGAGCATACGTGTCACAAGCAGTAATCCCTCTTTCAAACTTCTTTTCCTCGTTCAAACCTTCAAAATGTTTATTTATTTATTTATTTATTACATTTCTATACCGCCTTTCTGCTAAGGCACCCAAAGCGGTTTACAATGTTTAAATACACAAACAAATGTTACCCCCCCCCCCCCAAACCAAACATACACCAGTTCTCTCAGGCCAACTGAAGGCTTCTTCTGGAGCTGCTGGTACAATCTCCCTGGCCTGGGCTTTTCTTCTGCCTTCCCTCTGTAGCCCCAGGGAAGGTGGGGGAGGGGCTGCCCCAACAGTCCTCTCAGGCCGGTGATGGTCGTTTCAGGAGCTGATGGCAGTTGCTCCCCGGCCTGGGCTTCTCTTCTGCCTTCCCTCAGGGCACACAGGTCTTAAATAGCCCCAGGGAAGGTGGGGAGGGGCTGCCCCAACAGTCCTCTCAGGCCCAGTGATGGTCGTTTCAGGGTTAAGATTGCATAAACATTTTTGCCTTGAGAACATTCAGTTTGCTCTAGATTGCTCTATAGCAGGGCTCTCCAACCTTGGGTCCCCAGATGTTGCTGGACTACAGCTCCCAGAATCCCTTGCCCTTAGCCATGCTGACTGGGTATGCTGGGAGCTGTAGGCTAGCAACATCTGGAGACCCAAAGTTGGAGAGCCCTGCTCTATAGCATGGGCACAGTCATCCTTTTGTTGTGGAAGCAATTGGCTGGTCTCATACAGGCATATTTTAGGTCTAGATTTCACCTGATATCACAGGATTTTATGAGATTGTAGGAGATGGTTGACTGGGAAAGAGTTCAAATATCACAGCGTATGCAGCTGGTTTGAAACAGAGTGATTAAAATACGTGGAGAAGACAATTGTGTTTGATCATGGAGGATGCTCCAGTGAAAACATACGCAAACCAAATCCCACTTTTTAAGAATTGGACCGCAAGGCTAATGCTGTGGGCCCAACCAAACTGGGTATGATCCCAACCAAATATAGCAGGTAGTCCCTGAGATGGTTAACCTGGGGGTATTAGTCCTGTGAAGAGCAGGGATGTTCTTGCTTTCAGCATGGGGCCATTTTGAAGTCCCCTGAAAGACATATATTGTGGGTCCTTGCTCTTCAAAGGACATGGCCATGTGTCCTACTTTAAAGAGGACAGTCCTCTGTTTGAAGGGCTTTCACAAAGCAGTCTTCTATTTCAAAGCATCCCCCATTTGTGAGTGAGCCGAAACACTGATTTTTGGAGAATTTAAGCAAGCTTGAAAATCACTAGTCCTCCTATCCCTATTTTCTAGGCTGCTTGCCTACTTTGTTGCTGCCTCCCAAGGCATGTGAAGCTGGACCTTGCTAGCACTTGGAAATATGCACCTTATAATGTGACTCATGGGCTCAGTGATCTGTGGCACTAGCAGGCTGGGTGCTCAGCCCGTTCCCCTGAAGGCCGTAGGAACAGGATAGCACCAAAGTCTCCAGCAGGATCTTGAATTCTGGTTCTCTCATCAGGTTGATCTTGAATTCTGGTTTTCATCCATATCAGTGCAGCATACAAAAGCATCCCTTGGAAAGCTGTATGTGGGGCCCACTTGCTTTCATTTCTTATGAACATCATCTGTTTAACCATTTTACCTGGGAAAACCCTTTTTTTTACTCTTGTTTGAATCATTCCTGGGGAAACTGACCTCTACCCTGAAATCCTATCCAGTTTAATTAACTGGATTATTTTAATTGGATTTAGCCCATCCTGAATGTGGCTTTATAATCTTGTAGGTTGGTTTAGTTTAATTCTGTTCTCTCAGGGTTTGTCTAGGAGAGGTCCTAGTCATCTGTCTTATTCCCCCCGCCCCACATCTTGAAACAGCAACTATTTAACGTGGAAGAATTAAAATGCCACATATATACCCTTGAGAGAGATTTAGTGAAATGTCCATGTGGATTGGGTTGAGGGGCTCTACCTGCGTTAAGCCCGCAAGCACCTCATTATTATGGGTTAGACCAGTGTTCTCCAACCTTGGGTCCCCAGATGTTTTTTGGCCTACATCTGGGGACCCAAGGTTGGAGAACACTGGGTTAGACTACTAAGTGTTTGGTACCATCTTGATGTCTGAGGTAAACAATGATCAATCCTGGATAATCTGTGAAGAAACTTTTAATGTTCTTTCATTTGTGGAGGCACGTGGGCAGAGTTCACAATGTCGTTTCGGGGTTAGAACTAATGGGGCAAATCACTGAGTTTTGCAACGTGTGAACGGTGTAGGCAAGTGGCTAGAAACCGCATGGTATACATACGTTAGGGCAGCCTTCCCCAGCTTGGTGCACTCCAGATGTGTTAGACTGCAACTCCCATAATGCTTAGTCAGCATGGGCATGGTGATGTGGAAACAAAGAGCCCCACAGGTAATAGATAAATAAATAAATGAATGAATGAATGAATATGTTGGAGCCAACAAGCTGCCAGAGCCTTCCTCTCAATAATGGAATTGGCCCTTTCCTGGGGAGAGAGTTAGCATCTCAGGTCTAGTATTTCAGGGAGGGGGTATCCCTGTTGTCCAGTCGTTGGGAAATGAGTGCCTCCGAGTACACACTTAAAGGCATCAGGATGAACAATGAGCAGTTTATTGAAGACCGGTGTGCAGATTTCCATGCGCAGCTGGAATGCATGACAGCACAAAGTCCCCGGAGCTAGAAAAGCCTATTCCTATTCCCACCCAGCCTGATTCCCCCCACCAGATCAGTCAACAGGATGGCCAAGACAGCAACGTTTGCAATGAATCTTTGGTAGCACCGGATACCCCACAACTCCCCGGAAATATCAATATTTCTTTTTAGTGATGGGTCAGGGCCAGTCCCAAAGGGGCTGTACTTTGTCCCACACTTGAAAGGACTGTACCGCTTGCAACCCCAAAGCCAAATTCTGAACTTGTGTGTGGCCAGTTTGATATTTATGCTGGCTGGGAATTATGGGAGTTGCAGTCCGATGCCTCTGAATGGCACCAGGGTGGGGAAGGCTGCCTTAGGGGCAGGCAACAGGGGCTTCTCATCTGGCCCCCAGCACAACTCGGTAGTGCTGATGACTCCGCCTCATTATGAACCACAGCTGCTTTTTCCCAAGACAAAGGACCAGGGTGCTTTAACTCCATCCTTCCCAGAGCAAACAGCAACAGAGGCTTTGCGAGAGGCAAACTGGCGTGGACCGCTGCAGTTATGCTAAGAGGGGCCCCAGTTGCCTGCCCGTAGTAACGTACTCCATTGAGCTAGGAAGGGGCCGTAGCTCAGTGGTAGAGCACATGCTTTTTGCATGCAGAAGGTCCTAGGTTCGATCCCCGGCATGTCCAGGTAGGGTGAGGAACGGCTCCTGCCTGAGATCCCGGAGAGCCACTGCCAGTTAGTGTCAACTATACAAGGCAAGATGGATCAGTATAATGCTGGTTCCTATGTGCCTAAGAGTGCGCGGCCAGGCTGGGTGGTATAGGAGGTTGCCCTCAGCTCTTGACCTGGAGGTTGCACTCTCCAGCTTAGGCTCCTTGAAGGTCAGCAGCCTGAGCTGGAGAAGCTGGAGCCTGAAGTGCAGTGAGCAGGATGCACTGCTGTGTTGACCAGGCAAAAGCAGAAGGCCAGGCCACTCGTATTTATACCGGGCCTGGCCAATCCAGAGACTTCATACTGCCAGCCTGTCAAAGAGACTGATGTTGCAACTGCCTATTCTCCTCTGTGCCTGAAGAGGACCTTGAATGAAGCCTAACCACTTCAGATCCTGAGGTTGTTCCTGGTTCTAGCCCGTGTTCCTGAACACTGTAGCAAAACCTCCGTTGCTGTTCACGCTTGGGATGTCAGGGCGAAAGAACACTTTGTCTAGATCTGGACTCACATGGGAATATATCAGTGGTCGGAGCCAAGGCTGGTGCCCCCTCAGCACTTCCTAAATTCAAAATATGTTCACTGGTTAAAATTTAACCAGGGGGAACACATGAAGCATTAGCTAATCACAAACTGGAATGTTACTTGAAGTGTGTGTGTGTGTGTGTGTGTGTTTATTTCTTATGCTTTGACCTGAAGTTTATACTGGAATAATTCGACTATTTTAACATCCTGAACACATAGTAAAGTGGCCATGCTGGCTGGGGATGATAGGAGTTGTAGTCCAACACATCTGGGCAGCACCAGGTTGGGGAATGCTGGAGTATAAGAATGATGGTGCCGACTCAGACCAGTTACCTGTATGGATCAGCATCCTGTCTGCTGTGAAATTTCAGAGGGGTAACTGTGTTAGTTCAGAGGCTTTCCCCCCTTTCTTTAATCCCCGTGTGGGGCGGGATGGGATTTCAGGAAGCACATGGTGGAGGGTGGGGGAAGTTTACTCCTCTTGATTCGAATCAGCGCCACAAAGATTTATTCCTGAGTTTAAAAAAGGAAGATAAGCCTCAGCTACATGCTACATAACTAACTCAACATATAGTTTGACCCTTTGTTGCAGCAAAAACAACATAAAGTCTCGCGTGGCACGTTTAATGACTAACACATTCATTGGGGCATGATGTGGTAACCTCCAGTGGGTTGGTATATATACCATGAACACAGAGAGAAGGAGGTGGGATGGGGAAATGTTTTCACAAAGTGAGGTCCAAAAGGCCAAGCAATACAAGAGATTATTATGCGGAGCACAAGTGTGATCCAGTCAAAAGAGCAGAGTGGGTGTGACCCACACCCAACTGGTAATTAATTGGCACAGCAAGATGAATAGTGTACACATAAACACCTAAGGAGGAACAATTCTTTTCTGTAGTGAGGCAGCCAGACACTCCCCTATTGACCGCCTTAAAAGTGTCAAATCTGAAAGTGAATTCTAACTCACTCTGCAGTCTTCCTTTGTAACTTCTCGTTGTTGTTGAAATAGGGAAATTTTCAAGTCTGGTACAAACTCTGTAGATCAGTGTTCCCCAACCTGGTGCCCTTCCGAAGTTTTGGACTACATCTCCCATCAGTCCTAGCCAGCGTGGCCAATGGTCGGGGTGATGGGAGTTGCGGTCCATAATATCTGGAGGGTGACAGGTTGGGGAAGGCTGCCCCTAGGCATTCTATATGTTCTGGCCATAAAAGCTTATGTCGCAATGAAGTGTTCATTCTTTTAAGGTGCCGTGGGACTTTTGTCTACTGACAGTGGCCAGACAGGTATCTACTTGGAGGGTTTCTGAAGCAGAGCATGATTTTATTTATATTTATTTATTTGTTACATTTATACCCCGCCTTTTTTCCTACAAGGAACTCAAGGCGGCTTACATAATCCTCATCCTCCTCTCCATTTTATCCTCACAACAACCCTGTGAGGTAGGTTAGGCTGAGAGGCAGTGACTGGCCCAAAGTCACCCAGTGAGTTTCATGGCCGAGCGGGGACTAGAACCCGGATCTCCCGAGTCCCAGTCCAACACTCTAACCACTACGCCACACTGGCTCTTAATGATGGGAATATACATGCCTCAGTGCTGATTTGAAGCAGTCAGAGAGCTCCAGTCTCTAAGCATAGCAATAACAGTAGCAATAATAATAATAATAATAATAATAATAATATTAATGACAACAACGACGATAAAGTTTAATAACTAATTGGTGTACAACAGTTAAGAAGAGACAAGCCCCACCCACACAGTGATAATCTAAGACTGGAAGTAGACTAGAACAATTTTTTCGGTGGCCAACACACATCTGAGACACCCGTCCATGCTTCTCCATTGCAACAAAAAGGTGGCGCAGAGAAACACTCTGCAGGGGAGAAGCGTGTGGCTAGGAGGGGCTGTTTAGATGCAGCAAACATATATCCAGAGCCCCAACTAGATGAAAAGTGACTGGGAGAGAAGGCTGCAGGAGAAAAAGGCTAATACCCACCACCATCAGCGTGGGAGTGTGGCTGGGTTTCCGAAAGGCGTATCAACTGCTGAACATTTTCTTCTGGCCACCAAGAGTTTTTCCCCCCCAGAGCTGAAGGTACCGGTAGTTTGAAAGCGATATCGCTGCTCACTTTCAGCTGTGTTAAACAAGTTTTGCAGCATTTTGTATTGCTTCAAAAACCTAAAAAACTATTTGATCAGAGACAACAGTTGGACAAAGAAATATGTGTGTACACATTGGGTAGCAAAATGTCTCACAGAACACTTTAAACCCTCTCAAGAACTATTGTTTGTCTCCATAGATAGACATGAAGGAAGGAAGGAAGGAAGGAAGGAGAGAAAGGAAGAGAAAGGGAAAGCTGGAAGCCAAGGGAAAGTTTTTAGAAGACAGGTCTTCTTCCCAAACCCGGTACCCTCCAGATGTTTTAGACTACAGCTCCCATCAGTCCCAGCCAACAGGGCCAGTGGTCAGGGACTATGGGAGTTGTAGTCCAAAACATTTGGAAAGCATCAGGTTGGGGAAGGCTGCCCTATAGGAAGAAACAGAGCAGTGCATACAACAGAAGGAAGGGGGTTCATCAAGTAGCGATCAGAAAGAGAGAAGATGAGCAACAGATGAGCAAACGCAGGTTTATAAAAGCAAGAAGGTGCCAGAATTAAAAAAAAAAACGTGCTGCAGAATAAAGAGGGGGAAAAGATAAGTAAAATGTAAACACTTAAGGACTAGGAGTAGAAGTTTAAACTGAATACATTGAGGAAAGGCAAGCAGAAGCCACTGCAGAACAGAAAGTCAGCTAGTGCTTCAGTAGCTACCCAAAATACTTGTGCTCCATGTAGTTATAAGAGCCTTTAAAAAAAACATTTGTTATACCCCTCGTACATGGCCTTCCCCAACCTGATGCCCTCCAGTTGTTTTGGATTTCAGCTCCCATCAGCCCCAGCCAGCAATGGTCAGGAATGCTAGGAGTTGTAAACAAATGGAGGGCACCAGAAGGCTGCCTCATAGCATCCCATGCCAATTAGTTTCCATAGGTTAAATATACACTCTGATTCTAAAACTGCGGCCTTTCTGGGAATGATCTTGACTTTGGAGGGAAAGTGAATAATCCCCCCTCCATATCTCCCCCCCACACACATCCCTCATCTTCTAAGCCTCTAAAATAATGCCCATTCTTATTGTGGAGTGGGCTGAGCCTGAGCATCTCCACGTGATACCTTCCACTCCACCACCAGTATGGCTCCAAGAATCTTGGAAGGGGTTAAAATTGCCCATTAAGGAAATTATGCTACAGCATAAGACAACCTGTTAGGGGGGGGCAGAGTTGGAACTGCAAACAGCAGGATATCTCTCCAGGTCAGGACAAAGGTGAGGCCACAGAGATGTGTGAGAGGCCCAGGGGAGGGATGGCAAGGAGTGGGGTGTGTGTGTGTGCGCGTGCACGCCGCGATGTTGAGACAGGTCAGGATTATATGGAATTAGTGCGATTTCTCCTTGGGGCCTATCAAGGGTTTCAAGATGAACACATTCAGTATTTTAAAAAAAACAAAATACCTTCATAGAGCACATAAGACAACACCTCTCCAATCCACAGATTTGGGGAATATCACTGTATTTTCAAAGAGGTGTATACAGCATGTGCATGCAGGTGTGCACATGCTTGCTCATACACACAGGTACACGCACAAATTATTTTAATTTTCTTTATTTGTAGTAGTAGTATTTCTATAAGTGTCATCTATGTACGTGAATGGCACTTTACAGAATAATATGAGCAAAAAAGACAGATCCCTGCCCCAAGAAGCTCACAATCTAAATTTCATCAATGGGGGAGAGAACAGAGAGAGGGAAGGGGAGGCAGGAGGCAAAAGTATTTGGGGATGAATATGAGCAAATGCACTAACATGCTTAGGCTCAGTTTCAATTCAGATTGAGGACTAAAAGATTTACTACTACTACCACCACTACTACTACTACCAGTCATTAGTATAATGAAATTATAAACATGAATTATGGTTGTTGTCATTGTCCTTTTACACTTCTGTTTCTCCCTCTCCCTTAGACGCAACATGGGTAGCAAACAAATTAAAGTCCAAAAGCACGTAAAATTCAGATGAAACAATAGTTTAAACCAATGGTTTAAAATCTCATAATGTTCCACTCCTCCGTGTGTCTGCCTTTCCCCTCCTGAACTGCTTTGTCAGTGCAGGTGGGTGAGATACTGTTAGAAAGCTTAGTGGGAGGGGAAGATAATGTACTGTGTTTGGGGAACCTGCAATCTTTCATCTGGAAGAGGGACGCACACACCCCTCCCCAATGTTCTCCCCATTTGGAATTGCCTGCTGCTGGACTGCTGGACTGCTGGACTGTCACTGCTTTAGGGAGGCCTTTGTGACATCAGCAGTCTGCACCAATTGCCACCCTCTTCTCAGGCCTATCTGCATGCCCAGCAAAATAAGCAACAAAAACTCCTATGACTGCCTATGCTTGGAAGCGAAGGGTCAAGAATGAATGTGCAGAGTTGAGCAACAATCAGCACTCATATGGACACAGGTAGCTGCCTTATATTGAGTCAGTGCATGGGTCCATCTAGCCCAGGATTGTCAATATTGACTAGCAGCAGCTCTCCAGGGTTTCAGGCAGGAATTTTTCCAGCCCTTCTGGAAAAACCTGGGACCTTCTGCATGCAACGCTCTACCAGTGAACCACTCGGTCACTTGCTCAGTCACAGCCATCTTCACGGCTACGCTTCCATATCCACAGGATGTTCACTGAGTTTCCCTTGGGATTACATTGATGTACCGAACGTCACATGTGACCAAAGCCATCGAGGGATTCCGCTGCAGAATCCTGGCAACGGTTTCTCAGCTTGTGGGCAGCACATTTCCAACAAAATAACACAGATTTCATACCATCTGCTTTCAAGTGGCTACAGCTGTATCTGACTGTGCATGCCCTGGCTCCCATGTTACATTCTTCATTCGAATGAGTCCCCGGGGAGGGTGTCATGTGAAGACGGCTTTGGATGTCTGAACCAGTGACCCTCACTTCCAGTTACAATTTGATTAGTCTAAATTTGCCATCAGGTTAAAAGGCATCACTGGAGAGTGATGCTGAAACAGCTGTGCGGATTTAAAAGGGGCTAAGAGAACAGTACGAGGAGAAAGAACAATGACTTTGGCAGAGATAAGGTGCCAGCGGCAGGATTTTGGAGGCCTTGGGCACAGCACCCACAGTGGGCTCTCCTAGCCTGGGAGCGGCAGGACATTTAAACTAAGAATTCTCTTTGGCTGCATCGGATCTTCTTAGGTACTCTGTGTGAAGTGGAAATTATGGTGCTGTCAGGGCGTCGGGCCCTCTCTGCTGGTCTTGGGGCCATGGTGAATGCCCAAGCAATGCTACCCTCTGGAGCCAAGCCTGGGTGTCAGGCAGAAGAGCCAGGATGGGAATGCCAGCCCTTAGGCAAATTCGCAACCCTCACCAAGCCAGCCTGGATACCCGTGGGCCACGTGGCCATAATCTAAATGTCCCCCAGACCATTAAGATGTGGCAGAGGTGCAGGAGCATCACCTGTTTCCTGGACCAGCACGTACTCTTGCTGGAACTACATCATTTACCAATGCTTATGAGCAGGCGGGGCATATGAATATATAATGGTTTATTTGCA
This sequence comes from Shinisaurus crocodilurus, assembly GCA_021292165.1. Classification (NCBI taxonomy): domain Eukaryota; kingdom Metazoa; phylum Chordata; class Lepidosauria; order Squamata; family Shinisauridae; genus Shinisaurus; species Shinisaurus crocodilurus. The sequence goes on along the minus strand of CM037877.1, from coordinate 272,013,718 downwards.
AATACAACAATAACAACAAACCCAAAAAGCGGGGGGGGGGGGGAAGACAGACCATATCATAAAACAGATCCATACACAGTAATCATTTATGTCACCCTTTGTATAGAAAAAGAAGGAAGGAAGGAAGGAAAGAAAGAAAAGGAGGGGAGAATTTAACACTTCCTTTTTAAATGTATGTGTTAATATAAGCAGTCCATATATCTAAATAAGCATCCATATGAAATTGGCAGCTGTAGGAGATACGCTCAAATTTAGCAAGAGCTTTAAGATCTTCAGTCCACTGAGTGATAGGTGGTGGGTATTTATCCTCCCAACCTTGAAGTATAAGTCTCTTTTGCAACTGTAAGAGCTCTCAGTTTCCACTTTTGCTTTCCATCTGTTACTCCCCACATCACAGGGATGTAATTTAAAAGCGCATGGACATCCACCACAATTATCACAGATTTTTCAAGAACAACATTTATACAAAATTTAAACAAAATTCCAACTAAAATAAGCCTCAACTACAGGACATGCCCACATCATACGCCTCAATGAGGCATTGTCCTCGTTACACTGCCAGCATCTAGCTGAGCTCGCCAGCTTCTTCTTAACAAGCCTCTGTGGCGTCCAATATACAAGAAACATCAATTTTTGTTGAATCAGCCTCAATTTTAAATCTACAGAAATAGTACATATGGAAAGCTGAGGCAGCTTTCCATTGACTAGACTGTATAAAGCATTCCCAGGTGGGGCATCTATGATAGCACTGCTTATACATGGATGGTTCCTATGCAGATAGATACCGAGGCAACCAAGCAGTGGAATGCAGGACGGGGTGGGTGGGCGGAAAAGCACCACCTGATGCGCAAAACCTGGGAAATGCATCTGTCCAAGATTTAGACAAAACTTCCTCAACCTGGTGCCCACCAGAGGTGTTTGACTACAGCCCCCATCGTCCCCAGCCAGCATGGCTTATAGGGTGGTGGGTGTTGTAGTCCAACACTTCTGGAGGCCGCCAGGATGTGGAAGGCTGATTTAGACCATTTGGTGAGTTGGTATGACTTACTGGAATTCTATTAAAAAAAAGAAAGAAAGAAAGAAAAAGGGACAAACTTTTGAGCAGTCCATTCCCTGAGGACTGTTCCAGTTCTCAATGATGTCCTTTAGGCTCTGTGGGGAAGCTGCAAGGTTTCAAAGATTAATGGGCAAGGTCATGACCTGATTTGAGTCATTTGTTGGTGCAGATATTAAGCAGCACCTGGGAACTGCATCTCAAATATTTGGAGAAGATCCTGTGGACCCTGCTCTAGGCCAGGCTCCATGATAACCCCACTAAATATCAGACTGGCCACACACCAGTTCAGTATTTGGCTTTGGGGTTGGAAGTGGTACAGTCCTCTCAGAACAAAGTACAGCCCCTTTGGGACTGGCCCTGACCCATCACTAAAAAGAAATATCTATATCTGGGGGGAGTTGTGGGGTATCCGGTGCTGCCAGGGATTCATTGGAAACATTGCTGTCTTGGCCATCCTGTTGACTGATCTGGTGGGGGGGAATCAGGCTGGGTGGGAATAGGAATAGGCTTTTCTAGCTCCGGGGACTTTGTGCTGTCATGCATCCCAGCTGCGCATGGAAATCTGCACGCCAGACTTCACTAGACTGCTCATTGTTCATCCTGATGCCTCTTAAGTGTGTACTCGGGGACATTCATTTCCCAACAACTGGATAACAGGGATCCCCCCCCCCAAAAAAAATTACTAGACCTGAGATGCTAACTCTCTCCCCAGGAAAGGGCCAATTCCATTATTGAGAGGAAGGCTCTCTGGCAGCTTGTTGGCTCCAACATATTACCTGTGGGGCTCTTTGTTTCCACATCACCGCCTGTGCTCCCTTACAGTGGCTGTAACAAACAAAGGACTCAAAGCCCTGTCTTGCACAGTGGTAGCTAGTGATCCAGGTTTTTTTACCTTTCAGGTGATCCATCAGGCCTAGCACCACCATGCACACTTGAATCCCACCCACCCCTGACAAATGGGGACAGCTCTGATCTCATAGGAATTCCTCCTAGGCAGGCACAGACACCTGGATAGCACATCACATGGTTCTTGAGTTCACTGGCCTCCATTTTCTCTCAGTCCCTGCAAGGAATGATGGGATATCCATTTCTGGGATGGAGTGTTTGGAGGAGATCATATATGAAAGACTGTAGCTGCTTCTTTACGGTGGCGTGGAATTCCCTCCCCCTCTCATTACATTACCCCTCCCCCCGTCCCCCTCCCCGATGTTCTCCTGGCTTATACCAGCCCAATTAGACTCTCTCTTTCATCACCCATGGAGTCGCCCCATTCAGGGAGCTGTCTGGAGCTGACATGCTAAGAAGACTATTCTCAAGGTCTCAGTGAAACTTAAAACCTGGCTGCTTAGCTTGGCTCGTAGACAATTAACCCAGTGTTTCCTTTAAAAAAGCGGGGGGGGGACGGACCTGCCTCATCAGAACTTAGTCGCGTGCAGGCGATGGGGGAAAGGGGCCTTGGCTGAGGCAGGGCAGCCCAGCCCATTTTGGTAGATTTCATAGACTTTCATAGATCACAGAGTTGGAAGGAGCCTACAAGGCCATCGAGTCCAACCCCCTGCTCGACGCAGGAAACTAGAGGAGGGGTCTCCCATCCAAGTAATAACCGGGCCTGACCCTGCTTAGCTTTCCACGCTCAGACAAGCTGAGCCAGCGTGAGCCACAGGCCTGCCCCACACATCCATCTTAATTAACACGGGGCAGAATCCATCAGGAAGTTCTCCTACACAAGTCCCACTGAAATGAGCGGGAGCTGTGCAAGAGCACGGTTGTTTGTTTCACCTGGCGAGTATGCAGGAGAACATCCCGGTGGATCCTGCTCCACGTTAAATAGTGGGGAGGGGGCAAGGGCCTTTTTGATCTTCCCTCTCGGGCACCGAAATGACTTGGGCCAGCACTGTTTGGGCCAGGGAGGGAGGTTCCCTTCCCTGAAAGCTGTCCTTCCCCCCCACCCCCTGCCACCGCAGCCTGTGCTTATTGATGATAGCAGAGTGTACAACGTTCCACTATTTTGTAGTCATGTCTGGCCAATTATTTTTTTTAAAAAAAAATAAAAATCCTGTGTTCAACTGGAGGGCTGATCTGACCAGACTTGGCACGGGTGGTGTCGCGGTCATGCGAACGGGGAAACCGATTGTGCTTCAACAAATGCCAGTTGCCACATCCTTGACAAAAAAAAAAAGCAACGTCTTGAAGGATTGCCAGTAAATGTGCAGCAATTTGTGGTCTCCAGACAAGCCAGACTATTCGGAGCTACATTCTTGTGGTGACCAGTGTAGATGTCTAAAAAAACTCTTAACCTCATCCTCTAGGAAGCAAAGGAGAGAAGCATTCTCCTCTCAACGACCAGGGAAGTCTGAATTCAGCTGGATCGGCATCTTTACCTATGCAGCCTTCCAAGATGTGCGGGAATCAGCTTTCCCATTGCTGAAGAAAGGGCAAAAGCAAGTGCGTAGCCCTGGGCTTACAATTCAGTGCCAACAATGCCAGTTGCCTCTTTTTGATTGGCTGGGAAAGAGAGAGTTGGTGGCACAGTTGCTAAGGCAGCCGAGTTGGTATTCTGTGCCAATATGCAAACAAGTAGGTTATTTCAAAGCCTGTTCGGTAAAAATAAGTTCAAGCTTTACTTTCAAAGCAAGATGAAGTGAAAGAGAGAGATGCTTTCCATCTTGGGGTTTTTGGCAATCTTAGTTCTACTTCCTATTGATTTCTTGTGCCATCTCAGAAAGGATATCCTACTGCTGGAAAAGGTACAGAAAAGGGCAACCAAAATGATCAGGGGGTCAGAGCATCTTCACAGTGAGGAATGGCTAAAGCACTCCTCCCCAATCTGGCAGCCTCCAGATGTGGTGGACATCAGCTCCCATCATTCCCAGCTAGCATGGCCATGCTGGCTGGGGATAATGGGAGTTGAAGTCCAACATACCTGGAAGCCACCACTTTGGAGAAGGCTGGGCTAAAGCATTTGCGGCTTTTTAGTTTAGAAAGAAAGATAGTAACTATGGAGACATATAAGAAAGGTTTATCATAAGATGACTGGTGTGGAGAAGATGGATATGGAGACATTTTTCTCCCCACCAATAACACTAAAACTTGGACTTACCCAATGACCTCAACTGGCATCAGGCTCAGATCGGACAAAAGGAAGTACCATTTCACACAGTGTACATTTAACCTGTGGAATTCACTGCCACAGGATGGAGCGTTGGCTTTAAAACACGGTTGGACAAATTCATGGAGAATAAGTACATCAACAGCCATTATCCACCATGGCTGGTGGAACCTCCATATTGAAATGCAGTATGCCACTGAATGCCAGTTCTTGGGTTAGGAGCAAAGACTGGGGAAGGCAATTGCCTTCATGACCTGCTCGTGGGCTTCCCAAAGGCATCTGACTGACCACTGTTGGAAACACGATACTGAACTTCAGTTTGATCCAGCCAAGCAGTTCTTACGTTGTTGTTTTTAAATTAAGCATGGCACTTTTTCATGTCTCATCATATCTGGGTGGTTTGTTAACCACGCCAACAACCCACCCTTGCCGGATGACACAACAAGCAACTTGAATATTCAAAAGCTACCCGGCACGCACCGCCACGTCCTGCAGTCCACTGTGGCTTAAATAAACTGCAGTGGGCTGCGGTGATCACGTGAACCCGGTCAATTTGTCCTTAGCAGATGTGGGAGTAGAACACAAATCTAGTTGTCTATCCACTGCTAGAACCCATTGCTCAAAAGCTGAGGCTGTGGAATCATCATAATTATACCGCTTAATATACTAAAATCTGTACGAAGTTTACACACACAAATAGTGACCTCAGTTCTCTAAGTGCCAGTCCATATGTGGCCAAAATGGTGCCATCCATACACAGGATCAGGATCAGCAGGCTTGGGAGAACGCCAAGATTTACAGAAGTACAAAAAACCACACAAAACTTTAAGGAAAAATCCCCCAAAACAGCCCAGTGAGGACTGAGCATGGTTGGTGGCCACAGAATGCTGAGTATCTGTTGTGGGGTGGGCAGATGGAAAATCAGGAGTGAGGAAGGAATGGAATAGACTTGCTGGTTTCAGCCAGCAAGCCATGCCCTATTCCAATATACTCTATTCAATAGAGTATATTGGAATAGGGCATGGCTTGCTGGCTGAAAAACCCTGAACAGGAGCACTCCACACTGCAACATTTTGTTGCAGGTCCCACTTATTTACATCCTAATTGAAATCTCAGCTCAGTGATTAACTTTCTAGGTAGCCATAGGCAAACCATTCTTTCTTAGCCTGAAATCTGACCCCATCCACCCACACATAAGCCAGACATGTTCACACATCACGCTAAGCCACCCTCCGAACAAGCCACGATGGTTTGGTTGTTCGCTGAGCAACCCATGGTACGCCCAACAAAGATCGGGCTTACTGTGGGCTGTTCTCCCCCTCCTTCCTCCTCAGTCCTCCAGCCAGCTCCAGCACGTATCCCAGTGTCCTTCGTGGAAGAACCCATCTTGTCTCTCCCTCCCTGCTCCGATTGCTACTCTTCTCCCCCCCCCCCCCCGGCATCACTTTTTGTTTTCAGAGCCTCAAAAAAGCGCAATTGGGGTTGATTTGTTTTTTTCCAGCTCCTGAAAATTGCGCAACTGTGCTGTAATTTTTTTATTCTTCTTTTTCTCAGTCTTTTGCAAGTGCACTCTTGTGGCTTGCCTGGTCAATTGCCTTGTCTGTTTCAGCTCTCAAAGGGAGCTGGGAGGTGGAGTAGGTAACAGAGTGACAAGGCGAGACTGCAGGTAATCTAATTTGTGCACAGTTGCCAGGGACCAATTGCCAAGTTGTCAATTGAGAAGCGCCAGTAAAGGGGGGAAATGTGGCAAAAGAAGGTATACCAATAGGGGGAGCCATATCTCCCTCTTAGCAATGTAATCCTCTCGATTTTTAAGTGTTGAACTGACAGTTCTCAGTACCTTCCACCTTTTCTACATTTACTCCAGAAAGGGGAGAAATTAACTCCCCTGCCTTCTTTTGGCAGCTCCTTTTCGCAGCAGTTATTGCTGTGGGTGGGTTACTACAGTCCACTGACAGTCTTTAAGAAAAACCCACACAGAAATGTATGCAAATTTAATGGCTGCGAAGTAAATGGAGGGCACCTTGTAGGCCCCTTCCAACTCTATGATCCTATTGTTCGGTGAGGATTACTGACAGGGATTTGAAGCGACATGCATGTTTCAAGCACAATCTAAAGCCGTGTTCTCCAACCTTGGGTCCTCGGAATGTTTTTGGCCTACAACTCCCAGCGTGCCCCAGCCAGCTATGCTGGCTGGGGCATGCTGGGAGTTGTAGGCCAAAAACATTCCGGGGACCCAAGGTTGGAGAACACTGGGCTGTAGCCAGTCATGACAACCCATGATAAAATCAGTCTCCTGGGTTTCGAATGACATGACAACCCGTCGTGAGCAAGGACAGCCCTACAAAAGGGAACGCGCCATGTCAAGATACGTTGTATTTTTGGAATAATGAATCATAATTGGTTATAGAGATAGAAAGTATCTTTTGGTCCCGTGGTGATGGGAGCACTATATAAGTTGATGGTTGTTATTTTAGTAGTTTTATATACTGTTTGAAAAACTTTAATTTTTTATTTTATTTTTTTTAAAAAGAACAGCCCTACTACAACAAGCCATGGGTTCTCTGCGTGGCTTGTTCCCCCCCAAATAAGCCATCCAGTGGAAAACACTTTGGGTTCAGACAACATGACAACCCACCCTGGCTGCCCGCCCGCCCGCCCATGGTGGGTTGTCTTGTCACGCGAACCCAGTCACACTCTATAGGACAGAGTTAATTGTGAGACAGGCTGCTGTCTAGGGTTGGGCAATTGCAGGCGATATGGCCTGTGGAGCAATTTTATCTGGCACTGGGTGGGTTTACTACATTTTAATCGGCATCATAAAAACGTGACCCACAGTTGTGTGTGTGTGTAAGAGGAGGGAGGCATAATGGAGGGAGGAAGAAAGGGACAGGTCAACTACCTTGCAATGTTACATCTCTCACTGAGTTTTGTATGTGATTTCCTGGTCCTGCCCCAGCCAGCACATGTGTTCCATAGCTGTGACTAGGGGTGTCCACGTACCTTGGGGGGGCCCCACCTCGCCGCCGCCTTGACTCTCCACGGCGGCAGCCCCCCTCGACTCGTTTTTCTGAGCGGCACTGTTTAAGCCCTGTTGCCCTGGTTTCTACGCAAAATACGTAGCGCGGGGGCCCAATGTGCCGGCGCAGGGTCCCGTCGTGTCAGTTCTGGCCAGCTGGAAATGACGCGATGGGACCAGCGCAGACCAGCATGGCGGGCTCGAGGCGGCGAGCCCAGACCAGTAAGGCCCCGCGAGTCTCGGGCGGGCATGAGTGGGGCCGATTTCGGCCCCGCTACGCACGCCCGAGACGAACTTGTACATCCCTAGCTGTGATATCCTTACCATTATATGGCCCTGAATTTATTTTAGAGGCTGACTTCTCTGAGATAAATTCTGTGTCTTGCGGCAGCAAGAGCTTCACAGTGAGGAGAGTCAGGTTGTATAGCAAAACATAGCACAGGCTCCAGACCACTGTCTTGACTCTGGAGAACAGAGTGACTTGTGAAAAAACAGAACGTAGCCATCCCTATAAATGCTGGGAGAAGCAAAAGTTGTATTTTCCTTCCTTCAGCAGAACCAAATTTTATTTATTTTATTTTATTATATTATATTTGTTAATCACCCATCTGGCCGGTCACCCGGCCACCCTGGGCGATGTACAATTAACACAATACAATAAAACATGATAATGCTGAAACTGAACCCCGACAAGACCGAGGTACTTCTGGTGGGGGACAAGGGGAGGTTAGGGGATGTTGACCTGGTGCTGAATGGGGTTTATCTACCCCTGAAGGACCAGGTCCGCAGCTTGAGGGTCATTCTAGACTCCCAGCTGTCCATGGAGGCTCTGGTGGCAGCTGGGAGCCGGGCGGCGCTGTATCAACTCCATCTGATACGGCAGCTGCGCCCCTACCTTCCTAATCACCTGCTCCCATCAGTGGTTCATGCCTTGGTCTCCTCTCGCCTAGACTACTGTAATGCGCTCTACTGTGGGGTTACCCTTGAAGATGGTTTGGAAGCTTCACCTGGTACAGAACGCAGCGGCTCGCCTGATTAAGGGCAGCCGCCGGCGTGATCACATCACGCCAGTGCTTAATGAGTTGCACTGGCTACCAGTTGCTTGCCGAGCCGAATTCAAGGTGTTGGTTTTGACCTTTAAAACCCTACACGGCTCCGGCCCAGTTTATCTCAAGGAGCGCCTCCAACAACATCAAGTAGGCCGCTCAACAAGGTCCGCCACGGACGGCCTTCTCCTTATCCCATCAGCCAGAGCAGCCAGGCTGGTGGGGACTAGGAAGAGGGCCTTCTCTGTGGCGGCCCCCACATTATGGAACTCCCTCCCTAGTGACCTTCGCCATGCCCCCTCCGTGATGAGCTTCCGCCGTGCATTAAAAACATGGCTGTTCAGGCGGGAATATGGGGTGGGTTAGGATTTTAAAAGAATTTTTTATACTGTTTTAATTATTATATTTTATTGTATTGTTTTATTGTATTATTTTAATTGTACATCGCCCAGGGTGGCCGGGTGACCGGCCAGATGGGCGATTAATAAATATAATAAATAAATAAATAATAAACAGTATAAAAAATTATTTTAAAATCCTAACCCACCCCATATTCCCGCCTGAAATACCATGGTTTTTAATGCGTGGTGGAAGCTCATTTGTCAAAGACAAATGGCTTTGTCTTCACAGGTGGTGCCTCGATTCATCTGCATTGTGCTGGTCATGGAAGGCAAGATGGGAGGGGCCGTAGCGCAGCGGTTGGGCACCTGCTTTACCTGCAGTAGGCCCCAGGTTCAATCTCCGGCATCTCTAGGTAGGGCTGGAAAAACACCTGCCTAATACCCTGGGGAGCCACTGCCAGCCAGTGTCAACAATACTGGGCTAGAAGGACCAGTGGGTCTGACTCCGTATAAGGCAGCTTCCCATGTTACGCTCTGCTCTGTCCTCCTGTTACACCTGGGGCCTGATCTCTCTTCCCTTGACCTGTAGTTGAAATGTGGTCCTGATCTACCCGTGCCAGAGAAGAATGAGGTGGTAGAATGGACCACACCACTTCAGAGTACTGGTGAGGAGCACCACTTTGGATCCTCCCCCGCCCCATGTAAAAAACAACAACAACAACTCCCTGCAAATAGAAAACCAGTATATTGGTGAGCAAAGATATTTGCCTATCATGCTGGTTTTCTATTTACAGGGAGTGTCTAGCGGAGGAGAGCATTAAAAAATGGGCTTCTCTCACCTGCTGCCTGAAGTGGCGCAGCCCAGCCTACCCCCTCATTCTGCTGCATGTGTAGAGCAGGCCTAAATCGGCATCCTTTCACTCATGGCTGGATGCCTCCTGAATATCCCTGCTGCACCCGCTTGCATGAGCTGCAAACTTTCTGATTACTTGTTCGCAAGGATTCAGTACGGTGCCACAGATGGAGAGCCTCCAACATCTGGCTCTCCAAATCCATCCATCCCCCTCTCTCATTTGGTTAACATTCCCTCCCCGGTCTTCATAATAATCCAGGTCAGGAGGCTGTGATGGAGGAAGAAGTATTTTAATTGGATGCTCTCATGCCATAGGCGGAGTTCCCACTGGGTTTCCTAGTGTCCCCTGAGATTCCAGCTGACCTAAATCCTTTTGGATATAAAACCAGTCTGAGAAAGAGATTTAAGGAGGGCTTAATTTCCAAAATGAGAAATGCTTACAGCTCAAGCATGCCTGGGAGTCCTCCTGCCCTGACTAACGTGAAAGCTCTGTGTCCCATTCTCAGAGATACTTGTGGGTTAGTTGTGCTTACAGCAGTGTGATGGGAGGAATGCTCTACATGTGCTCCGAAGTGCTCTTTTCTTTATGACTGCTTCGCACCTCTCTGAGCACTATCTTTATACACACACACACACACACACACAACGAAACCCTCCTAGAACTGTTTCCGAATCTCAAGTTAAGCCCTGATTCCACACACATACATGCCCAATCCTTTTGCACATATGGAGTCACCTCCTGTTCAATGTACCTAGCATCTGGCAATCACATATCAGTCCAAAAGATGAATGAATCTGCCCGTTTTGGTTGGCTAAGGGAGCAATACCATGCAAGTTTAGGCAGAAAAAAAGGCCTACAACTCCCAGCATGCCTAGCTGGCTAGGGCATGCTGGGAGCTGTAGGCCTTTTTTCCTGTCTAAACCTGCATAGTTGCACCTTAAGTTTCTCATTTTTTCCAACCTGAAAAGGCAGCATGAAACTTGGTACACATGCCTGTTTCCCCTAATACATGCATTTTTCGATGTAGTTTTGCCTAATATATGAAGTTTTTGCAAGGAATTTTCCCTAATACAATGCATTTTTATATGTTATTTTCACTAGTATTTGAATTTTTGTATGCATTTTTTAATTGGAGAAATGTATTGCAATGTTAGGGAGAGTGTGAGTATGATAGTAAGTGCGAATTAGGCAAGTTTGCATTGAAATACAAAGTGAACAAATTTCTCCCCCATCCCAAGTCATGCCTCAGAATGAGGAGGTTCCAGAATTTGTCAAATGTATTTCTGTACAATTTTATATATTTCTCTGTATATTTGATTTGCACCCATCAGAGGCAGCTAGATTTCACCTCCCCCCCCCCCATCAGTCACTTTTTTGGGCCTTTGTGTGTATTTTGCAAATTCTGTTCAAGGATACATTTTCGTGCATCCTGTTTCAAAACCTGCAGATGACAACTTTTTATTTATTTACTTATTTATCATTTATCTATTACATTTCTATACTGTCCAATAGCTGACGCTCTCTGGGTGGTTCACAACAAATAATTTTTAAATTATTATTCTTAATAGTAGCAATTGTTTATGCAGGGCTTTGGATTTGCAAAATGTCCTGCCACCATACCTTGTTCCTCTGTGCAACTCCAGTCCAACATACTGTATTGTAGAATACTTCTACAACAGGACAGTGATGGACACTATGACAGTGATGGACACTATGACAGTGATGGACACTTGTCTGGCTCTGTCTTCTTTGTTCCTTGCTCCATAGGCAGAACTGGCCCTGCTATTAGGCCAGTGTTCCCCAACCTTGGGTCCCCAGATGTTTTTGGCCTACAACTCCCAGCATGCCCCAGCTAGCTACGCTGGCTGGGGCATGCTGGGAGTTGTAGGCCAAAAACATCTGGGGACCCAAGGTTGGAGAACACTGTTAGGCAGAGCAAGGCAGCTGCCTCAGATGGGCTGGCATGTTTTGGACGCCTTTAAAGGGCAACCAATTGCCTGTTTTTCCATTTGTCATCTGTTACATGGTTATTGTGGGGTGGGGTGGATTTTCCGTGGGACCCCAAGAATTGCCCTGCTGGGTCAGATTAATGACCCAGAGCCAGCTATCGCTTTTGCAGCTGCCGGACTATAGTGGGCCCTTAATACTTTCCCTCTTCTCCCTTCCCTCTTCCTTTCCTTTATTATTACATTGGAAACTTGCAGGCAAAAATTGGCCCCACTTTATCATAGGATGATGCCCTTACCCCAGAGGTACAGAACCTCAGGTCCAAGGGCCAAATCTGGCCCATGTGGGGCCCCAGTCTGGCACTCCGGGGTTCCCCGGTTGGCCATGCCCACTTCCATGGCCCCTCCCCCTTTCCCCCAACCTTCGATCATTTGGTGGTTTCCTAGCTTTTGTGCAGTTTTTCCCTCATTCTGAAATGTTGACATGCCTTTCCTAAGGCTTCATTACCAGCAGTAAGAGAGTTAAGCTAAAATATGCTGGCATTATGGGGCCCCGCCCCTTTTGCCATTGGCTCCTCCCACCACTGGAATGCAGCCCCCGAGAGCTTTCCCAAAATGGAATCCGGCCCCCCTCCAGCTGAGAGCGCTTCAACAACCCTGCCTTACGTTGAGCCAGGCCATTGGTCCGTTTAGCCCAGCGTTGTCTGCTTCAACTAGCAGTGGTCCTCTAAGGTTTCAGTTGGACGGTTTTTTTCCACCCCTGCTACCTGAGATGCTTTTAACCAGAGCTGCTGGTCCCCTAAAATTCATTTTGAGTCGTGACTGGCATGGAATTCAGCAGCAAGCCCCATTTTCAATTTTTTTTTTTTTTTTTAATGATGATGGTGTTGCACTTCTTTGTTGCTTGGTTTTATTGCAAACCACTTTGCAGCAAAGCTTTACCAAAGGTGTCCTAAAAAAAATAATATCAAGGCTTGCAAGGGAGAGTGACTGGAGGTCAAGTACATTGCAGGGGGCACAGGGCAGGAGGGGGAGATCATGGCTCTGGGAGCAAGGAAAGAGGTGTCCTCGAGGACACAGTTGGCATAGGGCAGGGGAGGGAACATTTCACACTTGTCGGATCTGTTTTCCTTTCTACTCAAACCCCAAGATCCACCCACCAGAGCCAGGTGCAGAAGGGTATACACTTAGAATTAAAGAACAGGGTGCTTCTGAGCACATTCTGAGCCCGAGGATTTGGTTCAGCACTACAGCTGAGAGCTGAGCTCGCAGTTGGGGATGTGCGTACAAGCCAAACTCGAGTTTGCTGAAGTTCTCCAAATTCCATCTCAAACGTCATTTCTTCTTACGCCTGCAACAGATTGCAATCTTTGCTTTGTTCTTTTCGCATAAAACTTGGTGCGTACTTTTGTGTGTGTTTTTCCAGACGTGCGCATCTTTGAAATGTATGCATTCTTCTCCCATTGATTAAAGTGTGTTTGTGTGCATGTTTCAAAAGTATACATTTGTATACGCATTTTTCAAATGTTATGTGCTGCCAAATGGTGGGGGTTTTGGGGGGTGGTGGTGGTCCTCAAATCACTTTGCAAGCTCAGAAATGTACAGGCTTGGGCCGCAGATTGCGTTTGAGTCCATGTTCAGTCCAGAAGGTATGAACTGGGTAAATTCTGAACAAAAAGAACTGAAATTAATTTCTCATATTATCCCTACTCGCAACCCTGGCTCAGTGAATGCAGTGGCTCCCTTTGAGCTCTATGCGAGACAGGAAGCAGGCTGCATTTGGAGATACTGGAAACTCCAGAGGTACGCAGCAAGTGTCCCCAAGAGCCATAGAAGTGAATTGGCTCCATGTACCGCACAGTTCTAGGCCCTGTTCACTGGTCCTTCCCCTTTGTGACTGTCGAGTGTGGGCTGCTCTTGCCACCTTGCTCATTTCCCCAGCATTGGTGTCTTTTCTCGCTTAACTTCCGCCATGGAGGCAGCTGATCTTAGGCAGGGGGGCAGCTGCTGCTATTTTTGCTGGAGAAAAGAGTGGGGGGCAAAGTTGGGAAAACTCAAGCCCAGCAGCAGCGCGCAAGGCAATCTTTGTTTCCTTCCCTCCCTCAGCCACAGCCTTCTGACAGAGCAGCCTTTCACGTGAAGAAGGCTGGCAGTGGTTTTCCAGAGCAAGCCAGGAGAATCTGCGCATAATTTACCACAATGTGTCTGCGCAGCCCTGCACACTAGACCTGGGGATGCACGGAGTTTGGTCATTCCGTTCCCTCTGTGTTTCATGAATTACCTGGCGTCTTTTGTTCTGTCATCACTCATTGACAGAATCACATTTGTTGTACCAGAATTTCATTCTACTTGAGCTAATTCACATTCACATTAATTTTTCATTAGCACTAATTTGCATTAGTTAATTAGTGAATGCACATTAGTGTAAATGCAAGTTAATGCCGATCTCCCCCCCCCCCCCAAGCCCACAACTCCACGAAGGAAGTTGCAAAATTCTTGAATGTTGCTATTTTGAGTAGGCCTTCTATGCTTGCCTGATTCGGTTTTATTGTATGTTTTTATTCTGAGTGTACAAGTGAGAACTGGTATATCTTGTTTGTATTGTATATATATATTGGTGTGGTCAGTAGACTGTAAATAAACATTAAAAAATAATAATAACTCCGCAGAATCTGCACAACTTGAAAAAAGCCAGTCTGCCGAGGAATCCACAGATCGGATTCATAGAAATCCAAACTCATTTGAATCCATTGCAGATTTCTCCGAGATCCCTAACTAGACCTTCTTGCCTGAATAGCCCTACATGCTAGAGTAGCCTTCCTCAACCTGGTGTCCTTCAGATGTGTTGGAACACCACTCCCATAATTCCTGGCCAGCATGGGAGTTGTGGTCCAAGAAATCTGGAGGGTTGGGGGGGGGGCGCTGTGTGACGGGAGTGTGACCAAGACCCAGGGCTAAGCGAGTGTGTGGCGTCTTGCGTGGAGGAGGAGGAGGAGGTTCCGCTTGTCTCCCTAAGCAGGTCTCGCCTCCTGTCAAAACACTGCTGCCTTGGTGGAATGGAACAAAATTACCAAATTCTGGGGAAATTCACCCAAGCTCCCAAAAAGGGTGTGTGAATCGGAACAATACAGTTCTTCTTCGTGGTCTCTGTGCATCACACATATGGGCTCTGCGCCTGCGCGTAGACCGTTTCGGGAAGATTCTATAGCTGAGGTGAATTGGGCGGGAACCGCTCTCCCCATGCATGTCCTCTAGGGCAGTGGGAGTTGTAGGCCAAAAACATCTGGGGACCCAAGTTTGGAGAACACTGCTCTTGGGGGGTCCCACCCGCTCCCTCAGTTCCTCTTCGACCGCCATCGCGTGTGGCAGCGTTTTGGAAGTTCGCTTGCTTGTAGCAACACTTGGCTGGGGAAAATTATCTCTTAACTTTATCATTATCTCTAAGTTTATTTCTACTACCTTCATGTCCCGTCCCCCCAATTCGTTGCTGGATCTATTCTTTTTATTTCGTTGACTTGTGTATAAAATGTGTGTGTGTATGTGTGTATAAAAGTAAGAGAGGAGAGCGAGATGATTGAATGTTTCTCCATACAAAAACTCCCTCCACTTAGAATCCACTTAGAAAGTTAGAATTTCAAGGAGAACGTAACCCTGACATGTTAGTTTTCTATGTGTTGGATTTTTTTCTTTTAAAAAAAAATATTCATGTAGAAGTATCTGATAATGTTTTTTTCTGATAATGTTTTAAAACTGTTGTAAACCGCCCAGAGAGCTTCGGCTATTGGGCGGTATAAAAATGTATTCAATAAATAAATAATAAAAAATGTGAACTCCCACCTGCAGTCTGCATTAACCCTTCTTCCTGACATACTGTTTTTCTATGTGGAGATATTATTATTTTTTTGTATGAAGGACCATTTGATCATCTGACACAGGCACACACACAGCCTAGACCAGCCTTTCCTCAATCTGGTGCCCTGCAGATATTTTGGACTTCAACTCCCATCAACCCCAGCCAGCATGGCCAATGGCCAGGAATCCTGGGAGTTGTAGTCCAAGAGATCTGGAGAGCACCGGGTTGGGGAAGGCTGACCTAGACTCAGGTGGACCACTTTAGTGAGAACTAGGCTACGGTGATTTTGCCTCCTTTTTGGCTTTTGAGCAATGTAAATTTGCCACTCAGACCAGTCTGTGCTGCATTCTGGGTGGCACATGTAATTCCTAGATTTGGGGAGTGGGGTTGGGTTGCTTTGTTCCGACAAGTATGGGCAGCCCCTCCAACAGACTTCATCTCTAACCATCTATTGCAGTGTTCTCCAACCTTGGGTCCCCAGATGTTTTTGGCCTACAACTCCCAGCATGCCCCAGCCAGCTACGCTGGCTGGGGCATGCTGGGAGTTGTAGGCCAAAAATATCTGGGGAGCCAAGGTTGGAGAACACTGATCTACTGCTCTTTGCTCAGTGACTTGTGGCTTTTGTTTGTTGTTTTTACTGCATCTCTTTTGTTTTGTTTGTATGGGGGGGGCGACTCTCGTCAGAGGGTTCGATTGTTTATTGTTCTTTCTCTCTCCTCCTGCGATCAGAAGTCCTAGTCTAATCCGAGGCACACAGTTCTGCCGCCAGTGGTTTTTCCTGCTCTTCCCCCCCACCCACCCACCCCCACCCCTGCATTTCGCTTGCCTGCTTCCTCTAGTCTGTCATTCGTAGCAGCTCATCTCACAAGCCAGAACGCAGGAGATGTTCTTTTGCTTCACAGGGCCGAGCATGCAGCAGCAGGACTGGGTGGAGAGAATGTGAAGCAGCCCAGGTATACTTTTTTCCAGGTGGTAGTCTATGGTGTGTGTGTGTGTGTTTCTGTTTAAATCTCATGGGTTGTTTATTTGCTTTCTGAATACTGCTGATCTCATGGGCTGGAGACAGAAGAGAGAAGGAGAAGGATGAACCAGCTCCCAGAAAGCCTAGAGACAAGGTTTCAAAAGGGCTGAAGCAAAAAGTCAAGGAACTGTGTGTGTGTGTGTGTGTGTGTGTGTGACCACTTTTGTGCCCCTGCTAAAATGATTCCAGTTGCAACCAGATGTCCAGCTAGTTGGCCATAAGCCAACTGGCCAAGGGCCTGGGGTCAGGTGAATGGTGCCCACTCTACACCTTGATGTCGATGGCCGAGACCACTGGTAGTGACGGCTTCTGTCATAGTAAATGCGCCAGTCTTTAAGGTGCCACAAGACTCTTGGTTGTGTTTTTTTATCCCAGGAGGGAGTCTGTGAGGAAAGGAAAGAAGCAACCAAGGAAGGTGGAGAAAGGGGCTCCATCAGTTCTGAGCGAGGAGGTCTTGGCTTGCAGGCAAGCCGGTGACCTGCATTAGGAAAGGATCATACAGAGCTGCCACTCCTGGCCAATCAGAACGCAAGACTGGGAGCCAGGGCTTGGAAGCAACTTGTAGAACAGGGGAAATTGGAAAACTTCTAAGACAGCCTCCTCCAAACCGGTGCCCTCCAGATGTGTTGAACTGCACCAGGTTGGGGAAAGCTATTCTAAGATTTCCCATGTGGGGTGAATGACTGAAATGTCTGTATGTCTCTAAGATGCCTAGTTCTCGATTCCCAACCAAGGGACATGAAGGAGGCGCCACCTGAGAAGAGTGGTGACAAGTTTGTCTCATACATCGGTTGCCTGTTTCTGAACTGAAATTGAAACGTACTCTGAACTTCTCGCCAGTAATCCCCCCCCGAAACATCTGGGTCCTTCTGCTTAACTGCTGGTTGTTTGAAACTGTAATGAATTTTCAACTCAAGATTTAGTGTCTGAGTCAAGTTGTTGCTTGGCATTAGTATGTTGTTATTCACTCCATAATCTTTTGGCCTGATGGATTAAAAAGAAGGCCTTTGATGTGGATTCTGGTTTATTCCCCCTCCCCACACACACACACTTCTCCCAGCTCACCTGTGGTGTTGTAGGTGTTGTGAGTGGGTTCCAAAATTAGCAAGGGGAGTGGAGTTGATGAGAGGAAGGAAATTCTTTGTGCTTCTCTTTCAGAGATGTGGTTAGTGAGGTCAGCATGCTGGCTGAACCTGCTTGGGATATGGATAGTTTTTTTACCTTTCCCTTAAGGGTTTAGCATAGTTGTGCTGCTCTTACTGTGCTCCTTCCCGCTTTCTGCTTCCCCCCATTTGGCACATGCAGAAACTCAGATGGATTTTCGCGGATCCCCCTGAATTCGTAGATCAGGAGGTCTTAACATTTAACATCCCAGGAGTCGTGTGCCCAGAGAAGGCACAGGCCTCCCACTTTGGATTTCCACCCCTCTCTCTTCCATGTATCTCTGACACATCTGGTATGCATTGTAGGCTCCCAGCTGTTGCACAGTGTTGGCTTGATTAACCATAGAAGGGGAAATGCAATAGATTTTTATTCGGGTATCACTACTTTTGCATTGCACGATGCTTTTGCGGAGGAGGAGGAGGCTTATTTTCTCTGAATGTATTTCATCTGGAGGAATTCTTTAAATCCTTGCCAGTTCATGGATGCCTGCAATTGCTGTAACTTTTTTGTAGGAATATCAAGGTTCTAGTCCTCACTTTGAAAGCTCTTCACCTTTTGCCTTCCCCCTTAAGTCCTTATGATGACTCGTTGCCTTCAGCATTAAGCTTCTAGACCTTTTAGAGCTCTCTTCCCCAACTGTGGGACTTTCCAGATGTTGTGGCTTACTTTGTGGGTGGGTTGGTGGCTGGCTGTGAACCGCTCAGACAATGTTGCCCCAGATGGAAGGTCACCAAAGGTCTGAGGCTGACATGAGTCTTGGGAGAGTTTATTTTATAGGACTCTTAAGCCAATTAGCTGGCTTAGGTAGGGACCAATCAGATATGCCTGAAAGAACAGTGGTAGTGGGCAAAGTTCAGCTGGTTCTCAGGCTGTCACTGAAGAACCCATATCCTGGTCTTGCAAGGAGGGGTCTGTGCCTTAACATCATTCCCTCTAGTGCCAACTCAGATGGTTGAGTACCTATTAGTTTTGAAGCGAAATGGGGCCACCCAAAAACAAGGTAGTGGTTTCTACATAGTTGGGGGATATCCTAAATACACAGAAGTACGCTCGTAAACAAAAGGAAAAATGTTAAAAAAACAAACAGACCCCACCAACCACTGAGATGGCCTAACAAGGACATGTGAGCTACTAGAATGTACGGAATGTTGATACACGTTTTACCCGTAGAGATTAAAAAATAATAATAGTAGAATCACTCATCCCATTATCTGGAGACGGAACTTGCACAATTTTTGTGGCTACCTTTTGTTTGGGGAGCAGGGCAAGAGACACTGCTGCTCAATCACGCTAACATCCTAGATTTCACAGTTGTTTTTTACAGGCAGCCCTCACTTCCCAGGAAAGGGGTGGATGGGAAGGGGTTCTAAAAGAACTAGAGGCGAGGCAGACTGCACGGGTCTACCAATTTAATTCTATGGTGTAAAGCAGTTGAGAAATGGAATATTAGTGTGTCACTTGCCACAGGGCGGGGCGGGGTGGGGTGGGGAGAGACAATGAGGGGAAAGGGCTGGAGGGGGTGTTAACCTGCTGAAGCCATGCTGGTTGGGGGAATGCTGGGATCTGTAGTACTTTTTTTTCCTGTCTAAACATGCTTAGGATTGTGCTTTAAGAGGCAATATGATAGCCATCTTCAACTATGTGAAGGGCTTCCACGTAGATGATGGAGCAAATTTGTTTTCTCTTGCTCCAGAGGTAGGGCGCAAACCAGCGAGTTCAAATTACTATTAAAAAAAAAAGATTTATACAAAGCATTAGGAGGAGGCTCCCTGACTGCATGCGTTGTTGACAGTGGAACAGACTGCCTTGGCGTGTAGTGGCTCTTCTTCATTAGAGGGGTTTAGGCAAAGGCTTTATGGTTTACCTGGCAAGGATGCTGTAGCAGCGGGTTTTCTGCATTGGCAGGAGGTTACAGTGGTAGACTACCTTTGAGGTCCCCTCCAACTCTGATTCTAGGGGTGCTTCTTCCAAACAAGGCTTTTATAGTGCCATTGAATCATAGAATCATAGAATCATAGAAAAGTAGAGTTGGAAGGGGCCTACAAGGCCATCGAGTCCAACCCCCTGCTCAATGCAGGAATCTAGGTCAAAGCATCCCTGACAGATGGCTGTCCAGCTGCACCTTGAATGCCTCCAGAGTGGGAGAGCCCACAACCTCCCTAGGTAGTTGATTCCATTGTCTTATTGCTCTGACAGTCAGGAAATTTTTCCTGATGTTTAGGTGGAATCTAGGTTCCTGTAACTTGAGCCCATTATTCCGTGTCCTGCAAACTGGGATGATCGAGAAGAGATCTTTGCCCTCCTCTGTGTGACATCCCTTCAAATACTGGAAGAGTGCGATCATATCTCCCCTCAGTCTCCTCTTCTGAAGGCTAAACATGCCCAGTTCTTTCAGTCTCTCCTCATAGGGCCTTGTTTCCAGTCCCTTTATCATCTTTGTTGCCCTCCTCTGAACCCTCTCCAGTTTGTCTACATCCTTCTGAAAGTGTGGTGCCCAGAACTGGACGCAGTACTCAAGATGAGGCCTAACCAGTGCCGAGTAAAGGGGAATTATCACTTCCCGCGATTTGGAAGCTATACTTCTATTAATACAGCCCAAAATTGCATTTGCCTTCTTTGCAGCCACATCGCATTGCTGGCTCATATTCAGTTTGTGATCTACCACAATTCCAAGATCCTTCTCACTTGTAGTATTGTTGAGCCAAGTGTCCCCCATTCTGTAACTCTGCATTTGGTTTCCTCTCCCTAGGTGCAGCACTTGGCATTTATCCCTATTAAATTTCATTCTGTTGTTTTCGGCCCAGCGCTCCAGCCTATCGAGGTCACTTTGAATTTTGTTTCTGTCTTCCAGAGTATTAGCTGTTCCACCCAACTTTGTGTCATCTGCAAATTTGATAAGCATTCCCCGTACCTCCTGATCCAAGTCATTAATAAAAATGTTGAAGAGCACCGGGCCCAGGACCGAGCCCTGTGGTACCCCGCTCGTTACCTCTCCCCAGTTTGAGAAGGAACCATTGATAAGCACTCTTTGAGTCCGATTCTGTAGCCAATTGTGGATCCACCTGATAGTTGTTCCATCTAGCCCACTCTTAGCTAGCTTACTAATCAGGATATCATGAGGCACTTTGTCGAAAGCTTTGCTGAAGTCCAGATATATAATGTCCACAGCATTCCCACAGTCCACAAGGGAGGTTACCCGATCAAAAAATGAGATCAGATTAGTCTGACAGGATTTGTTCTTGACAAATCCATGCTGGCTTCTAGTAATCACTGCATTGTTTTCAAGGTGCTTGCAGACTGACTTCTTTATAATCTGCTCAAAAATCTTCCCGGGGATTGATGTCAGACTGACTGGCCTATAGTTCCCAGGTTCCTCCTTCTTGCCCTTTTTGAAGATGGGAACAACATTTGCCCTCCTCCAGTCGTCTGGCACTTCACCTGTCCTCCATGATTTCTCAAAGATAATAGACAGTGGTTCTGAGAGTTCTTCTGCCAGTTCCTTTATTACTCTAGGATGCAGCTCATCAGGCCCTGGAGATTTAAACTCGTTCAGAGTAATCAGGTGCTCCTTGACCATTTGCCTATTAATCTCAAGCTGCAATCCTGCCCCTTCAGTCTGCACTTCAGGTTTGCCAGGGGGGTCATAGACCCTCTTTTGGGAGAAGACCGAGCCGAAGTAGGAATTGAACACTTCTGCCTTTTCTTTGTCTTCTGTTATCAATTTGCCATCCTCATTGCGTAGTTGAACCACCAGTTCTTTCTTCTGTCTTTTACTGTGCATGTATCTGAAGAAAGCTTTTTTGTTGCTTTTAGCATTCCTCGCTAACCTTAGCTCATTCTCAGCTTTAGCCTTCCTGACACTATTCCTGCAGTTCTGTGCTACCTGCCTGTACTCTTCCCCTGTAGCCTGTCCTTCCTTCCACTTCCTATACGTGTCCTTTTTGTTTTCAGGTCGTCTTTGAGTTTATTGTGAAGCCACATTGGCTTCTTCTGTTGCCCTCTGCCTTTTTTCCTTTTGGGAATTGTTTGCAATTGTGCCTTTAAAATTTCCTTTTTTAAAAACTCCCACCCCTCCTGGGCTCCCTTTCTCGTGAGAGTCACTTGCCATGGGATCTTACTAATCATTGTTCTGAGTTTGTTAAAATTGGCTTTCCTAAAATCCAGGGTACGTGTTTGGCTACACTCAGCTTTTGCTTCCGTTAGAATCAAGAACTCAAGTATAACATGGTCACTTTCCCCCAGAGTTCCCGAAACTGCCACTTTATCCACTAACTCGTCTCTGTTGGTTAGAATCAGGTCAAGGATAGCCGATCCTCTAGTTCCTTCCTCCACTTTCTGTAGGAGGAAGTTATCAGCAGCACAGCTCAGGAATTTCTTGGAGGGGCCATGTTTGGCTGAAAAAGTCTCCCAACAGATATCAGGGAAATTGAAGTCTCCCATTACTACCACATCGTGCCTCCTTGAAACACTGGCAATTTGTTTTTCAAAAGTTCCATCCTCGTCTTCTCCTTGATTGGGTGGTCGGTAGTAGATTCCAACCGCCATGTTCGTTTTATTCTTTGCCCCCTTTATTTTAACCCAGATGCTCTCAATGGGGCTGCCAAGCTCCTCTTCCTGTATCTCTGTGCAGAGATACGTATTTTTAACATACAGTGCAACTCCACCTCCCTTTCTGTTGCTTCTGTTCCTTTTGAACAAGTTATACCCTTCTCATTCCTGTAATATTACCGGGGTTCCAGACAATGATGTCTTCCATGCGTAACTGTCCGGTGTTTTCCCATGGGATGTGTGCTGTGAGGTATAAAAAGCTCCCTCCCTACAGTATAGAGCAGTGTTCTCCAACCTTGGGTCCCCAGATGTTTTTGGCCTGGCTGGGGCATGCTGGGAGTTGTAGGCCAAAAACATCTGGGGACCCAAAGGTTGGAGAACACTGCTATAGAGGATGTTTCAGGAGGAAAGAAAGGGAGGGGGGGAATGCTTTCCCCTTCCCCACTCTCCAGAGCTCTACCCCCACTACATAGCTATAAAATGCTCAGGTTTAAGGCTAGCCAACACTGGGGTGGGGTGGGGGGTCTTTCCCCTTAACTGAAATTCCCCCTGCCCTGAGAGGCCTGAATAGCCCAACCAGACCCCTGTTCCAGGCTGTCTGGGTCCCTGAACAGGAGCACGCCTCTTAGGTGGTGGGGATAGAGTGCAACACGTTGCGGCAGCAGGTCCCTGCTTGTATCTTATAATCCACCATCAATGAAAAAAATAGAAGATGTCAGCCAATCAGGATCCAGATAGGACAAGAGGCAACTTCTGAGGCTCCCGTTCTGGTGCGCAGACCAACATTCTTGGCAAAGAGGCCTATAGCAGTGCTGAGCAAGGATTTCAGGATTTGAGCCCCAAAGGTTCCTGTCGGTAGCACATTCCAAAAACAATTAGACCTTGCGTATAATAGGTGCAATATATCAAAGATGATTTCAACACACCCTCTTTTTCTTTCTCCCTATGCCCTTTGTTCACTTCAGCAGAGTTCCACCAACCACCACGAGAGCAGTAAAGAAACCTCAGAGGTCATCAGGTCAGAGGTGAAAGGCAAGAAGTCTTCAAGCCATGGCACAAGCCACAAGGCCAAGAAGTCTGGAAGTGGGAAAAACTCAACGGGTTTTGGCTCGTCCTCTTCCACTGGGACATTTCCACCTGCAGGTGAAGAAACTGGGGGAAATAATGGGCTCAAATTGACAGTGGAGCACACCGAGGCAATTGGCCAGGGCCACTACCTCTTTAGCATCTGGCCCTGTTTTAGAACAGCTAAGTCTCTAGCCCTCATTGAACAGCAAAGCTCTGAATGATGTGTAAGTCTTCAGTGAATTACGCAGGTCCTTTCCCCCTCTCATGTAGTTATTTTCCTTCACTTTGCCTTCCATTGCCCATCTACCCTAATCAGTTTAGTCAGGTGTCCTATTTTATTTTTAAGTTTCTAGTCCTTAAGGCTGTGAAGGAAGGCTTCAAAGTGTATCAACAATCCCAACTGAAACTTCAATTACTGAGGTGGGTAGGGTGGAGCTTGTCAGTAGTTAGAGGTAAGACTTCCGTGGCCTGTATTCCTAGTTACCCTGTGACTAGCAGAATCTGAATAGATTATGCAAGATAAGCAAATCTCTGCAAATCTGCATCATTCATATAGGTTGCATAATTCAGCTTGTCTGGCAGCAGAGAATATTGTGGTTGGGTTTTTTAAAGACAGTGTACATCTGTACCAGTGCTTATCTATTCTACTCGGTCTCCAGTTGTCCCTCTGCTGCTCTTCGGTCGAGGGTACCATATTGATTAAGAGCATGAGCTGTGGCCCAGGAAGCCCCCCCCCCGCCCCCCACCTCTGCCATTGTCCTCAGTGCTATTCTCTCGGCCTCAGCCTCCCATCTGTAAAAGGGGGAATAATAAGTGATACATGTGCAATCCTTTGAGCAATTAAAAAAGAAGCACTGTATAAAGGCTAAGTGTTTTTATTATTGTACATGCTGTTCTGGAGGGTAACAAGGAATCTGAAAGTGAGTGCACATAATGACACATACGAAGACTAATTTTCAGTTTGGGGATGAGGCGAAGAATTAGGCAGGTAAGGCAAAGTTTTCAGGAAAGAGGTTAATTTTGACCTTTTTTGACTGCAGTCTTTGTCAACCAACTGGTAATTGATCAGGGCTTCCAACTTCTTTTTGTGACGGGTAGACAGGAAGCTGCTGTCATCTCCGGCATTGCCTGGCACAACTTTAGGCACTTCATAAACAAACAAACAAACACTCTTAGATCTGTGACAGCTCTGGCTCTAATGCCTCCTCTCCATGCCTGCTGTAGGTTTCAGGATTTCCCTTGATCCCCTTTCAGGTACCTCATGCAGCTCCTTGCCCTTCTCCCAGGACTTTGTAACCTTCCCGAAGCTTGAGCAGCCGCCGCCCGAGGAAGAGAAATACCGCAAGCCCGTCTCTTCGTCCTCATCCTCCGCGCACTGCTCCCCGCTGTACGAAGGGCAGAAAGGCGACGTCTTTGAGCAGAAGGTGATCTTCTCGGGCTTCGGCTCTATCATGCGCTTCTCCACCTCGGCTGTCAGCCAGCAGAGGGGCCGCGACGCTTCCCCCGTGGACTACAAGGCCTCAAACTCAAGTGGCGGCCCCCCAGCGGGGAGTGGTGGTGGTGGTGGTGGTGGCGGCGGCGGCGGTGGTGTTGGCGGCGGCGGTGGCGGTGGTGGAAGCAGCCACAAGCGGATGCCGTCCCTCAGCGTGGAGGAGGGGGAGGTCCTGAAGGAAAAAAAGCACAAAGCCAGTAAGAAAAGCAAACATGGACCAGGGAGGCCCAAAGGCAGCAAGAACAAGGAAGTCCCGGGTGCCCAGCTGGTTGGGTCCACGGCTACCTCCTCTTCGCCCTTCTCTGGGGGGTCCCTGGTCAGCTCCAGCATTGGCGGCTCCTCGTGGAGTTTCAGTCATGCTGCAACACTTCCAAGCCTCAGTCTGGAATCCCCGCTCCTGGGATCAGGTAGGTACCACTCCCACGCGAGTTGAGGCAGGACGCAGCATCTGATGCAGCGTTCAGCATCCCGAGAATCTGCACTTCCTTTTTTTTTTTAAAGCCATGGTGAAGACGGACATAGGGTTGGATCCAGACTAAGTTAGTTGCACTTAGTTCCCATTGAAATTGGCAGGACTTCTTCACGTAGCGCATAGTTAACGTATGGAATTCGCTACCACAAGATGTAGCAATGGCCACCAATTTGGATGGCTTCAAAAGGAAATGAGACAAATTCCTGGAGGAGAAGGCTATTAATAGGTACCCGTCTAGATGACTATATGCTACCTCCAGTATGAGGGGTAGTATGCCGCTGTACACCAGTTGCTGGGGAACATGGGTGGGAGGGTGCTGCTGCACTCATGTCCTACTTGTGGGCTTCCACAGGCAGCTGGTTGGCCACTGCGTGAACAGAATGCTGGACTAGATGGACCTTGGTCTGATCCAGCATGGCTCTTCTTACGTTCTTATGACTTAATCCATATCTAATGTGTCCCATTAATTTCAGTGGGACCGATGTTCAACTAACTTAGTCTGGCTCCAACCTGTAGTTGTTTTTCAGTGGGTTCAGTGGGTTCTTCACTGTAGTGTGAACCTGAACTGCTTTTATAGGCTAGCATGCATTTGTGTGTGTGTGTGTGTGTGTGTGTGTGTATTCATCTTTCCTCTTACCAAAACATTTTTCAAGGATTGGATGGGTATTAGTCAATAGGCACCCATCACAGCCAAAATGCAGTCAGTGTCAGAGGGCGAACCAGCTTTCCCCCAGTTCCACCTGAAACTGTGACAAAAACTTGCAGGACCTCAGTTTGTTTTTCCCCCTTCAGAGCTCAGCATAGCACTGGGGAAAGTGCACGTGTTGTGAGGGCAGTAAAGGCACTATCAAACAAACTGCTTGTGCAGCTCCTAATTCTGTCTGCCTTTGCCCCAGGATTCCAGTCCTCATTGGAATCCTCCTTATCTGTGAAGAAGATCAGCCTGTGAGCATGTGGGTAATACCTGGAGAAATCTCAGGGCCACTTTCTTTGTCACTTCTGGCATGGTCATCCTGATGTGCATTTGTATGCTTTCTGCTGTGAGTGCACAAGTCAGCAAACCACAGTGTGTCTTCACTTCCCATTCCAGACACAAAGGGCAGAAACTGTGCTTGCGCTGCCGGCCTCAAAAGCCAGAAGGACCCTGAGCTGGACTTCCGAGTGCTTGGAGGGTGTGCCTTCTGAGCTGTTCATACTCCCTTGTACTCCCTCTCGATTACCAGAAGTAGAATCAATTTGGCATCACTAGCTAAATGCCCATCAAAAAGCGGGAGTGTGTCTAGAAACATGGCCTAGAGATGGGTGTGTTTTGGCATAATGAGAAGTGTTTGTTTTTCTTTAAACCAAGTTGAGAATATATTTATGCTTCCTAGAGTCCTTCACTGTTACTCTGTTGGATTTTCTGACAGTAGCTGAGCTGGCTGTTGCTCACTTTCGTATGCCCACATTTATTCCGGACCCTTTGCTTCCACACCTTTTTCCTTAGTGTGAAGTGAGTTGTTTGCTAGACATGCAAATAGATCTGAGTTGCATGAGGATATTGGAGTAATGGTTGGTGATGTCACAAAGGTTCCCTAAACCAGGAGCAGTGCTATTCCCCTGTATCAGGGGTGGGGAACCTGTGGCCCCTGCCAGAGGTTATTGGATTCTAGCCCCCATCAGCCTCAGCCAGAACGGCAAATGGTCAGGGCTGATGGGAGTTGTAGTCCAGCAACATATTGAGGGCCATGGCTTCCCCACTCCTGCCCAGTATAGTTCCTAAAAAGGGAATTTGGAAAGAGATGAGGAATGGGGGTGGGACAGGCGGAGGACTCGCTCCTTGGTGAAAGGATGCAGGCTTCCCAAACACAGACTATTACCTTCCCCCTCTCAGCTTTCATTTGCCATCTCTCCTGCTCACACTGACAAAGCAGCTGAGAAGGAGAAGTCAGACAGCCAGAGGTGCAGGTGTGTGGAATATTATTACAGAAAACAAACAAATACCCGGTACATGCTAATCTGCCTAATCTGCAAGATCTGATCCCCAAGAGATTAATTGCCTCAGCCCACGTGCTATGACAGGAAGCCAGTGTCAAGTCATTGAACCAAATGGGTTGGTTTGTTAATTCTGCAAAATAATGTTAATCAGACAAAAAAGTTTTCGCTTTGGGCCAAACTATATGTTACGTTAAACACATCGTTTAGTGTTCTGTGATTCTTTTTTAAACTTCAAACTGAAGCCATGGGGTGAGCACAGAGGCAATCAGGATCACAGCGAGGATTTCTTTTCACCCTTTCCCTTGTGCCATGATCCCAAGAAAAATCCCCCTAGGCTATTTGTCAAAGGAGGGAAGCTGGCTGCCAATGGCCGCTTCCTTCCCATGCCAAATAGTAGCCGGGGAGGGTGATTTTTGTCATAGCCATGGCTTGGGAGGAAAGGGTTAACCCCCACCCCCACCCCAGTGTGCTGACCATGCTGGCTGGGCATGATGGGAGTTGTAGCCAAACACATCTGGAGGGCACCAGGTTGGGGAAGGCTGAGCAATGCCAAACTGTGTGTAGTTTAGCCCTTAGGTTGGCTTTGTGTTTGAAGCACCAACATGCTCTGGTTTGCAGTCAAATATGCTTATTGACAAATGACTGCTGTTCATAATGTATTGGAATGATACATTCCAGGATAATGTTCACCCACATGTGATCTTTTCAATAATATAATGCTTCTGCTTTATTTTTTGGATATTTTAAAAAAGAAAGTTGCTTAAAAGAAAAGGTAGCTGAGTTTTTTTTCAGGAGCATGAATCGTGCTGCCACGACCACCTCTTGCACTTCCTTGCACTACTGTACACTTGCACTACTGTAGATGTCCAGCACACACACACACACACACACGCACAGCCCTGTTTACAAGCTGTGGACGAATGTCTGCTTGGTAGTAAGTCCCTTGGAGTTTAAGTGGGACTCGCACCCAGGCAAATATGTGTAGCGGCATGGCCATGCTACCCAGGGATGATGGGAGTTGTAACCCAAGACATCTGGAAGGCACTGAGTCGGGGAAGGCCGGTGTATTTGCTTGCAGCCTAATTGACGTGATGTTTCCCAGGCAATGTTACTGTGGCAAATCGGTCTTCTGAACATCCCAGCATGTGGTGAAATTGCAGGGCATATATTATCTTGGCCCCGAGCACTGATTCCCCCCCCCCCCGCATGCTGAAGATCGAAAATTCACAAAGCTCTTTGGAAACATGGCAGGAGGGGTGGGGACCCCAAAATGTCCAGAACCCTTTACTGTAAAAAAAACAACACCACCCAACAGTTGCCAAGGAGCAGCGCTTGCAAGAAAGGGTTAAGGGGAAGGAAGCAAGAGGCCGGGGCGGTGCCACGGCTGATTTGTTTGGCAGCCACTTTTGCCCGTATCTCTGCCCGGCTTGTTTGCAGATGCTTCTATTCAGGTCACAGTGGATAGACAGGGAGGAAGGGAGGGGACAGGCTGCGTGGGAGCGTGCGGGAGGCAGCGGCATCGTAGTTTGGCTTCATTTCGTGTCCTGGTGACGGGGGCCTTTTACTCTCACTGCTTTGGGGTAGGGGAGGAGCCGGAGAAGAGAAAGAGAGAGAATCCAGGATGTAATTATTTTCCAGGGAGGAGCTGTTACCAACCGCAGGCCTCCCATAAAGACAACCTCAGGCGATATATTTCTTCTTCTTCTTCCTCCCTCTATTGTGTTCAGAGAGAGAGAGAGGGAGACTTTTCATGTGTGGTGGGTTCGCCTAGCAACAACCTGCAACCCAGGCCTACACTGGCGTTTTTTCCACACACGTTATGCAGGCCTCCAAGTGCAGGGGTGCAGCCAAGTCCAACTCCCTGATGAGTGAACTTGTATGATTCGGCGTGCTTGCAAACTTTCATTCACACATTACATTTTAGGTCGACACCCCCCCCCCCAAAGCTGCACCTACAAACGTAACAGTATAGACGCCTCTTAGAGTGCTGGCATCCACTTAAGTCAAGTGGAATTGCGGAAGTGAAAATACCAGCAGAAAAACCACCCACCTGCCAAATTTAGTTTTTTTCCTCTTCATCTTTCTCCCATTTCCTGCCTCCTGAACTGTGAACTGCTTTGCCATCTTGGTGGGTG
This sequence comes from Shinisaurus crocodilurus, assembly GCA_021292165.1. Lineage (NCBI taxonomy): Eukaryota > Metazoa > Chordata > Lepidosauria > Squamata > Shinisauridae > Shinisaurus > Shinisaurus crocodilurus. The sequence continues at coordinate 271,984,615 of CM037877.1, read as the reverse complement.
GAATATAAGTGGAGAGTTGTTTTGAAATCTCTGCATACCAGTATAGGAGCCAGAAATCTGGTGTTCTTTTCTCAGTTCTCCAAAGTGACTGGGCTCTAGTGGGTTAGATTTAATACCTAGGACGGATTAAACCTGCAGATGGTGGAAGTAGGCAGGATCTGCTAGTCCAGTGTTCTCCAACCTTGGGTCCCCAGATGTTTTTGGCCTACAAAACTGTAGGCCAACTGGGAGTTGTAGGCCAAAAACATCTGGGGACCCAAGGTTGAAGAACACTGTGCTAGTCAGTAGGTGGATATAGAGGGCTCCTAAGAGCCAAAGCTCCGAGGTTTGGCCCCCCTAGAGGGCTGTTGCTGGGGACTGCCTCCCAGCCTCACATGGCTCAAGGTGATGTGCCTTCCAATACAGAGACATGCTGCAAGAAGCTTGGAAGCATGTGCAGGTGGCAGACATGTGTTTAAGCACTGCATGGTACATTTCGAACACATACCATTCAGGTACATGTGAAAAACATATTGGGTTGGATCCAGGATCTGCCTTCTTCGAGAGGAAGGGTTTGTCGAAGGTCCCTCCACCTTGATTTTTGGGGATCCCCCCCTCCCGCCACACATCACAGCTCACCCCATTTCAGCAGGATCTCCTGACTCTCTGACCTGGTTTGCACAACACAACAACTCACCATGGGCAGCGAGCCATGGTTAGTTGTTGTGTCACGCAAACCCAGACTGCTTTCCTCACAGTGGCTTGTGTCCCTCCCCCCCCCCACAACAAGCCACCCTGAGAACCCATAGAGGATCCAAGGGAGGATAAATCCCTCCACTCACTTTTTGCGAGCAAAGATCACTCTCATCTTTGCTTTGAATTGACAGCTCAGCTTTTGACAGCTGTCAAGACAAAGCAAAGTGCAAAAAAAAAAGCCTATTGGGAGCCTCTCTGGGACTGGGTCAATGTCCATGGTTGGTACCTGCTACATTTTGACAGCAGGTACCCCTCAGGACATTACCCAGGCGAGGCTTCCCATTTTTGTACCCACAGAAATGCGCACACCTGCATCTCCAGAATTGTGCAATACAGTATCAGCTAATTAAAAAATAATAATACTGAAACTATTTGCGCACATTCAGGGCTCAAAAAATATTTTTTAAAAAGGGAGTGGCAAACCACTGGCAGCCCCTCCAATGTGTCACCTGGGCACTTCAGAGGGGCTGTCAGAAGGTGTCAAAATGAAGATTGTGAAAAGCGTTCTCTGAAAAAATAAGGTAAAAAAAGGGGGGGGGAGTCGCAGCAAGCCAGAATAGCTCCCGGTCGCAGCAGGGAGAGCGGCTTGAGCCACAAAGTCCCCTGGGATACCAGATGGCGGACTGAGGGGGAAGAAGGGAGGTAACAACCCTCTGTAAACCCGATTGTCTGTCAGACACACCATGGGTGGTTCTCGCAACAACCCACCCACCCTGGCTTCTTGCCAGGTGGGCTGGTGTGACGTGCGAACCTGCCCTCTCTGTGTAGCATTTTCAGAGGGCAGGAGGGGCTCCCGTGGGAAGGAGGGGGTGAGGGTCCACTTCCACCAGTGCAATTGATCCAGCATAAAGCTGGATCCGGCCCATTGTAAAAAGTGGCCCTGAGGAGTGTAGAACAGCTGGTCTTGGGATCCACTCGGTTCTTCAGATAAAATGGAATGGAATTAGCAAAAACAACAAAGGGCTTCTCTACATGAGGCATTTATTTTGTGCTCGTGATTCTTACTCATGGTAGTTTGCGGGGGCTGTTACAAGACATTGTCCTCCTCCTCCAGGGCCTCTCTTGTGCTTTCCAAGCATTTCTCCACTGTTTTTTAGAACAAGGATAATGAGCTATTATTTAACTATCATGCTAAAACAAGCCCGTGTATTTCCAAAATTGTGCCATACCGCAGCGCCACCTTGTGGTTGTGTAACAGAACATATAGGAAGGCAGAGAAAGAAAACCCCAGGGGGGGGACCACGTGTAAAGGATGCTCTCTTACTCCCGCAAAGAAAATGAAGAAAAGAAGAAGCCTTGGTAAAGCTCTGAGTTAAACGCCTCCGGTAGAGAAGCCCAGAGAGTCCTATGGCATATTTATTATGGCGTCAGCTTTCATGGCCTACAGTCCACGTCTGATGAAGCGGACAGTAGTCCACAGAAGCTTATGCCATAATCAATTGATTCGTCTTTAAGGTTCCAAAAGACTCTCTGGGGTGTTTGTTTGTTTTTGCTGCAACAGACTAACACAGCTAGCCCTCCGGATATTGTTGAATTAGTGCAATTGGGGTGGTGATGGTGTTTGTATTATCTTCCAAATAGAGAAATAAAGAAGGGGGAGATTGAATCTACATCTTCAGGCAAGTCACTATCTCTCAGGACTAGTGCAGGGAGAAAATTAACTAGGGTTTAGGGATCACAAATGGGCAATGATACTGCACATAGATTCCCTACTCCCTCTTGATCTGGTTTCGCCATTGCATGCAACCGTTGCCAAGCCTGGTTCAAATGATCCTGGAAAAAGCAGGAAAAGGCTGACACCATCTGAGCAAATCTGGTCTCCTTTTTTGAGAATGTTTCCAAGCATATACAAAGGGTAAAGGCTTATACCTTTGTCCCATTGTCACTTCTTACGTATTGTCCAAACGGAAATATTATCGTAAGACTGCAGCAAATCATCATTAGAATTTATATAGTGCTTTTGAATATTCCAGCTTTTCAGCACTTTACATTTATTATCTTGCCATCCTTTTGACAACCCTGTAACTAGAGCGGTATTACGATCCCCATATTGCAAAGCGGGGTGGGTGGGAGGAGGCTGAGCCTGAGAGAGAATGGCTTGCCGAGGTCCACTATGTGGGTTTATGTGTCTGGGATGAGATTTGGACTGGAAGCTTCCTGAGTAATAGCTCAGCCTCTCTTAGCCACCACACTACTCCAGCTCTCTATATTTATGAATTATAAATGGGCAGATATGGAAGTGTGGGTTTTTATAATTGTTAGTCTTCTAGATGATTACTTCAAAGTGTGCTTAGGCCGCATCTTGTTGCCTGAATGGCATGCGCTCCAGCTTCCAGTCTGCAAAGAGGAGATTGATGCCTGGGCAGAAACTGTCGCTCAGTGCAATCCTATGCACGTTCACTCAGACGTAAATTGCACCGGGCAGTTAGTATGCTCAAGATTGCAGCTGTAATGTCAAGGTACAAGACCTAAGAAACTGATCCCACATCCCTAGCATACAGCTAAAGTCTCATGGCAAAATCTAAAGACTGGCTGCTGGGATGGGTGTGTGTCTGTCTGTGTGTGTGACCTTGTTCGCATGATACAACAACCCATTGTGGGTAAGTAGCCACGGTGGGTTGTCGTGTCGTCTGAACTCCGACCGCTTCCCGCAGGGTGGCTTGTTTTTTTTTTTTTTGCAACAAAGCACACTGAGAACCCATGGGCTGTTCTACGGGTGGTTTTACCCACGATGGGTTGTCATGTTGTCTGACCCCAGGCAACCATGGTTAAAGGAAAGCGGCAAGCAAGGCACTTTGCAAGAGTGGCCAAAAAAACACCCCTTGGTGCTCTTGGCAATCTCACCTGTGCTGCTGCCAGTGACAGCCCCTCCAAAGTGCCTAAGTGGCACATTGGAAGGGCTGTCACTGGTTGGCCATCCCTTTTTTAAGAAAAAAATATTACACCCCAAATGTGGGCAAATTTTGGGGTAATTTTTTAAAATTATTTTTTTAGTCGGACTTGCGCAACTGTGCAAGTACGCAGTTCCACAGGTCCAAAATGGGAAGCCTCACCTGGGCAACGTCCTGGGAGATACCTGCTGTCAAAGTGCAGCAGCTATCAACCCTGGACATTGACCCAGAGAGGCTCCAAATAGGTTTTTTTTCCACTTTGCGAACCCCTGACAGCTGTCAAAAGCTGAGCTGTCAAGGGAAAACAATGACGCAAGTGATCTTTGCCCACATAAGGGATCAGCGCCTGCACCCCCCTTCGCAGCGAGATTCTCAGGGTTTGGGGTGTTTTCCCCCATTGGTCCCAGTGCCCCCAACTTTTCCACTGATTCCCGAGACTCTAGGTGCTTGGGAAAGTGGAAAAGTGCACCCCCCCCTTTTCCCTGACATTTGCTTCTGACAGCTGTCAGAAGTAGGGCTTTTTTTGAAACAGGGATTTAGGCAGGGCAAAAAAGGGTAGTTTGGCTGAGGGGGATATACAGATTTCATATACTTCCCTGTTCAAACTACCCTTTATGGTTGATATGACCATGATGGTTGAAACAACAAATAAATCACTCACTTTAAATTTTTCTTAAAATTGAAAAAAAAATTGTGCACATTTGGGTATACGGTATATATATATACCCAAATTGTGCACATTTGGGTATATATATATATATATATATATATATATATATGGTTGGCCAACCAGCTGCTTGCGCACTTGGAGGGGCTGTCACTGGTTGTCAATTTGTAGATCACTATTTGCGATCTCTTGGGGGGAAATGGCTAAAGGGGAAAAAGCCACCGCGGGCCAAAAAATGGCTCGCGTTCACAGTGGGGAGAGGAGACGAGGCAGCTTCAGCCGCCAAGTCCCCTGGGATACTGACTGGAGGACCAAGGGGGAAGGACAGGGAGAACAACCCACAATTGTCTGTCCAGCACACTGTGGCTTGTCTGCACAACAACCAACCAACCAACACCCCCCCCCCCCGGGGCTTACTGTCTTGGTGGGTTAGCCTGAAGTGAAAACCTGCCCTCTCTCTCTCTCTCTCTCTCTCTCTCTCTCTGTGTGTGTGTGTGTGTGAGAGAGAGAGAGAGAGAAATTGACTAGGAGTTTCCCTTTATTTTGACTTGATGCGGGTCAATTTCAGCTTCCTTTACTCTACCCTTCCTATAAGCAATTCACCTCTTTGTAGACTGAGCTGCTGTAGCCTGTAACAGGGAAGGCAGATATATTGGGCTGAGGTTGTGGGGCAGGCAGGGACAAAACAAAGCTTACAGCTGCAGTATGAGCCTGGCTTCCTCCCAGCTTTGCAGCTGAAATGGCAGGCAGGCATGCCATTGAATCCAACCTTGGCTCAGCTGTTTCTGATGTCTCTCCTGCCATGGTTCAAATAGACAGTCTTAAAAAAAAGTGTGTGTGGGGGGGAAGCACTTCATAAATGTTGATCTGTTTATTTACCACTTTTTAATGTTAAAAAACCTGAAACTTTCTAAAAGTACAAAAGTGCTCCGGGGATGCCGAAATGGGGGAGAGGACCTTTGTGACATCACAGGAGGCCATCCAATCTGTGCTGTGCTTGTGTACAGCTTGCTTCTGCTTCAAACTTGCAAAGCCATTTTGTTCTTGATCATGGAGAGGAATTGGTACATTTGGATTAGACGCAGTGAGAGGACTTCCAGATCAGCCTCATTGCTCAAAATTTTTTGCATCTGTCTTCACCTTTAGAGTCACAACATGGGCAAGGCACGGTGTGTGTGTGTGTGTGTGTGTAGTATAAGCAAGTGATCAGTGATGTCATGGGTACTGTCCAGAGGGTTTGTGCACTTTCCAGACAGCACTCCAAATCCCATTGGTCCTGCTAGCTGGGAAAAATAATCGCATCTTCCCACGCTCTTGATGGGAATACCTTCTGGTGTATGGGCTGGGAGAATGTTGTATCTAGATCTGACAGAATAAGCAAGCAATGGATGTGCATTTGTTGTGCTATGCATTGGGAAAGCTCGTAGCTTCAATTGGTCCAGTTCTATAAAATGAAAATAATCCTGGCATGCCCTGATGGAATTGTTTCAGGAGAGTGAATGTGGTTAAGGAAAGGCTGTTACACTGCCCTGAGAGAGAGAGAGAGAGAGAGAGAGAGAGAGAGAGAGAATTCTAAATACAGTAATACCTTGGATTGCAAGTAACTTGGTTTGAGAGCGTTTTGCAAGACAAGCAAATTTTTAAATATTTATTTAATTTTTTAAAAAACTTGATCTACAAGCGACGTCTTGCAATACAAGTACTGTAGTGTGGCTTAAATTAAAAATCTCTGTACAAATTTTTTTGGGGGGGATTTCGTTTTGATATAAGAGTGTTTTGGATTACAAGCACGTTTCCAGAACGCATTAGTATGCTCTCAATCCAAGGCACGACTGTAAACAGTTACTGGGCACAACAGGGACATCCTTTTGTTGGTATCTGGCTGCCTTGCCGCAAGTACCACTCTGGTTTCTTCATGCAGGGATTTATACAAGCAACAAGGACCCCATTTCGCACGGGGGTGGGGTGCTCAGGACTGTGTGCAGCACCCCCCTCCCCTCCAGCCTTCTGGCTCGCCAAGGCACTTCATCGCTCCCCCAGCTCCCCCGCTCTCCCTTCGCTAGCACCATCCCAACCTCCTCTTCTTCCTCCGGCTCCACTGCCCAGGTAAGGATTTCAAACATCAGTGCTGTCTCTGTTCATTTCTATGTGAGGGTCAGGCTCCCAAGTCGTTTGCCCCAATGCTCTGGCATCATCCACGTACAAAAGGACCATCCTAACCTCCGGGAGATTATACATGTAAAAGGTGAAGAAGTTAAAGGATATCAAAGAGAAAATAACTGTGAATAACTCATAGATTGACCTCTGTGGGCTTGCTTTGTAAAATACGAAGCAGATCAAGAATGGCTGCTTCCCTTAAAGGTTATGGATACCAGTACTCCCAAGTCCTCATTGGTCAGATAGATTGCTCTTGCCGCTTGCTGTTCTATGGTGTATCTACTCAGAATTCTACCCAGAATCGGTGACAGTACAAAACAACTACTACTACTGGCCAACAGCAGTATTCAGTGGCTGAATGTGCTTTACTGGGTTAGGTTGCATGAGAAGCTTCAAGGGTGCCATTCATCCTTCATTCATGGTAAATATGGGCACTCCTTTTGTATTTGTGATCTGTAAATTTCTGTCATTAACTAAAAGCTGAAATCTCTACCACCTTCTTATTAAAAACAAAATGAAGAGCTTTTCTACATGTTTGTTGTACGCTTGTCATTCCGTACTCACAGTTGTTTACGGGTTCTTTAGACATTGTGACCCTCCAGTTTCGCTTCTGTTTGTAAACAGCACTTTTTGAAAGTTTTTTTAGAGCTGGGAAAATGGGGTATTATTTCTGATGGTGAAAGAAAATTCAATTTCCTCTTGTGTATTTGCGTTATACTGCTATACCACAGTGCCACCTAGAGGTTATGGAGTGGAAAAACAGGAAAGAAAATGCTCTTTGTGTAGTGCTCGGATCTCAATTCTGTGACAAAACCAAAAGTAGATAATGACAATGTTGAACTACAGCAATAATCCAGAAGGCCCTCCCATGATATGAGCCTGATGCCTTGAGATCCAGAGCTGAACCTCCCCCCATTATTCTGGTCTCTAGCTTTACTTGTGTACATGCCTCCAGGTTTTGTTTTGTTTTTCCTTGAAGAGGACCAGAGTTCAATTTCACTGGAGTTTTCTGCAGAAAGAAAATGGTTTCATTTTAAAGAAAAGGCAGCTAGTGTTCCTTCAGCAAAATGAGAATCCAATGTTTTGAAGCCTGTCTGATAGGGCCCAAGATGCAGTCCATCTGCTTCTGCCTGCCTCTCCACTAAAAGATAATCTGTTCAGTACTAGTCAAGGATTTGGTGGGAAGCTTGGAAAAATAGGCTCTTAAAACAAAGTGTTTGTTTTCTCCTTTGTCTTTTCCCTATTCACAGGTGTTCTCACTTGCAGGACCTACATTCAGTCTCCCTTCCTCACACATTTTTGGAAGCCCTCTCACCTCTGGACTGTCAATCAACCCCCTGCTGAACCAATCAGAAACCAACCGGACAGGTACACAAATGAGGAAGTTTTACAGGAGCTCTGATCTCATGCGAAAGCATCCTGGGTTATCTTCCGCCTTCGCTGTGTGGATGAGATTTCCATGTGAGAGAGCATGGGCAAGTTAGAGAGGGAAAAACGTTTCAGATTCAGTTCTACGTTTTGTAATGAAGAACGTGCCATTTACAAAGACCAGGCTCTGTACAGTGGCCAAGCATCTGAAATCTGACCTGGAACACTTGGGAAATGAACACAGGGGGGCCATGCGCATGCGCATGTGCAGTGGAGGACAGAGACATGTTATGGAGTGGCAATGACTGCACTAGGCTGCCATCTGGTGGCAGGTGGGAACAACAACGTCCCTCAAGACAGGAAGTGGCTGTGTTTGTGGAGGTTTCATTGAACACTTTCAGTTTCGCAGGGAGATTTAAGAGGCTTTTGTTTTAAAGGGGGTAGAATTTGTGTTGTAGTGTGGAATATTAACTGCGTCAGTGCTGAGTGTAGGGCAAACAGGGGAGGAGCAAAATATTAACACTACGCCAGTGTGGCGTAGTGGTGAGAGTGTTGGACTGGGACTCGGGAGATCTGGGTTCTAGTCCCCGCTTGGCCATGAAACTCACTGGGTGACTTTGGGCCAGTCACTGACTCTCAGCCTAACCTACCTCACAGGGTTGTTGTGAGGATAAAATGGAGAGGAGGAGGAGGATTATGTAAGCTGCCTTGGGTTCCTTGAAGGAAAAAAGGTGGGGTATAAATATAATAAATAATAAATAAATAAACACTTCATAAGATCTAGGAGTGTAATACTAGCCAGGCTGGGTCCACTTCTGCAAAATTGCCAATGTGGCCAATTTCATAGGGATTTTGCAGACCAAGCTAGGCATGGCACCCAGGGTGGCATCAGGGGTAGGCATTATTGGGCACCTGCCAATGCCCACACTCCTGCAGGGCCCCCCCCCCACTGTCAATGACTGGAGCACCTGGCCCTGCTCCTCCTCCTCCTCCTTGCTGTTAATGCCCGTTTACCTGCCCTCTCTGAGCATAAAAGCAGTGACAAGAGTGAGGAGGAGACAGAGCAGCAGCCTTGCCTTGCTCTCCCCTTCTGGGTGATTGTACGGATTGGGCCCAGAGGAAGAGGGCAGGTGAATGGGCAGCTGGGACAGAGGCGAGGAGGAGGTAGGCCTGTTCAGGGAGGGGGTCCACTACTGTTATCTTGTCAAGAGCCCCCAGAACATGAAACTGGCACTGATTTCTCTAAAACCCAGTTCTGCCCCTTAAAAATCAGGGCCCAATTATAAAGCAAAAAGGGATATATAGAGAATGTTAACCCCCCCACACACACACCTGAAGCCTACATCCCCAGAGTGCCCCCAGGTGCTTCTCTTCTCAGCCAAGCCTTGATACTGGAAGTGAACTCTCCTGGGGGGAAAGTGCTGGAGGGGGGTCTCCTATAGGTAGGTAAGCAGTGGGTACTAGAAGGGTTTCGGTCCCTTCAGCTACATGGCCCTTTTGCTCTAAACCAGTGTTCTCCAACCTTGGGTCCCCAGATGTTTTTGGCCTACAACTGGGGCATGCTGGGAGTTGTAGGCCAAAAACATCTGGGGACCCAAGGTTGGAGAACACTGCTCTAAACACAGAAGCATCCCCCTGTGGGGTAGACCTGGGCCAGCTGCCATCATGTGTAGGCTAGTCTTTAGATCAGGGGTGTCCAACTGCAGGTAGCCTGGTGACCAATCTTCCTCCCCCCCCAGACCTGCCACGGGCCGTGCCGCCACTCTGCCAACAAACAGTGCAGGGGAGGGATTTTAAAAAAGTTGTGGATTGCCACCAACATTGGGGGGGCATTGGGGGCCACATGCAGTCCATGGGCCGCGTGTTGCCTACCCCTGCTCTAGGTCATTTGCTAACACTATAGAGTTTGTGCTGGTGTTTGTAGGGGGGGTGCCTGTAAATTATTTTTAAAAGATCACCATTTCTCTTTCTGCTCCCAGAACCAGATTTGGAAGACTGTAATTTTGCCTGCCGAGGATCCTCACCCCAAGAAAGTCTCTCTTCCATGTGAGTTTATTTTCCCCAAAGGCTGTGGTTGGGGGGAATAATGCACTGTCAAGTACAGGATGAGCTCCACATCCGGGGGTGGGTGGGTTGCCCCACATGGCAGACTGAGGAGAAGGCAAAGCCAGCGGGTGCACAACTGGCTTATTAACAAGCTGGCTTCCCACATGTCCCAAACCGTAACCCAGCCTCCTCCAGCCTGGCACCCTCCAGATGTACTGGACTACAACTCCCATCACCCCTGGCCAGCATGGGGTGGGGGGTTGTAATCCGACACATCTGGGGGGGGCAGGTTGTGAGCGGCTGAACACACATGGAGAGAACAGCTTCTCTATACTCAGGAAAGGTAACTGGAGCTTGTCATTGTCCACTGAAATTGTCCAACCCACTCTGGAGTTGAGCTGGAGGAGGCTGAGTTCCATCACGATACGGACGTTTCATTCATATCGTTTCCTGTGTTTGAAACACGTTGGGAAATTTGGGGAACTGCCTTCGTTAATAAAGCCCGCCTGGCACCCATTGGATGGACCTTCTGCAGTGAGATACGATCAGAACCCATCCTCTTTGACTGAGCGGGAGGAGGCGGAAGAGGGCCTCTGCTATCCGTTTGTCAGAAAACCCGGCCTGGTCCCACGGAATTGTGAGTGGAGATAGACAGTAACATCTGCTGGGGGGGGGGGGGAACCTGCGGGAGGGGAGTGCAGGGGGAGAAGCAATGGCAGGGAAAGGATGTGAAGCATTGGCGCTGCTCCTCCCCTCTGAAATGACACACTTCACCTGCAGCTTTTTAGAAGTCTGGCCAGCCTTGTATTTAGCAACTCTCCTTGTAGCCATGGGAAACCCGATTATTCCATGCGGGCGAGTGAATGGGCTGGCGGAAGAAGGACAGATCGTTCCTTTCCTCCTCCACCAGCCTGCTTGGTTTCTGTGCTAGCTGAAGAGGAAGCACTAGTGGGCACGCAGGAGCTGGCAGAGGGGGGGGGGAGAAATCCCCCCATCCCACCTCCACCAGTCCACTTGATAGAAGGCAGGGTTGTTGTTGTTTTTACTAGCCTGCATTTCCATTCTGGCTGTGGAGGAGATGACTTCCCCTCCTCTGTGGCTAACATGGAAATGCAGGCTTAGGAGGCTAGTTTAAAAAAAAAAAAAAAAAGCAGGCTAGTAACTTTTGTGGCCTTATTTACAAGGCTGTGATTGGCAGAGTCCTGGATACTCAGTAGTACCCTAGAGCAGGGGTAGGGGGAAGATAGATCACCAGACATCATGGACTTCAACTCCCATAAGCCCCTGCCAGCATGGCCAGTGGTCAGGAATAGGGAAAGTCCAAAACGTCCGGTGATCTTCCTGCACTAGAGAAAAGTACAATTTTCTAGAAGTTGCCTATAGATTAATTTCCTTTTAAGTTTTTCATGTGGCTGTTTCTCTCTCTCCTTTTTCTGTCACCACCCCACCCCCCAAATATGTGGAGGAAGGGAAGCAGCAGCTAAATTTTTCATCTTGGTTTGCAGCCCCATCCGCCACACGTACCGTAATTAGATTGTGTAAAAATCTCTAGGCAGGATTGACTGTACTCTGCACTTCTACGAGCACAAAAACTGGGAGCTAGATGTGGAATCCAGCATCCGGAGACTCACAGATTTCAGTTAGAAAGAGAGAGACCAAGCTTCTAGCCCTTATGGCTGGGTAGGTGACAAGCCTGAAATATACAATACCTGGTTGAAATCTCAAAAGCAGAGAATGTGAGGCTGACAAGATGTTTCCTCGTTGCTAGTAGTAGCAGGATAATTGATGCAAAATAGGCAAATATATAGAGAATCTGCATAATACATTTATTTATTTATTTATTTATTTATTTATTTATTATATTTATGAATCGCCCATCTGGCCAGACATCCGGCCACTCTGAGCGATGTACAATGCAATAAAATCCGGGGGGGGGGGCCACACACACAGTATAAAACACAATTAAAAAGAGTACAAAACTTAAAAATCCTAACCTACCCCATATTCCCGCCTGAAAAGCCACATTTTTAACGCCCGGCGGAAGCTAATCGAGGAAGGGGCATGGCGGAGGTCACTGGGGAGAGAGTTCCATAAATTGGGGGCTGCCACAGAAAAGGCCCCCCTCCTAGTCCCCACCACGAGGAGTGGGGACTTTTTGGGGGCAGAATGGAGCTGTTTGTGTCTCATGGCCTTGGACCCAGCAAACGTGGAGTTCTGAGCATGAAACGGGTGGAACTGATGGTTTGTTACGGGACAGGGGCTGCAGTAGTGTCCCGTATGGCCTGCCCTTCCCACTCCTGACGACTCTTTTCCCTTCACCCTGCAGGTCCCCCATCAGCACTCTCCCCACCCTCTTTGACCAGACGGTATCGACTAGTAGCGGGCAGCTGGAAAATGTCCCCCAGGCCACACCGAACATTGAGCAGCTCCTGGAGAAACAGGGCAATGGCGAGGCCGGGGTCAACAGTGAGTCACAGGAGATGGCATGGAAGGGCCCCTTTTGCTGAAGGGCGGAGGTTGGGGCAATCCCGGGAAAGGCAAGCCCATGTCCCTCCAGCTTCTCTCTCATCAGTTCATCTCCGTGCTGGGGAAGATGCCTCCTGCCGAATTTCTACCTGCCTGTGGCTGCCAAAGGCAGGAGGCCTGCTAGAGAAAAAGGTGGCAGCCTGATGCAATACATCAGGGGTGTAGCACCTCAGGCCTGGGGCTTAAACCCTGCCCACCTGGGGTCCCAGTTCTGCCCTCTGATGTTCCCCAGGTGGCCACCCCCTTTCTGAGCATTCAGTGGTTTCCTGGCTTTTGTGCATTTCCCCTCCCCCCCCCCATTCTAAAAGGCTGAAGAGCCTCTCCTAAGGCTTAGTTACGGGCAGTAAGAGCTTTAGGCTAAAGTGTGCTGGTATTTTGGGCCCGCCCCTTTTCCCTTTGGGCCCGCCCACCTCTGGAATGCGGCCCCCGAGAGCTGCTCTGAAATGGAATTTGGCCCCCAGGCTGAAAGAGGTTCCGCACCCCTGCAGGACGTGAGCAGGCAGAGACACATCCTGAGTTAAATTAAGGAGGTAGAAGCAATACGAACTCCTTCCTAAAAAGGGGGAGGGGCTTGTCCCAAATGATGTATTCGTGTGAATGTGAGCAGTCTAGGACCACACTGTTCTCAGCCCTTTGGGGATGGTTTCTGTCTATTGTGGAGAGAAGAAGGGCACTGGCGAGCCAGCCAGTGTGCTATGAGGGTTAGTTACAGTAGTTCCCAACTTTGGTTCCCCATATGTTGGACTATAACTCCCATCATCCCCGATCATGAGCCATGCTGGGTGGGGATGGTGGGGATTATAGTCAAACAACATGTGGGGACCCACTGATGGCGCGTGAGTGACAGCAGAGCCCCTCGTGTGTGCGAGATGGGAGATTAAAAATCCTGTTCGTGTGTAGAAGCCCATTTATCCACACACAGAAATCCAGATTTCTCCCCCTCTCTCTGCGCAGTGTGCAGCGTTTCGGTTGCAATCAGCCAGCCAGCATTCCAGCCTGTAATCCGACTCCAGCAGCCAGCTCCCCCATTTGCAGATAGCAAGGAAAAAACTCTGTAACTCCACAGGTCTATTCTACCTGTTTATTTACTTAGCAAAGTAATATTCTACAGAGTATACATTTCCTAGTTACAATCCATGTGCAGAGTACAATGCATAGCAAGCATTTATTCCAGTGGAGCAAGTTGAGCTTTACCCCACCTCAGCACAGACGCTACATTGTTGCATAAGTCCAGCAAGCAATAGTCAGAAGAAAAGAGTGAAGAGAGAGAACAGTCCTGCTCCTCTCTAAAATGGCTTCAGACAAACAAGTCAGTACGTCACCAGAACATACAAACCATGTGACCAGCTCATATTGTTCTCACACTTTAGTAACCCCTGCGAAAACATGAGATTCTAAAAAGACACAACAAACTTGTTTACCCGCCATTCTGTCCCTTCCATGTGTAAACAATGTGCTCCAGCTTGTGAATGTGATACATATCACAACACCCACACCTAGGAACCACTGGGTTAGAGTGATGGACTCAAACTGGGGGGACCTGTGCTCAAATCCCCTGTGCCCAGCTATGTAGGGTGGAACATTTTCTGCAGAAAGTTTTTTTAAATGATAGATTCCCCCCACCTCATTCCCCCCCCCCACTGCATTTTTCCATGGAACCATTTCTATTTCTCCCTTAAAATTGCCTCAAATTAATTAGTAACGTAATGAATGGATACAGTAGGGGTCAAATTGGGCAGTTCCAAAACTGCAGTTAAGATTTTTTCAGGTGATTGTAACCTCACCTTGTGTCCATGGGCAGTATCCAGCAGGGCGCAGCAGCTAATGTAAGTTATGTTGTGCAAGCATAAACTACTCTAGTAATAGTGCATGCTATTGAATTGACATGTGTTTAAAATATTTACAAGTATCCCGGTAAAAAATAATTTCCAAGGCTGCAAACCTATATACACTTACCTGGGAGTACATCCCATTGAAATAAGTTGGACTTACTTCTGAGTAGACATACATAGGATTGCGCAGTAAATCACATTAACAATGAAATCCTGTACATGTCTACTCAGAAGTAAGTCCCACTGAATTTATTGGGTTGTATCCTAAGCGTGCTTTATTGGGTTTTTTCCGTCTAATCAAATAGTTCAGTTGAAATATTTTTGGCTACTGGAAAAACTGTTGAGATATTTATAGAGCATGTCAAATTAAAATGAACTGAATTTTTAGTTTTGTTTACTAAATATAGGCATGCTAAATCAAATCACAATTGATTTAGAGCAGGGGTGGAAAACCTCCGGTCCTCCAGATGTTGTTGGACTGCAGCTCCATCAGCCCCAGCCAGCATGCCCAATGGTCAGGAATGATGGGGGTTGTAGTCCCACAACATCCTGAGGGCCACAGGTCCTCCATCCCTGATTTAGAGCATTCAGGGGGGCAGGGGAATCTGGAAAATTTCCTGGAACGTTTTGAAGAAAATGTTCTAATTTAAAATAATTCTAGAAAACCCACATCACTGTACCCTTCTAGCCAAAAATACTGGATGACCTTGGTCCACTTACTTATTTGTCAGCATAACCTGCTTCACAGGGCTGTTATGCGGAAAAAAGCAATGATCCCTTGTATGCCTGCCAGAGCTCCTTGGAAGAAGGGTGGCATGCAAATATAATAGACCAGGCTTCCCCAACCTGGCACCCACCAGATGCATTGGACTATAACTCCCATTATCCCTAGCCAACAGACCAATGAAGGCTGCAACAGACCAATGAGTGAGGACTGTTTCAGGGAAGAATTCTGGGACAGCCTTGTGACTTCCCTGATGGCCTTGTGCCTTCCTCACCATGGCCGCCGTTTCATATATGCTCTAACTGTGTCACTGCTGTCGTCCCCCCACCCCCTCTGCACCCCCGACACCCCTTCGTATCTCTCTCCTCTCCCCGTCCCCCTTCCTGCCCACGTTTTCTGCAGTTGTAGAAATGCTCAAGGCGCTCCATTCGCTGCAGAAAGAGAACCAGCGCCTCCAAGAGCAGATCATGACGTTGGCCGCTAAAAAGGAGCGCTTGCAGCTTCTGAATGTCCAGCTCTCTGTCCCCTTCCCAGTGGTGACCACCAGCAATGGACCCTCGGGCCAGGCCCAGTACATCCTCGCCCCCAACGGTAAGAAAACTCACCTGCCACTGATCTGTGGATGGTACTTGATTCCTCACTGGGACCTTTTCAGGGGCTGGCAGCACCCCATCTGTGGAATGCCCTCCCCTGGCAAATTAAGGAGGCACCAACATCATACCTTTCATGAGTCGGGTTAACATATTTGGATTCAACGGGGCTTTAAAGGGATATTTGTGAGGTTGATGCTGGCTGCTTCTTAGAAATGCTTTTGTTTCCAGTTTTTTATGTGTATGTTGCTGGTTTCATGGTTATTATGCTTTGCATTATTTTGTGAATTTGTATTCATTTTTTTGTTCTGGGCCGCTTTGCACGCTAGGAAATTGGAAGATTGGCATATACATTTTTATATGTAAAATATATATATTTTACATATAAAATATGTACAGAGATTGCCCTGCAAGCACTGACACACACACCCATGAAAAACACCAGATATGAACAATGAACTAAAGCAATACCAATCATCCCAAGTAGAATTTATGCCAATACACATTCACACTGTTGGAATGGTTGTGATAACCTAGGTATTTACTGTCATGTGTGGTAGGAGTGTGAGGTGGTTCAGAAGTTCTGGACAGACATCTTTAATGAATGTGAGAAAATCCTAAAGGTAAAAATTGGCTTTGTTACCGATGGTTTCTGATCAGAATGCTCAGGTATCATATAAAGCAGGCAGGGGCGGTGCTAGGTACCAAAAAGATCCAGGGGTCAGGCCCACAGGACAACAACAACAAAAAAAAGAGCACGGATTTGCACATGCTAATTTATATATCCTCTAAAGTCTGTCTGTCTGTGTCTGTAAAGGACCCTGTCTCCTAAGGACACCCCTGTTTGTAAAAAAAGGATGTATGGACAGGGGAGAGGAGGGCGTTTGATTTCAGAGAAAAACCCCAGGCAGAAAGATTCAAGGGGGGCGGGGGCAGCAGCAGGTGAAACACATGCGGGCAAAAAGCCCGCTGACCCAGGGGGATCCGATGCGACAGAGATCTTCAGGGCCCCTGTACCTCTATTGCAGCAAGTGCCCACGGACAGCAGGGCCGTGGGGCAGATGGCCTCCCAGAGATTCGGGCCTCCAAATGAAAGATTCAGGGCTCCAGGCCAGCTGCATTGGGCTGCCCCCTAGCACTGCCTCTGAAAGCAAGGGTGTTGAACTTAAGGCACATGGGCCAATTTCAGCCTGCCTGCCTATGATCCTAATCTGGCCCTCTGGGGTTTACCAGAAGTCCCCCCCCCCCCCCGTTAAAATGCCTCTATTAAGGCTTAATTGCTGGCAGTAAAAGCTTTCAGCTAAAATCTGCCAGTATGTTTGGTATTTGCAGTATTCTGGCCACACACCCTTTCCCTTTAAGCAATACCCACCACTGGAATGTGCCCACACCCCAAGAGCTACTCCAACATTGAATTTGGCCCTCGGGCTGAGAGAAGTTCAACACCCCTGATAGAAAGAAATGCTCGTGTTTATGCTAGCGGCAGCAAGACACGCTATTGCCAAAAAAAAAAAAAAAAAAGGAAATCAAATTTATTATTGACACTGGACATCTGGTACAGCTATTTATGGAATATTATCTTGGCTGAAAAGGTCACCAAGCAACTGAGAGCACAACGCAAGCAGCAAGAAACTGATAACTTTTCTGAAACCACTTGGTGTGGTTTCATACAATATATGAACAACAAAGATAATACACTACGACTGCTGGATACCCATGGTAAATTGTAGACCAGGGAAACAGTTACATGACACATATTTACCATATTATACAAATAGCCAATATTTTACGTGACTGTATGATTCGCTCCCCTGCAAGGAAATACGTTGTATTCGTATTTGTTATTGTTTCCTGTTATAATGAATTTTAAAATCAATGTTAATTTTTTTTTTGAAGAAACTAAAGCAATAAAAAGAGGCACGGACCCACTAGCAAGCCGTACTGTGTGGTCCAGAATGAAGCTTTTAGCCCTAATCTCAGATACGGGTGTGTGGCCAGCCAGTCTAAGCGCCAGACTGCACGTTATAATAATTTTGTGGTTTGCCCTTGAGTGAAGGATTTTTCTTTGAGAAAGCGCCTGTGTGTGCATGGGGGGTTCCAATCCATATTGGGGCCCAGGGGGGGTAGGGGGGGGCTATAGCCCTTTGTGTGTGTGCCCCCTCCAGCACCTGCAATTTGCATTGGGGGTGGAGGAAGGAAGGCTCCCATTCGCTTCAATGGGAACTTTTGCTCCATTCAAATTGCAGGCATGCCCCCCCCAAAACCAGATCAGGACCACAGTAAAGGGCAGAAATCTAAAGCTCCCCTTCCCCTCATGCTAGGGTCCCAATCCAGATTTCTCCTCCCCCCCCGTCCCCCTTTGCTGGTCATTTCTCAAAGAAAAACCCTATCCTCAACGGCCTAGGCCCCCGCTCAGTGCAGAAAGGGGCTCTGCAGCTGCCGAGAGGCACTGTGGACAGTTTTTCTGATTCTCTGCCTTCCCCTCTAGTGTGCAACAGCGACTCTCTGAGTATCAGCAAGAGCCCGCCCTGCAAGAACAGCTTTGGCATCGAGAACTCGCTCTCCACGTCGTCTGAGGTATGGAGCGTCTCTGTCTGTCCCCCTGCTTAGTGCCCTTTAGCTCAGTGTTCTCCAACCTTGGGTCCCCAGATGTTCTGGCTGGGGCATGCTGGGAGTTGTAGGCCAAAAACATCTGGGGACCCAAGGTTGGAGAACACTGCTTTAGCAGGCCCTCCCTGCCAGCCAGAGGTGACTGTACCACATGACCATCTCTGACGGAACATTTGCGTAGTCTCCAATTGCCACGAAAATGCTGGGACCATCACAAAAACCCTTAAGCCATCATGGATTCTCACTGTGTCATGCAGAGTCCCAAATTCCCAGCTACTTTAAGCTGCTCTTAAAGGGGCCATGGGCAAGATTCAATTGCAGCTAAGCTTGCAGTTTTAGCTTAGCTGCAATTTTGCCCATGGCCCCTTTAACAGTAGCTCTGCTTAGGCCTGAACAGCTGCAGGGTCTTCACAGAGAGACAGACTCTGCTATGCTGGGAGGGCCAGGCGGGGATGTGTGTGTGTGCGCGTGCATGCTCTACTTGCTGCCCATTGCTGTGGGGAAGGGATCAGCTGGGTTAATAGAAAAGGAGGTGGAGGCTGCACCCGCCGGTCTGGACCGAGGGAGAGGTGAATGAGGGAATTTATCACATGATTCCTATTTTTATATTGCCAAAGATTTTATTTCCTAACAGAGCTGACTCTGTGCCTCTAACAGGTGAGATACAGTGTCAGAAGGAAATGCAAGAAACTTCCCCTTCTCTCTGAAGCTCCATGTTTGAGGGTGTGGGGTGGGTGGGTAAGCTTCACCTGTTGAATTTGTGCCAATCCTGACAATTTTAAAACGAAAAGAAAGAGATTGCCCTGCAAGCACTGACACACACACCCATGAAAAACACCAGATATCAACAATTAAGGGTTTAAGTAAAGTAAAAAAATATTACAAAAGCCACGTATAAAATAATATAAAATGATATATAATATAATAATGTAATAATTATAATATTTAAGATATTATATAATAATATAATTCTGGAAAAGTCATCCTAGCACTGGCGCTGCTGCTTCTACCTCTTCTTCTAGCAAGGAGCAGCATTTCACAATTATCCCTCAGTTACACAATACTTCTTCACACAATGCATAATCAATTTGCTGCCACAAGATGTGATGGTCAGTGTTGTAGATTGCTTTAAAACATGGAGCTTCAGTGTTTAATACTGGATATATGTGCTCAAATGCAAGATATATGAATTGTGGGAAGGAAAAATATTTATTAACCTCTAACCATGACTTTTAAAAAAATAATGAAGGTTGAAATATTTTGTTCCAGAATACACTTACATTTAAGGCATACCTTTTCTCCATAATAATAATAAAAAAAACCGTTAGGCCTTCTGAATCTTTTAACAAAGCATCGTCAATACTGGTGGCCCTCCTTGACAACTTATTATTGAATTTACCTAAATCGAATAGTGTGATTCAATAGTACACTTGGGAGTAAGCCCTATTGAATTCTGTGGGACATCTGAGTGATCATGCCTAGGATTGTGCTATAAGGCAGCAGTATTCTGGCCACTTCCTTGAGAGTAAAGCCCCATTGAAAGAAGTGGGAGTAGTTTTTGAATGGACATTTATAGCATCAGGCTGTAAAACTAGACTTGGCTCCTATTGGAACTCCAGGAATAGCCCTTGATGGTCAGAGACTTAAAATGGGCTGCTTCTCATGAATTTATTCTGACTACTGACACAATTTGTGCCCTTAAAAGGCTTGTGCTCTGAACTTGGCTGTCAAAAATTAACCTCCAGATTGCCTTATTCAACCCATAAGTCTAACAGACAAAAGGAAGGACATCTTCATCATGCAAACCAAGTTGCTGCATACACTTAAGCAACCTGGGTTTGTATATAGGGACTGGACTTGCATCTTCTTGTAATGTAAGAGAAGGTGTTCATGCCTTCCTCTCTGTGCTAGGTTAAGACCATAAGACCATAAAAAGAGCCCTACTGGAAAGGCCTATTTGGTCCAGCATCCTGTTTCCCACAGTGACCAACCAGATGCTCTGGAAAGCTCTCAAGCAGGACATGAGGGTACCAGTACACTCCCACTCGATGTTCCCCAGCAACTGGTATTCAGAGGCATGGTGTCTCCAATCCTGGAGGTGCTATGTAGCCACCATGACTAATTCATTGATAGCCTTGTCACTAATATAATGCCTTGAGAAGGGAAACTAGATACTAACCTCCATGAATTTGTCTACTCCAAGTTGGCAGTCATCGCTACATCTTGTGGCAGTGAATTCCACAGTTTAACTATGCACTATGCAAATTAATACTTCATTTTGTTTGTCCCAAATGTGCCACCATTTAGCTTTAGTGGATAACCCCAGGTTCTAGGTGAGAGGGAGAAAATACTGCAGTTTTGTGTGTTTCCTCTAATAACTTGTGTACCTGACCATGCCCTTTGGTTGCCTGGCCGTACCCTTGACCACTCCTCCATGTTGCCTGGCCGCACCCTCTTGATCACACCTTCATGTTGCTTAACCATACCTCTTACAAATTCACATGTGTGTCCCTGTTTTCATCGGTGAAATATTGGAGGGTATACATTTGGAGTGCTGTTGAGTTACAGACAATGCCAATTGACTGGGAAGATCTCTTGCTCAAACTGCATTCGACTGAATGGCAGCTGTGTAGGAAGAGTATGGTCTGCTCTGACTGACTGAAGCTCTCCGTGGGGATGTTCATCACATTTTACTGGGGGCTGAATGTGGAGCTGTCTGTACTGTAGGCAAAGCATGTGCTCCGTCGCTGACATGTAGGGCTTCTCTACATGAGGCGTATAACCCGGCGCTTTACTGAGGCTTCTTCTTCCGTTTTCTTTGCGGGAGGATCAGAGCATCCTTCACACGAGGGTTCCCCCCCCTCCACCTTTCTCTATGTTCCTGTATGTTCCATTACACAACACAAGGTGGTGCTGTGGTATAGAGCGGAATTGCGAAATTACACTAGGCCTCTGTAGCGAATCATGGCGGTATCCAGAGTATACCTGACTTTCCTCACTCTAAAAAAAGCTGGGGAAACAGCTGGGAAACACAGGAGAGGCCCTGGGAGGAGGATGACGTGTGAAAAGGCTCTGCAAACTTCCATGAGTGAGGGATCACAAGCTCACAATAAACGCCTTGTGTAGAAAAGTCCAATGTCATGGCAATGTGCATAGGCGCAATTCTGCAGAATGTAGTCCTGGGGGCAGAATTCAGCTTCCTCTGATTCTCAGTTTGCTTGCTTTTTTAAAAAAGCAAGTTTCTAGCCCTTAAGCTGCAAAGATATGCTTGAGAATGTGTGACCAATGCTTGCTGGAAATCTCAGTAGTTAGAGGGGTGGCAAAAAAAAAAAGAATTCTAGTGGTTCGGGGTGGGACTTCAGTGCCCAGGATAATGGAATAGGCAGATTTTGCTCCACCAGCATATTCATAGTTTGCAGAATTCCATTTTTCCTGGTGCAGCATTTGGATGGCCATTTTTTTAGTCTTTTGAGCACAGAGTGCAGGAAGTCTTGGATATGATTCCACGGGGCCGGCCCTCTCGTGAAGCAAGGTGAAGTGCCCGCATCAGGCAGCAGAGTGGGAGGAGCAGTGAACTGCACTGCTCCCCCCCTTCCCCCACCCCCAGGAGGGCCCTCCACTGACGCTGAGGTGCGCTGGAGAGCCCCGCCGGCTGCTCTTCCACCATGGCCAGCGGGGCTGTCTGGAGCAGCTGCCTGCCCTCTGTTTTCTCAGCGCATGGAGAGCTACGTAGCCGGAAGAAGCGGCTGCAGGATTCTTGCAAGACCTGGAAGGGGGTGGGGTGGGGTGGGGTGATGCCGCGGCGGCCTGTGTTCCAGCTGTCAAGAGAGCTTGCGCCGGGGCTGTGATTCCCAAATGCACTCTCCTCATCCTCCCTCCTTCCTGTCTCCTACCAGGATCCTCACTCTGGCTGCCCAAGCAGAAGCAGCTCTTCCCTCTCCTTCCACAGCACGCCTCCGCCGCTGCCCTTGTTGCAGCAGAGCCCCGCCTCCCTCCCGCTAACGACTGGGCTTCAGCAGCAGCAGCAGCAGCCGCCTCCAGTAAACGGCTTAGCCAGGGCGATGGGGGCGGTCCACGGGGGAGGCACCCCAGCCAATCACAGCCTGGTGGACGGTCTCCTTGGGAGCCTGTCAGGAGGCCCGCAAGTCCCCATCAACGGCATCCTAGGAGGTCTGAATGGAGCAGTGGCCACCCAGGCCCAGAACCCCCTCTTGGGGCAAAGCAGTGGTCCCCAAAACCTGCAGCTGTCCACTGGCCAAAACAGGTAAGTTTCTGGAGCAGGGGGAGCATCTCTAATGAAGGTGCGGAGGGTTTGGAAGATTTGGGTTTGCGAATCCCAAAGAGGGTCTACTTACTTGCCTTAAACTCTGTGACTGTGACTAGTGGTGAGAATGTTGGACTGGGACTCGGGAGATCTGGGTTCTAGTCCCCGCTCGGCCATGAAACTCACTGGGTGACTTTGGGCCAGTCACTGACTCTCAGCCTCACCTACCTCACAGGGTTGTTGTGAGGATAAAACGGAGAGGAGGAGGATTATGTAAGCTGCCTTGGGTTCCTTGCAGGAAAAAAGGCGGGGTATAAATATAATAAATAAAAATAAATAATAATAAATAATAATGCATTTTCTTAACAACAATCTCAGGTGGGGCATTCCTCACTGCCTGATCTGCTGGCCCGCTGGGCCTTCAAGTTTCTTGGAAGCAGGAAGCACAGATTTCTCACCTTGATCCCCTCTGCTTTCATTTGTATGCGAAGAGTACATTATTAAGCTTTTAAGGCACAGAAGAGACAGAAGGGAAAACAGGAGGGATAAGGGAAGTATGAGGAATGTGGAGCGTGACAGCAGGTTAGTGCAGTGTTCTCCAACCTTGGGTCCCCAGATGTTTTTGGCCTACAACTCCCAGCATGCCCCAGCCAGCTACGCTGGAGAACACTGGGTTAGTGGCACCAGTGGCATCTCTGGACATCCTGTTTGGCCCCAGCCGACTAGGCCTGGCCTCTTGTCGTATGGTGGAGGGCACTGGACTGAGGGTTGTTTGTTTATCTATTTTATTTATATCCTGCCATTCTTCCAAAAAAGGAGAAATGGTGCTCAAGGCAGCTAACAGTAAAATCTGGATTAAAAACAAAATCTTAATTAAAACATAGTATAAGAACAAATACAGTGACAAAAGAATAGGCAGCACTAACCAGTAGGCAGCACCAGCTAAGCAACAGGCCAGCTTAGATGCCAAAGGCCTACCTGAATAAAAGTGTCTCTGCCGATCGGCTGAAGGACACCTAAGAGGCAGCGTAGCCTCCCTCGGCAGGGAGTTCCAGAGTCTGGGAGCGGCCACTTAGAAGGCCGTCTCTCATGTCCCCACCAAACATGCCTCTGATGGTGGCGGGACTGAGAGAAAGGTCCCTCCAGAAGATTTTAAAACCTGGGCAGGCCCGAATGGGAGAATGCAATCTTTCAGGTACAACCAGTACATGCCCCACCCTCGAGGAAGCATGCCTGGCCACCAAAGGCAGTGGGTGTTCAGTGCCATTAAAGGATGGAGACAGGCAGATCTGACCCATGGGGGCGCAATCCACCGGACATTCTGCGCAAGCCCCATTGACACACGTGGCAGTGCTCTTGTTCATCTCAGTGAGGTTCGCACAAGAGAAACTCCTCCGTGTTGCCCTGTGTTGTTTAGTGGAGACAGACGGGTGCCAGTTGGGTTTTCTGCCATGGGCACCAACATTTTGTGGTGATCGCCTACCACCGCCTTCCCCAACCTGGTCCCCTCCAGATGTGTTGGACAGCAACTCCCATCATTCCCAGCCAACATGGCCATTGGCTATGCTGGCTGGGGATGATGGGTGTTTAGTCCAACACATCTGGAGGGGACCAGGTTGGGGAAGGCTGCCCTACCCTTTCCAGTGATACCTTATGTTACGAGACCGGGACGCGGGATCACCTTTCTTCCGGGTGGACCCCTTCTTTATGTGGCTTCACCTGGAAAAGAATCTCCGATAGGCTCCCACCAGTCAGGATGAACCTCCTGACACATCCTAGTCTGTCCAGGTTCTTGGGGAGTTTCTGAGCCCTTCAGCCCAGACCTAGGAAAGGAGAAAAAAGAAAGGTGCTTTGGACTTTCCTTCCCAAAGCCCAGAAACAGAGAACTTCCCCAAACCCTTCTAAAAAAATCTTCGAAGACAAGCAGCAGCTTTGTGGGGGAAGAGCTCAGTGAGAAATCCCTTCTAAAACAGCACAGCAAAATTGTCCAAATATAAAAAGGAGTTTATTTGGGGGTGGGTGGGAAGAGAAATGAGGGAGGAAAATAGGGAAGGCAACAATCACACACATATGCAGAATTCCCCCCAAAACCCCCAAAGGTCAGTCTCACTCATCTACGGTAGTCACATTACCTACTTGAGCAGTCTTGGGTCCTGGAGCATATGCCGAGTTTATTGCAGAGAGGATGTTCTGGGAGAGAGAAAGAGCATCTGGCTTCCAGTTAGGTGGTATATAAGAAAGCTCTAGAACAGTGTTCTCCAACCTTGGGTCCCCAGATGTTTTTGGCCTACAACTCCCAGCATGCCCCAGCCAGCTATGCTGGAAGTTGTAGGCCAAAAACATCTGGGGACCCAAGGTTGGAGAGCACTGCTCTGGAAGGACAGAGGGAATCTTTCTTATGGGGATATTCTCTCAGTAAAAGCCAGCTCCTTTGCAGAGCCTGATGGTTGGTCTGCCCAATAACACCACAACAGCCTCCATTTCTGATGTCAGTGGTCTATCCAGCAAATCAGAAAATTACCTCGTGGCTGGACCCACCTTCTGAACAATCGGTAACTTACACCTCAAAAGCCCAAGGCGGCTGGAGCCAGTCCAGCCTATTTAAGAAACGGGATTAAGGTTTTGTTCCGCATTTTGGAGGACCCAAGAAGTGAGAGATAAGGCTAGATAAAACTGTTCAGGTTGCCCAACAGGGTGCCAAGTGACCAGATGCTCTCTAGGGGGGCACCGTGGATCAATATCGGAAGCAGGGGATTGTCACACACACACACCTTACCTTCTGTATCCGTCTTCAAGAACAAGCCGGTCCCCAAGTCCCACCTTTCTTTGGAAGCAGAAGCACCCGTTGTATGTCCCCCAGTGACCCCCTTTCCCAGGAGGGCTGCATGGTGCTAACCGCCCCATTCCATTTGCCTTTGCCTTCCCCCCAGCCTGGCCTGCACGAGTCACCTGACGGAGCAGCAGCGGCAGCTTCTCAGCCAGCACGAGCTCCAGCTCCAGCAGCTGCATCAGCTCTTGACGTCACAGCCGCTCAGCCAGGTACGTACCGCTCTTTCGGCCCTTGCCCAGTATGACTGCTGGTGTGGAGGGAGGGCGTGTGTGTGTGTGTGGAGGGAGAACTGCTCAGATCGTTCTGCGACTGGTCATTAACATTTGTTCCCTAGGAGCAGCAGTCGTTAGTGTTCCAGATGATTCAGCAGCTTCAGCAGAAAAGGGACCTGCAGCGGCTCCAGATGACTGGCTCCTCCCAGCTGCCCATGACTGGCCTCGGGCCGGCTACCTCCTCGGCCCTCCTCCACTCCAACGCCGCTGCCCCGCCCACCGCCAACAGCACCCTGCTGGCCTCTATCTCCCCTCAGCAGCTTAATCCAGCCAGTTCCTTAATGGCTTCCCCACCGCTCAGCGCCCCTGGGAATAGCCTGATGGCAGCCACAGCCGGGGCAACGATCCCACCTGCCCTCACCGCACAGGCAAACCCTTTCCTCAGCCTGCAGGGTGACGGTGGCAGCCAGAAAGGAATGGTGGGTATCTTATAAACAGGCGTAAAACTGGGTATTGCCTATCAGTTGCTGGAGCTTGCTGGGATGTCACAGAATGTTCACAAGTATTCTAACATCTGAAAGAGAAGGGTCAGTTATGTAATGATGACACAAACTGCTTGGGGGGGGAGATTGGAAGGTCATATTGGCTGGGGGAAATCATACATAGTCAAGGGACAGGTAGGGTGTGTTCTTTCAGCAGGAACTGGGGAAAGAGGTAGCAGGGCTATGGGAACAGTGAGGCTGAAGGCTGGAAAATGCAGGGGAAGGGGGTTCTGTGAGGCAAGGGGACTAAGCGCCCGGGAGCTGAGGTGTGAAGGTGGCTGAAGGAAGGAGGTTAGCGTAGGCAGTGAACTGAGAAGCAGAGGCCTAAGGCAGAGGGAGACAACCTGGTGCCCTCCAGGTGTTTTAGTCTACAACTCCCATAAGCCCCGGCCAGCATGGCCAATGGTCTGGGTTTATGGGAGCTGTAGCCCCAAATATACCTGGAGGTTGCCTATCCCCACCCTAAGGGAAGGCAGGTGGAGGAGGCAGGAATCGAAGGAGGGCGGAGCCAAGAGTGAAAGGCGAGGGTGGCGATGATGCTCGGGATGATGCTTGGCTTGGGAGAACCATTCCAAGGTAGATGCTTTAACTTCCCACCTGTGTCCCCCCCCCCTTTTATTGCTGCTTGATATACAACCAGCTGAGACCATTCTGTGCTTTTGCCATTCCCCCCTCTAGAGCATGAATGAAAAGGGAGGTGCCCCGGTTCAGGACAAAGGCTAACGTCGGTGGTGCCGGGATGCCATAGGAAAACGATCCCTCCCTGAGCCATGGATCCCGAAACGTAGAGCAGCAGCACGCAAGGCTTCCCAGGAAGTCTTCCTTGCCACGGGCAGCGCAACACCGAGCAGAGGTGCGCCAGGAGTCTACGTTCCTTGGTTCTGAGCCTGCCGTCCTGCGCCCTTCCAAAGGCAGCGGGCAGCGCAAACACCCTTCCCCCCCACTCCCCCCCCCCATTTTGCTGGCTTTGTCTACTATGCCGCACTTATTTCATGAGAAGTTGCACTTCAGGGGGGGCAAAGGCGGAAGCAGTCTGCTGAATGGATACCTGAGGATGCCCCCTCAAGGGCGGGATCCACAAGCCGGACTGTGCCCGCATCGCCCTGACAGTAACGTGATCTTTGCGGAGCAGGATGTTTCCAACCAGGGCTAAGAGATCTGTCGAGCTGTCGGGCAGCAGCAAAGGTCCAGCCACAGCAAAAGGGGATTGGGATGGAGCATTTGAGGTCTCCCAACACATAAGAGGGCGAGGGTGGAGTCGGAGACCCCCACGACGTACACACGCATGAACACTGTGCCGACAGTTTCGCCCCCAGGCGGTCTGCTGACGGGCACATGGATGTGGCTTCCCTGACTCTTACAGAGGGGTGATGCTGCTGGGAGAAGAAGCCAGTCTCAGCGTGGCCGAGAACAGTCGCCTTTGCTCTCCCAAATCTTAAAAAGATCAGCCTGAAAGGAATGGTCCCTGGCTTCCACACTTGAACAAGACTCTCCTCTTCCTGGCCTTCAGGTGCCTTCGTGGGCGGCCGATGGTTTAAGAAGGCCATTACAAAGGGTGCTTCCAGATGGCCAGCTCCTGGCACTCCCAGGTGAAAGTCACCGGGCAGCTATCCCACCCTTCTCAACCTCGATGGATTGCTTTTGCTGTAGGAAAAAAGAAGTAAGAAGCGGAGGGGAAATGCAGGAGGGCTACGAGGGGAAGGAGGTGGTGCCTGGAGTGGACCACCACCACCCCTGTAAAATTCCGTGAACGAGGTCGAGCGATTGCACGATAAAAGCCTCACCTGGAAGCGCCCAAATAATCTGTGCTCACCACGGAGATGCTTTTCCTACCCCATCAGACCAGCCGCTCAAGAGCCAACACCAAAGAGGCAGGATGGAGACTGTGTCAGGGCAGGAGCTGTTCCTTCCATCTGCAAAGCAGCTCCATTCTGGTACAGGACATCTTCCACCCCTATCGATGGACCTAGGCTAAGTCAGATCCTAGCTGAGGACACAACCCTTGGTCTTCACATCAGTGTAAGCCCTCTTTTCTCTCTCTCTTTTGTAATCAGATGCCTCAGGGAAGGCACCAGCACCCTTCTCCCTTCAAGCAGTTTTTTGTTAGTTAGTTTGTTTGTTTTTGAAGGATGTTGTGAGGCGGGGAAACAGGAATCAAGGTCAAGTGCTCTGAGGAACCCAGCCCAGCCCTGTCTGTGCTGGGTAAATCCAGATCTCTTAAGGAGCAAGACTCTGGGGGAACCGAAACACCTAGGGACTTCAAATGTTTTCACGCCTCCCTGGATGTACAGTCAGCCCAGGCACATCCCTGCCACCTCTTTCAATTTGCACTATTTTTCAAACATTGGTGGTGAGCATGTGCTAATGACCCCCAGGAATGACCACTGCTGTTCAAAAAATCATATCCCCCCACCTCCCCTGTGTGTTTTCTTTTTGGTTTTGTTTCTTCTTCCTTCCTGGAAAACGGAAGAAAAATACCTGCCACATGGATAAGCTGGACGCTTAAGAAGAAGAAGAAGAAGCAGCAGCAGCAGCAGCAGCAGCAACTTTTCAGGATTTCATCGTTTGGTTTGTTCCTTTTGTTTTACCCAAACAGATGCGCTTGGCTCCAAATTTTGTTCGTGTGTGCGCATGTGTGTGTGTGTGTGTGCGTGTCTTTGTGGTTTTGTTTTTGTAAAGATTTTGTTTTAACACAAAGCTACTGGAAACCGACGAGAGCAGCAGCTATTCTGAATGGACAAGAGGGAAGTTTCCTTTCCTTGTAGTCATGGCAGCTTTGGCACAAATTAAGGAGCAGCTAGATCATGGAACGATGCTTGACATTCTCCCCTTCTCTTCAGCAGAGTGTTAAGAAAACTGATAAGCAGAGAGACCTCCATCAACACGATGCACTTATTGTTTAGACCGCAAACTCACCTTTGAAATGCAACCAGACCAGCACTTCTGCCACATTCCAATTCAATGTTGTCCTTCACTATCTTGGTGGTATTATCTTCTTGCCCCCCGTTTATGGGTGCTTCCAGATGTGGGGCTCCTAGCGTTCTGCAACTATTCCGTCTTTTCTTCCTTAACGGATTCCTTTTTTCTGGTAAGAAAAAAGGCAGAAGAAGCAATGGGAAAACATAGGAGGGTTACAAACGGAAGACAACGTTATCTGGACCCCCCCATAAAATTCCAGGCTTGAGCCAGGGCGATTGCAGGATGCAAGCCTTGTCTGGAAGCACCCCACAAGTACCGTTGCACAGATCAGCTGTTTGGTGAGGAGCAGGAAGCAGATGGGGATGGGGGTGCTAAATCCAGCCCCTTTCTCCCTGTCCCAAACAACTGATTGGTGTTGCCTGCAGATTTCTGACTCGGGGCTACGTGTGTGCAACAGCGGCAACTGGATTGGAGGAAGTACCATAGCTGTTTTGGCAGCATCTGCACATTTCCTCTTCCAACTAGGCCTGTGACCTTCTGCACTCCTAGCTGGATTGGGAAGGGTGGGTGGGTGAATGCTTCCCAACCACACTCAATCCTCTTCCTGGAATTGCAGGCGTGACTTTTTAATGTTTCCCATCAATAAAATGCCGGATTTGCACAACGACACCCGTGCAAGCCGTAGACGTCCAACTAAATTTGATGCCGTATGCAAGTGGTGGGGAGAGATGGAGGTACCTTGAGATGGGATTCTATAGTGGCCATATTTGGCTAAAACAGTCTTTTCCAACCTTGGGTCCCCAGATGTTTTTGGCCTACAACTCCCAGCATGCTGGGACCCATCTGGGGACCCAAGGTTGGAGAACACTGGGCTAAAAGAAGGCAAATGAATAAGCACACAAGTGAAAATAGTAGGCAGGAGCAAGGGAGCGAATTGATCATTAAAAATGTTTTTTTTTGGGGGGGGGGAAGGCTACATAAACAATGGAGGAGAGACAGGGCATTTTGTGGTGAGGATGCTTCTGTCCAGACCAGTGTGGAGAGGTTTGTGCCTCTTTTGTGAGGGCAGAACTGCACATGGTTCCCAGCTGAGTGTTTCCCTTGTAAGGCTAATGTGAAGATGTGGGGGAAGGATTTGCAGAAGAGAATAGATCGGCAGGAGGGGATGGCTCATGTGGCATCGCACCACCTTTGTGGATTGGGCGGAATCTCACATCCATCCCATTTTACATTGAAGACTTGCATGCTGAAATCTAAGCTCACTATTTTCTTGCTGCCCCCTAGTGGTTTCTCTGGGGATATTTTTTTCTCCTTTTTAAGCCTTTCTTCCCCATCAATGTACCACTGTCTCTTGGCTTAAGGAATGATACAAGCCTACAGAACTGGTCATCCGCCAAGCCCAGCCTGACCCACCAGCCATGCTTTGTAATTTCAGGGGCTCACCTGGAAACAGGAAAGTGGTAGGTTTCATCAAGCCCCAGGTGGGCTGCCGTATGTGGCTCCCTGGCCGAGAGGGGAGGGGTCATAACTGTGCAGGCCTTGAATAATAGCACCTCCTGAAACATGTCTTCATCTACCATCTGGATTGCATGGGTTGATCTGAAAGGCTCTACAGCAGTGTTATCCAACCTTGGGTCCCCAGATGTTTTTGGCCTACAACTCCCAGCATGGGGCATGCTGGGTTGTAGTAGGCCAAAAACATCTGGGGACCCAAGGTTGGAGAACACTGCTCTACAGAATGGATAACTCTGCCTTTGGGCAGGCTTTTGGTTTTAGGTCCTAGGTGTGAGCTTGTCTTGGCGGGCAACTAAAATTTTTGCCTGAAAGTGTGTTGGTACGGAGATGTTCTGGGGACAGACGTGCATTCAGGGATGCCAGTTCTGCCTGTTTGACCACTGCAAGCCACTCAGCACCCACCTTGAGCCCCAAGGTAAAGTGCAGGGAATAGCATGCTCCATGCAAATGGCAGAGTCCACACGGTAGAAGGATGCATGCAACCCACTGCCTCCCTCACTCGGGGGTCAGATGTTCAGCTGCCAATCTAGGAGTGCATACCTGACCTAAGGGAAGATTAGAAGTGCAGCCAGGGCCGTGTGTATTCCACACAACTGTGCACAGATCAGCTGTTTGGTGAGGAGCAGGAAGCAGGTGGGGGTGGGGGTGCTAAATCCAGCCCCTTTCTCCCTGTCCCAAACAACTGATTGGTGTTGCCTGCAGATTTCTGACTCGGGTTATGTGTGTGCAACGTGGCAACTGTTGTGTGTGCAATTGTGGCAAATAGCCACAATATTTTGTGTCAGCATCCCGAGAACATCAAGATTCCATCCTGTAGCAAAGCAGTTTTCCAGCCCTTTTGGGTGAGGAGATAGCCTCGAAAATGGGCGGGTGGTGCCTCATGAAATGTTAGAAGCCAGACGGGGGGAGACGGACAAGGCTTCTCATGGTCAAAGTATGGAGCATCTGTCCTCTGGTGTAGCTCCTTACTCCTACTCCTCCCTGTGGCTAGCAGGAGAACTGGGGTGTATCCCGTCACATCCTTTGAGAGGTGAAACCTTTGTGGAATGGCACTTGACCCATTTTGTTTGTATGTACAATCTTCTTCCCAGGATCGAGCTTGGGGGGAAAAATATTCTGTGTGTTTAGGGCCAAAGCCATCTGAATGCTATTCTGATTGGCTGGGGGGGGGGGCTTGCTATTGGCTAGGGTCCCACCTTTCCTCTCCAGGAGCAGTTTTTTAAAATGTATCTCTAAAAATAGAGCTGAGTTTTATTTTAAAGGCACCAAGAAAACATTAACTTGGACAAACTTGCAAGCAGCGCTTTAAAAAAGATAGTGTCGGGGTGCGAGAGCTCACCTGAAGCATAGGGGGAACGCAAGAAAGATCACTCAGTCACTCTTTAATTCACTGATCAATCTGTCTGCCAAAAGAATTTAGAAAGGGCTGTGGGTGTGGTGGAGCCAGGCTTACTCCACAGGAAAATAAACCAGGCCAAGTTCTCTTTTTAAAATCCCTTCCTACTCACCCTTGGCTGTGCTAAATAACAGCTATGTTCCAGTTTTCGTACCTTGTATAACCTCTTGAGGTTGCAGAATCATGCTTGGCTGGACCGTTTGTATCTAGGGAAGTCACACATTTTGGAAGTGGTGGTTGAACCTAGGAATTCTGCTGGAAAATCGCCTCTGGCTTCACCAGAGACTTCACCAGCCACTTGGATTAGAGTCGATCTCAAGCTATTCCTTTTAGGGGCTCAGCAGGGAAAGATGTGGAGGTTAAAGAGCGAAGAGGGGTGGAGAAAGGAAGCACTTATTTATTTCTGGCATCATCCAAAGTCGCCCTCTCCCTTTTTAAAGTATCAGCTCTGATCTCCTTCCAGTCTCTATTTCAGCTGCAATGTTTTCTTCTATAAGGCTAGTCTATTTTGGACATTACTTTTTATTGACATGGATCAATGAGGTCTCTTTGTTTTTATCTTCACTTTCAAATACATAGGTTGGGATTGGTCAGTAACTGGCTGGCCCTGGGTCAAAGCTGACCTCCCGCTTGTCAACATTGGCCCTCTTCCTCCCCTTACCAAAGACAGTGGCAGGGCCGGTGCTACCATTAGGCCAACTAGGCGGCTGCCTAGGGCGCCGGGCTAAAGGGGGCGCCAGGAGCATAGGGCTGGAGGGAGGGAGGGCTCAAGTGGGAAGAGGGGGGCGCTAAATAGCTGATCTTGCCTAGGGCACCAAACTGCCTTGCACCGACCCTGGACAGTGGTCCAGATTCAGATTCAGCCCTGAGGCAAGATGCAGGAGTAGATTTTGGCTGCTCTTAATGATGAGAGACAGGCCTGACTCCTGGGGCACAAGCAACCAGGACATTCTGCACAACCCCATTGAAATAAGCCAGAGCTGCACAAAAGCGTAGTAGGTCACTACGATGTGCTTTGCACTGGATAACATTTCACTTGATTGTGCCCTTTATTGATTAGTGGAAAAGGGGGTGCCATTTGGATTTTCTTCCTCAGGCTCAAAAATGTCGGACCACCCCTGCAGGCTCCCAGCAAATCTGGTAGCCAACCAAGGCATGATCTCACTCCTTTAGGGTCTCATGCTCCCCCCCCCATTGCACTTCTCCCAATACGCCTTTAAGATGAATGGGCAAGGATCAATGATGTATGATTTTGTAACATGCGTGTGGTCAGATGCATGTTGATCTGGGGGCATATCTGCACCTTCATTTGGCAGCCAGGTACACCCACTGTGTAGGGCTGTGTAACTGTGTAACAGGCTGTTGCAGGATTAATAACGATCTCAAATACTTGGGCTCGTTTTGGTTTGCCGATTGGTTTGAAACAATAATTAGAGATGGAGCCGCCCGCACTACAGTCCTCTTGTGCGGGAGAACTTCCTGGTGGGTTGTGCCTGCAGGGGTGCTGCCCATAATGGCGCCCCAAACTCACTGCCTCATCTTGCTTCATGGAAGGGCCATCGATTGCATGGTTGGATCGGGCCTGTAGAATTCAACATACAAAGCATTAGAACAGTGTTCTCCAACCTTGGGTCCCCAGATGTTTTTGGCCTACAACTCCCAGCATGCCCCAGCCAGCTACGGCTGGGGCATGCTGGGAGTTGTAGGCCAAAAACATCTGGGGACCCAAGGTTGGAGAACACTGCTATAGTGGATTTCCTACAACGGCAGAGGGTAGGACTAGAGGGCCTCTGAGATCTCTTCCAGCTCTATGATTTAAAATACTTTAGCCTTTCCTCATTGGGAAGGTGCTACAAGTGTCCATTGATCATTTTGATTGCTCTTTCTGCACCTTTTCCAGCTGAAGCACCTCTCCAACAAACAGGATGAAACTGACTTGTAATTCTAAACATCAGAAAGCCGGCACGGGGTTTAGGATCCATGGTAGAAAGGCTTGTTTAAAGCAGACTGGGAACGTGCCATGGAAGAGCACTGGGGCAGAGCACCAACGTCTCTTTCTTGGCAGGAAGAGAACAAGAGTAAAATTTGAAAAAGATGAATAAGTTCTACATTTGGTTGCACTGGGGTATACTTCTTTACCCATCTTTTGATGCTAATATTTCATTTTAGTACATTGCCCGTGTCTAACACCCCCTCCCTCCTCAGTTGTAATTTTTAATTAAATAAGAGGAAAAGATGTGTATATTTTTGACAATTATGGTAATGTAGCTAAGATATATTTTTTTCATGCTGCTTGACTGTTCTTTATTGTAATAAATATTATTAATATCAAAGACTTTTTTTAAAAAAACAGCAAAAATAATAAAACCATGTTGTTTTTTTGTTTTCAAATTTAACTAAGCATAGAGTGGCAGCATGGAAATGGGTGGGTGATCTTCGTCTTCTTCTTTGAATGAAAGCACTGGTAAAGGTGTTGTGTTTCACCAGCTGCATCAGAATTATCCATGTTAGAAATTTTCAATATACAGTAATACCTTGGATTGCAAGTAACTTGGTTTGAGAGCGTTTTGCAAGACAAGCAATTTTTAAATATTTATTTAATTTTTTTTAACTTGATATACAAGCGACGTCTTGCAATACAAGTATTGTAGTACGGCTTAAATTAAATATCTCTGTACAAATTTTTTGGGGGGGATTTCGTTTTGATATAAGAGTGTTTTGGATTACAAACACATTTCCAGAACGAATTATGCTCCCAATCCAAGGCATGACTGTAATGGGTCCAGGACCTGCCTTCCACAAAAGCAAAGGCCTCTCCACGAGAGGAAGAGCTCTGCTTGCGGAAAGTCACTCTGCCTGGTATTTGGGGGATCCCTGTCCCCCCCAGACACATCACAGCTCACCCCAGCAGCACTGTCTCCTGGCTCTCTGTGTAGCATTTTCAGGGGGCTGTGTGGGTACGAGGGGGCAGGGAAGTCCACACTTCCACCAGCACAGTTTATCCAGCGTATATCTGGATCCAAAGCAATAGCCTGGTTCACACAACATGGCAGCCCACTGTGGGTTAAGCAGCCCTCAAGGAGCTATGGTACGTGCCAGCCTCCATTATGAACATGTAACCCCCGACCTGGGGTTGTGTCATGTGAACCCAGCTTGCGAGAATTATTGGAGGGCTAAACAACCATCACATAACCCTCCAACAGACCATGGGTTACGCACGGGTTCTTTAGCCCTCAAATAACCTCTGCCAGTTGGGAGTTGCATATTCATAATGGCGATCCACATGCACTGTAGCTTCTCAAGGATTAATTAATCCATGATGGGCTGTCATGTTGGGCAAACTGGCCTAATGTGTGCTTAGGAAAGAAAGGAAATGGAAATGGAGGATAAACATTTTCACAGGCCCCAATCCAGCAAAGAAAGAGACAGAGGCATACTGTTAAGCTATTGAAAGCAGAAAGGGATAACATAAAGGCATATGAAAAATATTGAATAAAAATACAACGGTCATTCCAGTGCATTTTCAGCTGGCAAGGCGCATCATCAGGGAATATGAATAGACAAAAACAGAACCCACATAGAAGCATTCCTTTTAAAAATAACATTGATTGCTTTCTGCAAGCACACGCAAGTATTTATCTTACAGAAGTTTTAAAAAGAGAAGCACTGTGACCCGATACACATTTATTCAGAACAAGGTCCCATTGAACTCGTGTATAGGGTGGACAGGGGGTAGGGAGGTCTGCTTCCACCAGCCCAGTTGCTTGTGCTTAAATCTGCGCCCAACCCGATTTTTTTTTTTCTTTAGTTAAGGAATAATTTCCGCTCCAGTCTTGCCAACTGGAAATGTTAGCGGACTTTTGGACCACTTTCTAAAATAAAGATCCCTTCCACTACACCAGCCTTCCCCAAACTGGTGCCTTCCAGATGGGTTGGATGGCAATGCCCATCATCCTCAGGCAGCATGGGGTGATGAGAGTGGTAGTCCAATGCATCTGGAGGGCACCAAGTTGGAGATGTCTGCACTACAACTTTGAAATTGTCCTTTCTGTTTCTTGTGGTCCAGGCAACACAACACACATGTGGGAAAAGGTTGCAGCCAAGTGCTGTGATGCGCGCTGGGAGCTCCGCAAGGCCTCTCCCTAGGGGGCAGAGGTGGGCTGTGCCCCTAGCAAGCTGCAAAGCTTCCTTGCTGTCCCTTCGTGGTTTGCCAGATGAAGTGGTCACCTTTTACCTCAGACAAGGACAACGAGGACCAACTCGGATTATTGGAAAAAGGTTTATTGTGCACAATAGGTCCTGCGGACTGTGTCGCAAAGCAGAACCCCGGGCGGGGTTTTTACAACCACTTTCATAGCATACATAAGTCTGGTCATTTGGCAACAGTTCTTTACATTGGTTAGCAAGCTCAAGACCAAAGGGGGCTTGCTTTAGGGGAGGGGATTTCCTTACAAGGAGACAGGAGGATGATCTTATAATCAAGCAGCTGGTAGGTATTTTCTTATCTTGGTCACGTATACAGGGTGAGACAGCAAAACACCTCAACCCTTTTGAATCAACATAGCCATTGTCGGCCATTGTCAGTCATTGCCACAGTCATTACCCTGGCAATCTGTCTACATGTCTGGCTAGAATCTCTTGTAAGATTTTCTTTTAACTATTTCGTTTCCTTCACTCCCCCCTCTTGAAACTTCAACACCTATCTGGAGTTTCAACCTGGGGGATGGGGCGATATTCCCACATAGCCAGGACCTGGGCAGCCGCCCTTTTTTCTGCCAATAGGCTCAGGCTATTTTGGATTGTCCGGACCACAATAGGGAGGACACAAGGGAGCAGGATGCAACTCATTGCGATTAGCCTTATCGCTTGCAACCCTGGTAACTTGGGGAACCATCTAGAGAAAGCTTTTCCTAGATCGAGCCCTTCCTAGGTCTGGACTGGATGCATATGTAAGCCATAGGATTACATTCAAGCAGAATAACAATAAACATTGGCTACAGGTTATGTGTTTATACAATACAGAAATTACATTTTGAAACTACACTTTACTACATTCTCTCCTTTTGATTCTAAGTGAATGCACACTGAGGGTCACTTTTAATTAAGGGCTGATAGGTAAGGCTGGTTCAGACTGAGCTGGAGTTGACATCAGTTCATCTCGTCCGATCCTCTGGGTGTTGTCTTTGATGGTCGTCCCGTCCGAGGTCTGAGATGATATTGATGTTCTGGCACAAATTCTTTTGTTTCAGGGGAAGAGGTTTCTAGCACGTTCCCCCGAATCGTTGGAGGCGTTATTATGTCCTCATTCTTGTTTGGGGTTAGAGGCTTTTTATGGCTGAAGTCCTTGGCACTTCACAGCGTTAAGTACACTTCCTTTCGCTGTACTTGAATATGAATCCATTCACTTGGGACAGAGTGTCCCTCTGTGCTGGGCTGGTGCTGTGCCGCCTTCACCCGTGAATGAAGAGTCTTCACACATCTCACCAGGGCTTTGCAGTAATTCTGAATTGAATGTCTCATCAACATCTTACGAGGGATCAGGTCTCACCACTCGACCTGGCCTGGATCTCACACACACAAGGGCCATGGAAGGTGCATCTGGCCACATCAGTCTTGTCTCTGTGCATACTTTGACCAGCTTGTCTTCTAATATTTTAGCAAAAAGGATTCTCTCTCTCTCTCTGCCCGCTGCCGTGGCGTTAGCTCTCACACAGGGGCATGTTCTACTCACTTAGAACCATACAAACAACTACAAACACATATTTATAGGAACAATACTTAGGCATTTCAACAAAATCAAATTGTACACCACAAAAAAGGTCTTTAGGGTGACGTTGTATGCTCACCCTGTCTTTTACAGGTTTTCCAGTATTATGAGCCTGGCACACTGTACACTGGACAAAGTACTGAGTTACTGCAGATGTAAAATTAAATTCAAACCACTCTTTCTTAAC
The DNA here is from genome assembly GCA_021292165.1 of Shinisaurus crocodilurus. Classification (NCBI taxonomy): domain Eukaryota; kingdom Metazoa; phylum Chordata; class Lepidosauria; order Squamata; family Shinisauridae; genus Shinisaurus; species Shinisaurus crocodilurus. Next base: position 271,946,837 of record CM037877.1, on the reverse strand, counting down.
AATCAAACCAATAACTAAATCTGCTTTTCTGACTGACGCTGTACAGAGTCTTTAGCAGGAAAGCAACTTACTAATCTGTGACATTGCTATAAAGAATGCAGGAGAAACTGACTTGTTTTGAGTTGGAAGGGACTCACAAGGCCATCAAGCCCAACCCCCCAACCCCCCCACTCAATGCAGGAAACCAGAGGAGGGGTTTCTTATCTAAGTAATACCCAGGCCTGACTTTGCTCAGCTTTCTACACTTTAGATAAGCTGAGAACCAGCATGAGCTACAGACTTTTATCTTTAGCAAGGCAAATCAAGCTTTTGAAAATCACATAAAACACAACAGGTCATTTGTACAACTTTTTGAAAACTAACTTAACAACAACAGAAGGATTGCAATTTTTTTTGGTATTTTGGTGCCATTGCGTTATGCTACACTTAAATACCGGTACTTATTTTACAAACGTGCTCTGTTAGCTTGCTATAAAAGCCACTAGACAAGCATACATTTTGCAACTAAACTGTTTAAATTTACCAAAGCTGCCCTGTTGGTTTGCCTTTGGCAAAAAAACTAACTAAGCATACATCTTACAAAAGACAATAAAGAGGGTAAAATTTCAGGAAAGCCCATTTCAACAAAACTAGGCACTAAAACGTACAGAAACTGAGTTAGTAGTTCAGATTTATCTTTGATAGCTGCACTTCTTTTATTGCTTGTAAATAATCATGCCCCCCCCCTTGCCTACCCTTCCTTTTTGTTGGGAGCAGCAGCAAGGTGGCAAGGTTTCAAGTGACACAGCATTTTACAATTTTTCTGGATTTTTCTCTTTTACAACAACCCTTTGAGGTAGGTACAGCTGAGAGTCTGTGACTGACTCCAAGTTACCTAATGAGCTTTATAGCATTTATTGCTTCTCGAGGGAGGGGATATTGCAGCATATCTCCCTTTTCTTCTGTTTGAACCAGAGAAGTAGACTTTTAAGAGTCTTACTTCTTTTTTTTGGTTTTCCGCCTAACATTCTGCTGGTACCAAAGCCAATATTGGCGGAAAGCCCTGTTTTTTTCTTCATTCCCCAGAGACTCAGCAAATGCCAGGAGAATTGGGACTACATTTTATTGTAGCCCTTAGTTTACACAATCCATTATGACTTAACAGAACCATTTTTCATTTTTTTCTTTCAAGAAGACAAGAAAACTTTTGATTTTTTTTCCTGCCTTGTTAAGAACAGAACTGCACGTTACTTCTCAATATATATATATATTTAAAGATACGCATTCTCTTTTTTTGTTTGTTTTTTTGACACTGCTTTACACAACTTTCTTTCAAATAGCTTTTTTTTCAAAATCTTTACTTTTTATTACATCTTTTACAACTTTCTTTTTCCTGCATACCTTGGGCAGAGAGGGTTTTATTTCTTTTTCTATGCCCTTTGTTTGCAACTCTAATATTTCTTTTGCATCTGCCCTTGTCCAACCTTTCTCTTTGCCTAGTCTTTATTTTCTTTATCTTTTTTTTCCCCCTACATTTTTTAAACTTTTTACTTACTATTTCTTTCTCTATGGCCCTCTTCTCTCCCCCCTCTCCTCAGGGCAGAGGGGACAGCCTACATGCCTTTAAATAATCATCTCTTTTCCTTTTTCAAAAACCTTTGGGCTCCACTCATTGGTGAAGCTCTTGAATTTTCTGTGAAAAATAGTTAACCATTTCTTTTTGAACTTAGTCTGCATCAGCTGTAGTCTCAGAGAAAAAACCTGCCTTGATCAGGGGCAGACTTTTTCTGACCTTTTAAAGCTAACACAGTTCAATTCTCAAAAGGCACTAACACTTTGTTTATGCTCAGAAAACTTGCATTCTCAATATTCAGACTCTCTCAATTACAGTTCTTAAAAAACACTTTAGTATCGTTTTTCGCTCTAGTGGTTAGCTGCTGATTCTCTGGGAGCGTGAATGGCCAATTCTTGCATACCAGGAAACCTGCAGTCACTTGAGGGTTTTTGTTTGTTTGTTTTCAATCTTTGCAATTCGTGGCTGCTAATCTTCTCACATCTCTAGTCGCTTTTGCCATACAAGAGGAAGCAACCTCGCATTTGCATAACCAGAAGCAACAATATTATTATTTTTTTTCTTTTGCTTACTTCAGAGATTTAACCCACACTCAAAACAAAATAAAAACCTTTTCAATTTACACCATCAACTAGCCCCACTTGGAAGAATAAACATTTAACTTGAACATAAACCTTTTTTCTTTTTGGCTACACACATGGCTTGCAGTAGCCAGAATCTCATTTACATGTTTTTTCTTCCCCCCTTTGAGAATGTTTTTACAAATGGATATTACTAAAGGCTCATTTATTTATTTATTTATTTATTTATTTATTTATACCCTGCCTTTTTTTCCTGCAAGGAACCCAAGGCGGCTTACATAATAATCCTCCTTCTCTCCATTTTATCCTCACAACAACCCTGTGAGGTAGGTTAGGCTGAGAGACAGTGACTGGCCCAAAGTCACCCAGTGAGTTTCTACCCCTCTAAACAAGTGGATTTGTTGTTTTCACCAGTACAGAAATTGTGCTGGAGATTATGCTGACAACTGCAAGCATTCTTTAAATGTTTTTCAATTGCTTGAGTTCTTAAAGCATTATTTACCATTTACGAGTATGAAGCACTTTTTGTCTGGTGAACCTACTTCGGAAGGCTTTTGAAATCTCACTTCTGTCTAAACATACTAATCATCCAATTGTCCTTGGAATTTGTTCTCTAGGGCCACCAGAAGGTCTCTCAGGTTTCATTTTTCTTAGGACCCATTTTGGGCCAAGTATTTTTCCCTCTGCATGGCCATTCCTCAGTACAAAGAGTTTGCCACTATGTCTTTGACAAAGTCTTACTTCTAGGTAAAGAGGCAAATTCTTGGAGTACTATTGCTAAAGGTGCCCCTTTTGGAGCATTTTGGTTCCCACCTATGATGTACTGTGGCACAGAATTCTACCTTTTGAGCTCACTCTCTGTGTGTGTGTAGTGCTTTGGTTTAATTCACAAACAGGCACACAACATTCACATGTCACTGGATCATGGGAGGGGGGGTTCAATCAGGCCCACTTGCTTTTGAAACTCTGCCGCAACAGAGATCAGGGCGTCTTGACCTGATTTAATCCCAGATCTTGTTCAGCGACTTATATGCATTCATCAGCAGGGAGGTTTGGAAAGAAGGGGGGGTGTCCCTGTCTGTTGACTCTGGTGGGACTCGAACCCACAATCCCCAGCTTCAACAGCTTATGAATTCTAATAAGCGAAGGAGAGAGAGATGGGCCTGTCTGTCTTTCAACAGCTTATGAATCTAATTCATGCACACAGACATTTTCACATGCACATGTATACTACCCTTATTGAAGGTTTCCCTCTTTTCTAAACCTTAAACCTTTCAACATCAATAACAATAACACAATATCAATAATACAATGCAATAATCAAGAACCAGAAGAAAATGAAAAGGAGGTACGGTATTTCAATTCATTTTTGCCCATTTCTTTGGAGAACTATTTGATTTTGCTAGCAGCTATAACAAATATATATATATATATATTTCTTTTCATTTTGGGACTTCTCACCTCTAGTTCAGATGTGAGGAAGTATGTGCTTGGGTTAGGAGCACACTCTTTTCCTTTTCACTAAACACAGGACTGGTGGAGACTCCAAAAGGCACCAAAACTTTGCGTATGCTCAGGAACTCTTTGCAAAAAAAGCTCACAAACATTTTTGTTGTTGTTGTATTTCTTTAACACAACACAGGGTTCTTTGAGTACTTTTTGCCATTCCTAGATCTTGTGTTTGACTTCTAATCTATTAGGAATGTGATTTGCTAGTCTGTGCTTTTTCTTTCTTTCTAGGCAACTGGGTGAGCAGGCAGAGGTTTTACTTTTAAAGGGACAGCGCACTCACTTATTTATTTTTTTCTTCTTCTGCCTTTCTTTTGGTCTGGCACGTTCCTTTTTTCTGGGCCAGGGCAGGGTCTCTTTCCAGGCAATCATTATGTGTGCCGCCCCCATCTTGCACTCCTTTTTAACCATGGGGTGGGTTTGTGCTGGCCACCCCACTCCCATGGATGGCCACTCTCTACCTTGCACAGGGTCTGGAGAATTTGGCGTTTAAGTTTTCGCCTGTAGTCTCTCCCAAACCCTGCTTTGAAATTCTTTTCCATGCATTGAAGCTGTGTCCTTGGGACGCTGCTTCCCTCCCACCCCATTCTCTTAATTCTAAGACCAACAACAAGAACAGAAACAGAAGGGTGGGGTACGGACAGGAGAGTAAGGGGTCTCTCCTGTTAGACGTTAAGGGATTTCACACACACGCTCCGCTGACCCGTGGCCCCGGACGTTCCACGGTCACCTACGGGAACTGCAGCGGCATTCACACTTCACCACACATACCAACACATTCCCTCCCGAGATCTCTTGTATTCCTTTACCAAAAGGGAGGCCAGTTCAGCCTTTTTCAGCTGCCTCGTAGGCCCAATCCTTTATTCCTTTACCAAAAGGGAAAGAACCAGTTCAGCTTTTTCCAGCTGCCTCGTAGGTCCAATCCCCGGAGGATGGCCAATCCTCCTCCCCTTGTTCCTATTCTCTCCTGTAGGAACCCTAGAGTATACTCGCCTGTTCCGCCGGTCCGGCCCCCTTGGTCCTAGTTCCGCACCGAGTTTTGTTGGTTCTTGGAGTCACCGTCCGACCACTGCCCCGTCAGGCCCCCTGTTCGGATTCCTTCACAGCCAAGTGCTGTGATGCGCGCTGGGAGCTCCGCAAGGCCTCTCCCTAGGGGGCAGAGGTGGGCTGTGCCCCTAGCAAGCTGCAAAGCTTCCTTGCTGTCCCTTCGTGGTTTGCCAGATGAAGTGGTCACCTTTTACCTCAGACAAGGACAACGAGGACCAACTCGGATTATTGGAAAAAGGTTTATTGTGCACAATAGGTCCTGCGGACTGTGTCGCAAAGCAGAACCCCGGGCGGGGTTTTTACAACCACTTTTATAGCATACATAAGTCTGGTCATTTGGCAACAGTTCTTTACATTGGTTAGCAAGCTCAAGACCAAAGGGGGCTTGCTTTAGGGGAGGGGATTTCCTTACAAGGAGACAGGAGGATGATCTTATAATCAAGCAGCTGGTAGGTATTTTCTTATCTTGGTCACGTATACAGGGTGAGACAGCAAAACACCTCAACCCTTTTGAATCAACATAGCCATTGTCGGCCATTGTCAGTCATTGCCACAGTCATTACCCTGGCAATCTGTCTACATGTCTGGCTAGAATCTCTTGTAAGATTTTCTTTTAACTATTTCGTTTCCTTCAATGCCAGATTCAATAAAACAAAATAAAGCCACAAAGAGTCTTGTAGCACCTTAAAAGCCTAACAAACTTATTCTGGTGTAAGCTTTTGGGGACAATGTCCATCAGATGCACGAAGTGTTAACCTCAAATTGGCAGGTTTATATACACGTGAGGGGGGTGAGAGATGCAAACTGTGTGTTGTTGTCAGAGGGAATTAAAATGCAAAAGGTACAGACAGCAATGGTTACCTGAACAGTTGCCATTCACAAGTTGTTGGGTGAGAACACAGTGCAGTGGTAAGTCGCTCAATGTATGTAGTGTGATATAAAAGCAACAACAACCCTATGCCCTTATTAAAACCACAAGAATTAGAGTTGAATGTCTTGATGAATTGTACTTCAGCAATTTCACATCGATATCTGTCTTTGAAATTCCTTTGTTCAAGAATGGCGACCTTGAGGTCATTGACAGAGTGGGCAGGGAAGAACTATCTAGCAATGGGACAACGTGTGTAACTGTTTATCCCATGTGGTTTCTCATGGGGCGGCATGATGTGTGCTAGGCATGCTATCCCCGAAAGTGCAGAAGCATGTGCCAGTCCTCTACTGCTCCTGAGGTTCTTTGAATTAGCACAAGTCCTCTCTAGTCATTGGCATGTGCATGAGGAAGAAGATTTCCTAAGTACTAAAGTCGTAGTACTTACAAGTGCCCCCAATCCAGGTGGGAGCTCATGTCGCACTCTTTGGATCTCAGCAACAGAACCCACATGAGAGAACTGAGACACATTCTACCTCTGGCAAGCCAGACACCACCACCAGATGTGGATGTTGAGATAGGGAGCCAATCACACCTCAAACTCTTTCACTGGGCCAGCCTCCCCCAACCTGGCAGTGCCCTCCAGATGTGTTGGACTGTAACTCCCATAATTATTTAGCATAATTAATTTTTGCCAAAGGCAAAAGGGACAGACCCCAAATACCAACATCTTTTAGCTTAAAGTACTTACTGCCAGTAACTAAGACTGGGTTCAGATAACCCACGCTCAAGGGTTGAATATGGGTTGTTGGAACGTGGGTTGTTGTGTTATCTGAACCTAGCTGCAATAACAAGCCATGGCTTGTTAACCACAGACAACCCATTAGGAGAAGCCGTGGTTTGTTGTTGGGTTGTGAACTGGGGGTTGTTCACCATGGTTTGTTATCTCAGCTGGGTTCAGACAACACGATAACCCACAGTTCAACAACCACCCACAGTTAAACAACCACCCATACTCAACCCTTGAGTGTGTGTTATCAGGTTCTCTGAACCCAGTCAGTGGACCCATCTTGTCCAGTATTGTTGTCGACACTGACTGGCAGCGGCTCTCCTCCAGGGTTCCAGGCAGGATTCCTTCCTAGCCCTACCTGGAGATGCCAAGGATAGAACCTGGGGAGCTGCTGCATGCAAAGTAGGTGCTCTACCACTGATCTACAGCTCCTCCCCTACAAGTCCAGCCCCTTCGCTAAGAACTAGAAGGAAGGGCATAGCTGTGCCTTGTGCTTTGGCCTCTCGGGGAGGGGAGGCATCAGGTGTGCTGTATTCAGGCACAGTGAACTAACTGTGTGTGCAGGATCCCCTTAAGAACAGCTCACCCTCTGTACTTCCCCCTCTCTCTCTCCCCTTGGAAGGAGAAACCAGCCGATTGGGGGGCTGCATCTAGACTCCTGGCAGAGAGCTGTATATAAACTCTTTAATAGCCTGTGAGGAGCCTGAATGAGTACTAATCAAGGTTCTGAGCCGACAACACACCAGGTGTACCTTCTCTCTTTTCTGCCAGATGCTTCCAGGGGAGTGAGGTGCCTGGGCGACTGGCGAAGTGATGGCGCTGCACGGAATGTGTTTCCTTGTCGGAGAAGTGTGAAGCCCCAGCCTTGGCAGAGTCAGGTGCCAAACTTGTGGAGTGCTCTCTCTTGCAGGGAGGTCTCTGGTCCTTCCTGAAGGAGACCATGGCGTACCCATATCTGTAGATGCCCCATCTGCCTTAGAAACACCATTGGAGGTGTCTGGAGACTGGGACATGACAGATATCCAGAGTTCACTGTTACAAGTTCCCTCATCCCTTTGCTGAACCATTTCCAAGTTCCCCCGGGGCAAAGCCACAACAGCTGAACCAGTTTCAAACCACTTTACATTTGTAGTGCAAAAGCATGCCACTTCCCTTCTGTGTTGAGCAGAGACATGTTGATTCTGCAGAATAACCCAACACGATAACCCACATTTCAACAACAACCCACACTCAACCCTTGAGTGTGGGTTATCGTGTTGTCTGAACCCAATCTAAGCCTTAGAAAGTAGGGTGCAGCCTTCTAGGGAACTGGATTGGGGGGCCCGGGGGGCCAGCTTTGACCCCTGAGCCTGAGGCCGTGCACCCCTGCATTAGGGCCTATAAGAGCCCTTGAAGCCAACCGGGAAGCAAGGAAGATCGCTGAAATCACACTGGGAAGTAATTTGCAGAGGGTTATTGGGACGCCTGCTTCATACATTGCAGGGAAGGTGATTTTCAGCTTGGTAAGTGCAATGTAATGTGAAGGAAAACACATGGTAATTGCACACAGGACATGAGCTGTAGCAGTCGGCCAAATCTCCCGTGGTGTGTGTGTGTTGACTGCATGTTTTCAGACAGGTATCTCCCACACGTGATGGTGTTCACTGCAGAGACTCCCAGAGTGGAGGAAGGAAATATGCCGTTCCTGTAACATCCAGTGAGAGCCAGTGTGGCGTAGTGGTGAGAGTGTTGGACTGGGACTCGGGAGAGCCGGGTTCTAGTCCCCGCTCGGCCATGAAACTCACTGGGTGACTTTGGGCCAGTCACGGACTCTCAGCCTAACCTACCTCACAGGGTTGCTGTGAGGATAAAGTGGAGGATGATGATTATGTAAACCACCTTGGGTTCCTTGCAGGAAAAAAGGCAGGGAATAAATAAATAATCTGAGGGTGAATTTTGTATGATCAGTCCACACACACACACACACCCGAGAATGTCGTCACAATGTTTGGAAATAACTCAAGGAATAACGCACCCACACACACACACGGCCAGAGGTGAGCCACTTCCCACTTGCGGGGTTGTTCTATTCACACACAGCACAGCAGTATGGAATTACATCAAGGGGAAGCTGCTCCCACGTGGCAGCGGTTGTGTGTGAAGGGAGCATGATTTGGATCAGGTGGCGTTAGGAGGAATTGGCTTCACATACGTAGATGATGATGAGGAAGACATACCGGGTTCCTTTGGTTCCCTTTCTGTTGATTTTCTTACCTGAGTATCTTTGGATGGCTAAACAAAATAGGATCTAAGGGAAAACACACTCCCTGGACTTGTGAGACCAAGAGAACACGCACTTCCTCATGTAAATACAAGCAGCAGCAATGCCTCCTTTCAGAGAACGTTGACTTCTGCCTTCTGGCTTTCATAACTTCAACCTATGTGAAAATGGTTGTTAACAACCATACTTCAAATTGACGCTTTAGATTGCAGCGTGCGTGATGCAGCTGTCCAACCAAGTTATAGAAGTAAGTCACAAAACTGGGAATATGCAAATGCCAAAGATGCACAAAGAACAGGTGGCAGATTTGCAAACCATATGGGGACAAATCCCCTCCCTGCAAGGCATCAATTATGGAAGCTTGCTACATTTAAGATGTGGAAATGTTGGCCAACATTTGAATTTGGATATTTCTATTAGTATTTAGTTCAACTCTACTGGAATAGAATTACAGCAGCTAATGAGACTGCTACAAAACAAGCAGGTGTATATCCTTTTTTTCTTACTATTTTTTAAAAATCTGTATTTAGTTGGGCGGGGGAACAAGGCCAGATGAGTTTCTGGGAATGTATTACATTTCTTTCAGAGCACTTTAATGAACAGGCACTTCTCACTTGTGGAAAGCACCATTAAGCTTCAGTCTTACATATTTTTCCTATGAGAAAATCCACAGGGTGGAGGGGAGCTCACAGCAGGGGGGAACTCTCAGATACTAACTGCTGCTTACTTGCTCTCGTTTTTTCCACTCCTCTGCCTACCTGTCATGCGTAAATGCGGAATAAAACGTCTTTGTATCACTGCTGCATTTGTACAATCAGGAATCTCTTTCGATTCTCCTTCTTTTAATGAGAAAATATTTTCCAAATAAAAATAAAATAAAAGAGTACAGAGAAGACTGAGGGGAGATATAATAGCACTCTTCAAGTACTTGAAGGGTTGTCACACAGAGGAGGGCCAGGATCTCTTCTCCATCATCCCAGATTGCGGGACACGGAATAATGGGCTCAAGTGACAGGAACCCAGATTCTGCCTGGACATCAGGAAAAATTTCATGACTGTTAGAGCAATAAGGCAATGGAACCAACTACCTAGGGAAGTCGTGGGGTCTCCCAACATTGGAGGCATTCAAGGTGTAGCTGGACAGCCATCTGTCAGGGATGCCTTGACTTGGGTTCCTGCATTGAGCAGGGGGTTGGACTCGATGGCCTTATAGGCCCCTTCCAGTTCTACTATTCTATGATTCTATACACAGAGAGAGAGAGAGAGAGAGAGAGAGAGAGAGAGAGATCGGAGTCTCATCTTTAAAAAAAAACAACATTTCGTTTAACTCCGACTCTATGAATAGAATATCTAGCACTCTCATAATAACTGGAAATGATGAACATGTTGCCATGTGCTCCCAACTTCCCCAAGCAGCGACACATCTGGGGGCCACAAAACAGGGTTCGCACTGCTATCCTATGCATGCTGACTCCATAATGAGACCCGCTACTGTGTTCAATGAGACTTATTCTAAAGGTAAGGACTGCAGCCTAAAAGAGTACGGTAATCCTATGAGTTTGCCGAAAATACACTTTAAAGTTCTCCAATAAAACGAGGCTTATTGCTGCAAGACTGCCAAAAATATGAACATGTGCACAATCCAATAATGGCAAGGGTCCCTGTGTAATATGACTTATGATTAAAAATGGGCTTTATTGTCAACTCAGCAAAACACACTCTTTAATTTTGGACTCTGTGTAGTGTTTATTAATACAATACGCAGCTAATAAAAACAACTACAGATAATACAACATTTATTCAATGGATTTCTTTAATGTTACTGCAAGACATGTAAGGCGCAATCCTATGGCCTTCCACCCCGGCCTGTGGGGCCATAGGAGAAGTCGGACTCCCCGCTGCGACTGAGGAAATCCCTTCCGAGGTCGCAGTGGGGAGTCCGAGCGCGGAGCATCCCACCACCACACACACCTCACAGCTGGTGCGGTTCTTTCTGTGCTGCCTGGAAACTGAAGCCGGAAGACCACTTTGGTTCTGGCAGGGGGGGGGGTCATTTCCGGGGGCAGGGAGAGGAGGGGCAAGGCACCACTGGCATCCAAGGAACCCAGGCAGTGCCTCAGCCTCTCCTCCTCCTGAGGAGACATAAAACATTTAGATGGCTGAAAGGACCCTCCAAAACCTAGAGCTGGCACTGTCTGTACTTGGCCCTGCACTGGAGTTCTTTTTTCGAAGAATGGAGATCGAGGTCATTTTTTTTTTTACCAGGGCCAGGTTATCGAACAGGCTAACAAGTTCCTGTTCTAGGGCCCGAGATCTTCATAGTACAGCGCTGGCGTGATCAAATGGTATTTTTTCCTTTAAAATTACCAGTTGAAGGCGCTCTTCTCAGTGACCTGGCCTAGGGCCCATTATTTTCATGATATGGTGCTGATTTTTGATGATGATGATGATGATGATGATGATGATGATGATGATGATGATGATGATGACGACCATGGCAGTGAAGAAGAAAGAAGTTTGGGTTTTTTGCTTTGTTCTGAATTTTTTTAAAATGTATTAAATGGTGTGCTGAGTCCCCAGCAATTTTCAAGTGGTCCACTGGAAGAAAAAAAAAGGTTTGACAACCCAGATGCCTTGTTCCTTCCAAGGGCAAAAGCTGTGACACTTGAGCCGTTGTCCCAATTTAAGGTCCCTTTTTGTCCTGGCATCTTTACCAGCCGCACAACAGGCAGAAATCCATCAGGAGCATTTCTGTGTGCCTTTGCCCATTTAATTCCTGCCTGTCACACAGCTTTTTGAGGCTCAGGAACCCTAGGCAGAAAACCAAGGTGGCTGGTGACCCATCAGGTTACACCCTTCCCTCAAGAAAAAATAGCAACTAATGCCAGCAAAAATGTTTTAAAAGAAAATGTTTTAAAAGAAATATGGAAAACTGGAGCAGAGAGCGACAAAGAAGGTTGATGACACCATTGCGTTTTCCCATGTTCACTACCACTGTTGGTTAAACAACTCTTTATACTAAATTAATAAGGTCCATTACATTTTATAGAGGGAAAACCACCCAGAAAACTTGAAGCAGGAGATCCAGTGTCAAGTTAGCTGTTAGGGCTCTCCAACCTTGGTCCTTGGGTCCCCAGATGTTGCTGGACTAGAGCTCCCAGAATCCCTTGCCATTAGCCATGCTGGCTGAGTATTGTGGGAGCTGTAGGCCAGCAACATCTGGGGACCCAAGGTCGGAGAGCCCAACAGACCATTTGTTCTCAACATATTTATTTATTTATTTATTATATTTATACCCCGCCTTTTTTCCTACAAGGAACTCAAGGCGGCTTACATAATCCTCCTCCTCCTCTCCATTTTATCCTCACAACAACCCTGTGAGGTAGGTTAGGCTGAGAGTCAGTGACTGGCCCAAAGTCACCCAGTGAGTTTCATGGCCGAGCGGGGACTAGAACCCGGCTCTCCCGAGTCCCAGTCCAACACTCTCACCACTACGCCACACTGAAACAATCTGTGGTTAAGAATGTTGGACTGGGATTCTGGAGATCCAGGTTCTAGTCCCCAGTCGGCCATGAAGCTGAGTGACTTTGGGCCAGTCACTGGCTCTCAGCCTAACCTACCCCACAGGGTTGTTGTTGTAAGGCTAAAACAGAGAGGAAGATGGTCATGTAAGCTGCCTCCGGTTCCTCACAGGAAAAAGGTGGGATATAAATAAATAATAAAATAATTTTGGGCATGATCCTATGCATGTTTACACAGAAAAAGTTCTACAAACAGTTGGAGGACTTTTTCCCTGTCTAAACATGCATAGGCTCTATGATCTATGAATCTATGAATGCACCTTATTTTGTTCTTAACGGCAATCTAGTCTTGCAACTGCAAAAGCAATAAAAAGATTGCTAACTCCTCTTTTATTCCTTGCAAGCAAGACTCCGCCAAAGCAGTGCCTGAATCTACAGTCCGTCCGTCCGTTCCTTCCAACAATATAAAGCCCAGGCAGCCAAAAATAGCCCCTCGATCTCCCTCCGTTCTGCGAGTTTTTGCAGTGAAAGCAGGAGCCAGCTAGGAACTCTTTGTTGCCAGTTCGGGCGGGGCCACCGGGAAGGGCATTGTTGCCTTGTTGCCACCGGGAAGGGCATTGCAATTCCTACGGCTTCCTGCAGGGCTGATGCAGAGGGGAGAGCAAGGTGACCCGGGCACGGGGAGGAGCTCCGCAAGCGCCGCTTGCTTTGCAAACCATGCCGAGGCCGCGGGAGACCGGCGCTCTCGTCTCGTCGGTGGCTGCTTCCTTCGCTCGGATCGCTTTCTTCTCCCAGGTGAGCGCAGGATACTGGAAAGTCTACAAAAGGGCCCGTACGCGGGCCCCTTTGCTAAATGCTGCGCTGATGAATCCTCGATGTCGCTTAATCAATGGGAGAGTTTGCGTTGATTTTCCATGAAAAGACACGAGGGCGGACTGCTGTTTTGGAGCAATTTTTAGAGGCAGCCACAGAAGCCATTTTACTCCGGTTTCATTAGGCTGCGGTCCTGTATACGGGTATTTAGGATCAAGCCCCATTGAACTCGGTGGGACTTGCTTCTGAATAAACATGCATAGGATTGTACCATTCATCTGGAATAACCACTACTCCCGAGTCCATAGGTATAATCCCCTGAGGCTGGTTAAATCCGCCCATACGCATACATTGGGAGGCAGAACACTCTCAGTACTACTGATACAACAGACTGCGGGGGTGGGGGTGGGGGGTTGGGGGGTTAATGCATATTATATGCATAACGGATTTGACAGTCGTGCCCTCTGCCCAGGGAATCCTGGGAATTGTAGTTCTGCAGGGCGGTGCAGTAAGGATTGCGAACAGTTGTCTGAGCCTTTACCGAATTACGATTCCCAGCATTCTTTGCGGGAAGCTACGACTAGTATTAAAGTGATTCATAGATCATAGAGTTGGAAGGAGCCTACAAGGCCATCGAGTCCAACCCCCTGCTCAATGCAGGAAACTAGAGGAGGGGTCTCCCATCCAAGTAATAACCAGGCCTGACCCTGCTTAGCTTTCCACGCTCAGACAAGCTGAGCCAGCGTAAGCCACAGGGCAGGCCTGTATAGCCAGCGTAAGCCACAGGCCTGTATGAAGGATGTGTGGATATAACCTTCGTATCATAAGAGTTGAAAGAAACTGGCCTAAGGCCAGCAGTCAGTTCAACCCTCTCCCTGCTGCAAGGCAGGGCCTGTCTGTTCTTCCACCACTCGTCCCCACAGAGATAAGCCAAGCCGTCAAAGGACAAGGAAACGCCCAGCATGTTTCCATCAGTCAGTTAGGCCCAGGCTCCCGAAATACGTCAGACCCTAAGTGTGCCAAAGGGTGGCTTTGTATGTGAAAACACACTGCAAAAAGCAGGTGGATGAGCACGCTTGCACGTCTGCTTTCTGTAGCATGTTGTGTCTGGAAAATGAGCTCATACCTCTCCCCCTCACAGAGAGGAGGGGGCTCCTGATGCAGGAGCCCCCTCCTCTACCACCTATTGCCGAGGTAGGCAACCTGGGGCCCTGCAAGTGCTTTGGACTACAGCTTCTATCATCCCCAGCCAGCATGGCCATTGGCCAGGGATTAAGGGAGTTGTCATCCAAAACATCTAGAGGACACTGGATCGCCTACCCCTGATCTGATGCATGTTGAGATGGGCAAAGCACCTCAGGTTGTCAGGTAGCAACTGGAGGTTCCCCCCTTTACCTTGGAGTCCAGTAGCCCTGGGCATTGGCTAGCCAGCTGCCTCATTCCTTTAATAAATAAAGGAATAAATATAAATAAATAAATAAATAAATAATGTTGATTCTCTCCCCACCCCACTCTGACCACACTGCAGATAAGGAACTGTTCAGCTGCTGCAGCATCTTCAGCCCGGCCAGTGATCGCAGCCAAGCATCCCTTTCAGGTGGACTTGGAAGCAGGGAAACGTTATGCTTGGTGTGCCTGTGGGCACAGCCAAAAGCAGGTAACCCTCCAGCCTCCCTCGAGTTTTTCTCTACCTCTCTCTCTGTACTAGGTAACTTGCGATCTGCCCTTCTCAAAAGCCCTGTCTTAACAAAGTTGAACGTAGGTCCATTCCAGTGTTGCATCAGTCCACACTGGCTGAGTATGAGCAAGGGTGGTGATACTGCTGCACGTGAGGCCAACACTATTTTGCTCCAATGAGAGCGTTGTTTCCCAAAACGGAGGTTGTAGAACATCTCAGTGTAGCCCAGCTAAGGTGAATTTTAAAAAGTTATGCTGGGCTTTGTAAATGAAACTTACCCATCCAGATTTAAATACAGTCCCAATTGCTCTGCCAGTACTCCATTCTATCCGAGCCAAAACTATAATGTCAAATCTGTTGGCAGTGAGCAAACCTCTGCTGTGATTGTTTGTTTGTTTTTAAATCTTGGTTCTGTTTTGTGTCTTGAACAGCCTTTCTGTGATGGATCCCATAAAAAAGGTGCCCCAGAAATCTCTCCCCTGAGATTCAAACCGGAGGAAGCGAAGGAGGCATGGCTATGTGGCTGCAAACACACCAAGAACCCTCCGTATTGTGATGGCACCCACAAGGAAGATTTCGTGCAGAAAGCTGATCTCCATTCCCAGCCCCAGTTGTAATGTGGGACTGAAGAAATACAGCAGGAGAACGGCCTTGGGGCACAATGCACCGAGATGCTCTCCTGCACAAGCCCAATTGAAATGAATGGGGGCTGTGGCTGTGCATTGTCTTGGCAAAGATGGTGGGTGAATGCAGTATGACATGAGTGAACATTGGCCACCCACACACGGAAGGGGCGTGTGGATTTTTGCTATTTTCTGAGAGCTCCAGAATTTTGCCTGCTCCCTTCACACCCTCTTGAAATAATAATTTTTTTAAAAAAACCTGCAGCTCCCCTGTTTGTTTGAATCACTTGCTGCCAATAGGCCCACAACTCAAACACCGTGGCCTGTAGGTTTTCATTGGTTACCCTGCTACTGCTGCGCACATCGCATCGTAACCGCCGTGTTCTAGGCGAACAAAGACGGGATGTGGTCTCCACCCCAGACGGCTACAACCGATATTAGATGAGCAAGATAAAGATAGGGACTTGCCGGAAGAGGTTCAGGATTAACAAAGTGATGTGGGGGGGCGGAACGGGGTGTGTGTGTTAAGATGAGCAGCGGTGGCAGCTGAAACATGCCTCATGGAAGATTGCTCACCTATCTCCAAGCAACAGCTAAACATTCCCAAGTAGCAACAGTCTTTCCTTTGCACTGCATGACTGCCACTTTGGGTGCTTCATAAAAAAAACAACATCAACAACAACCCAATAACGTTCTGCACCAAAGTAAGCTGAATGCTGTGGCCCTGATTATTATGCAAACTTGCATCTTTGGGGTGGTTTTGCATAATAGCAGGACCGGTGCAAGGCAGTTTGGCGCCCTAGGCAAAATAAAATATTTAGCACACACCCCCTCCCACTTGAGCCCTCCCTCCCTCGGCGGCGGCAGTCCCGGCAGCAGCGAGGAAGAGTCGCCCGAACGAGCGAGCTTCCTCCTGCTGCCGCTGCCGCCGGCCTCCGAGGCCCGGGAAGGGAGGAAGGAAGGCGAGAAGAGGCGCCAAGCTGAGGTGGATCAGCAGCCACCAGCCGCTCCAGCTGCGCCCGGGGGACAGAGGCGAGCTACTCTACCTGGCAGTAGCTATCCAAGGTCTTGGCTGCCGTAACAGCGATTTCCCCCCACAAAAAATTTAAAGTGACAAAAACGCTGCGGTGAGCCAAAAACAGCTCTGCATCATGGCAGGGAGGGACAGGGGGCTTGTTGCTCCCGCGGTGTCCCCTTGGCATTCGGCGCCAAGCGAGCGGCCCGCCCGGCCGCTCTCCTCGGCTTCCTTGCCCAGATCCGCGCCAAGCGCAGCAAGCCCCGGCTGCCTGACGCCTCGTGCGCTCCTGCTGCCGCTGCCGCTGCCGGGAAATCAGGCTTGCTCGCTCCCGTCTTCCTCCTCCTCGGACAGCGGAGCGCAGGCGGACAGCGGAGCGCAGGCCCCGCGCCCTCCCTCGTCCATTCCTGGAGGAGGAGGAGGAAGAGAAGGGCGAGTGTCTGCGTGGGTCTGCGCCCCCTTTAGCCATGCGCCCTAGGCAGCCGTCTAGTTGGCCTAGTGGTAGCGCCGGCCCTGCATAATAGATTCTACTTCTGGTCAAGGCAGGAAGGCCACGTTTTTTAGGTTCACTGCATTGCCTACATTTCTCCTACACAACTGTACAGGCTATGAACTGATTCTTGAGCTGAATGTGGGACCTAGTATTTCACTCTGCACTTTTTCTTCGTTGCCAGAGACTCATGGAATATAGAGAGCCTTCTATGTTTCACATAACATGGGCTTGCCAATGTGTTTTTGGGCAAGGAAGGGAGGAATAGAAGTTCAGGAGGGGAAAAGAAGCACCATTAAAGTTTGCAGAGAGTGTTATGACGGCGAGAGGGTGGAGGCGTTGGTTAAGGGGGAGGCAAGTTACGTCTTCGGCACGCCATCTCCCCTTCCAACCTTGATAATGCTGGTGGTTTGTTTGACTGCAGCCCATTCAAGCCTGAAGTTGCTGTTGCTGAATGCTAGGCTTGTTGATTAGCCATTAGGGACCTTGTCCTGGAAGAACGTGTCGCTTGTGTGACTAGAACCTGGTTGGACAAATCCACCAGGCTATAAGGTACAGCACCAGTTTCGAGTTGAGGCTCTACAACAGTGAGCTGGCTGGGGCATGCTGGGAGTTGTAGGCCAAAAACATCTGGGGACCCAAGGTTGGAGAACACTGCTCTACAAAGATTGTACAGTAATACCTTGGTTTGAGAGTAACTTGGTTTGAGAGCGTTTTGCAAGACAAGCAAATTTTTAAATATTTATTTATTTATTTTTTACTTGATATAAAAGCGACGTCTTGCAATACAAGAACTGTAGTACGGCTTAAATTAAAAATCTCTGTACAAATTTTTTTGGGGGGATTTCGTTTTGATATAAGAGTGTTTTGGATTACAAGCACGTTTCCGGAACGAATTATGCTCTCAATCCAAGGCATGACTGTACAGGATGGCCGGCTGACCGGCCAGATGGGCGATTCATAAATGTAATAATAATAAACAAATTCCATCATTCCTACAGTCTTGCCAATTTCAAGTGCTTATATCTGGTGTTAGGAAGCCAAAAAAGAACTGGGATTCTGTTGGTGTACCATTTATGCTCCTCAACAATATCCCTGCCTGAGCTGATTGATGGAGGTGTTGAGGACTCCCAAGGCTGATAGTCTTAGAGGACCAACATCCACACGGAAGTTGCCTTGTTGGGAGTAGCTTGGGATTTCATCATGACAACCAGGGGCCCATTTCAAAATACTACCAGGGCAAACACATGTGGCAAGCCATATGCTGGACCTGGTACTCTGCATGGGACTTGGGGAGGATGATTTGTGCCATGAAAATGCAAATACATGCAACCTCTGAATAAATGAAATACATTTTTTTTAAAAAAATTGCATAATGTAAACATACAAAGTTACAGATAATAATAATAATAATAATAATAATAATAATAATAATAATAATAATAATAATAATAATAATAATAATATGATACTTAATCTGAGAAAGATAGAGGGTGTGTGGACTGGGAAGTGGGCAGATCTGGATTGTGGTGTGAAAGCAATCCTGCATGAGATTGCACTCGCCTTCAAGGACCAGGTATGCATCTTGCAGATGTCCCTGGAGTCACTCTCTGGGAGCCACAGGTAGCAGCTGTGGCCAGGAGCACTTTTTACAAGCTCTGGTTTGTATTCCAGCTGCATTCCTATCTGGAGTGACCTGGCCTGGCCTCAGTGACCCATGCACTGGTTGCCTCCAAGTTGGGCAACTGCAATGTTCATTATGTGCGTCTAAAAAAGTTAAACGGAGAGTGTTAGACTGGGACTCTGGAGATCCGGATTCTAGTCCCCGCTCTGCCATGAAACTCACTGGGTGACTTTGGGCCAGTCACTGACTCTCAGCCTAGCCTACCTCACAGGGTTGTTGTGAGGATAAAATGGAGAGGAGGAGGATTATGTAAGCCGCCTTGGGTTCCTTGCAGGAAAAAAGGCGGGGTATAAATATAATAAATATAATAAATAAAAATAAACGGGGTTTGTAGGGAGTGTCGGGGGGGAGCTAGAGGGGGTGGCAGGGAGCATCCTAGGGGCCTAGAGCAGGTGGCGGGAAATGAGGGAGATGTTTTGCCTGGCTTGTTTAATTTGTTTGGTTGTGGTACAGTAATACCTTGGATTGCAAGTAACTTGGTTTGAGAGCATTTTGCAAGACAAGCAAATGTTTAAATATTTATTTATTTATTTACTTGATATACAAGCGACGTCTTGCAATACAAGTACTGTAGTACTGCTTAAATTAAAAATCTCTACAATTTTGGGGGGCGGGATTTCGTTTTGATATAAGAGTGTTTTGGATTACAAGCACGTTTCTGGAACGAATTATGCTCTCAATCCAAGGCATGACTGTATATGTTTTGCCTGGGTATGTTTGTATGTATGGTGCATTTTGCCTGGTTGTATGTGTGTGTGGAACGGGTGGGTGTTTTGTTTTGCCTGTGTGTGTTTCTCTGAGTATCATCAGTTTGCCTTCTTTGAAATGGGTATTTTGTTGTGGTTTAGAGGGGCAAATAAGTTATTTGGCATTAGGGGCTCAGACTCCCACCTTTAAAAAAAAAAAAATTAGGCTGCGTACAAGAATTAGGGCCTCTTAGAGGTGACCCCCAAACAGTAGAACTCCGTATTTGCACATTCTAAACAGGCATTCAGGCAAGCCTTGGAGACCTTTCTCTTCAATGCTGCCTTTAACTGAGATGGTGATTAGCTTAAGTGTTTTAGAATAGCCTCTCATGGTATTTGTATGCTTGTTAATGTGGGAAGTACAGCTTTTGTTTCTTTTTGGTGGTATATTGTTTTGTGAGGTCATCGCCTTAAAAAGGAACTAAAACTACTTCAAATCAGGGTCAGGCAACCTGCTGTCCTCCAGATGTCCTGCTTTAAATACACACGCACTCATGTTTGTATGTGGGTTATCTTACAAGATAAATGAGAACCCTGCAACACGGGGTGGTGGTGGTGGTGGTGGTGGTGGTGGTATTTCTACCCTCTGAGTTCTCCCACACAAAGGCGTTGACCAGGCCGTTGAATCTCCCCTTTCTCAGGCACTCTTCTGGCTCCTGCTTCCTCCTTTCACCATGTCCAGCCAGGAGCTTCTGCGGTGACTTTTTGAAGTTTGTTGTTTGAGCCCTGATCTTGCAATGAACCTGGGTACCGTAAATCAGCCGTCAGGGCCGGTGCTACCATTAGGCCAACTAGGCAGCTGCCTAGGGCGCAGGGCTAAAGGGGTGCCAGAAACGCCTTGAAAAAAAAATACAGCACTCTCAAGTGGGAAGGGGGCGCTCTAAATATCTGATCTTGCCTAGGGCACCAAACTGCCTTGCACCGGTCCTGTCAGCCGTGCAGTACATGCACACAGTTGTGTTTCAGCCACAGGGTGGGATGGGAATATTCTCCCTCCCCCCCCTCCATTTTTTCCTACTTCTGCATACTTCTGGGATACTACCTCTGCTTGTTGGGTGATGTCAGTTTGTCTGCATAACAATCGGCACTCACCCCTGAACTAGCAGGAATGATGCATAGCTGCGCTGACCCCATGCCATGATGAGGTTTGCTGGCACCGATGACAGTTCTCACTGTCCAAAGACACAGCCTTCTCCCTGGATTTTGACATCCCTACACACTGCACTTATGTCACCCGGGTGAACATCAGCTTCCCAGCGTCATCCGTGTTGCTGCCAATGCCAACCTTGTCAGTTCCTGGCATATGCCGTTGGCACATTCATGTATGTCCAGCCAGATCAGGTACAAAGGCTCCTGTTGACAGGTCAGAGGTTAGGAGGGGCAAGTCAGATTTCATCATGGCCCAAGTAGCTGCTGGGCTGGTTTACCTCGCTACCATTTAATCGTTCAGTGTGACAGCATTGCACTTCTGCTTCTGGGAATTCCCTGCACAGAGGACTCTGACCATGTTAAGGATTTGGGTGGAAGGTGGCATGTTTTGGAGGAAGACCACCATAAATTTCTAAAATGAGAAAGAAGTTGTGTGACTCAAGCCTTTTGACCTAGGTTCTCCTTAGTTCGAGATGTAAAGCAGCGCTTGCTCAGTGGAGCATAGGCTCAGAGAGGCACCAGGTCTGAGTTTTAAAGGCTGAGCGCTGGCAGTTGGGAAAGGGATATTACGGAGCCTGGCTCAGGTGTTTCTCCTGCTTTTGGGGGCTGAATGGGGGTGTCCTGCTGAGGACTCAAATGGGACATTTGGGGAAAGGTCTTCACATGGCGGCACAAGGAAGCCCCCTCCCCGACCAACAAAATCTGCAAGTGTCATTTACAGCCTCCAAAAGTGGCGAGGTGGCAATTTCCTATTGGTTATTGCAGAGTGCCGTGGGTCTGTATATGTCCCTACACTGGTTGGAGGAAAACCCTGAAGGCTGAATGATAGATAGGGCTCTGCCCCATAGCCCTTTGTCACAACCTGGCTTCCAGTTCCAGGCAACGTTGAGGCCCGAAGCAGCTGTTATAAATCCAAGAACTGCGAGGTCTGAAGGATAATTTAGGCCACAATCCTATACACTCTTACCTTGGAGCAAGTCCCAATGAACTTAGTGGGCGAATAGAAGTGACAAAACAGGCTGCTTCTGGACAGGTGAACAAGAACCTTTGTGTTTCTTTTAAGAGCATACAGCACACCTGCCTAATTTTTAAAAATTGGGTTTAGTGGTTTGTTCTGGATCACACAACTTCCTTTTTCTTGCAGCTACAAGACTGCCTCCGACACGGGAAGGACTTGAGTGTGGGAATGTGTGAAGTTGGAGTGTGCCTTTGAGCACGTGTGTGGGGTGCACCCCCTCCAACAAATAACCCCGACCAAAAGATGTGTGTATGCCACCATCATACCACTGGCATGCAGAAAGGGATACTGGGTCTGGGCTCAGCAGCATTCAGCTGCCTGAGAGGTCATCTTCATAAAAACAAGTTTCTGGTCCTTGCAAGCTGAAATGATAGCTAAAGTCTGCGGGAAACAAAAGGCATGGTGAGGAGGATGCACAGTAGTCAAGAGCTGGGCCTCCCTGTTCTATGCTGCTCTTTGTCCTTACGCAAGAAGTGCAGATGCAAATATATGGAAATGAGCCTGATTTGTATTGTTTATACACATTTACAGCATCTGGGATATATTGGAACAATTTTAGTTTTAGGGAGGGCCCATAGCTCAATGGTAGAGCACATGCGTTGCATATATGGAGGTCCCGGTTCCAATCCTCAGCATCTTCATTTAATTTCATGAGTGCAGGAGCTCCCCTACCCCTAGCCCACCAGTGCAGTGCACTGTCATGGTAACACTGAGGGTGAGGGGAGCAACATGACTTTTGAGGGCATGGCTAAATCCGCAGCCCCTTCAACAAGGATGCCCTATTCATGCAAGTAACACATGAATAGGGCTACTTCAGTCAGCAGACAATGCAGAGGATGGATCCGTGATCTGATCCAACAAGGGTCCCCGACTTTTTTGGGCCAGTGGGCACATTTGGAATTTTGAGGGGATGTTGTGGGTGCTTTCACAAAATGGCTATCATCTGAGGGGCATGGCCAGTCACAAAAATCCAATTCCCAGAAGGCAAAGTGGTGACGCTAAAAGAAAAGTAACTTTCCCAAGAACTTAAGTACAAGGTGAAAGTGGGGTCTGAGTCCTCTTGAACCCAGAGTTCTCTGCTCCAACACCCATTTTACACAAGGCAAATGGATGAGGCTCAGAGACATGTAACTTGGTCAAGAAACTGAGTAGACGGCAGTGGTGGGGTCTGAGCCCCAAAGGCCAAATAACGGTATTTGCCCCCACAAAGTGGTTCCATTCCTACCACATTTCTCCATAGCATTTAAGACCACAACCCTGCCACAACACATTCCCATACTCGTCGGAGTAAGGTGTCCTGTCCCCAGCCAAACTGGAATTCCAACTTATTAGAGGTCACAAGTGATTATCTTCTTGGAATTCTTCCCAACACTGAACACAATAGCACTCTTGTCCAGTGTGTGCGTACAGGATGGTCAGAGAGCATCAAAGAGAAGAAAACAGGAAAAGGCCAAAAGCTCGCTCTTTGTACAGTTACTCAGTGTCCTGGTCAGCTCACCCTTTATGGCATGTTCCCACTGTGAACCGACCGACCGACAGACAGGAAGCACAGACTCACACGTCCCCTCCCCTCCAGGTCCTTCAACCACTTCCCACAAACTTACTTTTCCCAGGGTTGCTTGGATTATCAAAGAACTACATTTGTTGTTTCAAGGACTGAAGGCAAAGTATTCTCCATATACCACTGAAAAGCTGATCGAGCCCATACTACAGAATAAGGGAGGGAGCAGCACACTGGGAAATTATACAATGGGAAGAACTCCACTGAAAGGAAGGTGAGCTACACAGGGCTCTCCAACCTTGGGTCCCCAGATGTTGCTGGACTACAGCTCCCAGAATCCCTTGCCATTAGCCATGTTGGCTGGGTATGCTGGGAGCTGTAGGCCACCAACATCTGGGGACCCAAGGTTGGAGAGCCCTGGGCTAGAGGACTGCTTTGTTCATTTCAGCAAAGGTTACATTGGAGAACTTTCCAGAGGTTGTGCTAAGATGTTTTCAGAAAGAGCAAATAAGTAGTAGTATATATTTAAATTTTATTGGCATTTAAAATAAAAACACCAGTTTTTAATACTGGAAGGGGGAAAAACACATCACTTTATTGCTATTTTTAAAAATAGAATTTTTAAAAAATTCTACAAGTTTGCTATTGCAACACTCCTATCCAGAAAACTTTACTATTGCAATGCTCATGTCCAGAAAAATCATCATCTCACTATTTTAAAAAACAGAACTTTTTAAAAATCCACAAATGCGGACCATTTTCAGTCATTGCCAGAGGTCTCCTTTGTAGTAAGGAGTCATCCTTAGGACAGCAGAATTAAATATCCAATAAATTATGCTAGAGCAACATTCTCAATAAATTAACAATTAATAAAAAATAATTTACTCTGAGGGTTTGGTGAGTTAAATAGGCATAAATAAAACAACGTCCTTAAAAAGGCAGGCAGAAGGAGATCCAGACTTGGATGGTAAAGTGGAACATTCTCTCTTAGGTCAAGATGGATGCCCCACACTTCAATCCCAACGGGGCTATCCGTCACGTGCAGCGAACCGTCTTCCGTGACTGGGCTGCAGTCTGCGAGCCATACAACTTCTCTGCCCTCTGCTCAAAGGCCGACACCATCTGCTTGACCACCTCATTAAAGAAGAGGTTGGCCAGTTGGGTATGGAGAACTGACTTGAATTCAAAGGAGACCTGGGGGTGAAATTAAAACAGTTAATAAACCGTTACATCGTGCGTGTTACTACAGTAGCCTTTCCCAACCTGATGCCCTCCAGATGTACTGGACTACAACTCCCAGCATCCCCAGACAACAAAGAGGAGAGCGGGACACCAAAAGGTAATATTAATTATGCAGTCTCACAGTTCCACGTAGGGTGCCTACTCACTGTTCTGGGAGGTGAAGGAGAAGTGTGTGATTCTCAGAATCAGGGATGACAACTTGTGGTCCTCCAGATGTTTTGGCCTACAACTCCCAGCAGCTCTAGCCAGCATAGCCAATAGTGAGGGATGATAGGAGTTGTAGGCCAAAAGATCCAATGGGTCACAAGTTGCCCACCCCTGCAGTATATGAATGAAGTATGCTACCCCAGTTTTAATCTGGCAGGGGGAACCTGTATCCCAAGTATTAAAAGTTTGGGAAACACTACTCTAGGGTCTGTTCTCAGGATGATCGATATCTAGAAATTCTATAACAAGACTATTGTTTTTTCTACAGTTGAAACAATCCAAAAGAAATAAAAAGCACAAATCAAACATGTGGCAGTCTGATTAAATTTGATTCTGAAATGGCAAATTTAGGGCTGGGTATATTTTGCAATTCTGCAGAAATGAAGGAAATGGCAGAATGTGTAATACTGGGTGCAAACTTCAGCTTCTGTGAGATCAGTTCTCATTTTTGAAAAGCAGGTTTCTAGCCCTTGTGGCTTCAAACTGGGTGGGCTGAAATACTGAAAGTCAGGCAGGTGGCTGAATAAGACTTCTGATAGTTGATCATATCTGTGTCTGCTAAAAAACACACCTCCAACCACACTAATGACAGGCAAACAATATTTCAAAAAGCCAACGCAAAATAACCTAATCAGTTAATGACACGTTTACAATAAAATCCTCAGCTTACGCCAACCTTTGAGCTTGTGACGAAACTGAATTTTGCAAACCTGCACCCCTTATCACATATTCTATTGGCTTAGGAGTCACACACCCCACTGGCACAGAAAGGGCGCTTACGTAAAACTTCAGTGTGCAGGTGTCCAGCTTTCCCAGACGTCCTGGCTGGAACTGCCACAGTGTCTCCAGATGCTGAAATAGCCGCCCGTCTTTACTCACAGCCTGAAAAGTGGACAAAACCAGCATAGGTTAGCGCCCACCATTTTGAAATCAGTTTAAACAGAAAAAGCACTATCTTCAGTTTGACTAACCTTCTGCTGATGCAAGACTAGGCAAGCTTTCATTCACCCCAGACAGAGAGGAATTGGCAGCTAAGAGTAGCCTTATTCGTGATCAGGGCTCTGCATCGCAGAGGAACCTAGGTATGTGAGAAGAGCAGACTCCCTCCTTCAGATCTTTTCTTTCAACACATGAACGGTGGTGGGGCCAGGCCACACGGATGCAGAGGAGGTGGGCCAGCACATACGGCCCTGCTCTCCTCCTCACACAATGTGATCGCATGACCTGAACACCTGAATAAGGCTCCTCTTAGCTTTACGATCTGCAGTGATTAATGCAAGTCATCTGAAATTTTTATCAACAGAGCAAGGCCAGGGCAGAAACCCCATGTGTAGAAACCACTGAATATCAATCAATATTCTCTGAAACTGTCAAATATCTACCTCTCTATCCCTCTCCAACAAATAACACCAACCAGAGCTGCATGTATCATCATTCCACATGAGAACATAGGGTGCCATGTGTCCTCATTTGCAGAGGACAGTCCTCTATTTGAAGGGATTCAAGAGGACCGTCCTGTATTTGTAGGCGGCGTCCTCTCTTGGAAGGTCTGTCCTGTCCAATTCCAGTTTAAAGATAAAGAACTATAAGAACTGCTGCCCATCAACTGTTAGCACCTGGACAGGAGACTGAACAGGCAGGCACATGGGTCTTCTTGTCACAGGTTCCCACACTATGGTGAAATGTACTGTCTTTCTATTTAAAATATAATAATTATGTCTAAATTTGGATCTATACATGTTCCGTAGATGTCTCCTCTGTTTTGGGGTACAGAAGCAGAGATAGTATCCAAGAATAGATGGACACATGTGTGATTCCCATGCCTTACTCTGCATCAGCCTTCCCCAACCTGGTGCTTGTCAGATTAATTGGACTACAACTCCCATCATCCCTGGCCAGCATGGCCAGCTCCAAAATGATACCAACTCCCCACCGCAGGGGCCACTAACCTCTGCCACTTAATTCCATACATTCTACACTACGGTAAAGAGATACACCGTGCTGTGGTAGTTCAATCTCCCCCCCCTTGTGTGTGTGTGTGTGTGTGTGTGTGTGTTTTAAATTCTAGGACAGTGTTCTCCAACCTTGGGTCCCCAGATGTTTTTGGCCTACAACTCCCAGCATGCCCCAGCCAGCTTTCGAGGCCCTGCTGCTCTCCCATTCTTAACCTTCTTCATCTTTAAACCAGACTTGGACTGGACAGTCCCTCCAAATAGAGGTTGCCTTCAAATAGAGAACTGTCCCCTGTAATGTAGGAGACACATGGCTACCTTGAGAGAGAGCAAGCTGTGGAGCTGAAGGCACTTTGTGAGTGCCAGGACCTCTCCCTGGGGATCTGACGTAGAGAGAGTGTGCATTCTGCTTGCCTCCACTCATGCTCTACTTGTATACTTCTAAATAAAACAAAGATGACGAGAACACCATACATCTCCGGTGCTGTCTCCTCCAAAGGGAACAGGGACCCAGGTAGCACTGCCCCTGAAGCTTCCCACCTCTCAGGGAAGTGTGCAAGACTCTTTTGGGATTTCAGGTCCCCATTGAATCAAATGGCTGGGAATAACAGAAAGGTAATGTTTGAATCCCCCACATCGATAGTTTCAACATCGATCATCACCTTGGGGAGTGCCAGGAGGTCTTAATGCACTCAGCGTCAACAATGTTGTATGGGGGGGAGGGCAGGGAAGGGGGAGAGAACAACTTTAGTTCTGGCAAAGTCACTGGTCGAAGTTTCACATGTCCACTGACGAATCCTATTGTAACATTTTCAGAAAGAACTGCTGCTATCTCCCAGGATATTATCGGTTTGCATGGGAAGGGATGCATGCGTAAGAGAGGGGAAGTGAGTCAAGAGGAGCTGCTACATTGTCAGCTGACACCAGATTCAAACTGGTTTAACTGCAATAGCTCCCAAACAAAACATTGCAGGAATGGTCATCCTGAGCCTCAAGTCACTAGCAAAGAATATTAAGGGTGCTCGCTGAGATCTAAAAGTCCTCTGGAGGAAGTCGTGTGACAGCTAAACCAATCCTAGTTTGTGCAACATGTAGGCCTGTGGCTCCTGTTGGCTCAGCTTGTCTGAGTGTGGAAAGCTAAGCAGGGTTAGGCCTGGTTATTGCTTCGATGGGAGACCCCTCCTCTAGTTTCCTGCATTGAGCAGGGGGTTGGACTCGATGGCCTTGCAGGCCCCTTCTAACTCTATGATCTATGAAATATTCCAGATGGGTCCTTAGCCAAGCCTTCTCCGATTTGGGTCCTGCCAAATGTTTTGGATGACCGCTCCCTTCAGTCGGTCCCAGCCAGCATGGCCAATAGTTGGGGATGATGGGAGTTATCAAAAACATCTGGAGGGGTGCAGGTTGGGGAAGGGTATGCTTAGCCCAAAGGAAGGAGGGATGTAAGCATTTCTCGTGTTTCTGCTAACCATAGATTTCATAGATCATAGAGTTGGAAGGGGCCTACTAGGCCATCGAGTCCAACCCCCTGCTCAATGCAGGAAACTAGAGGAGGGGTCTCCCATCCAAGTAATAACCAGGCCTGACCCTGCTTAGCTTTCCATGCTCAGACAAGCTGAGCCAGCGTGAGCCACAGGCCTGTTACCAGAAGCCCCTGTGTTTGTCTACTAGAGTTTCCAAACTTGTTTAAAAACAAATACGCTCACGGTAAAAAAAAAAACACAACCCTCTAAGTCAGGGTGTGGGTGACTTGCAGTCCTACAACTTCTGGCGGGCCACAAGTTACCCACCCCCTGCTCTAAGTCACAGTTCTATGAGGGGCTAAGAACGCACAGCAGTCTCCCATGCCTACAGTGCTTAGGACTGTGCGGGAGAAGCCATAGCAGTTGAAGCCATTTTGGTCAGGAGTGCAGATGGGCCCTTCCTGGATCAGCTTCCAAACCTCCAGGTTTTGGAGACAGGGATAAGGCCAGTGGTATAGCAGAAGCAGGGCTCACAGGCTGGAAGGCACTTTGATTAGCAAGGGATGATGACCTCAACTGCCACCCCGCTCAGACTTCCCTGTTCCCTCTGAGCTTAGCAGCAATTCTTACAGTAACTGGGGGGGGGGGGGGGATTAACTTTCCCAGCAACAAATATATATATATATATATATATATATACTGTGAAGGAAGGGTGGCTGGCTGGCTCTGCCAACCCACCCTTTTCTACCCAAAGACCCAGAGATCCCAAGGTGCCAGCCTGCCAGCCTTAGCTCTGCAGTCCTGACTTGAATCTCTGCTCAGGGACTTGCCCTTGTCTATACCCTGGATTTAGAGCTGAACCAACAGAGCAACCACAAACGCCATGTGGGGTAAAAACCAGGAAGGTTTATTCAGGTAAACAGATTACAATAAAAGGGTGGGAAATGAGGGAAGGAGAAAAGGTAGGGAGATGCTTTGGTACAAACAATAGAGCTATAAAACAATAAAAGCTGATTCCTTATATCTCCCAGGCACTCACTAGTTACCTGGGGGTCCGTCTGCTTCAGGGCTTACCTCAGCCTGGCCCTGCCACACGAGGAGACCACCACCACACCCTAAGGTCCGGGATGGGTGGTCTTCTTCAGGGCTTGCCTTAGCCACAGCCCTACCACAAGAGGAGACCACCGCACCCACCCTAAGGTCCGGGGTGGCCCTCTTCAGGGCTTGCCTTAGCCACAGCCCTCATTTAGCGTTGTTCACTGGGAGCCCCTCAGGGTTGGTGGCTGAGGCCTGACCGGAGTCATGAGCCTGCTTGCAGCTTGCAGCTTGCTGCCTGACGACCAACAACAACCCAGAAGCCACAGCTTGGCAATATAGATTCCCCCCTCCCCCTCCTTTCAGTAGCATCAGGATTAACTTCACCTGGCCCAGGCAGAGAGGAGGGGTGACTCATGACTAGGGAGCTTGCATTTGCATTTTGCATCTCAAAAGGCCTGGTCAGGTAGACCAGACCAGACTTTCAGGCGCCATGCTTTATCAGATAACCCCTGTACATTCTGCCCCTCCCAGCCTCCAGCCAGGACCACCTGGTTTACACATGAGGAGGTGCGTATGCGCACGCACATCATATGTGAGTGTGTGTGCAGGAAACCCCAGAGGCTCTTTTCTTCACATATACATACATACATACATATATACGGTATATATATATATAAGCAACAACACCCTCAAGAAGGAGAGTAAAAAATGCAGGTAGCTATGTTGATCCGTGTGTGTGTGTCTAGCTATCTATCTATCTATCTATCTATAGATAGATAGATAGATAGATACACACACACACACACACACACAGAGACGGATCAACATAGCTACCTGCATTTTTTACTCTCCTTCTTGAGGGTGTTGCTTGTTGCTATGGAGACTGTCATGAGGAGTGCCTGCACTTCAAAATTTACCACTATATCACTGAATAAGATTCCCTGGAACTAGCGGACACGGAGCTCCCAGAAATCTGTGCATGGTCAGGATCCTCTTGGCTTCGTATGCAATCAGTGGGGCTCAACTGGCACAAGGGCCCACACTCAGAACTTGTCAAGGATGCCAACCATCTGGCCTGGGACCAGGGTTGTAATTTATTTATTTATTTTTTAACTGGGCCACACTCCTGTCCTTTTAGCATACAGCCTGGTCTGTAGATAATGAGCACACAAAGCTTGCCCTGGCATGGAGATAAGTGTTAAGAAAAAAACATTGCCTGCTAAATGTCTGTGTACAAGGTTGCTGCTAAAATCCCAGGAGCATGGGCAGTAAAAAAAAGGGGGGGGGATGCGCATGATGTGTTAATAAAAGACAAGTGTGTTTCTGACCTTGTGCAGAGAGACTCTGTGCCAAACCACACTGACTAATCACGGCCAGCAGTGGTGCAGTTAGGTAATTTTTGACTCTGGACTTCGTGGTCGTGCGGTGGCTCCCCTGTTTTGATGGTATATTGTATATATTACTTAACTTCCTTCAGATTGTGGAATACCAGCCCGCCCTGCTGCATTTCAGGACCCCTTCTGCTCATTCCGCTGAGAGGGGCCCTGGACTTTTGCCCCAGAGTCCTGCCCTGATGGTACCACCGACAGCCAACCTACACGTGGCTAGGATTCTGAGACAGATCATAGAATCATAGAATCATAGAAAAGTAGAGTTGGAAGGGGCCTACAAGGCCATCGAGTCCAACCCCCTGCTCAATGCAGGAATCCAGGTCAAAGCATCTCTGACAGATGTCTGTCCAGCTGCACCTTGAATGCCTCCAGACTGGGAGAGCCCACCACCTCCCTAGGTAGTTGATTCCATTGTCTTATTGCTCTGACAGTCAGGAAATTTTTCCTGATGTTTAGGTGGAATCTAGGTTCCTGTAACTTGAGCCCATTATTCCGTGTCCTGCAAACTGGGATGAACGAGAAGAGATCTTTGCCCTCCTCTGTGTGACATCCCTTCAAATACTGGAAGAGTGCGATCATATCTCCCCTCAGTCTCCTCTTCTGAAGGCTAAACATGCCCAGTTCTTTCAGTCTCTCCTCATAGGGCCTTGTTTCCAGTCCCTTTATCATCCTTGTTGCCCTCCTCTGAACCCTCTCCAGTTTGTCTATGTCCTTCTTAAAGTGAGGTGCCCAGAACTGGACGCAGTACTCAAGATGAGGCCTAACCAGTGCCGAGTAAAGGGGAATTATCACTTCCCGCGATTTGGAAGCTATACTTCTATTAATACAGCCCAAAATAGCATTTGCCTTCTTTGCAGCCACATCGCATTGCTGGCTCATATTCAGTTTGTGATCTACCACAATTCCAAGATCCTTCTCACTTGTAGTATTGTTGAGCCAAGTGTCCCCCATTCTGTAACTCTGCATTTGGTTTCCTCTCCCTAGGTGCAGCACTTGGCATTTATCCCTATTAAATTTCATTCTGTTGTTTTCGGCCCAGCGCTCCAGCCTATCGAGGTCACTTTGAATTTTGTTTCTGTCTTCCAGAGTATTAGCTGTTCCACCCAACTTTGTGTCATCTGCAAATTTGATAAGCATTCCCTGTACCTCCTCATCCAAGTCATTAATAAAAATGTTGAAGAGCACCGGGCCCAGGACCGAGCCCTGTGGTACCCCGCTCGTTACCTCTCCCCAGTTTGAGAAGGAACCATTGATAAGCACTCTTTGAGTCCGATTCTTTAGCCAATTGTGGATCCACCTGATAGTTGTTCCATCTAGCCCACTCTTAGCTAGCTTACTAATCAGGATATCATGAGGCACTTTGTCGAAAGCTTTGCTGAAGTCCAGATATATAATGTCCACAGCATTCCCACAGTCCACAAGGGAGGTTACCCGATCAAAAAATGAGATCAGATTAGTCTGACAGGATTTGTTCTTGACAAATCCATGCTGGCTTCTAGTAATCACTGCATTGTTTTCAAGGTGCTTGCAGACTGACTTCTTTATAATCTGCTCAAAAATCTTCCCAGGGATTGATGTCAGACTGACTGGCCTATAGTTCCCAGGTTCCTCCTTCTTGCCCTTTTGAAGATGGGAACAACATTTGCCCTCCTCCAGTCGTCTGGCACTTCACCTGTCCTCCATGATTTCTCAAAGATAATAGACAGTGGTTCTGAGAGTTCTTCTGCCAGTTCCTTTATTACTCTAGGATGCAGCTCATCAGGCCCTGGAGATTTAAACTCGTTCAGAGTAATCAGGTGCTCCTTGACCATTTGCCTATCAATCTCAAGCTGCAATTCTGCCCCTTCAGTCTGCACTTCAGGTTTGCCAGGGGGGTCATAGACCCTCTTTTGGGAGAAGACCGAGCCGAAGTAGGAATTGAACACTTCTGCCTTTTCTTTGTCTTCTGTTATCAATTTGCCATCCTCATTGCGTAGTTGAACCACCAGTTCTTTCTTCTGTCTTTTACTGTGCA
Source organism: Shinisaurus crocodilurus (assembly GCA_021292165.1). Lineage (NCBI taxonomy): Eukaryota > Metazoa > Chordata > Lepidosauria > Squamata > Shinisauridae > Shinisaurus > Shinisaurus crocodilurus. Next base: position 271,914,685 of record CM037877.1, on the reverse strand, counting down.
TGTATCTGAAGAAAGCTTTTTTGTTGCTTTTAGCATTCCTCGCTAACCTTAGCTCATTCTCAGCTTTAGCCTTCCTGACACTATTCCTGCAGTTCTGTGCTACCTGCCTGTACTCTTCCCCTGTAGCCTGTCCTTCCTTCCACTTCCTATACGTGTCCTTTTTTGTTTTCAGGTCATCTTTGAGTTTATTGTGAAGCCACATTGGCTTTTTCTGTTGCCCTCTGCCTTTTTTCCTTGTGGGAATTGTTTGCAATTGTGCCTTTAAAATTTCCTTCTTTAAAAACTCCCACCCCTCCTGGGCTCCCTTTCTCGTGAGAGTCACTTGCCATGGGATCTTACTAATCATTGTTCTGAGTTTGTTAAAATTGGCTTTCCTAAAATCCAGGGTACGTGTTTGGCTACACTCAGCTTTTGCTTCTGTTAGAATCAAGAACTCTAGTATAACATGGTCACTTTCCCCCAGAGTTCCCGAAACTGCCACTTTATCCACTAACTCGTCTCTGTTGGTTAGAATCAGGTCAAGGATAGCCGATCCTCTAGTTCCTTCCTCCACTTTCTGTAGGAGGAAGTTATCAGCAACACAGGTCAGGAATTTCTTGGAGGGGCCATGTTTGGCTGAATAAGTCTCCCAACAGATATCAGGGAAATTGAAGTCTCCCATTACTACCACATCGTGCCTCCTTGAAACAATGGCAATTTGCTTTTCAAAAGTTCCATCCTCATCTTCTCCTTGATTGGGTGGTCGGTAGTAGACTCCAACCGCCATGTTCGTTTTATTCTTTGCCCCCTTTATTTTAACCCAGATGCTCTCAATGGGGCTGCCAAGCTCCTCTTCCTGTATCTCTGTGCAGAGATACGTATTTTTAACATACAGTGCAACTCCACCTCCCTTTCTGTTGCTTCTGTTCCTTTTGAACAAGTTATACCCTTCAATTGCTGTATTCCAGTCATGGGAGTCATCCCACCAGGTTTCAGTTATCCCTATCAAGTCGTACCTGCCCTCATGTATCAAGAGTTCAAGTTCGTCTTGTTTATTGCCCATACTCTGGGCATTAGTATAGAGACATTGAAGACGATGTGCTTTATAGTCCGACTTTCCCCCTACATTTTGTGGTAGACTATCAATGGGCACCGCTGGAGCTGTTCTCTCCGTTGTGGCATAGAGGCCTTCTTCCATTGGTACCCCCGAGTTTATGTCTCCCTCCCCTGTTGGATTCAGTTTAAAGCCCTCCTGATTAAGTTCCTCATGCTGTGTCCAAACACATTCTTCCCAGTCCTTGTGAGGTGCAACCCATCCTTTGCCAGCAGTCCATCTTCCAGGAAGTGTAGCCCGTGGTCCCAGAATCCAAATCCCTCACGTCGGCTCCACCTTCGTAGCCAGTCATTCACTCGGAGTATTTTTCTTTCCCTTTCTATGCCTCTTCCAAGTACTGGAAGGATGGATGAGAAAACTATCTGGGCCCCGAAGTTCTTGAGTTCCCTTCCCAGCTCTTCAAAGTCTGCCGTGATTTCTTTGTAACTCCGCTTGGCAGTATCATTTGTACCCACGTGGAAGAGAAGAAAGGGGTATGTGTCGGTGGGCTCCATGAGCCTCGGCAGCTGTTCTGTCACATCCTTAATCCGTGCCCCAGGGAGACAGCACACCTGGCGAGTCCATGGGTCTTCGCGACATACTTTGGCTTCGATCCCCCGCAGGAGGGAGTCTCCCACTACGAGTACTCTTCTCTTCCTCTTGCTGTAGGCCTTGGTTCGATTTCCTCCACTTGACTGACCCTCAGCCTCTTGCTCGCTGTCACGTTGGGTGCCCGGTAATCCGTCCTCTGCAGGCTGTCCTCTGCTCTCGTCCTCAAGTACATGGAAGCGGTTCCATAGCTCCACTGCTTCCACAGGCGCAGAGTGTCTTGTAGTTCTTCTGCTCCTAACAGTCACCCTTTTCCAGGGAGTTCCCCCTGTGTTATTTTCCCTTGCCTCTGCAGTCTCTGACTCCGCCTCATCCTGCAGTTGCCCTTCTGGCTCCTGTACTGTGCTTTGGTGCTGTAGATCCACCGTTCTGTCTAAGAACTCCTCACTTTCTCTTATGCTCCTGAGGGTTGACACTTGCTGCTCCAGTCCTCTGACCTTTTCTTCCAACAGCGTGACCAGCTTGCACTTGTTGCATGTGTAGGCCATGTTGATCTCCGGCAGGAAAACAAACATTGCACACCCCTTGCAGGTCACCACCACTGCTGAGTCCTTTCCTTCCATAGTGCTCTGTTTCTGTCTTCCTAGAATATATATATGTGTGTGTGTGTGTGTGTGTGTGTGTTTTGTTTTTTTTGTTTTGTTTTTTTTGTTGTTGTTGTTTTTTTTTAGGGACCTCCCCCTTGACCTCCCCTGCCGAACTCCGCTGCCAAACTCCTGTTTGCTCTCCCTGTCCGCTCGCTCTGTTCGCTCGCTCTCTGGGAGCCTGCTTGCCTTTTCACAGTCCCAAAAACAGTCCCAAAAACAGCTGGAGCCTCTCTCCTGTTGTGCTGCTGCTCAGCTGGGAGTCAGAAACAGATCTTCCAGGTGACGGCGAGCAAGGCTTCTGGAAAGGCGGAAGGTCGTTTCTGACACAACAGAAGCCTCACCACCAACACATCACCCAGGGAATCCCCCCCTACCCCAAAGTATCACTCCGGTCCCGCCGTGCCCCTTACCCGGATCTGATGATGAGGCACGGAGAAAATCTCAGAGACATAGCGCTCCACCACAGGGGGAAACCCCACTTCCAGTTCGGCCTGTGAGAACTCACTGCGGCGGGAAATGATGCGGGAGTAGGTGCACCAGGGCACGAACTGCTGATAGCTGCCCACATCTTCCACGATATCGTACATCTGGTCGACGGAGTACCTGGGAGAGAAGGAGAAGCAATGGGGACGAAGAGCAAGAATGAACAAGCTGGGTGTGAAAGGGAAAAAAATGGGAACACGCAACGAGCTTGACTAATAGGGTGGCCATCTCTGGAATGTCACCATCCCTAACATACACACACACACACACACTCCTCCAAATATCTATGGTGGGGGTCCCCAACCTTCTCGGGCCAGTGGGCACATTTGGAATTTTGAGAGAGTGTCGTGGACACTCTCACAAAATGGCTGCCACAGTGGGCTTTTGCCCCTTCGTAAAATGGCTGCCACGGTGGGCATGGCCGGTCACAAAACATTCATTTCGCAGAAGACAAACTGGTGAGGCAAAAAGAAAAGTAACTCTTCCAAGATGTACCAGGCAGAGGTGGGGGTCTGAGCTCCTAAACACAAAACTACTCTTTTGAACCCAAATGTTGATGGTGCCGGAGGGCATTTTGCAGCAAGCCAGCCTACAGGTGTTTTTTTTTTTTTAAGTTATTTTTATTTTCAAAAATCTTAAAAAATGAAAATTAGGACAGACAGGGTTGTGTACAGGCACATTGGTACCCACAGACACCATGCTGGTGGAGACCCCAGGACCTTTGGGAACTGCTCAGTTTGAGCCAAGGAACACAATGAAGCCTGTTTCCAACATCTGGAATATGTGTAGTAATCAATAAAAGGGTGCCTCTGAGCATGTGCAGAGTACAGAAAGCAGCGGCCTGGTTCTCACCGAGGTGATAAACCTGGATCTGAGCCGAAATAATAGTCTGACTGCATGTGACTAAATGCCCCCCCAACTCCCTACCACCACCACCCAACTCCCTTCACATAGAAAATGAGGTGACAGAGGGACAGGTTCTAGCCAAGCCTTCTCCTTGCTAGCCTTCTATGTGTAGGGTGTTTTGTTTGTTCTTAACTTCAAAGATCATTCCATTATGCAAACCCCCAGCTGCTGCAACCCAGGGCTGGCAGATCCAGGCGTACCACCTCTGTAAGCACTAAGGCAGAGCTGCTCATCGTTTGGCATACTCACGGGAGCTGACGGACTTCTGCATACTCCACTCGCTTGGCACCGAACAGAGGAGCCGCCAGGCTCAGGAAGGGCCGGGCCTGCTGTTTCATGGCTGACCCTGGAGCCAGGGAAGGGCTGGTCTTCAACAGGACTCCAGAGGGAAGGATCCTACCAGAGCTGAGCTGTCTGCAATGTGACAAACCCAATCTGCATGAAAATAAGAAAGAAGAAGACAGCAATAAGGGCAACGGGAAGGAGCCAGAAGTGCCACAAGACTCTTTGCTCTTTCTCACACAAGAGGCAAAAAGAGCCGGGTACGATTGAGAAGTGCTCTCTCAGTAATAGACCTTAGTGGGGGAATCATATATGGTCATCAGACCAGCATGTTCCACTATTTTCTGTGCTGATCTTGTATTATGAATTGCTAAAACAATGTATAATATGGACAAAGTCCAGTCCAAGCAAAATACATTAAGGCGAGCATCCTACGCACACTTACCAGCCCCATTGAATTCAGTGGGGCTCACTACTTCCACATTAAACAGGCTGTACATTTTATTGATTTAAATGGGAAAGATTTAGGCTGCAATCTTCTTATTGTCTTACTGTTGATTATTAAAATTGTTTTGGAGGTGTGTGTGCTGTCTGTTTATATCTTTGCATGTAAACTTTTAATATTATGCACAATTTTGTATTTTTAAGGTTTTTAATCTCTGTAAACCACCCAGAGAGCTTCGGCTGTGGGGCGGTATAGAAATGAAATAAATGAAATGAATGAAATAGGCCACTAGCCAAGATCCCCTTCCTGGGCAAGGTGCTTGAGCAGGTGGTTGCCAGCCAACTCCAGGCACTCTTGAATGAAACAGTTTAACTAGATCCATTTCAGTTGGGCTTCAGCCCTGGTTTGGAAACTGCCTTGGTCGCCCTGTTGGATGACCGTTAATGCACATAATGTAATTCTCCCACCAGAATAAATGGGAATTCAGAATGCTTAACTTTTGGTTGAATTGTGCCCTGTATTGACTGCAATATTTTTAAGGATCTGAGAGAATAAATTTGTGTTGTTGTTGTTGTTGTTGTTGTTGTTGTTATTAATAATTTAATTTGCTATTAAACTAATTGTTATATTAACTTGAAACATTTCTCATTACATTTTATGGGAAGACCCAGTAAAAGCATTTCCAAACCCCAATACTGAATTCATTGAGTGAGATTCACATGCAAATGCAATCCTGTTCATGTTTACTCAGAAGTAAGTTCCACTGTGTCCACCTAGTGCAGCCCTATTAACATCTCTGCTCAGAAGTGCCATTCATTGGAGCCTGTACCAGGGGGAGCATGTAGGTCGCGCCATGCGCCTGCAACCCTGGCTGTACACACTTACTTGGAAGTAAGCCCCTTTGTGTTTAATTGGGCTTCTGTCTGAGTTGTCATGCATACGATTTCGCGATTAAGAATTCATTTAAATGGGACCTTAATAGTGCAATCCTATGCATGTATACGCAGAAGTAAACTCCCATTTAATTCAACTGGGCTTACCCCCAGGTCAGTGTGTTTAGGTTTGCAGCTTGAAGAGCTGAACTGTGTCAGGATCGTGCCATCTGCACTTAATTTTGAATCAATGCATATATGTCGATTAATAAAGGAATCGATGATGATGATGATTATTATTATTATTATTATTTTATTATTATTATTATTTTAAACCCCCAATAATGATACAAAAAGTGGCGCTTCTCCTACGACGAGCGCTGAGCGGAACAGGTCTCCGGGTCGGTGCCTCGCAGTCGCGTGAGCACAGCCGGCTTCTCTGCGGGCGCGAGGTTTGGGGGAGAAGGCGAGGACGGACCCCCCCCCCCGACGGCCAGAGCCAGTCGCCTCTCCCCCGATCCCGCCCCCGCCGCCCCCCCCCGGTCATCCTCACCTGTCCTTCCCGCGCGCCTGCTCCAGCCTGGCTGCCTTGGCGCAGCGCGGGCGCAAGCCGCTCTCCAGCAGTCCCCGAACGGCGGCAACGGCGGCGCCGCTCCGACCCAGGCGGCCGCTTCCTGATCCCGCCATGGTGCCACAATGCGGAGGCGCTGATGATGTCCCAGCGAGATCTGACTGCTTCGGAGTTCGGACACGCCGGCGGCTCGCCTAGCCCAGATCCGAGTCCTGCGTCACCAGCGAGGGGAGGTGTGTCGCGGGGGCAGCCCCTTCTTCCCCGCCCTCTTCACGCCCCCTCTGGAAGCGCACGGCGGGTCAGCCGCGCGGACAGGTTGGCAGCGCAGCAGGCGGCGGGGAGCCGAGCCAGATCAGACCCTGCTCTCTGGCCTGCTCGCCTTCGCCTTCGCTCAGGATCGCCGTGTCAGCCTCCTTCGTTTATGCCGTTTGCGGGAAACTTTCCGTAGCGCCGGGCAATTTTGTGAGGAGTGGGGAAGGGTTGGCGCGCGCGCGCGTGTGTGTATCCCTTTTCTTTAAAAGAGAAACTGAGTGGTACCGCCAGGGTTGGACTTTGGGGCAGACGGCCAGAAGAATGAGTTTCTTTTCATTATTTAAAACAATCATAATATAAGGAAGCGACCAGAAGGAGATCCAATGTGGTGGCGTAGTGGTCAGGGACTGGGACTCGGGAGATCCGGGTTCTAGTCCCCGCTCGGCCATGAAACTCACTGGGTGACTTTGGGCCAGTCACTGACTCTCAGCCTAACCTACCTCACAGGGTTGTTGTGAGGAGGAGGAGGAGGAGGAGGATTGTGTAAGCCACCTTGGGTTCCTTGCAGGAAAAAAGGTGGGGTATGTATAAATAAATAAATAAATAAAAAGCCGCTTTTGCCAATTTCAAGATAGCTGAACTCCCGTTTACACACACTGGTTTGGATCCAGGTTTAGTCTTAATTAGAGTAGACCCATTAAAATCTGACTAACTTAAGTCCCATTGCTTCCAATGGGTCTGCTCTAGGTATGGTTAAATCTGGACCCAATTCAGTGGCTCCAAAATACGTTCAGTGTGAAGGAATCCAGTCACAAGGTCTTGTGAACTCCCTTCTTCTTCTCCCCTCTCCTCCTACACACTTTATTTTCTCCTTAATGGTAAAAGGAATTGATTGGGGGGGGGGGGATGCCAGCTTAGTCCTCTGCCTGCCTCTCCGAAGTGTGAAACATGCCCCCTTCCATTTCCCACTACCTCTTCACACCCTGTAAAGTAATGGCATCAAAGGTTCTGCCACCTCAGAGAGCTCCAGCTTTTATAAATTAGTTAGAGCAACACCATTTTAGCATTTTTGAAGTCTTATTGCCTTCACAATTAAGGGGAGGCAATTAAAAGTGGAACCGCCCATTTTTATTGGGTGCTTTGCTGAGTGCCTTCTAACATGCTTACCCTGGCCTGGTGGGACACTATTTAGCCGGGGATGCCAGGATTGAACCTGGGACCTTATGCATTCAAAGTCTCTGCTCTTCCTCTGAACTATGGGAAGCCACCATTGGTGGAGTTGGGGTGTGTGTGTCAAGATTTCAAAAGGTAAGCATGTGACTTGGTTACTGCTCTGCTCTGGGTGAAAATAGCTCTGAAATCATTTGTGCTCAGGGACAGTGAACATAGAAAGAGGGTGGAAGGGGCCTGGGTATTTGTTGTTCTTTATTGACCCCTGGCTCCATTTATTAACAAAATATTATACACACACACACACACACACACACACAGACACACCCTTTTAAGATAGAATATGGTATTCAGAGGGTGCCTCAGATGGTGGAGGTAGCATGTAGCCATCAGGACTAGTAGCCTTATCCTGCATGAATTTGTCTTATTCTCTTTTAACACCATTCCAAGTTGGTGGCCATCACTGCATCTTGTGGAAGCAAATTCCACATTTTAACTCTGCGCTGTATGAAGAACTTCCTTTAGTCTGTCCTAAATCTCCCACCATTCAGCTTCAATCAATGGCCCCAGGGTTCTAGTACTATTAGAGAAGGAGAAAAATATCTCCCTATCCACTTTCTCCAATGCATGCATAACTTTATACACCTCTCATGTCCCCACCCTCCCACCACCCTTACTCACCATTTTTCTAAGCTGAAAACCCCAAACATTGTAATCTTTCCTCATAAGGAAGGTTGCTCCAGTCCCTTGATCAATTTGGTTGCCCTTTCCTGCACTTTTCCATCTCTACAGTATCAGTTTTGAGGTGTGATGACCGGAACTGTACACAGCATTCCAAGTGTGGGCACACCATATTATTATTATTATTATTATTATTATTATTATTATTATTATTATTATTATTATTATTATTACTACTACTACTACTACTACTACTACTCATCACCAGGCGATCACTCGTGACCGAGTAAGATTGTCTTCCGGGATAAAAGGATACTACTACTACTACTACAGTATTTGTATACTGCTCTACATCAAGCAGATTCCTGAGTGGTGAACAATAAAAAGACAAAAACAGATAAAAGAAACAAAAACAGTACATTGAAAAACTAAAATTACACTGGTGGTTGAAGAGCAGAGAAGGCTTCCCAGATCAAGGAGGTCTTCAGCAGGACCTCCAGATTTGCAGAAGGGCATTACAAATCTTGGCAGTTTCATTTTCAATTCCTTTCCTAATGGTCCCCAACACAGAATATGACTTATTCACAGTGCCTGCACACAGCTGAAGGCAGGGCTGAATTGCAGTCAGGGGCTGAAACCCTGCTTTCACATGTATGATGAACACATACAGCAGCATACGTAAGTGCTGAAATGGGGGCTGAGCCATAGCTTCAAAAGGAATTCCAAGACTGAGCTTCGGGTTTAAATAAACTGGAGGGGTCGTTTTGCTGAATGGGGGTGTGTTTTATTCTGTAATGGTGAAATATATTGTGGCACCTTGAAGGCTAGCAGATTTATTGCAGCTCAAGTTTCTGTGGATCAGTTGCATCTGATAAAAAGTTACGGCACAATTAATCTTGTTCGTCCATCACAGAAAGACTCCTGTAGCATCCTAAAGACTAACTTGGCTACCCTCTAGAACAGGGCTCTCCAACCTTGCTGGCTGGGGCGTGCTGGGAGTCGTAGGCCAAAAACATCTGGGGACCCAAGGTTGGAGAACACTGCTCTAGAAGTTTTACTTCTAAAATTAAGTGTTGTGCTACAACAGATAATCTGGGTGTTAGATTCCCTTCAGGAAGAGAGGCTAACCCCACACTCTAGCAAAAGGTTTGGGATCTTTGGCTGGAGTAAAGCACAGCTGGGTGAAGCACGCGCTTCGCCCTTTAACACTGAACACACGACACACACACACACTGACGTCAGAAACAAAGAGTGGTATTTATTAAAGACGAAATATAGAGCAGGTACAGCATCTTACTTCTGGTGGTACAGTAAAACCCAATGGTTTCAGGCAGCAAAAAAATACACGTATGCTATTAGTTTTACTTACAGTCCATTTATTCATATGGGTGTGTCCATCATGTTGGGGGGGGAGAGAGAGAGAGAGAGAGAGAGAGAGAGCTGGCCACAGAGAGGCCAGAAGTAGGGAGGAGGGGTTACAAAACATGCACCCTGGGGATTGTTCAATCAACCCTTTCCTCCCACTGTAACTAGTGGTTACATTACCTCATTGATTTAAGCAGGCAACATTACAATTTCCATCAGTTCTTAAAGCTTTCCTTAAGTTCCTTGCTACATGCGAGGGGAAAGGGTCTCCTTTGTTTCCCTGATGTTCTTAATCACCGCTATTGCTCTGCCTGGAGGGTCTCTTGTCCTTTGTGTGAGGCTATGGCCCTTGATGGGTGTCCTAGGGGGAAGCCTCTGGAGTTCCTCTCACCTGATTGGTTTAAGCCTCTGATGGGAGTCCTGTGGGGGGTTGGGGTTGGGACCATCCTTTTTCCAGGCTGTTCCAATTTCTTTTCAGGAGTTGCTCTCTTATCCCTTCAGGCCATGCGTGTTAATCTGATCATTGCAAGACTCCAGCCACTGCCCATTCATACTCTCTAGATTTCAATCATTCTCCATTCAAGCCTTCATTTGCAACCTCTCTCTCACCTGGCCAGTCCAGTGAAGGGCTTAGCTAATCATTTCCATGAACCCAAGCTCACCCAACTTGCTATTAGGGGGGCCTGCTGTGGCCTTCCTTGTGAGCCACACTCATATCCAGATGTTTATTATTATATCTACTCATAACACTTGGCCTTCAGCCTTCCCCCATCATTCCTATGACATGGGAGCTGGCTGGGATTATTTAGTGGGAAGCTCACCACCATCTTGTCTGTCATGACTCTCATATGCTTAAAATTTGCATGACAGGCAGAAATTCAACAGCTTTCCCCCCTCACCGGGAGAGCTCCCTTGCTGAATACTTGTCTATTACTTTGCTCTTAAAAGTACACGACAACCAGCCAGAAGCTTCAAGAGAAATTTGGGGAGAGCAGCTGCCAGCAGAGACTGCCGTCCAAACAAAGCACACTATGCGTTGGATCGTGAGTTACTGTTTTGCTGCTTCCAGCATGCTCCAGTAATGCTTCTGCCTTGAGTTCCTGGAGTGCCTCTCTGCCAATGACATTCTAGGAACTTCAGACAGTTAACATGGAGCCACAAAGAGTTCCAAAAGGCAGCAAAGATATCTGAAGACAGATGTGCTCTGGAAGTGTTCAGGAGGGTCAGAAGATGATGGGAAGAAGCTGGAATGCTTTGGATGAGTTAAGATTGTGTTCCGGAAATGTCACATCGAAGGGGAGAAAACAGGCAAGGAGGGGAAGCAAAGAGGTGAAGGCAAAAGGGCCTGCAGCGTGTGTGTCAAGCTGGGAATGCTTGGCTTGGCTGGCTGGAGGTTCTCCATCCCTGCTCTAGGCCTTCCGGTGCAGTGTGGGTGCTGCTGGTCCTAGCAAGCAGGAATAATTGTATTGAGCTTCTGAGCCTTTGCCAGTGTGAGAGCGAGGGGGCTGGCAAAATAAAGGCAACTTGGCAAAATGGGAGAGTATCCAAATTGGTTTGGTGATGCCAGATAGGACCAGAAACAGCTCCCCCTGCTTATTACAGCTGCTGGGGTGGGAGGAATGTGTGTGGCTATGAAGAGAACTATGCAAGGGAATCCAGCAGCAGCACCCATAAGCAGAGGGATCATGGGATGGAGAGGACACATTTGAGATGACAAAATTATGAAGTGGGAAAAATGTGGTTTTGCTGCAAGGCAGGGCCTGTCCACATCACTCTTCAGTCTATGTCAGGGCTCTCCAACCTTGGATCCCCAGATGTTGCTGGACTACAGCTCCCAGAATCCCTTGCCATTAGCCATGCTGGCTGGGTATGCTGGGAGCTGTTGGCCAGCAACATCTGGGGACCCAAGGTTGGAGAGCCCTGGTCTACGCCCTGGTTTGCTGCAGTAGGGAGGGCCCACACAGAACTGATCTCTTTTATACCCAGGGTCAGCAGTTGGCATAGCCAGACATCTGCTGAGGCCACATACGAGCAAGGGACCCACCACTGAACAGGGTCCCCCAGACCAACTGCTGATGTTGGGCAGTTATAAGGAGCTGCAGCACCCATTGTCACCACCCAACCACCAGTGTGGAACAGCTGGACAGACAAAAGATGCCTGCACAGGAAATAGCTCCAAGCAGTAGGTCAAGCCATGTGCTACACCGAAAGGCAGGCGGCCACTGGCTTATCTGATGGAGGTAGTGGTAGGATATATCTGTACCCTGTAGTGGGGTAAGCAGATCATGAAGGTGGTGTGTGCGGGGGCGGGGGCAGAGGAGAGAAGTGATAATTGTCGCAAGGAAATGTAGAAATTGTATGCATCAGCTTCAAAGCAGAAGTCGTCTTCAGGGCAAAGGCAACAGCTCCTGGGACAATTCTGTGGTTGTTACTGCAACTGGAAAGTACCCCCTTCTCTCTATCACATGGTTCCCCTTCTAGTACTGGACTTGTGGTTCCCTTGCCACCAAATCTGAATCATCCAGGCCTCAAAAAGGTGAGAGCTCTGGGACTTAGCACTATGAAAATGACCTTCCCCATTCCCAAGATCCACCATTGGTACCAAAGCTTAAGGTAGGAGTTGGCAGCTTGGTGCCCTCCAGATGTTTTGGACTACAACTCCCATAATCCCTCACCATTGGCCATGCTGGATGGGGTTTATGGGAGTTGCAGTTCAAAACATCTGGAGGGAACCAGGTTGCCTGCCCCTGGCTTAAAGTTGAAAGGAATCTAACCTACTATGAAAATGACCTCCCACCATTTGCAACAGCATGATATACTAGTCCAGGGGTTCTCAACCAGGAGGGGAATTTTAGGGCTTCAGGGGGGGAATTGGGACCACAGACTCAAACTGTTGGAATACTGATCTTTCTACAAATTACAATTCTACAGGTTGTACATAATCTACAGGACATCACACCTTATTGTATGGCACAGATTAAGTCAGACAATCTTGGAGAGGGGGGAATGACAATCTGACATATGGTGAAAGGGGAGCATGGGGCAAAAAAGGTTGAGAACCACTGTACTAGTCTATGGAGGCCTCCAGAGAATCATACAGCTAAGCAGGGTCAGGCCTGGTTATTACTTGGATGGGAGACCCCTCCTCTAGTTTCCTGCATTGAGCTGGGGGTTGGACTCGATAGCCTTGTAGGCTCCTTCCAACTCTATGATCTATGAAATCTATACAATCCCCCAGTAATGCTTTGGCAGTATTTCAAATGTAAACTGGCTTAACACTTAATGGCTCCTGCCCCACTTCCAATCCTAAAGAAAGTTGGGAACTGTTTGCTGAAGGAAACTAGCAGTCTCTAACAGAAGACCATGAAACTACACTTCCCAGAGTTCAATAGGGCAAGCCACTGCAGTTCTATTGACTTCAGTCTAATTTACGTATGGAGGACAGATATGCTGCCCTTGAATTTAGTGCATGTTTGCAGCTCATCATACATTGGACACCTTTGGACAACCGCATTGCTTTTCCACTAGAGCAAAAAAAAAACCCCAAAACAACTAAAAACCTCTTTCTCAAAATACAAATCAAATCTGAAACGTTGATTCCAAATCTGATTTGAGGGATTAAAAATGAATTATTGACTAAGATTTTAAGACAACTGTATCACCACTCCAAATTCAGCATGGCAATTTTGTCTTTGTTTTTGGAAACCTCTATATCCCAACAGTACTGGGGGAATCGACAAAAAAAAATATCTAATTGGGCAACAGAATTTGAAGAAAATCAAATCAGGAGAAGTCTGCTTTAGTCTGCTGGAAAAGCTGGAAGTTTTTCCAGCTCAAATTGCCAGCCCCTGATGAGTGCAGAAGAGAAAAGTGGGTTACCTATTGTGGACCGACCAGGCAAGAGATCCCCACCAGGTGTACAGGTAGCCATAACCACACAGACACAGAGCTGCCAAGAGAGTTTGTCTTTATGTGTAGTTTACGCACAGGGCACGCAGTACAGAGCAGCGGGGACTAAAGCTGAGCAGCCACTCCCCACCCTTGTGATCTTTTGAGTGTCTGTGTTGTAAGTAGCATGGCTGAAACAGTGGGCCTCCATCCAGAATCATGCAACCGTCATTGGCTTCAGGCACAAACAGCTGCTTCTTCCTGCTCAGCGGGCACCCCTGCTCCCCACTTTGTTCACGCTTCTCCCTCAGCCTTTTGCAAGAGGAGAAGAGCAGAGTGAGTCCAGCTCTTTCCTCTCCCCAACACCATCAAGCAGTTTGAACTCCCTTTCCCGTATCTCCACCCTAATCTGTAGCCCCTCGACAGGGTGGGGCCCATCCAGCGCACACTCTTCTGGACTGGCAGCAACGAGGGAGCAGAGTGAAGAGGTGATCCCATTTCAGTTCAAGGCTCTACTGGTCTCTGAGGCGTTTCTGGAGCAGGGCCCAAGCTTCTTCTACCTGAAAAGAATGGACAGATGATTATTCGATAAGGTTGCCAGGGACAGGACTCAAGAGACAGGCTGTTTAAGAGCCTTGTAGGATGATGTTTCCACCAGCAGCTGCCTCTTACCAGCTCACGCGTCACCTCCGGCTCCCACATGGTGCAAAGAACCACATGCGACTGCTTCACAGACTGGCTGTTGGACATTTGGCTTTGCAGACGCAACCGGGCAGCTTCCTCACTTAGGCCGTCTCTGGCTATGATGCGTCTTATGGCCTGGGAGACACAGAGAAGATCCACACTTATTTGAAACTTATAGTTTACTGGGTTCACTCTGGGCCAGCCATCACATTTTCCTATGTGGAAAACACTTCTGTCAACACACATCTATTTCATTGCCATGTACGTGCAGCAAAGCAGATGCATGTAGATGACTTGAGGTTTGACTACTGTCACACACTCTAGGCTGGATGGCCCTTGATGACTATCCGGAAGCTGCAGTTTGTAAAGGACACAGCAGCACCTCGCCTCTCTCCGCCAACTTTACAGAATGCCCTCCCCAAAGTGGTTCACCAGGACCTAACATTACACATGCTTAGGTGCCTGGCCAAGGCCTGGCTTTTTCAAAGAACTTTTTGCTGATTGTGTATAACCTTTTAGACTCTGTCTGACAGCTAACTACAGTGCAATTATTTAGTTGTGACCTTTCGTTATATGAAGCTGTTTTGTGAATTGCATTTTAATGCTTCTGTTGTATTTTGTAATGTTTGGTGTATTAAATTTTATTGTATGGAAAGTATAAACCACTTTGGGTTTAAAGAAAAGCGAGATAAACATTATTAGAGAAACTTCATGATTTTATCTTAACTGATTTGGGATTTTAAAAAAATGAAAAGCAGTATAGAAATGTTCTGAAGTAATACAAAAATAAATATGTATTTCACGGCATATATGTGCATCTGAAAACCAGCCTGTGTATATCGCACGTCCATGCAATGAAATACTAGCACGTATGGTCACCATGTGGGATGACCAAGACACAGTTTTCATGTTTTTCTCAGCACAGTAGTGCTTTCTGCATAAGAAAAGAAAATCAGTGCAGCCCTTAAGTCTTGGGAAAGAGCGTATAATTCTTTGAGATTTAAACAGACTCTGCCTAGTCAAAGTTCCACTAGAACTCAAATATCTGCATGTGTCAACACCAACAAAAATATCATTGTAGCCAATTTGTGCCTATTTTTGGGGGTGCAAATACCATGCACTGAATGCTAAGAGAAAGAGACTGCAGGGAGATGTTTGGTTTCAGTTGCAGGAACTACACAGAGAAAATAATACCTACCTCATCCTCAGGGATGATGGTGGTCCAGACCTCGTGCACCATGTCTGACCAGCCTGCCTCCAACAACATGGCTGCATCCAGCACACACACGGCCTTTCCTGCAGATCAGGCATTAGCAGCTTTGAGAAACCTTTAATGGCAGAGAGGAAAGTATTCCCTCCAAAGAGAGAAGGAACGCAGGACACTTTGGCCACATTGGCACATAACAATAAGCCAGGATTCCTGACTTATTGTGAATGAGCATCATGCTGGTGCATGTAGTCCACTTACTCCTGCTTTCCTTCTGCTCATACAAGCAAACCAGAAATGGATAGCCAAGTTCAGTGTTACATCTGAACCCAAGATCCTCATTTGTTGCTCCTAAACAAGCCGGGAGCTGTTGGCTTATATGAATCCTGGCTTGTTTGGGAGCAAAAAAACAGGATCCTCAGTTTTGATAACATGATACGCTATCCATTTCTGCTTTCTTTACCTGCTCATGTGAGCAGGGGGAACAAAACAAAGGCAAACAGGCTGTGTGCACTAGCACACTGCTCGTTCACAGTGAACAAGGTTAGGCCAGAATCCTGGATTAAAGTTATGTGTGAACATGGTCTTTGTCAAGTTAGCCCCACCATATACTTCTTCTCTCAGGCTAAACTAGATGTTACATTAAATGGCAGCCATGCTTTTAGCTTACCCCATAACATTTAGTAGAACTCTCCTCATGTCACAACATCACAAAGTTCTGCATTTCCTCACCACTGCAGCACACAATTGACTGTACCACCACATCCTACTCTGTATGTCTGTGTTGGCTCCTTGTCATTCTCTGTATCAATTTCAAATTTGTAGTGCTTCATTTTCAAGTCCACCTCTCCATCCCTGATTAGATTTTTTCTCACTGCCTTTTCTCCCACCCTCCAGCTTGCTCTCATCATTAGAATGAGCTCCACAAAGAGGGTGTCAGTGTGCCTCCCTTAAAAAATTTCAGAAACAATGCATGGCACATATTTGTAGAACCCTATTTGGGGAGTATTAGTGTTGCTTGGCAAAGGGCAGGGTCACCAACTCTAACTTGTCTTTTACAAATCAAAAGAAAACCCATTGCTCATGAACTTCCAAAGGTAATCCTAGTAAGTCCCAATTACTTATAGAAAGTCCGCCTTCACAAATTCACTCTGATAATGTTGAAGAGGAGAATTTAAAAAAGTAACACTAAGATAGATTTAGCTGAAAACAAAAACACATCCAGGTAATTTTAACTTTGCAAAAACTGCTTTGTATTCAGGATGTCTTGTCGATCCAACATGTCATCATCAGGCGATCACTCGTGACCGAGTAAGATTGTCTTCCGGGATAAAAGGAGGAAATTCTAAAGAAGATTGTGTAGACTCTAGCGATGGGTCCGTAAGCGACTGTGGAGGCCAATTCTAGATCCACACAGCTTCCCACAGTGAGGACACAGGTTACCAGATAGAAGATGGTCCTGTAAAGGATTCATTTGACGTGCTTTTCGCTTAGCACGTTTCTCCCTTTCACCTTGCACTCGGGCTTCTTCAAAGTCCATGGAACCTTTGTGAAAGGCCAACCTCCATTTAGATCGTTCATGGGCCAGAGCTTAGCAGTTTTCGATGTTTATATTGCATTTTTTTAGATTAGCCTTATGAACATCTTTAAACCTCTTATATTGACCACCGATATTCCATCCTTGAGTTGGGAGTAAAGTAACTGCTTTGGGAGACGGTAGTCAGGCATTCGAACAACATGACCGGTCCACTGAAGTTGGCGTTGAAGGATCATTTTTTCAATGCTAGTAGTCTTTGCTTCTTCCAGTACACTGACATTTGTTCGCCTATCTTCCCAAGTAATTTGCAGGATTTTCCGGAGGCAACGTTGATAGATATAAGCTGAAGCCCTATTCAGAAGTCACCTCTGGCTCATAGGGCTAAGTCGTAGAAGGGGGAGGGGAACCACATGTGCAGCCTCTGCCCCAACATCACCGTTCCCACAATCTTTGCACATCCAGCACAGGTGTGGCAGGGAATAGCAGACATTGCAGAGGCGGGACCAGAGCACGTGGCCCTTTTCCCTCCATGCATTAACCCTACTGAAAAGGACCAGTATGTACTCTATATTTATGCATTTATTTTCATACATGTCCAAATCAGCTGAGGGTAGATACACTCTATCTCTTTCTAGAAATGCTGTCTGCACAATGCCTGGCATGTTATTGACCCTGTATAAAGAATAAAGCACCGTCTATCACTGAATGACGAGGGAAGTTGCTTGGTGGCTGGGCTCTGTGTTAAACAAATGTCTTTGGAATAGCTCCTGTAGATTGCCAACTCACATGTCTGAAAAAGCCCAGAGTGCAGCGCCTTCATGAACCCATTTGCCTCACCCACAATTCTCACCAGGGTCCCAAACTCCCTCCTCACCCTGTGCAGCTGCCTTGTCTATCTTTTCTTTTGCTATTTGAGCCATCACTGGCCACATGATATTGTTGAGACGCTTCAACTGCTCCTGGTGGGAGGAAACGAAAGAGACTTGAAATGAACATTTTCCTGGTGATGCGCTGCTGCCAGTCAGCAATAGAAACTGGGGAATACCAAGATGTGGCACCAGCCCAAATGGGCTGTATCAAAACACGCATCAGTGCACAGAACAAAAGCCTTTGGCTAAGAAGTCACACACACACACACACACACACACATACACACACACTGCACTCCACTTCAAAGGGGCAGAGATTTCCTAGTGGCCGGGCTGGCTTAAGACATTTTGCTGCCTGAGGCAGAGCAGCAAATGGCACTCCGGCCAAACCAAAGCCAGCCAAATTATGTTGGCACCTGAGGCAAAAACAACAACAACAACCTACAAGCACCTCTTCCCCCTCCCTGGCAGTAAAAATACAGCAATAATACATTAAATGACCATTTGCTGCCCTTTCATGAGAACCAAAACCTGTTACCCAAGGTTGCCACTATACTCTGCTTAATGGTAGGGCTGGCCCTGTATCCCAGCATGCACTACTTCTAGTAGTACAACTCCCAGCCGAAGGGTCACACTGTACTTACTGTACAGTGAGAGATTGTCCCTGTATGCAGTGCTCCCCATGCAGTACCTTTCACCCACACACACACACAGAAGAAACACATTCTGAGAAAGGAGGTGAAAGGGCTGTGTTAATTTTGTGGAACAAGCAGGCCAGCTAGCGTCAGTGGCACAAAGGTGAACAAAACAAATGACGGCCAGTTGGAAGGGGAGGCATGTGAAGGCCAAAGTTAAATATTGACCCCACACCCAGGCAGTTTTACCTGGTCTCCAAATACTTTGGCCCCCAAGACCCGTCTGTTGATGGTTCCATCTTCTTTCAAAATATCTGCAAAGACAAGTAGGAGGATGCAGTTCAGCATTCAGTGTAACAAAACATCCGCTGAACACACCCCAGAGGCAAATCTGCACTGCTTCCCCTCATCAGTGAACAGAAGATCCTTCAGAGACCAGGTCCCCTTCAGAGTCAGCTGGGGCTCCCACTTCTCTATTCCCAGTGACTGGATTCCACTACTGTTACTGAGGTGGAAGACTTGCTGCAAGATGATCCTTTTCGCTCGTGATGACTAACACAGGGCAGTCTTGCAAAAAGATGCTAGTATGACAATCTGTCCCTTGTGGGGAAAAAATACTAGAAAATCAGTGGCTTTTAGGATGTGGTAGCTTGCGATCTTACCACATGGGTGCACTTTCACAAAACTACTATTTATTTATTTATTTATTATATTTCTACCCCGCCTTTTTTCCTGTAAGGAATCCAAGGCGGCTTACATAATC
The DNA here is from genome assembly GCA_021292165.1 of Shinisaurus crocodilurus. NCBI lineage: Eukaryota > Metazoa > Chordata > Lepidosauria > Squamata > Shinisauridae > Shinisaurus > Shinisaurus crocodilurus. Next base: position 271,895,807 of record CM037877.1, on the reverse strand, counting down.
CTCCTCTCCATTTTATCCTCACAACAACCCTGTGAGGTGGGTCAGGCTGAGAGTCAGTGACTGGCCCAAAGTCACCCAGTGAGTTTCATGGCCGAGCGGGGAATAGAACCCGGATCTCCCGAGTCCCCAGTCCAACACTCTCACCACTACACCAGCACACAAATGCAGAGGGGTCGTTGCCAGCTGACTCTTCCAACTCAAAATGGTAATGAGAATCAGCCTGAGTAGTATTTTCTCTGGATCCCATAGAGCAGTGTTCTCCAACCTTGGGTCCCCAGATGTTTTTGGCCTACAACTCCCAGCATGCTCCAGCCAGCATAGCTGGTTGGGGCATGCTGGGAGTTGTAGGCCAAAAACATCTGGGGACCCAAGGTTGGAGAACACTGCCATAGAGCAACTAACACTTCACATATATTAAGTAGTAGCCTTATACATATAGTAAGTTATAAAATCCAGTTTCTCCTTTAGCCTGCTTGTTACGTGCAAGCGTTTCCCCCACTCATGCAAACTTTCTAACTGCTCAGGGTAAACTGTAAGCAACAGAATGTTGATGAACAGTGCAGCTCTTGTAAGAAAAGGAGAAACTATGGTCGGATGGGGTGGGGAACCTTACATGGTTTCAGGAGACAAAAGCAACAAGGCTAAGGGCTAGGGAGCCAAGGGGACAGAGAAGCCAAAGATTGTTTAGGCAAAATTCCTGATGCACCTCCCATGCAACTCCTTTACTGGCCACACTGACTTTAAATACTGCTGCCCCAGAAGTCAGAAATACCTGCTCCAAATGCTTCTACCACCTGCTCATACACAGGACCTCCTGGTACATAGATGTTGTGTCCTAGACTGTCCATATCCAAATGGAAGGCACCAAGACGAACCAAATGTTGCGCCACAGAGCTCTTGCCACTACCAGATCCCCCTGTTAGCCCGATAATGTAGGGGTAGGGAGGAAGAGATGGATCTTTCTGGGGGAAGGAGAAAGACAGAGCTGTTTGGGGACAGAGACTCAATGATGCACATTCTGTTTTCTTACTCATTCTGTGACTGCCTCCACAATTCTGACAGCAGTGCCCTTCAGATGTTACTGCAGTAGCAGAGCAGCCATTTTTTCTGTGGGTTCATTCCACGGCACTGCTATAATATTGAAAGGCCTCCCACCATGTGAACTTCTAAGTAAACCATGTGTTTACTTAGACATATGTTCCCAGTCCTTCACACTATTCATGGTGAGGCATCCTCTATTTCCAGAGAGTTTGGCTCTGCTTACTTAAGTACCATACTATTTGGTACTCCATACACAAAGCTGGTTGCCAACAACACCCTTATAGGCTGATCATTGGAATTTGCCACTTGCCCTACGTATCACCTCTTCTCTCCTGTTTATTCTTGCAACTAAGGCATTCCTATACACATTTACCTAGGAGTAAGTCCTACTTAACTCAATGGAGCTTACTGTTGAGTAGACAAGTACAGTAATACCTTGGATTGCAAGTAACTTGGTCTGAGAGCGTTTTGCAAGACAAGCAAAATAATTTTAAAAACTTTGACTTGATAAATGAGCAAGGTCTTGCAAGACAAGTCCGTAGGGATGTAACCACTCACCTCGAGCGGGCGTAGTGGGCCGAAATTGGCCCCGCTCACGCCCGCCAGAGACTCGCTTTGATATAAGAGTGTTTTGGATTACAAGCATGGTTCCAGAACGAATTATGCTTGCAATCCAAGGTATTACTGTACAGGATTGCACTGTAAGCCTGCTCTGTGAGAGCCACCCATTCTCACTCACACACACACACATCGCACTGCAATACAAGACATAACCTAACCTACCAAATGAATTGCCATGGAATATTACTCACCCGCGGGGAACGCAGCAGAGTCCCAAGCAGCCTATACCGCAGGCTAGAGGAGCTGATCTTCTCCTCCTCATTCCTGGCATGCCGGAGGTCAATGGCCAGCTTGATTTTGTGGAGAGCCAGCTCAGCCAGACTCTGGGTTAGTGAAGAAAGAAGAACAGAAAGACATGAAGCCGGGCTGCCTTTCTCACCCTGGCCATGGGATGGTTCTACCACTCCCTAAAAATCACTTGTATACATGAGTGTGATGTTCTATGAATACATTTAGGTTCAGAGGAAGGATCCCTCTGCACCTAAATCTATTCATACAAGATCACACTCACGTACTACACATTAATCTGCAGTTCAAGGTCATCCAGTGAGCTTCATGACTGAGTGGGAATTTGAACCTGGGTCTTACCAGTCCTGGCCTGAGAATACCACCACCACACTGGCTCTCCCCAGTGACTGGAGACTGGCTTCTCTGTTCTGATTGCGCAAATGAAAAAGGTAAATTAAATTGGATGGTCTGATACGTCTAGGCACATATAATAAGAGAAGAAAAGGTTTACATCAAAGCTTCAAAAAGGCCAGCAATCTGCATTTTAAAATATATATATATTAGTTTTTAAAATGTGAATTACATCAAAATAAAAACCATAAAAAAGGAGGGGGGAAACAAAAACAAAAAATACAATTTTCTTACAGTATTTTAAATGGATCACTTACAGTAAATAGTCAGAAACACAATTTCCCTCCAGTTCAGGGAGAATATACAGCCAACTGCCAATAGAGATGGCTGTTGCTATTACACCCTCTGCTGAATGTTTAGAATTAGACTTGAAAAAGACCCAAAAGCCATCTTGTCCAACCTGGCCAGTATCATCTATGCTCACAGTTCAGTTTATAGTGTAGTACAAGCACAGAGCTAGTGTGCTGCAAGATGTCCTTATAGAGCAAATAATTTTGAGTCCCAAGACAGTGAGCTGAGCTGATCACTGAAGGAGGAAAGCAAAAAAAAAGCTTCCTACGGTCTAGCCACTTTAATCTGGGGACAAAATGATAAATATGGCGATATTTGTGAGCAGGTACTTTGAGGCATGTGGGTAATCATTGTTGATAAACAGGATGCTGAACTATATGGACCGTTTTGCTTCACCCAGCAGGGCAATTCTTTTGCGCCAAGTGCAAAGTTTATCTGAGCAAAAATCATTCTGACTTTCTTTACCAAAAAATACCAGCAATGCCAGAGCTGGGGTGACTGAGGGATAATGTGTTAGGACTTGAGTGCTCTACGTGGGGTTACCCTGGAAGATGATTCGGAAGTTGCAGCTGGTACAGAATGCAGCAGCTTGCCTGGTTAAAGGCTGCCACCGGCGGGATCACATCACTCCAATGCTCAAAGGGTTGCACTGGCTACCAGTTGTTTGCCGAGCTGAATTCAAGGTGTTGGCATTGACCTTTAAAACCCTGTATGGCTCCGGTCCAGTTTATCTCAAGGAGCGCCTCCAGCAACATCAAGTAGGCCGCTCAACAAGATCTGCCACGGACAGCCTTCTCCCTGTCCCATCAGCCAGAGAAACCAGGCTGGTGGGGACTAAGAGGAGGGCCTTTTCTGTGGCAGCCTCCAATTTATGGAACTCTCTCACCAGTGACCTCCGCCATGCCCCTTCCTTGATTAGCTTCTGCTGGGCATTAAAAACGTGGCTTTTCAGGCGGGAATATGGGATGGGTTAGGATTTTTAAGTTTCGTACTGTTTTTAATTGTGTTTTATACTGTGTGTGTGTGTGTCCCATGTATTTTATTGGATTGTACATCGCTCAGAGTGGCCGGTTGTCTGGCCAGATGGGCGATTCACAAATATAATAAATAAATAAAATAAAAAAGGCATAAACGCATGGAGGATCAGTCTATTGGTGATGATACAGCACAACCAGATTTCTCCATGAACAGAAGAATCTGACTGCAAGGGAAGGAGCTGCTTTCAGCAAGGTTGGGGGCTCCCAGCACACTTACGTTTTCTACTCTCCTCTTGTTGACGGCCAGACCGCCCTTGAGGGTCTCCTCACTGACTACAATGCACTTCAGGTCAGAGTCAGTGATAGATGGGCCAAAGTAGTCAAACAGGGGGACGATTTCGTACCGCAAGCAGGGCTTGATGTCTACCAGGAACTCGTTGAGCTGAGCCACACGTTGCTCAAAGGGCAGGATCAGCTCCTTCAGCATCTTATCTGCGGGTGGTGGAGGAAGCAAGAAGAAAATGTGTGACAGTCTTCAGGAATGCACTAAGAGCCTTCCAAACTCTCCCACACAGACTCCTGAGAGATGACACCCTGGCCCTAGCGTCAAGAGGGAAATGCGCAGTGCTGCAAAGCTGTCACTCCCTCGGCCTGATAACAAGAGAAAGCCATACTGTTAAAAAAAAGAAGGGTGGGGGGGAAAGCAGTAACAAGCTCAGGCAAACAACCCAATGAAGAGTTTGCAACTAAGCACGGTTCCTTAGTCAAATCTGGTCAGCCAGCCTATCAATTGCAAATCACGATTGACCCATTCCATTTACTTACAGAGTTAGGTAGAAGTTCCTCTCCCATTCCAAAGAAGCAAACTTTCCAAGCAGTCAAGATGGGAGGGAGGGAAAGTGAGACAGCAGTAGGGTTACACAATGCGGGAGGAAACAGCAGCTGTTGCTGCATCTGTGACAGGGAGGGGCTGGGAGATGCTTGCTCCACCTTTACCACCCTCGATAACTTCTTAAAATACTTTCCACATACACATCTAGACCAGTTAGTCTAGCTGCCAGCAGCCAATGTAGGCACTGGCAGGCAGGAGGAAGCTATCGTACCGTGGCTTGAAGAAAAGGACAAACTGCCCATCATAAAGATATATACAGCACCAGACATATTTTGAGTCCAACAACACTGCCACATTATTATGTCACCTGCTCTGTGCAAGAGGCATCCAACCCAAAGCAATGGGGGAGGGGAGTCCCAGGAGCTGGTTGCCTAGAAATAGAAACATTTTTTAACCCTCTGCAGGGCTAGCACCTGAATGTTTGTGTCCAGGAATTTTTCAAACCAGAATAACACAGGCATCTCTATAGTTATATACAAAAAGGGCTGAGGCTACAATCCTATATGTACTTATCTGGGAGTAAGCCCCATTGAATTCAATGCAATTGAATTACTTTACATGCAAAGGAGATGCTGCAAGTGAGCTCTCCTGTGACTCCCTTACAGTTCTCCACCTGCTGCTTGCACACACCATGCCATGCCCATATATAGGCAGTCCCTGGAGTAAACAGACGAGAATCAAAGTGTAAGATTTAAAACAGGGACTTTGGCAATATCCTGCTTTCCTCTTTGCCCGTCCCATCTTTTCCTGTGTGTCGAAGAGATGTGGGGAAAGGGAGCTGAAATATCATCTTGCTGGGGACACAGTAGTTTCCCTCTTCCTATGCAAGGAACCACAGCCTAGTGGTAGAGAACACACTTTGTATGCAGTCCTTGGCATCTCCAATTTAAAAAGGATCAGGTAACAGCTGATGGGAAAGACCTCTCTCTGCCGAAGATCCCTGGAGACCCACTGCCAGCCCGAGTAGACGATTCTGTTCTAGATGGACAAAGTGACAGGGTTCAGATGACATGATCGCCCACACTCAAGAGTTGAGTATGGGTTGAGTGTGGGTTGTTGTCGAAACGTGGGTTATCACGTTGTCTGAACCCAGCCGTGCAAGCAAACCACGGTTTGTTAACCACAAACAACCCACAGTTCACAACCCAACAAACCCCCTCTCTGAGGTCAATTTCCCGATGTCTAGGGGCCATAGGATTGCTCTCTAACAAGGTTAGGGCCATTTAAGCTTAGAAAACAAGGCAAATGGAGGGGGCGCGATAGAGGTACATAAAATTATGTACGGTGTGGCAAAAGTGAAGAGAGCTTTTTCTCCCTCTCTCATGATGCTAGAACCTGGGGTCTCCCAAGGAAGCTGGATGATGAGAGATCCAGGACAAAGGAAATGCTATGTAAACTGCTTAAAGGTCTTAGGATATCTAGCAGTATACAAGTAGTTTAAATAAATAAACAAAATACTTCTTCACACAGTGCATAGGTACACCATGGAATTCACTACCACAAGATATAGTGATTGCCACCTAAACGGCTTTAAAAGGGGATTAGACAAAGGTTATCGATGGCTACCAGTCATGGTGGTTATATGCTTCCTTCAGAATCAGAGACAACATGCCTCTGAATACCAGTTGCTGGGGCATAACAGTAGGTGAGGATATGTATGATTTTTGAGCCCTTGTCACAGCTTTCACTTTTTGTTTACCTCAGAGATTATGGTAAAAAAAAAATAATATGCCAACACATTTCAAATGATTGTGCTACAGAAAGGGAGGGGAGAGAGTCTTCAGAGTATAGCTTTTCATTTGGTTACCATTTCCAATATCTGTACTACCAGGCCCAACAACCTACTTAACCTGTCAATTGTCTTGTTGCTTGAAACCCTCATTCCAAATTCACATCCTAGCCCCTGACAAAATAAAATGATTCAAATTGTGATGTCAGAAGGAAATCTCAGATTAACCAACCCAACCCAAAACATGCATGTTGTAGGGTTGAAAAACTCCCAGACATATGGAAATCTTAAGATGTTATGTAAGAATCCAACATATTTCTTCATCCTGTTACAGAATGGTTTCTAAACATTTGGTGTGGGCAGCGGGAAAATCTAGAATCTTTTTCAAGGCCTGCAAATGTACTTAATTAGAAACAGTTAAAGGAAGAACTAGGAAATGTTTTGAATTCCTAAACAGCAACATCAAATTTCTAGGCAATAAGGGACCTAACCTCCATCACCACCCCAGGATATTCTAGCCCCAATTCCAGTCACAGAATTAGATAGTTTTGTATGAAGGATTTGGAGTATTTTTAAGTGCTCCCCTAAATGTTCCTGATTTCTCAAAATGGCTTTGCGGGAGCTTGGAGAAAGGGCATACATGGTTCAAAGGGACCCACTTTCCAGGAGATCTTTGTCAGAGACGCCCACTAGAAGCCGATTTTCTGCCAACATGCAGCTCATGCTCAGAAGGATCTTGTGACCGTTGTGAAGTCTATCGAAGGTGCCCCCCACGACGACATCGCTGTAGCTCTGCAACGGCTCCTCAGTCGTGTTGATCTCACGCTGTGGGGACAGCTCCTCATCACTGACTTCTAGCTCATACTCAGGGTATAACAAAACAGAGATGAGATTGGGGCGACAGCTATAGCAGCTGGTGGCATAGCGCTCCAGGCGCTGCTTGACTGGGTTGGACTGCCCTCCGTCTCCAGTTTCAAAGTCAGTGAGCACCACCTCAGGTGGCTGGGAGAGGTTCTGCACAGATCCAAGGGCTGGAGGAGCAGCTCCCTGGTTAAGGATGTTGGTGAGCAGCACCCGGACATCAAGGTGGCGATGGATGCCAGCGTCAGTGTACAACTTGCCGATAAGGGTGTACACTTCAGATGTAGCAGGGACGTACGTGGAACGGGGTTGCGTGGAGCCTGTCAAGCTGAGCCCCGGCTGCAGATGAATATAGAGGGTGTCTTGTACCAGCCGGGCGGCTGAGGCGAGAATGGGCACCAGGCGCAGAGAAAGTGCTGACAGCGGTGATGTCAGAACCAGCAGGCCTGAGCGGAAAACCGACATGCTGTCCAGCAGGAACACACACAGGCAGAGAGGGTGATGCAAAAGAAGAGAGAAGCAAATTTAAGTGGGAGGCAGTTATTATACACAGGGAGACAGTGAACAAAGGGCTTCATGCAATGATCTCACCACTGCCCCAACCCAAAATGACAAATCAGATTCTAAACCCCAGAAAGTACTTTCCTGTTAGCAGGACTAGGTTGGAAAGCCCATGTTTAAATCCCCATTCAGCTGTGAGGCTCACTACAGTTGGGCAAGTCACTTTCTCTCAGCCTAACCTGACACACAAGGTTGTAAAGAAGCTACAATAGTGCTCTGAGCTGCTGGAGGAAAGGTGGAATATATAATAAATAATTCTGTGTGTGTGTGTGTGTGTGTGTGTACAGTAACCTTGCCTAACAAGAAGGAATTGCCATGTCCTGTTCTTTTCCCCTTCTATGTTTCCCCCCCTCCTTTTGCTTATTCTTTAACCTCCATATTTCACATCAGTTAACAGGCACTTTCACATGTGCTAATGAGTAACAGCCAGCATTTCTTCCTATGTATGTTTTAACTCTCATCTGGCTGTGAGGAAAGTAGTGAATGAGAGAGAAATGGAGAGGGGTGGGTGTGTTTTATAAAATAATCTGCCTCTTCCCACAACTTCACATTCCCAGATGCCAGATCTCAGAGGCAGTGTTGCAATAGTGAGCTGAATATACAGAATTTCTTTTTCCAACTCTCTAACCAGGGAGGGCTCCATACTATTCCTCAATACAAATATAAGGAACATAGTTTGCATTTATTAATACATTAGTTGTGCAGCCCAATCCCATGTTTGTTTACTTGGGAGTAAGATCCACTGTGTCTTTATTTATTTATGTAAAATATTTATTCCTCGCCTTCCTACCTCAATAGTTCCCCTCACCCTAAAAGCAGCTAAGTCCAATGGGACTTACTCCCAAGTAATTGCACACAGGATTGCAGCCATAACATCATTATAATTAAGATTCCAATAGACGTGCCAACTAAAAATAGACTATTCAGATATCGTAAGTGCTAAATTCCTCAGCGTTTCAGTATATATAATGCCACTGAATTGTGTGGCATCTACTACTTCCAGAAATGGAGTTTTAACATTTCAAACTGTTGTTTAACTAGATCACATATAATATCTTTGCTAACTAACTGGATGTCACTCTTCTCAGACTGTTCCCCTCTCCCAAACTATAACTCTATATATCTCTCCCTATATATCCATCTTCGCCCCTGTCTGTTTCATTTATCTAACATAGGCTGCAATAATCCTATATCCATTTACCTGAGAGTAAGTCCCCTTGAATTCAGTGGCATTTACTTCTGAGTAAGTGGGCACAGGATTGTACTGTTATGTATTTCATAGATCATAGAGTTGGAAGGGGCCTGCAAGGCCATCGAGTCCAACCCCCTGCTCAATGCAGGAAATTAGAGGAGGGGTCTCCCATCCAAGTAATAACCAGGCCTGACCCTGCTTAGCTTTCCACGCTCAGACAAGCTGAGGATCACTTAATTTTGTTTTTTTTAAAAATTTTTTGTACTTCACAGCAGCTTTTGAGTTTGCATAAACAAAACAGTATATACTAGTAGTAACAATAATAATAATGTTCATGTTGCAACAATAATAGTAATAATAATATTTTTCTGCTGCCACATATATTAATTATTGCATCAATGTATTTATTACAATTTTGGCCCCTCCTTCTTCCATAGAGCTCAAGATGGCATATGTAATTCCCCTCATTTTATTCTCACAAAAACTCTACAAGGCCAGTCGGACTGAAAGATAACAACTAGCCCAAAAATCGCTGAACCAGCTTCACAGCCAAGTGAAGATCTGAACCAGAATCGTCCTGGTCATAGTGCAACCACACCAGATCTCTTATTGTCCTGGCATCCTACCCCACCGATATTCCATTCACCCTTTACTTCCTCTAACCTCCATACTCTCTCCACTCACTACCACCACAGATTTTGTTTCTTCCCACTCTAATTTCTATATTTTGGTACATGCATTTTCTTTGTTGCTTGCTTGCCTCCCCCCCCCCTTTAACACACACACGATTTGGAATTTAGGGGTGGTGGTAGAATAAGCTGGTTTTGCTTATGTGATCTAGCCTGTCAATTAACACAGGCTCCGTCTGAGCAATGGGGGGGCTGGGCAGCAATAACTTCTCCGCCGCCCGGGCTCACCCCTATCTCCCCCCGTCCCACGACTCCTCTAGCAGCAGCCCCGCCCCCCCGGGTTCTCCCCCAGAGAAGGAGAAAAGAGCGCACGCCTCCTTCACCCACCTGCCGGGCAGCCCCAGCTGAGGCGTCGCCTGATCCGGAAACGCTTCCAACCGAACCGGAAGTGCCTCCTCACTGACAGAGGGGAAAGTAAAAATAAAATACTGTAGCAATATAAAACTTCACTCTTAAAAAAACAAAACAAAACTGTAATTCTTTTGGGATAGGCTGGATTGCCTTTTATAAAAGAAAGAAAGAAAGAAAGTAAAGCGACAAAAAATTAAAATCCCCACAAGCCCCAGGAGGCGGGGGAGGAGGTGTAGGGGAGGAGTCAACCGTGAGGGGGAGGGACTTAGCTTAAATGGGAGGAGTTGGCTGAGACAAGCTGGATTCTAATGTGGGCGGGGCCATAGAGGACAAAAGCATTTTTTTAAAAAGAAAAGCCTGTGGAAAAAATAATGTGAGGGATGTTTTTGGGAAGAGAGAAGCTGACGTTTATGGAGGGAGGGGTTGTAAAGAAAAGGAACGTGGGAGGAGCTAAGGAGATAAGAGGAGGGGCTTAAGAGCAGGAGGGTGTGGCTTAAGAAGAGGCCGGACAAAAGAGAAGGAGTAATAGGATTATTGTGGGCGGGCGGCAGGGAAAGGCTAAAGAATTGACTGGGTTTGGTTTATTGTAAAGTTGCCAACTATACTGAGCAGAATTTAATTTTTAAGTACATAAGTGTTATCCTCCTAGCAAGTTGCTCACCAGAACAGGAGGTGTCAAAGCCAGAAAAAAAATGTGGGTGTGATAATTTTAGGCAGGTTTGTGTTTTAATACAACTATTACTTAGGTCCTTTAAAAACAAAAGGTTTTTCCTTTCGTCAGGGACAACACTCTGCATATGCTCAGAGCCACACTGTCCTTCAATCCTTTTTCTTTTTTTTTTTAATTCACTCTTCTCAGGGGAGACACTCTGCTCATGCACAGGGATATTCTGCATAGAGTGCCATTTAAAAAAACACCCAAACATTAAAAGTTGGAACTCTTTGAAGAGGGCAGGGGCCATATGGAAGAAAAACTTGGTCTCTCACTTAACATCAAAAAAACCAAAGTGCTTCATCAGCAAGTGCAAGCCAATCCTTTGGTGATGCCATCTATCCAGCTTGGCGGGACAATACTGGAAAATGTCGATCATTTTCTCTATCTTGGCAGCTATGTTTCTGTTACAGCTAACATCGACAGTGAAATCCAGCATTGTCTGAGCTCCGCAAGTGCCGCATTTTCTCGAATGAAACATAGAGTGTTCGAGGATCGGGATATTTGTAAGAAGACCAAAACACTGGTTTATGAAGCCATTGTATTACCAACTTTATTGTATGCCTGCGAAACATGGACTATCTATAAACGTCACTTCCACCTCCTTGAAAGGTTTCATCAACGTTGCCTCCGGAAAATCCTGCGAATTACTTGGGAAGATAGGCGAACAAATGTCAGTGTACTGGAAGAAGCAAAGACTACTAGCATTGAAAAAATGATCCTTCAACGCCAACTTCAGTGGGCCGGTCATGTTGTTCGAATGCCTGACTGCCGTCTCCCAAAGCAGTTACTTTACTCCCAACTCAAGGATGGAAAGCGGAATATCGGTGGTCAATATAAGAGGTTTAAAGATGTTCATAAGGCTAATCTAAAAAAATGCAATATAAACATCGAAAACTGGGAAGCTCTGGCCCATGAACGATCTAACTGGAGGTTGGCCTTTCACAAAGGTTCCATGGACTTTGAAGAAGCCCGAGTGCAAGGTGAAAGGGAGAAACGTGCTAAGCGAAAAGCACGTCAAATGAATCCTTTACAGGACCATCTTCTATCTGGTAACCTGTGTCCTCACTCTGGGAAGCTGTGTGGATCTAGAATTGGCCTCCACAGTCACTTACGGACGGACCCATCGCTAGAGTCTACACAATCTTCTTTAGAATTTCCTCCTTTTATCCCGGAAGACAATCTTACTCGGTCACGAGTGATCGCCTGATGATGATGATGATGATGAATAGGTGAGTCTAGACTAGTGGGCATATTCTATGGTGAAAGTGAAAAGGTCAGCAGCTAAGCTTCCTGGATAGGGAAGAGCAAATGAGGTGAGAGAAATGGCTTACCGGTATTATTTTCCCACATTTCCAGCCTTTCCCAACCTTGAGTCCCCAGATGTTGTTGGACTACAACTCAACTCCCATCATCCCCAGGCAGCATGACCAATCAGGGTTGATGGAAGTTGATTTGGGGACCCAAGGTTGGGAAAGGCTGACTGCAACTGACATACATTCATTTATGTCTGACCAGTTCATAGCCATGAACATGTTGATTGGGTGGTCTCTGATCCAGAAGCTGCCCATGCAGCTCTAGTTATCTCTGAACGTAAGAAGAGCCATGCTGGGTCAGAGCAAGGGTCCATCCAGTCCAGCATCCTGTTCACACAGTGGCCAACCAGCTGCCCATGGGAAACCCACAAGCAGGATATGAATGCAACAGCACCCTTCCTCCCAAGTTCCCCAGCAACTGTGTACATAGGCATACTGCCTCTGATCCTGGAGGTAGCATATAGCCATAAGCAGGGCTTTTTTTCTCAGAGAAAAGGTGGTGGAACTCACCCCCCCTCCCCTGGCCACGCCCCTACCCACCCCTAGGACTGCCCCTAAAACCGCCCCTTTAGAGAACAGGGATGCAAGTAAATTTGGGGGGCTATAAAAGTAAATGTATGGAATTACATAAAAAGCAATGCAGTAAATGTGCAAAAAAATTGGAATACTTACCAAAAGTAAGCTCGGAGACATTTCCTTTTTGAAAGGTGTTTATAAGTTTTGCAGTTACACATATTAATCACAGTTTAGTAAAGTGAATACATGAAAAGAAAGGGGGGGATAACAGGGGACCAATTACACATTGCCTAAGCAAATATATTTGGGGGCCTTAGCGACCCAGTAAAATCAATGACATGTCTTAAAATATCTCCCTTTCACTGGCTTACTAATCACTTCAAGCATCTTGATCCTCTTCTCTCCCGTCCACTACAAATTCGGACCCAAGTGAGTCACGAACAGCAAGATCTTTTGTGTTTGCTTTTGTGTTTCTTAATTGACTTAATTACTAACTCTGAGTCTGAAGAAAACCCCCACTGTACTGATGCTAATTGTTAAATACCTTGCTAAATTCCTAAGGGCAGGAATATTTGTTTTGTAATGCTGATGATTTGCAGCAACACAACATACATTCTTCAATCTACATTCCTACTAGAAAGTTCACAATAATAGTTAATGGGGGATTACGAACTGCTGTTAACATCACAAGAATTTAATTATGCTGAGTGATAAAGCGAGCAGCGCTTTCTAATTGACTGAAAATAGGTGGCGGAACGCCGTTCCGGTGCGTTCCGCCAGAAAAAAAGCCCTGGCCATAAGGACTAGTAGCCATGGATAGCCTTCTGCTCCATTAATTTGTGTAACTCCCTTTTAAAGCCCTCTGAATTGGAGGCCATCACTACATCTTGTGGAAATGAATTCCATAGTTTAACTACCGGTACCGTATGTGCTGTGTGAAGAAGTACGGTACTTCCTTTTATCTGGCCTGACTCTCCCGCCAATCAGCTTCATGGGATGACCCCATAGGGTTCTAGTATTATGAGAGAGGGAGAAAAATGTCTCCCTAGCCACTTTCTCCACACCATGCAGAACTTTTAAACACCTTTATTATGTCTCTCCTTAATTGCTTTTTTTCTATGCTAAAGGGGTGTCTCTCTTGTACTGCTTTGTACCGCAAGTGTGTGTTGTGGGTGTTGGACAATAGGAACAACTCTGCATGCTTCCAAACACTATAGGGAGCGATAGAGAACATGTTGTATCAACAGCAGCTTGTCTTGTTCATCCTCCTTATAGATTTCATAGATCATAGAGTTGGAAGGGGCCTACAAGGCCATCGAGTCCAACCCCTTGCTCAATGCAGGAAACTAGAGGAGGGGCCTCCCATCCAAGTAATAACCAGGCCTGACCCTGCTTAGCTTTCCACGCTCAGACAAGCTGAGCCAGCATGAGTCACAGGCCTTGTTGTCCTGTACCTTGATTGGTTCCTTTCTCCTATTTCCTCTCCTTCCTCTTCTCCTCTGCAGCAGGCAAGATGAGGAGGAGGGATTGAGCATATGCTGGGTGGGACCACTGGGTTAACACCTCGATTTGATGATGAAACCCAGCCCTACCTACAGTGGTGTAGTGAAGGGAGAACACAAGTGGAGCATAGTCCCAGGACTTTTTTCAGAGCAGGAGTAATGACGTCATCTCTGCTAGAGTACCAGAGACAGACCCTCCTTGGTCTGGCGAGTGATGGAGGTGATAATAACAAGGCTTTCAAATTTTACTATTGTTTGTGAGAAGTTAGTAGAATAGTGGAAGTCAGAGGAAAATAATCAAGCAGAGGCTGGATATTTTTCCTTTTTAAAAAAAAAAAATGGGGTTCCTACTTCATGTTAGAAATGGTAACACTTCTTAATTGCAAGATTGATTGCATTTCTAATTAAAAGCTAAAGTTTGCATTTCAGCTGGCTAAAGATCTTCGGTTGAAGCTCAATTACCGGTAGTTTCACAAGTTGGACCTATGCAGTCAGAAGTAAGCACCACTGAGATGAACGGAGCTTACTCCCAGGTAAATATGCACAGGATTGCACTCATGCTGATCCTAACAAATTGGGTACTGCTTCACTGTAACCTGGTTCGTGTGACACAAAACCCCACAAAAAACTAGCCACGGTGGGTTATTGTGTCATCCAAACCCAGACCACTTCTTGCAAGGTGGCTTATTTTTGAGCAACAAGCCACACTGACAACCCATGGCTTTTTGATTTACGATGGATTGTCATGTCATCTGAACCTGGAAGAGCAATTTCATCGTGGGTTGCAGCAGGGATCAGCTAGTGAGCCGTTTGGCAAGAGTGGCAAAAACCCCTGCTACTTGTCGCGATTTCGCCCTTTCACTCTGAAAAGGAACTGTGAAAAGGGACGGGGAGCCAATATCTTTCCCCTTTCTAGGGTAGCTGGAGACTTGGGGAAGTGTTGAAAAGGTGGAGGGCACGGAGGAGAAGTGGCAGTTCAACACTTAAAAAGTGACAGGATCACATTGCCAAGGGGGATATATTGTCCCTCCCCCCTTTTGGTGCATCTGCTTTTGCTGCCTGCCCCCCTTTTGGTGCTTTTCAATTGACAACTCAGCAGTTGGTCCCTGGCAACCGTGCACAAATTAGCCTATATGCAGTCTCACTGTATCAGTTTCCATGTACTGTATGTTACCTACTCCACTTCGCTGTTCCCTTTGACAGAGGAAACATACCAGAAAATTCACCAGGCAAGACAATGCATATTGGACAGCTGTAAGAGCACACTTGTGAAAGACCTACAAATTATAATAATGTTAAAAATTACAAACACGTGCACAATTTTCTGGGGCCAAAAGAATCCTGACCCCATTTGCCATTTTTGAGGCTCCGGGTTTTTAATTTTTTTTAAAAAAATAAATAAATAAAACAGAGAACAAAAAGTGGTAGTGATTGTAGTGGGGAGGAGGAGACAAGACAGTTTCTGCCGCGAAGGACGCTGGGATACTGGCTGGAGAGGACCGACGGGGAGAACAAGCCACAGTGAGCCTGATTATCTGTTGGGCACACCACGGGTTGTTCTGCAAACAACCCACACACGGCATAGCTTATTCACAGGGTAGCTTAGCATGCTGTATGAATCCACCCTGTGTATGTGTGTGTGTGTGTGTAGGAACATGTAAATTATATTTATATAGATATAATAGATCAGTGTTCTCCAACCTTGGGTCCCCATACGTCTTTGGCCTACAACTCCCAGCATGCCCCAGCCAGGGGGCATGCTGGGAGTTGTAGGCCAAAGACGTCTGGGGACCCAAGGTTGGAGAACACTGTAATAGATCAACACAGCTGTGTTTTTAGACTTGGTGTGGGCATGTCTGTGGGGACCATCACCCCTTCAGCTTTTACCACCACACTCTCATGCAGGGTGGGGGAGGGCTTTCCTTCCTCTTCTCGAAAGGTCGTGATAGTGGGAAGTTTGGGCAGAAGAGTGTGCCAGCAAAACCATGTTTTCCAAACTGTGTGGTGGAGAGGGGATGAGATGTTGTTAACCAAATCTGGCCAGAGACGATTCAGCCTCAAGATCCAAGCCATAGAAACTCAAGACGTAGGATAAATCCCCCCCAATGTTTCCCTTCCCCTCCAGAGTTTAATTTGAACCAGTGTGTTGCCCCAGATCTTGTATTGTATGCCAGGAGTGGGCCCTGGGATGTTTGGTGTAAAGATACTGATGGGGGTGCTTGCAAGCATATGCAGAAAGTGTCTTTCCCGCCCTCCACACTGAGCATCCATCCATCCATAGCCATGCCTTGCCCGCTTCTTGGGATTAGGGTGAAAAGCTTCCAGGCAGAGACAAGCCCCAACCCTTCCCATTTTGTGAATTAAACTAATCTCCCCCCCCACACACACACACACACACACACACATACCCTAAAAGAGGGAGGATTGTGGTGTTTATCTTCTGTGGACCCTTCCACAAAATGCCAGAGTTCAACCCTGGGAATATGTGAAATAAAAGAAAACAATACCTCTGAGACTATTCAGAGTGCATTTTTATAGCCACAAAATAATACACAGACTGATCATCACAAGGTACAGTTTCCAAACTGGCTTGAACCCACTCCTCACTGTTTCTCCTCACTGGTTATGGTGAAACGACTTATGTGATCATTTAATGGCTGTCCCTTCCCCCTCAGGTCTCTGCTGAAAGGAGACGCCTTCATTATATGGAATCCTAGGGTTGGCAGGCACAGTACCGTGGACTGACAGTGACGGCCCTTTCCTGCCAGCCAAACATAAGTGAGAAGGCCAAGTGAAGGAAAAGTGAAAAGGATTTTGTCTGGACACAACCCAGCCAAAACAGTACATTGTGCTTATCAAAAGCAACAAAGAAGGCAACATTTATTAATTTATTTTACATTCTCATGTTTCTCTCCACCCCCACCGAATCCCCACTTTTTATCCTCACAACAAAGCTGTGAGGTAGCTTAGGCTGAGAGATAATGGCTTGGTTCACACATATTGCTAGTCCATGGTTTATTTAACCTGTGGTTTGTTGCTGTGACCCAGGGTTTGTCTGGCAGATGATAGAGCAAACCGTGGTTTGTTTTCTCAACCCCTGGGTTGTTTGTTTTCCTCCTTCTTCGCCTGCTCCCTCTCTGCATCCCAAAAGCCTTTACGGCGCTGTAGTACTGGCATGTAGAGCAGTTGTTGTTGATTTTTTACCACTCTTGCCCATTGCCTCTGTAGTCTGGCAAAACAACCCATGAGCAACCTACAGTTTTGGGTTCACACGTAATGACAACCCATGGTTTAAACAACCCATACAACCCAACAACAAATCATGGGTTCTGTTTCTCGTTTCTCATGGTTTGTTCGTGCGGCTGCAGTCATACATCACACCAACCCAGAATTCAACAACTCGTGCCATGGGTTAGCATTATGCGCGAACCAGGCTAATGACTGGTCCAAAGTCAGCCAGTGTGAGCTTCATAGTTTAGTGGAGATTTGAACCAGCCCCAGTGTCTCAAATGAACTGAACTTGGTCTGAATTTATTTAGGATGAGATAAGACGTGAAGAAATTATCTAATCCCCAAACCAGCAACTTGCTGGCAGTATAAAAAGTTAGAGTGCGACACCAATAGCAGCAAAGGCAGAGCTGTTCAGGAGAGGAGGATCAGCAGTATCAAGACACAGTATTTCACCTGAATGGTTAAAAAAAAGTGACAAAGGAAGAATTAGCATTAAAAAGGGAAATACTTCACGACTTGCGCTAAACAGATGAGAGAAAGAATGGGAAACAGGTAGATGGTTGTCCAACATCATTTCTGCTTGAGAAAATCCTTTTGAGTAGACTCACAGAACCTTGGCGCTGGGACTCTGAATAATTTAATGGCCCCCCAGGCAAGGTCGGAGGGCAGGGCAATAGGATTGCACCCTTAATGGCTATTGTTTCAAAAGTTTAGCAAGGTTTTTTTTTTTTTAAAGATGAAGAATCTTAAGTGTCCCTAACGTTCAATGTGAAAACCAACACTGAATTTTGGATTTGTACACTGCTTCAAGTCAGAGATGCTGTACAAACAGGGGTGAGCAACCTGTGGGCCTCCAAAATGTTTTGGCCTACCTCATGGCTGATGGGAATTGTGGGCTACAAGTTGCCCGCCCCTGCTGTACCATGTTGAACCTGACAGATGGTAAGAGAGAAGTGTGGCATTGATGCTCACCTGCTAGTCCTGTCTGTCTTATTCACTCATCCCAGGCTCCAGGACCACCAGCTCTTGCTCTTCCTGCGCCCTGTGGGTCCCCATGTTGTTGTGATCCTTCGAGGCCAGGACAAAGGCTGGGGCCGTTCTCTCCACTTGGATACCCTTGGTGCTGAGGTACGACTGCAGGGCACTGAGAAACTGCAGGAGAGGAACCAGGTGAAGCAACTTTCATAGATTTTCATAGATCATAGAGCTGGAAGGGGCCTACAAGGCCATCGAGTCCAACCCCCTGCTCAGTGCAGGAAACTAGAGGAGGGGGTCTCCCATCCAAGTGATAACCAGGCCCAACCCTGCTTAGCTTTCCACCACACTCAGACAAGCTGAGCCAGCATGAGCCACAGGCCTAATATCGATCTCTTTGGTCGTCCCTGACTTGAACCTGGTGTCATGGCCCAGGACTCAGAAACTGAATCCCCCAGTGACAGTGACTCTGGGGAGGCATCAGCGCCAATTCCTGGGCCTTCTGAAGTGGGGCCCACTGCTTCAGACCCCATATCTTCTCCACACAACTCCCAGGAGGTGCCATTACCTTTGGACTCTGAGGGGTGGACTTCGGGCTCCTCTAGCGAACAGGGAGATCCTGGGGAGCAGTCCCCATCCGGCTTCCCCCTTCTCCAACCTCCATTCCCCAATGCCTGCAGGGACAGGCTGCTAGCCCTTTAACTGCCAGAGTTTTCAGGGAGACTCTCCTGGCCTGACCCTAAAACCCTGCCAGTTGCTCTCAGACTCTGCTGGAGTAACTTGTCACTTCTCTGGCTCCAGGTAGGATCACTGGCCATGGTCCTGAACCTGACCAAAGCTCCAAATGTGATCCAGCCATCTAGACCACCACACCGACCCTCCTCACCTGAGCCGAGGACAACTGAAGGATTCCTGTCCTGATGGATCCCGACACCTGCTTTCTAAGGGGTTTTCCCATGTTCCCTCCGCAGTCTTCCCTGATTTCAACAGCTTATCCTGCAGCTGTGTCTAGTGGCTGCTGGAGACCACAGTGGTGCCTGGCTGGGGTATGCTGGGAGTTGTAGGCCAAAAACATCTGGGGACCCAAGGTTGGAGAACACTGGAATAGACTATACCACTTCATTCTTCTAGTGGGGGTGGGTACCTTTTTTGAATGCTTCTATGGTAAAAAGACTCCATGCAAATTAAAAAAACCCAACAACCTAGCATATCAGGGATAAAGATTCTAGCCCTGTTCTTTCCCTGCTGTGCCGGTGGCTTTCTGTTTCCAAAGAGTTTTTAACGCAAGAAGAGAATGTATACATGTTATCCCCCACCTGCACCCTGATGTGGTACAGGCCATTCTTAGGATTCAGCCATCACATGAGCGCCTCATTCTGCTGCACGGTGTGTGGAGGAGATTGGGCCACGGATTGCGTTTCTTGCCTTGTAAGCCCAAAGTTTCAGTGTCAAGCTAACCAGCAAGGCTAGACAGGTGTCTTGAGGAGGCATCTCACTGCTTCCCAGGGCCATCCCAAACTGTTTTGCTGCCTGAGGCAAAGTGCAAGATTACACACACACGCGTGTGCGCGCACACACACAACTGCAATTCCAATATACAGAATTCTCCAATTCCACATACAGAAGCCAACGGGACCAGCGGTTGAATTTTACCTCAACATTGGCAACAGGACAGCATCCTCCACTGCAGCGTAGCGATGTTAGAGGAATCCGCAATGGACTCAGATGAGTTTGAATTTCTAAGAAACTGACCCGCAGATTCTGCAGAGACCAGCTTTTCCCAAGTCGTGTGGATTCTCCAGATGTGCAGACCATTTTTTTAATTTTATGTCATTTTATGCAAATTTAGTTGAAGAAAAATACGTAAAATAAGACCAAAAATGTAAATTTCCCCCCCATAGGCTAAAGCATGAAAATACGCATTTTTCAGGGATTTATGTATTTTGGGGGTGATTTGCACATTTTCGGGAGTACGAATTTGCGCAACTCCAAACCTGCGCAAATGTGTACCAACACATTTTTACAAAATCCGATTCCGTCAATGAGCAGACAAGAGACCGAAAGGCTCCTGACAGTCCATGAAACATAAGACGGAACGGATTTTACAGTGTCCGTACCTCCCTACTGCAGGGGTGGGCAGAAGGCATTTTGGACTTCCACTCCCAGAAGCCCCTGCCAGCATGGCCAATGGTCAGAAATGCTGGCAGTTGTTTAAAACATCTGGAGATCTACTTTCTGCCCACTCCTGATCCACTGCACATGAGGGCACAGGGCAGGCTGTGGAGCACACACAGCTCTCCTCAAAACATCTTGCCCCCACTCTCCGCCCCACAGCATCTGCTGCTTGAGGCAGCCGCCTCACTCTGTCTAATGGTAGTGGCCCAGCCCTGCTTCTGCAGTTTGAAGCATAACAAAGCCATTTTTTTCTTGTCGGATAGATGCTGTAGAGTCCTCAAAGACTCGAGAAGCATTAAGTATAGGGCTCAGAAGAAATGGGAGTCTTCTTGAGAGAAATGCTAGATGTCAGCTCGGAAAGCTCTTGACTTTTAACTAAAGTATCTCTTGAGAGATTAGCGGAAGAGCAAAAAGGCAAGAAGGGACAGCGAGCGGGGTGTGTGGGGATGCACCAAAAGTAGCTTTCCTAGGTTTGAGAGCCAATTAGCTAATGGAAACTTTGTGGTAAAAATGACCACTGTGGTGTGCACATACATGTGTGGGGAATGAAACCGCAAGGCTTCGATCACTACAGAAGCAGACAGCATGGTCTGCTCAGCCTCACCCACTGGCAATAAGATGTGCAAACCTCAATTCTGGCCTGCACAACCTGTGGCATGCCAAGTCCACCACTGGCGTGTATGGCAGCCCACCAAGAACTGAACAAACTTGCTCTTTGCTGCTTGCCTAGGAGTGCAAAAACAAGGGGATTGTCAAAACAAGCCAAACAACACTTCACTGGTGAGGATGGGCTGCATTTGACTTGGTGGGTCACAGGTTTGGTCCAGCTGCTTTAACTGGTATGGGGTGCAACCCTATAGCATGTTCAGACAGAAAAAAAGTCCTACACTTCCCAACATTTCCCAGCCAGGCATGTTGGATGGGGATTGCTGGGAGTTGTAGGACATTTTTCTGTCTAAACATGCATAGGGTTGCATCCTTAATCAATAGGCAAATCAACTTGAGTTTTAAGGGGGCAATTTTAATTGGCAATGTCATTGGTAGCAGGGAATGCAAAAGAAAATATTAACGTTGAGCTTTTCTCTTTATGGTGAATGGTAGCTGTTGTTTAGTAAATAGTAAATAACCAGAGACTTATGTTTTTAAACCTCCTCTGATCCAGATGTGTGAAGTGAGCTGGGGCATGCTGGGAGTTGTAGGCCAAAAACATCTGGGAACCCAAGGCTGGAGAACACTGGGTTATGTCGTGCCGAAGTGGAAAGAAACTCTGCCCGTGTTCAGAGGCACTCTTTTTATTACAACCTCACATGTTTCAGAGCTAAGCCCACATGAAACCCTTCCTCCCATCTACCGTGGTGAGCCCTCTTACCAGCTCTCTGTTCTGCGGCCAGTCCAGCACCTTCCACTGCTCATTCTGCGTGGGTCTTTTAAGTGCCCAGCCCTGTGCGTGGAGACACAGGAGGCTAAGGAAGATGAGTCGCAGAAGTAGGTTCATCACTCGTGAAACAGCTGCTTCTGGGAAGGAGTAACTGGAGAAGAGAACGTGGCAAGTCATGGCCGGAGAGGAAGGCGTGGAAGGAATTGGGTCGCCCTTCCTACATTGCCGCTGGTCTGGCATTAAGGGGGACTATCCTGCTCAAAATTACGCTTGGGTCTGTGGCAAGGGGGAGATCGGGCCAAACTTTAATTTGAGCTAGGGCTGAGCCCCAGATCCCGCTCAGCCCTTAAGGGTGCAGTCCTATGCATGTTTAGATAGGGAGGGGAAATCCTACAACTCCCAGCATGCCCCAGCCAGGACATGCTGGGAGTTGTAGGACTTTCTCTCTCTCTCCCAGCATATATGGGATTGCACCCTTAAAATGCCAAGTAAATTATAATGCCTCTGAGCATGTCTCGAGTGTCCTAGCACTGATTTATTTATTTATTATATTTATACCCCGCCTTTTTTCCTTCAAGGAACCCAAGGCGGCTTACACAATCCTCCTCCTCCTCCTCCTCTCAATTTTATCCTCACAACAACCCTGAGAGGTAGGTTAAGCTGAGAGTCAGTGACTGGCCCAAAGTCACCCAGTGAGTTTCATGGCCGAGCGGGGACTAGAACCCGGATCTCCTGAGTCCCAGTCCAACACTCTCACCACTCCCCCTACACATGCACAGAGTGGTATAGCTAAGTAATTTTAGATCCTGGACTTCATGGCATCGTGCCATGTGTTTGTTTATTTATTTAATATATTTATTTACCGCCCATCAGCCCAAAGGCTCCCTGGGCAGTTTACAAATGTATTACTTCATGTGTATTACTTCAGTTGTGAAGCACATACCGTAAGTAACACCTCTCTCCCACACTCCCCTAGCTGCCATTCCATTCCATGCTTTGCAACTGCTTTTACATTTCTGATATGCTAGAAGAAAACAAATTGCTAACCCTGAGAAAAGAGAAAGCAAGACTCTGACCATGTGCAGTTTTGCATTTTAAGCTTACTTAAATCATAGCACCATCATGCCTGACTACAGGAATAAACAGGAGTTTACTTCTGTGGCCCTGATCCTGAACACATTTTCTTGGCAATAAGCACCATTTTGTTGTAGAAATAGATGATATATATTTAAAATAAATAATAATAAAAATTAGCATCTGTAACCATGTTCTTGCCCACCCGGTTGCCCAACTATAATTAAAGAGGAGGAGGAAGAGGAGAGGATGCTATGGCAAGCAGCTTCAACCCCGACATGCTGATGAGAGCCCAGGTATTTTATCATCATCATCATCATCATCATCATCATCATCATCATCATCATCATCATCATCATCATCATCATCATCATATATCCCACCTTTCCCCCAATACTGGGACTCAAGGCAGCAAGTACCTCAGTACCTCAAGGCAGGTACTGAAGTTTGCCACCACCCCGTTGCCTGCTGTTCTCTTGCCTGCTCCAGCCCTAGCCACACCTCTGCACACACGTTGGGAACAGGGAAAGGTTTCCATTCCCAGGCGAGTGTTGCCCTGGCCCAGCACCTATCCTTTTAGAAACTAAGCACCAAGTTTCTTAGGGCCCTAAAACCTATTCTGAATGCTGAGGCTGTGGTAATATCCCTCTGTGAAAGATATCACAGAGGCTCACACCTCGAATGTGTGAAGTGATAGCAATGAAGTCAGTTTCTCAACATGTGCAGAGTGCATTTTCTTAACCATTTGGTAGTGACTGGGGTAGGCTTTTGAGCCCTAGCACCCGTATTAACCCCCTCCAAAAAACCTATCAGCCTCCAACCCCAAGTCCTTATTCTCTACCTAAGCAAAAGCAAACGTTTGCAGGGGGTAGGAAGGAATCTTCAAGTAAACTCAAAGAAAGCCTACGCACGTGTAACTGTAACAAGGGCACATGGTTTCCTTGTTTATCCCTTCCTCCACTTCTTTCTCCTTCTTCTGTTGGTTGTCACACTTTAGCTTATAAGCCCTTTGTGGCAGGGAGTTGGCCTCTTGTACTCTATAAAGCACCACGTGCCATGACGGTGTATTAAATTAGGTAATAATAAAATCAATCATCATCATCGTAGTAATAACGACAACAATAATAGGGATGATTTATTTATTTCTAGTGAAGTTGCTGGTTACAACAACAATTTATTTATTTCTAGTGATAGCTGTTGCTATATTAAATAACCACATCTAGAGTCTCATGGCTAACATTTTAGAGCCACAATGCCAAGCATTAATTGGCCAGAGTCGATCCTTCACATCCCATTTCCCTAAAATGTCTCAGTCCACCTGTGTCCATCATTTTCATGATGCAGATTGATTTGAACTGACTGCAAACAAGAGTTGTTTGGGGGAAGCAGCTTGAGAACTCCCAGCCACCCCAAAAAATAATAATTTCCGTTCTACTATATATTTCAGCACGCCTAGCAATCAGGACTCTGATTGTGCTAGTTAAAACAACCCTCAGTGATTGAATTCCTGCAAAAAGAGATTCCTTACCTGTAGTGCTGTGTGTTTTCCAGATGCAAAGTATGTGGAGTATGGCGCAAACGCCTTTCCCCCCATCTTATGTAGCTCTGTAGCTGGATGGGGAGGGGGAGAGAAAGATCAAAGGAGAGAAAGATCTCTGCCTTACCTGGCAGAGAGAGAAGGTAGGTGGGTGGACAATTAGCACTCCCTGAGACAGATGCAACGATTCTGCCAAAGGGCTGATACTTCCTGCCTTTGGGAGCCATGTATCTTAAAGCTCCTGCCCCCCACCTCTCCCCCAACCCTATCAGTAGCTCCTCAAGCCTGTTACAACTTCTAAAAAGCCTCCCCTTATTTCTTAGTCCTCAGATGACACTACTTCATGCCCAATCTTAAAGCAATGCTAATGCATTCTTTATATTTTATTTTTTTTTATAAAAAAGAGGGAGTCGGAAATAGATCGTTGTCGCACTTGAACATATGAGCCTTGAAGAGCTCTTGTCAAGTCGATTTGCGTAGGCTGGGAATGGTGCGCCCGCATGGCTGGCGTCACAGTTGTCAGTGACCCTGCCCTTCTCAGATCAGTACCTGCTGCTGCCCTGCGAACAAAGCACTCTCATCCCAGGCAGGAAATGAGACAGGACAGAAGAGGTGATGGAAGGGCCTCTATGGGGTCACCTTGTTTCATCTCACCTGCCCCCAACGGCATCCCCCCTTGAGAGGTCCCCAGATCCTCTAGGTTTGAAGGGGGGCACAGCAAGTTGTCCACTGATGGGATCCTTTCCAATTTAGTGGGGGGGCTCCTGGCTGGCTTACTTTGCGGTAGTAGCAGCACCAGCACTCCAGTGAGTCTGGGCAGCCCTCTGTGGGGGTCTTGGAGTTGCCATTCTAATTTCCCACAATACCCTGGAGTACTGCTACATTGGGGGCATTATGAGAAATTAAAATGGCAGCTCCCTGACTAAGGTCTGCCTGGTGCTCATCTGAGCAACAGAAAAAAAATCATTTGGAGGGTGGGCCAGGGCCTTGCCAGGATGCCGTAGTGATCCTGTGCCCCTATGGAGGTTTTTATTTAGTTTTACACTATGATCTCTTTGACATATAGAGTGACACCACCTCCAGTACACCCTTCCCTGTTCTTCCTATATAGAATATGTATTCAGAGGAGACTGTATCCACTGGTTCGCTCCGTTCCGCTAGGTTTCTGTTATGCACACATCATGGCCAATTCCTGGGTTGTTTAACCCAGGAATTGGCGGGGTGCATGGGGATGAGCGAGTGTGCCACTCGCCACTTCCGTTTTCCATTAACCACCCAGGAATGTTCCTGGGTTGTTTTGTGATGTCCAAACCTGAGCATTAGCATTGCTTTAAGATTGGGCATGAAGTAGTGTCATCTGAGGACTAAGAAATAAGGGGAGGCTTTTTAGAAGTTGTAACAGGCTTGAGGAGCTACTGATAGGGTTGGGGGAGAGGTGGGGGGCAGGAGCTTTAAGATACATGGCTCCCAAAGGCAGGAAGTACCAGCCCTTTGGCAGAATCGGCGCATCTGTCTCAGGGAGTGCTAATTGTCCACCCACCTACCTTCTCTCTCTGCCAGGTAAGGCAGAGATCTTTCTCTCCTTTGATCTTTCTCTCCCCCTCCCCATCCAGCTACAGAGCTACATAAGATGGGGGGAAAGGCGTTTGCGCCATACTCCACATACTTTGCATCTGGAAAACACACAGCACTACAGGTAAGGAATCTCTTTTTGCAGGAATTCAATCACTGAGGGTTGTTTTAACTAGCACAATCAGAGTCCTGATTGCTAGGCGTGCTGAAATATATAGTAGAACGGAAATTATTATTTTTTGGGGTGGCTGGGAGTTCTCAAGCTGCTTCCCCCAAACAACTCTTGTTTGCAGTCAGTTCAAATCAATCTGCATCATGAAAATGATGGACACAGGTGGACTGAGACATTTTAGGGAAATGGGATGTGAAGGATCGACTCTGGCCAATTAATGCTTGGCATTGTGGCTCTAAAATGTTAGCCATGAGACTCTAGATGTGGTTATTTAATATAGCAACAGCTATCACTAGAAATAAATAAATTGTTGTTGTAACCAGCAACTTCACTAGAAATAAATAAATCATCCCTATTACAGGTTAAACAACACAGTTAACCCAACAACAAACCATGAACAACTGTTGGGTTAACTCTGGGTTGTTTAACCCGTAAACAACACAGAGTTCCAGGTTCAGATCTCATGAAACAATCCAGGAATGGGACTTTCCTGGGTTGTTAATTTAAAATGGAAGTGACGAGCGGTGTGCTCGCTCACTCCTGAGTGCCCCCACCGGTTCCTGTGTTAAACAACCCAAGAATTGACCATGACATGCAAATGGGGTGGCTGTTTCATGTTCTCCTTTAAAACCAAGCACTGGAACTCCTCCATTTTGACTCAGAGGCTTTAGCATAGAAACACCTTTACATTGTGCCCTTCTCCAAATGTTTCTGGCATGTGTCTTCCCCCCTCCCCCCGATGGCCCTTTGCCCTCTTTGACTGGCTTTCATGTTTTAATGTACACTTGTTGCCTATTTCTACCCTGTTCCCACTTGAACAATCAAAAGCATTTCCACCCTCGTCCCTTAAGAGATGATTCATCCCAAAAGCTCTGTAGCTTGTCAGCTTGTCCCCAGGGCTCAGTTTAAAACCTGCTCTGCCATCTTTTTGATGACGAGGGGGTCTGGTTCCATGATCCAGGTTCAAGTGGAGCCTGCCCCTTCTGTAGAGGCCTGGTTTGTCCTAAATTTTCCCCCAGTACCTAACAAATCCAAACCCCATCCTCCCTACTCCACCATCTCATCCACACACATTGAGACTCCTCAGTTTCAGCTGCCTAGCTGGCCCCGTGCTTGGAGCAGGAAGCAAGTCAGAAAAAAAGCTATTTTAGTGTTCCTGATTTTCAGACTCCGGCGGCCTAGCAATCTAAATCCGGCTTGCAGGGCTGCATGACTGCATTCCCCTCATCACTGGTGTTGACGTGCACCACCATGACCACCGACTGCACCCCAACAGCACGGCCAGGCTACCTCGATGACATGCAACATCCACAACCTTCACACTGGGCGGGCTAGTCACTCTGCAGTCTCCATGCCTGTCACAAACGCAGCTGTCTATGACTGGGTTCAGACAACACAATAACCCACACTCAAAGGTTGAGTGTGGGTTGTGGTTGGAATGTGGGCTATCATGTTGTCTGAACCCAGCTTGCGCCATGGCTTGCTAACCATGAACAACCCATGAAGAGAATCCATGGTTTGTTGTTGGGTTGTGAACCGTGGGTTGTTCACCATGGTTTGTCAGCGCGGCTGGGTTCAGACAACACGATAACCCACGTTTCAGCAACAACCCACGGTTCAACCCTTGAATGTGGGTTATTGTGTTGTCTGAACCCAGCCGCATGTTGTCTTGTATTGTCTCTCTCTGTCTCGAATGATCAATTGTCCAGTACCAGGAGCTCCTTCCTTCCCAGAAGCATATCCCTGGAGCGAGACCATATCTGTTCATCTCCCATTGCTCCATCCAACTACTGGTGTCTATGCTGAGTGGGAGCTGCTCTCCTGGGTTTCAGTCAAGAATCTTTCTCACTAATACCTGGAGATGCTGGGGGTTGAATCTGGAACCTTTTGCTGAGGCCCATTCCCATCAGCCTTAGGTCCCCATAAGAACTGCCATGATTGCTCAGACTGATGAGGGCTTCTCTACACGAAGCATTTATCATGCACTCATGATTCCTCACTCATGTAGTTTGTGGGTGCTTTATACAACGTCGTCATCCTCCAGGGCCCCTCCCCATGCTTTCCAAATCCAAGCATTCCCACACCTTTCTTTAGAGCGAGGAAAGTCTGGTATTATCTGAAGATGGCGGAATGAGAAGCTCATGTATTTTTGCGATTCTGCAGTGCCACCTTGTGGTTGTGTAATGAAACATATGGAAAAGCAGAGAAAGGAAAAGAAAAAAAAACCCCCAGGAAAAATCCACGTGTAATCTCGCAAAGAATCAAGAAGTAGAAGCCTTGGTAAAATGGCAGGTTAAAAGCCTCATGTAGAGAAGCCCTAAAAGTCTAGACAGGTCTGCATCTCGTGTGCAGGTGGTGTTTCAACCTTCCAGTCATCGGGAAGCATTTTCCACATGGACTCTTCTGCTGTGGAACAGTCAAGCATCTTCTGGGACATCTGTGGCACACCTTCTGTTCACCTAAAGCAGTGTTCTCCAACCTTGGGTCCCCAGATGTTTTTGGCCGACAACTCCCAGCATGCCCCAGCCAGCGTAGCTGGTACGGTATTGCTGTTACATGCTTTGAACGCATATAGGCATCCCAGTGGCTGCACATTCTGTACCAGCTGACACTTCCAAGCCATCTTTAAGGGCAGCCCTGCATAGAGCACATCACAGTAGCCTCGTATGGATGTAAACAAGGCATGAATAACTGTGGCAAGGTCTGCCTTCTCTAGATAGGGTCAAAGCTGGTTAGTTGGGCAAAGCTGGTAGAAGGCTCGCCTAGCCACCAATGCCACCTGCGAGACAGTAGCAAAGTACAGACGCACGGATGTGGGCTCTCTTACTGTTCCTGGCCTATCCAGAAACTTTTCCTGTCGGGCCCTATTACTGGTCTTGCAGTGGCCCTATACCAAACCTGCTGTTTGCTAATCAGAAACAAGGAGGGAGAGCCTCTCAAGTATTCTCGCTCAGGGATGGTGTTCGAACCTTAAACCTGGTTGTGTTCACAGCCACCTCCGCAGGGAAGTCTGAGCTTGAGGCTCTGGCCAATTCAAAAACAGCAGGTCAAGCAAGCCAACTGCGGGAGGAAAGGCCAGATAGCAACTCTCTCTCCGCTCCCGCCACCTCTGCGCACACATGTGGAATTTCATGCGCGGCCCCAGCAGGAGAGCGGATTTCATCAGAACATGACAACACTCAGAACGTCAAGCATCCAACAGGGGAAGAAACAGAAGGCGAGATTCCAATTCCTGGGGACAAAACTGGTCCAGGTTTATGGGGTGGCCCCCTAGTAGGCTTATGAGTAGCGGCGGTACATTTTCCCAATTCCATTGGAACCAATGGGAGGGAAAATTAAACAAAAGAAAAGTTGGAGAGAAAAAAAAAAGTAGTGAAAAGCCACACACACACACACACACACCACACACACACCTTCCTGCCCCAGCCAGCATGAGCCCAGGTATAGCTCAGAAGTGTCAGTTCCTCCATCAAGGACACTTCCTTTCCCTTCCATAGGGTTGTTCTGCTATGTGGATCACCTGCACACCTAAGGGCTTTACAGCAGTAACTGGGATTTTGCATAGGATTGCTTCTTGAGTAACACGTAGATTGGCCCGAAGCAGGGCCAACCATATGCTGAAATGACAGTCTGCGGTAGAAACCTGTAGATGGAATCAGGGGCGAGTGCGCACACATTCTGTGCTCACACTGGACAAGTATGGCAACTGGTGTTAGGCTGAGAACTCAATGTCTTGAGAACCTCGGCTTTTTATTTTCTTTTTAAAGCAAGTTGCTAGTCCTTAAGCTTAAGCCCTTAAGTTAAACTCAAAAAGTTGACGCTTATGAGAGTTCTGCACAGGACGGTGTGCGGAGTCTACTGTCCAGGGGGTGGGGCTTCATTGCTGTGCAAAGTTCTTTGCCCCTCACCATTACAAGAAACAAAAAAAGGCAATTCTATGTAAATATGCTAGCCTGCATAATTTCTACAGGTTACAGAATGCAGGTTGTTCTTTTTAAGAAAGCGAAAAGTACACCGAACCCTCATTATGCCTCTCTTTTTTTTCCACAAGAGGGCGCATTTATACAGATATTAAAATCAGAAATAATTACAGCAGTTAAGAGATCTTTGTGAACAAAACATAATACATGCATATGTAAACTTACCCCTTTGTTACTCAGGGATGGCAAGGCACTGAGAAAAGGTGAGACAGGCACAGTAAGGGAAGTCTCCTCATGCCAAAACAAGAGAAATGTTGTTGGCATTATAGTTTCTCTGCATTTGCCTTTTATACTAAGAACCCAGAAGAGATGTGGGCAGTTTGTGGATTCTGCCTTTACTGGCTAGCCTATTTTTTTTTTTACCCTTCCTCCCATAGAGATGTCAGAGAAATCCACAACAGATTCAAACGAGTTCGGATTTCTATGAATCCGACCTGCGGATTCCGCACCGGACTGGCTTTTTCTTAGTCCCACGGATCCTGGGATTCGAGGACTGGTTTTTAGCTTCTGGGGGATGGGATTTGCGCAAATTCGTTCATTTGCAAATTAGCACTTGCGCAAGGGTGCTGTGAGCATGAGCGTGCACTGACTAATGCACCCTTGCGCAAATGCGCCCTTGCAAACGAACGAAATTCTCGTACGTACCAAAAATCCAATTCCGTCAATGAGCAGACGCTGGAACGAACGAAAGATGCCTGACAATCCACGAAACACAGACGGAGCGGATTTAACAAGGTGTCTACATCCCTATAAGACCTCCCACAAAGCCCAGTAGGAGGAACCCAGACAGTTCTCATCTTTCATGCCCGCCCCCCCGCCAGTCTTTCTCATCCCCCAACCCAAAAGTTCCTAAGAAGAAGCAAGGTAATACTCCAGTGCTATGTGGAAGGCCTAAAACCCCACTTCAGCCCTGCATTTCCATGTTTCCAGAAAGATCTTGGGTCCTTCCTTCCCCACCCCAACCATTTCTTCCTCCCATCAACAGCCAGCATAGCAGGAAGGGGAGTCCCAGACCACTGCCTCATGCCCAACCCCCTCAAGACTATCCCTCGGATGGGGATATGATCCACATTAAGCACTAGAGTCAGTGTGTGGTATCTTCCCTCTTGAGTATTTATCCCTACAGGGAGGGTGAGATACTGTGTGTCTAGCTTTTTTGGTTTCAAGCCCTTTAAGGCACCATCCTATGGAAGTTTAGATAGAAAAAAAGGCCTACAACTCCCAGCATGCCCCAGCCAGCTATGGCTAGGGCATGCTGGGAGTTGTAGGCCTTTTTTTCTGTCTAAACTTGCATAGGACTGCACCCTTAATGGCCCCCTAACCTCTCAAATCCTAGAGATGTGGCCTTGGCTCGCTTGCAGAAGCCATCTGGGGCAATCCCCTCCTCAGGCACCTTTTCGGGTGTGGAACCACGCCGTTCTCAACTGCGCAGGATGGCTGCCCCGTGGGGAGGGAAGAGGGCTGGGCAGGGAGCGGGATGAGTAAAAGCCTAGTGACCATCCACAACCTAAGGAAGTAGTGCCCATTTCCACTGTTTTGAGCTCAGTTTGAGCCAGCTCAGGAACATGTGAATAAAAAAAAAAAAGGGCAAGTGCCTCTGGGAGCATGTGCTGAGCTTCTGACAATGATCACCAATCACAGCCACCCTCGACCCATCGGGAGCTAGGATGCAGGGCTTCCGGGTCAAAGGGAACCACTTCCGGGCAGGCTTTAGCTCTGGTTTCTCCTCTTTCTGACAACTGGGCACCGCCACCCTCTCTACATCCCCCCCCCCCCCCCACAACAAGCCGCCAGCTCCAGTGCAACTGGGATGCCGGGATGTGCGTTCAAAAGAGTCACCATGACACGCTGGTCAAGAGAGTCAGACCTGGCTCAGAGCACCAGACAAGTACGGTGGTTGGGCCGAGAAGAACAGCAAGTCTCCCTCACACAGCCCTCAAGCGGCCGCGTTTCACGGCAGAAGGGTAATACTTGAGAAATATATTTGTGGCGATCTCCAGCGTGTTGCCAGTAGCCCTGGCTGGGTACCGTTTCCCATTGTAGATAAATCCCCGCTCCACTTGGAAAACGGCTTGGTTGAATTGGCTCTGGCGGAAGGGCGTTCCCATGTTGAGGCACTCCACCAAGGTGGAAACAAAGAGGCTCCAGCGCACCCCATAATAGTCCAGCACCAGCCCTCCAAGCTGCTTATTGGCGTAGTCCAAGATGTTGCCGTTGGGCCCCCACAGCGTCAGCTGGTTGCGTGCGTTGAGGTCGTACAGATCTGCCTCTCTATCGCTGGTGGCCATTGTGCGGGCATCCTCCAGCCAGCGCCCCAGCAAAAAGCGCCCGTCGCTCGACAGAAGGCTGTCCAGTTCCGGGAGGAGATCGTAGACCAGCACGCCACCGGTTGTGAGGAGGAGGGACAGCGTGCGGCTCTGGAAGGCCGCCTTGATCTCCATGTAGTACTCGCTCACCAGCTGCTGCACGGCCTGGCGCGTCACATCCACCAGGTCGTAGCAGAAGGTGCCGCTGGAGCCAAGCTTGCTGGCCGAACTCTGCAACAGCCGCCAGGCTTCGTAGACGTCGCTCTTGTTGTACCACAGCTCCGTGTCCATCCGCAAAGACGGGCGGTGCACGAGCGGGCTGCGGTTGTGGTTGACGCATGCCCCCGAGCAGTTGTAGACGCTCTGGAGCAGCAGCTGCCAGGCCTGCGTCGCCTGGGCGTTGGCGGCACCGTAGCGCTGCGCGGCATACCTGGCCACCCACTGCTGAAGATTCAGCGGCTCCTTCTGCCAACCCAGGTCCGTCATGAGCTCGTACATCACATCGTTTTGCTCAATACCTTCGGGGGCCAGGCCGACACCCACCATGGTGGAGTTGAGGAAGCCTCTGG
The DNA here is from genome assembly GCA_021292165.1 of Shinisaurus crocodilurus. Lineage (NCBI taxonomy): Eukaryota > Metazoa > Chordata > Lepidosauria > Squamata > Shinisauridae > Shinisaurus > Shinisaurus crocodilurus. The sequence continues at coordinate 271,862,948 of CM037877.1, read as the reverse complement.
CCTTGAAAGGGCCCTGGTTGATGCTCTCCGCCGTGCCGAAAAGGCCGTGGTTCCCGCCGAAGTTGTGCAGCATGCACCAGATGAAGGGCTGCCCGTAGAAGGACTCCGTCCACGGATAGACGGGCTTGGATTCAGCAAAGAGGTCCAGCACCACCATCCTGCCGAGAGGCACGCCCCGCAGGAGGGCTCGGACTTGGGCCGGCTGCCAGAAGTCAGGCTGGTGTTGGAAAAGCCAACCTTGCATCAGCCACACGGCACTCGGGTCAGCTGTTGGGAGAGGCATAGCCAATTATTACGAGAGAGAACAAGAGGCCCCAAGCAGCATGGGCCCAAACAGCTACTTTGATTTATAAACCTGTTAACACTCTTCACGTCCTGTACCCTTCTCATTCATAGATAGACAGACCCGTAGTCACAGAAATATAGTTCCCTAGGGGGTAGTCCTACAATGAAAACCTATGACCAGTCAAGTTCATCATGTAAACATAAACTGAGAGCCTAAGGTGGTGCAGTGGCAGACTTGGGGCTGAAGAAATCCGGGTTCAAATCTCCACTCAGCAGCCAAGAAATTAGTGGTCTTGGGCAAGTCAGATGATAAACTAGGATAATCATGCTATGTATGCTGTCCTGCCCTGGAATCTTGAGAGGAAGGTGTGGAGGAAGGGGGGGCTGGCTGGCCCGCCACACCCCCACCCTTTCCTACTCCAAAGGAACCAAGACCCCCTGAGATCTCAAGGTACCAGATTGCCAGCCTCAGCTGTCTGCAACCCTACTTGGATCTCGGTTGAGGGACTCGCCTTTAATTCTGTAACCTGGATTTAGTTACTGAACTCACAGAGTACTACAAAACCCATGTGGGGTAAAACCAAGACAAGGTTTATTCTGGTAGCATTTTACAACAAGATTAGGGAAATGAGAGAAGCACACAAAATAAAGAGAGAGACACTTTAGTACACAGTAAAGCTGCAAAAACAATAAAACCTGATTCCTTAATATCTCTCAGGCACACACCTGTTACCTGAGGGTGTTCTCTTCAAGGGTTAAATCCAGCACAGCCTCGCTGCCCGAGGGAGATTACCACACCTACCCGAAGGTCCGAGATGGGTAAAACTCCCACAAGGCTTGCCTTTACTAGAGCCCTCAATCCAGCTAATTTCACCAGGAGCTGCCTGGGATCCTTGGCTTACCGCCATTACCACAGCCGGGTAGAACAAAGACAAACCAAAAACCACTGCTTTGGGAAATATACCTTTTCCCCCCTTCCCCTCCTCCCTGTAGCTCTGCTGCCTCTCAGCCAATCATAATGCATTTCACTTGGCCAGGCAGGGGGAAGGGAACTCATGACTTACTGGGTTTGAATTACATCTGCATATGAACGCTTTCAGCCTGGCTCCTCCAGACCTCCGGGCGCCAGGCCCCATCCTATGTTTTATGTACCTTTCGCTTCCTCCCAGCCCCCTCAACTGGCCCCACGGTTTACACATGAGGAGGCGTGTGCATGTGTGTGTATGTGTGTGTGTGTGTGTGTGTGTGCGTGTGCCTGCATGCATGCATGCAGGAACCCCCAAAGGCCTCTTTCTCCACACGCTAACTATGCACACCCCATCCCAGCCGGTTCACACATGAGGTGTGTGTGTGTACCCCCAAAGGCTCGTTTCTCCACAGAAGGAAAGGACACAAATCTGATTATAAAAAAATAACTAAGGGTGCATCCTAAGGGTGCATGGCTGGCTGGGGAATGCTGGGAGATGTAGGACCCCCCACCCCCCTGTCTAAACATGCATAGGCTCATGTCCTAAGCGTAGCCACCAGCTTGCTTTTAGCATCAAAGGTTGCCAAAAATGAAGGCAAGCTAGCTGTGATAATCTGCTACCATCAGGATTCTATGAATGTCACATGGCACAAATGTGGAGTTTGGAATCTCAGCTTTTAATAGTTGTTTTTTTTTAAATGCTAGCCTTTATGGCCAAGAAAGGAAGCTTTAAACTGTGTGATGAGTACCTGATGAAGTCTCAAAGAAGGGGAGGAGGGGTGAATTGAAGGGCTGAGATTATATATGCAAACCACTTCCAGCACTTAGGAAATGTGTTATGCAAAAAGATGCAGATCCAAAATGACTTCCAGTCCAGTGACCAGAGTGGGCAGGGCTTCAGTGCTCTGCACCGTTTCTGGCCCCCAAATTATGGAGAAGGAAATAAAACACTACTCTGGGCTACATATGAACAGGTGAAGCTGCCTTATTCAGAGTCAGCAAAGAAAGACATAACAAGTTGGGGATGCGTAATACTCACAATCAGAAAACTATGAAGTTTTTAAAAATTCATGGACAACTGTTATATATGAAGTTTGACCCCAGAGTGGTTATTAGGGGGTGTTTGTTTCATAGGAAGGAGTTTGTGCATATTTGTCTTTAAAGGGCCACAAGGCAGCCTGGTTTTTAACTCAAGATGTTTTTTTTAAAAAAGGGATTACATGAAATTGTAAAAACTTCGTAATTTTCTGATTGTGAGTATTATGCATCCCAACTTGTTATGTGTGTTGTTGTTTTTTGCAGTTTAGCTGTTGGGTGCCATTTCTTGTTGTGTGTTATTAATTCAGAGTCAGACCACTGGTCGATCCAGCCTAGGATTGTATCCTTCACTGGCAGCAGTGCCCTCCAAGGTGTCTTTCCTGTTTGTTGTCCTTCTGCTGGGAGGCAAAGACATTTTTATTCCAACAGGCTTTTGGTTTTAATCTGAATTAGGTTTTAATCTGATGGCTGCTGTTTACTTATTTTTAATGGATGGGTTTTCAATTTTTGTTTTTAACTGATGTTTGTGTGCTTTAATTATAATTATCTATTTTATTGTTAGCTGCCTTGAGTACCGGTACTCTTTTTAGTGGAATGCCAGGATGAAAAGTAAATAAATAAATCTCCCAGCCTTGCTAGTAAAGATCCTTTTTGAGAGAGATGCCCCAGACTGCGGCTGGGTCCTTACAAAAATAAAAGGGTTTGCTCTGCCATTGCATTATGACCCCTTAAGAAGAAAAGAAAATAGGGGAAGGAGAAGCAGGACTAGAAGATAGGCCTGTGGCTCACGCTGGCTCAGCTTGTCTGAGTGTGGAAAGCTAAGCAGGGTCAGGCCTGGTTATTACTTGGATGGTGTGAAGGATAAGATATCACAGATGGGAGACCCCCTCCTCTGGTTTCCTGCATTGAGCAGGGGGCTGGACTCGATGGCCTTGCAGGCCCCTTCCAACTCTATAATCTATGAAATCTATAAGAACCCAAACATCTCACTCCACAAAGCAGCCCCAACTACCAATCTGCTTCATTTGCATAACTTATTCAGGTTGCAGAATTTCAGCTGCTTCAATGCAGAACCCATCAGGGTACCTGAAGGGCCACTGCTTCCTACATGAACCTGACTGTCAATTATGGTAATTATCAGAGGCCACCTGCTCGGTGTTCTGTCGCCAAGGGAAGTATGGCTGGCAGTAACACGAGATAGGGCCTTTTCAGTGGCGGCACCCCAGTTGCGGAACTCCATCCCAACACACCATTACTTTGTTGTTGGCTTTTAGGCAAGCAGTCAAGATGGTTTTATGTCTTTCTTTTTAACAGGATTTAACTGCCTGTTAATTTTGCTATGTGGCTGCTTTTGCTTTGTTTTTATAGCGGTTTATTGTATTTTGAGCTATAAAGCCCTATATGGCTTGGGACCAGGCTACCTGAAGGACTGCTGCCTCCCATACGAGCCTTCCCTGGTTTCAAGATCTTCTGGAGAGGCCCTTCCTTCATGTAGCCATGTTTGGCGGAGGTGAGAGAGAGGGGCCTTCTCCGTGGCTGCTCCCTGGCTCCGGAACTCCCTGCCAAGAGCAACTACAGTATTTTTCCATGTATAAGACTATACTTTTTCCTAAAATCGCTAGACTAAAAATTGAGGGTCGTCTTATATATGGAAGTAAGCCAAGGAGAGAACCGTGCGGTTGCAAAACTGCCCAGTGGGGGGCGTCTTATACATGGGGGCGTCTTATAGACGGAAAAATACGGTAGTTTGGCTCCCTCTTTGCTGTCCTTTTGCCGGCAGACAAAGACATTTTTATTCAAGCAGGCCTTTGGTGTGTAAGTTGGTCTGTTGGGTTGGGTGCTGTTTTTATTCTGTTACTGTTGTTGTTTTTAATGTATTTGTTTTATTATTGTTTTAATCAAGTTTTTACATTTAAAATTGGTTATAGTTTCTACGATTGTAAGCTTCCGGGAGTGACATTTTCTTGGTAGAGAGGCAGGGTACAAATCACAATCACAATCTCAATCTCAACCAATCAATAAAAATACTATTTATTTTATCAGGCTTGTGCTTTCTTATTGTGAACTGCCTTGGGGACCCTCACGGGGTCAAAAAGGCGGCATATACGTGTTTTTATAAGTGAATGGAATATGGATTAAAAAAACAACCCCTGAATTTTCACAGCCCTTTCTAGGCACTGACGCACAATTTGGAATTCTCTACAAGGGGGGCTCCTCCAGCCTACCACGTCCACCCCACCCTTCCAGTTCCAACTTACACAGCTACCGAAACAGGCTAACGGGGCAGAGGCTAGAGAGAGGACCGGAGGAGAAGGGGGAGTGGAGGGAAGAGAACCTGGCTGCCGCATCATACCTCCCGTCATGGAGCGGAAGACAGCCGCGCTGACCTCGGACAGGTAGGCGGGATCCGAAGAGAGCGGGCGCATCTCGTTGAAGGTGTCAGCGCTGTACACGTGATCCGTGCCAAACTCCTCGACCAGCTCTTTCAGGTAGAGGGTCCCAATGACCTGGAACATGGGATCCTCGGGTGACAAGAGGTAGGCGCACGAGTAGGTGCAGTCGAAGTGACTCCAGCTCCCCAGCTGCGTGACGTTGACCCGAGGGAAAACCCTGGGACGCGGGAAAGAAATCCAGGAAGAAGCCGTGGCGCGAGCTGCCATTTTACGCATATTGTGTGCACGTCGAGTGCTGTAAAGTACAGGTTCTGCCCGAGGGCTTAGAATCAAGACCAGGGGAAGGAACCCCAAAAAGCAGAGGGTGGGGAGCGGGGGGGTGGAACCCCGGCCTTTAGGGCTGTACCAAAATTCACTCCCGTGGTCAACCTTATTGCCTCTGCCATCCCACTCCTTAAGCACTCTTTTGCAATGGGTAGATTCTAAAAAGATGGAAAATGGGGGTGACGCCTTCCTGCTGCCTACCCTCTTACTCCAGATGTAGGAAGTCTGGCTAGAGTAGCTGAATACTCTACTCTAGGGAGGTGGTGGGCTCTCCCACTCTGGAGGCATTCAAGGTGCAGCTGGACAGCGATCTGTCAGGGATGCTTTGACCTGGATTCCTGCACTGAGCAAGGGGTTGGACTCGATGGCCTTGTAGGCCCCTTCCAACTCTACTTTTCTATGATTCTATGAATAGTAAGGAGGAAAATACACACTGCCTCGGCTCAGGGGCCCTTCTCAATGTTATTATTTCACTCGGGTCTGGAATTCTTACCCAGGAGTTCTCGCGTTTTTCAACCCTCACTTTCACACATCTGCCCGGCTTCCCCCCAAAATGCCCAACATGCTCCAGCTGTCGTGTAGCTCCTCATTCTTGAGTCACAGCAGCCTCTCACGGGAGACAGCTGAGCGGCAGCACACATAGATTCATATAGAGTTGGGAGGGGCCTGCAAGGCCATCGAGTCCAACCCCCTGCTCAGTGCAGGAAACTAGAGGAGGGGGGTCTCCCATCCAAGTAATAATAACCAGGCCTGACCCTGCTTAGCTTTCCACACTCAGACAAGCGGAGCCAGCGTGAGCATGCTTTGCACGCAAATGATCCTGGGGTTCAATCCGTGGCATCTCCCGGTATGGCTGGGAAAGACTCTCGTCTGCGGGCCTGGAAAGCCAGCGACAGCCATACTGGGCTAGGGACACAGGACGCCGCCTTATACCGCGTTGGACCATGGGTCCATCTAGGCCAGTATGGCCGACACTGACTGGCAGCCATGGCTCTTTGGGGTTTCAGGCAGGGGTCTTCCCTTGCCCTACCTGGTGATGCCGGGGATCGAACCTGGGACCTTCTGCATGCAGAGCAGGTTTTCTACCGCTGAGCTATGGCCCCACCCCTAGATGGATCAATATAGAATCCTAGAATCAACATAGAATCCTAGAATCGTAGAGTTGGAAGGGGCTTACAAGGCCATCGAGTCCAACCCCCTGCTCAACGCAGGAACTCAAGTCAAAGCATCCCTGACCCTGTGAACATGGCATAAGGCGACGTCCTCTGTTCCTATCCCGACCCCGTTCCTTTCCCTTGGGTGAAGATGCATGGCCAACCTTTACCTTAACAGGCCTTGGGGGACGTGTCCAGAGAAGGCAGGCAGCACTGTGATCATGCCCAGGCTCCGCATTCTCTCCAGGATCCTGTACTGGGAAGGCAAAGAGGGCAGGATGGAGCAGTGTTGACGAGGCACACAAAGGGGTCCAGTTTTGCTCCCCGCTATCCCCACCACCAGTTAACTCCAGAAGGAGGCCCACATTTTAGGGGAGGCGTTGTGGATTCTGCGGGGCCAAAGCGACGTGTGATGCGAGAACGGTGGGATCTGGCCTCCTGACATTCTTTCTTGATGGCACGGGTGTGTGTGTGTGTGTGTGTGCTGCCGCTGGGGTGTGTGTGTCGCAACCATCCCCCTGTGCAGTGTTCTGAATCCCCAGTAGCGTTGCGGGGAATTTTGAAGTGCAGGAGCTCGGCGTGACAGGCCCCGTCCATGCCCCAAAAGAGCGGGAGCACCCAGTCCAATACCCAATTGGTTAGGATTAGCCGACGGCCACAGAACAGTGAGCTGGCAAAGGGCGGTGGAGTAGCGGTTAGCGTGGGAAGACCTGGGTTCACCTCCCTGGTCAGCCATGATGAAGTTCACCGTGGGTATGTCACTACCTGAGCCTCTGCTACATCATCACCACCACCACCACCACCTACTCTGGGGAGGCCGGTGACTCCTATTTCGGTGGGGCTCCTTTTCCATTACAGCAGTGTTCTCCAACCATGGGTCCCCAGATGTTTTTGGCCTACAACTCCCAGCATGCCAGCTATGCTGGCTGGGGCATGCTGGGAGTTGTAGGCCAAAAACATCTGGGGACCCAAGGTTGGAGGACACTGCATTACAGGTTTTGCAGCTTTTATTCTGAGCTTTATAGGAGCTGTCCATGGGGCTGAACTCCCCCCCCCCCCGCAATAGGTTCACCACCATGGATAGCTTTTATGGAGCGCCAAATAAAACCTGCAAAACTTGTAATGGACACAGGAGTCACCACCACCTGCCCCTGCTGCTGCTACTACATTACATTTATATCCTGCCTTTATTCCAGCAAGGAACCCAAGGAGGCAGCTTACATAATCCTCATCTTCCTCATCTCTCCATTTTTATCCTCACAACAACCACCCTGTGAGGTAGGTCAGGCCGCCGAGAGTCCGTGACTGGCCCAAAGTCACCCAGCGAGCTTCAGGGCCGAGCGGGGACCAGAACCCGGATCTCCCGAGTCCCCAGTCCAACACTCTCTCACCGCGACGCCACGCTGGCTCTCTGGGGTTACGATGAGGAAAAGGTTGGGCCGACCCACACCCACGGATGCCACCACCCTGAGCTCCACGGTGGGAGGATCAGAAGACGAATGTGAGTAACGCCAACGCACCATGGGGTACGCGGCCGGCCATTTTCACACGCCGGCCAGTCTCACGTTGAACTGTGTATAACAGATGGTAGGACAATTGTGTTACAGTCTAACACAGCCTTCCCCAACCTGGTGCCCTCCAGAGGTGTTGGCTTACAACTCCCAGTCTCCCCCCAAACAGCCATGTCACGGGAGTCGTAATCCAACACATCTGGAGGGCACCAGCGGCAGCATCCAATACGGCCTCTGTGCTTTCGCTCATCCTGTTGTGCCAGCAAAACCCAAGGCTAGTGCAATGGGGGAGTTGTTAGCGCTCCCAAAAGCAAGCCCCAAAACAAGGGGGGAAACACTCATTCCCGGATCGGGACAGGTCATCAGAGTTCCCTTCTGCGAGCTCTGCTGCTGGCCTGCCCCGTTCCGGAAACGAGGGTTTCCCTTTGTTTCTGCTTGCTTTAAGAACTGCTAGCTCCACATTGCGCTAGCAGTAGGTCCCACTAGCGCCCGGGGCAATGTAGGATATTGCCCCAGATTGGGGAAGGTTGGAGAACACTGGCCTAACATATATTTCCTGTAAAGAATAGACACCCTCATGCCTTTTAAAGGTTCTTGCCAGGAAAATGAATTACACAAGACGTCATCATCGCTCTCCTGCTCTGGGAAAAAAAGTCGAGCTGCACATTATATCACCGCGAATCTCAGCCCCCGTCCCTCTCCTGGAACAGCCGTTATGTCCTACCGGCACGAAATGCAGGGTTTTGTCCCCTGGACCCTGCTTTATATGGGGCAGACATGCGAGTAGGCAACCATGGCTGCCCTAATGTCTACCTCGGACCTTCACTTGCATGACGGGTACGCCCCCTCGAAGTGGACTGAGACAGTGGTGAGTATTATTTCTACACATCCGGACTGAGGGAAAACACAAGTTCCAAAAGCAAGAACTAAAAGGTAACAGGAAGACCAGGGGCACTCCAACCGCCCAGAGCAGTGGCCCGGGGCCACCAGGTACCTGCAAATAGAGTTGCTTCAGGTGCCACGAGAGCGGCAGTGGCCCTGCCCAGGTGTGCAAGTTCCCCATCCGGTTCCAAGCCAGAAAGGCCGGGCCGGTGAAATACTCGTCAATTTCCGACTGGTTCAGACCCAGGGACAAATACACCTGGAAACAGAGAAGGGGGATACTGAACTTGAATTGCCATGAGCTGGTTTGGGAGACAATTTCTGTATTAACATACGGTTGCAGCCGTAATATGCTAAGTAAAAGAACAAATACTCCACCCGCTGCCAGATGGCTTCCTGCCCGGTGAATGCCAGTGCCATGTTGATGCCATGGAGCGCCATCCAGTCAATCTCCCGTTCCCAGCGGTCCCAGTTCCACCACACGTACGAGTAGCTCTGAGTGCAGACATTTTGATAGAAGCGGAACCTGGGGAAGAAAGATTCACAGGGCTGTGAAGTAGGTACTTGCGGGTTGCCTTCCTCAACAGTATGAGGCTTGGCTCACTTCCTCGAGACATCTGGAACCGTTTGCTTGTCCGTACATCTTTTCTGCAGTGCAACTGCTCTCTCTGCCTGAGGCACACTGCGGCTTGGATTACATTGGCGCATGGGGAAGCCCACCTTTCAGCAGGGAGCTAAACCATGTGATCTTTTGATCACTTCCAACATTAAGGGTGCAATCCTATGCAAGTTTAGACAGAAAAAAGGCCTACAACTCCCAGCAGCTGGGAGTTGTAGGCCTTTTTTCTGTCTAAACTTGCATAGGATTGCACCTTAAGATTTTGAAACATTTTAAGCACACTCTGCCTTTCCCGCAAAGAATGGTAGTTTTGGTAAGGCCCAGCAGGCAGCAGCCATAGGTGGAATCGAAGACATTTTTTCCTCCTACGCCTGGGGCTTTTTCATCCCCCCCCCTTTTTTTGCCTCAAGAAGAGTTCTGATGAAACTGAAAACTTGCTCCCTACTTTGTCAGTCCTAACAAAGGTATTGGGACACTGCTGCTTTTGGATTCCTCCACTCCACAACGGACCTGAAATTCTTGCCAATTAATCTCTATTAGAGGTGCCTGGCGCTTCTGCAGAACCAGCATTCCCAGAATTTCAGAGGGGGTGGTGGGATGATGAAGAGAAGAAAAAAACCAGGGGGAAGGCATGATTAACCAAAGACAAGGGAGAGAGAAGACTCCGAGTGCCAATAGAGATCTTTGTGTATTTTTATTTGTGCCCGACGCGTTTCGGCATAAGCCTTTTTCAAGGGCGCTTATTTTCTAACATTGTTCGAGACAAGCAGCTTCATGATGAAGCTTCATGGTGGCCGTCCTTTTGTCTCCCAGATAGCCATTCTGGTGGTTGCACTAGTCCAGGGCCAAGCGGTGGTGGGGGAGGGAAGGTCCTGATCCCGCTGATGGGGATAAGGTCGTGTTTAGTGTTGTTGCATTCTTCCTCTATCCACATCTGACATGGGCAAGGCCTTGCCCAGGGCAGCTGTGCTTCCACTCACACCAAGATGCTGCATTGACACAACACCCACAACCCACAAGGCTGCCTATTAGCTTCCAAGCCACGTTCAAGGTTGTGTGGTTGACATTCAAAGCTCTAAACAACTCAGGGGCAGGATACCTAGCTGACTGCTTTCCCCTAAATCAGGGCTCTCCACCCTTGGGTCCCCAGATGTTGCTGGACTACAGCTCCCAGAATCCCTTGCCATTAGCCATGCCGGCTGGGTATGCTGGGAGCTGTAGGCCAGCAACACCTGGGGGCCCAAGGTTGGAGAGCCCTGCCCTACATACGCCAAATCGATACCTGAGATCTTCCGAGGAGGCCTTATTGGTCGTTCCATGAGCATTAGTGTGTCATCAGGTAACAGCATGTAAGCGGGCCTTCTTGGTAGTGGCACCCACCCTCTGGAACACTCTCCCGCTGTGGTTCGAGGGGCGGAAACTGTGGCGATCTTCAAATGACCCTCAGAAGTGCATTTCTTCACTCGGGCTTTCCTTGATGTGTAATTGATCACTGACACGGCTCCATTTTACTGCTTTTGTTGTGATCTTTTGAAGGTGTTTATTGTTTTTTATAGTCGGGTTTTGTATCGTATCGCATGTAGTTTTTCTGTAAACCGCTTCGAAATTCGGGGATGCCACGTGGACCGATATAAGAACAGCTTAAATAAAAATAAATACACGACCCACTCCCCTTTTGCTTTGTCCAGCAGGCCGCAAAACTGGGTGGTAGCAGTGCCAGAGCGATGGTAAGCACGCAGTAGCGGGGGAACTGGTGGTGCGAGCACGTTATGCAAACAACATTGTTCTGATCAGCACAAGAACTTCAGATTAGCTGACTCGGCCCCCAGGCCAAGGCCTTGGGGTTGAAGCTATTCTAGAACTCCTTTGTGAAACGATTGCTTTCCACAGGGCCCCTGACACACCGCCGACCCCTTTCCCTTTCAATGTGGCACAGTCAAGTCACGCAGCACTCTCTCTCACCCTGCCAGCCCCGATATTCTCGCCAGGACTTTTGTCCGCCGACAAGCCAAGGGACAGCTTCTCTAACGAGGCCCCGGGTCACGTCACCCCAACCCCCCCACCGCCCTCAAATGTCTGGGCTAATTGAGTTGATCTTTGAAAGAGCGAGAGACTTGACGTGACATCCGACACGCAAGGAGTACAACTGCGCAGACGGGGTCATCACAGTGACCAGGGCCAGTGCTACCATTAGGCCAATTGGGCAGCTGCCTAGGGCGCAGGGCTAAAGGGGGCGCCAGAAACGCCTTGAAAAAAAATACAGGGCTCAAGTGGGAGGGGGGGCGCTAAATATCTGATCTTGCCTAGGGCACCAAACTGCCTTGCACCGGCCCTGACAGTGACTACGGCACCCATTCAAGGGGAGTGAAAAGGAAGGGAAAGAACCAGACACCCCCCTCCGCTTTCCCAAATCTGTTTGGTAGCCCCCTGTAGAGTGCTTGATTCCCCCCCCCCAGCAATAATTTGTGATTGGAATGTACTGACTACTTTTATTTTCTTTTTAAGTGCTATAAACTGTACAAAATGTCCCAAGCATGGGAAAAGTGAATCAGTATTTTTCCTCCAGTTTAGGTTAAATTAATCTTGAAACACTAACAATCTGCTGCAGTAAGCTATGTGCTGTACACAAAACTGATGCTGCCCCTTCTTATTTTACACTATGTTTCGGATTGTGTGTGTGTGTGCGTGTGTGCGCACGCACACCAAAGCTGCCTTTAAATTAGCTTTGGCCAAGGCCTTGAAAGTTTTCTGGGCAGTTCCGAGACCATGAATACCATGCAGGGACCTTTCAATCACTCCATTAGAAATTGGAAAGATCTTTCCAGTTGGCTAGAACAGACACTAGGGAACCCGTGGCTCTTCAGATGTTGTTGGGAGTCCCAACTCCCATCAGCCCCAGGCAGTGTGGCCAATGGTCAGGCATTATGGGGAATTGCAGTCCAACCGCTAGAGGGCTAAGGTTCCCCATCCCTGGGCCAGAAAATTAACATTAAAAAAAAAAAAAGCCAAGGCCAAACCACACATGATCTGCATGTGACTTATGATAGTCTCTACTTTCTAGATAAGGGAACCAAGGCTGAGTGCTTCTTTCCTGTAAATCAGTGCCACAGGGGGATTTTAGCTGTTTATAAGCATCCGTGTGCACAGCTTTTTACAGAACAACATAACCAAGGGGTAGTTCCCTGCCTCAAGGAGCTTACAATCTAAATGCAAGATTACAGGACTTCACACAACACCCCCCCCAAGTCTTGAAAGCCCATTTGAGGGGGGCGTGGATTGCACTGGCTACACTCCACGCCACACCCCACAACATGACCCCTTCACGCATACTTTCAACGTGTGAGGGGGTTTGTGTTAACACCCACCCACCCCGATTGAGAACTAGTGGTGGCAGCTAAAAGCTCTAAACCAGGACATCACCAGTTAAATCTCACTTAAGCCACTCTTTTCACAGCTTCAACCTATGGAGTTGATAACCCTGACCTACAGGGTTGTTGCAAGAATTACTGAAAACATATTGTATGTGAAAGACTTCTGAACACTCTGAAGTGCCGTATAAGTGCTAAATATTATTATTTAAAAAATTAGATAAGGGCAGGCAACGGAAGAGACAACAGAAGGGAGATTGAGAGAGATGCCAGGTAAAAAAGAATGAGTACAAGCAAACGCCACAGTGCATACTTTGGCTTCATTTTAGTTGGGGATGAGGACTGGCGGGTTAAGCCAAAGGCTTTGTGGGAGGAACAGAGGATTTTGGGCTGGAGTCTGAAGGAAGAGAGTGCTTCCCTTGGGGAGGAAGTTTCTGCTATCAGGGAAGGGGTATTCAAACACACAACTCCACCAACATCCTGAATTGGTACGGTCCCAGGAGGATTGGGCCATGTGCTTTTCTTTGCTAAATATTTTAATATTAAATACTTAATATTTTAAGTATTTTCTGCAGGTGACATGATATTTTCTTTTACATTCAGTTGCCAGGTGTGGGATGAGGCTTTCTTAAAATATGGCTTTTCTAATAGATCAAATGTATTTTTATATCACAATATTTGTCATTTGTAAACACTATTACCTAACCTGAGGTTTTGTGGATGAGACAAGATATGCAGAGTTAAATTAACACATACACACAGCTTGTTCCAATGCAGCAATATCTGGAGCCCAATAATCCCTGTGAAGTAGGCCTCTAAAACTCAAATCAATCGTCCCTCCCCATTCTGGAAGGATATGCACTTTTCTTCTAAAATAAAAGGTGCTGGGGCTCAAGACCACTGGGAGGCATGCCTTCTTACCTGGAAGCCCTTCACAGCCACCCATGATTTGCAGGGGGCTAGTAGAGACTTATTTACAAGTAGAGAAGGAGAAATCGCTTTGCGTATGTTCAGAGGTACTTCAGTTAACAATAATATTCATGTGTCCCAGGGCTAAGCCCTGTCACATTATAGCGTTGAGCCTTGGAGTTAGGCTTACCAGATTGTTTCTGGATAGAGACTCTCTGCGTTAAACAACTACTAGACAGTCAGAAATTCGACAAGTACAGCTTTCCCAGTCACTGCATCTCCATGACAAGAAAAACTGCACCTGAACTGTTTAAAGACTCAAAGCTTCAGTTCATTAACAAAGTGGCAAACTACTCGGAAAAGAGCTTTGCTTTCTGGCCATGCGCAGAGATTATCATCATCATCATCATCAACTATTATTTACTTCCACGTGTCAAGGTTGAAACCGGATATGCCCGTTTAGTAGCAAATACAGGGGACAAAATCCTTTGCGCTCCTCCGACATGGAATCACCTGTTGGGGCTGGTGACGATGATCTCGGTGGGTACAGGCGGCAGGCTGTCCGGCAGTCGGAGCTGCGTCCCGGACCAGGAGACGTGGCAGCCGCAGAAGTCCTTCAGATAGCGGTAGACCCCCGAGGCGGCGGCCACCCCGCTGGAGCCAGCTACGTCCACAACCCCCACAGCCCCCGAGCTCAGCCGGTAGGTGTCGAGCCCGCCGGGCCCGGCCAAAGACCGGTTAACCGACACGGAGAAGGAGACAGCCCGTGGGCCCAGCAGCCGCTCCAACAGCTCCTGCACCGCCGCAGCCTGCCGCGCGTCCTCCGTCTCCGGTTGTAAACCGGCGAGCGACTCCCACACAGGACCGGGAAGGGCGGCGGCGGCGGCGACCACCGTCGCCAAAAGGAGCAACGCCCGAGGTAGCGCCATCGCCGGGCCCCGCCGGGAAAACCTAAACGAAGCCAAAGTTCCGCGGAGCCGTCCTCTCCCGTGCGCTTTAGCCAATCGCCGGCCCAGCAGCTGGTGGGCGTCGCCCTTTCGAGCCAATCGGGCACCAGGCCGCGCCCCTAGGAATGCAGCCAAGGGCGGCCCTCTGGAAGTGAAGGTGTCGGCGTTCGAACTACACGGAGTTCTTCAGTTCTCTGCGGAAGGGACGGCTCAGGCACGTTTTAAGTGCGGCTTGACTCTTATTTGAATCCCGGGGACAAGAAGGGGGTGTCGGTGCCTCTGAGCACGGGCAGAACGCGTTTCCCTCGCCTCTGAGTAACCGCAGCCTCCTATCACTTATAAATCCTGGGTTAGAAAACAGGGTTTCTAGGGAAGGAAGAGGAAATGTTTGTAGGCAGGCTTGAATCTCAGCACCTTAGTAATGGATCCTCTTCTATTTCTGCTTGTTTTTATGTAGTTTTATCTGCGTGGTATTTTTGGATTTTCTGCTGTTTTTAACTGACTTGTGTTTTTTGCGTTTTTAATTTGATTTATATGGATTTTATGGATTTTTTTATTGTACATCGCCCTGAGAGCTAGTAGGTATAGGGCAACTAATAAATCCTAGAAATAAATACATAAACACATAAGTAAATCAAACTGATATTAGATATTTATGATTAAAGAGTTAGATAGCTAAAGGCGCAATCCTATGTATGTTTAGACAAAGAAAAGTCACAACTCCCAGCATTCGCAGTCTAAACATGCATAGGATTGTGCCCTTAGGCACTCTGCACAAGCTCAGAGTTGCTCTCTCCCTGCAGCCCTGTTGTGTCCCTCATTTTGGACATTCATAATCCCTCCCAATAGCAGTCTTCTGTCACGAGACCTATGAGCAAATATCTGTGAATACAGTCACTGGCAGTTGACCATTGTGGAGGGTGGAAAGAACCATACTAGAAGAAATTCCCAGTTCCTCTAAAGAACATACGGAGAGGCCAGCATGAGCCGCTAGATGCAAGTGTGCACTGTGACTTTTTCCTCCTCTGGTCACATGGGGATATGGGCACGTAAACAGCCTTTTCACCAGCCAGTCCTGCTGAAACTTTGATTTTTCTCCTCTTTTTTCATTGTCTACCCTATTTTAGAAATGGATACCATATTTTTCTTGCTTGCATATATTTATAACTTGCCTTTCTGCCCAACAACACCCCCCCCCCCCGAAAGTGGACAATCTGTGAGAATCAGTACAAAACAACACCTAATAGAGATTCTTTCAGGGCACAATCCTGTGCAAGTTTAGACAGAAAAGAGGCCTACAACTCCCAGTATGCCCCAACCAGCATAGCTGGCAGTGCTGTAGTGGTAATTTTGAAGTGCTGGTGCTCATCGAGGTATTCCCTGTAGCCACGCCCTCTGGAGACCAAACATTCAAGGCAGCTGCATTGATCCCTAACAAACCAGTTCTAGCAGTTTTCATCTCCACCAGGAGCAGGTCTTCTGTAAAGTGAAGGCCGAGCCAGCCAAGAAGAAAGAAGCAAAGACTACTAGCGTTGAAAAAATGACCCTTCAACGCCAACTTCAGTGGACCGGTCATGTTGTTCGAATGCCTGACTGCCGTCTCCCAAAGCAGTTACTTTATTCCCAACTCAAGGATGGAAAGCGGAATATCGGTGGTGAGTATAAGAGGTTTAAAGATGTTCATAAGGCTAATCTAAAAAAATGCAATATAAACATCGAAAACTGGGAAGCTCTGGCCCATGAACGATCTAAATGGAGGTCGGCCTCTCACAAAGGTTCCATGGACTTTGAAGAAGCCCCAGTGCAAGGTGAAAGGGAGAAACGTGCCAAGTGAAAAGCACGTCAAACGAATCCTTTACAGGACCATCTTCCATCTGGCAACCTGTGTCCTCACTGTGGGAAGCTGTGTGGATCTAGAATTGGCCTCCACAGTCACTTACGGACCCATCGCTAGAGTCTACACAATTTTCTTTAGAATTTCCTCCTTTTAAAAATTTTTTTTGTAAATTTTTTTTATCCTGGAAGACAAATCTTACTTGGTCACGAGTGATCGTCTGATGACTGTGTGTTAAAACAGGGAATATATGGTTGCTGGGAAACTTTATTCCCCTCTGCCCCACCAGCTACTTTGAGGACTGCAGCTAAGAGGGAACGGGGGATTGGGGGGGGCCTAGATTAGCGGGGGTCAGCATCCCTGCTAATGAAAAGGTGCTGGTGCTGCATCCTGGCTCTGTTACACCAGAGGATGACATAAGGCGGCCCTGTAGGGACAGTGATGGCAAACGTCCACTCCCCAGGCCTTAAGAGCAGGGCTCTTCAACCTTGGGTCCCCAGATGTTGCTGGCCTACAGCTCCCAGCATACCCAGCCAGCATGGCTAATGGCAAGGGATACTGGGAGCTGTAGTCCAGCAACATCCGGGGACCCAAGGTTGGAGAGCCCTGCCTTAGGGGTTGATGCCGCTACTGCTATTGTGGTTGTTTCAACTGCTGTTCTTTGAAGGCTCCATGGGGACCACAGGGGAGGGTGTCCACTCCCCAGGCCTGAGATGCTCCTCCTCCTCCTCCTCCTCCTCAAGGCACCTGCCCTATATTCTATTCTATTCACAGAATCATAGAAGAGTTAGAAGGGACCTATAAAGACCATCGAGTCTGACCCCCTGCTCAATGCAGAACAGATGTGGGCAGCCCAGGCAGTCCCCCATCCAAGCACTGACCCGGCTCATACCTGCTTAGCTTGTCTCTCTCATGTTACTCTGTAAAGTACCACACAATCCAAATGAGACCAAGATAGAATTGGTTGGAGGGTCCTTTTAGTGATCTCGGCACAGGTGTGCAACCTATGTGGCATTGGGGGAGGCATCCCCCCTAAAACAGCCAGTTTTGCAGCTTAGGGTGCTGCTGGATCCAGCTTTGTTCCTGGATGACCACACAGTGGCAGCAGCCAAGAGCATCTTTTGTCAGCTTTGGCTTGTGCCCTTCCCTGGCGAAACTAGACACTATCTTTAGAGCACAATCCTAACGTACATATCTACTCAGAAGCTGCCCAGAATGCTTTGGCTATTAGGCAGTATAGGAATGCCATCAATAAAGCCCCATTGGTTTAACTAGCCCAGTGTTCTCCAACCTTGGGTCCCCAGATGTTTTTGGCCTACAACTCCCAGCATGCCCCAGCCAGCTACACTTATGCTGGCTGGGGCATGCTGGGAGTTGTAGGCCAAAAACATCTGGGGACCCAAGGTTGGAGAACACTGAATTACAACCTCTGGCAGCAGCTTACTAGGTTTTCAGACAGGTTTTTCCCTGAACCTGGGAACTTCTGTGTGCAAGGCATGTGCTCTGCTACTGAGCTAAAGCCAATCCCCAAATGTTGATAAACTTCATCAACTGGTGTAGTTTTTTATATTGGTAATAGCCACTGGTGTCCAATTCTGTTCTGTGTTTTACAGAATGTTCTATTGGACACACGGAACTCAAAACTTCAGCAGAACTGGAGCTTTTATTAAAACAAAAGACAAAAACACGTTTCTAGACCTTATGACCATAGACACACTTCTGAACAGGGATGTTGAAGAGTCTTTGGTCTCGAGTCGAGTCACGAGTCTTTGGACCCGAGTCTCGAGTCCGAGTCCTTGGTCCAAAATGGTGACTCAAGAGTCACGAGTCACTCCCAAAGCTGACTCCATGAGTCCCTATTAAAATCAATGGGTTTTTTCCCAACAAAATAAGGCTATTTCAGATGTGTGGCTTAAATAAATTCTAGGCACAAGTGTGCCTTTTTATTTCAAAACTCTGCAACTGATTTTGGCAAGAACAGACCAGGCAGACAAACCCAAAATAACCAGACAGGCAGAGGAGGCAGGGAACCCCAAAACAGGCAGGCAGAGGCCTTTGTCTTGGACAATTCAAACTGTGGAACTGGTTAAGAAGAGACCAGGCAAGCAGAGGAGGCTGAGAACCCCTAATAGGCAGGCAGAGGCAGCCGAACCCAAAATGTCTGAAAGGTTGCATTTTAGGAAAATGATTTTAAAAAATAAACTTGCTGTACTTCCTAAAACCTATCCATGTTGCATTTGAGGAACATGATTTTGGAACACAAGTCTTTGGTCTCGAGTCCCGAGTCCCATTAAAAATATTGGGACTCGAGTCTGACGGGGGACTCAGTCCAACTCACGAGTCGAGTCCTGGAGTCCGAGTCCCCATCCCTGCTTCTGAAAAGAAAAAAAGCCCATGTGGGCAATAGCTAATGGAATGTAAAAGATGAGAAGGGGCAGGTGGTGGGCAAGAAAGATCAACCAAGATTTCCAGTAATTAAGAGCTTCAGTGATTTGCATAATCATCCCCGTGATTACCAGAAGTGCAGGATTAGGCAAAATACGCAAATTCACATAATCTATACAGGTAACAGAATCCAGATTTTCTTTGTACCAAGTACACGTGGTTCTGATTGCTTTCTGCTGTGAAAAAAGCAAACTCTGTGTTAGGCATGATTAGGAAAGGAATTGAAAATAAAACTGCCAATATCATACTGCCCTTATACAAATCTATGGTGTGACCGCACTTAGAATACTGTGTACAGTTCTGGTCACTGCACCTAAAAAAGGATATCGCCATGTTGGAAAAAGTGCAGAAAAGGGCAACTAAAATGATCAAGGGGCTGGAGCAACTCCCCTATGAGGAAAGTTTACAGCAGCTGGGATTGTTTAGCTTTAAAAAAAGGGTGAGTAAGGGGAGACATGATAGAGGTGAACAGAATTATGCATGGTGTGGAGAAACATTTTTCTCCCTCTCTCATAATACTAGAACCCAGGGTCATCCATGAAGCTGATTGGTGGGAGATTCAAGACAGATAAAAGGAAGCGCTTCTTCACACAGCACCAAGTTAAACTGTGGAATTTACTTCCACAAGATGTAGTGATGGCCACCAATATGGATGGCTTTAAAAGGGGATTGGACAAATTCATGGAGCAGAAGGCTAACAATGGTTACTAGTCCTGATGGCTATATGTTATGTCCAGTATCAGAATCAGTATGCCTACATACACCAGGTGCTGGGGACCATGGGTGGGAGAGTGCTGTTGCACTCATGTCCTGCTTGTGGGTTTCCTGTGGGCACCTGGTTGGCCACTGTGTGAGAATGCTGGACTAAGATGGACCTTGGTCTGATCCAGTAGCGCTCTTCTTATGCTCTTAGTTATACAGTGTAAGAAATACAGAAAATGAATAAACAAAATGAGGAAAGAACTGCTTAATAAATCAGCTGGGTAATTAACCAAATCTGCTGCCCAAGGATAAGAATTGCTGAAACATATAGGGCCGGTTTGCACGATCAAATAATCCACACTGGCTTGTTTTAATCTCAGGTATGTGCTGGGTGCCATTTCCCTAATTATCCGCCCGGGTACAGCTTGTCTTGTTGTCTAAACCCAGGTGGCATGGCTTGTTTGAGCAGGAAACAACCCTCAAATAACCCTACAACAGGCCATGGGTTATTTGACAGTTGTCTCCCTCAAACAAGCCATGCTGCCCCAGTTTGGATGACACGGCAAGCTGTGCCCAGGCGAGTAATTAGGGAAGTGGCGGCCAGCATGCACCAGGGATTAAAATAAGCCACGGCGGCTTGTTTTGATCGTGCAAACTAGGTCATAAAAACAGTTACTAAGCCAGAAACCTTAATATTGTTTCACAAAATCTGCAGCAGTGGATCTAAAAGAAGCCAGCACACCTTTTCTACTTCGGTCATATTCTTTATTATTTTGTTTCTTTTATTCATTAAAAAATGGAATGGCAACATTACTGAAAGGCCCAGAATGGCAGACCGGGCCCTGCAATCGTACAGGTTAAGCACACAAATGTGGTGGGCATAAGGCAACAGTCACTTAAGAGAAGGCAGGTGGATCACCACTTAAATGCTTCCCTCCCTCTCTCCACTCCCCTGTTATATGGTTCCTCAGAGGCATAGAGGGCAAATAGCTCTCCTATAATGAGAGGAAGGGGGGGGGGAGGAGAGGATGAGTGTGCAGAAGGTTGGAGGAAGAGACCAGGATGAGGTGGAAGAAAATGACCGACCTATTTCCCACAGCAACATCTTTAGATTTTGTGGCTGAGGCAAAATGCTCAGTGTTGATGGGACACTACAAGCTGGTTGGGAAGCAAATATGACGTTATGTCTTCCACTGAATCCTTGGCAAGGGATTAATCAGACACATGCAGCCCCAACCAAATTAGGACTTCTAGAGCAAGTGAAGTACTTAAACCCAGCAAAGTCCACCTGGTCAGACTACACACAAGCAGGGAGCAAAATGACTGGCAACTGGGTGACCCGGGTCACGCAACACGACAAGCCAGAGTATGGATTGAGTATGTGTTGTTGAACCGTGGGTTGTGTGAACTCAGCTGTGCTAACAAACCATGGTTTGTGAACCACCAACAACCCACAGTTTTCACAACCCAACAACAAACCATGTTTGTTGTTCGTGGTTCACAAACCATGGTTTGTTAGTGCGGCTGGGTTCACACAACACTACAACCCATGATTCAGCAACAACCCACGGTTCAACAACCACCCACACTCAACCTGTACTCTGGCTTGTTCTGTGGTGTGAACCCAGCCAATGGGTGCCACTTAGGCCTCCCGCCTCACCAACCCACTTTTTTTTGTTTCTCCCCTCCACATTTACTGAATGGATCCATCGAATCGAGAGAGAAGGAAGGAGAGAAGCCCAGGAGTAAGAAGCTCTCCCCCCCTGTCACTTTCTCCCATTGCCCAAGGGATTTCAGGCAGTGCTAGAAGAGGAGAAAAGACATAGTGGGCAGCCCACATGCCCCACTAAATATAAGACACCAATAAACTTCATTACCATTCTAGGGCAGCCTTCCCCAACAGGGTGCCCTCCAGACACTTTGGACTTCAGCTCCCATCAGCCCCAGCCAGCATGGCCAAAGGACATGAATGCTAGGAGTTGTAGTCCAAAACATCTGGAGGGCACCAGGGTAGAGAAGGATAAATCTAGGGCATTCTCATACATTTTCCCCACCCCACTATATGCCTGAAATTCTTGCCACGAGGTCTGCAGTTCTTATGGACTTAAAGTTTCCATAACCTTACCTTTCCCCCACCCCAAAAATAAAGAGCGAGAGAGAAAACCGGCCAGAGATGATAAGGAACTGTTGCTTTTACAACGGGAAAGCGATTGGTGGTTATATTTGCGTGTCACCACACGGTGGCACATATATTAACCGCCCCCAAATTTACAGGAATTTCAGGCAAGCAACCGGGATGCAGGCGTCTGGCAACACCGTCAAGGGTTTACCGTCATGGTCATTTTAAACTGTGTGGCTAGCAGCAAAACTGGCTGCCCCATATGAAAAAATAAAATAAGATCTCTCCTAATCCCCCTAAATCAAGGCATGAGAAATAACCAGTGCAGCAGACACTCAACAGATATATGTGCAGTGAAGTGCATGTCGGGGGCGGGCGAGAGAGAGAGATACAATCACCAACATCACTGACGTATTCAGAGGCAGCACTGAAGCTGAAAGCAGAGGCCTGACTAGTCTTGACCAAAGCTGGGGAGGGCCGAGGTCCAAGTGTAGACAACCATCAGTCACGGTTGCGGCTGACCAAAGAGGTGTGAGGTCCAATAAGTGCCGGTGGATAAACATAATTCGGAATGGTTCATAAATTGGGGTACGGGGAGAGAACAGACAGCCAGGTAGGGAAGTCCGGGGTGGGAGAGGAGGCACGAGCGTGCTCATTCTGATCTAGAATGCGGGGAAGCAGATTCAACATACCACAAGCATTCTTTAGCAGAGAGCAAAGTTCCGACACAGCACCAGGCTTTTGGTGGATTTTGTGAGGGTAAAAAACTGGCTCGGCCTAGTGAGTAGGGCAAAGTTTATAAAGGAAAAAAAAAAGGGCAAAGGGGCTCTTGTCCACCCCGCTGCCCCCACCCATTACTTGCTTACCTGCCTCTTGTAGCCCAATGGGATTTAAGCCCCAAGGTCCAAATGCCCCTGTCCTCTGCAGGAAAGGAAACCGCATTCAGCTGAGCTAGTGGCCACTTGTAAACTTGCCAAAAGGAAGGAAGGGCTTCAGATATGGTCCCAGCAAAGGCTCTCGGGAGGGAGGAAAAGCTCCCTATCGCTTTAGTCTGTGTAATTCCCCACCCTCTCTGTCCTCTTCTGCCCCAGAACTGCTCCCTTTTTCTACATTCACATGTCAAGAAGAAATGGCTGAACCTTAAAGCAAGGATGGCGTGTAAGCAGATGAAACTCTCCAAGAAGGCCAAGAAGCATGGGAAGTACAGAAGACCCACGGACACGAAAGGGAAATCGGGGCGGGAAGAGAAGCTGCATGGGGTCCCTCGTTAGATCTCAGAAGCTTACGTGATGATTCAGAACCCTTTTTTGGCAAGCAGGGGAGAAAGCCATCTTCCAGAGTCTTCCCAGCTACTCTCTTCTGGAAAGGAAGACCCAACGGACGGAGTGATAAGGCTCAGAAATTAACAGGGCTGAGAATGGATCCCAGGCCGTTAACGGGATCAGAGATGACCATCTGTGTGTGTATTCCCCCTCTCGCCCCACCCCCAAACACGTAAAGGGGAAACCTCTTTATCTCCAGCCAAGCCACATCTGGTTTGTGCGTGAGACGCGGCAAAAAGGCAGCCAGGAAAAACGTCCGGCCGTTCACAAGCCAGAAGAGTTTCAAACAAGATGGAAGGGGATGGAAGGCGAAAATTCCCACGTGGTCCGCGGCGGCTGCTCCTACTTGTCGATGAGCCCCCCTTCCTTGAGCTTGAAGTAGAAGAACTTCTCCAGGGTGTTGGCGCACTTGCAGTAGTCGCTCTCGGGCGGATTGTACTCGCGGCAGTTGGTGATGATGCGCTGCAAGTCGGCGATGAACAGCTTCTTGGTGACGTAGTAGCGGTTCTTGAGCCGGTCTGTCATCGTCTTCAGGTCTGCAGGAGGAGGAAGACGAGGGGGTGGGAGAGACAAGGTCACTTGTGCCAAGTGTTGCCCCCCCAAAAAAGAAAAAGAAAAGTGTGGGCTTCACGATTCATTATAAACTCTGTTCCTCATCAACAGGAATGGGGAATGGCTTAAGTGAGATCGCTAGGGGAGGCAGGGAGAGACATACATGCAAAGTAAAGATGATTCTCTTTTAGGACCATTTGTGGCTGTTTGCTTTGGTCCACATGAACGCAGCCTGAACTGCCCGGAAGACCTGCAGCCCAGCCAGCATTTTGGGCTTCTCCAGGGAGGGAGGTAAGCTGGTGACTACCATCTGCAGCCAGCTTTTTCCCCTCCCTGGTGGTTCCCTGCTGGACTGGGGCCCTGCCTCTGCAGCAGCCAGGAGGAGCTGCCCCCTGGACTGATTGGGGAGTGGTGCCAGCTGCCCTAGCAGAGCCAACATCTACCAGCTCCCTTTGGGGGAGCCACTTGGGGGGTGGCACGAGGGCGAGGGCCTACCCCCGTCTGAGCTGGGTTGGGGTTTTAGGGATTTTAGGGGTTGGTTTTAGGGGTGGGTCTCCCGCCTGATCGGCGGAAGCAGGGGGGGCATGTGTTCATCTCAGGGAGATGATGGGGGGAGTTCCGGGGGGCAAAACATACCATTGTTGAGCGGCAGACGCTGGCAGAGTTCTAGGGGCAGGCCATGCCGATTAAGGGGAACAGGGGATCGAAGCTTAATATCTATCCCTTGTTTCGGGCCTGCCCAGAGCCAAGGGATAACTGGGGTGTGTGTGGCTCCTTCCCCACCCTTGCATTTGCTGCTGTGCAATGCCAGGTCCGTTACCCAAAAAACATCTGTAATCCATGACATGATCCTGGATGAGGGTGCGGACCTGGCATGTATTACGGAAACCTGGCTGGACGAGGCCGCTGCTCCAACTCTGGCGGCCTTGTGTCCGGCTGGTTTCTCGTATGCCCAGCAGCCAAGGGTTGGGGGACGGGGAGGGGGAGTGGCTGTTATCTACCGGGAGTCCTTGGTCCTCACCAGACTCCCTCTCCGGGAGACCAAGTTTATTGAGTGCATGTACTGGAGGTTGGGTCCAAAGGGCAGTCTGGGGATTCTGCTCGTGTACCGTCCACCCCGCTGCACGACAGACTCCCTGGCCGAGGTGCTGGAGGTGGTCTCTGATGTGTGTGTGTTGTCCCCCAGGCTATTGGTGTTGGGGGACTTCAACGTGCATTCGGGGGCTGCCCTCACGGGGGCACCTCGGGACTTCATGGAGACCATGGCTTCCTGGGAGCTGTACCCTGTATTAACTGGACCTACCCATGTAGCCGGTCATGCGCTGGACTTGGTTTTTGTTTCTGGAGAGGGGGGAAATGATTTGGAAATCGGGGGTATATCCACCACCCCCTTGTCATGGTCAGATCACTATCTGGTGGGGTTGGATTTCTCGGTGCCACAACCCCTCTGCAGGGGTGAGGGACCTATTAGGATGGTCCGCCCCAGGCGTCTTATGGATCCGGATGGATTCCTGAACGCGCTTGGGGAATTGGAGCACGCAAACAGTAGCTCGGTCGAGACCCTGGTGGATGACTGGAATGCTGCAATCACCAGGGCATTAGACCGAGTTGCCCCGAAGCGCCCTCTTCGCCTAAACAGAGCTCGCGCGGCGCCATGGTTCACTCCGTCGCTGCGAGCTCTGAAACAAGAGGTGAGAAGGCTAGAGCGCCGATGGCGAAATTCCCGCTCCGAAGACGATCGAACACAGGTTAGAGCTGCATCTTCAGCCTACCGGGTGGCGGTGAAGGCAGCAAAAAAGAATTTCTATGCTGCCTCCATTGCGTCTGCAGAGTGCTGCCCCAGGAGGCTGTTCCAAGTGGTCCGGAGTCTGGTCGGTCCAGTCGCTCCGGACCCACTGGAACAGTCAAAAGCCTCCTGTGAGGCTTTAGCAAAGCACTTCGCAGATAAAATCGATCGGATTAGGAGTGGGATATCGTACGTCGTGGACACAGGGAGTGAGCGGGAGGAGGCCAATGGCAGACCGGTTTTGTGGGATCGGTTTCGGCTTCTTCCTTCTGATGAAGTGGACAAGGTGCTTTCATCTGTGAGGCCGACCACCTGCTTGCTTGATCCTTGCCCGTCCTGGCTCATCATGAGCTGCAGGGAGAGACTGGGTGAGGGGATCAAGGTGGTGGTGAATGCCGCCCTCGAGGAGGCAGTGATGCCATCAGCCCTCAAGGAGGCAGTAATAAGACCGCTTCTAAAGAAGCCCTCCTTGGATCCCCAGGATTTAAACAACTTTTGCCCAGTCTCCAATTTACCATTTCTGGGCAAGGTGATCGAGCGGGTGGTGGGTGCTCAGTTGAAGGCACACTTGGATGAAGCCGATTATTTAGATCCGTGCCAGTTGGGCTTCAGGTCTGGACATGGGACGGAGACGGCCTTGGTCGCCTTGGTGGATGATATGAGGAGGGCTTTGGATAGGGGCGAATGCTCCTTTCTAGTCCTCCTCGATCTCTCGGCGGCTTTTGATACCGTTGACCACGGTATCCTCCTGGACCGTCTGGAGGGGTTGGGCTTGGGAGGCACTGTATTGCAGTGGTTCCGGTCCTTCCTCTCTGGAAGATATCAGAGGGTAGTTCTCGGGGAGGAGGCTTCGGACCCTCGGCTGCTCACTTGTGGAGTGCCGCAGGGTTCCATCCTCTCCCCGATGTTATTCAACATCTACCTCAAGTCGCTGGGAGCTATCATCAGGAGGTTTGGGGTGCAGTGTCATCAGTATGCGGATGACACGCAGCTCTACCTCTGTTTTAAGTCCTCACCGAGGTTGGCCGTTGAGACCCTGTCCAAGTGCCTGGAGTCAGTGGCTGGATGGATGGGAAGGAACATGCTGAAGCTGAACCCCGACAAGACCGAGGTACTTCTGGTGGGGGACAAGGGAAGGTTAGGGGATGTTGACCTGGTGCTGAATGGGTACATCTACCCCTGAAGGACCAGGTCCGCAGCTTGGGGGTCATTCTAGACTCCCAGCTGTCCATGGAGGCTCAGGTGGCAGCTGTGAGCCGGGCGGCGCTGTATCAACTCCATCTGATACGGCAGCTGCGCCCCTACCTTCCTAATCACCTGCTCCCATCAGTGGTTCATGCCTTGGTCTCCTCTCGCCTAGACTACTGTAATGCGCTCTACGTGGGGTTACCCTTGAAGACGGTCCGGAAGCTTCAGCTGGTACAGAACGCGGCGGCTCGCCTGATTAAGGGCAGCCGCCGGCATGATCACATCACGCCAGTGCTTAATGAGTTGCACTGGCTACCAGTTGCTTGCCGAGCCGAATTCAAGGTGTTGGTTTTGACCTTTAAAACCCTACACGGCTCCGGCCCAGCTTATCTCAAGGAGCGCCTCCAGCAACATCAAGTAGGCCGCTCAACAAGGTCTGCCACGGACGGCCTTCTCCTTATCCCATCAGCCAGAGCAGCCAGGCTGGTGGGGACTAGGAAGAGGGCCTTCTCTGTGGGAGCCCCCACATTATGGAACTCCCTCCCTAGTGACCTTCGCCATGCCCCCTCCGTGATGAGCTTCTGCCGTGCATTAAAAACATGGCTGTTCAGGTGGGAATATGGGGTGGGTTAGGTTTTTATTAAGAATTTTTTATATTGTTTTAATTATTATATTTTATTGTGTTTTGTTGTATTTTGGTTGTACATCGCCCAGGGTGGCCGGGTGACCGGCCAGATGGGCGATTGATAAATATAATAATAAATAAAATAATAATAATAATAAAAGTGTCAAAGGTGACACCGCCTTCACCTTTCTAAGCTCATCTCTGCACTCAAGATTGCCAGAAATTGCCTCTTTGCCCTGAAAAGACAAGTCGTTACTCTCAGGAATCTGATGGATGCTCTGGCTACGACACCGAAAACCACATTCCCTGGCTCTGCGGAAGGATTGTAATCCTAAAGGGAACTACTCTCCATGAATGCACATCGGCCGCACTGAGTCCCGGCTTACCTCCCTCTTAATCTAGAAAAGTTGACCAGTCCTCCAAGTGAGTTGGCCAGATCCAGCTACCTACCAATGGGGAAACGGATGATCTCATAGTAGTCTGGAGCCTCAGATTTCTTCACTGGTTCCATGAATGGCCAGGCGCTGGGGTGGGTCTGGCAGGTAGAAGAAAGACAGCATATTAACTAGTAGGGTAACAACAGCTCTCTAAACAGAGAGAGTAAAACAATACCTTTATTAGGCCCAAGCAAGATAGACAGTGGTGTGCAGGCTTTTGAGTTACACCGAACTCTTCCTCTGA
Source organism: Shinisaurus crocodilurus (assembly GCA_021292165.1). Classification (NCBI taxonomy): domain Eukaryota; kingdom Metazoa; phylum Chordata; class Lepidosauria; order Squamata; family Shinisauridae; genus Shinisaurus; species Shinisaurus crocodilurus. The sequence continues at coordinate 271,835,297 of CM037877.1, read as the reverse complement.
CTGGATGTTAACAAAAAATTGAAAAGGAGAAAGATGTTTCTGGCAGAAGGCAGTCACTCAACGAGAAACATATCTGTCATCCTTTTAAATGTTTTTAACATTCAGCTGAAGAAGAATTCTGTATAACTCAAATGCTTGCACACCACATTGCCTATCTTGGTTGGTCCTAATAAATTTATTGTTTTACTCTCTCTGTTTGGATACAACCCACACCCCTGCGGTTACTTGCTTTTTATCCACATTGGAAAAGTTCTCCAATTTATCCAGTATCACTGTCGTAATATATATTTTTAATGTGTATGCGTGCTAAACAAAGTATCACCGAGTCAAGTCACCTTGATTTGTGCAAGGAGATTTTTCAAGGTGGTATACAACTGGTCCGGATCCTTGAGCTCCTTCCTGGAAGAGAAAAATCAAAGTCCACCCCATCAGCTGCTATGAGAGGGTTTGCCCACCTTGCCGCTGCCCATTTTCACAAACACTTACAAGGCTTGGCTGCATATCCATTCATGTCCGATTAAATCTCAAGAACTTTTTAAAAAGGGGGTGGTGGATTTATTGCCAGTTGCCTTCTTAAATCTACGCGCAGCCTATTAAGACACCAAAAGCAACTGGATTGCAACAAAGGAGATGATGTTTTTGGGAAAGTTAGAAGGGGAAACTTAAGAGATGTTACACTTCCCACAGTGCACCAGGCCTAGAGTGTTTTAATGAACAGTTGGCCCTTTGAGGCAGACTTGGAAACAGGCTTGTCCTCAATGAACAACCCATTCTTTGGGATTTTCTCTCCTATTCCATCAACCCCTTAAACAGAAACAATATAAACAGCATTTTTACAGTGCTTTCAAGTATTCAAAGGCCTTCACTTGCATTCAGTCAATAAGCCTCACAATTGTTCTGCAAGGAAGGTAAAGATCTTGCTGCAGGCAGAGAGGAAGGATTGCAGAGAGGGAAAGAAGAACATGAAATGCCACGCTGCTTACCCTTTTTCCTTTCCCAGAGGCTTCCATCCCGTTTCCCCTGGAAGAGAGGAAGAGTCACACGTCATTCCAAAAGAAACCAGCCAATTCATGAGAAAAAGGCAGTTCCCACAGTGCTGGTGCTAATTTGTTAAAAAAGAGAAGAGAAGAGAGGTGCAGGGATTCACGCCTGCAGTCCTCCAGATGTGTTGGAGGGCCCCAGGTTGGCTGGGCATGATGGGAGTTGGGAGACCAGCACATCTGGAGGGCCCAAGCGTGGCTGCTTTACATTCTATGATAGGGTCAGTCTACTAGCCCTCATCCAGTCCATTACCCTGCTCAGGCACAGATTCAGGGCATCCACTGTCTCACCTGGGTTACATAAAAAGGAGAGGTAAAGCTGAGTGTCCCATATGGTGCCCCCTCTCCCCAACCCAAGTCATGGTGGATAGTATCCAAGGCAAGCCAAGTCATTTTGGCACCTGAGGCAGAAAATCCCACAAGCCCCTCTTCCTTGGGAGTGGGAAGCAATAATAAATGACAATTTGCTACCCGTTCTCAACACCCAAAACCATCACACTGAGGCAGCTGCCTCATTCTCCCTAATGGTAGAGCTGGCCCTATGGCGGGAACGGAGAGAGGGCCGTCGCTCCTCCGACCGAGAGGCATGAAAATTCTAAAGCTGATTTGCAAAAGCCCTCCCCGATGGAGCAAGGGGGAAGAGAAACCCATCCCAGGATACCGTCTGCCACCGAGAAAGAAAAAAGCATCCTTCCCCAACCTGATGCCCTCCCGACCTGTTGGGACAACCATTCCCAGCATCCCCCAGCCAGCAGGTTGGGAAAGGCTGGAATAAAGCAACTAAGGCCTGGAATAGATGACGTGCTTGCCACGTCATCATTGTTATTCATTTGTATTTTATATGCAACCATTCACCGCGCTTTGGTATCCTTTTATAAAGCAGTATCTTCATTTGTGCAATATATACAAATAAAGAAATCTACCCCAGGCTTGTTTTTCTTGTAGAAATAGCAGCCGGGGCTGGGGAGGGAGGATCTATATTGTGAGTGTGGCGAATGATGATAACTCTTTCCTCCTGTGCGGTTTTCCCACTGACAAAGTGAGACCTTCTGGGAGCTGAATGGGAGCCTTGTTCCCTGAGCTGCCTTTAAAACTGCAGCTCGCCTGGGCCCTGAACAGCATCACCAAGCCTTTTCCTTGTTTAACCCCTTTACTGCGTGACTGGTCCCTGGCCTTCCCTGCTCCTGTTCACATTTCTTTGCACCACCAGACTTTTGGCCTGGTTTCCACTGATGTCTGTACCACTTCAGCCTGTGCATGGAGGCTCACGTGACTGAATGCTCCTCCGTACAAAACCTTCTTTGCACACGGAAAACTAGAATGTCAGGGTGAAGGCAGGTTAGAATCCTTCATCCTGACATGCTAATTTTCTATGTGCAGGGATTTGTCGCCCCCACCCTGGTATGGAAGAGCAAACGCCTCCTGCAGGCTGAAGCGGCATAGCCCAGACACAGGTTTACCATCACAGTGTTGCACATTGCTGTTCTTGAACCTTCTGTGGGAGGGTGGCCCACCCAGTTCCGGTCCTTATGGCTTTTCTGCAGAGAACCTTCTTTGCACACATGAAACCTTCATGTACAAAACCTTCTTTGCACTCGGAAAGCTAGAATGTCAGGGTGAAGGTAGGTTAGAGGTGCGGGGGGCTAACTCTTTCCTCCTGTGTGGTTTTCCCAGACAGTGTCGTCGTCGTCCCCCAGTACCAATTTGCTCCTGAAGGTGCCACTTGTTGCAAATTCCCGAGTCTGTAGCCAATGTCACTTGGGGAGAAAATCCTTCCCACTTTCCATTCTGGCTCATCCGCCAAACCCTGAGCAGGAACAAAGGGCACCCATAATATACGGCTAGTGCGACCCTGGAGCTGGCACCTGCTCAAAGATGGCAGAAAGGCCCCCTTGCTTTTGGCTGCCTCCAGGCCTCACCACACACCTCTGGAGGGGAGAGGCGAGGAGGAAGTGAGAGGTACTGCTGCAGAACAGGTGAGCATGGCTCCATTCTAGCAGCAGGGGCGGACGTGGGAGGCCCGCAGAAATCTGGAGCGCGATCTGCCCTTCGGTCATCCCACTTGGTACCACTCCAAGCCCCTCCAGCAATGGGTCCCTTCTGCCCCAAAGACGTGAAGGGGTGGGAAGAACACACATCCAAGATCCGGCGAGAGCTTTCTTCCAACCTGTGGCTGAAAATACTGCTTGTGTTTACTTGATGCGTCTCCCCAAGCCATGCCTGCTCCCTGTATGTCAAACGTCCCCCAAAGGCTGCCACCCAGTTACGGCTCTGCTAGACTCACGAATGCCTGGAATGCTTTCGATCGGGATATGCCGAACTGCCCTCCTTGAAGCAAGTGAGGCCGGGGTAGACTTTGCGGATCTGGGCCTGCTTCCTCTCTATCAACTTCTTGATGATCTGTGGAAAGAAAGGGAAAAAAGCAACTGGTGCAAGCTTGGAGCATCACCTTATAAAGCCTTACAAGGCTTAGGAACGCAATACCTGTCGTAGTGCCTCTCCCGACCTAAATCTACCCGGACACTACGCTCAACATCCGAGGTCTTCCTCAGAGTGAGGCTTGAATGGTGGCAACAAGGAAGAGGGCCTTCTCAGTGGTGCCCCCCCGATTGTGCAATGATCTCCCTCCCCATGGAGGCCTGCCTGGTGCCAACTCTGCTATCCTTTCGGTGCCAGGCTAAGACTGCCCTCTATGTCGAGGCATTTAATGGCTTTAAATGGCGTATGGGGAGCGGGGCACATGTCAGCCGTTTTTTCTTTTCACAGGTCTAGTTGTATTGAATTTGTTTTAGTTGTTCAAATTGTTTTAAATTCTGTTTTAAATTTTGTGCTGAAATTTTACGGTATGTGGTTTTTATTGTATTTGTATTTTTTATTTTATTGTATTGCATGAATTGTTGTTAACTGCCCAGAGAGCTTTGGCTATTGGGCGGTATAGAAATTAATTAAATTAATAATTCCCAGAGCATCCCTACAGGATCAGGCCTGGGGGTACGACAGCAGGGCAGGGAGGAAGTGGATGCCTTGTTGGGAAGCTGATCTAAGGTCAGTTCCAAGGCAGCAGTCCTGAAGGAGTGGCCTCGAAAGAAGCCATTCACAGGGCTAGTGGAGCCAGAGAGATAGGAAAAGGATGGCAGGGCCAGAATTTATTTTATTTATTACATTTGTGAATCGCCCATCTGGCCGATCACCCGGCCACCCTGGGCGATGTAATCAAGGGAAGATGTGCTTCACTGCACAGAGCAGGAGTGGGGGATCTGTGTCCCTCCAGATGTTGCCAGACCACAACTCCCATCATACCTGACCATGGGCCATGTTGGCTGGGGAATGCTGGGAGTCGTAGGTCTTTTTTCTGTCCAAACATGCATAGGATTGCAACCTAAGTTCATTAACAAAACATACGGCCAAAATCTGGCTGATGCAAGAGCCCGTGATGAGTGAGGAACAATTCCATGTTCCCTCCGCCGCCGCCGCCGCCCCCAGCCCTCACCTCCTTCTGCTTCTTGATGATATGCGAGAGCTCTGTGTAGGGAATCCGGGGATTCAGTTCACACTCCATCAAGGTGGCTCCCTCGTAGTCCTTGATGTAGCCAAGGTACCGGCTCTTGGGGACCTTGATGTCTTTAGAGAAACCCTGGAGGACAGGGAGGAAAAGCCCATTCATTCTCCAGGACAAACAAAATCACATCTTAGCAATGAGAAACAGAAGCCATTCGTGCAGGGAGATGGTGCCCTTCTATCTCAAGGCTTCAAACCAACTCCTCCTCATTCACCCCATCACATTCAAGGATCTAGTCCTTATTAGAAAGAGGGGAGGGAAGCATACCGACCCAAAGCAAGGCTCTAGCACGCACAGTTGACTCTGTGCAAAACACCAATTGCCTTTTCCTCTTCTCTGCTGAGAACGTCTCTCGCACGTGTGACTTATGAGTTAACACAACCTGTCTCTGATACGGACAATGGGAGAAGTCACTGCTAGAGTGGCATATCTCGGAGCGTTCCCCTGCTTTGCAGGTCACACTATCAGGGCTCTCCAACCTTGGGTCCCCAATGGCTAATGGCAAGGGATTCTGGGAGCTATAGGCCAGCAACATCTGGGGACACAAGGTTGGAGAGCCCTGCGCTAAATTGTGGTTTGGTGCTACAGGCGAACGTGGCCCTAATAACATCCCCTTCCAAGCTCTGGGCAGGGAGCCAGGCCCTCCCGTATTTTCGATCTGGCTCCTTGAACGGCACCCACCTCAACACGAAGCCAGTTCTAAATCATTGTCAGCAGTGACACTGTAGTGGTACCTGCTTCTTGAAGTAGCCAATGGCATATTCGTCAGCATAGGTGAGGAAGTAGAGGATGCTGTGTTTGATGTGGTACTCTTTCAGGTGATTCATCAGGTGGGTCCCATAACCCTTCAAGGACACAAGAGAGGGGGGGGGAATAATTGTGGGGTAAGTCCAACAACTTAGGATTTATGCAGGAAAATATGGAATGTTAGCATAATGTGTAAATCGAAGTATATCCATTTAAAATTAATTCTGAGGTAAATTGAGGATCAATAGATATTCTGAGGTAATTAATAAGTCAATCAGATGAACAATAATGACTTTTGTTTTAAAATGGAGGTGGAAGATGTGAGGCACAAATGAGACACCTCTCTCAAAGAATGCCCAGAGGAGTCCAAAGTCACTCCAAGATGTGACACAGAGTTGTCCCTGAGGAACTGTGTCCTCGCAAGCAGTCTTGTACTTGTCTGTTTTGAGAAGCAGATGGGTGACAGTGCAATCCTATATACGTATACTCAGAACAGAAGAAAGCCCCAATGAGCTAAACGGGACCTACTCCCAAATAAGTGAGTACTGTATAGGATTGGAGCTTGAATCACATGCTCATCTACTTTTCATGCTTCTGGTGAAACATGCAAAGGAGGAACTCGTGCATCTCCTGAACTTCAGCAAGCGAGATGAACTACCTCCAAGCTGATGTTGAGGGGAAACGTGCAGGTCCCCCCCCCCCCCGCCCTTGCCTAGTATTTCCTTTCTCCTCCTCCTCTTCTTCCTCATAACTCTACTGCTTTTTCCATTTCAGCTCCTTGCTATGCATTTCTCCACACTCCTACTCCCTCATAAATTTATTTTATTTATTTATTTGAAACATTTTTTTGCCGCTCTTCAGCCAAAAAGGCTCCCAGAGCGGCTTACATATAATCAATTAACAAGACAGTCCCCTGCCCGCAGGCTTACAATCTAAAAAGACATGACCCAGAAGGAAAAAGGAATGGGGAGGGAAGAAAGGAGTGACGATAAAAACCTATCTTCATCACATGTAGTGGTAATCAGTCTTCTCTCCCATCTGAGGCTACTAAAGCTTCTTAAGCACTCAGTTCGTGATTTTCCAATTCCTTTAACACTCACTTCCATGTCTCCTGCTTTCTTCAAGCTCTTGTTTTTACTTTTAAGTGTGCCCACTCCCTCACTCCTCTTCTCGCCTTTCTGCCATGTGCCTCTCCTTCTCCAACGGCCACTCTGGCGGTTTCTGTTTACTGGGATACTCCTTCTTGGCACATCTTCCATTCCTTGCCTGCATCCTCTCTCTTTTGTGGCTCCCAGACACTGAAATTCCCTGTTTCTTGCTATCTAGCCTGCTCGCTCCTTTGGATAAAAGGCACATATCCTCCAAGCTCAATTTCCTCCCCGCTTTAGACCCTGAGCCTGTAGCTGGAGTAAAATAAGTCTCTGGGAGCTGCTAACCCAGCAAGAGTCTGGGGTAGACTGAGAGCGTAGATGCTGGCTGTCCCTGATTCGCCAGCTGCAGCTGGGTGTTCCTTCTCACAAGTAGACCTCTGCTCTTGAGTAGACCCTTCCTCATGAGTAGACCGTGGGCTATAGGGTCTCTGGGAAGCTAGGTGGGTATGCCAATGGCAGCTCTGAGCATCCCACCTGGTCTGTCACTGCTGGTGCTCTGGCGAGCCGGGGGAAGAGAGTGGAGATTCTGCAACCACAGCTGGGCTCAGGACGGGGTTGAAGGGGTTTTTTGGGGACTTCATCCCTGCCACAGGACCCCTCAGGCTGCCCCAGGACTACTGTAGTAGAGAGCTGTGCTCAGGGATCAAACTCCTCCACCTCCTCCAAAGAGGTTTCCCCTGGGCTTGGGCTGGGCAGGAGCCAGACACAAACTAAAAGGAGAGAAGTGGATTCAGCCCTAATGCCCAGCCCTGGCCAGCGGAGACCTTGCTCCTGGGCACTGGGCAGCGTGATGTGCAGTCCTTAGCATCCGGCCCCACAACTGGTTTAGGTCAGCGGGGGCACTGTTTCTTCTAAAACAAGCAAGCAAACAAAGTTGATTTTCCTGCAGACCTCGGGGATCTCCAGGTACCTAGGAACCAACTTCTAGACTGGCCATTTCCCTACGTTCCTGCCCAGCATGTCCACGAACAGGACACCTGCCTTACTAACAGGGCATTTAGTGGGGGAAATAACGGCTACATCCTAAATTTGCACTTGTCGTGGGGGACGATACGATTTGTCCTGGTTACAAACTGGAGTATTCCGATTGCCCAGTTCCAAATGTTGATTTAGAACCGAGTTCTCTTCCCTGCCTCAGCTGTCGCTCCTCTGGTCCCAAGATATGCAGCCTGTCCCACAGAATGCCCACGGATACCTCCAAATGTGCCTACCTTCACTTGCTCATTGGACGTCACAGCACAGAAGACAATCTCCGTGAAGCCCTGTGTCGGGAACATCCGGAAGCAGATGCCGCCGATCACTCGGCCGTCCTTGATCAGTGCCAGCGTCTTGTGCTTGCTGCCAAGAAAAAAGAAAGGAAGAGTTTGGACCGGAGGAACAGGAGAGGAATGTTGAGCGTAATATTCTTGTCTCACCTTTCCCCTTTTCTGGATTGTATTAAACAAGAGGGATACAAATAGCACCTGCTATCTATGCTATGAACAGGAATTGGCTTTATATAGCACTTCTAATGGTCACGGCTTCCACCTAGAATCACAGATACTGTAGGGATTTTGTGGTTGCTAGAAATCTCTTGCTCTACTTCACAAAACTGCAATTCCCAGAGTTCCCTGGGAAAAGGTAATGACTGTAAAACCAGGCTAAGGCTGCAATCCTATGCATGCTTAGACAGAAAGAAAGTCCTACAACTCCCAGCATCCCCCAGCCAGCGTTGCTGGCTGGGGAATGCTGGGAGTTGTAGGACCTTCTTTATCTAAACATGCATAGGATTGTGCCTTAAGCCTGTACTGTGGATCTCTCCCAGGTACTTCGATTAGAACCAATGGGAGATGCACCAGGCAGTATGCTTTCGCAAACCTGCAAGCTATCCCCAGCTCTAGCCATTAGCTGAGCTGCTGTGAGGCTGCAGAATGTTCACAAACACTCTAGCATCTACAGAAAAATAAGGGTTTTTATGACAGAGCAGCTCTGGGAGCTAGGCCATATGATGCAAAACACTAGAATAAAGAAGTTGTATTCTATTTTTCATTCCATTCAAGCCTGGCTTTCTTCTGTCAGTCAGGTCACATTTGAGGGGGAAGGCTCAATCATAGAATGCTGAGGTGCAGTGAAAGGTTAATATAGTTATGGAAGATGTCACACAGTTCCTAGGTAAAAAAGAGAGGCTGTATGTTCTTGGCAAAATGCTGGATGGGGGCACAATTTCACATACTGATTTGGTTGGAGGTCTCTTATTAATTTTGTTCAGGAAACAAATTCTTCCATTCTTATTCACGAGCCTTTACTCAATAAATCTGCACCGATTTAAAACTTGCCCAATTCCATGGAATCAGGGCACCACCCTTCCAGCATGCCCACTGCTACTACCACCACCCGCTAGGACCCCGGATGGGCCACTCTTCCAACCTACGGGTCAAAGACCAGGCGGGTGATGTACTCCTTGGGCATCCGAGGCAGCTGGTGCGAAAAAACATTCTGCAGCCCCACCAGCCACATGAGGATCTTCTTGTTTGACTTCTGCGAGAGCGAGTTGCCGATGACGTGGAATTCAATGATGCCACGGCGTTCCTCTAGCCGGGCCGTCTCATCCCGGGCTGCGTTTGCTGAGAGGAGGCTGGTCTACAGGTGAATGAAAAACACTGGTGGGAATCTATTCATGTTAACATGCAAGGTTTGGAGTGGGATGTGGATACAAGGTGGTGTTCTTGGGGGGGGGTTGGCCTTTTGTTTCCAATATATGGTCCTAAGTTACTTGAAACAATTCCCAGAACCCTTTGCCTCTAATCCTCTCACTATATATATATATATATATATATATGCCTACACAGAAAAAGGAATTTAATTTACAACCTTAGATTCGCTACAGAAGACTAAAATAGTCAAATTAGATGCTGCTTAATTAAGGGCACGATCTTATGGCCACTAGATAAGAGTCTAGACCAGTGTTCTCCAACCTTGGGTCCCCAGATGTTTTTGGCCTACAACTCCCAGCATGCCCCAGCCAGCTAGACAGCCAAAGGATAATTTGGGAGTCCCAGCTTCGACCTCGGGAATTCACGGGTCGCAAGAACGACCTTGGAGATGGGAGTTTTGTGGGTGGGGAGGGGAGGAGACAGTACCATGGCGACACCTCAGCCTCCTCTCCTGGTGCTCCAGGGCACAACACTTACGACATCTAAGAGTTTTGCAGGGTGGGAGAAGCACAGAGGTGACCTTCGCCTCCACTCTCCCTCCGCCCTCCATAGGATGCCCATAATACTCCAAATTCGGTCGGTGTGTGTGTGTGTGTGTGTGTGTTACAAGCAGCCACATTGGATTGCACGGTAAGTAATTTGAGCCAATTAACAGGTTGTTGTCCTTTTTTAAAAAAAGGATTTTTTTGTGTTTTCTGACACCTGAGCTGGAAAAAGTCATGCAGAATATGAGGGGAGGAATTCTAAAAGAAAATGTCTTATTATGACAGGTTTTGGAAAGAGAATCTTTTTTCATGGTAAACTATAAAGCAAACTATGAAACTATAAAGGGGTGGGAGGGGCAGCAGGCTGCAGAGAGCGGCAACAGAGACGGCCGTTTCTTGGCTGAGGCCCCCTCGTCCTCTTCCCACTCCGCTCCCAGGCTCAGCCAGACTGAGGGAGGCGGGACTTGCGGGCCCTCTCTGAGGGCCAGGGGTCACAGACAAACAGATTTGGCAATGCATGTTGTCACCTTACACCACACATGAAGGCCCTTGACTACTGCTGAAATTGGCTTGCTCTGTTCTGTGGTGGTCAGGCCATAACTAACGAAGGTGATGAGCCACTCATTTCCTGATTATTAATGTTTAGAATCATAGAAAAGTAGAGTTGGAAGGGGCCTACCAGGCCATCGAGTCCAACCCCCTGCTCAGTGCAGGAATCCAGGTCAAAGCATCCCCGACAGGTGGCTGTCCAGCCGCACCTTGAATGCCTCCAGAGTGGGAGAGCCCACCACCTCCCTAGGTAGTTGGTTCCATTGTCTTATTGCTCTGACAGTCAGGAAATCTTTCCTGATGTTTAGGTGGAATCTGGGTTCCTGTAACTTGAGCCCATGATTCCGTGTCCTGCAAACTGGGATGATCGAGAAGACATCCAAGTACTGGAAGAGTGCGATCATATCTCCCCTCAGTCTCCTCTTCTGAAGGCTAAACGTGCCCAGTTCTTTCAGTCTCTCCTCATAGGGCGTTTCCAGTCCCTTTATCATCCTTGTTGCCCTCCTCTGAACCCTCTCCAGTTTGTCTACGTCCTTCTTAAAAGTGTGGTGCCCAGAACTGGACGCAGTACTCAAGATGAGGCCTAACCAGTGCTGAGTAAAGGGGAATTATCACTTCACCGCCTTATTTGATAGAAAGCCGTCAAGGCAGTGAACAACAATTTAAAACAACGTAACTGTAACACAATAAAAGGGATGTTTAAAAACTGTAAAACATTAAGGGCACAATCCTATGCATGTTAGACAGGGAAAAAAAGGCATAAAACTCCCAGCATTCCCCAGCCTGGGAGTTGCAGGACTTTTTTTCTGTCTAAACATGCATAGGATTGCATCTTAAAACAACTACATACTTTAAAAGGCTGAATTAAAAAGATGCATCTTTAGACCCTTTCTAAAGGACGAAGAGAGTGGAGGCTAATCATAGTTCCTGAGGGAGCACATCCCATAGTTTGATGAGGCAACACAGGAAAAAAGTCCTTTCACACATGTCTGACAAACAGGCCTCTCCTACAGATCAAAAGGGCCTCTCCTGCAGATCTTAAGACTTGGGCAGGTTCATAGCGAGACAGGTGGTCCCTTCGATAGCCAACTCCTGAGCTTTAAAAGTTAAGCCCAACGCCTTGAATTGAGCCCAGAAAGCAACTGGCAATCAGTGCAGGTCTTTCAGGACAGGTGTCATCTGGTCCCAATACCGTGCACTGGATAGCAGCCTATGCATCAAATGAAGCTTCCGGACACTCTTCAAGGGCAGCCCCACGCAGAGCGCATTGCAGCAGTCTAAACGTGATGTAACCAAGGCATGGATAAGTGTTGCCAAGTCGGACCAAATCACTTATACCCTCATCCCCGCTTACCATACCTCAGGCCCCAGCATGGCTGCTGGATCTGTGATGGTCAACATCACTTCGTTGACGAGCTCCATCGGGATGTCGCCCAACACGCGGATCCGCTTGGCATCCTCAAGTGTCAAGCTCTCTGGAAGCTTCCTCTTCTCACCTGTGTAAGAAGAAACAGGCCTAAGGCTGAAGGTCTCTTAACTGTATGGGACTGAAACTAGGTGAAAGTGAGAGAGGTAACTCCCAGAAATCATTGCTCCTTTCTCTCTTGGCATATATAGAATGCATTTCATCTGATTCCAGATTTTACTTTTATGTGGCAGATGACTCTGAGCTTTAGGTTCAGGGAAAAACTTAAGACACAGTTACATATTGCCTATTTCCCTGACTGTAAGGGAAACAGCATCTTTGGACCACCCTTCCCCAACCTGGGTCCCTCCAGATATTTTGGCCCAGACTGCATCAGGAATTATGGGAGCTGTAGGCCAAAACATATGGAGTGACCCAGGCTTGGGAACGCTGCTTTAGAGGGCCAATCAAGTATTTACATTTCAATATGAAAGGTTTTGAATTTCACAAAGTCTTTATAAGTCTGGATGTTCAAGAAAAATAAATTTTAAAACAGGAAAAATAGATGTCTCCCAGTCAAGAGTGTCATATTGGAACCCTTTTCTGCAAATGTTTGGATCTCCCTTCTCACATCCCCCTGGTGACCCTGCTGACTTTACCTGGCACGGAATCCAATGAGCTGCCGTCCAGGTTAATAGACGCCAAAGAGGAGCTGCAGCTCAGAGATTTGCTGAAGAGCGGAGTGCTGGCTGCAGGAACAGTGCTGATAGCTGCACAGGAAAAAACAATGATAATAATATGGAGCCCTGTTAAAACATGAAGCTTCAGCAACAGAGAATGCAGGTGGAATCGTTTGACCCTTACATCGGGCGCATGAGAAGCTGCCACAAGTGGCAAGGGGATTGCACCTCAATATTTTCCTTCAAGGTGTTCAGGGTGGCATGGTTAGTTTTTATCTTTATTTTATACTGTAGTTTTAAACTTTTAAATTATATTTTATCATGTTGTATTTTATGGCTTTAATTGTTGTAAACTGCCCAGAGAGCTTCGGCTGTTGGGCAGTATAGAAATGTAATAAATAAATAAAATGCTTAGGGGTCCCTCCCATTTTAATGTTGACAATAATCCTGCAAGGTAGGCTAGGTTGTGAGACAGCAAAAGGGCCTAAGGTCGCCCAATGAGTTTTGTGGCAGAGTGGGGATTTCAGCCCAGATTTCCCTGGCAAAATCATATACTGTCTTCCTTTCCCCAAGCTGGCGCCTTACAACAGGGCTTTGGACCGCACCTCCCAACAGCCCCAGACAGCATGCCAAAACATCTAGAGCAGTGTTCTCCAACCTTGGGTCCCCAGATGTTTTTGGCCTACAACACCCAGCATGCATGCTGGGAGTTGTAGGCCAAAAACATCTGGGAACCCAAGGTTGGAGAACACTGATCTAGAGGGAGCCAGCTTGGGGAAGACTGTAGACCATAATAAGACTGCCCTTGGGGAAACTTGATTATGCTCAGGTAGTGACTGATCACCATATTTAGGGTTGGGAGGGCTTTTCCCTCCCCTCCTTGAACTTAAGCTGGCTAGAGAACCTGCTTTTGTTTTGAGTGGGGAGAGGTGCCTTCACCTCTAGTAAGTGGCTCGCTTGCCTGCCCCTGCTCACTGCCACTACTATGACCCCACCTTTAAGACAGGAGAGTTGGATCCCGCCCCCCCACCCCAAGCAGCATTCGAGGTCTCATTCACAAAACTGCCCGGCTGCATGGGAACCACGGGGAACAGCCTGCTCTGGCTGGGTCCCAACCTGCTGCCACAAATGTGACGCTTCTTCCAGTCCACTGGCTGCTGTGCAGTGCCACGGGGAAAGGCCACGGCAGTCAGTGGTGGAGTGCCCCCACCCTTTCGTTTGGCATGCAGAAAGTCCGACACTCAACCAGCGGCCAGTTCAAGGACCTCAGAGAGCAAGGCTGGGAAAGAACTGTGCCCGAGCCGGTCAGAACAGGCTGAGCTGGGCTAGGTGGACCAGCCGTCTGATTCAGGGTAAGGCAGCTGCATAAGGCTGGGACTGATGGGTTTCATAGATTTCCTAGATCATAGAGTTGGAAGGGGCCTACAAGGCCATCGAGTCCAACCCCCTGCTCAATGCAGGAAACTAGGGGAGGGGTCTCCCATCCAAGTAATAACCAGGCCTGACCCTGCTTAGCTTTCCACGCTCAGACAAGCTGAGCCAGCGTGAGCCACATGCATGTAGGTGTTGAAGTCCCAAACCTCTGGAAGGCACCAAGTTGGGGAAGACTGATACAAAAGAGCCAGTGTGGTGTAGTGGTGAGAATGTTGGACTGGGACTCGGGAGATCCGGGTTCTAGTCCCTGCTCAGCCATGAAACTCACTGGGTGACTGTGAGGGTTGGAGGCCTACACAGGATTGGGTTTGCTGAGGCCTACACAGGCTTCAGTTTGTTGAAGCATGAAGGCCCAAACACTCCACGATGGGAGGGGGAGTTTGAGAGTTTTAAGTTACCCAATAGAAGTTTAGAATCAGTTCTCCAGTGCAAGGTCACATGGTTATAACCTTCCATTCCTGGGAAGACTATATATGTGGGGTGTGGTCAGCTAGCAGTTAGAGAGAGTGTGTGCTGAGCAGCAGAGAGAGAAGCAGAGAGATACAGAAAGAGAACTTGGCTAGCTGACTACACAGGAATTAGGTAGACTGAAGTGAAACTAGAGAACGTTGTTTGTTTGTTTGTTTTATTTTATCATAGCTGCTTTTGATTTAAAACCACTCTATTAAGTAATTTCCCTACTACTATAAGTAAAGTTTGTTGTGTACCCTGGAGTTTGGAGTGACTTATTCGCACGCCTACAGCCTACACCCACGTTACTGGGGGAAGCAGGCAAAGGACTGGGTCTTTGGGGAGAGGCAGATATCTCCCAAAGGCAGATCAAGGGGCCCCTGCAGCAGTGGAACCTTGACAGTGACTTTGGGCCAGTCACTGACTCTCAGCCTAACCTACCTCACAGGGTTGTTGTGAGGATAAAATGGAGAGGAGCAGGAGGATTATGTAAGCCTTGCAGGAAAAAAGGCGGGGTATAAATATAATAAATAAAAAATATATACAGTATAATAAATAAATAAATAGGATGAGATGCTCCGTGGACCTGTGAACATGCACCGAGTACTGATGTCTGCCAACTGGGGTCTCAACAAGAGACGACCTACCTGGCCGGGGGACAAGGGGGGCGCCTTCTGTCACAGGCATAGTAAAGTCAGCCTCCCAGATTGGGGAGCTCTCCCCATAGATTTCTTCTTCCAGCATGGACAGAAACCTGGGCACGGAGAAGCGGAAAGAGAGGGGGGGGTCAGCAGGGCAAGGCAAGGGTGGGGACGGGTGAGAGGTCGGGGAGCCCCACGAGCCCAGTGTCTGCCCAGCGGGCTCAGCACTAAGCTTCAGCCCTGGGTTCAAATCCCACGCCAGAAAGCCCCACTGGGCGGCTTTGGGCAAGTCTCTCGCCGCCTTCATCCCCACCATTTTTAAAAGGGAGACAATCCTGCCCGGCCTCCTGCAGCTGTTGCGTGGAAAAATGAGAAAAGGGCATAAAGCACTTGGAAGCTGCAACCACCCACATGCCGCTCAATTCCTTCATGCTCCAGCCCAGGCGCACACAGTCCTTTCGGCCCCAAGGGCCGATGCTAGCTTTGGGATTGCTAGCAGTCCCAGCAGTCCCGATACAGGCCCCGGTTTCCTCGCTGCTAGCAGTGGAGGGAAAAGAACAGCGTGTATGAGGATCTTTGGAGGAGGGAGGCCCTGGGGAAATCTGGCAGGGGGAGGGGGGAAATCTGGCCACGGTAGGGAGGCCAGATTGATCAAGGTTGCCATTCATTCCTAGGGGAAACGTAAACAGCTGCAGTTATGGACAAACCTGCAATGCAGGCAGAAGCTGCCCCCCCGCCCCAGTCTTGACTCTGAGTGGCCTGGACACCATGGAATGTGCACACAGTAGTGCATATTGCACCCTCCCAGGAGTCTCTCTGAATGTACGGGCCCACCTCTTCATACATACACACCCTGTGCATCATGTCCAGCATCTCACAAGTTCAGAAGAGGACAGATTGTCAGGTTTGCTAGATCTAATAGTTGTTTTTACTAGAAACCTGTCCACCAGGTGCAAAATAGTAGCTCTGGGTGGCTGGGGCAGGGGGAGAGAAAGACAACACATACAGGGGTTCCTAACCCTTTTGGGCCAGTGGGGACATTTGGAATTTGGAGCGAGAGTCATGGGCGCTCTCACAAAACGGCTGCCACGGTGGGCACGGCCAGTCGCACAACACTCATTTCCCAGAAGGCGAAACTGGTGAGGCTAAAAGAAAAGTAGCTCATCCAAGAACCGAAGTACAAGGCAGATGTGGGCTCTGAGCTCCAAAATGCAAAACTCATCTTTTGAACCCAAATAAAGATGGTGCTGGAGAGCAACCTTGAACTTTGCAGCATGCCAGCCTCCCAAGTAAGTAAGATAATAATAGTAGTAGTAGTAGTAGTAATAACAACAACAACAACAACAAATAAATAATTCAAAACCAGGAGGGGCAGGGAGCCTGGCGGGTGCCAAGAGAGGTGTCCATGGGCACATTGGTACCTACAGGCACCGTGCTGGAGACCTCAGACTTACACCATAGAATTAAGGAACAGGGTGTCTCAGAGCACATGCTCAGCACAGGGATTAGTTTAATACCAGAACTGAGCATGAGTTCCTTCCACACACAAATCCATTCCTGTCCCCCCGCCCCTTAGCTTTCTCCATTTCAGCAGCCTATTTTTTTCAAGGGGGTGGGAGGTAGGAACCCACCTTTTTGTTGTGGCTGTTAAACAATAGGGCAAGGGTAAGCAACCTGGTGACCTCCTAGATGTTTTAGACTACAACTCCTATCATCCCTGACCACTGGCCAAGTCGGCTGGGACTCATGCAAGTTGGAGTCCAAAACATCTAGAGGGCACCAGGTTTCCTACTTCTGCAACAGGGAATCAAAAATCCTTACTGATCTACTGAAAAATCACCCAGAGATCTAGCAGGAGAGACCTTCTGCTCATCTCTGCACTAACCACCTCGCACTCATGCCTGTAAGAGAGTTGCTACACAAACATGCACACACACACACCCCTTGCTTCCTGGCAGGCAGGTTAGAAACAGGAAGATGGCTCAAAAGGGGTTGCTGGGAAAAGGCAACTTCCTGGCTCCCAGAACAGCCTCAGCAAGGGGTCTGCTACCCTTTCAGGAATGACAAAGAGAACACTTAGGATTCGCTGCAGCCAAAGCTATCCTGACCTTCACTGTGATTCTTCGATCATGAAAGCTAAGGAGGAATCCAGCGTTTCCTCACTGTGGGGAGGGCCTAGAGGGAATGGCCAATCTTGAGCCAGATTTAGGCCTTCCTGAGGTGGTAACTCTGTACCTGGCTATTCCAACAGATTTATGGTGGGGTTAACATGACTGAACACTCCTCCATTAAAAATAATAAAATCCTCTACTCTGAAAATTAGCATGTCAAGGAGAAGGCTAGGATCTACTGGTAGATCTTGGGGCGCTTTGCAGTAAATCAGCAAGACTGACTCCCAATAGTTTAACAATAGCAACAGCTAAAAGGCTCACACACCCCTCCCCCCATTAGATTGCTCTAATGAAGAAAGCTTGAGGGGAAACCAAGAACGGATCTTTTGTGAGCTGTGAGCTCAGTTCTGCTAAGGCAGTGTTCTCCAACCTTGGGTCCCCAGATGTTTTTGGCCTACAACTCCCAGCATTCCCCCAGCCAGCGCAGCGCTAATGGAAACAAACCTTGGCCTGCGCATGTGGTCAAAGGCATCCTGGTCCTTAATTCTAAGGACACAGAAGCCCCCTTTGCCCCCTGACCCACCATTTGCATTTGGCTCTGGTCGGTGGACCTTGAGGTTCTAAGGAAAACCCCAAAGCAGACCCATGAAGCCTGAAGTCTGCTCCAGTCCCGACCTAAGTGTCTCCACTCCACAACACCCCCAGTCTGAAAGGACCCTGCCCAGACATAGGTTTACCACCTCAGTGCAAAGCAATGTACTTGTACGCCCTTCCACAGCCTTACCCAGCTGCTCGCTGCTTCATGGAACTGGACTTACTTGGGGAAGTGGGTGAGAATGAGGGTCCGCTTCTCGGGCACCAGCTTGTCCTTCTCCACCCGGAACTTCTCTAGCAGCTGCCGGCGAGTAACCGTAAAAGTAGACTTGAGGAGGTTGCGCCCGAACACCTGGGTGGTTTCGTAGCGTGGGAGGCTGTCGCAGCTCTGGGGAACGTGGCAGTAGCACAGCCACCTGGGGTGGGAGGAAAGGGAGGTAGCACAGGCAGCGAGGACCAGTGGTTAGGATTCACTTCCACAAGATGTGAGTGATGGTTGCCAACCTGGAAGGCTTGAAAAGGGGATTAGACAAATTCATGGAGGATAAGGTTGGAGAGGGCCAACGTGGTGTAGTGGTGAGAGTGTTGGACTGGGACTTGGAAGACCCAGGTTCTAGTCCCCACTCAGCCAGGAAGCTCACTGGGTGACTTTGGGCCAGTCACTGACTCTTAGCCTAACCTACCTCACAGGGTTTTTGTGAGGATAAAATGGAGGGGGGGGGGATGATTATGTAAGCGGCCTTGGGCTCCTTGCAGGAAAGACAGGATATAAATGTAATAATAAGAATAAGAAATAAGGCCATCAGTGGCTACTAGTCAAGATGGCTATATATTATTACCACCACCACCACCACCACCACCATCATCATCATCTTCAAAAGAGAAGACTGAGGGGAGATATGATAGCACTCTTCCAGTACTTAAAAGGTTGCCACACAGAGGAGGGCCAGGATCTCTTCTCGATCATCCCAGATTGCAGAACACAAAATAATGGGCTCAAGCTACAGGAAGCCAGATTCTGTCTGGACATCAGGAAAAATTTCCCAACGGTCAGAGCAATACACCAATGGAACCAACTACCTAGGGAGGTCGTGGGCTCTCCCACACTGGAGGCATTCAAGGTGTGGCTGGACAGCCATCTGTTGGGGATGCTTTGACTTGGATTCCTGCATTGAACAGGGAGTTGGACTCAATGGCCTTATAGGCCCTTCCAACTCTACTATTCTATGAAGAATAAGAATATGAATATCATCATCAATATTTCTACACGGCTTCTCATTTCTACAAATCCCGAAGTGGCTTACAAAAGAAAACAATCAATACTATTGAGCTCATGTCCTACTTGTGGACTTCCCGGAGGCATCTGCTCGGCCACTGTGGGAATACAATGCTGGACTAGGTCCTGGGTCTGATCCCGCAGGACTTTTCTTACTTTAGGACTACAAACAGATCTGTCAAGAAATGGAGCTTGTTTAGAAAGAAAAACACTGAACGCCAAACTGAAGACTTCAGGGGAGATCTGGTGAACAGCCTTCAAGGTTTCAGTTGGTAGCCAAATCCTACCAGAGTGAAGGCTTCTTATCAAGCCCTCATTGCCAGGCCTGTGAGTTAACAGGGTGGCGTCTGATAGCCAAATTGACCTTGATTGGCTAGGATTAGGAACTAAGCTAAACAGGCTTTTAAAGAAGGCCTTAAAACATATTGTTTTACTTTGGCCTTCTCCTAATATGATTGCTACTGTTGGTTGGAGTTTTTGTGGCTGTCTTTTTGCTGATTTTGTTGTTGGGTTTTACTGCTGTCTTTATCGCTTTTAATATCGTATTGGTTTTATGCCTTTTATTGCTGCACGCCGCCATGGGAGGGCTTCTCTGCCCTGAAAGGCGGCCAAGAAACAAACAAACAAACAAACAAATCTTTCATCGCCAGATTCTGCTGGTAACTGTAACATCTGTTGGTGAGGAGCTATTGCTCAGTGGTAGAACACATGCTTTGCATGCAGAAGGTCCCATGTTCAATCCCCAGCGCAGTGTTCTCCAACCTTGGGTCCCCAGATGTTTTTGGCATACAACTCCCAGCATGCCCCAGCCAGCAAGGTTGGAGCACACTGCCCGAGCATCTTCAGGTAGGGCTAAGAAAGAATCCCGCCTGAAACCCTGGAGAGCTGCTGCTACTCAGTGTCAACAATACTGGGCTAGATGGACCCACGGTCTGACTCGGTATAAGGCAACTTTCTCGGTTCCTATCCTGTAACGCCTTTTAAAGAAATGGTAACAATGGGGGAGGAGCCTTCACTGGCTATGGAGCAGTAGCTTTTCTGCCGAGCTCCCGGAATGATTTGAAAACATCTGCAAATACACAGGAAAGACAAATCGTGAGTTTGAACTCCTTTGCTGTTTACTTTCTGGAAGGTATGCAGATATAGAGCTAACAAAGAAATAACAAGAATAGCTTTCTTTTGATGTGCTTCGCTCTGGATTGTTTATGAGCTCCAGACGGGTGAAAAAGTCCCTACCCCCTCTTTGGAAACGCGATCGGGCGCATCCCTCGGATAACAGTTTGAAAAGGCTAATTAGGATCCTTGACACTAAAGATATTGAATGTTCTTATCAAATTGAGCAACTGGGTCCTGATAAGAAGAAACGAGGTAGTGAAAGTTCCGAGACAGCGAGGGGGAAGGGCGGAAAAATGGCGGATTCAGCTGGCAAATTCCCTGCTGGTGCCAAGCCAAAGGCAACATCTCCAGCCAAGCTTAAAGGGGCAGCACCAGATTGGGAGAAAATTCTATTACAGTTTCAAAGCTCTATGGAAGCAGGCCAGCAGAAACAAATAGAAGCAATTGAGAAATTTCAAAATCTGCATCAAGAGGATATGAAGCACATGCGAAAGACCATAGATCAATTAGGGGTTCAAGTTAAAGAGCTGCAAGTTAGAGTGGATAAGGTGGAAAAACTCCAGGTGAAGGATGAAAAAAGTTTTGAAAAGTATGAAATGAAATTTAATGAGATGGAAATACAGATGATTAACATGCAAGACAGGCAACGTCATTCCAACATTCGGATCAGAGGCTTCCCCATGGAGATGGGGGAGACTGGATATAAGTTAAGAGGCAGTATTTTGGAATGGATGAATGAAGCTGTCTCTGGAGAAACAATTTTTTGGGATGATATGGACATTGAGATTGTGCATAGAGTGGGAGCATTAAGGCGTGGTATGACATCCAGAGATGTTGTACTGAAATTTGCAAATTTATACAAGAAGGATGTCTTCATGAAAGAGATTAGAAAGAAAGGTCAAGTAGCTTTTAAGGGGGCTACTTTGCAAATCTACAATGATCTTTGTCAGCAAACAATAAAGTGGAGGCGAAGTGTTAAACCGTGTACAGCAGTCTTGATCAGAAAGGGATTACAATACAATTGGGGTTACCCAGTTTTTCTTACTTTTGTGTGGAACAGTAAGAGATACAAGATCTCATCATGTGATCAAGGCATGGGCCTGCTGGGAGAGTTGGGGCTTCATGATGATGCGGAGGGTCCAGAATCGATGGGTCAACTGGAAGAAGAAGGAGCCAGTGGAGGAATTGTATAAGAGGTCGTTTCAACACGAGAAGAAAAAAGAAATAGAAAATGTTTTATAAAGAAGTTATCCGGGAGGGAATGAGGGGCTGCTGTTCGGGCTGGTGATGGGTCCTTCCCCCCCCCCTGGGATAGGTGGGTAGGTTTAGGGTGGGGCAAGTTGCCCTGGCTAAGCAGGGGGGATAGTTTAGATGAATGTGGGGGTGGGTTAAGGGGTATGTTATTGTGTATTATTTTCACTTTTGGGGACCAAAAAAGAAAAAATGATGTTAATAGATGGATTATAAGTTAAGAATTTCAACTTTAAATGTTAAGGGGCTAGGTTCAGTTACTAAGAGAAGGCGAATAGAAGCACTTCTAAAGAAGGATAAGGCAGATATTATATTCTTGCAAGAAACGCACCAGGCAAGGAAAGGAGTCAATGAATTGAAATTGAGGTGGTCTAGAATATATGAGATAGCATGTGGATCATCTAAATCGCGAGGAGTAGCAATTATAATTTCAAAGAATTGTGGTTTTAATGTTTTAAAGGTGAAAAAGGATGATACAGGTAGATATATTATAATGTATGGGACCTTGGGAGGGGAAGAATATGTTATTGTTAATGTTTATGCTCCCAATCAAAATCAAGGAGAATTTTATCAACATGTGTTTAAAGAAATGGGTAATTTTCAAAATCAAAGGGTTATTATGGCTGGGGACTTTAACATGGTATTGGATAGAAGAAAAGACAAATCCAATCCGACGAGAGAAGATCAGAGAAATAATCTAACGATCTTGAATAAGTTAATTAGTAAGGAAGGGTTGCTAGATGTTTGGAGAGGGGTCAAGGGGAATGAGGAAAGATATACATTTTACTCATCAGCAAATAAGAATTATTCTAGGATAGATTTTATTTTTGTGTCCAGGACACTGTTTTCAAGGGTCCTGGGCACAGAGATAGGAGTGATAAAAGTTACAGATCATGCTTTGGTTAACATGGATTTGAAGATACATAAGGATTATAGAGAAGCGAAAAGATGGAGATTGAATTGTAATATTTTTCGTTATAAACATTTAACAGAGAAAATAGAGAAGGAATTGAGGGAAATTTGGGAATTTAATCAAACAGAAGAATGTACTGAAGCGATAATATGGGATACAATGAAGAGTGTAATGAGAGGAATAGGATTGAGAGAGGCAATAAATTTGAGGAAACAACAAGAAGTTTTTTATCAAAAGCTAGAGGGGGAGATTAGGGATTTGGAAAAGAAGTATTTAGAGAAGAGGGATAAAAAGATTTTTGCAGAATTACAGGGTAAAAGGAAAGAATTGGAGAATAAAGAACTGGACAGGGTACAAAGGAATTTGATTTACACAAAAAGGGAGTATTTTGAGAATAGTAATAAAAACTCTAAAATGTTGGCTAGATTAGCACAAAAAAAAAAGAAAAAAGCTTAGTGGGGATGATTAAAGATAAGAGGGGTAAAGAATATAATCTAGTAAAGGATAAATTGAAAATTTTTCATGAATATTATACGGAGTTATATAAGGCAGGAAAATGGTCGGAAGCTGAGAGTAGAAGATATATCGAGAAAAATTTAAAAATAAAAATCCAGGATGAAGATAGAGAGAAAATGGAGCAACCATTCACAGAAATTGAAATAGAAAGTGCTATAAATAAATTAAAACAGGGGAAAACGCCAGGACTGGATGGTCTGGGGGCGGAATATTATAAAGTCTTTAAAAAAATGTTAATTCCGAAGTTAAAACGGTTGTTTAATGATATTTTACAGGGGGGAGAGATCCCCCCGTCATGGAAACAGTCCCTGACCATTTTAATCCCGAAACCAAGGAAGGATTTAGCAGAACCAGGTTCTTATAGACCAATATCATTAATTAATCAAGATGCTAAACTATTGACAGCAATTTTAGCTAGAAGAATGAATAGTTTTCTAAATAAGTATATAGGGATAGATCAATGTGGGTTTATTCAAGGAAGACAAATGGCAGATTTAACAAGAAGGGTTCTGAATATAATTTATTTAATAAAGAAAAATAATTTGAAAGCGGGGGTTCTTGCATTGGATATTTTTAAAGCCTTTGATTGTGTGGAATGGCCAGCATTAAAGATGTTAATAAAAACTATGGGGTTTGGAGAAAAATTTATAGGTATTACTAACCAATTATATACTCATAATGTCACGTCGGTAATTGTAAATGATGGAATAACAGAAACTATTAGCCTAGGCCGTGGAACTAGACAGGGTTGTCCCCTTTCCCCAGTATTATTTGTGTTAGTTATGGAATTGTTAGCGAATTCGATAAGACAGGAGAAGAAATTACTGGGGATAGGAATAGAGACCAAATGTAAGATAAACCTTTTTGCAGATGATATCTTGTTAACATTAGAAAGGCCTATAGAAAATTGGGATTGGATAGAGAAACATTTAGATGAATTTAGAGAAGTAACAGGGTTAAAAGTTAATTGGGATAAATCGGAGATAATGACATTTAATTATAGTAAACTGGAGGAAAGGGGATTTAAACAAAGGGGAGTGGATATAAAGATAAAAAATATAATTAAATATTTAGGTATTGATATATTAAAAGATTTGGATAAAATAGGGGAATGTAATTTTAAAAAACTAAAAGATGAAGTTAAAAATCAAATAGAGGATTATAAAAAATTGGGATTATCGTGGTTTGGTAGGATAGCTTTGATTAAAACGAAGATTTTACCGAAGTTTAATTTTTTATTTAGAATGATACCATATAAGATATCAGAGAAAGAAATTAAAGAGTGGCAAGTAATGTTAAATAGCTATTGTAATGGGGGGAAAAAATCAAGGATTACTAAGAATAGATGGTATAAAGCTCAAAAAATAGGGGGACTTGGTCTCCCTAATTTAAAATGGTATTATATAGCTAATCAACTTAGATATATCATGGATATTATTGTTAGAAAAGATTTTATGTGGTGGGAAATAGAAGCATTTGAATTGGGTAATAGGGTGGATAAATTCTTATTTACAAAACAAGGACATATTATGACAAAAAGATTAGAAAATCCCTTTTTAAAAAATATGTTAGAAATTTGGGGTAGAAATAAGGAAATATTTTTACCAGGTATATCCCCGCTTACTCCAGTGGTGGTTATGGAAGATTTTCCCGAGAATGTTAGACATTTGGAACGAATTTTTAGAGAGAAAAAGGTGATAACTTTAATGGATTGGCTGGAAAAAATGGAGACAAGACAGCAAATAATTGATAGGGTTGGGGCAGGAAGAATTTCTTGGTTAAATTTAATTCAATTAGTACAATGGGGTAAGAAATGGAAGAGGAGACATGAGCATGAAAGGGATTACACTGCATTTGAGCAGGTGGTTATGTCTAGAGAACTTGTAGAAGGAAATGCATCAGCTAGGGGTCTTACAAAGATGTTATATAAAATGCTGCAGAAATCAGAAGAGCAAGCAGAAAATCTTAAAATAGTTTGGGATACAGAGTTTGAAGAGGAAATATCAAAGGATGAGTGGAATAAGATTTGGGATAGGCGAATATTGAAAAATATGTCTATAAGAATTAAAGAGAATTTTTATAAGCTAATTTGGAGATGGTATCTGACCCCAGTGAGATTAAATAGAATAGATAATAAATGTTCTCCAATGTGTTGGCGAGGATGTCAGGAATTGGGTACATATGCTCATATGTGGTGGAGTTGTAAAAATGTAATGGATTTTTGGAAAATGATTTTTGAGGAAATATCAGAAATTGTTGGAGTTGATTTAGAGGTATGCCCTAAACTAGCTTTGCTAACAATAACGGAAAAGGTGATCGGTTCTCAAAATGTTAAAGAATTAATCATAAATTTGTTAACGGCAGGTAGACTAATGATAGCAAGGAAATGGAAAATCCAGCAAGTTTTCACTATTAATGAATGGTATAAGGAAGTATGGGATATGGCTTTGAATGATATGTTGACTTGTAATATTAAATGCAAAAGGGGTCAATTAAAGAAAAATAATTTTAAGGATATTTGGGGTTTATTTTTGGAATATGTGTTTAAAAGGGGGAAAGGGAGTTTACCCTGTCAAGATTTATTGTATTTTTGGAATAATGAACAATTATAGAGTTATTGGATTGTTTGGTCCCATGGTGATGGGAGCACAATATTAGTTATGTGTGTATGTTATTTTCTTTGTATTGTTTTAAAATTTAATAAAATATTTAAAAAAAAAGAAAAAAAAGAAATGGTAACAATGAGTTAGTGGGTCATCTTGTCTATTTCTTCTTAATAAAATATGCTACACCCTTGTTTTAAAATACACGAACCTCTGGTTTTCTTTTGTCTTGACGCCCTATGCCCAGCTACCTTAGGTATAAGAAGGATTTAATAAATAAGAGGGTTTAAGTTGCAGAGCAGCAGTGGAAATAGATGGGTGAGATAATCCTAGATGGATGGGATCCTCTGTGACATTTCACAAAACTTTTAAAAGGTGCAATCCTATGCAGGTTTAGACAGAAAAAAAAGACCTACAACTCCCTTTGTTGTAGGACTTTCCCCACCCTGTCTAAACCTGCATGGGATTGTGCCTTAACTGTCTTTTTGAACTCGGGCTCTCTTCTAAACTTACACGCGCACCTACAACCCACCCCGGTGAATGAGGCCTTATGTGCAGCTGCCTGTACGGAGCCCATTGCTCTGTTGGAAGGATCTGTGGGTTGGGAGACTAATTCAGGACTGGCACAAGCGGAGGATTAGAACAGGCCATTTTTGACACCCGCTTAGAACCAGCCGGAGAGGGGAAGAATGCACTGTGGCCAGAGGGACCCATATGCTCCCATCTCCTCTGCAGCTTTGACGGTTAGCACAGCCGCCCCAGCAGCTGCTAGACTTTTTCTGCTGAATGGGAAGCGACTCCGACTGCTGCAGGATCATCTCCCTCCCTGGAACTTTGCACCACCTTGGGGAGGTTGCCGCACAGACTGAGAAGCACTGAAGATGTGAGTTGCCAGTGGTTACTCAGGAGAGAGGGAAATGCACTCTGCGCATGCCCAGAGGTGCTCATCCTCATCTTTATCAACACATCACAGATCCAAAACAGATGCTGGGCAAGAGTCCTGGTAAGTCTTGGCTCTGCTTCCTCCCTCCTCTCCCACCCCACCCCCACACCTCGCCAGGCCTACCGGGTGTAGTTGACCTTGTACGTCGCCACATCATCGTTTTGAGAGCGCTGGCGGAACTGGGAAGGCGTTTCCAGCTTCCAGTAGTTTAGGCACAGAAGGAACATCTTGGAGAGCTCAAACATGGTCTGCCGCTCCTTGGGGGGCAGGTGGCTGAACTTGTACTGCACAAAGTTTAAGACGCCCTGGGGATGAGAAAGAGGAACGGCAAGTGGCCTTTAGCAGCAGGACAAGCAAAGGGTAATTTGCCTTACACTTCTTCACAGCTCCAACAAATTGGGTTGCCATCTATGAAACACAGCCATTATTTATTACTATTACTACTACTACTACTACTAATAATAATAATTTATAAAGCCCCTAAAGCATTCACATTTCCATGTCTCTGTTATAACCTTTTAGCAATCCACCGGAATTGCTTGTTGCATGTTGGGGAGTGACCTGGGAGAAGAGCCTTTTCTGGTATGGTGCCCTGCCTCTGAAACTCACTCCCCATTGGAAATTCACCTAGTGCAACCTCTATTAACTTTTCAGTGGAGGTGAAGACTCCTTCATTCATCCAGGCTTTTCAGAATGTTAAGTTTTGACTGATGGGTTTATCCAGGAATACCTCCGGCTATAGGGCACTATAGAAATGTAACAAACAAACAAATAAACAAAAATACCTGGCATTTAAATGCTCGTCTGCTCTGTATAAATGTTTGTTAATACTGTGCATTTGTAAACTACTTTGGGATACATAAGGTATATAAAACCTTAAAATAACCAAGATGTATGTAACCTTTTTTCCTGCAAGGAACCCAAGGCGGCTTACATAATCCTCCTCTCCATTTTATCCTCACAACAACCCTGTGAGGTCGGTTAGGCTGAGACAGTGACTGGCCCAAAGTCAATCAGTGAGCTTCCTGGCTGAGTGGGGACTAGAACCCGGATCTCCTGAGTCCCAGTCCAACACTCTCACCACTCCCCCTACACATGCACAGAGTGGTATAGCTAAGTAATTTTAGACTGGGACTCGGGAGATCCGGGTTCAAATCCCCGCTCGGCCATGAAACTCACTGGGTGACTTTGGGCCAGTCACTGACTCTCATCCTAACCTACCTCACAGGGCTGTTGTGAGGGTAAAATGGAGAGGAGGAGGAGGATTATGTAAGCCGCCTTGGGTTCCTTGCAGGAAAAAAGGCAGGGGCATAAATATAATAAATAAATAAATAAAATCCTGGACTTCATGGCATTGTGCCATGTGTTTATTTATTTATTTAATATATTTATTTACCGCCCATCAGCCCAAAGGCTCCCTGGGCGGTTTACAAGTGTATTACTTCATGTGTATACATGTGGATCTCCCAAGTCCCAGTCCAACTCTCTAATCACTGCAACACACTGGCTCTTAGGTAAGTGTCCACCAGCTCTTGTCACAGTGGCAGAACTATCTTCCCACTCAGGTCTGGATCTCACTTGGCAAGTTTAGACAAGTGCCAACATCATACTTACAGAGAATGATCTGGGTCGCACATAATGCTAACCTATTGTTTATTTAACCCATAGGCTGTTAGAATTCTGGGTTGTTGTGATGTGCGACAACCCAGAATGCTCTGTGGCTCCCAGCATCATTGAAAAGAACGTCTTCCGTCACCTTGTTAATGTAAGACTGCTAAAAATGTGTGCCAGAATTTGAGTTGCTCTGCTGTTTTGTCTTCCTACTATTGTTCTCACTTCCCTACAGACAGCTCCTTCCAAAGGACCTAGCAAAATGTGTACTTTCAGTCTTCAGAGAGTTCATATAAGGTGAACCAAAGCTGCACTTCTCCCCTCACAAATTCTTCAAAGGAGGACATATCCATTTCTGACTGCCTGCCTGCAAATGTAAGCACCCAAGGAGCCCTGAAGAGGCCTGTGGCTTACGCTGGCTCAACTTGTCTGAGCGTGGAAAGCTAAGCAGGGTCAGGCCTGGTGATTACTTCAATAGGAGACCCCTTCTCTAGTTTCCTGCACTGAGCAGGGGGTTGGACTCGAAGGCCTTGTAGGCTCCTTCCAACTCTATCCAGATCTATGAAATCTATAATGTGGCAGGGGCAAGGGATGAACGGTGGAGAACCTGGGCCTCCTTCCCCAAAAGGACCTGCCCTCACGTTCCCTTCCGTTTTGACTCATTCCGCTGTCTCTGCTTTGGGCTTCACGTTGCTGAGGTCACTCATCATACCCCAGTAGAGAGGCCCAGACAGTAATTTTACTTTAAACAATGCAAGAGGCGGGGACAGTTGCTATTGGAGAAGTTGGAAATAATTACTGAAGAACTGAACAATAAACAGACGTTCTCTTACTAACCTATAATCCCTGTAACACAGCCTTCCTCAACCTTGCCCTTTCCAGATGTCTTGGACTACAGACCCATCATCCCCAGCCCAGGGGATGATGGGAGTTGTAGTCCAACTCATCTGGAAAGGGCAAGGTTGGAGAAGACTGCTATGATATGTCAGTAAGAACTGAAGTGTCTTTCTTTATTCTCCCCCTAACCCCTCTCTCTTCCTTTCCTCACGGACACATTCACTGACTTGCACTCTTGGGAACACTCCTGCGCACCATTATCACTAATATTCTAAAGGGCTCAGGGGATTACACAAGCTCGGAAATAAGTCAGGGCACTTGGATGCCTGGCCTCTCTCTACACCAGTGTTTTCCCACCTTGGGTCCCCAGATGTTTTTGGCCTACAACTCCCAGCATGCCCCAGCCAGCATCGCTGGCTGGGGCATGCTGGGAGTTGTAGGCCAAAAACATCTGGGGACCCAAGGTGGGAGAACACTGCTCTACACTTCTCTGTCTCTCCGGTAGAGGGAGACGCAGAAGCTCTGCAACCATCCTCAAAACTCCTGCCCTAGATTATACTGCTGAAATAAAGAAAGCTTGAGGCAACCAAGAGTCATTTTTTTTGTGGACGAACTATGAACTCTGTTCAGATCTGATACACAAAACAAACTCCTGGGCTCAAAATCCTTCAACGTTAAGTGGAAATCCTTAATTCCTGGGCTCAAAATCCTTTCGCACCAGACTCCAGATGGTGGATCTCAGGGTTCTAGTAAAAAGAAATCACACACACAAAGTAGATCCCGCCAGCTGAAAGCCTTCTCACCCTTGCTTTAGATCATTCCTGTAGTCCCTATACTTTATAGCAGGGATGGGGTACTTCAGGCACATGGGCCTAATAAGGCCTGCAAGGGTTTCCCATCCAGCCATGCAGTTTCTTTCCTTGGCCCCACCACACTCTGCCACAGAGGAAAAAGCTCTTATCTCTGATCAGCAGCTGATCAGAGGTAAGTGCTTCCCCCGGTTTAGCACTGAAAAAGGCTTCCTTTCTCAGTGCTTAGTAGGGAAAAGCACTCTGATCAGGTGCTGATAGGAGATAAGAGTTTGCCTTGTGTAGTGATGTAGTCATGGCCGCCAATTTGGAGGGCTTTCAAAGGGGGATTGGACAAATTCATGGAGGAGAAGGCTATTCATGGCTACTAGTCCTGATGGTTATTTGCTACCTCCAGTGTCAGAAGCAGTGTGCCTATGTACACCAGTTGCCGGGGAACATGGGCCGGAGGGTGCTGTTGCACTCATGTCCTGCTTATGGGATCCTGTGGGCAGCTGGTTGGCCACTGTGTGAACAGAATGCTGGACTAGATGGACCCTTGGTTTGATCCTGCAGGGCTCTTCTTATGCTCTTTAGAGGGGGCGGAATGAAGCTGCAGAGTGATTCAGTCCTTCTTCCTTCGGAGCCTTGTCCTGCTTACTTTGGAGTAGTCATGCAGAGACTTGCCCTGCTACTTGTGAATAGACATGCTGCTCATGCTTACTTCTGAGCGGATGTCTTTCCTATGATAGTTTGGGATGGGGGTGGATTTTTTTCAGCCCTGCCCACTTTTGCATTTTGCAGTACCCACCACTAGAATGTCTCCCCAAGAATGTCTCTGAAATGGAATCCAGCCCTCAGGCCAAAAAAGGTTACCCATTGCTGCCTTATAGAAACTAAGCCAAAGTACACGTAATTGAAATAATCACATATTCTACCCCGGCCTACCCACCGATGCCTCTATTTCCACCCTTCTTCTGTTTGTTTCCCATGTCTCTGTTAAATTGCAAGCCCCTGGGGGGTAGGAACCTGCCATACCTGTTCTTTGTTTACCTGTTTCCTGGAAGTTAAAACATGGTCAACATAAATGGATTTACTGCGCCCGTTTGACAGCTAAAAGACTAATATTACAACATTGGAAGGATAAATGCTCACCTCATGTAATGCACTGGATTGAGGACCTAATGATGCTTTCAACATTTGAACGGGTGGTATATAGACGCCACCTCCGAATCGATATATACATGGATATTTGGTCTGCCTTTGTTGAAGCTCAAGTATAACTGATATATTCAAATCTATGTAGCTCTATATATTTCCCTCCTTTTTTTCTTTTTATAGTTTTGTTTTGTTGAAACTTACAATAAAAAATAAATTTTAAAAAAAACGTTCTTTGTAAAGCACCACTTACACAGATGGCACTATATAAACAAACAATGCATCGTCATCAGGCCTGTGGCTTATGCTGGCTCAGTTTGTCTGAGTGTGGAAAGCTAAGCAGGGTCAGGCCTGGTTATTATTTGGATGGGAGACCCCTCCTCTTAGCTTCCTGCATTGAGCAGGGGGTTGGACTCGATGGCCTTGTAGGCCCCTTCCAACTCTATGATCCTATGAAATCATCATCATCATCCTTTCCCCCTCTCTGTCTCCTGTCTGACCTCTATGCCTTCTAGGCTTAATCTGAAATCTGGAAATTGCCAGGCAAGACTGCCTCACTCTGTCTAACGGTAGAGCCAGTCCTGATCAAGAACATAAACACAAGCGCTTGAAGAGGAATTTTAAAATAAATTTAGGGCAAAATCCTATGTACGTTTAGACAGTAAAAAGCCCTAAAACTCCCAGTATGGCCAGCTGGGGAATGCTGGGAGTTGTAGGACTTTCTTCTGTCTAAACATGCATAGGAGTGGCCTTTAGTCAGTGCTTAATTATTTATTTATTGCCTGCCTGCATTTTTTCCTGCAAGGAACCCAAGGCGGCTTATGTAATCCTCCTCCTCCTCCATTTTATCCTCACAACAACCCTGTGAGGTAGGTTAGGCCAAGAGTCAGTAACTGGCCCAAAGTCACCCAGAGAGTTTCATGGCCAAGTGGGGACTAGAACCCGGATCTCCCGAGACCCAGTCCAATACACTAACCACTACGCCACACTGGCTCTCATTGATTGTCTCCATGCAGCCAGCTTGCTCTCACCATCTGCTATTAGTGGTGTGTCAACGAGAACGCAAAGCCAGAAATCTCCCTCACATTTATTTTTTCAAGACACAGGGAACCTGACATTTAGGTGCACCCCAGCATTTTATGTCTGTAAATGGTTACCTCCCTGTATAGATGTAGGGATTGGGCCCCATTGCTCCTGCACTGGTGCCTTCAAGGGATCTGAGAACTGATTCTGAGCCAGGGGAGGAGGAGAGGCTAGGGGCCCCCCGCCTTGCCCTGCCTCTCCTCTCCGTGGTGGCAGCCCCCTGCCTTGATATTCGCAGCGGCACGGAGCAGTTCTCTGCGCCGCTCGAGCCCACCACGCCGCTCGTGCTGGTCCCATCGCGTCACTTCCGGCTGGCCGGAAGTGACACAACGGGACCCTGGGCTTAAAACAGCCCTGTTGCCCTAGTTTCTCCGAAAAATACGCAGCGCGGGGTCCCAGAGTGCTGGCGCAGGGTCCCGTCGCGTCACTTCCGGCCAGCCGGAAGTGACGCGACGGGACCAGTGCAGCCGGCTCGACGCGGAGAGCAGAGGGAGTCCCGGGACCCGGTAAGGCCCATGAGTCTCTGGCGGGTGTGAGCGGGGCCGATTCGGCCCGCTACGCCTGCCTAGAGGTGAGCGGGTACATCCCTAGACTGGAAGCCACAGCTGAGATGCCAAGGCGGACTCAGGGATAAGCCAGGCGGTATTTGGGAGTGAAGCAACTCCAGACTCCACAGGAAGGCAAACTGAGCATGTTAATGAGGAGGAGGGTGGATCATGTGTCATTCATTCCAGGGTGCAGCTTCAGCTAAAGCAGGTGGACCAGCTGAGAAGTCGATTGGGCCTTAAGCAAGAGGAGCCACCTTAGAGGCGGAGTGTGGTTTGTTTCTTTTGTTACTGACTTCTGCAATACACTTCATTTGTACTTTTAAGGCAGTCTGACTGGCTGGTATTAACATAATAAAGCTTAGTTAATAAGCCATTGTCTATGTGAAGGTTGGCCTACTATTGTTCTTCAGAAGGCTGGTAAAGACAATATTGTTCTGCTGAGCCTTTAATAGTTAATGCTGCTCTTTGATTTTATTATTAATCCCTGATTTTATTAAACAACATTTTGTACAGCTCTTTGTCATTTATGTATTTTGCTATTTTTATTGGGTTTATTTGTACATCGCCTCAAGCGGTCACTGGGGTGTGTGATCCATATATATTCTAAATAAATAAATAAAAGCACAGCGTCTTACCTGTTCAATGTTTGGCTTTTCGAAAGGTGGGCTGCCAAGGGAGCCCTCAACAACTGGGCGGCTCATCTGTAGGATGCATTTCCTTAGGAGCTGCAGAGAGAAAAATGTCATTCCAGTCCCAAAATCGCCTATTATTTCCTAGTGTTTGCGCAACTAGGGCAGTGATCTTCACTATTTTTCAAGTGGGAGCCACTTTAGCAAAAAACAAACAAAAAAATATCTATGTGAGATCTATATTAACTTACTACTAAAGTTAACCCAGAATAATCACATGCAAAACTTACTTTGTTTTGGACTTCAATTCCCATCAGTCCCAGTGAACATGGCCAACAGTCAGGAATTCTGGGAGCTGTAGTCCAAAACTTCTGGAGGTTGGGCATGACTGATTTAGGCTGCAGTCCTATGCACATTTTCCTGGGAGTAAACCCCATTGAATGCAGTGGGACTTACTTCTGACCAAGCATTAATAAGATTGCACGGCTGATGTATTTCCCAACACCCCACCCGCCCCCGCCACACACACACACACACACACACACACACACACTCAGCCAGCTCTAACTGCAAGGAAAGAAGCAAGCACTGCATTGCTAGAGAGAGGATAAGGAAGGAGGCGGTGAAGGTAAAGGAGCAGGTCTGTGATGAGGGAAAGGGAGGGGAGGAAATGCTAGCAATTCCTATTGTCCTAGGACAGGGATTCTCAACCAGGGAGGAATTCCCCCCCCAGGGAGGGATTTTAGGGTTTCAGTGGGGGAATTGGGACCACAGACTCAAACTGTTGGAATACTGCTCTTTCTACAACTTACAATTCTACAGGTTGTACATAATCTACAGGACATCACACCTTATTGTATGGCACAGATTTAAGTCAGACAATCTTGGAAAGGGGGGGGATGACATCCTGACATATGGTGAAAGGGGTGCATGGCGCAAAAAAAGGTTGAGAACCACTGTACTAGGAGAAACCAGAAGGAAAGTTTTGTGTGTGAATGAGCAGGGGGGGGGGGCATAACCATTTTCAAACAATCCTGGAACTAACCAGAGTTCAGTGGAATAGGTTTGGATTTCAGCTGATTGGTGTGTGTGTGTGTGTGTGTGTGTCAACCTTTTATCCCACATTCAGCTCCAGAAAGACTGAGCACCTCTTCTCTTGCCTTCCCCTCCTTCACCGCATGGTTCTGCTTTCCCCTTCCTGAGGCAATCTACCTCTGTCCTCCACCCACCCTGGCTCTCCCACTTGTCCTCCCTTCCCCTTCCTTTTCCTTCCTCCACCTCTCTTCCACAGTCTGCCGGTCTCTATATTCCTCTCTCTAGCTCCCTCTGCTAGAGTTATTTCTCTCTCCACTTGCCTTGCCTCCAGCCAGCTGATCAGGATCATTTGGAAGTGCATGTTGTGAAGTGCAAGCACTGCTGCTAGCGGGGGACTTTTCTAAAGCCCTCAACGCTAGAGAGAAGTCCCGTTCCTGCTTGCAGCAGTGGAAACCCCTGCTTGCAGTATTCTCTCCTGAAGCAGCAACAGTCACCTCCCTGCCCGGCCAGGGAGAGAAGGATTTTTGAAAGCGCAGGGGCACCGGATACCCTGCTCTTGCAAAGCACTACTCTCTCCTGCTCAGGGAGGGACGCGGCTGCAGCAGCCACCTCCTTGCCTGAGCCGGGGGAGAAGAGCCTTTGCATGTGGACTGTAAAAGCAAGGAAACACAAACGTATCCCTCTTGGTCACCTTGTAAAAGGCGCTCTGCTGAGAAGAAGAAGAAAATAAAAAAAAACCCACAGCCGCAGCGTCGGGGGGGGGGGCAGGAAGAGGGTTTTTTGGGGAGCTGCCAGGGGCCCATGGGTCTTGCAGTGAAGAATACTGAACCAGGCCCATCTGAGACTGTCAAAAGGCTTGTGCAATCAGAAGGACGTAGATTACCTGTTCAGGACGGCTTCCACCCAGGCTGTGCAACCTCCCCTTACTGACTTAGACCCCCA
This sequence comes from Shinisaurus crocodilurus, assembly GCA_021292165.1. NCBI lineage: Eukaryota > Metazoa > Chordata > Lepidosauria > Squamata > Shinisauridae > Shinisaurus > Shinisaurus crocodilurus. The sequence goes on along the minus strand of CM037877.1, from coordinate 271,800,509 downwards.
TCAGTCGGAATTTTTACAGCTCCTCCGGTAAAGGCTCAAAAACTATGTTGTCAAGAGTGTCACACACACACACCTCCCCTGCCTTTACATCCTTCCTTATTTTCTTCAATGCAGGAGATAGAAGCGGCATTGGGGCAAACTTTGGAATGAGCCATTCTCCAGAAGCTGTTCTCTTCCTGCGTTTCTCAAGCCCGTTTGTAACAGTCAATGATTAAAGCTCTATCATCTGAGCAGACTGCAACATGCCACTGAAATCTGCCAGTGTACTATTAATCATGGCGTTGGTGAGAACTACCAGCTTTAGGATAGCCTCAGCATCTCTTTGTGCTCACGTGGGGACATTCTGCAACATTCTCTCCCCGCATCTGGGCTTACCTTGAACAGGTAGAAATAAACCTGCTTGGTGTCCGTGTCCTCTTCCTTGTGCACAGACATGAAGAGGTTCTCCACATCCACCACCATCCCCAGAAGCCGATTGATTTCCTCCTCAGAGACGTTCTCCAGGTGAGACACATGGTCAGCTAGGGGCAGGCGAGAGAGGCTGTGTCAAGCTAGAGGCCATAGCAGCACAAAACTGAGGCTCATCATCTTATCAATTCTTCTCCCTGCTTACAAAGACTCTGTATGTAGTAACAGGTGGGGCTGTCTGTGTTACTGTGTTTCCCCGAAAATAAGACACTGTCTTATATATTTTTTGGCTAAAAAAAACCACACTAGGTCTTATTTTCGGGGTAGGTCTTATTTTTTTAATGTACAACAACCCACCGTTATTCATGTACAGCAGTCTACATTTATTCACGTACAAAAATATAAAGTACATTTATTCAAATACAGTCATGTCCATCTTCTTCTGGAACATCGTCATAAGACACTAGGTCTGATTTTCGGGGTAGGTCTTATACTTTAGCAATTTCCAAAAATAGTACTAGGTCTTATTTTCGGGGTAGGTCTTATTTTCGGGGGAAACACGGTACACAGGTTTGCTGTGTGCACGAGCCTGTACGGCAGGGGTGGGCAATTCCTGGCCCTCCAGCGGTTTGGGCCTACAACGCCCATGATCTCTCACCGTTGGGATTTGCTGGCTAGGGGTGATGGGAGCTGTAGGCCAAAAGATCTAAAGCAGTGTTCTCCAACCTTGGGTCCCCAGATGTTTTTGGCCTACAACTCCCAGCATGCCCCAGCCAGCGTAGCTGGCTGGGGCATGCTGGGAGTTGTAGGCCAAAAATCATCTGGGGACCCAAGGTTGGAGAATATTGATCTAAAGGCTGCCTACCCCTGCTGTACAGTGTAATGGACAGAGTGAAACAGAACTGGGGAGAGCTGGCTTCAACCTCCCACCCACCCCCGTTAAGGCACAAAGCTCATTGGGCGACCTTGGGCCTATCACACTTAGCTTAACTTACCTCACAGGGTTGTTGTGAGGATAAAATGGGGGGGGGGTTTGCACCATGCACGCTGGCTTGAGTTTGTTGGAGGAAGGCTGGGATATACCTAAACGTTATAAACCAACAAAACCCCACACACAAAGGAACTCTGATACTGAAATTGGAATCCAGAGAGAGCTCCAGATAACTGGAGCTTTCTTTAAAAAGAGGGAGAGAGAAAGCGCAAGTACCTAGTCCAGTGTGGCGTAGTGGTGAGAGTGTTGGACTGGGACTCGGGAGATCTGGGTTCTAGTCCCCGCTCAGCCATGAAACTCACTGGGTGACTTTGGGCCAGTCACTGACTCTCAGCCTCACCTACCTGACAGGGTTGTTGTGAGGATAAAATGGAGAGGAGGATTATGTAAGCCGCCTTGGGTTCCTTGCAGGAAAAAAGGCGGGGTATAAATATAATAAATAAATAAAATAATGGTTGTAGTAACCAGGGCCACCAGCATCCTCAGACAGGTTCCAGTGCCCTAGCAGGGCTCAGTGCTGTTGCCTGCCCTGGGTCCCCCTTTACCCTTTTTTGTCTCCTGGCACTCAGTGCTGGATGGCCACCATTTTAATTTCCCACAATGCCCCTGAAGCAGCATCACACTGGGGCATAGCGGGAAATTTAAATGGCAACCACCATTTTAGATTGTAAACCTGCGAGCAGGGACGGCCTTCTGGAAGCCTTTTCGGCTGTGGAGCAGGATAAAAGTACTAAATAAAGGCACAATCCTATGCAGGCCCGATGAAGAGCCCCCCTCCGCTCCGCACCAATGACAATCTAAGTGCCTTCCCTAGTGGGGGAGGAGAGCACGCAGGATGAAAGGAGCCTCACACGGGTTACCTAGCGTGTGCCCGCAGCTGCGGCAGGGCTCGCTGAGGTTGGTGACTGTCTGCTGCAGATCCATGCGGGGGGCCGTGGGAGGATTTGGGTTCTTCCAGCCGTTGCACTTGCAGGAGTCATTAGCCTGGAAGGGTGGGGAGAAGGAGAGAGATTGAGACGGCACTGTTCTGTGTCTAGAGCGGGCGTAGGGCAAATTTATTACGGTCAACGACCAGCACCCAGGCGTAGGGTAAACTGTGGCCCTCAAACTCCCTGCAACCGCAGCCAGCATGGCCAGTGCTTGGGGATCATGGGGATTTTAGTCCAATAATGTCTAGAGCAGTGGCCGCCAAACTTTTTGGCACCACAGACCAGTTTCGTGGAAGACAATTTTTCCACGGACTGGGGGGGGGGGGTGTCGCCCACTGCTCACCTCCTGCTGTGCGGCTGCAGGGATGTATCCAAGGGTCTCGAGGGGGCTGAAGTGAGTCGAACTCACCCCGCTTGACCCTCCCGAGACTCTCGGCGACTTACCTGCTGCGGCTCAACCCAAACGCGCCGGGGGAAAGGACCTACGAGGTCCCCAGCACGTCACTTGCTGGTTCTCCGGCGCTGCTCTTTTTATGTAAATACCATGGTAAAGTACCTTAAAACAGCCACAATTTGCTAATTGTGGCTGTTTTAAGGTACTTTACCATGGTATTTACGTAAAAAGAGCAGCGCCGGAGAACCCGGAAGTGACGCAACAGGTCTCCCGTCGCGTCACTTCCGGTTTTTCGGAAATGAGGGACGAGTGGCAGGGGATGCTTGCCGGAGCTCACAAGCACCCCGAGAGCCAGGTTGCTCGCAGCGTGTCTCGGCCTGGTTCCTAACAGGCCACGGACCAGTACCAGTCTGCGGCCTGGGGGTTGGGGACCCCTGGTCTAGAGGACCACAGGTTTTCCACTCGTGGTGCAGAGAAACCGGGGCAAGGCTCCCATTGAGGAACACCAATGGTTAACTTACACGATACATGTAAAGTCATTTCATAAAGTAAACCTGTGCAGAATTTTCACCCTCAAACGTTTTTGCAGAAAAAAGTACTTTCAAAGGGTGTGAAAAGCACTATGCCTTCTAGTTTCTACACAGATTTTCTGGCCTATTTGCAGCCACTGTTCTTCCAATTTGCTTCTGCACCACTTTTTTTTTTTTTTTTAAACCCCAAACTTTTAACAGGGCTTATTTCCCTTTTTAATTTATTTTATTTATTAAAATACTTATGAATTGCCTTTCTGCCTAAAAAGACCCTCTCCCTAACCAAGGCTATTTATAAATGTTAAAAACAATACCGTATCAAACAAAAGAAATCAAGAACAAATCAGAACCAACTTTGAAACATCCCAGAAGTAGACAAAATTAATTCCATTTTAAAGCCCATCAAACCTGAACAGAACAAACACGTTTTAATGGCAAGCCTAAAGCTAAGCAAAGATCTATGTTTAGCTTTAGGCAGGCCATTAAAATGTTTTTGTTCCGTTCAGTCTGACCCCTTTAGGGAGGGAATGCCACAGTTGGGGGTGCTGACACAGAAAAAGGCTCTGTTCCGCGTTCCTACCACCCTGGCCTCTCTTGGTGGTGGGACATACAACAGGGCCTCTGACAAAGATCAGAAACTATGGGCAGGTTCATACAGGAGGAGGCGGTCTTTCAGATATCCTGGCCCCAAACCATTTAGGGCTTTATTGATAAAAACCAACACCTAACCTTGAATTGGGTCTGGAAATGAATTGGAAGCTGGTGCAGGATACAGGACCCGTGTGATATGGTCTACAAAGCACACAGCAGAAAGCAAACTGGCTGCCACATTTTGTGCCAGGTAGTTTCTGAACACTCTTCAAGGCCAGCCCCACACAGAGCATGTTGCAGTAATCTAAGCAGGAGGTGATTAAGGCAGGGATCACTGTGTCCAGATACGTGCCTTCTCCAGGAATGGGTGCTACCTGCACACCAGTCATCAGTATGAAATCCCCACCAATGAAGAAGTACGTACGTAGTGAACAGGATGACAGCTGATCCGCAATGGTTACTTCATGACATCAGCGAGGGCAAACAAAGCTGCAGTGACATCACTCGGAAGCCCCTCTCTGGCTCTAGTGTGCCAGAATGCACTTTGGAGTGTGCACTCAAGCATGCACTGCACCGAGAACAATGTGGTGCAAACAGACACCATCCACACTTAAGACAGGTATTCAAACTGACGCACCCTGTTGCAATGTGCTGAACTGCCACAGCACAGAGCAGTGTTGGCTCAGTGCTGAGGCATTTATAGGGATGCATCCACTTCCACTTCCCGTGACCACTTTTGTTCCCAATAAAATCACCATCACAAAAAAAAAGGAGGAGGGGGGAGATTCCTAGGGGTGCAAAAATGTTCATGCAACTTAATCTCTACTGCTACCCCCAGCCATTGGCTCAGCTCTACCATCAAGCATTTCACTTGGTGACTGTTACTTCACATGCAGCAACTTCCCATACATATCCCAATCCGTATATTCGCCACGCCACTGCAAATATCTGCTGAGAAAGGGTTGCAATATAATCAATGTATCTATTTCTATCTGTATTATTTTGTCATATTGATTATGGTTTATATTGACTTTGTCTTCTTTAAACCATAATCAATATGACAAAATAATACAAATAGAAATAGACACAATAAAAACATAATCTAAAAGGACTACAGTAGTAGAAGTGTTTATCCATACACTTCAAACACCCAAATAATCTCCCACCCCTCTTCACAAGCCAGAATGAACACCACAAAAGCAACCCACAACAGTTGGGCCAAAACAAATGTCCAAAATGCCAGGGAAAATAAATACATTTTTGCAGGTGAACTTCCTTAGGATGAGTGATCCATAAATGCGGGTTTGCCAAGGAAATAGTCCATTCCCAAGCCATGCAGGTTTTTATAGGTTAAAACCAGCACTTTGAATTTGGCCCAGGAACAAACTGGCAACCAGTGCAGGTGAGCCAGGACCAGACATATATGTTCACATCCCCTTGTCCCAGTCAACATGCTGGCCATTGAATTCTGCATTGGCTGCAGTTCCCAAACTGTATTCAAAGGCAGCCTATTGTACAACGCATTGCAGTAATCTAACCTAGAGGTTACCAGAGCATAGACCACTGATACAAGGCTATCCACATCCAGATAGCTGAAGCTGGAGGCCACCTGAGCCTCCAATAACAATGATGGATCCAGGAGTAACCCCAAGCTGCCCATCTGCTCCTTCAGGGGGAGTGTGACCACATCCAGAGGCAGTTGCACCCCCCCCCCCCAATTTGGACACAGAAACCACCCACCAATAGAACTTCTGCCTTGTCTGGAGCTTCAATTTACCTAAGTCCCTCAAAGTTATTTGCCTACATTATATTTTGACTAGAAAGCGTACAAGCTACACACGGCACGCCCATAGTTAAGTCACTTGTGACCTAACAGGCAAAAACAAATAAACAAAACAAACTTATGCACAATGTCCTTTCCTGGTCACCTGGAGGTGATTTTTACTCAGCACAGGCCACCAGGCAAGTGACTACAAGCCCGCTTTAAAAATGTATCTGAGGCGCAAACTGGCTGTGTGATGGGTATGAATGTACATTACCATCCAAAAACCATGAAACAGACAGCAACCCAAAGAGCCCCCAAATTCTGCATTTATATAGACTCTATATACCTGTATACTTTTCTGCCCAAAAAACACTGACCTCAACCACTAAAAAGCCAGTCTCAGATTTTTAAAAAAGGGTTGGGGGAGGAATCTATGTAAACAGCTAACATAGCATCTTGAAGAAATGTATTTCACAATTACTCTAAAAGACACCTCCTTTCTTAATGCTTGGTGTGCCTCTTTTATGAGGGACAGATATGTCTTTAGAAGGCACTGCACTTTTCAGGATTCATTTGGTGGCTGTTTAACAAAACAACCACCTAGAGAAGTGGCTGTGTTAGTCTGTTGTATCAATAACAACACACAGTCCTATGCCATAATAAATCTGTTAAGTCTTTAAGGTGCCACAAAACTTTGTTGTTGTTTTTAAAATTGTACATGTTCACTTTAATTAAAGTTTATACAAAAGAGCCCTGCTGGATGAAACAAAGGGTCCAGCATTCTGTTCACACAGTGGCCAACCAGCTGCCTACAGGATCCCACCTGCCCATGTTCCCTGGCAACTGGTGTACACAGGCATACTGCCTCTGATACTGGACCACTGGATACTATTGTATCCAGTTGTACATGTACATGTTCACTTTAATTAAATTGTAATTTTAATTAAATTGTACATGTTCACTTTAATTAAAGTTTATACAAAAGAGCCCTGCTGGATGAAACAAAGGGTCCAGCATTCTGTTCACACAGTGGCCAACCAGCTGCCTACAGGATCCCACCTGCCCATGTTCCCTGGCAACTGGTGTACACAGGCATACTGCCTCTGATACTGGACCACTGGATACTATAAAAAGCCATAGCTCAGCAAAAGACAACGTTTTGCATGCAGAAGATTCCAGGTTCGATTCCATTGCTAGCAATGGATCTTGGGTGTGCAGGCTGTGAAAGACCCTGCCCCAACCTGGTGCCCTCTAGATGTGCTGGACTATACTTCCCAGCATCTCCAGCTGGTACAGCTATTCGTCATTCTGGCTGGGACTTATGGGAGCTTCAGCCCAACACATTTTGGGGAACACCGGGTTGGGGAACAGTACAAGCCAGATGAGCCAGTGGTTTGCAAGGAAGCTCTTTACATCCAAAATATAATATCCAACTGTTGCCATTTGCCCATAGCATTCCGGGATGTGATTAAAAACCTAAATAAACACAAACTACTGGCCAAACCAAGTAGTGAACGGCATGCAACACAGCTTCCAGGTTTACAACATCTTTTCCTGCCCCAAAGATGCAGCGATGGCTGAACCACGCACCTGGAGACATCCCCGCACTCTTTTGTCCCCTCCAGGCCCCCGTACCTTGCACGCCGAAAATACCCCTAATTTTTCCAGCTTCTTTGCCCGCGGGAAGCTCCGCGCATGCGCCTTCCGCTGGCTCGCGCGCTGTTGTTGGCTTAATCCCGGCCGAACCGGATCGCTGCTGGTGCTGCTGGTGCTGCTGCTACTTCCCCCAGCTCCGCCTCCCCCCACCACTGGCGGAGCTGTGACTGCGGACACGGTGGCGACGGAGGGAGCGCTAGTCTGCGGGGTCCGGGCAGCCTGTGAGGAGACCTCCGGCTCCGCCATTATGCCCGGGACCCTACGAGACGGCGTGGGCGCGTGGAAGCCACTGCGCATGGGCAGAGGATGGGAGGGGGCTTTTAGTCTGCGGGTTGGATGCTGCGACGCATATTCCATGCCACCAGTTGCATGCTGGGGGATGTAGTTCCACAGGTATCGGCGTTTCTAGGGAGTTGATATAGGGAGAAGAGGGGGGAGGGAGTAGGCTCTATTCCTACTCCCATAACACTTAAAAAACAACGGTGAGTGCTGCTGCTCGTGTAGAAATATGGGATAGGGCCAGCTAGAAGTTAAATGAGAGATAAAACAATGTAAGGGCTAGGGCTTTCCAACTGCCCTGATGATGTTAAACAACATTGGGCTGCAGCAGAACATCTATATCAGTGTTCTCCAACCTTGGGTCCCCAGATGTTTTTGGCCTACAACTCCCAGCATGCCCCAGCCAGCATAGCTGGCTGGGGCATGCTGGGAGTTGTAGGCCAAAAACATCTGGGGACCCAAGGTTGGAGAACACTGATCTATATGAAGCCACTGGGAGCAGTCATTAGGGGATTTGGAGCCAAGTGCCATCAGTACGCTGGTGACACACAGCTCTATCTCCCTGTGACATTGTGACAACTGAATCAGAGAGGCTGTGCAAGTCCTGGACCAGTGCCTGAACTCTGATGGGCTGGATGAGGGCCAATAGACTGGGGCTGAATCCGGACAAGACGGAAGCCCTGTGGGTGAGTGGTTCCTGAGTCCAGGAGATAGGCTCATTGCCTGTTCTGGATGGGGTTGCACTCCCTTTGAAAGATCAGATTCGTAGTCTGGGGGTACTCCTAGATCCATCATGGTTGCTGGAGTCCAAAGTAACGGCGGAGGCTCAGTGCCTTTTTCCATCTTCGATTGGTTCACCAGCTACTGCCTCTGCTAGACAGGGATAGCTTGGCCACAGTGATACAGGCGCTAGTAACCTCAAGACTGGATTACTGCAATGTGCTCTATGTGGGGCTGCCCTTAAGGCTGCTCTGGAAGCTGGAGCTAGTGCAGAATGCAGCAGCTCAGCTGTTGTCAGGAGCTGCCCCTTATAAGCATGCAACTCCTTTGCTGAAGGAACTGCACTGGCTACCTATTCACTACCGGGTCAAGTTTAAGGTTCTGGTACTTGTATACAAAGCCCGAAACCACTTGGGACCAGGTTACCTGAGAGAGCACTTCCTCCCATACCAACCTGCCCAGTCGCTGAGGTCATCAGATGGCATGCTCCTGGTGGTTCCTCATGGACCTTTGGCCCGATTAGAGTCCACCAGGAGAAGGGCCTTCAGTGTGGTGGCTCCATTTCTGTGGAACTCCCTGCCTCTGGAGGTCAGGCAGGTGCCGACATTGTGCTGCTTTCGGCGCCTGCTGAAGACCTCCTTGTTCCGGGAAGCCTTCTCTGCTCTTCAACCACCAATGTAATTTTAGTTTGTCTTCAATGTATTGCTTTTGTTACTTTTATCTGTTTTTGTCTCTTTATTGTTCACCGCTCCAGAATCTGCTTGATGTGGAGCGGTATACAAATACTGTAAATAATAATAAAGTATGTGATCCTTTGTGAATTGCAGATTGGTCTAGGAAACTGATCCACCTGCCCCAGATGGAGAAGTTAGTGGGACGGATACATCTAGAATTGATCAAGGGGAAGAACTTTTTATTGAGATGGGCATCTTTTATAGTATATTGGAATTACACTGAATACTCTAAATTAAAGGAATAATTGCTAAGTAATGTATGATTTTGTAATATAGAAGGCAGTTTATTTAAAGAAAACCGTAGGAAAATTATAGGATGAATTTAGCTATGAGAGTAAACACTTCTCAAGTAACATTAATCAGTTTTGGATTGGCTCTGAACATGTGCAGAATGCAATAACGCTTAAAAAATGGACCTAAAAGAAGGGATGCTAAATACTGTTTCCCCACTGATTACAAATAGACATTGGATAAACTGAATCACTTCCACTTGGTTCTTAAGAGTATATAGTGTTCAATATACACTAGGACAACACGTCTCCAGTTTGGCTACATGCAGATTAGAACCAGAACCACAGAGCTGCATGCATCAAAGGGTTAAGATATATCTCATGGAACAGGGCTCTCCAACCTTGGGTCCCCAGATGTTGCTGGCCTACAGCTCCCAGTATACCCAGCCAGCATGGCTAATGGCAAAGGATTTTGGGAGCTGTAGTCCAGCAACATCTGGGGACCCAAGGTTGGAGAGCCCTGGTCTAGAGCCACTGCACTGCCATCTTCATCATTTCCCATGAATACCTCTGAGCCACAGAGGCCTCCTTAGGAAATGAAGATGGTGGGCAGCCGCAGGCCAATGCTTTCCTCTACAGCAGTGTTCTCCAACCTTGGGTCCCCAGATGTTTTTGGCCTACAACTCCCAGCATGCCCTAGCCTGAAAGTGTGGTCTTTCATGTGCTTCTAGCAAGAAGGGAGGTGAGCGGTATCTGTAGGTAGCAAGTGTGCATGGGTGTTGATCCAGAGAGAGAAAATGACATGGGAAGAGAATGAATTGGCTGGCAGAGAGTGGGGGAGAAAGAAAAGGGAGTTTTCCCTTCTGAGATACAGGTTTCTGTTGGCACTGAAAACTTGCGGGTTCAAAGGAGTTGTTCAGCGTGTTGGGGCTCAAATCCCACCTCTGACTTTTACTCAGTCTTTTGGGTCAGTTACTTCTCTGTTGTGACTAGCCATCCCTTTCATGGCAGCCTTTTTTGTGTGTGGGGTGTGTGTGTGCCCAGGACAGTTTCTCAAATTGCCAGATGTGCCCCACAGCAGGCCCAAAAAGGCTGCCTACCCGTGTTCTGCACCATCAAAAGAAAAAGTTAGTTTTGGAGTCTTGACAGTTAAGTTCCAAGCCTAATGAATTTGATAGTGAAAGTAATGCTTTCTTTGAAGTCCCCACCCCACCCCCAAAAATACATTATATGAAATGGTACCTGAGGGAAGATTGTGTAAACCCCTTCTCTGGAGTGCCTGTTGGATACCTTAAGAATGGTATTTTTGGAAAGGAGTTTGGGCCCTTTTATGATTCTATGGGACAAGTAGACAAAGTAGTACTTCTTGGGGTAAAGTCTCCCCCTCCCTATTAAGATCAGAGATCCAAAAGTTTAGTCATGCCTTGGATTGAGAGCATAATTCGTTCCGGAAACGTGCTTGTAATCCAAAACACTCTTATATCAAAATGAAATCCTCCCCCAAAATTTTGTAGATTTTTCATTTAAGCTGTACTACAGTACTTGTATTGCAAGATGTCGCTTGTATATCAAGTAAAATAAAATAAAATAAATATTAAAAAATTTGCTTGTCTTACAAAACGCTCTCAAACTAAGTTACTTGTAATCCAAGGTATTACTGTTCAGGTGTTCCTGCCTTTGGATTTTGTGTGAGGGCTTTGCCCACTTCCCTCTCCCAGGTTACTCTATTCGCTTCCTCTACCACATATCCTTTCCCAATTGCCTTCTGTCTCCCTTCACTTTCCCTGCCCTTTGTCCTTTAGCATCCCAACTCCTCCCACCTTCACACAGTGCTTCCCAGAATCCCTCTTTGCCCTTTCTCCCCCTTATCAGATATCTTGTCCGCACTAGGAGAATATTCTCTACCTGGCAAACTGGCCTTTCATTTATCTTACAGAAGCAACCCTGTCAATATTCTGTTCTGTAAAACTTCCTCCTGGGAAGTTAGGATATTTGTGAACATTCCATGTTATCACAGCAGCTCACCCCACAACTCAAGGGCACCCGCAGATAATGGCCATATTTTACCACTCCCCCAAATGGTCATGGTTTTCTTTTTCAGAGAAAAAAGTCTTCCTTGAAATAATATTTGGGAGGAAGTACTTAAGTATTTGGAAAAACAAATATATTTTCAGCAGTTTAACCCAATGGTGGAGAATTTACTAGTTCATTAACACAATTTGTACAGTGTACCCCCAAATTTTCAGTAAAGAATTTCCCTATTCCCAGTTAAGTTTAGTGCAGATACCAGTCATTAAGTAGGCTTAGTTATAGCAAACAGAAGTGAGTCAGTTCCGGTCAACAACAGATTTATAAAAATTTATTTTTTTTAATCATACACAACTGGAGCTTTGTATTTAAGAGAGCAAATTAGACTCCTCTTAAATACTAGTATGGGTAAGACAAAATTGCCTCAGGCACTAGATCAGAAGCAAAATTTGTGACCATCCTTCCGCATCTTTATTTAGTAGAATTACCAATATTTTGTCTGTATGTGAATACGTATTTTGCCCCCGCAGCCCAGCTTGTGTCCATTCTCCCCACCTGCTGCATCTATACACTCACCGACATTATACTATAGGATTATTAACAATGGCATCAGGTTGCTCATCAAAAAAGTGATAAGGTTTTTTATACATTTTTTCTTCAACAGGTTGAATTAGTGCATTACAGTCCAAAATGTAAATAAAAAAATTAATGCAGAGTTGGTATACCCAAAGCCCAATGCAAACAGAGGTGGGCACAAGGCTAGTTTGTATATGTAATTAAAGAGATACTGATTGGTTACATGTTGAAAACTAGAATACAAAATACAGAAGAAAATCAGCACCCCACCCCCACCCCGCCAATACTCATAATTGTGATTTGGTCAAAAACAAGGCGTAAAGGCTAGAGGTTTCTTTCAATCTAGCATTAATGCTACATTTTCATTTAGTGGTTACCTGCATGTTCTGTAACTTGCTTTTTAAAGGCCAAGTCTATGCCATATTGAAACCAGGCTCCCAGCCAAGGAACCCTGGAAATAGTAGTTCCACAACTCTCTCCACATCTTCCCCAGCCTATAACTACCACAGTTACTTAGGATAAGCCCTACCAGTTGGAAGCGGCTTAGAATCACCAAGCTTATGCTCCAAAAGTCACATCCTGTCCACGACAGGGATTTCTCTCTTCCAAGCGGCTGTGAGAAAATACAAGGCTGTAAAACCCTTCCGAAAAATAAAAGGCAGAGAAAAGAAAGACCAAAATTGCTGAAGACACGCATCACCATCTACCCATGAAAAGTGGTAGAGGAGTGCCACAGTTCATTTGTGTGTTTAAAAAGGTGACTAAGACTAAAAAAAAATAAATGAATTCATTATTTGTACAGAAGAGAAGGAGGTTTTTGCTTCCCCCCCCTTCTACGATCAGAAGAATAAAGTAAAGAAGGGGGAATCAGGGAGGAAAAAAGAAGAGGGGATCTCGGCAGCTGTTCTTCTGTAAGTGCGATCAATTCAGGTGCATTCCAGTTGGACCTGCCTGGAGAAGCAGGCAGGGATCCCTCAGTTGCAACACTGCCCCTTGCTGGGTTGGCTACTCTCCTGGAGGTCGACACCTCGATTCCGGCCTGCTGTCCCTGCTGTACACTGTTGTTCACTTTTGGGGAGCTTCTTAGCTGAGGGAAGAGAGGGTACATTCAGGAACTGGTTCTTAATGACTCATGCCATTGGGAAAACAAAGGAAGAACCCTCTCCGATCAAACGCGTCCCAGCTCCAATGATCTAGCACCATCCAATACTCCTACTGCTATTCAACTGGAGACTTGCACCCCAAGGTTCGACTGGTGAGTCTCGTGAGGTGTGTGCGCATATATTTAGCCTTCCCTCCCAAGCCTCTTGGGCATTTCTACTCCACGCACCCCAAAGCTGCCTTGCTTACCCACCACCTCTTCCCCAAAGGCCCTCGTTTACCCGTCTTACACTCTCCCATTTCTCAGCACACTGCATAATTTGCCCTAATCTCAGTTCCCCATACCCTGGGACCTCCTCCCACTCAAGCTGCCTGGAATCATGGCACTACCCAGCACTGCTGACAACACCATTCAGCTCCTCCTGTGCTTAGACCTGTGGCTTCCTTCAAATTTGCACTGTCCATATTCTGCAGCTAACCAGTTTTCCCCAGAAAAACTTAGGAGTGTTCAGAAGCCCACAATTGGTCTACACCATGACATTGTGCTTGGTCCCAAGCCTGTGGCAGTGTGGGGGAACTCTGGTGTACTAACCTATTGCCATGAAGGTTTCATTCACGTTCATTGCCGTCTTTGCCGATGTCTCCATAAAGAGCAGGCTGTTGTCATCCGCATATGTCTGGGCTTCCTGCAAGCGAATACATCTGCAAGGTTAGAATCTGAGAGTACACATACGCATTCAGCCTTCTTTTGGTGTCCTGACCGGTGCTCTATAGTCATAGCTCACAAGGACAGGTTGCTTACCTGTAACTGTAGTTCTCGAGTGCTCAGAGGGGGGGGGGGATTGAAGAACAGTGTGGGGAATATGGCGGGAATATGGGGTGGGTTAGGATTTTTAAGTTTTGTACTGTTTTTAATTGTGTTTTATACTGTGTGTGTGTTCCCCCCCCCTCTTGTATTTTATTGGATTGTACATCGCTCAGAGTGGCCAGTGTGGCGTAGAGCTGAGAGTGTTGGACTGGGACTCGGGAGATCCGGGTTCTGTTCCCCGCTCGGCCATGAAACTCACTGGGTGACTTTGGGCCAGCCACTCTCTCAGCCTAACCTACCTCACAGGGTTGTTGTGAGGATAAAATGGAGAGGAGCAGGAGGATTATGTGAGCCGCTTTGGGTTCCTTGCCGGAAAAAAGGCGGGGTATAAATTTAATAAATAAATAATAGTTGAACAAGAAGTATGGAATTCTACTCAGCCGTTTTAGAAGTCGTTTTCTTAGAGAACCTTTCGAAGGCTGCTAGTCGCAATAGCGGTCGAAAAGGAACTGAGGGAATGGGCGGGAACCGCGCTAGGAGCAAGCGCCATGGGGGAGCGGTTCCCGCCCATTTCGCCTCAGCTAAAGAATCTTCCGAAGTTAGCTCAGCGCAGGCGCAGAGCCCATATGTGTGATGCACAGAGACCACAAAGAAGAAGTGAGAGCAATAAAAAAAATGGAGTGTGGCAAAGTTCTAGCCATCCCTCCAATGTAAGTTTTGTTTGCAGCCTCTACTCATTGAAGATCCAGAAGCAGAGGGACTACAGAAGAGAGGTGGGTAAAGAGGTGCTGACTAAACTAGTTAGCATGTTACTATACAAGATGCTTGACAATTCCCAGTTTTGCATACTTCCATGGTAACGTAGCATTTATAGTTCACTTGAGACATTCAAAGCATTTAACATACATTAAATATGGGGAATATGGCGGGGATATGGGGTGGGTTAGGATTTTGAAGTTTTGTACTGTTTTTAATTGTGTTTTATACTGTCTGTGTCCCCCACTTGTATTTTATTGGATTGTACATCGCTCAGAGTGGCTGGATGTCTGGCCAGATGGGCGATTCATATATATATAATAAATAAATAATGAATAAATTTAACATACATTCTCTCAGAAATCCTTCCAGCTACCCTCTAAGGCAGCCTTCCCTGATCTGGTGTCCTCCAGATGTTTTGGACAACAACTGCCAGCATTCTTGACTATGGTGGCTGGGGCTGATGGGAATCAAAGTCCAAAACATCTGGAGGGCACCAGGTTATGAAAAGGGTGCTCTAAGGCAGTGTTCTCCAACCTTGGGTCCCCAGATGTTTTTGGCCTACAACTCCCAGCATGCCCCAGCCAGCTATGCTCCCAAGGTTGGAGAACACTGCTCTAAGGTAAGCCGGTATTACCATCCCCATATTGCATATGGGCAGCAGAGACAGGAGCTGCTTGCCTAACCCAGTCAGCATCCATGACTGTTGCCCCATTTGAACTGGGAACTTCACAGCTCACACTTATCCATTATGCTGCACCAGAACCAATGTGGAATGTCCTTCACTCAACTATTTCGCATGGCAGGTAGGCTTGACTGCAAGTCAAAACCTGACCGAATTAAACCAATCAGGCTGCAATCCTAGACATGTTTAAAAAGAAGACCTACAACTCCCAGCATTCCCCAGCCAGCCATACTTACTGGGGAAAGCTCGGAGTTGTAGGACTCCCCTCCCCCCGTCTAAATATGCATAGGATTCTGCCCAAAGCCTTTTATATAGCACTTTTAGAGAGTGTACAACAATTACCTTGCTGTGATCCTTACAACAACCCTGTTATATAGGTCAATATTATTACAAGCTGCAGATTTGGGAAGAGGCCAAGGCGAACACAACCGCTAACAGCCAGTACGTACCTCTTGCCTGAGGAATTCTCTCAAATTACCAGGATAATAATATTCAGAGTGTTATCTTCTCCAATACCTCACAAGAGTGTCACTATGAAGGCAAGATCATCCACCTCTAGATACTTTTGTTAACCACTCTGAGAATAGTTATAGTCGAAAAACAGTATACCCGCATTTAAAAAAATACGCTAATGGCTTGCCCAAGGCCACTAACAGTGAGTTTGCACCAGGCACTTCCCAATTCATAGCTCAGACTTAAGTGGCGGCTATTAGAAATTTTCCAGTCAAACTAATTTTGTTGATGTCTTCATTGATGCGGTAAATATAAAAGGAATCCAATTTGTTTGTGGCGAGGAGAGGCACTAAACAATCGTTATTCAGACATTCATGGGGTGTGCCTAAGGATACTTCACAGCAGAAAAACTCCACACTCACTTGGAAGTCAACAGTTCGCTTGCTGCCCAAGTCAGCCTTGTTCCCTGCCAGGGCAATGACTATGTTAGAGCTGGCTTGCCGCTGCAGTTCCTTCACCCAGTTCTTGGCTCGCACAAAAGTATCCTATGGAAAAGGAACAGACAATGGAAGAGAGCGTTCTGCTGCCATTTCAGTGTTAGGAGCCCCTGTTCTTGTTCACTGAAGTGCCAACGTTCCTACACACGCTGCTCCACTAAGTGGGATGGCATCTGAGAGCTCACACAGTGACAGCCGACTTGGGCTGCTTTAAAGGGAGATTAGACAAATTCATGGAGGAGAAGGCTATCAAAGGCTACTAGTCACAATGGGCATACATTCCCTCTGGTATCAAGGGCCTCTTAATACCAGTTGCTGAGGAACATGAGTAGGAGGGTGCTATTCCCTCGTGCCCCTGTTTGTGGGCATCCCGGAGGTTGACAACTGTGGAAACAAAATGCTGGACTAGATGGAGCTATGGTCTGACGCAGCACACCTAGAACTGGGAGTCAAGCAAATTTCCGAGGTACCCCTATGGACAGATCTTAAGATTCATGACAAGAGTTATTTAATGATTAGTGGGGCATCAGTTTCATCCTGGTTTTGCATGTCAAGGACAGGGCAAGGTGACAAGATGAAAAAAGTTTAGTTCTACATCAAACTTGCTTCCAAAAATTTAAGTCTTACAACGTTTATAAATATGGATGCCGTTGGATTTAAAGAATTAAGGAAACAGGATGGAGAAGTGGACTTGACAAGGTAATGCTTAGCAAACATTGAACAGGGATGGTAAACTGCTACTTACTGACACCTAAGTTCACAATATGGCACACATGTTTTACAGTTACACACAACTCTCCTGAAGGCTGATGTTAAAGGGACATGCTGGCTTCAATATTTTGGGGGGGCACCCAGCTTGAGGAAGAGTTGCGTAACCCAAGCTCTGACAGACAGAACCTGGTTGGTCTTAAAAGGTACTTTTAGTTTTGCTCTAAGAAACCAACATGACAACCTTTTTTTTTTTTTTTGCTAGCCTTTTAACAGTGGCTGTATCCTCACATAATGCTAAGCCATAATTCAGTGCTACATGCCTGGTGGAAAGGAGCCCACACAAAGTGCGGGGATCATGCACTCCGCCCTCCCTATGTAACCAGGAGGAAGAATAAACCAGAATTCAGTTTTGCTTTACCACACCACAGGTTTGTTATGTGAGAACCAGTAACTATGGTTTACAATAAACTCTAGTTTTTTGTTGTGGTCATCTTACTTCTATTACTTATACAGTAATACCTTGGATTGCAAGTAACTTGGTTTGAGAGCATTTTGCAAGATAAGCACATTTTTAAATATTTATTTAATTTTTTTTTACTTGATATACAAGCGACGTCTTGCAATACAAGTACTGTAGTTCGGCTTAAATGAAAAATCTCTGTACAAATTTTTTTGGGGGGATTTCGTTTTGATATAAGAGTGTTTTGGATTACAAGCACGTTTCCAGAACGAATTATGCTCTCAATCCAAGGCATGACTGTATACATATTAACCATTAAAAAAATTAAATTCTAGTTAAAGAGGCCAGAAAAACAATCTAGGCTAGGGTATGTTGTTGCCTTGTTTAACAATTGATGAGTTTATTGAAGCCATGATTCAGGAATCTGCTAAGGCCAAACTAAATTCTGGTGTATTCCTCTTCCCAGTCACATGGGTGGAGCCTGCATCCCGAGGCTTAGTGCAGCCTTTCCACTAGACCGTGGTTTTGTTGCATTCAAGCCCTCTCAATACCATGTATTTTGAGGAAAGCTTCTAAAAATGAAGCCCTGTTTAATACCAAGATTTCTAAAGACGAAATTTTAACTTCAAACATTTAGCTAGATCACAGGTGTTCTCAGAATTGTGGTTTTGACTAGTCACAAACCCTATGTACGGAAATGAAGCTGACCAGAAAAAAAATGCATGTATTGAAGCATTCTAAAATGAGGCCCAGTTCTCAATGAAGTGGTGGATGTGGCTGAGCTGTACTACTTCGGACTGCAGGTGAAAGCTTCTAGGCCAGTGTTCTCCAACCTTGGGTCCCCAGATGTTTTTGGCCTACAACTCCCAGCATGCCCCAGCCAGCTAAAGGTTGGAGAACACTGTTCTAGCCTCACCTTTCCCCCAACATGCTACTTTTCTATATGTATGGAATCTTTGTATGAATCACTGCAGCACGCAGATCATGCAGTTTGAAGTGGTACAGCCCAGACACAAATTTACCATCTCAGCTATATGACCAGGCCAGACGCTAAATTCAAAATGCAACAAACCAAAGAAGCTCTGTTTGCCTTGGTAGTCACACCCCGGGGCATCATGCATTCAAGGTAACTGGGTCCAGAGAAGAAACACTCTCGGGCACATCGAGCCTAACCCCATTTGACCCAGGCAAATCCTCACCATGTTGGTGATGTCGTAGACAACAATGGCTGCTTGCGCACCCCGGTAATACATGGGTGCCAGGCTGTGGTAGCGCTCCTGTCCGGCTGTATCCCAAATCTCAAACTTGACTGTTGTGTCATCTAGGCAGATGGTCTGTGTGAGGAAGGCAGCTGAAACGGAAGAGTCAGGGCAGAGTTACCGCAAGGAAGAGTAAAATCTGGGCTTGAGTTCTGCCTACACTATTTCATAAAGCCTTATTTCACTTGCATGTCTGATCCCTAGTACTGAAATGAGCCTTGGCTGCAGTCTTGCCTTTTTAGATTGTGATCATCCCAGTAACCTTCGCGTGAAGTGTGCTTGAAGCAGGTTTCCCGCTGGTGACCAAGCAGGGACATCTTCCTATTTTTATTCCAATGCTGCAATTTTGGCCTACTGGGGTCAAAAAGTGCCTCCTCCCAGCATATGATCAGGGGTATGTGCATGCAGAAGCAACATGCACTGCCTCCTTTTCTCCTGGAGTTTCAGGCGCTGCCACAACCAAGTTAAGTTGTTCAATAGTGCAGCACTGCATCCAAACAAGAGTTCCTTTAGGAGAACTCTGTTGATGGGTTTCTCATGCTCAAGTTCTGAGTGGCATTTGCCTTTCCCTGCAGTGTGTGGTATGGCTATTTGCTCTGCTGGGACCTTTCTACCGTATATCTGCTTTCAGCATGTTGAAAGCATTTTAAGATGCCACAGGACTTAGCTACAAAAAGTGCAAAGCTAGCCAGCGGGGGGTGGAGTAGGGGCCTTCATGTGTAGGAGCCCTCCACCTAGGCAAAGGCTTGGACTGACAATCAGTTCACACATGACTTTGGCACATACAATCTACATGTATTGGAGTGCAGGAGTGAGCCGTGGGCTCATGTGATCCACTCCATCATATATAGATGCATTATATACCACGCCTGTTGGAAATAGGTTACACATGCAGAGTTCAAACAGCAAAGGTACACAGAGGGGCCTTCCAGTGGCTCCCCCGATTTGTGCAACTCCGTTCTTCTAGATGCCAAATTCAGAACCTAAATACTTTCTGGAAGAACTACAAAGTTTTCCACTTTGGACAAGCATTCAACATCCAGGATTAAGTAAGTATTAACTGGGGTATTTTGTTGCGATGCCTGCATTGTGCTTCATTTTTAAAAACCCTGTCCTTCCTGTTCTCAAGCCTTGCAGAAGAAACAAGGCAGAAAGTGAAATAAAGTGGGGCCTTCAGGAGAACCAGAGCCCACACAAGCACATTTTTATGGGGGGTAGACCCCGCCTGTGCGACTGTCCACACTTTTGTGGCATCAGATGAGCAGGGTCTACAAAACGTCTCATGCACAGCTCAATCCCATAACCTGCCACATGCAGAAGGCTCATGCCAGGCTAGCCAGCTCTTAAAAAGCCTTTTCAGATTCGGCAGTACTGTACTACAAAATCAAACAAGATTTGACACCACAGTGACTCAAGTCAAACCAGAAATGCTCACTTTGCTAAACTTGTGCCAGGGACTGCCAAGGACTGTACTGGTGCCCAACACTTGACAGAGGGAAACTGTAAGAGGTGAAGCAAGAACTGATACAGCCCTTGGCATCCAGCTGGTCAATCTGCTCCAGGCAGGGAAGAGACTTGGCCAACCTGACATTTCTGCATGGCTATGTACATGCATAGCCTTCTCTTCCTTTTGCCATTTGCACCTGAAGTTTCATCGAAGAGTGGCTTCAGGACTCTTAAAAAGTCAAGGAGGTGATTTTGAAACAGATTAACCAGCATTCCTTAGAGCAGGGGTGCAGAACTAGTTTAAGCTGGGGGCCAAACTGCCCCACATCAGGCCCTCTGTGGGCTGATGACAGCAGCCAATGAGGAAAGAGAGCACCACGCAGGGGAATCCCCACCGTTTTCTCCAATCTGAGTCCTGCCTCCCGGAGGAACCAGGCCAGATTCATAACCTCTGCAGCCTGGATTAGACCACGGGCCAGAGGCAACCACATCCTTCAGCCAAGTTGCCTCCGTTTGAAATTATTGGTGAGTAGGGGGCCACTTTTGGAAGAGTGCAGGTTCTTGGGAAGCAATGAGACCAGTGGCTTTCAACCTTCTCAGGACCCCTTAATGAGAATCAGCAATGACAGACAAGTCTCTATAAAGACATCCTGCTCTCTACTACCAATAGATTGTTCTCTATGCACCCAACATACTGTCCACACAGGGCAACAGCGAGGGCCAACAGGCCTGGGCAGTGCTCCACCTTGAAACTAATATGCACCATACAACAACACTCTCCCAGAATCCTCTGCAACACGCTAGTGTGGAAAGAGTTGCCTAATTGCAGAAAGTATTCAGACTACCAAGCTAGACTTTTTACCTACAGCTGGTCCTACCAATGCTCACCTCCAATTGTGCTCTCCTGGAACTCGTGGAACTGTCCTTTCACGAAGCGCAAGACAAGGCTGGACTTCCCAACGGCTGACTCTCCCAGAAGTACCAGTTTGAACTGGCAGATCTTATTTCCTGCAACTGGTCCGTTTGGCCGCGCAGCTCCACCACGGCCCGCCATGGCCTGTCACAAGGGCCACGAACTCCGATGAGAAGGAGGCAGGACGGTTGGCAAGGAAAACAAATCTCCAACTGAAAAAGAGAAAAGATATTTCAGCAACGTGAGCACCAGTTTTGATGCAGCAGCTGAAGTGCTAGACTTGGAGCTTGGAGACTTGACTTGAAGCTCCATCTCTGACACAGACCCACTTGGGTGGTCTTGGACAAGTTGCTCTCCTGTTATTTAGAGCGGAATCATAGTGCCTTTCCTGATAATGTTGTTGCAAGGGCAAATAGAGATCATAAAGCACTTTGCAGGGCAGAGAAGTACAAAAATTGGATGGTTGAGTAGCATTTTGCAGTTACTGACAATGTCTTGTTGTATCAACCAGGTTGAGAGCTGGTTTAGCATAGCAGCCAAGATACCAAATTACAAATCAGAAAGTCTACTTCAGATCTCAAGGGTTCAATCCAACCCTTGCATGAGCAGAAGTCCACCCACACAACGGGACATCTGCTAGTGTAATGGGGCTTCCCTGTCCTCTCCTCTCCACTGCAAATAATAGACACAAAGGAGTCTGTAAGTGGAGGAAAGCTATTAAATTAAGCTAAACTGTGTCAGAATGAATATTTAATAGGTACTTAGATGGGCAGGTATGTAATATGGAAAGGCTGCTTGCAGTTTGGGGGAAGGAGAAGAACTACAGCTAAACATTTAGCTGTACAAGGGACACTGAGCATTCAAGCAAAACTGTCCATGCCCCACAGGCTTAAAAAACAATCTACAGAGGGAACTTGGGGCAGGGTGATGGTGGCAGTCAAGGACAGACAATAAATGGTTAGGTTGCATTAAGAAGAAATCAGAGGACAAAGGAGGAACAAGCCAGATTATGATAGAACAATTGTTACAAGGGAAGGTCTGCTCCCTTTAACAAGTAACACTCTGTGTATTGATATAGACTTTTCATAAGTGTGTGTTAGTTCACTTTGCATATATTACGTCAATATTCTTACAGCCTTACAATGGTAGACCAGCATTGTCCCTATACTGGAATAAAAACCAAGAGATGGTGGCTTCCCGAAAAATACCAATTAGGTTCATAGAAGGATGGAAATTTGAACCAAGGACTTCGACTCATAGCTCTCTCTCAGCTACTATAATAGCTCAGAAGGAGGCTTCTTTCAAGAAAAAGCCCATCCGTGAAAGATAAAGGCAGTAAAAAGAGTAGGGATTCACTTGTATAAACTGAATTGGGCTTTATTTATCTGTTGGTTTTGTATGATGAGAAAAAATATTGGGCCTAAGTTAAGAGGCAGCATACAAAAGTTAAGTACCTAGTTATTGATTCTCAACCTGACTCCTTTAACTAAGTCATTTTTGTTACAGTCATGCAAATTCTGGAGAGCAAGCAGATGATCTTCCAATGCAGCCCACGTTTGCAGCAAATATAAGCACAGGGGGCCAACGTCTCCAGAAACACTGTCCAAAGCAGATCAGGATCGGGCCGGCTACAATCAGAGTCAGAGAACCCTACACATATGTAGTCCAGCCTCCGCACCCTGAAAGTACAAATCAGAAAGTCTACTTCAGATCTCAAGGGTTCAATCCAACCCTTGCATGAGCAGAAGTCCACTTGCACAACTGGGCAATCTGCTTGTGTAATGGGACTTCCCTGTCCTCCCTTCTTCATTGCACTCTTCCCCGTGCATGCTCCAAATCTACTCCGGAGGGTCACTCAACCCTCTGGAGCAGATCTGGGGGGCATCCGGTGGGACTGCAGGGAGGAAAAGGACATCTGTTCCACCAGTGGTTCCTTTCCACTGGTAAAATGACACCATTGGATACAACCAGGTAACTCCATGAACTCAACAGGCTGCCTTAGGCAAACCACTCTCTCAGCCACCACTCCCATGCAGCATCCTCAATCGGTGCTTAATACCGACCTACCTTACAAGGTTGTAGTGAGGATTATAGCAAGAATGTTATGTTAAGTTCTGAGTTATACAGTGCGATATATATGCTAGGTATTAGAACCTGCTGACCGCTGAACACCACGTCATTTAGCATTTTACAAATTACAGCATTTGTTTGCACAACAGCAGCTCAGAAGTGAAAGAGAAACAGTCAGCATTTGTCAGTAGTCACTGATAAAGAAACTTGCCTATCTGGGAACGATCAGACTAACTTAGTTACTAGATCCTTATTTCTGGCAGGAACTGTTGAGATGTGTTTAAAAGATAATTCTATAGATGTCTAATACAATAAGATGACCCTGCTAAGTTATTTTTATGTCTTAAATACTAACTACCATTGTAATGTCATATTTGAATGTAGTGCTTTGGGTTGGGTTTTTTGGTTTGTTTTTTTAAACAGAAAAAAGGGTAATCACTGAATGAATAAATATAATCTGAAATAGTTTTTAGCAATAGTAGCATTTCAGGTTGCAGTCAATAGTTCCAGCAGTTATCAGCTTATTCACCGGGTGGCTTTGCATGCGTCCTGTGAACCCACCCAATTTCTTCTGCTCTTTACATACTTTAAGAATCCTCTGTGGCTACATGGCTCTTCGCAATCTATGTCTATGACTGAACATGAGCAAGACTGTGAAGAGCAGCAGGGTTTTTTGCCACTCTTGCCAAGCGGCTCACTTTGTCGACCCACGCAACCCACAATGAAATTGCTCTCCCGGGTTCAGATGACATGACAGCCCAACCCATAGAACAAGCCATGGGTTGAACAACCCATAGAACAAGCCATGGGTTGTCAGGGTGGCTTGTTGCTGAAAAATAAGCCACCCTGCGGGAAATAGTCTAAGTTCCGATGACACTAGCCACCGTGGCTAGTTACTCATGATAGGTGGCGAACCAGGTCATTGTAGACCTAACAGTGAGGTTCAGCCATATATACACCACTTTTTTTGCCCCAAGCTTCTCTAACCAAGGAAAAACCCTGGTGTTGTATTATAACACTAGCCCCAAATCAAGCAAGCAGTTTTTATAGGGAAGAAGGGTTGTATGTTGCAAAGATCTCAGAAGGATGCAGCAGGACCCCACATTATATCCCCATACAGCAGGCATAGACAGAAGGTAGATCTGGATCTACTGGGGAAATCTCTGGATGACCTGCAGTAGATTGACAAGAATTTCTGACTCCTAATACTTTAACAAAATGACTCCCCACCCTAAGTTATACTGCTGAAATAAAGAATGCTTGAGGTAAACAGGAGTGGATGTTTGTGTGGAAGGACAGCAAGGTCAGATGTCTTCAGCACCAGGCTCCAGCTGATGAACCTCGGGCTCTAGTAAAAAAACAAAGTTGATCCACCAAGCCTGAACTTTGCCCTATGGCAGCTTCCCCCAACCTCATGCCCCTCAGAGGCACTGACTACAACTCCCATAATCCACAGCTAGCATGGCCATGCACTAGGTTGGGGAAGGCTGCCTCACAAGATTCCCCGTCAGTGAGAACTGGTCCATCCAAAATCAGGGGTGGGGGACAACTTCAACTCACATTACAGCAGCATCCCTAACTGTGGCACTTTACTTATTTCCACAGAAGCAAATGGCCACCATTCATTTACACAGGGGAAAGAAGAGGCGCACTTGGAGACTCCGTTGGAGAAACGGGTGCTAACTTGCTCCTCCGGCAGCCCCTGCATTAGAATCAAGTCTGCCCCTATCTCAGTGTTCTCCAACCTTGGGTCCCCAGATGTTTTTGGCCTACAACTCCCAGCATGCCCCAGCCAGCTGGGACCCAAGGTTGGAGAACACTGCCCTACCTGAATAGTTTATCCCAAGAAGTCTGTTTCCTGGTCACCCTAGAGCAGCCTTCCCCAACCTGGTGCTCTCCAGATGTTTTGGACTCCCAACTCCCATCAGCCCTGGCCAGCATGGCCTATGGTCAGGAATGCTGGAAGTTGTAGTTCAAAACATCTGGGTTCCAGATTTGGGAAGGCTGCACCAGAGTATGACAGAACATTGGGAACAAGCTTTGATATGCCCCCCATCCATCCATGTAGTAGGGCAGAAGTAAAACATAATAGACACAAAGGAGTCTGTAAGTGGAGGAAAGCTATTAAATTAAGCTAAACTGTGTCAGAACGAATATTTAACAGATACTTAGATGAGCAGGTATGTAATATGGAAAGGCTGCTTGCGGTTTGGGGGAAGGAGAAGAACTACAGCTAAACATTTAGCTGTACAAGGGACACTGAGCATTCAAGCAAAACTGTCCATGCCCCACAGGCTTAAAAAACAATCTACAGAGGGAACTTGGGGCAGGGTGATGGTGGCAGTCAAGGACAGACAATAAATGGTTAGGTTGCATTAAGAAGAAATCAGAGGACAAAGGAGGAACAAGCCAGATTATGATAGAACAATTGTTACAAGGGAAGGTCTGCTCCCTTTAACAAGTAACACTCTGTGTATTGATATAGACTTTTCATAAGTGTGTGTTAGTTCACTTTGCATATATTACGTCAATATTCTTACAGCCTTACAATGGTAGACCAGCATTGTCCCTATACTGGAATAAAAACCAAGAGATGGTGGCTTCCCGAAAAATACCAATTAGGTTCATAGAAGGATGGAAATTTGAACCAAGGACTTCGACTCATAGCTCTCTCTCAGCTACTATAATAGCTCAGAAGGAGGCTTCTTTCAAGAAAAAGCCCATCCGTGAAAGATAAAGGCAGTAAAAAGAATAGGGATTCACTTGTATAAACTGAATTGGGCTTTATTTATCTGTTGGTTTTGTATGATGAGAAAAAAATATTGGGCCTAAGTTAAGAGGCAGCATACAAAAGTTAAGTACCTAGTTATTGACTCTCAACCTGACTCCTTTAACTAAGTCATTTTTGTTACAGTCATGCAAATTCTGGAGAGCAAGCAGATGATCTTCCAATGCAGCCCACGTTTGCAGCAAATATAAGCACAGGGGGCCAACGTCTCCAGAAACACTGTCCAAAGCAGATCAGGATCGGGCCGGCTACAATCAGAGTCAGAGAACCCTACACATATGTAGTCCAGCCTCCGCACCCTAAAAGTAGGATATCCTATATCAAAGTAGGGTTGGACAATGTGTAGCCGTACAGATGTTGTTGGCCTGCAAGTCCCAGCAGCCCTAACCAGCATATCCAATGGTGAGAGCTGATGGGAGTTGCAGTCCTAGAGCATCTGGAAGGCCACACATTCCCCAGTCCTGCTCTAAAACTACTGCACACCACAGAAACCGTGCCTGTTGAATTTCTCCGCAATACTGCTGTTAAAGGCACAGCAACGCCATTAAGAGAAGCGGCAGCATTCCCAGTTAGGAGCGCAACATACTCCCATGCAGATAAAAGTTCCTCCGTCTGAACACACATATTCATATACACTTGCAAATATCCTCCTCCCCATTTCCCTTGCCTCCCTCTCTTACCGTTACGGTGTGTGTGTGTTTTAAACTGTATGCTCCTCAGGGCGGGGCCCCAATTTTGTTTATAGCATTCCATAAAGCCACCACCTACAGCAGCGCAGCCTTGCTGAGCAAGAGTATACACCCCGATTAGAAGCCCCAAACACAAGAGCATGTCCCGCCGGATCAGAGCAGAGGCCCATCTACACGTTCCTAACAGAGAACCAGACGCCTCCAGGAAGCCCACAAGCCGGGCACGAAGGAGAGGAAACCCTCCCCTGTCGATCCACCAGCAACAGGGACGCCGAGGGTACACTGCTTCTGAACCGGGAGGCTCCATTTGGTCGGCCATGGCGAAGCGCCATCTGCGAGGGAGGCAAAATTGCAGGACTCCCCGCCGCCCGGGGGCTGCAGCCTCCCACTTCTCTCGGGAGGCAGGGAAGCTTGCGCTTCCCGAAGCCGCCCCACTCCCGAAGCCGCCTCCGCTCTTCCCCCCAGCAAGCCCCGGCGGCGCTCGGACCGTCACTCACCCGCTCCCGCCTGCGGGACCGCCGCCTCCGCCACCAGTCCGCCCGCCACTCGGTCCCCCCTTTACCCCTAACTCCAAATCTCAAACAGCGCCACTTCCGCCCTCCGATCCTTCCCAGCTTCTTCCGCTTCCGCTAAAGCATCCTCCTTGTTGGTGTGTGTGTTTTTTTTCTACTTCCTCTCTCCTCCTGACCGGCTATTCCGCCCACCAGTCAAAAGGAAAAAGTCCCAAGCCCCGCCTTCCTATTCCGCTGTAGTGAGGTCATTGGAGAGGGAGAAGTTAGGAAGAAGACCTCAACCCATTGGGGTGATCAGCTCAAAATGCTGTCTTTGGTTAAGGGGAAGGGAAGGGTCAGTGGTAGGACTCCTATCTGAAGCCCTGGAGAGCCACGGTCTATCCTGTTGTCTGAACCCAGCTGAGATAACAAACCATTGTGAACAAACCGCAGTTCCCAACCCAACAACAAATCATGGGTTCTTTTCATGGGTTGTTTGTGGTTAACAAGCCATGGCTTGTTAGTGCAACAGGGTTCAGACAACACGAAAACCCACAGTGTAGTGTAGTGGTGAGAGTGTTGGACTGGGACTCTGGAGATCTGGGTTCTAGTCCCCACTCGACATGAAACTCACTGGGTGACTTTGGGCCAGTCACTGACTCTCAGCCTAACCTACCTCACAGGGTTGTTGTGAGGATAAAATGGAGAGGAGGAGGATTATGTATCAGCTTGTCTGAGTGTGGAAAGCTAAGCAGGGTCAGGCCTGGTTATTACTTGGATGGGAGACCCCTCCTCTAGTTTCCTGCATTGAGCAGGGGGTTGGACC
Source organism: Shinisaurus crocodilurus (assembly GCA_021292165.1). NCBI lineage: Eukaryota > Metazoa > Chordata > Lepidosauria > Squamata > Shinisauridae > Shinisaurus > Shinisaurus crocodilurus. Next base: position 271,772,725 of record CM037877.1, on the reverse strand, counting down.
CGACAGCCTTGTAGGCTCCTTCCAACTCTATGATCTATGAAATCTATGTAAGCCGCCTTGGGTTCCTTGCAGGAAAAAAGGCGGGGTATAAATATAATAAATAAATAAACCCACGGTTCAACAGCAACCCACACTCAACCCCTAAGTGTGGGTTATGTTGTCTGAAACCGGTCAATGTATAGTAGACAACACGGCGCTGGATGATAGACCAATGCGTTGACTCAGTATAAGGATCTTGTGTTCCTAGGTACCGAGGGAGGGAGGGAGGTGGGCTAGTGTTTGAGACAGAAATGTAGCATATAGTAACTATTTTTTAAAATGCCCCTTGAGGGCCATACTTCTGAGGAAACTTGCATAGGATCAGGCTGCAAGCTGACTATTATGTTAAAAAAATGTTTGGCATATTTTCAGGTTAGTTTTAGATGTTTCTTTTATGTTTTGCTTTGTTGAGTTTTCTGATTACTTTTTTATTACTTATTATTTTATAAATAATAAAAATATGGTTATAAAAATAAAATTGGCACGTTAGTGCTCCTGAGCACATGCAGAGTTCTTCCCCCCACCATCTGTTGCAAAGGGTGCATCCTGCGTCCTGCCTGCCTCATTCACAGTTTATGGGGGTGGGGTCCAGATAATAACATCTTCTACTCATGACCCTCCCGTGTTTTCTTTCTACTTCTGTCTTTTTCTAACGCAGAAAATCCATTAAGGAGAAAAAGATGGAACAGGTGTACAATGTCTTCTGGACCGTTAGTACTAGCACGCCTCTGTCTGGAAGTACTGAGTCTTCCCCACACCCCCTTGCTTACAAACAAGAGTTTTATCTTGCCATTGCTCTGCCTTGTTTATGGAATTTTACGTGTGTGTGTGTGTGTGTGTGTGTGTAATCTTCCACTCATAACCTTCCAATTTTTCCTACCGCTTCTTCCGTCCTTTTCCCTACCTGATTCAAATGGGAGCAGAAAGTGAGAGTGTAATTGTGCCTCTCTTTCCTACCACAACAGTAAGAACTTTTACAAGGCAATCCTATACATGTATACACAGAAGTAAATCCCATGGAGTTCAATGGGGCTTACTCCCAGGCGAGTAGGTAGACAGGATTGCAGTCTTAATCCTGTTAATTTAAGAAAACCAAAATAGGATGGTGTTGGTGTTCTAATGTAAAACCTTTACATAAGAAAACCAAACCACACCCTTCCCACCTGTTTTCCATCCCACTACTTACCCTAAATCAAAACAACACACACACACACACACACTCTCTATATAAATAAATATAAAAACTCCTGTGTATAGCCAGCATAATTAGATTGTATGTTGTCCAGGTAGTCAATTAGCTGTCACCTATTTACAGTGCAATCCTATGCATGTCTACTCAGAAGTAAATCCCATTGAGTTCAATGGGGCTTACTCTCAGGTAAGTGAGTATAGGACTGCAGCCTTATTTATTTACCATATTTAAATGGATGCCCAACAACCCATGTTCTCTGGGCGGTTTACAAAACAGAAAAAAATATCACAATACAAGAAAAACAGTAAAATACATCCTAAAAACCTTCTAGCAAATAAATAAATACATTTATAAATAAATAAATAAAATAGCAGTGGAAAAATGAGATCAATTAGTACCTCAGACCATAAAGGCTTTTTTTTAAAAGCAAGATTGTTTAAGAGGCCTGGGTGAATGAAAAGGTCACCACCTGACACCAAAAATACAATAAAGGCAACACCAAGTGAGCTTCTCTAGAGTATTCCATAGCTGGGATGCCATCACTAAGAAGGCGTTCTCCCTAGTAGCCACTTACCACATTTAATGTGGTGGGGCACGTGAAGCAGTGTCTCTGAAGAAGATCTTAAGGTCTGGGTAGACTGGAAGCCAGTGCAGCTGATAAAACACTGGCATAATATGATTGAAATGCCTATATCTTTGGCTCAAAGTGGTCCTGGCATGTAGGATCTTATGGGAGTAGTAGTTTGGTGGTGGTGGGCAAAGTGTTTATCCTTGTTTTCATGCATGCATTATGTAATTGTGTACACAAGGCAACAACAGTATGCATATATTTATTAAAGGTTGCTCACCTTGAAGGAGATCGGTGAAGATACTGAAAAAATTCAAATGTACAAAAAAAGGAGATGGGGTGTGTGTCAATAAAATTCATAATAGAAGAATCCAGATTAAATCCAGTCTAAGAACAACATTTGTTCATTTATTTATTTAAAATATTTATAGGTCTCCTTTTAAGGTCAAACCCTCCAATCTGAGGGACACTAGGGGAAAGATGGGCCAGTGACGTATTATCCTTGACTTGAAGGTGATTCAAAAAGGCCCACGATGGTGGAGAAAAAGAAGAAAATACCCTTACGCCATAACTCCCTCTAACAGTAAACGCAGGTGGTGAGTGCAGACAGGACTGGAGTCGTAAGGGAGCCACTGAGAAACAAGAGGGTGGGATCGGTATGCTCTGGGGAACCCCAGGTCTACAGAAGAAGAGCAAGCCAGAATAGGGGGCAAAAACCAAAACCAAAAACAGCTGAATGAGGGCTGAGCATGCTCAGTGGCCATGTCTGTGGGAGGAGGAGGGGAGGAAAAGTGGGGTAGGGAGGATCTAATGAAATACCCTGGAAGAGTATTTCATTAGACTTTGGGCCAGTCACTGACTCTCAGCCTAGCCTACCTCACAGGGTTGTTGTGAGGATAAGATGGAGAGGAGGAGGAGGATTACCGGTATGTAAGCTGCGTTGGGTTCCTTGCAGGAGAAAAGGTGGGGTATAAATATAATAAATAAAAATAAACAAACAAAGAAATAAAAGAGGGCACGGAACCCTGAACAGGAACACTCCATACTGCAACTTTATGTTGTAGGTCCCACTTGTCCTGCATTTTCTCTCAATGAAAAGGGATTGTCAAAGGTATGGATGAACTGAGTTGTTGGGGTGCGCATGCATGCATGCATGCATAGCTTCATCTCGGCCCTCCCACCGAAAAGGTTAGTGTTTCCACTTTCCAGAGCTCTCATGGGTACCGTTTTGGAACTGACCAGTAGAGGGCGCTTCAGGGCAAGGAAAAGCAGATCCCCCCCCCTCCCACCCCACTTCTATTCTCCAAACCATATTCAAAATAAGAGAGGTGGTGAGGCTTTAGTCTGCCTGCCACACCTTCTGGCCTAGAAGTTCTTGCCTCTGATCCCAAAGGTGTAGGAGCCAGTTGTGATTACTTGGTGTGAGATGAAAGACCCCATGTACAAGCCCCTGGGGGCACTTTTTCCTCTGGATTTTAAAAAACAAAATCAGCCCAGAATTAACACAAAATTGGCTGGTATGTGTACAAATATTCTGAATTCAAACAGAATACAAGCATAGGATCTTGTGTGTAAGGCACAACTTATTTTATATAGGTTTTGGTCCTTTCCATTTTTATTTTTATTTTAATGTAAATATATCTTTGGACCATCCCTTCTCCTCCAAGTAAAGCAGCAGCTGATTTTTTTTTTTTTAAGTGTTTACATCTGGCTTGTTATTGCCCTTAGAAAAGCATTGATGGATTAGGTCGGAGCTGGCTGCCGGCCTCACGTAACTGCGCAGCGTCCGTTCTCCGGGGTGGGTGATGATGACATTAAATGCCCCTTCAGGTCTTATTAGGGAGGGAGGGAGGCCAGCGTTGCCAAGGTGAAGGCAGCTGTGCCTCTGCTTGCTAGGAGATGTGGGTCCCATCATGACAACAAGGCCGAATCCCAAGGAAGAAGTAATTAAGGGGCCAGGCATGAGGAACACAAGGAACCAAACTGTAATGGGACATCTGCACTGGCACCCCACCACCTTCCAACCCAGTCTCTATGCAGCTTAGTACTGACCACCAAAGCAGTGGCAACAGTTGTCATAGTAACAAGCATGTGGTCTCAGCCACTCAGTGATAGGATGGTACATGAACAAGGGAGAAAAGAGGATTCGGTGTGGAAATGGTGTGTGTGTGTGTGTGTGTGTGTGTGTAGCAGATGCTGCCGTTTCTTCCTTATGTATAGTTAAACCTAGAACTTATACCTTGTGATATCTTGATGGAGCCTGCTGTGGTATCATATAAGAACATAAGAACAGCCCTGCTGGAACAGACCAAGGTCCATCTAGCTCAGGGCTCTCCAACCTTGGGTCCCCAGATGTTGCTGGACTACAGCTCCCAGAATCCCTTGCCATTAGTCATGCTGGCTGGGTATGCTGGGAGCTGTAGGCCAGCAACATCTGGGGACCCAAGGTTGGAGAGCCCTGATCTAGCCCAACATTCTGTTCACACGGGGGCCAACTAGCCGACATAAGTGCGACAGCACCCCCCCACCCATGTTCTCCCAGAAACTGGTGTACTGTCCCTGATACTGGAGGTAACATATAGCTATCGGGACTAGTACCCATTGATAGCTTTTATCTTCCATGAATTTGTCCAATCTCCTTTTAAAGCCATCTAAAATATAAACTTCAATGTATTCCAGGATCTGAGAGATAATGATTGGGACCGGACAACATGATAATGCACACTCAAGGGTTGAGTGTGGGTTGTGGTTGAAATGTGGGTTATCGTGTTGTCTGAACCCAGCTGAGCTAACAAGCCATGGCTTGTTAACCACGAACAACCCATGAAGAGAACCCATGGTTTGTTGTTGGGTTGTGAACTGTGGATTGTTCGCCATGATTTGTTATCTCAGCTGTGTTCAGACAACACAATAACCCACAACAACCCACGGTTCAATGACAACCTACACTAAACCAATACTCAACCCTTGAGTGTGGGTTATCATGTTGTCTGAACCCAGTCAGCCACTCATGCAGTGGAACCTACCAAACAAACCCCCACCTTACCACCCTCCTGATCACCAACCTGCAGGTCTCAATTCTGAGGTGGAATCTGTTTTCACTTCTCCTTTTACGAATTAAACACTTAACAGTGAATGGTCACAGTTTCCTCCTCACATCTAAGACTTTGGGGGCAGGACTTGGGTAGGCTTGAACCCCAGCACCTTTCATTTTAAAAATTTACAGCTGTCAATTGTATATCCCCCCTCCCCAAGTCACATTTCCATTCTTCTGCTCCCTGAGGATCAGCATTATCCAATGCCATGTTTTCAGCCAGCTGCAGCCACTGGTACCGGGTATGAAGCTTTCTGTGATGGGTGTGTGTGTTTGCTCAAGGAGGTATAGGTTAGTCTAATTTATTATACCTTTACCTTATTGTGTACATATCAGCTGTCATTTGCTCCGGAGCGCAACAGTGGCAAGAGACTCTTCTTAGACAACAGGGAAACAGATTGAAATTATCCATTAGGGCAGTGGTGGGGAAATTGTGCTTCCTGCAAATGTTGGACTACAAGTCCCATAATCCCTGACCACTGGCCATGTTGACTGGGGCTGATGGGGGTTGGAGTCCCATAACATCTGGAGGGCAATAGCTTCCCCAAACCTGACATATATGCTCCTAGAGCTGTGTTCTCCAACCTTGGGTCCCCAGATGTTTTTGGCCTACAACTCCCAGCATGCTGGGAGTTGTAGGCCAAAAACATCTGGGGACCCAAGGTTGGAGAACACAGCTCTAGGGGTTCACAGTGAGCCCCACTGCAAATTGTGGGCTCCAGCAGGTGGCCAAGCATGACGATCCCTGACACCTGCCCTGATGGCCTTATTGCAGCCTTCTGCAACCCGGCACCTGCCAGACGTGTTGGACCCCACAGCTCCCATCATCCCCGGTCAGCATGGGCCATACTGCCTGGGAAGTGATGGGAGCTGTAGTCCAACACCGATTCTGGAGGGCACCTGATTGGGGAAGCCTGCCTTATTCTATATTGCTTGACTGGAGGGAATAGGTAGTGTATGCCCCGTCCCAACCTGACCCCTGTAGACCATGTTTCTGTCTGAAACATGAACAGCAAATGTGGTTGGAGGGGGGAAACTGGTTGAGCAGGAGCAAACATACACACTTGCTCTCTGCCTCTCCCGATCCCCTTCTGAACTAGGCAAGCAGATCAAGTGGTCTCTCACAGGCACACAAAACTGTACAATCGTGGCAGTCTTCCAAGTGTCAATAGTTACACATTTGGAAGAAAAGAAGGGACTAGAGCAGTGTTCTCTAACCTTGGGTCCCCAGATGTTTTTGGCCTACAACTCCCAGCATGCCCCAGCCAGCTATGCTGGCTGGGGCATGCTGGGAGTTGTAGGCCAAAAACATCTGGGGACCCAAGGTTGGAGAACACTGGACTAGAGAGAATGGATGGATAAGGTCTGATCCAGGACTTCCCAAGTGAAACCTCAGACTAATTCTGGTTTGCCGAATTCATCCTTGAACCAGACATACCTAGCTCTCGCTGTGGTGATTAAACTGTGTCTGCCGGGGGGGGCGGGGTCACATCATTGAATGCTCTCCTATACCAAAAAAAAAAAGGTCTCTCCAGACAACAGGGGGGTTAGGCTCAAAGCGTTCTCTTTAACATGCTAGTTGTCTATGTGACGGTCACTTTCTTTTTTTTAGATCTGCAGCCTACAGTGACACAGTTGAGATAGGTTTACAGCTTCAGTGAGATCCAGGCCCAAATGACCGACATAAGGCTGCAAATGCAGTCCAGTGCATGCTTACATTTAACTACGTGGGACTTTCTTCTTTGGACACAATGGACATTTATATTATGGAAATGTAAAATTTTGCAGTTGCTGTTTTGCTGATGGAAGACAGGATTTTAAAGTAGGTAGCAGGGCTTAATTCATCCAGTCCAAAAGCCTGTTAGTAGCCCATAACGAATTTATTATTCATTGCCCTCGCTACCCCTTAATTCACCAATTTGGGGATTCGGTTTGAACTGCTTTTGACCTCCGTCCTACATCTCTCAGGAGGGAGCACTTTCCACTTTATGAGCTTTGATACCTGCAGGAGAGGCCTTCTTTTGGATTATTTCCCCCTATTCCACCTTGGTAATGTTGGTTGGGATGCAATGTGAGGTCTTCTCAGCCATGGTCCCGTTTCTGTGGAATTCTTATTTAGAATTG